>OY992541.1:13437590-14766712 GCA_963921195.1 Pegoplata infirma
ATAGTCAAATAAAAAAGTTGTTTTATTCTTAGATCGAAATTGCTATAGAAAATATCACAGATTCAAAATTTTTCGCATAGAAAATTTTATTTTATAGAAATAATCTGAGATTCTGAGACATTCTTTCTATAGAAATTTTCTGAATTCTAGTATACTTTTCTTATAAAAAATACCTGAAATAATTCTTATATTTTTTGAATACAAAAATTCCCAGATCCTGAAACATATTTCGTAAAAGAAAATTATCAGATACATAAAAAGTACCAGTTTCTAAAACATTTTATAAAGAAATTTTGATATACTTTCCCAAAAATAAAATCTGAAATTTTATAGTATTCTTCTATAGAAAAATTTTACGGTTTTATTGCCATCTAATGATTTTCAATGCAATTTCTTAGATTCTCAAACATTTTTAAAGTATTAAAATTTAATATTGTTGGACACAATTTCAAAAGAAAAATTTCCATATTCAGAGACACATATAGAAAAATTCCCAGAATCTGAAAATTTTTCTGTTGGAAGATTTTTTATTCAAAATAGTTATCGATAGAAAAGTTCGAAAACATTTTTCCTATAAGAAAATCAGAGATTTTGATAAACCTTTCCTATGGAGAAATGAGCAGATTCTTAAAAATGTTTAAAACAAAAAGATTCTCATGTTCGTAAAATTTTTTCCATAAAAAAAATTCTAAGATTCGAAAATATATTTCCGCATAGAAAACTAAGATTCTGAGACGTTTTTTCTGTAGAAATGTTAACCGATTCTAAGAAAATTATTTGTAGAAAAATTCTTGTCAGATTCAGACACATTTTTTCTAAGGAAGAATTCGCAGTTGCTGAGGAATTTTTTATATAGAAAAGTTTTAAGACATTTTTCCCTAAAATTTTAGAAAATTTTTAATCAAAAAATTCTTACATTCAGAGTCAAATACATAAGTATCAAGATATTTTCTAAAGATAATGTCTTGAATTCTGAGACATTTTTCTATAAAAAATATTTGAGATAATACTTTTTCTTAGAAAATGATAAGAAAAATCATTCGATTAGAAATGTCCCGACTCTATTGAGATTTAAGTTTCTCATATGAAATATCATAAATTCTGAAACATTTTATCCTCACGATGTTAAAAATTTCTTAGGATAAAAGCTCTGTGAGTAAACCATCAGCACACATAAACTCTCTTCATTGTTTTTTAGCATCCTTGTTATTTTCTTTCCCTTCCTTTTTCCTTTTTCTTTCCCTTTCTTTCTTTCTTTCTTCCTTTCTTTCTTTCTTTCTTTCTTCTTTTTTTTCCTTTTTTTTCTTTTTTTGAAATCGTTTTGGGGGGGGAGAAATCCCATTCTCCCCCCCCCTGGATCCGCGCCTGTCTTGTAGCCCCCATACAAACCACCTTCCCGATTTTCACATAAATGTCTCAAATTTCATGAAAATAGAAAATATTTAATTAAAATTTTGTTTGTGTATGTTAAACGCGTACTTAAATAACCTTATCAAACCTGATAATCATCGGACCAGTTTTCGACTCAGGCCCCTTGTGAAAATGTTGCCGATATTCAGTTAAAGCGGTTTATTGTCAACAAATAGAAGCCTATTTCACTCAAATTTGATTTGTGAGTGTTTTCTTCACTTATTAAAGGTTTTACAACATATAGATCTAATCGATCCATGGGACCCATTTTCCGGGAAACCTTGGTGTAGGGTATTATATGGTTGGTCTTGACCGACTATGATTTTCTTACTTGTTTTTTTTATGTATTTGTGTTAGGTTTCAAATCATCGATCGAACACTTTTTGCACAAAACACAATTGAATTGCAAAAAATCAAATTATATGAACAAGATTGATTTTGCTCTTCTGATTCCAAATTATCTTACCAAATATTTTAATAGTTTAACATTTTTCCGATATTTGCGTTTAAAAATTCGAAACCGCTAATTTATAAGTGTTTAAAGTTCTATTGTTACGTATTCGTAAGTTAGTGCGTTCCATTTTCGAGATATTCGTGTTTGAAAATTTAAAAAAGCCTTTTTTAGTTCTCACTGTTACGTATTCTAAAATAACCTGATTCCAAATCAGCAATCCAAATTTATGTAGGACATTCCGTTATCGAGATATTTGGACATGAGGAATTTATTAATTCTTAGCGGTTTTTACAGATCTACTGTTACTAGTGTTTGGGAATTCCCGGACTTTTTGATTTCCCGGGAAACGGGGAAAAAATAATATATTTTTTCCCGGGAATCCCGGGAAATTTTCATTATTAATATAAATTTAAAAAAACATTCAAATTTGACCAAGTTTTTTTAAAAAACAGTTTTATTATAGATACATAATTTATTAAAACATAAAAAATAAATAAATGAAAATTAAAAATCCTGAAATACAATAAAACAAAATAAAAAAAATATTGCAACTTTTTTCCCCACAAAAAATCGCAAAAAATAGCTAAAAATCGAAAAAAAAAATTAAAACTACGTTGTTCGAGCAAAAACTAATATAGTTGGCAGCACTTTTAATATTTTGTTATGAAAATGTCAATTCAAGGGTTTGCAATTTGAGAATACTAAGTAAACAAAAAAATCGGGGGGTTCTTCCCCCATTTCCTCCACCCTTTGTCACGATCTTTAAATAAGGGGGCACCCCTTATCAAGAGTGTTGCGATTTGGAGATTTTGGGGGAAATCGTGAAAAATTTTGATTTTGAGCGATCCCATTGTTGTCCCAACTTGAAAATTTTAGAATATATTCTCTAGGTCCGCTGTTCTAAAAAAAGTAATTCACATAAAAAATGTGAAAATGAAAATTTCCGAATTTTTTTGGTGTTCTAGATTTCACATCCGAATTTCTTTTTCGGTTTGTTTCACAAAAATAATTTTTCCTTATAATTTTTTATTATTCAATTATTCGATTTCAACTTCGAATGAAAACGTGATCAATAAAACACTAAACTTGATTTCATGTGATTCGGAAATTTTCATGTGAATTGAAAAGTTGTGAAAGACGGAACAGAGGCCTAGGACTTTATAACTAATATCTATCGCAGCACCCTCCTTCGTTGATAAATAGCACTAAAACGTCAACGAAGTAAAATAATAAAATAATGGCTATAAACCATAGAAAACAAGTAAAAAAGTTAAATTCGGCCTTGCCGAATGTAGTGATACCCTCCACAATTTCAAAAAGATTATTGCAAAAAACTTTATTTAAAAGGAAATTACTTTTGAAAAAAAAAATTTTCGAAAAAAAAAATTTCCGCGAAAAAAAATTTGGGTAAAAAAAAATCCGCGATTTTTTTTTGTGTTCGTACTTGTTTAAATACCATTTGGTGTTCAATTATGTTCACATATGTCAACCAGAAGCCGAATTAAAGCATTTTGTATTTTTAGGTTATGTTGAATGTACTGAAATTTTTGAGGTGTGCTTACATTTTCGTTCATAACTTTTGAACCGCTGAACCGATATCGCTCAAATGCAATACCAATTTTCTCGGGAGAACTTCCAATAAATATGTTAAGTTTCAGTCATCTCTGTGCAATATTTTGTCCGCGACAGCATTTTCCACAGACAGACAGACAGACGGACAGACGGACAGACGGACATCGCTAGAATGTCTTAAAATCGATCGGGCATCATGAATATATATACTTTATGGGGTCCCAGATCGATATTTCGATGAGTTACAAACAGAATGACAAACTTATATATACCCTCACTAGAGTGGAGGGTATAAAAATAGAATTAAAACAGAGTCGTATTTCGCTTGAATAAGTATTAGTGACAGCACATTATGTAACTTTTGACGTTTAATAAAAACAATGCAACATAAAGGTGAACAACAACAAAGCAAACAACAAAATAGAAAAAAACGATTTTAAACTTTCAATAGTGCGTATTATATTTAAAAAAAACGTTGAATAAAGCAAAATAAATAATAAATTTAATTAAATGAAAGACAAATATCATTTTTATAAACAAAGAATATAATTTGATATTAAATACGTGTGAGATGAGGAAGAACAAGCATTTTGCCACCATATTGGAAAATACATCAAATACAACACTGCGTACCTTCTAATATTTTCTATGCTATAAACACAGCTTCAAAAATAATTCGCCAGATCAATAACAGATGGCGATGCAACAACTGTACTCAAAATTATCAACACGCGCAATTACAGTGTTGCCATACTACTGAAGCCCTTCTATCTTTCAAATCTTTCATCTCTCTTCTATCCCCTTTCCGAAAGAAGTAATTGATAGGCAGCATTGCCTGAGTGTTGCTTCGTTTAAAAAAAAAAAAAAAAAACAATATTAAGTTTTTACGGTGCAAAGTGTCGCGACTGGGAGATTTTGGGGGAAATTTTGACCCTCCGTATTATCGGCCCCTGGTGACTTAGAGGGCGGAAAATTTGCAATTGTTAGTTTTTTATGTGTAAGAACTAAACCAAATTTCATCAATATCGGAGGGGGTCAAAAATATTCATGATTGATTTCACTAAGAATGACCCATTAACATTTTTTAAATTTATATTCATCTTTCCGCATTTTAAGTTCGAACAAATTAGTAGCTTCGTTTTATGTAAAACAGATTTTAAAAACATTTGTCGAACTTATGCCTTATTATTCGCAGACAATGAATGTTCATAATCTATCCATATAACGGACGACGGAATTCATTTATGCGCACCAATATCAGAATTTTTGAAAATATTTTTGGGTTTTGAAAATCTATCGTAAATTCATATACCAATCTAATACGACAAATTCAAAGGCTATCGCACTTTTTTATATCCGCAACTCTACAAATAAAATTCCATTAGTATATCCCCTCAATAAAAATAATAAATATTATCGTGGAAAAATTACAGAAGCTTTTGAATCTAGGGTTCCTTTTTCATTCGTGAACATTAATAGTTATAAAATTACCGACCAAGTTTTCGAAGTAACATAAATAATTGTGAGATAAGAATTTAATAAATAATAAAAATATTGTACAAAAAATGTACAAAAGTACTACCAAAGCACTTTTAAGGTTGTAATTTGAAGCGTTGGCAAAGCGTTTAATTTTACAAAAAATAAGTGCTTCGGCAGTACTTTATATTTTGTACCACTGGCAATTTCTGCTTGGGTCTTTAAAAGCGCTATAACTGAAAGCATTCTTACTACCATGCAGAGCGCTTTAAAAGCGCTTTTACGGATGAATTTCTCTACCTGGGTATAGTTTTCTAAACATTTTCTGTTTTTATGGTAACCGTTGGACTGTTTTTTTTTGGATATTTATAACTACACTCAAAATAATAACTCTGTTAAAATACAGAGATACTCTGCTGAGCCAGCAGAAAATACCATAGATTTCCAACCAGCAAGATTTTTTTGTTATTTTACGAGAAAACTCTGTAAAATGATTTGGATAAAAAAACTGTAAATTTACAGAATTATCTGTAAAATGTTGATGAAAGCGACCAGAATTTTACCAAGAAGCATGGATTAGTAATAACTTGACACAAAATAAAGACAAGTGCCATCATTTAAATGCACCCGCTGATATGTTTCGCACACGAATGTTTAACTTTGTAAAAATTATTTATTAACTCGCTAGATGTTCTCACGGGTTTTTATTAAATTCTCATTTTCAGTTCCACATTTGAGTGGGATCATTCCAATAAACACTTTTATTAAATTAAAGTGAAATCGTTTAAGAATGCTTTAACTTTCTTATATATCTTTTTAATGCGCTTGATATGGCTTTTACACAACGGTCACTTTTTGATTCCTGATCAATTTCTCCTTCCTAATGTGCAAGCTGTGTTGACAGTTTGGAAATTCCACCGTGCAAATTTGCCCGCTTTAACGCTTCCAAATTGTGAATTTACTATTTTTGTGAAAATTACGAGTTTTTTACGATAACCTCCAATTATACACGGCATCTTGTAAAATTTGCCAGCTTTTATTGTAATTAAAGACGCTTTTTAAAGAGTGGTTGAAATATTTGGAAGTTTTGTGAGAGATTTTTATTTGAAAACTGAAATACAGAGCGGTAAGTAAAATTACAGATGAAATTTAGTATTTTGGTTACGAGAAAAATGCAATGTATTTTTCTAAAATCTATATTTTAGCAAAAAACTCAAGATAACGAAGTAAAATTACAGATAGAATTTTGTTTTTCGGTCACAAGAAAATACAAAGTATTTTCTCAAAATCTGTATTTCGGCAGATATTTTTGTCAAATATCTGTCGAATTGAGATTACAGTCATTTTGCAGAGTATTTAACAGGGTAATTATTTTGAGTGTAGGGATGATATTTTCATGCACTAAAAAATTTAAAATATGCGTCAAAAAATTCCAAATATGCCATAAAAAAACCTTAAAATATGCACTAAAAAATAAAATGTGTGTAATAAAAATCTTGTTTTCATAGGAAAAACTTCTTAAAAAGCAAAAAATACCGGCGGGCTTAAATAGTAACATTTAAAACTTAATGTAAACGAGATTTTTTTAGAAAATAAGAAAATCTAAAAAAAAAAAATATTTTTTCTTATTTTCCAAATAAATTTTTAAAATTTAAAATAGTTTTTGAAAAAAAAATAAATTTCAATTTGTGTTTTTGCTAGTTTCTGCCAAAATATGCACTTTAAAGTTGGAAATATGCACAAAATATGCATTTAAAATCAAAATATGCATTTTTACCAAAATATGCAAAAATATGCAAATACAAATCAATGCCATTTTAACGCAAATTTCTTGATTCGGAAAGATAATTGGTCGATATCGTTTTTAGACTATCGACAAAAACATGCATTTGCATGAAAATCTCATCCCTATTTATAACATTACAACCCCAATCATAAAACTGAAGAAAATGCCTGTGGTGTTATTTTTTCTTTCAATGATTTATACTCGAAATGTCAAAATAAGTATAACCAATACTGTAGTTGGAGGGTATACTAAATTTGAAAACCAAGCTTGAAAATTTTTTCGCCTCAAAATTTTTAATCAAAAAAATATTTCCGATCGAAGTGAAATTTTTTTTTCCCATGTTTCCTACATGCCAGCTTATTTTTTTTATCGTGTGCTCTTTGAACTCACAGGTACACAGTATAAAATTATCCGATTTTTTCCACATAAGTCTCCCTCATAGAGTTCTTGACCAACATATTAAAGTGTTACAAACAGAATGATAAGCATATATCTACCTCTACCACTAACGTACAATATTGACGACACTGTAGTCAATTTGTATTTTAAAAGGAATGCTTTGTTGAAATTTCCTTAATTTTCTGGTTAGACAGAAAATCCCATTGGGACCTTAAATTCCAATTCATTTCCTTAAACTCAACCCTTTTTCCAATACACGTATAACATTGCAACATTGTTTGTTTGTATATCTTCAAATGAAAATGTATTCTATTCATTATTTTAATTTGAAAAGGAACAAAAAAAAGCGGGGGTCTCTTTGATTGCGTAACATAATCATGTCTATTGATGAACTTATTCGTGCGTTTATCAAATGTTTAATTAATGTTTGAACACAAAATTATTCAAGTGTTTCAAAAAAAATAAAAATGCCACGATTAGACATTTAAACTTAATTTCATATGTGCACGCTAGGGCTTCTAATACAGAAATTCCGATACCGGAAATCTCGGGATTTTCGGGATTAGGTGAATCCCAAATCTCTGCATTTCTGATTTCAAACCCGGGATTTTTTAAAAGTTGTTATTATTTTTATGTTTTTTATACCCTACACTCTAGTGATAAAGGGTATATATAAGTTTGTCATTCCGTTTCTAACACCTCGAAATATTGGTCTAGGACCCCATAAAGTATATATATTTATGATCCTCGATCGATTTTAAGTCGATCTAGCGATGTACGTCCGTCCGTCTGTCTGTCCGTAGAAAACACGCTAGCTTTTGAAAGACTTTACAGAGGCTACTGAAGTTTGGCATATATGTTGGTCATTTACCTGGTCAGGTTGGTATTGCAATCCAGCCAAATCGGTCCAGTGGTTCAAAAGTTATGAGCAAAAGAGTAAATTTCGGCAAGGGTGTTTCGCGAATTTACGAGATAAAAAACACGATAACTTTCGAAAGACAATAATGAGACTGCTGAGGCTTGACACGTATCTTTGCCGTTCGCCAGGTCTGTTTGGTATTAAATTTCAGCTCAATCGGTTCAGTGGTTCAAAAGTTATAAGCAAAACCCTGAATTTCAGATTTTGTTCATCTAAACTGCCACGTGTTTAACAAGTTTTAAAAGCATTGGTGGTAACTAAACAATGCTTTTCAAATTAATTTAATTTTAAAGCAATGCTTTTTAAACTTGTATAGTTTTAAAAGCATTGGTAACTTAAAAATTACTTTCGGAAAAAATTTTACACTCAAAAAAAATTTTACACTCAAAAAAAATTTTACACTCAAAAAAATTTTTACACTCAAAAAAAATTTTACACTAAAAAAATTTAGTTTTTTTTTTACAAAAATCACATTATTTTGTGTACATACGAACGTGCATTCAGTCAGAAATATTTTTACAGTAAAAAAAACATTACAATCGAAAAAAATTTTACACTAAAAAAAAAATTATTATTTTTTTTTTTTTTTAAATGACAAAAAAAGAGTTTTTTACTCAAAATAAAATATTTCTAATCAAAATTGTTAATTTTTTCACGTTAAAAAATGTGCTATCCTTTAAAAAATGCATTGTGGAGGGTATTCATAGATTCGGCAAAGTCGAATTTAACTTTTCTACTTGTTTTTTAATAATTTGTATGAAATATGACTTTTGTGGAACACAAAGCAAAATGCTACACTCTAAAAAACGCATGTAAACTTACTATTATAAATTGGGTAAATTTTTGTTGAATAGCACGCATTATGTGTTAATATAAATACTAAATGCGTATAATAATTTTAAACCTGCACAAAAGTTGATAACGATGAGCCACGACGAATGTTAAGAAATATACTAAATATGGATATCCTTCACAGGGACCTCTACCTGCAGTTATTCTCCGAATGACTGGTCCTTTTTCGAATTGATAACTTCGCAAATCTTTACGAACGCGTTGATTTCGTAAATCCCGCGAATTCAAAACATTCTGAAAATTTTTCCTCAATCCCGGATACCGGAATTCAGAAAAAGCAATGGAAGCCCTACTGTACGCAGTACAGTTGAAACCTAAACTATTATATTAAAAATATAAAAAAATAAGGAAATATTTGCTACAAAATGTAATCTCCGTTACTAGCAGGACAAAAAACATGCTATATTAGTAATGAATTTGAGGGTTAAACATGACAACATCTGCTTAGAATTTTGTTTCAAATTCTTAAATGCCTTCGTTCATACGGTCAAATGGATAAATTTACATTTCAAAGAAAATTCGCAAGAATGGGTGGGAGAATATTGAAACTTTAAAGAATTTTTTTTTACTTGTTTTAATTCAGATTGTTATAGTGGAAAAAATGCACTCAAAAAAAAACTTGTAAACATCTTTTAACTTTACAAGCATGACTGTAAGCTTAATTTTTACAAATCAAATTTTAAATTACCAGTTTTATTTAGTTAAAAAATATATAAAAGTTAAAAATAAATGAAAATTTATAGATTTTAAATAAATTTCTATTTAATTTTGTATATTTACAAATAATTTTTGTGAAATTGTTGTGAAATTTTAGTCATGCTAAGGAATTTTTCTACTACATTTTTATAAGACTTTTACAGTAAATGTACACTGTAGGATGGTTTATGACTAAACCTTGCAAGACATCCAGATTGCCGGTTAAATTTATTCAAAAATTTATAGATTCAAGAGAAATATTTTTGCAAATATTAAGGGTTATCTTTTTTTTAAGATATTTTCAAAATTTCGTTTAAAAAAACATTTAAAATCCGTGAAAAAGAAAGTCTTAAATATTTTAAACTAAAGCTCCGGTGAATATGGAAAAATAGAGCACCATATTTAAATACCGCGTTTTTTAAAGGGTAACAGTTGCTAACTTTGCTGAAAGAAAAAAATGTGATAACTTAAGTTAGATTCACTTTTTTTGGTTTTTAAAATCCATGGATATTCCAATATTGTTTTAAAAAATGTTTGTTAAATTTTTTTGGAAATGTTTTTTTTTTGTTCCGAAATTTAAAATCTCCATAATTGTATTAACAATATTGTCACAGAAAGTTTTTTCGTAAAACTAACGGTTTCCGAGTAAAAAAGCACAAAAAAACTGTCTAGAGCCAACTATTTGATTTTTTGCCAAAATTTGGAAAAATATCAAATATTTGGCTCTCTAACAAACTTTGAAAATTTATTGCTCAACAATACGGAAAAACACCTCTCTGAAATTTTAACAGCGTTAAAAGGGTATTCTAAACTTTAAAACAAAATTTGCTTTTGGAAATCCATGGTGTCCTTCCCAGGAAAAAAGGACATTCAAATATTGTTTTCAAAATTTTTTGTTGAAATTTTTGAAAAAAAAAAAAAAATTTTAAAAGCATTTTAAATCTTCATAATTTTATCTACAATATTTTTTTATAAGTTTTTTCGTATGACTTACGGTTTCCGAGTACAAAAATGTTAAAAAACTGTCTAAAGGCAATATTGTCAAAAAAGCGCTTTTTAAAACGCCCTTATCTTTCAAAGTATTGATCAAAAAATAAATATGGTTTTTAATCATTTACGAAGCTCTATCAAATATCTAAAAATTAACAAAATCGGAGATCCGTCAGTTAAATTTTCCATGGATTTGCTCATACTATATAAAAAAATAAATTGTATTTTCTTTGTAATGCGTTTTCTCTGGAATGCGGGGACCGATTTTGTTTCTGCAAACTTCCCAGAATAGGGTACGTCAAAACCATTTTTATGTGTATATGGTCTTTGAATGTGTATTAGTTGAAAAGTTGTACACTCAAAAAAAAAAACTGTAATGTTAGCAAAAAAAGCTTGTAAACCTACAAGAAAATTTGCTGATTTTGAACCCACAATTTTTTTGCTAATGTTAGCAAAAATGTTTTGCCAATAATTAGTCAACTAAATATTTTTTTTTATACCCTCCACTTAGTGATAGAGGGTATATATAAGTTTGTCATTCCGTTTGTAACTCATCGAAATATCGGTCTGGGACCCCATAAAGTATATATATTCATGATGCCCGATCGATTTTAAGACATTCTAGCGATGTCCGTCTGTCCGTCTGTCCGTCTGTCTGTCTGTCTGTCTGTCTGTCTGTGGAAAATGCTCTCGCGGACAAAATATTGCACAGAGATGACTGAAACTTAACATATATATTGGAAGTTCTCCCGAGAAGTTTGGTATTGCATTTGAGCGATATCGGTTCAGCGGTTCAAAAGTTATGAACGAAAATGTAAGCACACCTCAAAAATTTCAGTACATTCAACATAACCTAAAAATACAAAATGCTTTAATTCGGCTTCTGGATGACATATGTTAACATAATTGAACACCAAATGGTATTTAAACAAGTACGAACATATTTTTTGACACAAAAAGAAAAAATCGCGGATTTTTTTTTTTACCAAAATTTTTTTTTCGCGGAAATTTTTTTTCATTTTTTTTTTTTTTTTTCAAAAGTAATTTCCTTTTAAATAAAGTTGTTTGCAATAATCTTTTTGAAATTGTGGAGGGTATCACTACATTCGGCAAGGCCGAATTTAACTTTTTTACTTGTTTTAACTTAGTTTATACACATCTGAGGACCCCATTGGGTTCGGACCCGATAGGTCCAGACTCCGAAGAGCCTAGACCTAGTTGGGTTCCTTAAAAATCGTCATAGTTTTTGATCCAAAATTTGTGTCCGTTTCGCTCTACGTTGCTTAGTTTTTGAGATACCTGATTATAGGGGACCACTGGGGTCTTGAGAATTAAAAAACTGGATAACTTCAAAAATATTACTCGGAGAGCTTTTGACTATTGAGCTACAAAAACGCTTTTGGACTTATTGTTGTGTCGGCAATATTTACCGAGATATGAGCATTTTAAAATTTTTGGGAATGCTAACTTTTTTGGATCCAAAGTTAGGGCCCATTAGGGTACACACATGTGGAGAGGACCGGCGATACTATGGTGATTCTAAGAACCAAAAATGGCCTCCATTTTGCTCTATCTGGCTTAGTTTCCGAGATAGCGCCATTTTAAATTTTCTGAAAATAAAAAAAAATTTACCATTTATTTTGCTAATATTAGCAAAATATCTTGTAAAAATGCAGTCAACTCAATTTCAAATTTAGCAAAAGAAATTAGTTTAAAGTTTGTTTAAAATTGCTAATGTGCTAAATGAAGTTTACAAGAATTTTTTGCTAACATGCTAATCTCAACTAAAAATTTGCTAAAAGTTAGCTAACTAGCGTTAGCAAAAAAAATTAGTAAATCTACTAACGTATTTTATTGAGTGTATGCATTTTAGTGCAATACCTGTGTAATGCATTTTCTCTTCAATGGGGATAACAATACCAAGGTTTTTATGTATATACGGTGTTTGTGTGAGTACTGGTTCATGAGTTATATGCATTTAAGTGCACTAAATATAACAAGTAAAAAAGTTAAATTCGGCCTTGCCGAATGTAGTGATACCCTCCACAATTTCAAAAAGAGTATTCCAAAAAAACTTTTTTTAAAAGGAAATTATTTTAAAAAAAAAAATATTTTTTGAAAAAAAATTTCCGCAGAAAAAAAAAATTTTTGGTAAAAAAAAAATCCGCGATTTTTTTCTTTTTTTGTCAAAAAATATGTTCGTACTTGTTTAAATACCATTTGGTGTTCAATTATGTCCACATATGTCAACCGGCAGCCGAATTAAAGCAATTTGTATTTTTAGGTTATGTTGAATGTACTAAAATTTTTGAGGTGTCCTTACATTTTTGTTCATAACTTTTGAACCGCTGAACCGATATCGCTCAAATGCAACACCAAACTTCTCAGGAGAACTTCCAATAAATATGTTAAGTTTCAGTCATATCCGTGTAGAATGTCTTAAAATCGATCGGGGATCATGAATATATATACTTTATGGGGTCCCAGACTGATATTTCGATGAGTTACAAACGGAATGACAAACTTAAATATACCCTCTATCACTAAGTGGAGGGTATAAAAATAAGTTGCATTGTCCAAAGGCTATGATTTTTACGAGAAAAAGAAAACACTTAAACATTATGCCCATTTCTATAAACGGAAGAGGGGTCGATTATGTTACCACTTTTAAATTTCTAGGGTTTACATGTCATGCTAAATTGTCGCTAAAGCCTCATATTGATATGGTTATATCGAAATGTTTTAATTTTGTTAACGTATTGCGTTCTCTTTGCGCAGTTTCATGGGGCTCTGATCCTAGCTGCATAATACAGCTATATCTTGGTGCCGTGAGACCTGTGCTGGAGTATTTGTCTCCGCTGCTTCTTGATTGTCCTGAGTCGCATATGCTCAGGTTGCAAAGAGTGCAGTGGAAGTGCCTTAGAATTGCTCTGGGCGCTATGACGTCAACGCACACACTAAGCTTGGAACAAATGGCTAACGTAATGCCGTTACCTCAGCGAATATCAGTAATGGGTGACGGTAAAGTTAAATAGATATTGTCTAACAGAACCCACCCGGCAAGAAGATTTATTATACAGTTATGCAATCACGCACAAAAACCAACATTTGTTTCAAAGTTTCTTGAAAAATATCGTAACTTTAACACTACTTTAACAGAACAGTGGTAAGATTTTTACCAGTGCGCTATTCAGCAGTTATATTGATGGAAGACTTGTATCATACCGCCGGATTTTCACGGATGGTTCAAAATCAATTAACTTTGTTGGAAGTGGAGTATGGTTTCCCGACCAGGACATTGAAGCCTGCTTTGTATCGAATTCTCTATCATCTGTCTTCGTCGCAGAGGCACTGGCAATATATAAGGCACTGCACTGAAAAAAAAGACATAACTAAATTTAAGGAAAAAATGTCTTTGAAAATTTATCATGAATTTTCCTTATTATATTATACTTAAAAATGAGAAATTTTCTTAACTATGAGGAAAAAATTTTAGTTCATTTACTTATAATTAGTTCATAGTTTTCTTTTAATGGATTTTTTAAATATTAGGAAAAAACTCTTACTGCCAAAGCAATTTTCCACAAATCTAAGAATCGTATCTTTATTTTTAAGACATATTTCTTAAAAAACAATTTAGTTCAAGTTTAGTTAAAATTTACTAAAAAAAACATCATCGTATTTCTCTTCTTTGAATTGAGGAAGTGTACTTCTTAGAATTTAGTTAATGACTTCTGAGAATTTAGTAAATAACTTCTTAGAATTTAGTTAAAAATTCAAAATGGCGATATCTCGAAAACTAAGCGAGATAGAGCGAAACGGATGAAATTTTCAAAAGAAAGACTACAAAGAAAAATATGGAATAGCCTAATTTTAGATCTAAAATTTGAAATTCCCGAGATTTTATATATACACGTATCTCGGTAAATACTGCCAACACGAGAAAACGTCCAACGGCATTTTTGTAGCTCTTGACTCGTAGAACACTTCCGCAAAATACCCGAAAGCCCTCCGATTAATAGTTTTTGAGTTATCCGGTTTTTAAGATTCTCAAGACCCTATCAGGCCCCTTATTACCGTATCTCAAAAACTAAGCAAGTTAGAGCGAAATGGACACAAGTTTTGGTTCAAAATCTAAAGGACCCAACGGGGTCTCGAGTTAAATGGGGTTCGAACCCATGGGTCCAGGGTCTAGACCCAATCTATTTCTAAAATGTGAAGTATAATTTTTCCCATTTTCTAGTTAAATTGGCTTAAAATTAAATAACTTTGTTTTCCTTATTTTTGAGAAAATTATAAACTAAAACCAAGAAAAAAATCTTTGGAGCCAAATCATTCCCTCTTTTTCTCAAAATTGAGTTAATTTTCCCAGATTTTAGTTCACTTTTTTTTTGAGTGTGCGTCTCATAGAATTGCAGGAATTGGGAAAATTCGTTATTATTTCTGATAGCAGATCGGTTCTAATGGCTATTAAATCTTACCCGAATAGTAAAACTCACCCTTTAATTTTCAGAACCAAATCGATTTATTTATCGTATATTTGTCAATCTTCTAAAAATGATCTCATTTACATAGTATTATCTACATCGCGCTGGCCGCATGTAGAAGTTCGCTTTAATTGTATTAATGACCTGTGATTATAAATGTATTTACAAGAAAAAATAAGAAAAAAAAGTAATTAAAAAAAAAAATTAAATTAAAAGAAAAAAAAAAACAAATTAAAAAAAAAAATATAATAATAATTAAAAAAAGGAAACACTAATAGCAGTAAAAAAAAAAATAATAATAATAATCCCAATACAAATATACAAACATTAAAAAAAAACAAGTAAGAGTGTTAAATTCGGCTGTGCCGAATCTTTTATACCCTCCAACATGCAAATAAATAAAAAAAAATTGCAGGGGCGTCTTCTATTTTTTTGGGGGGGGGGAGGTCGGTGGTGGTAATTGGGGGGCAAAATTCCTCTCGAATAAGTGTTAAAAAAAATAATTCTTATGCTTTTTGCACTAAAGAAATACAAATTTATCATTATATAAAAAAAAAATGTATTCCACGCCCATAAAAGGGGGGGGGGGCGGACCGTAAAACGATTTTTTCTAATTCTGTGGGTCCAAATGCAGGACCTTGAACTTCTTGTAGTATAAAAATGTTGGATTTGTTAAACAAAAACACAAAAAATCTGGTAAAAATATGGCATTTTTCAGAGGTTTGTTTAGTTCTTCAAGGGGGAACTTTTTCCCCCCTGGTCCGATTTTGCCCATCTCCGAACTTAACCATAAGACATATATGTGCCAAATTTCAGGAGTCTATCACTTTTATTTTGGACTGTATCGTGTCTTCCACAGACGGACGGACAGACGGACGGACGGACGGACGGACGGACAGACGGACATCACTAGAATGTCTTAGAATCGATCACTGATCAATAATATATATACTTTATGGGGTCCTAGACCGATATTTCGATGCGTTACACACGGAATGACAAAGTGAGTATACCCCCATACTGTAGTTGGAGGGTATAAAAAAACTCATACAATGAAAAATACAAATAACCACTTTTAAACCCATAACATCATACTTTAGTAAAGACCACAGTAAAAACCATATGTTTTTGGTGGTCTTTTATTTACGTCGGCACTGTCATTTGAAAAAAATGACATTAAGAAGAAGAAGTTGCATTGTCTTTGTAATGCGAGTTCTCTGTAATGCGTGAACCGATTTTATTTCTGCAAATTTCCCTTGAAAGGTGACGTCAATGCTAAGGTTTTCATGTGTATACGGTCTTTGTATGTGAATTGGTTCCAGAGTTACATGCATTTTAGTGCACACACCTATACGTTTGCATAAATGGTTTTCATGGAGAAATATTTGGAAGGTTATTCTAAGAGGGTGAAATGGGAAAAACAATTGTACAAAAGAATAATCAATAGAAGTCGAAAAATCAACAATTTCATACAAACTTAAATTCCCGGGAATTCCCGCTCTATTTCCCGGGATTTCGGGATCGAAAATTTACGGGAATCCCGTCCCGGGAATTCTCGTGAAAAACTCTACAAGTGTATCATTAAAAAAGGGATCACGTGTGTTCAAATGGGTTTTTTTCACATTTTTATGTAATACAAAAAAAAAAAACAGTACAGCATATCCAAAAGTTATAACGGCAATTTAATACCTGATGTTGAACCTTAATCTTAAAACACCTTTCAAAGTTTTAGTAGTGCTCTGTGAGTGCTCTCCGTTTAAGAGGAGCACAAAAACAAACCATACAAATAATTATTATACAGTCAAACTCGGTTATAACGAACTCGGTTATAACGAATTCTCGGTTATAACGAACTATTTCCAAAGTCCCGACGTTTCGGTAACAATTTGCACACAAAATACTTCTTTTATAACGAACTCGGTTATAACGAATCCTCGGTTAAAACGAACTACTTATTATGGTCCCACGAACACAATTTCATGTATATTTACTTTTTTATAACGAACTCCCATAAGTATTTTGAAATGTGCAGCAATTATGTTTACCAAACTCATAAAAAGTTAGATATTTTTGGTTAATATTATAATTTTGATAAAATTTATTTATATTTTTAATGTTTATTAATGTTATATTACAAAAAAACGTCAACTAAAATAAAATTGGTATTTTTTTTTTTGTAAATAAACTAGGTTGATATAAAATATACCCCGCTTATAGCGAACTACGCTTATAACGAACTATTTTTAATGGTCCCTCGGAGTTCGTTATAACCGGGGTTGACTGTATAAGGCTACTATTATAATAAGGCTACTAATAAAGTAGTCATTTGGTTTCTGAGTTTTCAAGGGAGGATCAAGTGTGTCTAGTTTCCCCCTAACCACGAACCTGTCATCAGAAAAGTAGTACAAATGGCCTTCTCGAGATAAAGTATATATATTTATGATCAGTGATCGATTCTAAGACATTCTAGCGATGTCCGTCCGTCCGTCTGTCCGTCTGTAGTTAACACGATGCAGTCTAAAATAAAAGAGATAGACTCCCGACATTTGGCACGAATATGTCTTATGTTCCTAGGCAAGTTAAGTTCGTAAATCGCCAAAATCGGACCAGGGGGAAAAAAGTTCCCCTTTGAAGAATTAAACCAACCCATAAAAAATAACACTTTTTTACATGATTTTTTGTGTTTTTGTTTAACAAATGCAATATTTTTATGGTACAAAAACTTCAAAGTCCTACATTTAGACCCAGAGAATTAGGTAATGTCGTTTTTTCGTTCCGCCCCTCCTTTTATGGGCGTGGAATAATTTTTTTGTTTTTTTAATAATGATAAACTTGTATTTCTTGAGTGCAAAATGCATAAGAATAAATTTTTAAACACATATTCGAGAGGAAATTTGCCCCCCCCCCCCCAATTACCACTTCCGAAAATTTTAATGAAACTACCAAATCTAATTAATAATTTTTTTCAAATTCTTTATTAATATATGTGAAATTTCGTTCAGCATGTGAAATACTTCATTGCAGTATTTTTATTTATTTTATTAAGAATTACCATATAATTACAAATCATATACTTATTTTAATTAACCGAGAACTGGTAACAATGACCTTAGTCTTGTTGTAGCGAAACAGACCAAGACCTCTGGTGGGAATCGAACCCACGACCCCCAGACACATAGGCTAGCACGCTACCAACTAGCCTACTGGGGCGCCTAGCTTCATTGCAGATACAATATGTTTTTCTATCAGGGTTAAAGAAATAGTTGAAGTTTTCAGGTGTAATCTGAAATTAAAGGACACACAGAAAAAAATATGGAGGAAACAAATTTGAGTAATCACTTGTTTAATTTTTTAAAACAAATTTGAGTAATTTTTTAATTGACGCAATTAAAAATTTACTCAAAAATTGAAAATAAAATTTGAGTAAATAATTTAATACAAATTTAATATTTTTTTTTATTTTTTTTTTTCTCTTGGTGTTTTGAATTCTCATTTAGTTTATTGTTTTTTGTATATGTATATGAAAGTTTGAAATCATCTTTATAAAATTTTACTTTGTCTTGAAGACATAAGTATATTTGGTAAAGTTTGTAAAAGCAATTTTTTTGGAAAAAAAAATTAGAAACTTTTTAAACTTTTTAAAAAAATAATTTGATACATTTTGAGTAAATTTTTACTTGACACAATTAAAAAGTTACTTAAAAATATTAAAAAATTTTAAGTAAAGATTTAATTGTGTGAATTAATAATTTACTCAAATTTTTTATTAAGCATTTAATAATTTTTTATTAAAAGTTTACTCAATGCTATTAAATCGTTTACTGGTGGAAAATTGAGTATTTTTTTACTCAATAGTATTAAAAATTTACTAAAAATTTTTTTTTATTTTTTTCTGTGCAGGGAATTTGGCTGAAAAATCGGCAAAAATTAAATTTTGGGGTGTGCACATAGGCGTAGAAAGCTCACCCCAGACAATTTTCCTTTTTTTAAATTTGTTTTGGTAAAATAAGCTACGCTTATGGGTGGGCATAAACTTTTTCAATATAATACTTTAATATTTCTTTTTCTTTATTTTAGATGCGAAATGATTTTAAACTCTGCTCGTTTGAATAGCAATGTGCAAATGTCTACACGGAACTCTTGCAAAACATTAAAATGTCCTCAATGCAATTGGCACTACAAATACCAAGAGACTCTGGAAATACATATGCGCGAAAAACATCCGGATGGAGAATCAGCCTGTGGATATTGTTTGGCAGGTATGTTTAAGATATTTTGATAATAAAGCTGTTTTTTGCAACACGGTTGACCTTGGCCAGCCAGCTACACACAAAAAATAATTTTACAAGATAATTTTACAAAAAAAATCTAGTAAATTCACGAGAATTCCTACGAGAAAACAATTTAATTGGTAAAAAGCTTGTGAGAGTGTTAAATTCGGCTGTGCCGCATCTTTTATACCCTCCAAAATGTAAAAAAAAATAAAAAAAAAATTTGTCAGGGGCGTTTCTTTTTTTTTGGGGGGGGGAGGGGGGGTTGATAGGGTCAGTGGGGGACGTTGAGAGCACCTTCCCATCGCGATAAATACACCAAATGTTGCATTTATTTAACAAAAATGCAAAAAAAAAAACATGTAAAAAAGTGTATTTTTTAGAGGTTGGTTTAGTTCTTTAAGGGGGAACTTTTTTCCTCCAGGTCCTATTTGGCCAATTTCCGAACTTAAACTGCCTAGGAACATAATACATATTTGTGCCAAACTTAAGGGGTCTAGCTCTTTTATTTTGGACTGCATCGTGTTACCTACAGACGGACTGACGGATGGACAAACAGACGGACGGACGGACATCGCTAGAATGTCTTAGAATCGATCACTGATCAATAAAATATATACTTTATGGGGTCCCCGACTGATATTTCGATGCGTTACACACGGAATGACAAAGTGAGTATACCCCCATACTGTAGTTGGAGGGTATAAAAACCCGTAATTTTTTCTAGGAATTCTCGTCAAATAGGAGGCAAAAAAAATCTAGTAAAGTTACGAAACCACCTTGTAAATTTTATCGCGTCAAAAAAATTGCTAATTTACAATTTTGTTAGTAAAAACCTTGTAAAATTACAAAATTGTCGGTAAAAAGCTTGTAAGATTACTAGGAATTCTTGTTAAATAGGAGGTAGCAAAAAAATAAAAGTTACAAACTTTTCTTGTAATTTTACAAATTTTTTTTTCTGTGTAGAAGTATTTACAAATTGGGTAAATCCATATATAACCATCCAATAAAATGAGCATTTTGGACCCGATCCCTTTCAAACTTGATTAAACTTGGTAAAAATATTGTATCCGAGTAGAAAAAGAAAGACTCAAATTTTTGGATCGCTAGACCAAATAGTTCGCGAGATACCAGGGTTTGAAAAGTGAAAAAATCAAAAATGTCTTACTAAAGTGGTCCTACATTTTTTACCATAACGCCGTCAATCTTAATGATGCGAATCTCAGTGATATCTCATTTTAAAGGTACACTGAAAAAAAAGACATAACTAAAATTAAGGAAAAAATGTCTTTGAAAATTTATCATCAATTTTCCTAAAATTTAGTAAAATTTAACTAAAAAATGAGAAATTTTCTTAACTATGAGGAAAAAATTTTAGTTCATTTACTTATAAGTAGTTCATAGTTTTCTTTAAATGGAATTTTAAAATATTAGGAAAAAAAATTCTTACTGCCAAAGAAATTTTCCACAAATCTAAGAAACGTATCTTTATTTTTAGACATATTTCTTAAAAAACAATTTAGTTCAAGTTTAGTTAAAATTTACTAAAAAAACATCATCGTATTTCACTTCTTTGAATTCTGAGAATTTGGTAAATAACTTCTTAGAATTTAGTTAAAAATTCAAAATGGCGATATCTCAAAAACTAAGCCAGATAGAGCGAAACGGACGAAATTTTCAAAAGAAAGACAACAAAGAAAAATATGGAATAGCCTAGCTCTGCATATCTGTCGGGGTCTCAAGACCCTAATTTTAGATCTAAAATTTGAAATTCCCGAGTATTTCAAATAAATACTGCCAACACGATAAAAGGTCCAACGGCATTTTTGTAGCTCTTGACTCGTAGAACACTTCCGCAAAATACCCGAAAACCCTCCGATCAATAGTTTTTGAGTTATTCAGTTTTTAAGATCCTCAAGACCCTATTAGACCCCTTATTACAGTATCTCAAAAACTAAGCAATTTTGAGCGAAACGGACACAAATTTTGGGTCAAAATCTATGGGGACCCTTAAAGGACCCAAAGGGGTCTTGAGTTAACAAGGGGCTGGACCCATGGGGTCCGAACCCATGGGTCCAGGGTCTAGACCCAATCTAGTTTTAAAATGTGAATGAACTAAAGTGCAATATAATTTTTCCCATTTTTTAGTTAAAATTGACTTAAAATTAATTAATTTTGTTTTCCTTATTTTTGGGAAAATTATGAACTAAAACCAAGAAAAAAACCTTTGGAGCCAAATCATTCCCTCTTTTTCTTAAAATTGAGTTAATTTTCCCAGATTTTAGTTGAATTTTTTTGGATTGTAATGGGGTCCACATTAAAATAATATTTAGGAAGTTTTTTTTGTGGATGCTCAAAAGTCATATTTAGCAAATCCGTGGTTTAAGATGAAATATCTCAAAAAAGTGTATATTTGAATCTTTTAAGAAAATATATGTTAATCCTTTGTCCCTTCTTTATACTTATGTTAAAACCGTAGAGTGGAGTCTCGGCTGGTTCTCGAGTTATGCAAAAACTTGTTAAAAAAAAAGAAGTTATTTCAGGGTTAAATTGAAAAATCGTTTTTCCATACAAACCAAAAATTTTTTTTTTTTAATTTTTTTTTTTTTATTAATTATTATATTACTTGGTTAGCTTATTCACGACAAAAAATTTGATTTTTGTAGAATAAGAGTTTCAGCTCTAAAAAGTTTTTCGAATAAAAAAATTTAGAGCCGTTGGGGTCCTACGGTAAAAATTTTTTAAAAAATATTTTTTTTTTAGTTTTGACAAGCAACGGTTTTAGTTGCAATGTTGCTTTTAATGATATATATTCATAAACAAATATTATTCCTATCTGTGACATCTTTATCGTGTTCTAAAAAAGGGTAAAAAATGCATTTTTGATATTTTTCGTTACACGATAAAGATGTAACAGATATAAATAATATTTTTTTATAGACATTTGAAAATTCCGCGAAAATCAAAATTTGGATTTTAGCAAAAATTGTTTAAACTAAAGAAAATGCGTTAAGGAACTATTCGGCCAAACCAAAGCCGAAGCCGAATATTAAAAAAAAATATATATTTATATAGTAAAAACAAAAAAAAAATAAAACTCGACTCAAATGCATGAGAATATTGTCTAAATTGATTTTATTTTAAGCAAAAAAATTTTTTGGACATTTTTTTAAAAAAAATATATTTTTGAGTGTAAATTTTTTTCGATCGAAAATTTTTTTCGAATGTAAAAAATGTTTTTAATTGCAAAAGCACTTACAAGGGAAGTCTCCCTGGTGTCACCCTCCGATCTTCATGAAATTTGGATATGTTGTTAAGAACGAAAATTAATTCGACACGTATTTTTTTTAGCGGCCCAAACTCATTTTTAGAGAGGGTCAATTTGTATGGGGGGAAATTAACCTTTTTCAGTTTTTTTAGATTAACGCCCATTTAAACAAAGTTAATATAGGCATGTGTAGTATCAGATTAAAGGTATTAAAAATGCCTATCTCGTGGTGCTAACAACGGGCCAAAGAAGTAAATATTTTTCGACTTATTAACAAAAATGTCCTAAAATTTTGGTATTTTACTCAATATGACGAAAAGCTGTGCATGTTTGGACACGTTCTTACCTATCTACACACGTAGATAGGTTTTCCAAAGACCTTTCATTTGGTATGTAACATGACTAGGTTTCTTTGCATAATATAGGAGATAAACGAAAAAAACTGAAAATTTGACTTGTCTTCCCCCCTCCTTTTTACCCCCTAAATATGAATTTGGGCCGCTAAAAAAAAATATGTGTTCTTTATTTTTTCTGATCTACAAAATAAAACCAATTCCACAAAGATCCGCGGGTGACACTAGGGAGACTTCCCTTGTTAGTAAAATGTTTTTGTGGCTTACTAATGTAATTCAAAGTTAGTTTAGTGTGTGTTTTCAACACGTAAGCACAAATATTATACAATTATTCGGTATTCGGCCTATTCGGCCAACATTGTGGCCGAAGCCGAATAGTGGACGAAAAGTGCTTTTTGGCCGAAGCCGAATATTCGGTCGGACACTACTTTTTTGTGAAATGCAATCAATTTGCCATAAATGTAAAGAATATTTAACTTACAAGGGAAGTCTCCCTGGTGTCACCCTCCGATCTTCATGAAATTTGGATATATTGTTAAGAACGAAAATTAATTCGACACGTATTTTTTTTAGCGGCCCAAACTCATTTTTAGGGGGGGTCGATTTGTATGGGGGGAAATAGACCTTTTTCAGTTTTTTAACGATATACGCCTATTTAAACAAAATTAATATTGGCATATGTGGTATCAGATTAAATGTATTAAAAATACCTATCTCGTGGTCCTAACAACGGGCCAAAGAAGTTAATATTTTTCGACTTATTAACAAAAATGTCCTGAAATTTTGGTATTTTCCTCAATATGATGAAAAGTTTTGCATGTTTGGACACGTTCTTAGCACACGTAGATAGGTTTTCCAAAGACCTTTCATTTGGTATGTAACATGACTAGGTTTCTTTGCATAATATAGGAGATAAACGAAAAAAACTTAAAAATGGCCTTGTCTTCCCCCTCCTTTTTACCCCCTAAATATGAATATGAGCCGCTAAAAAAAATACATGTCCCTTTATTTTTTCTGATCTACAAAAAAAACCAATTCCATAAAGATCCGCGGGTGACACTAGTAGCCCAGGAAAATAAGGGGTCATCTGCGGAAAATCGGATAGGTTCTTTGAAAATTTGCACAAATCTTAGTTTTGGCAATCTAAAAAAGGGGAAAAAAGTCCCAAGAAATCACCCGTGTCCTTGCTGAGATATTGAGGTCAAAGGTCACAAAAACCGGGTTACCGGGTTTTTTTACAGTTTTTTGATAATTTCTCGCTCGATATGCGTCGTACGCTTTAAGAGTCTATTACAAAACTTGTAGAATATAAAATTATCTACAATAAATTCCTTAATGCTTTTTTCGTATCTCTCACCGTTTCTGAGATATTGAGGCCAAAATTCACAAAAGCCAAATTTTTTTATAGTTTTTGCTAATATCTCGCTTGATATGAGTGATACGCTTTTAAAGTCTATTAAAGAACTTATAGAATATAAAATTATGAACAAATATCTCTTTATAATTTTTTTCGTATCCCTCACCGTTTTTGAGATATGGGCGAATTTATCTTTAATTAATGAATATAAAAGGGACACGAAATAATGACACCAAACATGAAAACTAAAAAGGGCATATCTTTAAAACGAAATCGTGTATTACTAAAAAAAAAAAGTGCTACGTAGATAATTAATCTAGCTTTTTGTTTGTGTTTTTCTGATTGAAGAAGAAAATTGTGTCTTCTAAAGATTAAATTAAATGTGGATTTACCCTAGACCATGGTCTCTGTAGCCACTTCTACGTCATCAGTAGGCAATTACATTAAATTGATTATTTGATATTTGCTAGAAAAATTCTTTATATGTTTTTTTATCAACAGACTAGCCTGACATGAGCTTCGAACCTGTGTCGTTAAAATCTCTCATGTTTTGTAAGCCGAAGCCACAACCACTAGGCTATACTCGGTGTATAAACATCAGTGACCAAACGTCGTTTGTTTTTAACTCACAGTAGGTTTCGTGTGTGACGTATACAGAAAAGCTTTTTCTCTAACTCAAGCAATGCATTTAATCTAGAGACCAACAACAATTTTCTTAATCTTTCATTTACTTTATTTTATGCAAACTTTACTATAGCAGAGAATTTTTTGTTCTTCACACTACAGTAACGCATAGTTAAAGTGAATTGCTCACACGAGCTTTTATTTGAGTCCAATCTAGAGCAGATTGTGTAATTTATGAATACACTAAGGAATAAAACTCTGTCAAAAAATCTAAACAAAAATCTAAACTTTAAGCAGATTTTTCTGCTGAAATGGATATTTTTATTAGAAAATAGCAGAAATCAGCAGATTATTTTTCTAATTTACAGAAATATTTAGCAACTATTTTTAAAAAAAAGTTTTTTTTTTCAAAGATTTAATTAAAAAAAAATATTGAAAACAGCATAAACTAACAAAATTGACACTTAAAAAAAGCTTCACAGCTTTTCTTGAAATAAATTATTAGCTGAAATCAGCATATTTGTCTGCTGTCTCGACAGATTTTTTCATTTAGCTCAAAATGGGCAGATTCTTCTGCAGCTTTGACATAGGTTTTATTTAAAGTGTATGCTACGAGAGTCGAGGTGGAAAATAAAATTATATAAAAATATTTTTTGATACAGGTTTCCCAAAAAAAGCTCGATTTTTTTATACCCTCCAACAACAGTATGGGGGTATACTCACTTTGTCATTCCGTTTGTAAGGCATAAAAATATCGGTCGGGGACCCCATAAACTATATATATTATTGATCTATGATCGATTCTAAGTCGTTTTATGAATGTCCGTCCGTCCGTCCGTCCGTCTGTATAAAACACGATTCAGTCCAAAATAAAAGAGCTAGACCCCTGAAAATTAGTCAGAATATGTATAATGTTCATAGGCCGGTTAAGTTCGGAAATGGGCAAAATCGGGCCAGGGGGGAAAAAGTTCCCCCTTAACAAACTAAAAAAACCTCTTAAAAAACGCAATTTTTACATCTTTTTTTGCAATTATTGTTAAACAAATGAAATATTTTTATGTCAGAAGGAGTTTAAACTCCTGAACTTAGACCCAGGGGGCTGGAAAATTTAGTTTTTTTCTACCCGCCCCCTTTTGTGGGCGTGGATTTAAAAAAACCATTAAAATAATGAGAAAATGGTATTACTAAATTGCAAAAAGCATAATAAATAAATTAGTTAACATTTATCGCGATGGGGAAAATATCCCTTACCACCCCCACCGAGCCCCCCCCCCCAAAAAAACGACCCTGGATTTTTTTTATGTTTTAACATGTTGGAGGGTATCATAGATTCGGCATAGCCGAATTTAACACTCTCACTTGTTTAAGTTCAAAATGTTGTATTTTTAGTAATATTTTTTTTGTTTATCTTCAGGTATCATATAACTTTCCGATCAACAAAAAGTTTCAGACCAGGATTGTTTTATAAGAGACACACGTTTATCAGGCCATTTAATCTATGACCTCTAACTTTTTTTTTAACACAGGACATATTTTTTGTTACTTTTTTAATTACTCTACACTAAGTTATATCAAAAAGACACAATAAAATACTTCCTTTCTTAACAAATAAGTTAAAGGTAATAAATTCAAAGGTCTAAAAAGGGGGCCTAACTACAATCCTAATCTGTAACCTTTTTGTTGGTCGGTAAAAAAGTTATATGATACCGGAAGATGAACAAACGAATTATTACTAAAAACACTACCCTGTGAACTTGGAAAAAAAAATAGCTATACATATTGAGAGACCTGTATCTAAAAAAATATTTTAAAATAACTTAATTTTACAATTCGACCTTCGTAGCATTTTCATAAATTACACAATCTGCTCTAGATCAGACTCAAATAAAAGCTAGATTAATTATCTACGTAGCTCTTTTTATTTTTTAGTAATACACGATTTTGTTTTAAAGATATGCCCTTTTCAGTTTTCATGTTTGGTGTCATTATTTCGTGTCCCTATTATATTCATAAATTAAAGATAAATTCGCCCATATCTCTAAAACGAAAATTTTATATTATATAAGTTCTTTAATAGACTTTTAAAGCGTTTCACTCATATCAAGCGAGATATTAGCAAAAAACTATAAAAATCTCTTTTTTGTGAATTTTGGCCTTAATATCTCAGAAACGGTGAGAGATACGAAAAAAGTATTAAGAAACGTATTGTAGATAATTTTATATTCTACAAGTTTTTTCATAGGCTCTTAAAGCGTACGACGCATATCGAGCGAGATATTAGCAAAAAACTATAAAAAAAAACCGGTTTTTGTAACCTTTGACCTCAATATCTCAGCAAGGACACAGGTGATTTCTTGGGACTTTTTTCCCCTTATTTAGATTTCCAAAACTAAGATCTGTGCAAATTTTCAGAGAACCTATCCGATTTTCCGCAGATTGCTCTTTTTTTCTCCTTATTTTCCTGGGCTATAGGGAGACTTCCCTTGTTAGTTAAAAAAAAAAACAAAAACAAATTAAGGAAAATTTTTATAACTTTCTCCCACCTAAACCCAAAAGCTATATTCTTCACTGACTACATTTTACATTAAATCAGTAACGTACTTCTATTATACATTTTTAGTAATAAACAAGTAGAAAAGTTAAATTCGACTTGGCCGAATCTATGAATACCCTCCACAATGCCCTTTTTAAGTTATAGTAAATTTTCTAGAGTGAAAAAATAACATTTTTGATTAGAAATATTTTATTTTGTGTAAAAAAACTTTTTTTAAACTAATTTTTGAAAAAAAAAAAAATAATTTACTAAATTTTTTTCGAGTGTATTTTTTTTCTTTTAGTGTAAAAATATTTTTGAGTGACAAAAATGCGCTGTAAAATATTTTTGTGACTTACCAATGTTTTGAAAACATGTTTAACGGGTTTTCAACGCGTGAATTTAAGGGGAGGCGAATCTGAAATTTACGGTTTTGCTAATAACTTTTGAACCACTAGACCGATTTGACTGAAATTCAATACGAACCAGACCAGGGAAACGACAAATATATATGTCAAGCTTCAGCATCCTTAGAATTGCCTTCAGAAAGTTATCGTGTTTTTTATCTCGCAATTCGCGAAGAACCCTTGCCGAAATTCACTCTTTTGCTCATAACTTTTGAACCACTGGACCGATTTCGCTGGATTGCTATACCAACCTGACCAGGTAAATGCCCAACATATATGCCGAACTTCAGGAGCCTCCGTAAAGTCTTTTAAAAGTTAGCGTGTTTTCAACAGACAGACAGACAGATAGACAGACAGACGGACAGACGGACGGACGAACATCGCTGGATCGTCTTAGAATCGAACGAGGATCATGAATATATATACTTTATGGGGTCTTAGACCAATATTTCGAGGAGTTACACACGGAATGACAAACTTATATATACCCTCTATCACTGGAGTGGAGGGTATAAAAACTGATTAAATTAAAATTATTTGAAAAGAGTGCGGCTAATCGCTTGAATTTTAAGCGTAACCGCGGTAAAGTAAAACTGCGGTTATTTGCAAACCCTAATTAAAAGCAACATATCAACTAAAAATTAAAAAAAAAAATACTAAAAAAAATTTAGAGTAGGACCCCAACGGCCCTAAATTTTTTATTCCAAGTCAGTTTTAGGGCGGAAGGGTTTATTCAACAAGAATGAAATTTTTAGTTGTTAATTACACAGTGCAACAACCAAAATCGGAATGGGATGAAACCAATGAAGCAAATGAAAGTTGTCATATTCCATAACAAAACCCTCAAGCCTTTTTTTTAGTTCAGCGCTAGATTCTTTTTTTTCACGCATTTGAGGTTGGTGAACTTTTATCATAATTATAATAATAATTGCTTGAAAACTGTATAAGTGGCGTATGCTTAATTTTGTAATTGACTTTATGTAACAATCATACGCAAGCGTGCGTATGATTGTTTTGGCTATTCAGTAAGTAGGCACTGGACCGATTGCAGCGAAACTTATTCCGGTTAAAGCTTACTTAATTTCTAGCTTTAGTTTGGACGCTGGACCCCACATATCCAATAAGGGCACCACCAGTGGACCTGTTTTACAAAAACTTTAAATGCTTAAAGATCACCAACTTTAAATGCGAATTAAAAAAAAAATCCCCATACATTTCGATGCCATCCTAATGTTCATAATTCAACTAAGGGGGCGTATAGAAATTCAGTTTAGTTTTTAAGCACCACCCTAGTGTATGTAATTAAACACTGGATAACATCATTTCACCAATGACGTTGTAATTAGTAACAAGCAACTTGTACCACTAATCTTTTATCATTTAACCCTTTTAAAATCAGAAATAACATTAATAACCCGTGTCCTTTATTATCATTATTATGTCGTCTGTCGTCATTTATACCATCAGTGTCAAGCATCATCTTCATTTATACATTATATAGCTTCATTAAGCGTACGTATGCGTACACACACACACACACACCCATACATACATCAGGGAAATGCTAGTAGCAATTACACCATCGAAATTGGTTTAAAATGCAAATGTGTACAGTACCATGACGTTAGTTTAAGACCAAACATTCCCGAAAAAAAAGATTATATACACTTAAAAAAAAACCTTGTAAAGTTACCAAAAAACCTAGTGATCTATTCTCGTAAAATAGGAGGTAGGTAAAATTCATGTAAAATTACGAGGATTTCCTCGTAACTTTGAATGTGCCAAAAATTGTTAAAAGTAAACAATTTTATTGGTAAAAATATTGCTTTAAAACCGCAAAAATAAAAAACAAGTAGAAAAGTTAAATTCGACTTGGCCGAATCTATGAATACCCTCCACAATGCCCATTTTAAGTGATAATAAATTTTCTAACGTGAAAAAAATAACAGTTTTGATTAGAAATATTTTATTTTGTCTAAAAAAATTTTTTTTTTAGTAATTGTTGAAAAAAAAAAATAATTAACAAATTTTTTTTTTGAGTGTAAAATTTTTTTTGAGAGTAAAATTTTTTTCGAGTGTATTTTTTTTTTTTGTTTTGGTGTAAAAATATTTTTGAGTGACAAAAATACGTTGTAAAATATTTTTGTGACTTACCAATGTTTTTAAAACAGGTTTAACGGGTTTTCAACACGTGAATTTAAGGTGAAGCTAATCTTAAATTCACGGTTTTGCTAATAACTTTTGAACCACTAGACCGATTTGGCTAAAATTCAATACGAACGAGGCTGGAGGAACGCAAAATATATATGCCAAGCTTCAGCATCCTCAGAAATACCGTTCGAAAGTTAAAGTGCTTTTTATATCAAAAATTCACGAAAAACCCTTGCCGAAATTCATAACTTTTGAACCACTGGACCGATTTCGCTGGATTGCAATACCAACCTGACCAGGTAAATGCCCAACATATGTGCCAAACTTCAGGAGCCTTCGTTAAGTCTTTCAAAAGTTCGCGTGTTTTCAACAGACAGACAGACAGACGGACGGACGGACGGACATCGCTAGATCGTCTTAAAATCGATCGAGGATCATGAATATATATACTTTATGGGGTCCTAGACCAATATTTCGAGGTGTTACAAACGGAATGACAAACTTATATACCTATACCCTCTATCACTAGAGTGGAGGGTATAAAAAAATAAATGGTGAACTTACTAGAAACAAGTAAAAAAGTTAAATTCGGCCTTGCCGAATGTAGTGATACCCACCACAATTTCAAAAAGATTATTGCAAAAAACTTTATTTAAAAGGAAATTACATTTGGAAAAAAAAAAATTTTTTGAAAAAAAATTTCCGCGAAAAAAAATTTTGGTAAAAAAAAAATCCGCGATTTTTTTTTTTTTTTGTCAAAAAATATGTTCGTACTTGTTTAAGTACCATTTGGTGTTCAATTATGTTCACATATATCAACCAGAAGCCGAATTAAAGCATTTTGTATTTTTAGCTTATGTTGAATGTACTGAAATTTTTGAGGTGTGCTTACATTTTCGTTCATAACTTTTAAACCGCTGAACCGATATCGCACAAATGCAATACCAAACTTCTCGGGAGAACTTCCAATAAATATGTTAAGTTGCAGTCATCTCTGTGCAATATTTTGTCCGTGACAGCATTTTCCACAGACAGACAGACAGACGGACATCGCTAGAATGTCTTTAAATCGATCGGGCATCATGAATATATATACTTTATGGGGTCCCAGATCGATATTTCGATGAGTTACAAACGGAATGACAAACTTATATATACCCTCTATCACTAAGTGGAGGGTATAAAAAGAGTTAAAAAAAAAAATGTTGTTTAAGAGACTTTTTACAGACAAGGGAAAAATTCGAATTTTATTTAAAACTCATATGGTATTTGAAATTAAATTTTTGTTTAAATAAATTTCTCAAAAACATTTGAATTTTATTATTTTCAAAAAAAAAAAATAGAATTTTATTTTTCCAAAAATAAATTTTCAACTATTTTAAAATATTTACTTGTTATGAATATATTTGTTTGTATGAAAATAAAACTCTTTTTTTTATTAATTAAATTCTTTTAAGAATTTTAAATAAAATTTTTAAGAATTTTATTAAAATTTTAAATAAAATTTTTTAGAATTTTATTTAAAATTCTTTCTTGAATTTTTTGAAAAATTCAAAATTGAATTAAACTCACGCAAAAAATGACACACTCAAAAATAACTCATTCACTAATCACTTACGCAAAAATTTGACTCACTCACTAATCGCTCACGTAGATTTTTTTTCAACTCACACTCACTCACAACCACATGATTAAATTGAAAATCACGCACGCGTGATTCACGTGGATCACTCAAATCACGTGACCAACACCCATCTCTACTACAAATAAAGTGACTCTGCATAGCCCACAAAAGTGCTAAAATTTATAATATTTTGTTCGGGTGCTGTATGCATGCTTTCTATTTAACAGTGTCCGTTATTTTAAAGAACGTAATTAAAGCGATTTTGAATGTAAATCAACATTGTATATATTATATCAATGTTCATTAGAGTGGCACTTTTTCTTCAACTTTTAATTTTCCAAATTGTACGGGCAAAACGTTTTTTTTTTTACTAGACCTTAAAATTATCGAATTAAATCGAATTTAATTTATTCGATACAATCTAAATTTTGGAGTTTGGAAAATTTAAAAAAAAATATGTCTTGCGACACATCATATTTATTAATCTTGATGCGCTGAACACGAATATAAAAAAATATATATAAAATCGGTCGAACAGTTTTCGAAATATCGGTACTTAAAATTTGCAAAAAATTGTGGATTTTTGAAAAATTAAAGAAATATAATATATACATATTTAATTTTTTTATACCCTCCACTCTAGTGATAGAGGGTATATATAAGTTTGTCATTCCGTATGTAACACATTGAAATATTGGTTTAGGACCCCATAAAGTATATATATTCATGATCCTTGATCGATTCTAAGTCGATCTAGCGATGTCCGTCTGTCTGTCTGTCTGTCTGTCTGTCCGTCCGTCTGTCTGTCTGTCTGTTGAAATCACGTTTTTGGCTATAATCCAGAACCGATTTAAACGCCCTGGGGTACCAAAAGTTGCGTAATTCTCCTAGGCAGAATCTGATGGGTTTTTTTTTTAATCGGTTAAGTATTTTAAAAGTTATGAGTGAAAATGTAAATTTTGATGAGTGAAAATGTGAATTTTACACAAAATAAATGCTATAACTTGAATTTGGGCCGAATCGCACAATGGGGCGAGGCACCAGCAATTTAACCCAAAATTTTAAAATGATTTATCTTGGCTCATGGTTGACATATTCAAATAAAATTTTAAATAGGTTCATATTTTATTGTTCTCGACGTTTTTCTGGTTATTTTGGTACAAATTATGGCAAAATCAGTCTAGGGGTTAAGAAGCTATGAGCAATTGAGATGAGTTTCAATACAAACCTGCATGATATGGCGTGGCAGCGCGCCATTTGTATTAATAGAAGTAAAAAAAAACGTAGTATGTGTAATACACGTGGTTGCTTTTATACAATTTTCATAATTTTTATATAATTTTCATACATACTTATAAAATATATTTTTTTTTTGTTTTTTAAATATTTACATTGCACTATGGTTCCGTTCAACACTTTTCTTGGCCAAAATTTCAAAAATGGAAAAATTTTTGGTTTGAAATAGGTTTTGTGTTAAAAATTTTTATAGTTTTTTTCCATGTATAATATTATAAGAAATTTTTTGTATTTAAACTCAAAAAAATAATTGAAATTTAAAAAAATACTTTTTTTTATTTTTATCTAAATTTGTTTTTGAACGGTAAATGAGTATACAAAAACAAAATATGTTTTCTGTTGTTTGTAAGTGTTAACGATTTTCTATAAAATCAATTTTGAGAAAATTGAATTTTGGCCAAGAAAGGTCGTCTGCGAAACCATTGTGCATTGGTTAACATTGTGGAGGGTATTTAAAGATTTGGCACAGCCGAATATAGCTTTCTTACTTGTTTTAAGTTCCAAAACTTTGATCGCCATACGATCGTCCAGGCCTAAAACAGCCTTGCTCTCTTCGCAAAATTTGTTCGACTACTGGCGAGATACGTTGTAGTATTAAAGTGGAGTAAGAAACTCTGCTAGCGTGTCAGAACCATATTTCAACAACTCTGCAGGGATGTTGTCGGGACCGGCTGATTTGGAATTTTTCATTGTATTCAATGCAGTTGCAACTTCCGTAAACGACGGGGGATCTGTTTAGATATCCCTTCTCGATTACGCCTTGTAGAGCTTGTTGCAGTTTCGGCCTGGTTTTCAGTAAAGGACTGCGTTAAGAAAAATTCACGCCAACGTTCGAGCTGTTCGTCGGTTGTTGTTAAGTCAGAAACATCATTAGCTTTCAGCGTAGCGGCGCTTCTGATGTTGTTGCCGCTTATTTGTTTAATAGCGGAGTATACACCGCGGAGGTTTCCCTTTTCCGTCTGTTCTGCAATATCGTTATAATACTTTTCACGGTCAGCACCAACCATATAATTTACTTTACGCGAGAATTGCCGGTATTCTAATAATATTCTATATTCTGTAATTTTAGTGTTGGTGTTTTGGCGCGGATACGCAGGTTATGAAGATGTTTCCGATTATCCATGGCTTAATTTTTACTTGCTTCAGGTCAAAAACCGACTTTGCAGAGTCTTTACAGGCTTTTGCTACGTCCGACCATGAATATTGTTCGTTAAGTGCTAAATTTGATCTAAGAGTTTGATTAAAGACAATTGAAGTGGTGGGGTCTTGAAGACGCGATGTATTAAACCTTTCGGCTTTTCTTCTAGTTCCATTTACTGCCTCAGGACGTAGCCGGAATTTGGCAACGAGAAGTTGGTGGTCACTTGCTATGTCAGCACCTCGTCTTGCTTTAACGTCAAGAAGTGGTCCCAGAAATAGTTATGGGATCAATTTGATTGAATGTTTGACCAATCGGCAATTCCCAAGTATATTTATGAATGTCCTTATGAGGGAATTTAGTTCCACCAATAAAGAGACTGTTGCGAGCACAGAAATCTACAAGTCTGTCTCCGTTGTTGTTTTTAGATGAACCTAGCACATGTTTGCCCATTACCGCCTATAGGTTCTTGTTATCATTTCCTACTTGTTATCATTTCCTACTTGTTATCATTTCCTACGCGAAAATATTTTAATATCGCCAACTGGTAAGGAACTAATAACGGAGTCGAGCTGACTATAAAATGTCATCTGTAGAGATACCCTCGTCAGGCTCACTTGGTTCGTAACATTGCACAATGGATATTTTACGAAACTTTGAATTAAATCTCGCAACGATTATACGCTCGGATACTGCCTTATACTCTATTAGCGCATCTCTAGCTTTTGGTGACGCCGTTTTTCAAGTAAGTGGTGTTGCCGGAGTAGATAAACCGGTGACCGGAAAGCAATTGTGTAGTACCACTGGTTAGTCAACGAACTTCACTTAACCCAAGAATGTCAAGTTTATAAGACTCCATTTCCATTCGAACTTGCTCGAGTCTGGAGATTTCAGAGAGTGTTCTAACGTTCTAGGTACCAATCATTAATCGTTTTTTGAAGCCAAAAGTCGTCATCGCCAAAAGTCGTTACGTGCCATTCAGGTTATTTAAGCCGACGCCACAGACTACTACAGACTCGACAAGTATGACAGGTGTCAAAAAAGTATTCTTTAACCATATGGTTAATTTTTTCAAATTATATTACGAATTAGGTTAGAAAGAGAAAACTGATAAAACGCGCCATAAGAAAAATATATGACAGATCGGTTACTGCTGTTTTACTCACTCCTTAGTCGCAGAAAGTGTTGCCATGTTAGCGTAAAACGGACTAAAAACCGCTCTGTTTTCTCCTAAAATCACTTAGTTTTTCCCCATTGTTTCTTACAAAACTCTGCTGTCGAGTCTGTATATAGTCAGTGCCGACGTCTTCTCACTTTAGCTGCCGACAAACGGGTGTTTGTACGACATTACCAGGGAATACTTGGAATAGCAGACAGAGATCTTTCAGCCACTGCGAAACACCCCATCCCCCAAATAAATAAAATGTTTTACGCCTAAACCACTTATTCCATATCCGATTTCCAATTTTATTTATTTAGCGCTTTTCATTCCCTCAATTTGTAAAACATGAGTTTTAGGCCTCGGAGAACTAAAATTTTCCCGGACTTTTGAAATCGGAAGAAATATTTGTTTGTCACACAAAAAAATGCCGGTCTAATGAAAGAACTCAAACCTTGAAATGTATCCATCTTCAATGTTTAAGTTTTTTTTGTGTTTGTTTGTCACAGAAAATGTTAATATTAATATTGTGTTTTTATTAATATTCAGCAGGGCGTCAGAATAATATACTGAAAACACATGGAGACACGTATGTATCAAACCCCTGAGGGTGTGAAAGCCTCCTGTATTTTTACGCATAATTTTCAAACATTTAAAATGAATTACTATTGGGTTTATGAATTTATTTAAACAAGCGAAATGTATTAGAATTATTTTACATATATGTATATGGGGCATTCCAGGCCAAATCACTCACTTTTAGACCCGACCCCTTTCGATTTATTTTATTTTTGGATATGTTCTAGTACTTATTAAATGCAACTTGGACACCAATTTTCAGCCATTTATTCTAAGATGGTGTTGAGTAATCAATTTTTCAAAATGACGATTTTTTCAAAAAAATGGAAAAGATGAAGATGACACTAACTGGGGTGTTTGAAACCGGTATAGGAAATACCAGAAATGTCTATAATTTTTAGAAATTCAATTTTTCTTCTGCATTTTTTCAACTTGAACCCTTATAGGAAAAATTTAAATTTTCAATTAATTTTGACCAGTTAAAAATATAGATATCTTAAAAAAAGTTGGACAACGTTTTGTTGGTATTTAAATGTAGTTTTAGAAAAAAATATTAAAAAAATTATTCGAAGTAATTATCACTTATTTTTTAACGTTTAAAAATTAAAATCGACTTTTTGAAAAAGTCCGAAACCTTCGATTTTTTTTTTACAAACGTCTAAAAGTTCTACTCTAAATTACGCAACTTTTAAGCCATAACTCAAGATGTGATCGCAATTTGTTCTATTTTTTTTTTTCAAATTTTGAAAATTGCACCTTTTATTTTTTGACTCTGATTTATTTTATATGATGCTCCAAAAAAATTAAATTGGTAGATACTGACCCTTACTTACCCTAGATATATTCATACCCTAGATATATTCATTACCCTAGATATATTTCACAAAAATTAAGAACGATCGGACATGGATAAGGTGTTCCACATGGGCCTTGAAGTTTAGAACACGAATTACAAGGAAAATATGAATTTTTTCTGTTTTCTCAATTTTTTTGGTATTTTAAGTTAAGTTTTAATTCAAGTCGTTACAGAATTATAATACGGAGTAAAATGCCTCTCTAATAAGGTACCAAAGACTGAAATCGGTTGACAATCAGCCAAGTTATTACAACTTCCCCAGGCATCTAACGTATGGCAGAACACTTGATTAAGCAATATAATACGATTTTGGTAATTCATTGAAATTTTCTACTGTAATAACATTTTTTTATTCTTCAAGTTCAAATGTAATTAGATGACAAGTATTTTTCATATTGTGTTTTGTTAACATTTTTTAAATTAGTGCTAAAAATGCTTGCATTTTCAACACCCTTTTGAAATCTCTATTTTAAAAAAAAATTCTTTTTTTTGTTTTAAAATTTGGAAAAACCAAAAAAATATTACACTGAAACATGAATAATGAAAAAATGTTATTACAGTAGAAAATTTCAATAAATTTAAAAAAAGGGACTCGTATTTTTTAATCTAGTGGTATGGCACACGCTAGATGCCTGGGGAAGTTGTAATAACTTGGCTGATTTTCAACCGATTTTAGTTTTTAGTGCTTTACTAGAAAGGCATTTTACTCCACATCATAATTCTGTAATCACTTGAATTAAAACTTAACTTAAAATACCAAAAAAATTGCAAAAACAGAAAAAAATTCATATTTTTCCTTGTAATCCGTTTTTTAAACTTCAAGGACCATGCTAAACGCCTTACCCATGTCCGATCGTCCTAAATTTTTGTGAGACGTCTATTTACCTCCAAATGAATATATTTAGGGTAAGTTAGGGTCAGTATCTACCAATTTTTTTTTTTTTGGAACTCCATATAAAATAAATCAGAGCCAAAACATTAAGGTGCAATTTTAAAAATTAAAAAAAAAAAGAGAAAGAATTGTGATCACATTTCGAGTTATGGCTTAAAAGTTGCGTAATTTAGAGTAGAATTTTTATGGTTTTTTACAAAAAAATCGAAGGTTTCGGACTTTTTCAAAAAGTCGATTTTAATTTTTAAACGTCAAAAAATAAGTGATAATTACTTCGAATAATTTTTTCATATTTTTTTTCTAAAACTACATTTAAATACCAACAAAACGTTGTCCAACTTTTTTTAAAATATCTATATTTTTTAATGGTCAAAATTAATTAAAAATTTCAATTTTTTAATTTTTTGGAGATAATCGCCATTTTGAAAAATTGATTACTCAACACCATCTTGGAATAAAAGGCTGAAAATTGGTGTCCAAGTTGCATTTAATAAGGACTAAAACATATCCAAAAATAAAATAAATCGAAAGGGGTCGGGTCTAAAAGTGAGTGATTTGGCTTGGAATGCCCCATATATAAACATACATATGTATACAAATGTATGTAACAATATCAAGAGTTGCTTTATAATTATGATGAACACAAAAATTACACTCAAAGAAAATTATTTATGTCCGACCGTATATTCGGTTTCGGACGAATAATGGGGTTTCGGCTGCTATTCGGTATTCGGCCAAATTTTTGCCGAATATTAGCCGAAACTAAAATTTTTTCAAATTAAAACAAAATATTAAAAAGTCGCTGAATTTTTAAATTTCGTGTTTCATTCCAATTGTTTCAGTTCACTTGAAAAAAAGTAAAAAGGTTGTCCAATAAATATACAACTGTTATAGTAGTTCAACAATTTTTTTTTCGTAATGAAATGTAAAATATTTTTTTTGGTTTATAAAATTATGTTTTTTTTTTTTAAGTTTATTAGAATAAATGTGCTCGATTCTCGAATACGACTTCACCATTCACCCAATTTTTAAAAATTTGATATTCTTTCGAATTTTAAGATTTTAAAATTTTTTTCTTGTAACAATTAAAGATCTAGTTAATATATTTATTAATTACAAGAACAAATTTTAAAATCTTAAAACTCGAAAGAATATCAAATTTTTAAAAATTAGGTGAATGGTGAAATCGTATTCCAGAATCGAGCACAATATTTTTTTTAATACATACAACAATTCCTATGCACTATTAAGGGTGGGATAGTGTTGTGTGAGATTTTAAGCAGCAGTATTTGGAAACGCTAAAACCCCACATTTTGTGAGGTTCGTAAAAAAAGTGTATGAGTCAAAAAATGGTTGGGTAGGATCTAGGGGTCGCTCATCGGGGTCAAAGTTGTGCGTAAATGGAGAAAAATCCACAAAAAGCCCCACAACTCCCCTGCTGTTTGTCCTAGAGGGGTCAAATGTGAGAGCGACCCCCATTATTTTTTCCCCCAAACACTTTTCCCAAACACACCTAAGCCCTATCTCCACTCCCTAAAGGGGCTCCCATACAAAGGTTCAATTTTTAAAAATATTTCTTTAGCTGTCCCAGAAGTGACCCTAGAGGAATCAAATGTATGACCGACCCCCAATATTTTTTCAGCCCCAACATTTTCTTAGAACATACCTACCCTCTATCTTCAACCGTTAGGGTGGTCCCCATACATTTTTTTATTTTTTCTTAATATGTTTTATTAAATCAGCTCCTACCGGTTCAACGGTGCTTTCTAGAGGGGTCATTAGCAAGACCGACCCCCATTTATTTTTAGCCCACAACATTTCATCTGAACATACTAACTCCCTATCTCCAATTCCTAAGGGGTCTCCCACACAAAATGAAATTTTTATAAAATTTGCTCCCACCGCTCTAACTGACCCCCAATATTTTTTCCACCCCAACATTTTCCCTAAACAAACCTACCCTCTACTTTTAAGCCTTAAGGGGGTCCCCACACATTTTTTTATTTTTTTTATAAAATAATACATAATGAAATAATACATAATGTAACCAATTATAATTCATCCATGATTTAATGTTTAGGAAATAATAAATATGAAATACATTTTTTGCAATATTCATGCATTACAAGTTTTTAGTTATACATTATTTTTCACTTTCAAATAATACGTTGTTGAACAAATGTTTGGTAAGACATCCCAAAATAATGCTACAAATAAGGGATATACATTACCTGGTAATGTGTTATATAATCACCACCCATTACCAAAGTTTTGCTGGGGTTTAATTTACACACTCAAAATAATAACTCTGTAAAATACTCTGTAAAATGACTGTAATCTCAATTCAACAGATATTTGACAGAGTTTTCTGTCAAAATACAGATTTAAAGAAAATACTTTGTATTTTGTTGTGACAAAAAAACAAAGAGTCATCTGTTATATTACTTTTTACTTTGTAATCTTAATTTTACAGATAATTGACAGAGTTTTCTGCTAAAATACAGATCTAAGCAAAATACTTCGTATTTTTTATAACCAAAAAAGTTTTTTGTTTTGAGTAGTTTTTGTTAGCTAGCAAACATCAAAATTTTATCTGTATTTTTTTTTTTTTGAGAAAAATTTGAAAAAGTAGCAAAAAAAGTTATGAAAAAAATCTTTTCAGAAATCTTATAAAAATTTTACAAAATAACATGCATTTAACTAAACTCTGTAAATTTACAGAGTTTTTTCTGCAAATTATTTTTGCATCAAATGTTACTTTACAAATAATGTAAATTTACGTAGTTTTCTATTCTATTTTCTAAATGTTGGTTTATTTAACCAATATTTTACTAGAAACTCTGTAAATTAACAGTTTTTTTTTCTCCAAATCATTTTACAGAGTTTTTTAGTAAAATTACCAAGAAATGTTGCTAGCTGGAAAAGTATGGTGTACTCTGTTAAATTAGCAGAGTTTTTCTGTAATTTAACAGAGTTATTATTTTGAGTGTAATAACTGTACTGTATAAAATATTTTACTGAAAAAAATACATGCAGATTGTACATAATATTGAATCCTGTCTGTAGAGGCCATAATGGAATTGCATTTTGTCGTTTTTCAACACTCATAATACGGATTTAAGAAAACACCTTGCTTACGAGTCGACAACGACACTCACAATAAAGCCGCTTAAGTCTGATTTTAATACAAATGGCAACGACCGTAGAGGACGCCACGCTAATAAGGATACCAACAAGTTGTGGAAGGTGGCCAAATTCTGGTTGCCAAATTTGGCTTCCAAATTTCGTGGAGAGCAAATCAACGTTTACTACGTAAAATGTTGGGCAGAATGGTGCGAAATACCCGCTACTACTTAAAAAAGCTATTTTTTTTAGAAAAATTTAAAAAAACGTCAGAAAAATATGAGAAACAATTAAAAATTAAAAAAAAAATAATAATAATAAAATAAAAAATAAAAATTATTTTATTTTTGAAAAAAAAAAATGATTTCAAATAAAATAAATACATAAAAATTCTGATTTTGTTGTTTTATTATTTTTTCATAATAACGGTATTTTTTTTATATAAAAAAAAAAATTGAAAAACTGAAAAATGTACTAAATATTATTTTTATATTTTGTTGACCTTTTTGTTGTAATTATTTATTTTTATTTCGGCTTTAGGTCAGAAAAAACAATAAAAAACTAAAATGTTATTTTTAATTTTATTATTTATTTTATTTTTAATTTTCCGATATTTTGGTCTAATTCTTTGACCATCATCTGGGATATTTTAAAAAGAAAAACAAATAAATACTCCATCTCCACTGTTTATTGCTTGAGATCTTGTCCTTAACTGATTATTTTTAATTTTATTATTTATTTTATTTTTAATTTTCCGATATTTCGGTCAAATTCATTGACCATCATCTGGGATATTTTAAAAAGAAAAACAAATACTCCGTCTCCACTGTTTATTGCTTGAGATCTTGTCCTTAAATATTAAAAAATGTACTAAATGTTCACACGGTTGGGTCCAACATTTTACGTAGTAAACATTGATTTGCTGTCCGCGAAATTTGGAAGCCAAATTTGGCAGCCTGAGTTTGGCCACCTTCCACAACTTTTTGGTATCCTTATAAGCTCGGAGGCCTCTACGGCCGTTGCAAATGGCACCAATGGAAAGCAACTTACATTAGCCTTATTAGTTTTTTAAATAAGTTGATTGACAGGTCTTGGGCGTACGGTTTTAAGAGCACTTTACCATCTGAGGTGTTTGAAAAAACTACTTGGCCGATTTCGATCAAATAAGAAAGCTATAAGAAAGCTTTTATTCTAAATTAGGATATTGGCTTAGAAGGGGTTCGCAGAAAACCAAAAACATAAAAAATATGCCTTGTAGATTCTTTTTAAAATGAATAATAAAACCATTTTAGTATATAGGCATTTTCATCAAATCTGACATAAATTTGTAAAAAAACACCGAACATTACAGACATAATTTTTATTTCATAACCCGATATTACACAGAAAAAATTTGAAACGAATTTCAATCAACAAAAACGCGGATTCAATCAATTTTTTGATTGAAATTCCTCCAATTAAAAAAATTGTTATATCAATCATCAAATTGTAGGTGATTGATTGAAAATTTTTTCAATCAAACATTTTTTCGGTTTTGATCAAAAATTTGATCAATTTTTTATTTAAAGTCAATCAAAATAATGATTGATTTAACAAATCAATTGTAAGCTTATGACAAAATTATCAAAAAATTCATATTTTTTGCTTTCCAATATGTTGCCATCAATAAAAAAAGTAAAGCCCGATTATTTTGAATATTTTTGAATTAATCTATTCAAATAAATTAAAGCGAAAAAAAATCTGGTATGTTGAAAATTTGTAACAAAAAATAACAAAAATTTTAATCAAAACATTGATTGACTCATTTAAATTTTGTTGATCAATACATTTAATTGAAAATTTTTAGCCAATAATTTTTTGTGTGTAAGTGATGTTATCGAATTTGTTTTTTGTTTCTAATTCGTTTTTTTTACAACCTTAAGTGGTTTGGAACTACAAACTGTTGTGGTGTTTTTAATTAAAAGACATTTACTTCACACAAATTCGGATATGAATACCAATATTTTGTTTTTTTTTTTTTTTTATGTACTTTGTTGTCTACCCCTGATAACTAAGAGATCTGGTGGGAGAATATTCTACATAGAAACAACGTGTGAAAAGAGCTTTCTATGTAATTTGTAGTGAGATCACTGGCCAAGGAGACTACAATCGGATGCGATCCATTAGCGAGTAACCCATACAACAACATCGACACCAGGGACAAGTTGGCATATGTGTCCCTGGTTGGGTTAGCTACTCCTAACCGTCCCCTAACGTAGCGTAGCGATCAAAATCAAATGGAAAATCCCGTTACCCCTCTGCAAAGAAGAACAATTATTCCCACGTGTTCTCATATAACAAAAAGCTCTCTACGCTACGTTTGGGTACGGTTAGGGTTGCATAACTCAGGCTTTATGCCTTGAGACTTTCCGTTTAGAAAAATGTTCTTCCTTTTTCCTTTTGAATTGTTTTTTTATGTACAGTCAAACCCGGTTATAACGAACTCCGAGGACCAGTAAAAATATTTATGGGAGTTCGTTATAAAAATACTGTTTGTGGGACCATAATAAGCAGTTCGTTTTAACCGAGGATTCGTTATAGCCGAGTTCGTTATAACCGAGTTCGACTGTATATTCATAGCTAACTTATTTTATAAATTTTTCTTATATTAAGTACAAATCATAATACAATAATTGCTTAGCAAAGACTTACAAAATTTTGAGCTTTAGTTGTTGTGGAATTTTTTTTTTAATATTTTTCACGTTTTTCGATCAAGTGAAAAAATTGTTTTCGTTTTCTTTAGTTTTTCGATGGCAATTTCTTATCTGAGAGTCTATAGCAAAAATGTTGTCCGTAAAATATATAGTTTTTAAAAGAAATTTTCTAAATATACTTAATAAAATTTTTATTCCTCGGGCAACGCCGGGCACTCTCCTAGTGTTTTATAAGGGGGGTTAAGCAAAGATGCAATAAGAAAATTTTTGATTAACAATGTAGTAGCATAATTAAACAAAAAAAAAAAATAGTTTTAATGTTAATAGAATATACCAAGTCGTGAAAAGAAATGTACATTCGTCTCTTAAATCTTCCAATATAGGACAACAACATCCCCGGTTAGCACGTGGGGAATCTTATTCGTGCGGCTATAAGCCTTATCGTTGCGAAATTTGTAATTACTCGACGACCACTAAAGGCAATCTCTCCATTCATATGCAGTCTGACAAACATTTAAATAATATGCAAGAGCTAAATACATCACAGAATATGGTGGCAGCTGCAGTAGCTGTTGTCACTGGTGGTGTAGGAAAATTGGATACAACACCAAAGATCAATTTAGGCAATTCCATGAGCAGTTTAGCTCAACATCAACAACAGCAGCAGCAGCAGCAACAACAACAGCAACAACAGCAACAACAGCAGCAACAACAACAGTCGACACATACGCTCAGTAATGTTTCAAACAGTGCAAATATTAATGCAAATATATCAACAGCTGTTTGTAGTTCTTCTACGACCAGTTTGCAGGCATCAAATATGGTGCAGTCAGGTAATAATGGCAGTGCTAGTAGTTTAGGCGGAGGTGGTTCCAATAAACCAAAACCGTCTTTTCGCTGTGACATTTGTAGCTATGAGACTTCAGTGGCACGAAATTTGCGCATTCACATGACAAGTGAGAAACACACGCACAATATGGCTGTTTTACAAAACAACATCAAACACATACAAGCCTTTACGTTTCTTCAGCATCAACAGCAGCAGCAGCAGCAGCAACAACAGCAAACTCAGCAACAACCGAGTGGTAATTTTATGCCCGAGGTAGCTTTGGCTGACTTGGCCTACAATCAGGCTCTCATGATTCAACTGTTGCATCAAAATGCTGCTGCAGCTGCCCAAAATCAAACCCAACTACCAGGTTCAAGTACCCTAGGACCTAATCCGCCAACTGCAATGGCAGCCAATAAGGGCGCCATTATGCTGCAGGCCACTTCACCCACCACCAACACCACCACGACTGATATGCCATCATCATCACCCTATTCACCTAAATCGAATGATTTAAGCTCCACTGAACTAGCCGCATCAAACATGGAACCGCCTATTAAGCCAGATTTCTGGCCCACAACGCTGTTCAGTTGTTTGGTTTGTGCCAACTTCAACACCAACAATCTTGACGAACTCAATCAACATTTAATCATCGATCGATCTCGTCAATCACAGACTGCAGCAACTAGTTTAACTAGTTCTGTATCACCCACGCCAAGCAATATCAATACGGCTGTGACAAATAGTAACATTTCCTCCGGGTCTATGTTCTTTTCGGACATTATGATGGTTCAAAATAATAACTACATTTGTCGTCTGTGCAACTACAAAACAAACCTTAAAGCCAACTTCCAACTGCACAGCAAGACGGACAAACATTTGCAAAAGCTAAATTTCATCAATCATCTGCGCGAGGGCGGTGTTGCCAATGAATACAAACTAAAATACTATCAACAACAACAGCAACAAATCGGTGCCAATACAGTGCAAATCAAATGTAACTCTTGTGATTTCTATACCAATTCCATACAAAAGTTGTCGTTGCACACACAGCATATGCGTCATGAAACCATGATCATGATATTCCAACACTTGAATTACTTAGTTCAGCAGCAGCAGCAGCAGCAACAGCAACATACCGGTAGTAGTAGTAGTAGTACTTGTGTTGGCAATGACGACGCCTCTTTAAACCTTAGCAGTGAGACGGCGCCACAAAGTCTGGTAGATGGTGCACCAACATCATCAACACCAAAAACAACTCCAGCAACAGCATCAGATGGTGACGGCAGCAATACCGGCTTTGACAAGTCTTTACTTTGTCATTTGTGCAACTTTAAGGCTAATTCAGTGCTCGAAATGATACAACATGTTAAAAGTATACGTCATTTGCAAGTCGAGCAATTTGTATGTTTACAAAGGCGAAGCGAGCAACTGGAGACGCCAAGCTTGGACGATGTCTTTAAGTTGTGCGAAAAATCTATACGACCTAACGACACTGCAACATCGCCAGCGACATTTACAACTCCAACCCATTCCTCTTCCTCCAATATGATATTAGATAATAAAGGAGCAGCATGTTTTGCTAGCTTAATTGAATCAGGAAATGAAGGTAAGTTTGGAAAGTATTTCTTTTCTTTTTTTTTCACCTTTATAAAATTCCCAAATTCCCATCCACTTGGGAGGATTAGAAATAATTGTTATTCTCTGGCTATAAAGTTAGGTATACTATTTTTTTTAGTTAAAATTACCAAAGTTTAATAACGCGATATAGTCACAAAAATATTACTAGAATTTTTTTTTATTGAAATGAAATACTGACAAATGAAACTTTTTCATAAGAAATCTTCGTAGAATGTATGTAGTTAGTACCTTCTCATAAGTTTTTTTTTGTATTAATTGATCATACAAATCTTGGAATTTTTTAAAGCTTAAAACGTGGTTAAAGATTTTTATTTTATAGTTGAAAAGGTTTCATTTTTCTTTTTGTCATCCAATTTAAAAAAAATAAATAAAGTGAATCTTTCACCAATGCGAATTAGGGTGGCAGCTATTTTGCAAAAAACTTCGAATTTCAAGGAGTGCACCCCTAATTTTTTTTTACATTTGGCCTAAAAATGCTATCCCGAGTAAAAATGAAACTATGTGAAATATTATCCAATTGCATCTTATTAGATCCAGTTGGATACAATGTGATACAAACCTTTCCTTTTCGAAATTTGATTTTTAGCCGTAAACTCTGATTATCTCGGGAGTGAAAACCAGAATACACACAAAAGGAAATCGAAGAAAAAAGGAAAAAAAAACGAATACATTCAAAAGGAACCGAAGAAAAAACAAAAAATAAACGAATACATTCAAAAGGAACCGAAGAAAAAACAAAAAAAACAAGTAAAAAAGTTAAATTCGGCCTTGCCGAATGTAGTGATACCCTCCACAATTTCAAAAAGATTATTGCAAACAACTTTATTTAAAAGGAAATTACTTTTGAAAAAAAAAAAAAATTGAAAAAAAAATTCCGCGAAAAAAAATTTTGGTAAAAAAAAAATCCGCGATTTTTTTCTTTTTGTGTCAGAAAATATGTTCGTACTTGTTTAAATACCATTTGGTGTTCAATTATGTTAACATATGTCAACCAGAAGCCGAATTAAAGCATTTTGTATTTTTAGGTTATGTTGAATGTACTGAAATTTTTTAGGTGTGCTTACATTTTCGTTCATAACTTTTGAACCGCTGGACCGATATCGCTCAAATGCAATACCAAACTTCTCGGGAGAACTTCCAATATATATGTTAAGTTTCAGCCATCTCTGTGCAATATTTTGTCCGCGAGAGCATTTTCCACAGACAAACAGACAGACAGACGGACAGACGGACATCGCTAGAATGTCTTAAAATCGATCGGGCATCATGAATATATATACTTTATAGGGTCCCAGACCGATATTTCGATGAGTTACAAACGGAATGACAAACTTATATATACCCTCTATCACTAAGTGGAGGGTATAAAAACGAATACATTCAAAAGGAACCGAAGAAAAAAAGATAAATAAACGAATACATTCAAAAGGAACTGAAGAAAAAATATGCGATCATATATAAAAATATCAAATTATATTTAATTATATAAATTTTATCCCAAATAATACAGTTTGATAAAGACAATTTTCGGATAATTTCTTATCTAATTCCGTCTGATTGGATCTAATAAGATACAATTGGATAATATTTAACATAATTGTATCCACCATTTCTTGGATATAATTGGATTAGTTTAATTTTTAATAGGGATGCTAAAAATTTCAGCCAAATCGGACAACGTTAACACGAGGCGCATTGAGGTCAAAGGTCAAACACACGAAAATAGCGATATTTTGATGAAAAACATTGAATAAATGGTGTTGTATATATTATATTGTTAAAAAGTGGTACACGAGTTGTTTTCAGTATAAGAAGATATATTAAAAATTTTTGGGTTTTCAAAAATTAACCCTTGTAAGCCTTTCGGGGTCAAAATGACCCAATTTTTAAAAAATTACCCCTAAAACACAAAAATCAGCCACAATTTTCTACTTTTATTGAAATAAACCAATGCACGGTGGTCAAATCCGGCCAAAAATCATTTTATTTTTTTATTAAATCTTAATGAAATTTTGATGCTATATTATAGCTAATACTTCAAAACATACAACTTAAATCTTTTTTTGGGCCTTGTAACACTATATTATTGTCCATAGCGGTGCAAAGTGGAGTATTTTTTGCTTCTCATTTAACCTTTTTTTAAAATGTATATTTTAGTGTTCAATAAAAGTTGGCTATGCATTTTTCTTCACATTATTTTTGTAAGTTCGCTCATGGATTTTAAATTTCTATAGTAAATAATCATTCCATGTGGTTTTTGCAGATTTTGTGTGCGTTTTTGTCTTAAAGTAATGTGTATGAAAATTAGATAAAAATTAAAAAAAAACTCTAAAAAAAATAAATTTTGAGAGACCATAAAAATAAATTAGAGGCTATTAGAGGTTAGCTATAAAAAGTAGCTTGTACTTTTAACTATTAAAAGTAAATATTTCAAATTTCAGCCCCTACTTTTACCGATTCTTTAAGCCAGAGCATTTTCAGTGGACTCATTTTTTACAAATGGTGAACTTTTTTAAAACTACAAACTCCACCAAAATAGGGAATGTGAAGAGATGCTAACTTAAAACCCATAGATTTGATTTAAAAAAACTTATAAAAAGACGAAATAATAAAAAATGTGGTTTAAGGGGGGTTGGAACTAAAAAACTGCCTTAATATTAGCAATTTTTAAACAGCTAAAAAAATAAATACGTAATATTATTAAATTCTGTTTTTTCATTTGAAAGAAAGAACCCAACAAACATTTACCTTTGAAATACATTGAATATTATATTGATAGCAAGTTTAAAATTTAAACCTTAGCCTTGAAAATCAGTTGAAAATAACATAGTTCTCAACGTGAAAACAATAGCATTCTCAAAGAAAACGGCATGTTAGTTCTCAAGTAAAATTTTCAAGTTTATTTAGATTTGATATATAGTTTGAGATTTTTCTAATGTATAATGTTTCTCCAATGTACACAAATATTTTTAGCTTGAAAATATGCTTACCATCTAATTGAATTTTAGTGTAGTTTTCAAAGAATTCTCAGCCTTATTTATAATGTTAAAATAACATTATTTTTCAAATGAACCTCAATACTATTTTTTATTAAAAAAACTGTAAATACGAATTTTTATAATATTTGCTATTTATTTGCACTAAAAATTGTTAATAAAAAAATTACATCGAATGCCATTTTTGAGGTCGTCTCCTTCCAGGTATTCTTCTTCAGCCGTCTGCTCTTTAAAATTCTAAATCTTTAAAGAAAAGAAAAGACGTTATTAAATGTATAACTTTTTTTCATAAACTCATGTGTACTTACGTTTTAAACGTTTATGCAAGTTTTTATACTTATAGCATTCAATTAATTGGCACAAATGCATAAAAATACATAAAATTTCTAGATTTTTCTTCTTAATTTTTAAAACAAAATTTTAAGTTTTCTGACAATTTGAAATTCGGAATTGAACAACATTTGAAAACAACATTATTTCCACCCATAATCAATGTTTGATATTAGGTTTGAGAAACATGGCAAATCAATATGATGTTTATATTTTTTTGAAAAGAATTAATAGTATAGGAAAAAACAAATATTTCCAACATGTTTCAAATTTAGTTTAAATGTTTAAATTTTTGTCACTGAAAACAATTTGAAAAACACCCTTGATATTTAGTGCCAGTTTGATTTTTTTCAAAGGCTGGAATTGATGTTTATTGGGAACATTTTAGTATTTTTAAAAATTTCATAACTAACACAAAATTTGGTCAACTAGAATTTTCAGGGTTGCCAGTTAATCGTGTGTTGTTTTTTAAGGGGAAAAATTGGCTGCATTTTTACAGCAAAAACTACTAAACCGATTTTGATGAATTTTTTTTTTTTTTTTTTGATTTGTAGATAATTAAATTTTCAAGCACTTAACGTGGCCATTTTTTTGGAAAAAATTGATTTTTGTTGATGATATGCTAACGTAAACTTAAAAAATAGAAAAATTTCAATTTCTTTCATTCAAATATTAATTAGGTCAAATTTAAAAAAAAATTGTCACGATAAGTATTAGAAAATTAAATAATCTACAAATCAAAAAAAAAATGTCATCAAAATCGGTTCAGTAGTTTTTGCTGTACAACTGCGGCCATTTTGTTTTTTAAAAAATAGCATCCAACAATTACCTGGAAACCCTGGCAATTCTTCGTCTTTTAAATTTTTAAAAATATATCGATTGTTAATATTTCAAATAAAAAAACAGAATTAAAAAGTATTGCGTATCTATTTATTTTTTTTTTAATTGCTAACACTAAAGCTGTTTCTTTTAGTACCAACCCCCCCCCCCACCTAAATTAGTTTGATACATTTGACACGTCCATGCTTAGTTGGCCAACCACTATATTTGTATGTCCAACGTTTTGAAAAGAGATCAGATATACTGTTCTTAATTCGGATATAAAATTTTTGCTGGATATAAATGTCTGCATATAGCAGACATGTTTGATACATTTGGGACGTCCATGGTTATTTGGCCAACACCTGTATTTGTAGGTCCAAAATTTGGGCAAGGTATCAGATATGTTATTCTTAATTTGAATTTTAAGTTTCAGCTATTTACATGCAGAAATAAGGAAGTTATAGATTTTTGGCCGGAATTGACCACCGTGCAATGGAAAACGATATTTATATTCTATTCTATCATAAATACTCAGATATGAAATACTGGGTTTCTAGGATGTCAATAACCCGTTTAATGGTAAGGCCAAAAATATGCATTATATTTGGCGTGGTTCTCAAAACTGATATTTTGATTTTTTTTAAATTTTCTTAAACAAAATTAAGAAAAATGCTGAAAAAACCACAGAATCTAATAAAATATATGTTAACATATAATTTTTTTTTTGGGGATATCCCTCGGATAGTTTGGCGGGGCATTGATTTAAACTCAGCGGATTTCGAGAAAAATGCCTTTTTTGCCCACAATTTACTCAATATGGAAAAATTTGGTAAATATTTTAAAATTCTACAAAGTAAGGGGCCATATATTATTCAAAACAATGTTAGACTTTAACCCTAAACGTTTTAGGCAAATGGAATAATATTAACCCGGTTTTTATTTGGGTCCAAGGTAAAATTTTGGGATATTTAGTTTTTTCAGAAAAAAGCACCTAAATATGAAATATTTATTGCGATTTTTTATAAAACTTGGTATAATTATTGTAGGAGTTCAGAAAAATAATTAGTTGATTTTTTTTTTTAAATTAACCCATAAATAAACATGGGGTCAAATCGGCCCAGCAAGGTAAAATTTCTTAATATAGTTTTTTTTTTTTTCGATTTCTATAAAACTTTTTGTAATTATTGTGTGAGGTCAGAAAAATAATAATTTGATTTTTTTAGTTAACCCATAAATGAACATGGGGTCAAAATGGCCCAGCACATTCGCGGAAGCATATCTAGGGGGTCGCGGAAGCATTTCTAGGGGGCCGCGAAAAGTTTACTAAACATCATGCCAAAATTATTAAACTTTCTAAAATATAAAAGTAAAGCACAATTTTTTGGTAATTTCTGAGTTATCAAAATATTGGGCTACATTAGGATCTGCAAAATTATGCCTATTTTTAGCCTTTCAGCTTATCAGTCTGCTTCAAAAAACTCTGGAAAAGACAGAATTAAATTTACCCTTTTTTTTCTTTCGTCTTTCCACCCTTTCACCGAAAAATCCAGGTCAGTGTGGGTCTTATGTTACTTACTATATGCATGCCAAAAAACACATTTTTCCACAATTCATATTATTTTTCCGTTCAAAGTCCAACAATTTTGAATCCGACAACTTTAGGATATGCGCCATTATAAGCTTCATAGCTCGTTAGGGCTTCATAATTATCTAAAATGTTTAAAAAGCACAATTTTTAAATCTGACTACTGCAGGATATGATCGCCGGGACTACATGCTATCAGCATCCTTGCATAATTGGGGAATTTGAAAACAGGTAACATGTTAAAAAACTGTGTCCATGTTTAGATATAGCTCACATACAAACGTCCCCTTTAAATTTGGCAAAAAGTACTCTTGAAACCGTATTATAATAACTATGCTTTCGAAATTTATCAGCTAAAAGTATTTACAAAGAATCATCCAAATTTTAAAGAAATCGGACAAGTTCTATTTGTAGTCCCCATACAAACTGCCCTTCCGATGTTCGTAAAAATTATCTCAAAACTCCTGAAAAGGAAATATTTGACAAAAATGTTGGTCGTGTTTCGTTTGATGTTCAGTAAAATCGGTCTATTGGCAGTAATAAAGCCAACTTCCCTCAATTTTCGCTTCTGTGTGTTTTCTACATTAATTAAAGATCTGCAAAATTAGGGATCTAATGAGTCCATGTTTGAACTTGAGACTCATTTACGGGAAAACCTGGTGTAGAGTATCATATGATCGGTCTTGACCGATTTAAATTTTCTCATTTGTTTTTTTATGTGGGGGGTCGCGAGAAATTTGAAATATTGAAAAAGGGTCGCGAAGCAAAAGTTAGTAAGAAGCTCTGCCATAAATGAACAACGGGTTAAAATGACCCAGCATGTAAAAAATTTTTGCATGAAATATTTTTTTTTTTTCGATTTTTTTATGAAAATCCTTATTTTTCAAAATAAAAAAAGTCGAAAAAAAATATTTTATGCAAATATTTCCCAGCATGTAGGTCATCTTAACCCGTTGTTCATTTATGGGTTAATTAAAAACAAAAGTTATATGACCTAGCACAACGGTTATACAAAGTTTTATAGAAATCGAAAAAAAATATATTAAGAATTTTTAATTTGCGGGGCCATTTTGACCCCATGTTCATTTACGGGTTAATTAAAATAAACAAATAATTATTTTTCTGACTTCGCTCAGTAATTATAACAAGTTTTATAGAAATCGAAAAAAAAAACTATATTAAGAAATTTTAACGTGCTGGGCCGTTTTGACACCATGTTCATTTCTGGGTTAATTTAAAAAAAATTCAAATAATAATTTTACTGAACTCCTACAATAATTAAATACCAAGTTTTATAAACAAATCACAATAAATATTTTATATTTTGGTGCTTTTTTCTAAAAAAAACTCTAAATATTCCAAAATTTGTACCTTTGACCCGAATAAAAACCAGGTTAATATTATTCCATTTTCCTAAAACGTTTAGGAATAAAGTCTAACATTGTTTTTAATAATTTATGACTCTTACTTTTTGAAATTTTAAAATATTTACCAAATTTTTCCATATTGAGTAAATTGTGGGCAAAAAAGGTATTTTCCTCGAAATCCGCTGAGTTTAAATCGATGACCCCGCCAAACTATCCGAGGGATATCCCCCAAAAAAAAATTTTTTTTTTATATGATAACATATATTTTATAAGATTCTGTGTTTTTTTCAGCATTTTTCTTAATTTTGTTTAAGAAAATTAAAAAAAAAATCAAAATATCAATTTTGAGAACCACGCCAAATATAATGCATATTTTTGGCCTTACCATGAAACGGGTTATTGACATCCTAGAAAGACAGCAGCCCTGTTTTTTGCAGACCGGATTAAGATTTGGATTAACTTTATTTAGTTAAAAAATGGGTCAAATCAAGTCCAGAATTTTTTTTTTTATAATTTTTTTCTGAAATTACATACAATTACTAAATAAAATCAGAAAAACAAATTAAGCTTTGTCCAAAATGCAAAGAATGAAAAATAAATTTAGTTAAATCCTAGGATTAACTCAAATTTATTTATACCGTTTAACATTTTGGACAACGCTTAATTCTTTTTCCTGTTTATATTAACTAATTGGATGTAAATTCAGAAAAAAATATAAAAAAAATTTCTGGACTTGATTTGACCCATATTTTAACCAAATAGAGTTAATCCTAATCTTAATCCGGCCTGCTAAAAATAGGGCTAGTATTTCATATCTGAGTATTTATGATAGAATAGAATATTAATATCGTTTTCCATTGGCTTATTTCAAAAAAATTAGAAAATTGGGGCTGATTTTTGTGTTTTAGGGGTCTTTTTGTAAAAATTGGATAATTTTGACCCCGAAAGGCTTACAAGGGCTAATTTTTGAAAACCCAAAAATTTTTAATATATCTTCTTATACTAAAAACAACTTGTGTACCACTTTTTAACAATATATTAAAAAAACAACACCATTTATTCAATGTTTTTCATCAAAATATGGCTATTTTCGTGCGTTTGACCTTTAACCTCAATGCACCTCGTGTTAACGTTGTCCGATTTGGCTGAAATTTTTAGCATAGCATTTTTAGGCCAAATGTAAAAAAAATTAGTGGTGCACTCCTTGAAATTCGAAGTTTTGCAAAATAGCTGCCACCCTAATGCGCATATTTATATGGTTTTGATAAACAAAAGGAAACAACACAAGTAAGACTTTTATAGCTTGCCTTGTCGAATTTAGGTTACCCTACATAAAACGTTATCAATATTTGCTTTTCTGTGTTTCCACATCAGTGTTGCCAGGTAAGTTTTTTTCTTCCCCCTAAAAAAATTTCACAAACCCCTAGAATAGGACGATTTTCAGAAGAAAACCCCTAAAAATTTTTAAATTGAAATAATTTTATTTTTACTAGTAACATAAAAATTAATTAAAATATATTTTTTTGTTTAGCCTTATAAAATGTAAAAAAACTCCGAGATTTAAGCGATTTTGGAAATAAAACCCATAAAAAATTTGTAATATGGATTTGATTAGATGTAATTGTGTATGACTCCGTTTAAAAAAAAATGGAAATGTTGTGGTGGTTTGATTTAATTTGATTAATTCCTAAGAACATATGAAAGCGGTGCTTCAAAATCATTAAGTAAAGAACTGGTGAAAGATGTTTTAATTGTTATTTTGTAGCATTTTTGGAAGGGATTTTAAAAGTACTTCCTGCGGAATATGAAGTTCGGCACCTGTGTTCGCGTAAGCGTATATACGTTAACTAAAAAAAAATAATGTTCTAATATATTTTTACGTTTCGTGTAAAATTTAATCGATTTGGTGCTCATCACTTAGCGTATATACGCTTAATTTAAGCTTGGATAATTACACACGTTAGTTCTCATACAAAATTTAAGCGCACATAATTTAGTATTTTAGCTCTAGAATGTTCGCGAAAAATAAAACAAATTTTGTCAAAACCAGGTTTTTTACGGAAAAAATATTGACATTTTCTTTTACAATTATTGATATGTCAAAATTGCATTAGCTTTATAGCGATAACTTATATACGCTTATGCGAAAACAGGCCATATACATGAACAGATATGCATCCATATCAATTTTGATACGAACATTGGTGGATCGAATGTTATACGATTATATTAAATTCAATTATTTTTGATAAAATAATATCAAATTTGATTAAGTTTGATCCCAAAAATGGGTCTATCTAATTATGTATATTAAATCATATCTTATCTGTTAAAATTAGATACATTTTTATATAATTAGATGAAATCTGGTAAAGTTTTTTGGAATTTTAAACGTGAAATTAGAAATTATTTTATCAGAAATTATTTTATCAGATTAGAAATTATTTTATCAGATTTTAAGGGATTTAAAAATTCCAAAAATTTTTGTGTCTTAGAAAATTTAAAAACATTTTTTCGGAACTTGAAAATTTTTCAAAAAAATAAAATTTCTCCTAAAAACATTTCCAATAATTTTTTTTACTCCAAAAAAAAATTGCCAAAAAACTTTTGTGTCCGGGACTTTGGAAAAATTTCATAAAATTTTTTAGGACTTGAAAATTTTTTATTTTTTTTTTTTTATTTTCCAAGACTTAGAAAATTTAGAAAATTTTTTCGGGATATAATTATAAATAAAATTATATATCTTTTTATCTGCCATATCAAAAAATCCCCGACCTTATATGTCATATCTATGTTATCATATTAAAAAATAAGGAAAAATACAATGCTATATATAAACTTATATGTCCATATCAAAGTTCATGCATAGCCATACATAAATATAAATAATTATATAATAGCATATATGATTATATCAGATCTTTTTTACTCGGGGTATTACAAAAATAATAACAAAAATAATTTCGGATAAAATTTGGACCCGATAGGTCGCGCTGTTGTCATCAGAATTTATTTTTTTGTATTTATGGTGCGATTTGGCTCAAATTTACAAAATATATTTAATAAACAAAAATTATTTTCCTGATAAAATTTGGACCCAGGATTCTTAGCGGATCCATTCAAACAAACACAATTTTCTGATAACGAAACATAGTATATTAATTCTGAAATGCAGTAAATGAGGTAGAAGCTATTTGGATATTCGTATCTAAATCGACCCGGGCAGCGCCGGACGGTTCTGCTAGTGGCTTTATATACATATGTAAATATATCAAATTATTATTAATGAATTAAAATTTTTTACTCGGGTAGCAACAAACAAATATATATTATACGTATGAGGCATTCCACACCAAATGTCCAGCGAAAAAAAAACACGTGTTTTTTTTCCCTATATGGAACTTAGAAAATTGCGTTTTTGGTTTTTCAATTTTTAAAAAACTGGGCATAGGAGACGTGGTCAAATATTGGAAAAATGGTCAAAATTGTGGCGAGTTGCCTTGATTAAATATTTATCACATTAAAACGGAATGCACCACAATCTTAAAAATTTACATTCTTATATAGTTTTTTATGGGCTATCGATTATTTTTTTTTTTATAATTTTCAGAACCCGTTCTGAAATTTTCCATTTTTTAAAAAAGTCAATTTATCAAAAATCCGGCCACTTTTTTTTAATTTTTTTTTTTAAAGTTTAGATGTTTGTCCATCCACACAAAAAAATCCAGAAAATTTTTTTTCGTTTTTTTCGAGAAAATGGCAGTTGAATTTTAAATTTCATAACAATTTTGTAATTTGCTTGTATTTTCTTGTATTAACGTTGCGAATGAGTAATATTTATGCAATTAATAATACTCATTCGCAACGATAATACAAGAAAATACAAGCAAATTACAAAATTGTTATGAAATTTAAAATTCAAATGCGATTTTCTCGAAAAAAACGAAAAATGTTTTTCTGATTTTTTTTTTGTGTGGATGGACAAACATCTAAACTTTAAAAAAAAAAAATTAAAAAAAGAAAAAAAAAGTGGCCGGATTTTTGATAAATTGACTTTTTTAAAAAATGGAAAATTTCAGAAAGGGTTCTGAAAATTTTCCAAAGAAAAAAATTTTATTCGATAGCCCATTAAAAACTATATAAGAATGTAAATATTTAATCAAGGCAACTCGCCACAAATTTGACCATTTTTTCCAATATTTGACCACGCCTTCTAAGCCCAGTTTTTGAAAATTAGAAAAACCAAAAACGCAATTTTCGTAGTTCCATATAGGGCTATCCAAACAACCTATTCAGAAATTTACGGGACACATGTTTTTCTGTATCGGGACATTTGGTGTGGAATGCCTCGTATGTATGTATAAAGAATTTACACACACTGCCACATAAAATATGAAACAAGTAAGGCTCGTACATTCATATATTTAATTCTTTGAAATGATAATGGCATTGGCGGTAATCTTGGAAACAAAAAAACATTATGTATGGATAGATATATGTGTGTGTGTGTGTGTTTTTACTGTTTACGTATGTTTGTATAATAATATAAGAATACATATATCCCCAAAAGACCTTACAATTCAGACAAGTTAACCAAAACTGCCTAGCCTGCCTGCCTGCCTTTCAGCCAGCCAGCCAGCCAGTCAGTCGCTATAAATGTAGCCTGAACAATGTGTTTCAAAAATCATCATCATCGTCGTCATGAACATAATAATTGCCAACCAAACAAACAAAACAACACAACACCCTTACTTAAAAGGACTCTGAAGTAACAAGGCATTGTCATGCAAAAACATACACAGGCATTTATCCATAATTCAAGATTTACAAACGCTTGTTATTATTATTGAAACGAAAAAAAAATTAAAAAAAAGTGCAAAAGTTAAATCAAATTACAACCAAAAGAATATTATTCATTAAAGATTATGATTGGTTTAGCATACGACGGTCAGGAACAAAATCTAAAAAAAAAATCGATCAAGACCGACCTTACCCATACTGTACACTACACACACGAAAAAAAACATGGGTATTCAATACTAAAAATTTAACTAATTTGAGTTCAAAAGGACCTAGTGCAGGAATTGGTAACCAATACTAAATTTTTTTACTAATATTATTCAAAACCAGTAAAAATTACTAATTTTAGTACTTTCAAGATACTAAAATTAGTAACTTATTAGTAGATTTGGGTTCAAAATCATTTACTTAAAATTTTACCGTAGAATTATTTTGAGTGTAGTAGTAGGAATAATCAATAGTGTCCGAACGAATACTCGGCTTCGACCAATAATCACTATTCGGCATCACTTTTTTGGCCGAATACCGAAAAATTGTATAAAATTCGTACTCATGTGTTTAAAAACACACTGAACCTACTTTGAATTGCATAAGTGAGCCACAAAAAAATTTTACTAACAAGGGAAGTCTCCCTAGTGAGGGGCTACCGTAGGCTAGTTGGTATCGTGCTAGCCTTTGAACATGGGGATCGTGGGTTCGATTCCCACCAGAACCCTTAGTTTTTTTCGCTACAACGAGACGACGGTCATTGTTACCAGTTCTCGGATAGTTTAAAATGATTAAAAATGAGTTGTAAATATAATAGAAAGAATTAATAAAAATAATTGATCATGTGATCAAATACTATTATATTATTAAAAATGGTGTAGACCGATTTTGTTGACAATATCTGCTTTTAAATGGCCGTGGTCGTCATTTTTTACCTTATTTTGCTAAAAATCGAAAAAACCGGTTCAATCGGTTTTTTGTCAATTTAATAAACCGAAACCGGGTTTTTCAAAAATGATGATTTTCGAACTATTCGAAAATCGGTTTTTGAAAAAAGTCGAATAATTGATCACCCTACTATCAATACTTAAAGATATGTGAAGTCTCCCTTCTTCTGCTAAACCCTCTTTTAAATTCCCTTTGCTAAGTCCGCCATCGAACTGGACGTTTGATAAACAAAAACAAATCCCTTAAGTCGATATAAAACCAAAGTGTTGCAATTTGGCGATTTTCAGACTAAAGCTAGCGTTTTTTTTTTCATCTAGCTGTAAAAAAAAATTTTTTTTTGTCGATTATCAGGAAATCCAATGACTTTTTATTTGCTGACGATTTGTTTTAAACACTTAAAGGTATTTCTTATCACTTGCATAATTTAAACCTTTGTGCATCGTCTTTGTGTCGACTTTGTCTTGAGGAAGTGGAAACAACGCAACACATATTATGTGAATGCATCGCAATATGTAGGATCAGAAGACGGTTCTTAGACAAAGAATTGCTTAATTCTGAGGATATAAGGCTAGCTTCTCCACCCTCTGTTATAATGTTCATTAGGAACATTGAACAGAGTTTGAATTAGATTAATGGATCTTGGCACAAAAGACCCATAAGGGTCGCAGTGCCGGCCGTTAGGGCTAGATCACCCCTTGAATAAAAAAAATAAAAAAAAGGTATTTCTTAAATAATATTACCATAATAATTATAAATTGATACATTTTTCAAAATTGAGTAAGCGCTTTTTCGATATAAAAAGTTAGCATTATTTGTCAAACCAACAATGTTAATTTAACATTATCGTATTTTCCTCGTCTAACAGTTTTCGTACCTTCTGTTAACAAGTTCCAAAATCCCGAAATATTGGTCGTAGACCCACTTTTAAGTATACCGATCGACTCGGAATCACTTTTTGAGTCGATTTAGTGATGTCCTTCCGTCTATCTGTCCATGAAAACGGTGTAAACACGATACTGGTCGCAATTTTTACTCAATCGACTTTTAATTTGAAAATTAATCACCTCTTGGCCCAACAACGAAGCCTATTGGAATTGGAAAAAAATTGGTCCATGTTTACACCTAGCCCCTATAGAAAGGTCCTCTTTAGTTTTAGCTTAAATGACGCTAATAACCGTATTATAACACTGTGCCACAAATTGGGTCGTCGCATTGAGCCTCAATGCCTTCAACGCCATATGAAAGTAGACCATCGAGTGGACAAAATCACCAAAGGGTTTTGCAAAGTCAGTTCGGATTTCTTTTTTATGGCCCACTGAAATTTTAATATTATTGTCAAAGGCGTTTGGAAAACGTCAAATATACTATAGTAAAAACACATCTGAGCTTCAAAATATGATTTGATGTCTTCAGTGAAATTTTATGGCGGTTCTTTTCTTAGAATATTTTAACCCTCTAACTGCCATTTTAAGGGGTCATTTTAGTCCTTTTTCAAAATCAAAACACAGAAGTCTAATAAATCGTCCATTTAGAGGGTTAAAATGTTGTACAAATATTTTCCTCATAAAATTTCACTAGGGGTTGTCAAATGTTTAAAGTTTGGGCGACATGCGCAAAGTGCTTTAAAAGGGTCAAGTATAAATAATGTGTTAAAAAATATCGACAAAAAACAGTGCACATATACTTTTGAGCTAAAAATGATGTTCTGATGTGTTTTATAAAATTTTTTGATGATTCTTTTCTCTGACCAAATTAACCCTCTAGCTCCCGTTTTGAAGGGTAATTTTTGTCATTTTTAAGAAAAAAAAATACAAAAAAGTCTATAAAAAAGGCAGTTAGAGGGTTAAAATGTTTTACAAATATTTTCTGCATGAAATTTTACTAGGGCACGTGTAAGACAGAAAGTTCGTCCAGCATATAGAAAATGCTTAAAAATTTTTAAGTATTCAATTTTTTTTTTTTTTTTGGGCCCCTTGAGGTTTCATTAATAAGTGTTATTTAAGATGTGGTAGCTTATTAGGCTTCCGCATCCGATCCTGGGGCTGCCAGCAACCTCCAGGCAGGCAATTTGTAAAGTTTTTCAAAGGCAGAGATTATCCGCGTTTCTTCTACTTCCTGAGACGCCCTTTTCGAGCCATCAGGATACTTTACAGAAACTAAGTTTCAGAAATTCTTCCTACTGACCTGAGACGTCTTTCGACCATTCAGGTTACTTAGCCGCCTTCTCACTCTAGCTAGCCTTGGACAAGGTTTGCCATTCCCAAATTAGCATTTTTTTTGACGGCAAATTTAATCGTCACTGTGAAAACCCCCAAATATTTTTTGTTGAACATTTGCCCAAACGTACTCAGCTAAAAAATATGCCTGTTGTTATTGATTGTCTATTAGCCAGTATTGGAAAAACTGATTGTGAGTTAAAATTAAAAAAAAAAATTTGAGTTTTTTTTATACCCTCCACTTAGTGATAGAGGGTATATATAAGTTTTTCATTCCGTTTGTACCTCATCGAAATATCGGTCTAGGACCCCATAAAGTATATATATTCATAATCACCGATGGATTTTAAGACATTCTAGCGATGTCCGTCTGTCTGTCTGTGGAAATGGTGATCACGGCCAAAATATTTCACGGAGGTGACTGAAACTTTACATATATATTGGAAGTTCTCCCGAGAAGTTTGGTATTGCATTTGAGCGATATCGGTTCAAAAGTTATGAACGAAAATGTAAGGACACCTCCAAAATTTTAGTACATTCAACATAACCTAAAAATACAAAATGCTTTAATTCGGCATTTTTTTACCAATTTTTTTTTTTTGCGGAAAATTTTTTTCAAAATTTTTTTTTTTTTTCAAAAGTAATTTCCTTTTAAATAAAGCTTTTTTCAATAATCTTTTTTAAATTTTGGAGGGTATCACTACATTCGGCAAGGCCGAATTTAACTTTTTTACTTGTTATTATTGTTATTAATATTTTTTTGTTTAAATACACGTATAACTTTTATAAGTGATTTATGCCCGCATAAAAAAATCTTGCTTAATTCCTATTTCATTTTGATTTTTTTTATACCCTCCAACCACAGTATGGGGCTATACTCACTTTGTCATTCCGCTTGTAACGCATCGAAATATCGGTCGGGGGCCCCATAAAGTATATGGGCCATTCTAGACCAAATCACTAACTTTTAGACCTGACCCCCTTCGATTAATTTTTTTTTGGATATGTTTTAGTACGTATTAAATGCAACTTTATCTTAAATTTTCAGTTTTTTGTACCATGTTGGTGTTGAGTAATTAATTTTTTTTTTCAAAAAAATTTAAAAATTTAAATTTTCAATTAATTTTGACCATTTAAAAATATAGATATCTTAAAAAAAGTTGGGCAACGTTTTGTTGATATTTAAATAAAGTTTTAGAAAAAAATATGAAAAAATTATTCGAAGTAATTATCACCCATTTTTTAACGTTTAAAAATTTAAATCGACTTTTTGAAAAAGTCCGAAACCTTCGATTTTTTTTAAAAAAAGTCTAAAAAATGTGCTCTAAATTACGCAACTTTTAAGCCATAATTCGAGATGTGATCGCAATTCGTCCTATTTTTTTCAAATTTTGAAAATTGCACCTTTTATTTTTTGAGTCTGATTTATATTATATGTGGCCCCAAAAAAATTTAATTGGTAGATGCTGACCCTAACTTACCCTAGATATATTTATTTCGAGGTAAAAATAAGTCTCACAAAAATTAAGAACGATCGGACATGGGCAAGGCGTTCCGCATGCACTGAAAGAATTTTGTTCATTACGGCTATGAAAACGTACATTGATTCTATGAAAAAAATCATTAGAAGTGAGCCAATGATGCCCTTCATAGAATCTATGAAACAAATTTATAGAAACCAGATACCTATGAAAAAGTTCATAGGCTATGGAAAAAAAATTTTATTGTTCAATTCTATTTTTTTTTTATTTTATTATTTAATTTTTATTTACTTTATTATTTTATTTTTATTTATTTACAATATTCTATTTTTAAAAATTTATTTATTTTTAACTGATCCCCACCGAGATTCGAACACAATACCAGTGGTTCGTGAAGCATAGTCTCTAACCACTGAGCTAAAGTAAATAAACAAGTTATAACACTTAAAATCTATTTTGTTAAATATCCTGCTTTAAAATATTATGCTCTGCCGCAATGCTCTGCCAAAATCTGTGTGTATGTTTGTAGAAAACAAAATGTTTGTGTATTTGCAAAAAAAAAATAACGAACATTACAAAACTATGTGTTAGTCGGCGAGGTTTTCCTCCTTTGGTGGCGCTGCTAGCTAAGGCGTCGATTATAAATTTCCCAGCCGGTAGGTCTTGGGTTCGAACCCCGTCTGGGCAGCAATATTTTTTTTTTTTTTTTTTAAGTTTTTTATGTTTTTTTTTTATATTTTTTATATTTTTTTAATATATTTATTCAAATTATTTAATTATTGTAACATTATTTTAATTTTTAAAAAATTATTAATGACATTTTTTTTCTATGAATTTTTTCTATGAATCTTACAAAATCTATGAAATATTTCAAAATACTAATGAATATTTATTCAGCCAATGAATTGTTTCATAGATTCTATGAATTTGGTTTTATGAAATATGTTCATAGATATTATGAACAATAATTCTTTCAGTGTGGGCCTTGAAGTTTAGAAAACGGATTACAAGGAAAAATATGTTTTTTTTCCTTTTTAAGTTAAGTTTTAATTTAAGCAGTTACAGAATTTTAGTACGGAGTAAAATGACTCTCTAATAAGGCACTAAAAACTAAAATCGGTTGAAAACTAGCCAAGTTATTACAACTTCCCCAGGCATCTAACGTGTGTCAGACCACTTGATTAAGCAATACAATCCGATTTTTGAAATTTATTGAAATTTTCTACTGTAATAACATTTTTTTATTCTTCAAGTTTAAATGTAATTAGATGACAAGTATTTTTCATATTGTGTTTTGCTAACATGTTAATGCTTAAAAAAGCCTGCATTTTCAAAACCCTTTTGAAATCTCTATTTTAAATTTTTTTTTATGTTTTAAAATTTGGAACAACCAAAAAAATATTAAACTGAAACATGAATAATGAAAAAGTGTTATTACAGTAGATAATTTCAATAAATTTAAAAAACGGGACTCGTATTCTTTAATCAAGTCGTATGACACACGCTAGATGCCTTCCCCAGGGAATAACTTAGCTGATTTTCAACCGATTTAAGTTTTTAGTACCTTATCAGAAAGGCATTTTACTCCAGATCATAATTCTGTAACCACTTGAATTAAAACTTAACTTAAAATACCAAAAAAAATTGTGAAAACAGAAAAAATTCATAATTTTCCATGTCGTTTTTTAAACTTCAAGGACCATGCTGAACGCCTTACCCATGTCTAATCGTCCTTAATTTTTGTGAGACGTATTTTTACCTCCTAAATTAGGGTCAGTATCTACTAGAGTTGTCAATTATTCGCCTTTCAACTTTGTTCGATTAATTCAAATAATTGTTTTTGTTCGTTCGATCAAACGATTAAAACTTAAAAAAATATTCGATTAATCGGTGAGAATAACGAATAAAAAAAGTGTTTATTAAAAAATATTTTTATTAAGCTTTAAGTTTTTTAAGTTGGGGAGTCGGCGGAGAGCGTTGGAGGACACCTTTTCCCTCATCATATAAATGTTTAAAAAATCATTTATTACGATATTAACGCTTAAAAACACACTTTTGTCATTATTTTGTATTATTTTCTATAAACACGCCGTTAAAAGTGGGCGGGTCGAAAAAATAGCATTCCTTATCATCTTGCTCCAAATGTACACAGAAAAAAATATCGTGAAATCAAAAGTAACAAAACAAATTGTTAGCAACTAACTTCTAGTTCAATAATGTTTTTAATTGTATCAACAATGTATATAGTTATTGTGACAAAAATCCAATTTAATTTCCAATTAAATGCATCAATTAAAATCATTGTTAAAAAACGCACAAAATGCTCATTGATAACACAGACACCTTATAAATTCATTTCATGAAGCTCAAATTTATGTGACGATAGCTCGGTGGTAGTGTGCTAGACTCAAATCATGAACATTGCGGGTTCGCTGCCAGCTGGCGGAAACATTTTTTTTATTTTTATTTATTTTTATTTTAAATTATTTTTGTTTTGCTATTCTGCAACACCTTTTATACGCGTTAAGTCAAGTAAAAAATATATGAGAAAAAGCACGGTGGTAGTGTGCTAGACTCGTATCATGTTCGTTGCGGGTTTGATTCCAGCTGCCGGCTAATGTTTTTTTTTTTTAGATTTTTTTTGTTCTATTTTTAGATTTTTTTTTATAAAATGACATTAAAGCATGCTTATTTCCCTTAATATAATTTATTACAAACTTTTTAATTAATTCATTGTTGATACAACAATGAATTTAATTGACAAAAATGAGTTGATATTTTTTTAAAAGTTACAAAAGTCAATGTTGTATTGACAAAATCCAATGTAGGACTTCAATTAAATGTTTAATTGTATTAACAATGAAATTAATTGTATTGACAATTTTTTTTTTCTGTGTAGGTCAATGCACATAAAATATTTAATTTGTTGAACAAATATAGAAAAAAACATGTAAAAAAATTGTTTTCTGGTAGTGTTTTAGTTCTTTAAGGGGAAACATTTCCCCGTCGTCTGATTTTGACTCCGAACTTACCAAGCCTATTACCATAATACATAATCGTGCCTAACTTCAGGAGTATAGCTCTTTTATTTTGGACTGTATTGTGCCCTCAACAGACGGACGGACGGACATCACTTGAATGTCTTAGAATCGATCACTGATCAATAATATACATATATATTTTATGGGGTCCTAGGGTAAAACAAATAATTGTTCGATTAATTGACATAATTTAATCGATTTGCTCGTTGTTCGAAAATCGTCATTTTTAAATTAATCGAACAAGAGTTTGGTTTTGTTTGATCCATTAGTCGAATTATTCTTAATCGGTTGACAACTCTAGTATCTACCAATTTAATTTTTTTGGAGCACCATATAAAATAAATCAGAGCCAAAAAATAAAAGGTGTAATTTTAAAAATTAAAAAAAAAATTGAAAGAATTGTGATCACGTCTCGAGTTAAAGCTTAAAAGTTGCGTAATTTAGAGAGGATTTTTAGAGTTTTTACAAAAAAATCGAAGGTTTCGGACTTTTTCAAAAAGTTGATTTTAATTTTTAAACGTCAAAAAATAAGTGATAATTACTTCGAATAATTTTTTCATATTTTTTTTCTTAAACTACATTTAAATACCAGCAAAACGTTGTCCAACTTTTTTTAAGATATCTATATTTTTTAATGGTCAAAATTAATTTTAATGTTAAAAGCATAATAAATAAATTAGAAAACATTTTTCGAGAGGGGGAGGTGTCCTCCACCGCAAGCCCCCGTCCAAAAAAAAAACGCCTCTGGATTTTTTTAACATGTTGGAGGGTATAAAAGATTCGGCACTGCCGAATTTAACACTCTCACTTGCTTTTTTTTGAACTGTTATTGTAAATGTAATTGGTTTTCCTAAAGCAATGAAATCAAGCATTTCGATTTCGTATTATTATTATTACTGGGCACCTACACGTTGTTCCACTATGATTATAAGTTACTTTTGTTTGTTGAATATCAGAATGGACAGAAAATGTTTTTTATGAAAATTTAACATCTTACACAATTTTTTTTTAATTATTTATTCTATTTTAGCCGACTAAAAGGGGCTGTAATCTGGTCTAATTCTAAAACTCACTTAAGGGAGTTTTTAGTTAAAATTAAAATAATGAAAAAAATAATTTAATTAAAAAAAATGCAAAATATGGCCACGATATGTACTAGAGAATTTATAAATTTACAAACCAAAAAAAAAAAAAAAAAAACAAGTAGAAAAGTTAAATTCGACTTTGCCGAATCTATGAATACCCTCCACAATGCATTTTTTAAAGGATAGTACATTTTTTAACGTGAAAAAAATTAACAATTTTGATTAGAAATATAGTATTTTGAGTAAAAAAACTCTTTTTTTTGTAATTTAAAAAAAAAAAAAATAAAATTACTAATTTTTTTTGAGTGTAAAATTTTTTTCGAGTGTAATGTTTTTTTTTTTATTCAAAAATATTTCTGAGTGAATGCACGTACGTATGTACACAAAATATTGTCATTTTTTGTAAAAAAAAAAAACAATTTTTTTTGAGTGTTACATTTTTTTTGAGTGTAAAATTTTTTCAAGTGTAATTTTTAAGTTACCAATGCTTTTAAAACTAAACAAGTTTAAAAAGCATTGCTTTAAAACAAAACAAGTTTGAAAAGCATTGTTTAGTTACCACCAGTGCTTTTAAAACTTGTTTAACACGTGGCATTTAAGATGAAACCAATCTGAAATTCAGGGTTTTGCGTATAACTTTTGAACCACTGAACCGATTGAGCTGAAATTTAATACCAAACAGACCCGGAGAAGGGCAAGATACATATCCAGCTTCAGCAGTCTCATTATTGTATTTCGAAAGTTAACGTGCTTTTTATGTCGTAAATTCAGGGAAAACCCTTGCCGAAATTTACTCTTTTGCTCATAACTTTTGAACCACTGGACCGATTTGGCTGGATTGCAATACCAACCTGACCCGGTAAATGACCAGATCGATATTTCGATGAGTTACAAACGGAATGACAAACTTATATATACCCTCTATCACTAAGTGAAGGGTATAAAAATGTATCAAAATCGGTTCAGTAGTTTTTGCTGTACAACTGCTGCTGATTTTGTACTTTAAAAAAAGCATCACACAATTAACTGGCAACCCTGGCAATTGTAGTTGACCAAATTTTTTGTTATCAAATTTTAAAAATCTTACGATTGTTAATCTTTCAATTAAAAAGAAAACAGAATTATTATTATTTTTTAATAGGTGTTTAAAAATTGCTAACACTAAGGCTGTTTTTTTAGTTCAAACCCCCATTAATTAGTTTGATACCTTGAAAACGTCCATGCTTAGTTGACCAACCACTATATTTGCAGGTCCAACGTTTTAAAGCGAGATCTGATATAATATTTTTAATTCAGATATAAAATGTTTGCTTGTTATATGCAGACATGTTTGATACACATAGGACGTCCATGATTATTTGGCCAACCACTGTATTTGTAGGTCCAACATTTCGGCAAGGTATCAGATATGTTAATCTTAGTTCGAACTTTAAATTTCAGCTATTTACATGCAGAAACAAATAAGTTATTGGAATTTGGCCGGAATTGACCAGCGTGCACTGGTAAGGTTAAGTTCGAAGATGGGCAAAATCGGACCAGGGGGGAAAAAGTTACCCCTTGAAGAACTAAAAAACCCCTGAACAAGCAAGAAATTCGGCTGTGCCGAATCTTTAAATACCCTCCAGCAATGTAATGATTTAAAAAACAAAAAAGTTTGTTTTATTTATACCTCAGGAAATAAAAAAGTACCAAAAAGTATACTTTCGGTACTTTTAATAAAAGGTACTTTTTATAAAAGGTACTTTTAATGAAAGGTACTTTTTATTTTTTTTATGAGAGGTACTTTTTATAAAGGGTACTTTTAATAAAAGGTACTTTTAATAAAAGGTACTTTTTATAAAAGGTACTTTTTATAAAAGGTACTTTTTATAAAAAGTACTTTTTATAAAAGGTACTTTTTATAAAGGGTACTTTTTAAAAAAGGTACTTATTATAAAAGGTACTTTTATAAATGGTACTTTTTATAAAAAGTAATTTTATAAAAGGTACTTTTTTTTATAAAAAGTACCTTTTATAAAAGGTACTTTTTATAAAAAGTACTTTATATAAAATGTACTTTTTATAAAAGGTACTTTTTATTAAAGGTACTTTTTATAAAAGGTACTTTTTATAAAAGGTACTTTTTATAAAAGGTACTTTTTATAAAAGGTACTTTTTATAAAAGGTACTTTTTATAAAAGGTACTTTTTATAAAAGGTACTTTTTATAAAAGGTACTTTTTATAAAAGGTACTTTTTATAAAAGGTACTTTTTATAAAAGGTACTTTTTATAAAAGGTAATTTTTATAAAAGGTACTTTTTATAAAAGGTACTTTTTATAAAAGGTACTTTTTATAAAAGGTACTTTTTATTAACGGTACTTTTTATAAAAGGTACTTTTTATAAAAGGTACTTTTTATAAAAGGTACTTTTTATAAAAGGTACTTTTTATAAAAGGTACTTTTTATAAAAGGTACTTTTTATAAAAGGTACTTTTTATAAAAGGTACTTTTTATAAAAGGTACTTTTTATAAAAGGTACTTTTTATAAAAGGTACTTTTTATAAAAGGTACTTTTTATAAAAGGTACTTTTTATAAAAGGTACTTTTTATAAAAGGTACTTTTTATAAAAGGACTTTTTATAAAAGGTACTTTTTATAAAAGGTACTTTTTATAAAATGTACTTTTTATAAAAGGTCCCAGCAAAACTTTGGTAATGGGTAGTGATTATATAACACATTACCAGGTAATGTATAAACCTTATTTGTAGCATTATTTTAGGATGTCTTACCAAACATTTGTTCCACAACGTATTATTTTAAAGTGAAAAATAATGCATTACTAAAAATTTGCTACGTAATGCATGATTATTGGAAAAAATGTATTTCATATTTATTATTTCTAAACATTAAATCATGGATGACTTATATTTGGTTACATTATGTATTATTTGAAAGTTTTAAATAATGCATTATATATAATTGGATGCATAATGCATTACAATAACATAAAAAATAATTATTTTATAAAAAAATGCATAAGTTTAAACTAGAGATGGGCTCACGACAGGAAATTTCTAACGACACACACTCACGAACATATTTTATCTACTTACACTCACTTAGAATCACGTGAGTAAATTTAATACAAAATTACTTTTTCACTACTCGTAACACCTTATATATTATCTTCTGGTATGCTATATTATTTCATTTCTCGTAACCTATAAAATATCATATATTTTACACCTTACTCGTATTCTTCGTTATAAATTTATGATTTATTTTATACCTTACTGGTATTCTTTGTGATAATGTGGATGCATTACTTTGAGTCTCATCGCCTGTTAAAATCATCAATGCTGCAATGTATAAAATAAGAGATCCTATACCTTATTTTATACCTTATTTGGTAATCTAAGTTTTGCTGGGGTACTTTTTATAAAAGGTAATTTTTATAAAAGGTTCTTTTAATACAAGGTACTTTTTATAAAAGATAATTTTTATAAAAGGTACTTTTTATAAAAGATAATTTTTATAAAAGGTACTTTTTATAAAAGGTACTTTTTATAAAAGGTACTTTTTATAAAAGGTACTTTTTATAAAAGGTACTTTTTATAAAAGGTACTTTTTATAAAAGGTACTTTTTATAAAAGGTACTTTTTATAAAAGGTACTTTTTATAAAAGGTACTTTTTATAAAAGGTACTTTTTATAAAAGGTACTTTTTATAAAAGGTACTTTTTATAAAAGGTACTTTTTATAAAAGGTACTTTTTATAAAAGGTACTTTTTATAAAAGGTACTTTTTATAAAAGGTACTTTTTAAAAAAGGTACTTTTTATAAAAGGTACTTTTTATAAAGGAACCTTTTATAAAAGGTACTTTTTGAAAACGGTACAGAATTTTCGAAAAGTACTTGTTCCAGAATGTTTTATTTCAGGATCCTACATTCTAAATTTCAAGTTTGAATAACCATTATTTCAGTAAATAAAAAAAAAGTACCAAAAGTACTTTTTTTTACCCATTTACCCCCGTAGAATCAACATTGGCAAAACCTGAGCCTTAGTGAATCTTTTTTCCGGAAGGTGATCCGACATTGCAAATTTCAATTTCTAGTACCATTATTTAAGGAAATACAAAATGTAACAAAAGTACATATTTTTACCCTTTTTACTCTCTTAAGGAGTGAGATCATAAAATTGTTAACACACATAAAGTTAAATAAAAAACAGACTACTGAGTTTTAAGACTTCAAACCAAATTTTTATTAAATAAAATTTAATACAAAATCATAACAAAAAAACCGCATGGAACTCTAACCACTACGAACAAAGTTATCCACTTTTTCCGGAAACCCTCCCATTAAGGCTTTTATGGTAGTTTCTGTCACCTTTTTAGAGCAGGTGGTCCATCTACGTTTGAAATCTTGCATGTCCTGGGAGACCTTTTTTATGCCCTTTAATTCTTTTTTAACAAGAGCCCAATATCTCTCCACTGGCCTGAGCTCCGGGCAGTTTGGTGGATTTGCCTCTCTTGGTACAAAAACCACATTATTATCATTATACCACTCCAGCGCTTTCTTGCTGTAGTGACAAGATGCTAAATCGGGCCAAAAGTAAGTGGATACATTGTGCTGACTCAAGAACGGAAGAAGTCTCTTCTGCAAACACTCCTTGATATAAATTTCGCTGTTTATAGAGCCAGATGTCACAAATGACTGGCTTCTTTGGCCGCAGCTACATATGGCTTGCCATACTAGGAATTTTTTGGGGAATTTCGTTTGCTTTTTTGACCGAAATTTTTTTGAACTTTGTAGGACTTTAGTCCCGCCTTACGTTTCACTTTACGTACAAAAAAGTCTGAGCAATGGGCTAACCGAGCTGTTTTTCTGCCAGATGTGTTAGGAGCTCTCTTAAGGATGCTTTTAACTTTATATGCCTTACCAATGTTACGATAACCAGTCGTTGTTCCTGTTCCCGGCTTCCTTTCAATTGTTAGGTGTTCCAGATACCTTTTTACCACTTTTGAAACTGTTTGGCGGCATACATTAGTTTCTTTGGCAATTTTTTTGTATGTCCATGTTTGGTTTTGTTGAAAATATTTAATTATTTTTGAACGCACTTTTCTTTCATCGTCCATTGTGTAAAAAATTGCAAATTAAAACTCATGATGTAAATTAATTTATTAACTGACATATTTTTAAAATGTAAACTGCCGAAAAAAAAAAAAAAATTGGAAGCTTTACACCAAAGTTGTAGGCAAAAATGTGTGTTAACATTTTTATGATCTCACTCCTTAGAAACATCATTGACAAAAACCGAGCCTAAGGGGATCTATATTCCGGGAGACAATTTTTTAAGGAAATATAAAAGGTACCAAAAGTACAGATTTTTTCCCTTTTTACCCCCTTAGAATCAACATCGGCAATAATCCAGCCGTACTGGATCTATATTCTAGGATGTGAACATACTTTCCAAATTTCAAGTTTCTATGACCATTATTTCAGGAGATGTAAAAAGCACCGCAAGTACAGTTTTTTACCCTTTTGACTCCCTTAGAATCAACACTGGCAAAAATCCAGCCTTAATGGATCTATTTTCCGGGAGGTGAACATACAGTCCAAATTTCAAGTCTCTATGATCATTATATCAGGAGATTTAAAAAGTACACTCAAAATAAATTCTCTGTCCAATCAGCAAAAAAATCTGCTGAAAATACACCCATTTTGAGCCATATGAGAAATCTGCTGATTTTAGCAGACACGGTTTGCTAAATATCTGTCATAAGAGGTGAATAAATATAACAACCCGGCTAAAAATAAATGTGTATGTTCATATATGCTTATATAAAGATCTTTATATGATCATATATGACTTATATGGAAACATATATGTGATCATATATGCAAGAAACGATCCCATATATGTGGTCGTATTTAAAATATGTGCCATATATGATATCATATATGGAACCATATATGCTATCATAAAATGTTAAATTTGAACCAGAATTACAAATTAAAAGTTTTTTAGGTTAAAATTATATTATTACTTTACCAACGATTGACATACCTTAATATATATCAATAATTTTACAAATATTGCAAAATATTCTGCATAAAAAAATTTTAGAAAAGGTAAGTTTTCATTAATATGTATTTAGAATTTTAAAATCATATGTATTCATTTTTTCCAGTTCATCGTCATACCAAGTAAAAGCGTGGACTTTTTTTATCCAAAACAAGATCCTATTTAAATTAAGTAAATGTGTGTCGCAAATACAATATTATTGAGTACTTTGATATTGAATAAAATTAAACTACGCAGCTTCGTTAATCTCGTACAACTATGTGGAGAGGGCATATGCACCACCAATATGTTTTCACTACGATTGCAATACTGCAAACTATTTTGAAATCCCTTAATGTTGCCATAGCAAATTGGAAATGAAAAGACCGTATAGGCAGTTTTGAGGCCGAGTTACGTTAAGCTTGCTCAACTTGGAGAAGAGGACATTTGCACCACCAGAACTGTTATTAATACACTATAAATTATTTTGAAGTCCCTTACTGTCGCAATAGAAAATTGGAAATGGAAAGAAGGTATAAGAACTTTGGAGGCCGAGTTACTAGTTGAAGAAAATTTAACCATGCGGAGCTACGTTAAGCTCGCTCAACTTGGAGGAGAGCGCATATACACCACCCTAACGCTATCACTACGGTTCCAACACTACAAACTATTTTGAAAACTCTTACTTTCGCCATAGCAAATCGAAATGAAAAAATGGTTTGATCAGTTTTAATGTTGAGTAACGATTTGGGAAGGACAACGTTTTTACTTGCAATTACAAGAAATCTGTCAATAAGCGAAATCGACAACCTGGCACATTGTCGCCATGATGTAAATTTACATGAAAAAAATGTTGGAAAAGGTAAGCTTTCATTAATATGTATTTGAATTTTAAAATCATGTTTTAATTTTTTCCAGTTCATCGTCATAACAAGTTTAAGCGTGGACATTTTATTCCAAAACAAGATCATATTCAAAATGAGTAAATGTAAATACGTCGCAAATACAATATTATTTAGTAATTTGATGTTGAAGAAAATTAAACTACGCAGCTTCGTTAATCTCGTGCAACTTGGTGGAGAGGTCATATGCACCACCATAATGTTGTCACTACGATTGCAATACTGCAAACTATTTTAAAAACCATTAATGTCGCCATAGCAAATTGGAAATGGAAAGATCGTATTAGCAGTTTTAAGGCCGAGTTAAGTTAAGCTCACTCAACTTGGAGAAGAGGACATATGCGCCACCAGAAATGTTATCAATACAATTCCAACACTATAAATTATTTTGAAATCCCATACTGTCGCAATAGCAAATTGGAAATGGAAAGAACGTATAAGTTTGGAGGCCGAGTTACTATTTAAAGAAAATTCAACCATGAGGAGCTACGTTAAGCTCGCTCAAGATGGAGGAGAGGGCATATGCACCACCATAACGTTATCACTACGGTTCCAACACTACAAAATATTTTAAAATCGCTTACTGTCGCCATAGAAAATTGAAATGAAAAAAACTTATCATCAGTTTTAAGGTTGAGTAACGATTTCGAAAAGACAACGTTTTTACTTACAATCACACGAAAGCTGTCAATTAGCGAAAGTGACAACCTGGCACATTGTCGCCATGATGTAAGTAAAAATAGTTTCTTATCCCTTTCCTTCAAACATCGTTACACACATAACCCAAAAAGATAAAATACTAATATATTGCTTTTAATCGAAGTCTTAAGTAATTATGTACCTACTAAAAATTTTGAGTAAAAATCATGCATTTAGTAGTAGCAAGTTTTTTTTTCTGGAATAAAAAAAGGAATATGGAGTAATTTTAATATTTTATCAGATGGAGTTCTGAAAGACAATATACCTTTCCGTAAAAAGCATTCATGGTCTTAAGCAACCCATGGTCCTTATATATTATATACAACATATATCATATATGATGATATACAACAACCCATGGTCCTTACAAAATACACTCCATTAACATGTATGTATGTGTCTAGCAGTATCAAGCCAATCTTTAAAGGATATTCGTGTTATCATTAGCCCATTAGCACCAAATGCTGTTGGTGGTAATAATTCAATACAATAAAAATTCTAGAAATATCTTGTATGCATACTAATATTATTTTCTATCAATTTTTTTAGATTTTGACTTTTTTAACAAAAACGCTAAGTCCGAAGATAATCGAAATTAACAATAAAACAAGAAAACACAAAGGAAATCATCGTTCCTGTAACAAGCCCTTTGTTCGCATCTTTCGTAATTGATGTCAATTGAAAAACTTGATATATTAGATCTTTTATGTTCAATTTATTTTTTTTTGAATATCAAAATGTATTCTCGTATCTATAAGTTTAATTATATATTTTTATATGGTCACCAAAAATGCAAACGATAGTAACTAAAAAATCAAAATCATCAAACTAAAGGTGTTCATTCAAATATATCAAAAACACCAGTAATGAATAAAACAATATTTTTTATTTTTAATTATACTTGCGTACATCGTTTGCAATTCTGGTGAATATATACATACACCGAAAAAAATTCATGCCTTATATGAACGAAATGTTTCGTACATTGTACGAAAAGTTTCGTAGTTTTTGCTTACGAAATTATTTCGTAAAAATTATAAGTTTTTACGAAAAAGTTTACTACATTCTACGAAATATTTTCTTGTTTTTACGAAACAATTTTCTATATTATACAAACTAATTTCGTAAATTACAAAAATAAATTCGTACATATTAGATATAAAAAAATACAAAAAAAATTATGTCTTATATGGTCGAAATTTCAAGACTATATAGCAAAATATAAAAAGCCTATACGACAAGTGGCAAAAAAAGTTAGTAAAATAGATATTTTTGTCAGTACAATGGACTATTTTAAGTCTGAGCGCCATGGACTTGCCTAGAAAATTTACTTATTTTTGGGCTTGTACAACCCACCCTCAACTCAACAAACAAAAACGTTGTTCAATTTTAAAAAATTTTATTTAATTTTTCTTAAAAAAAACAATCTTTTTCACAAATTTTCTAACGAAAATTTTTTTTGGACACAAACATTTTTGGGCATTTCTTTTTTTTGCGTTTCGGAATTAAGAAATTCATTAAAAATGCATTAAGGAAAAATAAATCTTAAAATAAAATTTCGAAGTTCAAAAAAACTTTGAAAATTTTCTAATTGTAAGTCCTATGCCTTTTTATATGAAAGGTTTCAAAGTTTGTGATATGTCATTGCGTTCCGTTTGACATGTCACGTGACCTACCAAGGACCGGTAACTTTTCGTGCAGGGAAATTAAAAATTTTCATGATTACGAAATATTTTCGTATGTTTCGTAAATTTACGAAAGTCCGGACTAATTTCTTTTTCGTAATATAAAGTAAATTTTCGTATATTTTACGAAACAAGTAAGTACGAATTTTTATTTCGTAAAATGTTGCATGGATTTTTTTCGGTGTAATAACCTATTACATATAGTTTAAGATGAAAAAATAAATAAAAAATATAAAAAAGAATGTAAAACAAATTAAAAACATCATATATTATTCAATATATGATCCAATATATGATCCAATATATGATTCAATATATGATCTAATATATGATCACATATATTGCATCATATATGATCGTGTCTTATATAAGCGCCAATTTTGGAATATGTTCATATATGAGACCATATTTGATACTATATATGATACTATATATGGTCTCATATATGATATCATATATGATGATATACAACATTTTTAGCCGGGAAGAAAAAAAAAAAAACATGCGCCGCCAGCCAGCATCGAACTCGCCACCTTCCGATTTGAAAGTACACTCAAAAAATTGTGTTAGTAAAATCAACTGAAAATGTCAGTTAAAATAACTACTTTGTAAGTTGTTTTGGGGTCAACTACTTTTTCAGTTAAATCAACTAACAATGTTAGTTATTTTAACTGACAAAAAATAACTGACTTATGTAGTAAAAACTACTTACATTTGTTGTCAAAAACACTAAAATGTAGTAAAAATAAAATAATCAATATACATATAAATTTTTTTTCAAAAATTTTTTAGAAAAAAAAAACTGAAGACTAAATTTTTTCCAAGTTTTTTTTTTTAAAAAAAAACCAAAATTTATTTTAATTTTTTGGAAAAAAACTTAAAAAATTTTTCAGAGATAAAAAAATAAAATTTACTACTTTAAATAACTGTTACTACATTACAGTACTTTTTTGTAAGTTATTCAAAAGAACGACTTAAAATAACTAACAGAAATAGTTGTTTGATATTTTTCATACAAAAACAACTGACTTTGTTGTTGAAAACAACTAATTACTGTAAAATATGCAAACAACTAACATGTAGTAACTTACATAATTTTCTGAGTGTACACTTCTTAACCACTACGCTACGGAAGCTTATACTTTTATCTGGCGTTTTAGCTATTAAACATGTGTGTTGTTCGACAGCAGAGAAATCTGATTTTAGCAGAAATATCTGCTGATTTTAGCAGAAAAATCTGCTGATTTTAGCAGAACAATCTGCTGATTTCAGCAGAATAATCTGCTGATTTCAGCAGAACAATCTGCTGATTTCAACAGAACAATCTGCTGATTTCAGCAAAGCAATCTGCTGATTTCAGCAGAGCAATCTGCTGACAATCTGTTCTGCTTTTTTTTATATAAAAAAATTTCTTGAAAAAATAATGAAATTCAGCAAACAAAATCAGTATAAACATAGTAAAATGTCTGTTATTTTCTTAAACTGAATGACAGAGATTTTACTAAAAATATCCTTCTCAGCAGAACAATCTGCTAAAAGATTGCTAATTCAAATTGAAAGTCGTTTTACAGATTTTTTGACAGAGTTTTTCTTTTGAGTGTACCAAAAGTACAGTTTTTTACCCCCTTACCATTGGCAAAACTTCACCCATAGTGGATCTATATTGCCGGAGGGTAACATACAGTCAAGTCTATATGACCATTATATCGGGAGATATAAAAAGAACCAAAAGTACAGTTTTTTTACCCTTTTTACCCCCTTAGAATCAACATTGGCAAAAATCCAGCCTTATTGGATCTTTATTTCGGGAGGTCAACCTATAGTCCAAATTTCAAGTCTCTAACTTCAGCGGTTTGGGCTGGGCGATGATGAATGAGTATCTCAGTCAGTCACATTACTATTTTATATATATGAGGCATTCCACACCAAATGTCCCGCTACAGAAAAACATGTGTCCCGTAAATTTCTGAATAGGTTGTTTGGATAGCCCTATATGGAGCTAAGAAAATTGCATTTTTGGTTTTTCTAATTTTCAAAAACTGGGCTTAGAAGGCGTGGTCAAATATTGGAAAAATGGTCAAATTTGTGGCGAGTTGCCTTGATTAAATATTTATCACATTAAAACGGAATGCACCACAATCTCAAAAATTAAAATTCTTATATAGTTTTGTATCGAATAAAATTTTTTTCTTTGGAAAATTTTCAGAACCCGTTCTCAAATTTTCCATTTTTTAAAAAAGTCAATTTATCAAGAATCCGGACACTTTTTTTCTTTTTTTAAATTTTTTTTTAAAGTTTAGATGTTTGTCCATCCACACAAAAAAATTCAGAAAAACATTTTTCGTTTTTTTCGAGAAAATCGCATTTGAATTTCAAATTTCATAACAATTTTGTAATTTGCTTGTATTTTCTTGTATTATCGTTGCGAATGAGTATTATTAATTACATAAATATTACTCATTCGCAACGTTAATACAAGAAAATACAAGCAAATTACAATATTGTTATAAAATTTAATAATCAAATGCGATTTTCTTGAAAAAAAACGAAAAAAAGAAAAAAAAGTGGCCGGATTTTTGATAAATTAACTTTTTTTAAAAATGGAAAATTTCAGAACGGGTTCTGAAAATTTTCCAAAAAAAAAATTTTAATCGATAGCCCATACAAAACTATATAAGAATGTAAATTTTTAAGATTGTGGTGCATTCCGTTTTAATGTGATAAATATTTAATCAAGGCAACTCGCCACAAATATGACCATTTTTCCAATATTTGACCACGCCTCCTATGCCCAGTTTTTGAAAAATTGAAAAACCAAAAACGCAATTTTCTAAGTTCCATATAGGGCTATCCATACAACCTATTCAGAAGTTTAATGTACACATGTTTTTTTCGCTGGACATTTGGTGTGGAATGCCTCATATGTTGTAAGAGCTTTTACTGCACTAACAAATACACAATTTAAGTGAACAATTTTTCTATGTTGCCAACTTACAGATTTAAGTGAACATCGGGTGGAATTTAAAAAAAAACTGATTCTTGTTGTATTTTTTAACTAATTAGGAAAAACTTCATTATATTCCAAAAAAACTTGTTTTTTTAGAAAAAATGTTTAAATCTTTTTAGCACCTCAAAAAACTTGCAAAAAAATTGAAATCTTGATATATGGCACCACTGCCTGCAAGTTAGACCCATATTCTCGAGTAGCCGAGTAGGAAATAAGGCATTAATAGAGTTGGCCGCTGTTGTTCTCAAAGCTCCTATAATACTATGTCCCATAAGCCGCTGAAGTCTTTAAAACTCTTTTAGTATCACATCCCTTTCAAGTGCCTTATACCAGACTAATAGTTTATGGAAAGGGAAATATTGAATATTTTTTCTGGATACACATAAGTTAACATTTTTGGATATAATTTGTTTTTTATATTACTGACAATGAGTTAAATGAATTTTGATATTTTTAAAAAAACATTTCTAAAAATGTCGAAAATCATACTTTATTTATATATTTTTTTTAAGCCTGAAAGTATGCACTCCTTTTTTTCCATAACGAGTCATATATTAAACGACATATTATCGGCAGCCGCTCTTGATCTAACCTTTCCTATGGATACGTTAAGTGTTTTCACTTTTTTAAATTCGCTAACAACGATTTTGTCGGCCCACTCCAATTAATGGCCTCTTGGATGGACGGGTGGCTGACTGGATGGATGGATAGATAGATGAATACCTTAATTTACTCTTGATATTGTTGCCGCAGTAGTGTTGGTGGCTGTGGTGGTACACAAGGCGCGAGACTCCAAACTCTTTCTTAAGGTTATTTTTATTCTCTAAAATCAAAACAAAAAAAAAAAATTCAATAATATTCATGGTTAAATCGATCGATGGTTGTATTTTGGTTAGTATGCAGGTATGTGAGTGCGTGAGTGTGCAGAACGGCACTAATTGCAAATTTGTTGGATACACATAATCATTTTTGCATTCTTTGGTAATTTGTAATAATTTCCTTAAGGGTCAAGTAAACCAACCAACCAACCTAACCAAACCAGCAAATATATAAATCTCTGAAAATGTATTTAAATTCATAAGGAACAACAGAAAATCCATGTTATGCTGGAATGTACTTATATGCATAAATGTATACATCAAAATATACATATGGATTATAAACGTACAGTTGAGCCTTGATTTGCTTGCCCGATTACATTTTATAAAAAACAAGTAAAAAAGTTAAATTCGGCCTTGCCGAATGTAGTGATACCCTCCACAATTTCAAAAAGGTTATTGCAAAAAACTTTATTTAAAAGGAAATTACTTTTGAAAAAAAAAAAAATTTTTGAACAAAAATTTTCCAAATACCATTTGGTGTTCAATTATGTTCACATATGTCAACCAGAAGCCGAATTAAAGCATTTTCTATTTTTAGGTTATGTTGAATGTACTGACATTTTTGAGGTGTGCTTACATTATCGTTCATAACTTTTGAACCGCTGAACCGATATCGCTCAAATGCAATACCAAACTTCTCGGGAGAACTTCCAATAAATATGTTAAGTTTCAGTCATCTCTGTACAATATTTTGTCCGTGACAGCATTTTCCACAGACAGACGGACATCGCTAGAATGTCTTAAAACCGATCGGGCATCATGAATATAGTTACTTTATGGGGTCCCAGACCGATATTTCGATGAGTTACAAACGGAATGACAAACTTATACATACCCTCTATCACTAAGTGAAGGGTATAAAAACGCTAGCAATCGAAAGCTTTTACTTATTTCAACAAGAATGCTCAAGGGCCGTTTATATCAGCAGAGTTGTAAAACGATCTGTCAAAATTTTCTGAATAAAAATCTTGTTTTCACAGCTTTAACACAACTAAAATTAATAAAATTTGATAATTTGACATACTGATGGCTCTCCTCATCTTTTGAAATTACTCAGATAATGATTTGACAAGCGGATCAAAATAAAACATAATCCGAATAAAACATACTCTTACCAAAAATACGTATTGTCCCAACAGCTCTTTAATAGAACCGCGCCACGATTCGTTAGAGAGACAGACGAACAGAGCTCTAGTTCTCGGAGTCGATAGAGATTGAAGTTCTATTCAAACGTGGAATCTTTAAATTTTTCTTATTGCCTAAAATTATGCCTGCAATTTAATCCTTATTTAAATAATTTTTTTAATAGCAACGCCCACAAAAGGGGCGGGCCGAAAAAAACACATTTTCTAATCTTCGGGGTCTAAGTGCATTGCTAAGAACTTTTTCCGACGTTAAAATGTTTCATTTGATAAAAAAAGTACATATAATAAAACCGGTAAAAAAATGTTTTTTTTTTAGAGGTTGTTTTAGTTGTTCAAGGGGAAACTTTTTTCCCCCTGGTCCGATTTTGCCTGTCTCCGAACTTTACTAGCCTGTGACCATAAGACATATTTGTGCCAAACTTCAGGAGTGTAGCTCCTTTCTTTTGGACTGTATCGTGTCTTCCACAGACAGACGAACGGACGGACATCGCTAGAATGTCTTAGAATCGATCACTGATCAATAACATGCATACTTTATGGGGTCCAAGACCGATATTTCGATGCGTTACATACGGAATGACAAGGTGAGTATACCCCCATACTGTGGTTGAAGCGTATACAAAAAATTGTTCTACCCAAAAGTAAAAATTCTAAATAAAATTAAAATAATTATCACAACAATTATACAATTCGACAAACATACTAAAAATGGGCGCGTGCGTGATTTTTGACTCACGCTCATGACAGAAATGTTTAAATCACGCACAATCTCTCATGAGCATATTTTTTCTACTCACACTCACTCACAATCACGTAAGTAAATTTTTCACAGCTCACACTAACGTGCACTCACACAAGCTTCACTCATACTCACGTTGACTCACACTCAAGAAACTCTTTTTTATACAAAAAAAAATCAAAAACTAAAATTTCAAAAATCTTACAAAATTTTAAGCAAAATTTTACAATTTTGTTTGCTTTTTGTGGGACGAAATCTTAAGTTTAAGCAAATTTTAAAGTTTTTTTTTAAAGAGAAAATAAATCACGCAAAACAATCGACTCACGCACACTCACTCACGCAATTTTTTTACCCACTCACACTCACTCACAATCAAGTGAGTAAAATTAAATTCAGTCACACTCACGCTTGATCACTCGTGAATCACGCACTAATCTGCTCATGTGCCCATCTCTAATACATACATACTAGAAAATCGGTATTTCGATATTGGGAAATTTTCAATACCGAATTTTCGGTATCCATAAAAAAATTATTATACCCTCCACTCTGGTGATAGGGTTTGTCATTCCGTATGTAACACATTGAAATATTGGTTTAGGACCACATAAAGTATATATATTCATGATCCTTGATCGATTTTAAGTCGATCTAGCGATGTCTGTCTGTCTGTTGAAATGATGTTTTTGGCAATAATACGGAACCGGGGTACCAAAAGTTGCGTAATTTTCCTAGGAAAACCCCGATGTATTTTTTTTTTAAATCGGTTAAGTATTTTAAAAGTTATGAGTGAATTTCTGAAAAAACTCTTGATTGTTTTCAACATAACAAAGAAAACGGAAATGAAAAAAACTGAGAAAAAAGAAAAAAATCTTTACAAAAAAGCTTTAAAATATGTAAAACAAAATCTAAATTTAATTTAAATAAAGTTCGTTAAGTAATAATAAAAAAATTGATAGTTATTTTTATGTACATAGCAAGTGTGTGGGTGTCCGTTTTTTTTGCTTCGTCATATTAACGAGGTTGCCAGACTTTTTTTGGATTTGTCGCCAAATCGGATGTAAAATATCGCCAAAAAAAAATATTTTTATTAAAAAACAAGTAAGAGTGTTAAATTTGGCTGTGCCGAATCTTTAATACCCTCCAACAACAAAAAAAAAAAAAAAAAAAAAATTGCAGGGGCTTTTTTTGTGGGGGGGGGTCAATAGGAGTCATTGGGGGACACATAAACCCATGAGATAAATGTTTAAAAATTCATTTATTATGCTTTTGGAGCTTAAGTAATACAATTTTATTATTATTTAAAAAAATCTTTAATATCCATGCCCACAAAAGGGGGGCGGACAAAAAAAAGATTTTTTTTATTTCCTGGGTCTAAGTGCAGGACCTTGAACTTTTCTGACATCAAATTGTTTCATTTGCTTAACAAAAATGCAAAAAAAAACTATGAAAATATAGCGTTTTTCAGAGGTTAGTTAAGTTCTTCAAGGGGGAACTTTTTTCCCCCCGGTCCGATTTTGCCCATTTACGAACTTAAACTGCCTAGGACCAAAGCACATATTACTGCCAAACTTGACGAGTCTATCTCTTTTATTTTGGACTGAATCGTGTCTTATACAGACGGGTGGACGGACATACGGACATCTTAGAAAAGTCTTAAAATCGATCATAGATCAATAATATATATACTTTATGGGGTCCCCGACCGATATTTCGATGCGTAACAAACGGAATTAAAGTGAGTATAACCCCATACTGTAGTTGGAGGGTATAAAAAATATTTTCATAAAAAAAAAAATAAATGTTGTTAAATAATAAAAGACAGAAATCAACGTTATGGCAAAAATCGCTCAAAATCCGGAAAATTTTTTGAAAGTCGCAAAAAGACAATTTGTTTTATTTTTATTCGCTCTACTCTAGTGGTATATATAAATTTGTCATTCCGTATGTAAAAATCTTAAAATATTTTGAACATAAATTAGAAAAGTTTTAATTTCCTTGAAAACATAAACTAATTTACAAAAAAGTAGTAGGATGAGATTAGATTTTTCGTATGTATTCCCATTCTAGTGGGTTTGAAATAAATCAAAGCTAATAAATGATAAAGATACATAAATTGTAACAATTCATAAAGTTCGAATAGGTTTTTCGAAAATACCGAATGTGTCTTTTGAAAAATTTTTATTTTTTTTTTGTAAATTAGAACATTATTAGAAAAGCTTTAATTTCCTTAAAAAAAACAGAAATTAATTTACAAAAATAGTACACTGATAGAAATTTGTACATGACAATAACGAAAATCTACATTAATGTTATGAAAAATGACGTTAAAAAGGAACCTATGTAGGGTTTCATTGAATTAATGAAATAGGTATCATAAAATTTAATTGCAAGAACAAGTTTCATTAAATTAATGAAAATTTTTCATACAAAATATAAATTGTATTTTATGAAAATCTTTCATTATTTTAATGAAAGTAGTATTTAATTCTTATGAAATACTTTCATTGAATAAATCGTACATTTTATTTTTGAAATGAAATACTTTTATTGAATAAATGTTATTTTTATTTTTAAAATGAAATATATGTATGAAATTGTAAAGATCTTTTTATAGAATTAAAAATAATAAAAAATAGGTTTCACTTAGTTTTCTCGCACAAAATTTTACTCCAACTTTAAATTGTAATATATAATTAAAACCACGAACTAATATAAAACAGCACGAATTTAGTAAATTTTAAATTAATAATTTACTTTTTATCTCAAATTTCATAAAAAAGTCTGAAAAAATCACAAAATAACCAAGTTAAAAAACACTTTCACATATTTTTTATTTAATCAATAGATTTCACTCAGTTTTCTCACACAAAATTTTACTATAACATTTACTTTTAATTCATAAGTAAAACCACGATATAGTATAAAGCAACGCGAGTTTAATAAATACTTATAATTAATCAATAACATTTCATTTCAAATTTCGTATAAAAATAAAAAAAATCACAAGTTATTTGGTGCCGCTCTGATCAGCTGTTTTTTGCGCGCGTAAACTAACAAACTAAACAGACGCGACACGACAGGTGTCAAAAACAGCAAATTTTATAAACAAAACTTAATGAAATTTTTTAATGAAACTACGAAATCTAATGAATCAAAATTAATGAAAATCTTGCACAATATATATGAATTTTCATTTAACATATGAAATATTTCATTGTTGTAATGAAACAACGTTAATGAATTCCATTCATTAGTGATATGAAGCGTTTTTCTATCAGTGTAGTAGGATCGGATGAGATTATTGCCATTTTAGTGGGTTTGAAATAAATGAATAAAAAAAGAATAGGTATAAATAAAACAATTTTTTTTTGTTTTTTAAATCATTACATTCTTTCTTTGTCTTTTATATTCGGGACACTTTTTATTGAAAAATTATAAGATTCTAAGACATGTTTTTATTAAGTTTTCTATAATTACCCAATTCTCAGATTTTTGTTTTTAAAAAAATTGAGTTTTACTTTCTGAAAAATATTTCCAAACAAATATTTTCCGATTCTTAGAAATTCTAAAAAAAATTTCTAAAACAGTTTTAATGACGTTAGACTATCAAACTTTTTTTTTTGATTTTAAGATATTTTTGCTATTCTTACACACTAATTTTTTTATGTACAACAAATTAAGTTCCTGTAACATTTTTCTAATTCATTTCTAAGTTTCACAATTTTTCCCAAGAAAACTTCTCATCATAATAAGAACTTCCAGATAGTTTTTCAAGGAAAATTTTCAGATTTAGTCACATTATTCCTTAAAAAATTTTCAGATTTTCCCTTTTAAAATTTTTCTATAAAAAATTTTCGGATTGCTAGACTTTTTCCGTTTGGAAAACTTTTGTAGAAAATTTCCTTCTTTTTCCTTTTTTTCTATTTGAAATTTGGTCTGGGCGGAATTTATATTAAAGTAAATTGGAAAATTTGTTTAAATGTTGTACAATTTGATTGGTTTACGCAGCATAGTTTTTATTTCTCTGGCGTTCTTCTGAAAGATACATGCCAGGTCTACACTGTAATGTACACAGAACACATTTTTCGCTATTTCGCGGTAAAAATTTTCGCCTCACGAAAATGGATAAAAATCATTTTTAATGTGATTTTTGTTTGTTTTAAAAAATATTAAAATATAGAATAGGTATTTACAATGAACTTCTGTTTTTTCATAATTAAATTTTTATTGGTTATTTTTTTGTATTTTTGTTTGTATTAAAATAAATTTCCTGAGGGAAAACAAGGCTTAATTGCCGATTTTTTTTTAATGTAGGGTGGATTGTTTGTATGCAGATAAATAATCCATCTTAAAAATAGGCTTGTTTTTTCACACCGGATTAAGATTAGGATTAACTCTATTTAGTTAAAAAATGGGTCAAATCAAGTCCAGAATTTTTTTTATAATTTTTTTCTGAACCTACAAACAATTAGTAAATATAAATAGGAATGTAAAATGGTATAAATAAATCTGTGTTAATCCTAGAATTTAACTAAATTTATTTTTCATTCTTTACATTTCGAACAAACCTTAATTTGTTTATTTTGTACAGTACTGTCGACGTTTAAATAGGTCTATCCGTTCAAGAGTTATAATTAAAAAACCTTTTCCATACACTGTGAGACAGACAGACAGACAGACAGACAGACAGAAAGAAAGTTTCAGGAGATTACATTGACAAATACAATAATTAAAAAAAAAAAAAACAATCTCTGAAGATGCTGGAAATATCCCCGTGAAACGTTGGAGAAAGAAAAAATAAAATAAATTGTCTTTTATTAAAAATGAAAATACAGACCTTTAAAGCCTGATTAGAAAATTCTAAAACATAAAACTGTTTAACATAAAAGGGTCAATATATAGTCGAACTATATTCAATAAATGCCAACTCGAAAAAGCTTACTGTCCAGGAGAGCTAAAAAACTAGTTATTACGCTAATTATTGTAAAAATGAACAATGTACCTTCCATAACATGGTTTAAATATTCTAAATAATTTTTACCTATGCCAAAAATTTTATATTTTGCACTTGTTTGCGTATTTTTGAGAGATGGCATTTATTATTACATCAAAAAACAAATATTTTTTTAGAGTTGGCATATTTTAGCTGTTTTCGCGAACTCAATAATTTGTACGAATTTGTACAAATTATTACGAATTTTGTCTAAAAGTCGTTCGCGTACTTTAAAAACACAGTAACGAGAGAGAAAATGGGAGAAAAAAGTGACAGTTCTATTTTAGAAACTTGCAAGTTTTTACTGGATAAATTTTTGTCAGCAAGAATTATCAAGCACAAAAAAACATATATTTTAAAAACATATGCTTATATTTTTGTAAACAAAATACAAAATATTCTGCAGTTAGGTTTTTGTGTATAAAATATTATTAAATATCAACGAATGATTAACAAAAATACATTCTAAAATTAAATTTCTTTTATTAACAAGTTAAAAAATAAATACCATCATACTAAAAATTTACAAATGAAGACAAACATTTTTTAAGCTGATTTAAATCAGCTGTTTAACTAACTTGCAAATTTTTACGGATTTCTGTTCGCGTACATTTTAAAATTTTTCCTTTTAAAGAGCGATTTCTTTTTTACTCTCTAAAATTTTGTTGCTTGATAATTTTTACTAGGAAAGTACGCAAAACAGACTTTTTGTCGGAAAATAGAAAAAATAAATTTTTGGAAAAATTTTTATAATTTTTTTTTTTGGTTTTTGTTATCCTTAGTACGATAATTGCAAAAACTGAAAAAAAAAATTAAAAATCTTTGCATATTTTTAAAAGTTACTAGCTCTGAAAGCCTTTTAATCTCAGGGTGGTCAACTTTGGGACTCTGTAACTCACGCTGTATTGTATTAGGGTCACTCCAAACTAGCTATAGTGAAAGCTTACATCATTGACTTAATTTGCCCCACTCATAATGTTTCAATCTGACAAATAGTTTGAAAGTTACATATATATCGTCACCTTAAATGCAAAACAACGTAACAACAAAAAAATCAAAATCGACTTTTTGATTGATTATGATGCATTTGACTAAACTACATGTCTCTGGAAAATTTTGGAAGTCAAAGTTCAAAAATTGCGAATTTATTAACAATAAACAAAAAAACGTATCAGCAAGTGCATGCATTTCATAAACCAAAACAACGTAACAGCAGTGTTACACACACAATTTATATGTAATCGAGCAAATATTAATATATTTTTATATATTGAAATCGCACAAATATTTAAGACATTCACCATACAAATTGAATAAATATTTCTGATTAAAATTTACATAAAATTAAAAAAAAAATATATCTTTTAAATTTTTCCAAAATTGTATAATTTTTTTTTTAATTGATCGTTTTTTAACCAAATATTTTTTGTTTTAATTTAATAGGTCCGTTCGATTACGTTACGACAATCTACTCTTTTGTACTATTTTTACTACAGCTTAAAATTTTTAGTACAAAAAGTAAACAAAACTTTCCAGTTGTAGTAAAAACAGTTTGAATTTTTGGTAATCGAATTGACATAATGTTTGGCTTTGTTAAAAAAGAACGTAGCTTCTATTTAAAATTAGTTTTGAGAAATTGAATTTTAAAATGTCATTTTTTTAACAGTAATTCCGTGGGGTATTTTTTTTTGTAAATGAAAATAGCAAGATCCGCAGGTTTTTCGAATCCTGTTTCAAATTCTGTGTAATTTACCAGTTCAATTGGAAAGTTTTTCCTAAGAATACACATATTTTTTTTAAAAATGTATCGTTTCTTCCTAAAACTTTTCCTATACCAAAACCAATTTCAAGATCTTTAAAAAAATGTTAAAACTTAAAAATTTTCTTTCCAAAGCCAACCCTTTGATTCTGAGGTAAAACTTTAAGTTAAAAAAATCATACAGGGGGCCCTTTTTCTTATAAAGAAACCTTTAGGTTCTTAATATTTTTTTTAACCAAGTGAGATCAAAAACTTTAATTTTTTGGATCTTTACTACAGCAAAATTCTTTAAATATGTTGATAAACCCTTACACAGAAAAAAATAAAAATGAATTTCAATTACGAAATTCGTGGATTCAATTAAAAAATTAATTGATTTCGGACGTATCACGAAAATGCGCATATTAATTTCTCATTTTGCTTGAAAATAGTTTTAATGTTTAATTGAAAAAAGACCAAAACTCAATTTAATTTTAAAAGTTAAACTTCAAAAAATGTCCTAAAATAAATAAACATAGAATTTTATTGTTTTATATTATTAATAATTTTTTTTCTTTATTAAATATAAACAGTTGGTATAGTTTTGCATAGAAACATTATAGTAGTATTTTAAAATATCAATAACTATTTAAAATTACATTTTTATTTTTAAATCTTGTTATTGCATGCATTTTTGTCGCTTTAGTAAAGTTGAAATAAAAAAAAATGTATTATATTTCAATGTGCAAAACACAGGGCAAATGCCTCATATTATTTTTTTTGTTTCAACTGTACACATTTCAGTAGCAAAACACTTTATCCGCAACGACCACTCGCCTTAAAGAAAACAATGAAACTAATTTTTTTTGGTGGCTGCTACCACCAAAATATACAAAACAATAGTTCAAAAGTTTTTTTTGTTGTTTTTTGCATTTTTATTTTTTCATTGGCTACTAACACTAATGCATACAAAACCGGTTTCGTTTGTTTATTTTATTTTTGTTTTCAGTAAAGTTAAGAATTCAATTAAAACATTAATTGAATCAATTAAAATGTTTAATTGAAGTTAAATTTAATATCAAATCCATTTTTAATTAAAAACAAAATTACGATATTATTATAAAAATAAAACTTAAACAAATGTTTAAGTTTTATTTTTAAAGATATTGACGATATTATACCATATTAGCATTCATTTAAACTATTTTATTTATTCGTTTTCTCCATACGTTAAACGTCAAATTTAAACAGCGTTTTATTTTGACAGACAAATTGTATAGTAAAAATGAATGGGGGTTTGGTTACATTGCACCCCTCTAGAAGCGACTCATAGGCAATTGTTTTGGCAAAAAAGTGGCGGTAAAGGGTAAAAAAGCACCACCGATTGCCTCGGGGTCGCTTTTAAAGAATTTCAATGGAAGATTGACCCCCATTAATTTTTAGAACCCAATATTTTTCATCCATACAAAATGAAATTTTTATAAAATTAACTCTCATCTCTTTAACTGTCCCAAGGATGCTACTACACTGAAAAAAAAAATTCATGAATTTTCATAAAATTTAGTTAAATTCAACTAAAAATGGGTTATTTTCCTATAAGGAAAATAAAGGCGGCAGCCAAAATTAGGCCAATTTTGGATGGTGCTGGCGGACGCAATATTTACACCTCAGATTTTATTTTTGATTTAAACTCATCTACACGAGCTTTCAAACTAGTAAAAATAATCGACATGTTCTGAACGAAACTTTTTATCTAGAGGCAAAAGAGTGTTGGTACTTTGTACAAAAAAAACGTATTTTTTTAACTTTTAACTTTAAAATAATGTATTTTCGGACTAAAACAAGATATCGGTTTGTTATTTTTTTTTTTTTTTTGAAAAAATTCAGAAATCTATATAGTTTTCAAATGAAATTAGTTTAAAATAAATTGGAATAAATGCGGCTTTGCCATTAACAAAAAACTGGAGCCGGATCGGTAAAATTTTTAAATTATACATTTTAAAATGGTTCTATCTCGGAAAATATAAGGGATAACCACACCCACTAAAGAGATTTTTTAGGCCGCTACTAGCACATTGTCCGCATATATTTTTTTAAGAAATATGATAACAAAAAAAAAATGGCAATTGTTTTAAGTGTTCGTATACAAAAGGTGCCCTACAAATTTCGTGGCTCTCGGTCCAGTACTTACTGAATGGCTGAATTATTTCCAAAAAATTAGCAATTTATTCAACTTTTGATGTTACGTCGTTTTGTTTTACAAAACACGATTCCACGAAAAACGTAGCCCACATATCACAAAAAATATTTACAAAAACGACTTTTTTATTTCAGAAATAGATTTATCACTGTTTTTTAAGCTAACACTTCACAAAAGTCTTTTATATTGCAAATATTTTTCATTTAATAACGTTTTTTGCTTCTCCTGTAAAATTCTAAAAAGTGTTGTTACGTTGTTTTGCATTTGTGGTGACGATATATAGGGTGACCATTTTTTTCTGATCTCAAATCAGTACGCCCAAGATTTTTTTAGAAATATTTTCTGAAAACTGAAAAAATATCGGTTAAAATAACAAACTTGGGGTCAATTAGTATGTAAGTAAAAGTAACTGTTATAAACTGTCGTCGTTATTTTGCAGACAATTTTGTTAACTTCAAACAACTTTATTTGAATGTTTTGATCGTTTCAACGTAGAAAATATAACAAAATCCCGCAGGTTTTGAAAAGAAAAAAAAAATACCTTAGATTTTGAGGACTTGTTTTTCTTAAGTTTTGATAAAAAATTTTTAGAGAACTTCCAAGCAAATAACCACATGTTTTTTTAAATAGCCCTGATGTTCTGATCGCTTTTTCCAATAAATTCTGATGACATTACCTACCGTACATCTCAGAATCATCTTGATCATTCAAATACATTATCTTTCTAAAAATATAGTAAATCGATTATTCCTTTAAGTTTTCGTTATAGAAAACCTCAAAGATTCTGTGCGACTTTTATATAAATTTATGAAGATCAAAATAATCGCATGCTTAGATACATTTTTGCGTTTAGGAACCTCTTGATTCACGAAATCTAATCTCCTTGGAAATAATTCATTATAGGTTATCTCACTGTCAGAGTTCAGTTATAAAAAACTACTCTGACAACTTATTTCATCGAAGTTCAAGTTTTTGTATAGAATTTTGCGAATAAAATTATTTTTTATGTGAAATTTTCAAAAATCAGTACAATCAGTACATATTTTAAAAAATCAGTACAAATCAGTACAACGATTTTTGATCAGTACACTTGATCAAAAATCAGTACATGTACTGATCAAATCAGTACGAATGGTCAGCCTATATATATGTATAAGCATTTTTTTTTTTTTGCAAACACTATTTACCGATAATTTCAAAATGGTAATATCTTGAAAACTAACCATTCGATATCAAAATCTTTACCAGATTCGTGTTCAGCATGGCAATTGCAATTAGGAAAATGATCTAATTTTTTTTAAAATTTTTTTTTTTAAATTTTTTGGAAATTTACTATGGGAGTTGGCATTTATTTTCACCAATAAAAAACGTACTTTGAGATAGCAAAATAACAAAAATGGATGTAAAACGACAACAAATTATTTTTTTGTTCTGAAATTTTTATCACAGATGGGTATTGCATAGGGGAGCTATTTGCCATCGGAAACTCATATCAGTCAAATTTGAGTTGGCATATTTTGAATATAGGTTCACGATATATAAAATTACTAATCATAAAAAATCTAACTCTTGTTTTTCATTGTTAGGCTAAGAACAGTTCGAACAGCCCTCGTAGTTCGTTCACACTCGAAAAAAAATTGTAAAATGACAAGAAATGTTTGTAACTTTTATTTGTTGCTACCTCCTATTTGACGATAATTTCCAGTAAAAACTACGAGCTTTATTGAAATTTTACAAGTTTTTTACCAATAAAATTGTAAATTTACCTTTTTAACAAGAGAACTCCTTGTAAGAGTTCTCTTGACTTAACTAGATTTTTTGCTACCTCCTATTTTACGAGAATTCCTAGTAAAAAATTACGAACTTTTTTGTAATTTTACAATCTTTTGACAAATAAAATTGGAAATTTACAACATTTTTGACGCGATAAAACTTACAAGAAATTCTCGTGATTTTACTAGATTTTTTTTCTGTAAAATTACCTGGGAAACTTGGACATTTACAAAAAAAATGTAAAATTACAAAAAAGATGTAAATTTAGAAAGTTTTTTTGTTGAAAAAACAAGGAATATTGGTAAAATGGGATTACGAGACTTTGTGTTGTAATTTGACAAGTTTTTTTTTCAGTGTATTAGTGGATTTAGAACCTATTCTTTTTGTAAGTGTATTGCAGATCGTCGTAACAGCAAAACAAAAAAAAATGTTTTATAAGTAATGATAGTTATCTTTTACAGCACTCATAAGGAGAATAGAATACCCGAAACAGCAAAAAAAAAATTAAAAACAAAATAAAAAAAAATAAATTTTTTGAGGCATTATATTCTAGGCACGGTTTGTCTGTCTGTCAGTGCTCCAAAGTATTATGCACTACATAGTAATGTGGTGCAGAATGGATGGTTTTGGCATGGCATGGTGGTATGGTAAGAAGTGTTATTGTTTGGTGTTTATATTGGTTGTTATGGTTGTTGTTTTTATGCTTGAGCGTTGGTGTTGCCAATGCCATTGCCACTGATTGTTACTGGTGCTGCAGATGCGTTATTTGCCGGTTTTTTTTTATTATTATTATTTTCCTTTGTCTATTTGGTCGGCTATTTGCGTCTGTCTGTTCATGATTATTGTTTGTTGCTCAAACCAAAAGTTTTGAATTCGCGCGTTTGTAAGGGATTCGTTTTTCCTTTTTCACTTTAATTTCCATATGCATATTTTTTTGTTTTTTGTGTGTTTTTTTCGTTTAACATGGCATCGAATTGGTTTGGTTGGTTTTGCGGTTGATTTTTTTTTTTTTAATTTGATGCTATCGATGCGGTATGGAAATTGCTTTAGGAGTACAGTAAAATCCCGATTTAACAAATTGTATATAGAGCGGTGTTGCCACTGTATATGGCCAGAGAACACAAGTTTGAATTTTTACTATTTTTACAAAAATTTGATTTTGTGTTTTTTTTTCGTTTCTTGGGTTTTTTATACCCTCCACTCTAGTGATAGAGGGTATATATAAGTTTGTCATTCCGTTTGTAACACATCGAAATATTGGTCTAGGACCCCATAAAGTATATATATTCATGATTCTCGATCGATTTTAAGTCGATCTAGCGATGTCCGTCCGTCTGTCTGTCCGTAGAAAACACGCTAACTTTTGAACGACTTCACAGAGGCTACTGAAGTTTGGCATATATGTTGGTCATTTACATGGTCAGGTTGGTATTGCAATCCAGCCAAATCGGTCCAGTGCACTATAGGAAATTTTACCCTTTTTTTGGCCAAAATTATTTACAGCCAAACGGCTGGACCGATTTGACTGATTTTTTTTATTTGACTTTTGGAAGACTCTTTAGAGGGAGGGAGTGACTCTTAAAGGTTTTCATACACTCAAAAAAAAAAATTAGTAAATTTACCTAAAAAATTACCTAATAATTAGTTCCAAACAGGGTTCCCGGGTTATAAGTTGCCGCATCTAAGATTTTTTAGATCCTTGATAGATTATATGGTTTTCTAAACTGTTTTTACAATATTTTTTTTTTTTGAGTGTACACTAACTTTCGAAGATAACAGTAGAAATTTATTTTAACAATGTTAAGAAGTGTCAAACAAATCTACTTTTTAATAAGGATTTTATTCAAAAATTTTATTTTTGAGTTCCAAGTCGTCAACTACATTTCAAAATGCCACTACGGGCAGCCGTAGATGATGCAAGAGCTAGGGGCTCAACTTCCCTATTTAGATCTTTAGAGATTTCTGCTGTAACTCGTATTTTTGTTCTCACAGATTTTGACAAAAAAGTTAATTGCGGTCGCCCAGGTTTCGATTTAGTGGAGGCAGGCTGCGTTTCAAGTTTTTTTTAGCCAAGTATTGCCTTTAAGCCAAACAGCATGCTGTCTTTCAAAAATTTTCAAACTCCTACAACTTTTAATTCTTTTCATATTTATATTTGAACAAAATATTCTTAATTCCTCCTTTATATATTGTTTAAAGTTTTCAAAACATTCACTCTCAGCAATGTATGAAAAGAAATGGTCAGAAATAGCGGCTCCTTATCCACCTCTGCTTTATTTCTCTCGCCATGTATTAAATAACTCTGAATTTGGCACTCAGTAGTCACCTGGAAAAATGGGTATAAAAAAAAAGTTTGCACATATCCGACCTTGAAATTTTTTAAATTCGGAAGGTTATTGATTGTCCTAGAGAACTTTTATGGTTTTATAGCTAACATATGCTATCATTTTTTTTAAAGTCAAAATAAAATTCCAATTCATGCTTCAATAAGTTCATCTTAAGGTCACTTCAATTTTTCCAATAAAATCGATCTAATAGATGAGTTCACCAACATTTCACTATTTATCATTAAAGTACTCACCTTTGACATTATTTTCCATTTTTTAGTTTTTAAAAACTATAAATTCTTAATATAAAAACTTTTGTTAGAAGCTATCACAAAATTCGCTGCTCTCAATCGTTATTTTATAACTAAGTAAGAAATTGCAAGAAAAACTACTGATAAAGTGATAGTACATCAATTCTGTCGAAAAAGTGAGAAAGAATTGTTTACTTTGTTAAGTTTTTTTTATATTAATGTGAAAAAAAATAATGTTTGCAAAAATTTTTATTTTGACTTTTGGCCAAAAAATGGGTAAAATTTCCTATAGTGCAGTGGTTCAAAAGTTATGAGCAAAATAGTAAATTTCGGCAAGGGTTTTTCACGAATTTACGAGATAAAAAACACGATAACTTTCGAAAGACAATAATGAGACTGCTGAAACGTGGCACGTATCTTTGCCGTTTCCCAGGTCTATTTGGTATTGAATTTCAGCTCAATCGGTCCAGTGGTTTAAAAGTTATAAGCAAAACCCCGAATTTCAGATTTTGTTCATCTTAAATGCCAAGTTTAAAAAGCATTGGTGGTAACTTAGCAATGCTTTTCAAACTTGTTTAGTTTTAAAGCAATGCTTTTTAAACTTGTTTTGCATTGGTAACTTAAAAATTACACTCGAACAAAATTTTACACTCAATAAAAATTTTACACTCAAAAAAAAAAGTTTTGTTATTTTTTACAAAAATGTGGCACCATGAAATAGCTCCCAATGAAATAAGTCCCAATGAAATAGCTCCCAATGAAATAAATCCCAAATAAAATGAAATATCTCCCAAACCAAAAAAATTAATTAAGTCCCAAAAAAAATGAAAGAATTCCCAACGAAATAACTCCCAATAGAAATGAAATAAATCCCAATGTTTTCTGAATATTAAATTTTTAACTGTTTAAATCCCAAAAACAATTTAATTGTATCTCTTTAAAAAACAAATCTCTGAAGTGCCTACAATCCCTTCTAAACTTTTTTGGGATGCAGCTTAAGCAATGTTTACACCATACCACTGAGTCGTATGATTTTCACGAAAAACAAGATTTTTTTATAGCATAATTTTAGGCATGTAATATATATAGGATTGTTATTTAAAAACGACAAAAAACTTTACATATTGTTAAATTTATGAACTTAAGATTAAATAAATTGTTATATTTGTTTATAAATTTAGCAAAATGTAGAGTTTTTTGTCGCTTTTAAATAACAATCATATATTTAGTACATGCCTAAAATTATGCTATAAAAATCTTGCTTTGTACATAAAAATCATACGACTCAGTGGTATGGTGTAAACATAGCTTTACTGACACATTGATTAAATTTCTTTTAATATTTGAATGATATGAGTATAATATTTCATGCAATCAGTGTTGCCAGAAAATATTTGGCTCTTGTCCCCAATTTGAAAAATGAAATCCCCAAAAATACCCTACAAATTATATAAAATCCCCAAAAAAAATTTAATGAATATTCAAATATAAACTCTCTTTTAATTAAAAAAATGGTGTTTATGAAACAATATTTTTATATTAATTTTAAGGTTAGATCTTTTTCTGATATTTAAATATTAAATTTTAAATAAAAAAGTTGTATTAAATCGCCTTCTCGAGATATGGGAATTTGATTTTTTGTGAATCAAGCCCCAAATCCAAGAATTCTGTTGATATTAAAAAAGTATAAATGTGTCTTTTTTTCCTCTTTCCTACAAAATTACAAAATTTTTAAAAAAAAAATCCGGCCTCGATAAGATCAGGAATGCCATTAGAACATTGTAAGGAAGATAAAAATTTATTTTTTGGTTTTTTCCTTATAACTATTCGAATTTTGAAAAAAAGAAAAAATACTGTTCAAATCAGATATTTGCTTTTGCAAATATTTCTGGGTATACTCAACGAAATTTGGATTTTAGAGAACGTGGGCTCTTTATTTGAGTATCTACAGGATTTTTTTTCGCAATTCGAATAGTTAAGGATAAAACTAAAAAAAGAAAATTTTGAACTTCCTTACATGTCCTGATGGTATCGAGACTGGATTTCTTGCAAAAAATAGGTAATTTTATTGGAAGGGGGGAGGGAAATATAACTTTAACCCACACTTTTCCAATCTTAAGAAAATTTAATTTTTCTGATGACTGATTCGTATTCAGGAGGCAGGAATACTTTAGAAAGTGTCTTTTAATTTTTTTCTCTCAATATTACCAAAAAATATTAAAATTGGTACAAAAAATGTCTCTTTAAAAATATGCATATTTGGTCCATAATTTTGACTTCTTTTGCAAATATTTTTGGATATAATCGATGGATTTTAAATTTTATCCTCAGGTTCTCTTTACTGGAGTGTCCACTTTACGTATCTGCACTCAAAATAAATTCTCTGTCCAATCAGCAGAAAAATCTGCTGAAAATACACCCATTTTGAGCCATATGAGAAATCTGCTGATTTTAGCAGACACGGTTTGCTAAATATCTGTCATAAGAGCTGAATAAATATAACAAGACAAAAAAAAAAAAAAAACATGCGCCGCTAGCGAGCATCGAACTCGCCACCTTCCGATTTGAAAGTACACTTCTTAACCACTACGCCACGGAAGGTTATACTTTTATCTGGCTTTTTAGCTATTAAACATGTGTGTTGTTCGACAGCAGAGAAATCTGATTTTAGCAGAAATATCTGCTGATTTTAGCAGAAAAATCTGCTGATTTTAGCAGAACAATCTGCTGATTTCAACAGAATAATCTGCTGATTTCAGCAGAACAATCTGCTGATTTCAGCAGAGCAATCTGCTGATTTCAGCAGAGCAATCTGCTGACAATCTGTTCTGCTTTTTTTTTATATAAAAAAATTTCTTCAAAAAATTATGAAATTCAGCAAACAAAATCAGTATAAACATAGTAAAATGTCTGTTATTTTCTTAAACTGAATGACAGAGATTTTAGTAAAAATATCCTTCTCAGCAGAACAATCTGCTAAAAGATTGCTAATTCAGTTTTTCAGTTTTTCTTTTGAGTGTGGTTCTCTTTATTGGAGTGTCCACTTTACGTATCTGGTTTGAACAGGAAATTTCTTGCAAAATTTGGATATTTATTGCAAAATGGACGTTGTCTACTTCCTTGACATTACCCTGACCATTAATTTTTTTGTAAACAAAGAAATATTTTTTTATTTTAATATCTCATTACTTTGCACTTAAGTAGATGTTCTAAAATAAATAAACAATATATTTTTATTGTTCCCAAATAAATTGGTAGTAGTCTAAAAATAATGGTTTCTTTAGCTGTATTGATTGACTTTTAGTATTTTTGTATGTCGTTAGAAAAATTATTTGACAACTGAACATAAACTATTCTGAGTTTGAAAAAAATTAACCATGTTCGACCCTCGTAAAACATTTATTATTTACTAAAATTACTCCCGACCTAAATTATTTTATCTTGCCCAATCCAAATGATGGAATTAAGGACAGTTTTACGGGGAAAATAACAAAAAAACTGTTGTCTACCAGCTTCTAACGACTGCAATCTTGGTGAATTAAGAAAAAAAAAAATTTGTTTTTCAAACAACGTCAAAAAATAATTAAAGCATTGTTATTCCAATTTTACTACTTTGACATTAACAAATGAATGCAGTTGTAATTTTTGACTGCATTCTGTACCAATGTCAATCTCATTAATTGGTAATGGTCTTAAAAATAAAATTTTTGAAATAAAAAAATCCCCAAATTTTATAAAAAATCCCCAAAAATTAGCGAAATCCCCAAATCCCTCCCCTGGAAATCTTGTCCCCAAACCAAACTCGAAATCCCCATTTTGGGGACAAATCCCCTTATCTGGCAACACTGCATGCAATAGTTGACTTATCGCAGGTCCCTCTGGCGGCTGCGAAAAGAACAGAAAATTAACTCCATAAAAATATGAACTCAAATTAAAAAAATATAAAATCATCTTGGTCAAAACATAAGACTTGAAAGCAAATTCCTGGAAGCCTTTTAGAGCCTTTATTTGTTTGAAAAGATTTAAATGCGCATTCAAATCTTTTCAAACATATAATCGTATTCCAACAACATATATTTCAAAATAAACAAAAGAGTGAGTGGGTTGTAAAAGACCGAAAGTCCATTTCGCCTACACTTAAAATAATCTAATGGGCCCGCTAAACCAACAGTATCCTTCAACTTCTTATTACACCGGTTGCGGATCTTCAGTTTGTCATATAATACCTCTTAATTTTCATAAATTAAAACCATTGTTAGACGAACTCGAAATTTTTTACAATTACTCGCAGCATGCATTTTCCCTTAAAGCAAACGTATTATTATTTTTTTTTTTTGGATTTTGATTGACATTGATGTACTTCTGAGTGAATGGTTTTCTGAATTTATTTAAAAGATAATTCAAAAAGCATTGGAAAAGAGTTTATTCTAGTTCGAGGTCATTTAATAAATTAACTTTTCCTGTAATAAATTAACTTTTCCTGAAAATAACTAACGAAAATATCTAATTTGTATTATATTTAATAAAAATTAAAGAAACTTGAATATTCAATAAGTTAAATTTTTATTTTCATAATTTACTCTCAAACTGTTGGAAGTTATTTCATTAAAATAGTTTGGGAGTTATTGCATAATGAAATAACTCCCAAACTTAAAAATGAAATAACTTCCAAAAAAATTGAAATAATCCCCGCAGATTTGGGAGTTATTTCATTATAAAATAACTCCCAAATCGTATGGAAATTTTTGGGACTTATTGCATTTTTTTTCTTGGGACTTATTTCATTGGGAGTTATTTCATGGCGCCCAAAAATGTCAATATGTTGTGTATTCAATATTTTGTGCATTCACTCAGAAATATTTTTACAGTAAAAAACATTACACTCGAAAAAAATTTTACACTCAAGAAAACATTAGTAATTTTTTTTTTTTAATGACAAAAAAAGAGTTTTTTACTCAAAATAAAATATTTCTAATCAAAATTGTAAATTTTTTCACGTTAAAAAATGTACTATCCTCTAAAAAATGCATTGTGGAGGGTATTCATAGATTCGGCAAAATCGAATTTAACTTTTCTACTTGTTTTTACTATTTTTACAAAAATTTGATTTTTTTTTTCCGTTTCTTGGGTTTTTTTATTCCAATTTGGCTTTAATTTTTAGCTTCACAAATGACATATAGGCTTCATTCTTGGCACATACTAAAAAAGCTTGACAATCAAGCCAAATCAAGCCCACATGGCAACTCTATTAAGTACGAATTAAATGCAACTTGCACACCTACTTTCAGCATTCTTTTACACTGTGCCACAAGAAAAATGAGCCTAAAGGGGTTATGATACTTGCTAGTTTTTGTATTTTTTATATTTCGGAGAGCAGTGCAAAAATATTTTCATAGGAAAACTGACCAAGTGTAAAGAGTATGACAATATCATGAAAAAAATTAAAACGTCAAAAAATACACGTGTGTTATCGATAATTTTGCAGTGACTGTCAAAAAAAAATATAAAAATTTTCAACTTGAAATTGACATTTCCAGAATAAAATGTTAACAGTGTTGCCCATTTTATTAGTTTTTGCTCGAATGAAGCGGTTTTACATTTGTTTTGGGCGTTTTTTACCTATTTTGAAAGTAAAAGTTGGCAATATTTTTTTTTTTTTGTTTTGTTTTTATTTTATTGTATTTCTTGTTCTTTCTCGCATTTGTTGTTTCAGTCGATCCATCCTGAAAAAATCCAATACAGACACTAGCAAGTATCATACCACCTTTAATGAGTTCAATGTCATGTGAAAGTATACCATCAAATAGACAAAATCACCAAATGGTTTTGCAAAGTCAGATCGGAATTATTTTTTATGGCCCACTGAAGTTTTAAATTTTTTATCAAAGGCTTTTAAAAAACGTCAAAAAACACATCTGAGCTAAAAATATGGTTTGATTTTTTTAGTGAAATTGTATGGGGTTCTTTTTTTAGAACATATTAACCCTCTAACTGCCACTTTAAGGAGTCATTTCAGTCCTTTTCGCAAAACTACATTCTAATTAAAATGATTTCAGTTTCCTACTATAAGTTGGGTAAATTTACACAAATTGCGTAATTCTACTAAAAAATATTGGAAATTTACTCAACTTATAGTAGTATATTTTTTGAATTTGATGAAATTTACCCAATTTATAGTAGGAAACTGGACTTTATTTTTTTAGGGTGTAGACACAGAAGCAGGGGCGTATCCAGGATTTTATTTCGGTGGGGGCCCAACATTTTTTTTAAATTTTTTTTTTACAAAAAATTTACATAACAGCACATGTTTAAGAATTTTTCTCGATCTTTTCCTTGAACTGAATGTAACAAAATCAGATTCTTCATTTTTGTGTAAGTTTAAATTTTCAAAGTAAATTTTTTTTTTTCAAAGTAAAGTCCAAGATTCTATGACAATTTTCAGTTAAGACAGTTTTTGTTATAGAAAACGCAAAGACTCTAAATCATATTTCCAATGGAAAAAGTTTCTCGGGAAAAAGTCACTTTCGAAAATGATTCTATAAACATATTCATAAAATAATTTTCCAAAAGAAAAGACTCCGATTGTAAGACATTTTCCCAGAATCTGAGATATTTCTAGTCTAGCACATTTTCTCAGATTCTGAAACACAAAAAGTTTTAGATTCTGAGAAAATCTTCGCTTTTTCTATAAGAAAAATAATTCAGATTCTGAGACCTTTTTAAAAAGAAAACAACATAAAAAAAAGTTTTAGATTCTAAAACCTTTTTCCTAAAGAAAAATTCTCGGAATCTGAGAAAATTTTCCTGCAGAAAAAGTCTAAATTTCTTAGACATTTTTCCTATAGAAAAAGTCTCAGATTCTCAGACATTTTTCCTATAGAAAAAGTTTCAAATTCTGAGACATTTTTCATATAGAAAAAGTCTCAGATTCTTCGAAATTTTTTCTGTAGAAAATGTCTCAGATTCTCAGACATGTTTTCTACAGAAAATTTCTTAGATTCTGAGACATTTTTCCTATCGAAAAAGTCTAAGATGCCTAAACACTTTCCTATAGAAAAAGTCTCAAATTCTTAGACATTTTCCTATAGAACAGGTCTCAGATTCTGAGACATTTTGCCTATAGGAAATTGTGAGATTCTAAAATATTTTTCATATAGAAAAAGCCGCAGATTCTGAGACATTTTTCCTAAAAAAAATCTCAGATTCTGAGACTTTATTCTTATAGAAAAATATATTTTTTCAATAGAAAAAGTATCAAATTTTGAGCATTTTTCTATACAAAAAGTCTCAGCTTGTGTCTCTGAGACTTGTGTGTCTCTGAGACATTTTGAGATAATTTTCCTTAAGAAAAATTCGTTGATTCTGAGACATTTTCCTAGATTGTAAGAAAAATCCAGAGAAATTATTCATATAGAAAGCTTTCAGATTCTAAAACATTTTTCATATAGAAAATCCTCGGATTCTAAGAATTTTTTATAGAAAAAATATCAGATTTTGAGACATGATTTAGATTCAGAGACATTATTCCTATAGAAAGTTCTCAGATTCTGAAAAATTTTTCATATAGAAAAGCCTCAGATTCTGAGAATTTTTTATAGAAAAAGTCTCAGATTCTGAGACATTTTTCCTATAGAAAATATCTTGATTCTGAGAAAAAGGCCAATATTTTAAGACATTTTTCCTATAGAAAAAGTCTTAGATTCTCAGACATTTTTCTTATAGAAAGTTTTAGATTCTCAGACTATTTTTTTTAGAAAAGTGTAAGATTCTGAGACATTTTTTTTAAGAAATAGTCTCGTTCTGAGACATTTTTCTAAAAGACAAAGTCGTACTTTAAGATTTGACTACATTTTACTTACAATTAGGTCCATTTTTTTTTGTACATAAAACTTCAGGTTCATAGATATTTTTTCATTAGAATCTTAAGTTGAAATTCTAAGAAAATAAATTCAGATTTTGAGATTTTTTAACAGAAAAATTTTCAGTTTCAAAACATTTTTCTTCAAAAAATTTTAGATTCTTAATTTCTTAATGCTTTTCGATTTTTTTTAAGAAGTTTTTTAATATTGTACTACTACTTGTTATTTGATACCAAATCCTGAAATTTGTGAAATCATTTCGGGGGGGCCCGGGCCCCCCCCCCCTGTATACGCCACTGCACAGAAGTTTAATAAAACGTTCATTAAAACGGTTACAATGTTCTACAAGTATTTTTCTCATAAAATTGTCAAAGGTTTAAAAATGGAAAAATATAAAGAACCATTTTTTTATTGTATTGTTTTTACCATAGCATTGTTAAATAACACGAAAAATACAGTGTAAATCAGGGATGGAATATCGGAATTTTGAAATGGTACTGGAGCTAAACCAAAAAAGTACTTTTTCGCACTCGACGGTACTAAAAAAAAAACAAGTAAGAAAGTTATTGTCGGTCAAGACCGACCATATGGTACCCTACACCAGTGTTTTCCGGAAAATGGGTCCCAAGTCCAAACATGGACCGATTGGATCTGCCTTTTGTTAGATCTTTATTTAGTGTAAAAAACACACAGTCGAAATTTTTTTATGGGGGACTAAGTCCAAAAATGGTTCAATTATATTCCGATTTCCGATTTGATTAGGTTACTAAAGTACACGCTTAACACCTAAAAATAAAATTTTTATCAAATATTTACATTTTCATGAGTTTTGAGGGAATTATGTGAATATCGGGAGGGTGGTTTGTATGGGGTCTACCAGAAGGACTGACCTTTGAAATTAAGAATGATTATTCATGCAAACAAAATTTGATTACCTGTTAAATTTCAAAGCGATATCTATCATAGTACGGTTATTAGAGTCATTTAAGCCTAATCCAAATGGGGCGTTTGTATGGGGGCTAGGTCTTAACATGGACCGATTTTCTCCAATTTCAATAGGCTTCGTCCTAAAGTTTCAAACTTCAAGTTTTTAATATCGTGCTTAAACCGATAGATGGACAGACGGACGGACGGACATCGCTAAATCGACTCAAAAAGTAATTCTGAGTCGGTCGGTATACTTGAAGGTAGGTCTAGGACCAATATTTCGGGTAGTTACAAATATCAGCACAAACTCATTATACCCTGTACCACAGAGTGGTGCAAGTGAGAGTAAGTAGATAAAATATGCTCGTGAGTGTATGTCGTTAGAAATTAACTGTCTTAGCCCATCTCTAGTTTAAACTTATGCATTTTTTTTATAAAATAATTATTTTTTATGTTATTGTAATGCATTATGCATCCAATTATAAATAATACATTATTTCAAACTTTCAAATAATACATAATATAATCAAATATAAGTCATCCATGATTTAATGTTTAGAAATAATAAATATGAAATATATTTTTTCCAATAATCATGCCTTACGTAGCAAATTATTAGTAATGCATTATTTTTCACTTGAAAATAATACGTTGTGGAACAAATGTTTGGTAAGACATCATAAAATAATGCTACAAATAAGTTATATACATTACCTGGTAATGTGTTATATAATCACTACCCATTACCAATGTTTTGCTGGGAAATATCCCTTTATAACTCAAAAATTTACAGTTATATTTTTTCAAAAATTTCCATTTTCATTTCAAAATTTTCTAAATAATTTTAAGAAAATAACTTTTTAATTTTAATAAATTCAGATATTTTAATTGTATTACAAAAATTTCCATTTAAAAATTATGCAAATGCTTTTCAAAAAATTTTATTTGTAAATCAAAATTTTCTGAAAAGCATTTGTAAAATTTTGATATACAAATCGAAATTTTTAAAATATACTTTTTTAGAATTTTCCGAAAAGTATTCTGAAAATTTTGAAATATAAATGGAAATTTTTTAAACAAAATTGGAAATTTGTGAAATGGAATTTTTAAAAAGCATTTAGAAAACTACAAATGGAAACTTTTGAAATACAATTGAAAATTTCTGAAATACAATTTTTGTAAATTCAAAAGGAAATTGCTTAAAATCATTTAGAAAATTTTAAAATGGAAATTTTTGATACACAAATCTTTTTTCGGAGAGCAAACTTTAAGACACACGGCAGCTGATAAGAAGTGATGTCAACGTAGCTATTTTCGCACTACATAAAGTGTTTTTTTTATTTTTGTGCTCGTTTTGTTCTCAACAAGTTGACATTACTGATGGTAAGCGAAAATAAAGCGATGCCAATAATTCAAACGTTAGGAATTAGAAAAAAAAAATAATGGGGAGAAGTGCAAAAAGTAGGACAACCCCGGACACTTTGTAAAAAAGAAGTAGGACTGCCCCTGACGCAATGAAAAAGAGGACGGTGTCCGGGGAAAAGAGGACGGATGGCAACCCTACCTATAGGTAATGAAAAAATAATTTAAAAAAATAAAAAAATATTTAATTTTATTTTTAATCCAAATAATGTACAGTGAGTCAAAAAGTGAAAATCTAGTTCTGAAATTTTTTTATTTTATTATAATGACTTAGGTAAGTCATTATTAATAAGTCCTTATTTTACATTTCAAAATAATGCTCAAGGTAATTTTCTGTCATTACTAACAATAAGTAATTCGATGATGTGTCATTACCAAGTTTTTGCTGGGTAAGTGTTTGAAAGCTAATTGCATTAGAAGTCCTTTATGCATTGCTATCAGTAGATAGCCATTTTAATGCAAAAAAAAAAAAGTTTTTGTTAAAAAACCAAAGTTTCAAAGAAATGAAAAGTTAAATGGAAATGTCCATAATTGCCCTATTTGTGTGTTCCTCTTTTTTTGTCTATTCTTTTTGAAGTTAACTGATGAGCTACAAACCTGATAACACTGTGTGACAGAAAAAAAAAACCTGGGATGCGATACTTTTTTTCTTGTAGGTGTTGTCGAGTACAACAAGACCCTGTACTTGAAATTTGAAAAACACCTCCAAAATCTTGAGTTACGGGTAAAAAACCGGTTTTTCGAACTTTTTACACTTATAAGCCAGTAACTTTGTTGAAAACCAACCGATTTTAAATTTATCGACGGTTTTAGAAAGAAGACCTTCCGAAGATCTGAAAGTAATTTTTAAGTAATATTGAGACAACTGTGCGTATTTCTCCAGCAAACTCAATTTAAAAAAAAAAAATCCTTATTTTTCAACTTTGGAGATGTTTTTACACATTTTTTTGTTAAGGAACCGTATTATTTTTGAATTTATTAAATAAGTATATTTCTTTGTGAGAAAAACTCAACTTTGGTTTTTAAAATCAGTAAAAAATTGGCCGAGTTATTAAACTTTTAATAAAAACTAAATTTTGGAATAAATGCCTGCACAATGTTTTTATACCCTCTAACCGTAGTACGGGGTATATTCACTTTGTCATTCCGTGCGAAACGCATCAAAATATCGGTCTAGAGTCTCACAGCGAATATAATTTTTTGTTTAGTGATCGATTGTAAGACATTATAGAGATGGCGAAATATCGGTCTAGAGTCCCATAAGGAATATATTTTTTTGATCAGTAATCGATTCTAAGACATTGAAGAGATGCCCGTCATGTGCGGACGTCCGCTTGTAGAAGACATGATAATTTAGTGGAATGTAAATCTTGTATAAATGACAATGGGACTCTAAAGCAAAAAAGTTTGGCGAAAGCTCTTATTCTAAACTGTTGTTGAGAAGGGGAACTCAGCGGCGCGGATGTATGGCCTGCCTGGACACATTTCCCTTGCGATAAATGAAAATAAAGAAACTACAAGGACGTTTCGCGGGTTTGAGAGGGGGGGGGTTGTGTTGATGCTGTCTGAGGACACCTTCGCCTAACGATTAATGTTTACAAATTCATATATTATAATATTTACACTCAAATAATAAAATTTTATATTTATTTTTTATTTTTCGTTTAACCTAAAAGGAAAGCGGACCAAAAAAATGGAATTGTTTAATCCCCTTGGTTCAACAGCAGGTCAATGAACTTCATATGACGCAAAAATGTTTTATTTGTTGAACAAATAGACAAAAAAACTTTAAAATAAAATTGTGTTTTTCTGGGGTTTCATTAGTTCTCCAAGGGGAAACATTTTTCCCCTGGTCCGGTTTAGCCCATTTACAAACTTCACTATCCTATAAACATAACACATATTCGTGTCAAAACTTCAGGAGTGTAGCTCTTTTATTTTAGACAGTTTCGTGTCTTCCTCAAATGGACAAACGGACGGTCAGACAGACGGACAAAGCTAGAATGTCGTAGAATCGATCACTGATCAAAAATATATACTTTATGGGACCCTAGATCGATATTTCGATGTGTTTCACACAGAATGACAAATTGAGTATACCCCGCATATTATGGTTGGATGGTAGAAAACCATTGTGAAGGCATTTATTCCAAAATTTTGTTTTGTTAAAAGTTTAATAACTCAGTCAATTTTTAACCGATTTTAAAAACCAACATTGTAATTTACTCTTAAATAAATATACTTTATTAATAAATGCATAAATGTTACGGTTCCTAAATAAAAAATATGATAAAACATCTTCAAACTTAAAAAATAATGATTTTTTTTTTTTAAATTGAGTTTGCTGGAAAAATACGCACATTTGTTTTAATATTACTTAAATTTCATGTTTACAACTTCGAAAGATATTAGTTTATTCTTTCTAAAACCGTCGAGAAATTCAAAATCGGTTAATATTCAACAAAGTTACTGGCTTACAAGTGTAAAAAGTTCGAAAAACCGGTTTTTTACCCGTAACTCAAGATTTTGGAGGTGTTTCGCAAATTTCAAGGACAGAATCTTGTTATACTCGACAACACCTTCTACAAAAAAAGTATCGCATCCCAGGTTTTTCTGTTTCATTCATTTTTGTAACACTGTGTAATTGGCATGCATATAGTAAAACACCTGGGACAGATCCTACCGTAGCCAGGCTTTAAAAACTGCCAATAACTATCGTAGTTTGTAGTTTAGTTTATTTCTACTACACGAACATTGCAGTAGCTTGAGAAAAACTAACTGCACAATTATTTTTTTGCACACAAAGTGTAGTTTTAGTTTTTGATGAACTATTAGTTATTCCTATTGCTACTGCTCACATAGGCAACAAAAAACAAAACTACACAAGCAGTGGAAGTTAAAAAGTTGAATGTTGTGCTGACCTCCACTAGTAGTTTTTACTTCGTGAAAATAGTGTACAACTTCGTAAAAAATTATAAACTGTTAGTCTTTCGTTTATTGACTACACAACAGCTAAACATATAACTACATTGGGACTGTTAAATTGAATTTAATGTACTTGTTTGACAAAAATAACATGATTTATATAAAAATAATACATTTTTAAAAACGAAATGACGCGAAAATAAATTAATGGACGTATATTTTTTTTATTATTTTTATAAAGCAAAAATTAATTAAATAAATTAAGCAAAATTAAAAGAATCAATTCTAAACTGAAAATAGAAAAACACATTTAAAGATTTTAAAACAATACGGATTTTTATTTCATTTAATATTTTAATATATTAACGTTCTTCACAGTATCATAAAAGAAAACTTTGTGTTATTTTTTTTCCACCACCGATTTGGTAAACACGTGTTAAAAAGAATATTTGGATTTCCCGCAAATGATATGAATGTCAAAGATTTACATAAAAGTATGTGAAAAAGAAATGTACCTGTGTTTTCACGTGTTGAAGTGGCTGTATCGCAGTATAGACTGCAAATACAACATTTGCAAATAAACAAAAAAAGGTTTAATTTTTTAAGCCTGTTTTGTGCATATGTATGTGACAGATGGACGGACATATCATTGAAAAAATGTGTATAGCTGTGTAGATCACTTAGGTAAAATTATAATAAAATTCACAGGAAAAAAAATTATAAAAACATTTTTTCGTTCCTAATTTAAAATAACGGTGAATAATGTTAAAAACAATCATAATGAATACCAACTTATAACTTTTTCTAAGACAAAAAAATTCAACTAATATTAAGTAATAAAAATAAATTTGATTAATTACTGTTTCAATTGGAAATGGATACTTTACACTTTATTTCAAAACTAAAAATTTGATGAATAAATTCTTTGTATAAAAGACCTGTTTATTTAAATGTCCTTTTAGTTTTAGATTTTTTTTTTAAATTCAATTTGTTTAATCAAAATGTTTGTATTTCAAATAATGTGGTGATTAATACCCGCATTGTGCGGTCTATTTTGTTTACTTAATCTACAAAACCTTCTTTTCTAAAATTCCATTTAAAGAAATTATTGACTTGAATTAATTCAATAATTAAAATTTATGAAATAAAAATTAAAATGTTGAAATAAAAAATAAAATAAAAAATTAAACAAAAATTAAATTCAATTTTTAATTTCAAGTTTTAAAAAAATAAAAATTATATACTCCAAAAATAAAGTAATTTATAAAATAAAAGTTTTTACAAAATATTTTTTTTTAAATACGTTCAAAAAGACATAATTTCAAAACAAATTTTAATAAATATGGTAAACATTGATAAAAAATACCGATCATTTTATTTTTCTTTTATATATGTATACTGAAAAAATTCTAACAACAACTCAAAACAATACACATTTCTATTGTGTCGCCTGAAGTCATTGTTAAGTTTTTTTTAAGACAACAACAAGAAAAACTCTCGTTATCTTCGTTTCACTAATAGTTATTGCTTCGTGTTTCTTGAGAATGACTACAGTCTTGTGTGTTGTTTTCAACTGCTTGCTTTTTTTCAAAATTTAAAACTACAACAAAACTATCAACTGAAGAGTTAAACAATTTCAAAAAAAAACTACTGCTATAACTACACCACCAAAATGTGCGTGTAGTAGTAGCAGTAGCAAGTGAACGACTCTGAGTTTTGTTCATTTTTAAAACTACACTATTCGTTGTTTTCAGTTACTACTGCTTCTGGCAGTTTAGTTATTCTAACCCTGACCGTAGCTACGGTAGCCGGATATCCGATTTTTGGCCAGTGGGCGGAGAAATGAGCGGAAAAGTGGGCGTGGCAAAATTAAATTTTTTGACATTTTTGCTTATTTTAAAGCCCCCTAAAGACTTAGGAAGCTGTCGATTAAGTCTTGCAAAAAATGACCAACATAAATAATTTTAAAACAGAAAAATTATTTTCTTGAAAATTATTCTATGAGAATATAGTTTTAATTAGTAAAGGAAATTATGACCTCGAGCTAGAATAAAACCCTACTCAAAATATAATATTTTTAAGGTCGAATAAAACAATTTTTATTTTTCCAATTTATTTTTATATTTTTGTTTTTAACCTAAATTTTAACCTCGATTTGACACAGCAAGGGCACATCCAAGCAAAAGTTATAGCAAATGAGATGTTATGGAGTACCTCTAGTTTAACCCACAATAGCGTTTTGCATTATCCATCATTATCTGCAAAAGTTGCAGTCTTACTTAAGTGGATTTTCAAATATATTTAAAAAAAAGGGGCTTTAACTCAATATAACTTTTGTTTGGGTTACTTTTTTGTTATAAGCAAAACAGAATAAAATAACGTATTTTGAGAACACTTTGCAAAAAATTTGGATGGATTGCTCCATAAGATGAATTTTTAAAAATTTTTCAAAAAATGTCCTTCACAAAAAAAAAAAAATAAATAAAAAAAATCTCAAAATCAAGACTAGACTTTGGAGTTGTGCCCCAGCCGAACTAAGAGTGACAGTGACATAACGGAAACTGATTTCTATTCTCCAGAGTGTTTAAATTACATATGCACCTTACACAAATGAATCGAATAATTTTTTTTCTAACCCAAATGGGCACAAATATCACACTGTGTGGCGCTGTTGTCACAATATTGGTTATTTTTATATTTATGGTACGATTTGGCTAAAACTCTCAAGATATATTTATTAAGCAAAAATAAGTTTCCTGATCAAATTTGGACCCGGTAGATGTCGCTGGGGTGAAGCTATTAGCAAAATTCTTCATTTCAGTAAATTTTACGTTACTTCAGAAAGTATGTATATTTTGTAATTAGAAAATTAGTATGCTTGACTTGACCCTACACTCAAAATAGTTCTACAGTAAAAGGTTTATTAAATGATTTCTTTTAATGAGTTATTAATTACCAGTAGTACAGTGGTTTTTTAGTATTCACAAAGTACTAAAATTAGTATTTTTACTGGTTTTGAATAATATTAGTAAAACATTTTAGTATTGATTACCAATTTTTACACTAGGTCCTTTTGGACTAAAACATTAGTACTTTAGTTAAATTTTTAGTAATGAATACCCACGTTTTTTTTTAGTGTATAGAAGGCGCCGGGGAGAAGCAATGTACTTATTCATGTATAAGTCAACCCAGGCCACGCCGCACAGTGATTCGTTTCATTGGCAAAAATCAAAAAAAGAAGTATGTCTTCAATGTTGATGATTTTTTGTATTTTTATAGTTTAATAGTAAACTAAAAAAAATATGTGCTTTTCTGATTTTTAAGAAGTCATATGTTGCCTCAAGAAGCCGCTAAAGTATGGAATTTTTACGCTATTGTGTGTAAACAAAAAAATTGAATTTTATAGGTTTACTAAAATAATTATAAAAAATCGAATTTTAAATAAATCAACTAACTTTTGTTGCAAAAGTTACTTAAATATATTTGCTAACAGTTGTATTTTAAATTTTTTGGAATTAATCTTAAAATACATTTTTGTATTGCTCTGAAATCTGTATTTTTTCTACCGAATCCCCAAAAATTGACAAATTTTGATGGAGTCCATAAAAAAAGTTCGTGAGTCAAAAAATTATTTTTTTTGCTTTTTCGATAGTTTGGACTATGGTTTATAAGGCAAAACAATAAAAATAACTAAGTTTTTGTCTGAAGTTGGAAAAAAGTTAGGGTTTCTATGTGTCTTTATTTTATTTTTTTCAATAGCTATATTTTTAATGGAAAAATTATTAGAAAAAAATCAAATATAAAGAATTTTTTCTTTGCACATTGATATATTATATAGTATTCTGTAAAAATATAATAAAAAATCAGAAAAAAATTATGCAGTACGTGGGCCGTTTTGCTTTAAAAGTTATCTATGACTTTTACTAAAATCCCCAAAATCACCACATTTTAATGGCCTTCATAAAAAAAGTTCGTGAATAAAATTTTTTTGTTTTTTATTTTTTTTGTAGCTTTAACTATGTTTTATAAGATCAAAAAATAAAAATAACTAAGTTTTTTTTTTAAGTTGAAAAAAAAAAAATTTTAATAAATCTAAAATTGGATTATTTTTTTTTTATTATTTATTTTATTTACTGTAAATAAATTTAAAAAATACATCAACATTTTAGTGTTTTTTTAAATAAAGGGATTTATTGTATTGTATACCATAAATTTATAGTAAGGAATTCGATAAAATAAGTATACAGTGGGCCATTTTGCTTAAAAACCAGTATTTGATTTTCGTTGGTATCCCAAATCAAAAACAAAAATTTTAGTGTGATACATAAAAAAGTTCGTGCTTAAAAATTATTTTTTATTGATTTTTTTAACATCCAAGACTGTTTTTTATAAGATCAAATAATAAAAATAACTAAGTTTTTGAAAAATATTAAAAAAAAAAAAAAAATTTTTAAGTACCCAAAAAAATTTTTTTTTAAAGTTTTTTGTTATTAAAGGGGTATATACTTAGAAATAAAGCAAGTCTTAAACGTGTTCACTTAAAACTAATATTGAATAAACTTATTTTCGTAGTGCAATAGAAAATCAGTGTTGCGAATGTTTTGTTTTATCAGTTTTTATGTATTTTTATATTTTTGACTATACTTAAAAAAAGGATATATTAACAGCTTTTTTGTTACCGCAAGCAACTCAACGAAATTTGGCACACTTATTAACGCCATTTGATCTAATCTATATATAAAATTTGATAGCAATTAAAAGATTTTTAAAATAGTTACAGCGATTTTAAGAAAAAGGATATATGGCAGCCACGCGAGTCCTTGCTCAGATTAAAATACAAATGTTGTACGTCGATAGTTATCTAAATTTCTAAGACAATAACTAAGTTAAGTAATTTTATATCAAGTTTTGTGGCTAAAACTCCACTTTTAAATTTTAGGATATACGACAGGTACAAATGTCCTTCGACCGATTTGCTCAAAATTTTTATTTTTTTTCTATTAATTAATTTTGTGCTTGCGTACCAAATTTGGAAAATCGTTGACAACTCTTTCTATTTTATTTTTGTGATTAAATTATATTAACACTTTATTACAGTTTTTAAAAAGGATATATAAATAACTTTTGTTTTACAAAACCGATTTCAGCGAAATTTGGCACACACATTGACATCACTTATTCAAATTTTCACAAAAAATTTCAAGGGTATCGAGTAATTTTTGAGCGATTTACAATATTTTTAAGAAAAAGGATATATGGCAGCCACACGAGTCCTTGCTTCAATATAGAAAAAAATTCATACATAAAATACTATATCAAAATTGGTAACATTGACAAAGTTTGGGAATTTTGTGACCATTTTTGTAGTTTTAATCACATATTTAAATTTCAGGATATATGGGGGGTAGGCGTGTCCTTGCTCCGATTTTTCCAAAAACTCGTTTTTTTCTTGATTAGATAGTTTAATGCTTGTGTACCAAATTTCAGAAATCTGCGACCAATATTCTATTTTTGCCCACTCGATATATGGGAACGAATCACTGTGCGCCGGGCGCTTTAGCTAGTTTATAATAAATTTCCGAAATTAGTTACATTACAAAAAAAAAAACCAACGAATATACAAATACTTCCTAATCATATTTTTCTGACATTCACATAAATCAATGAAATCCTATTTTTTCTCTCATTTAAGATTTCTCCAATAAAATGGCTTTTGAGCATAGCGAGGGAAGTGAAAACAACAATACAAATCCAGATAGTGCAGCAAATTTTTTACCAGCATTCAATTTATCGTCAATACATCATGCTCAGGATGACAGTGGGAAACAGACGACTATTACAGAGGCGGCTACGAATGTTACACCTAATAATATTCCTGCCATTATTTATAAGTGTAATCACTGTGACTATTTCGGGCAGATGAAAAACGAAGTCATGTCGCATATAGATTCGATGCACCCCAATGCAGATAACGACGATGTTATAAGCATACCAACAAATCCTGTAGCAATCCAAGCATTTCAAGCAGCAATGGCTGCCGCAACGTTGGCAGCAGTTAGTAGAGCCTCAAAAGTCAACTACACGCAGTCCCCTTCGGTTTCACCGAATTCGGCACATACAAAAATAGCCGTTTCCATGCGGGAGGACGACGATGACATGTGTCCCGTAGCCGTTAAACGTGAACGTCTTGATCTAGGGGATCAGGAACCAATGCAGGAGAAAACAGCCACAATGACGAAAGTCGACAATGTAGTCAATGAAGTTGTTGAGCAACAAGATGACGTTGTGCAAACAAAGCAACAGTTTCAAGGTGCCAGTGTTCAGTGTCCTTTGTGCCAAGATTTCTTTACGGAAAAGCCTGCATTGGAAATGCACTTGATGACCGTACATAGTGTGAATAGAGATGGATTGGCGCGTCTCTTGTTATTGGTGGACACCAGTTTGTGGCAGACTGAAGATGTGTCAAATTCAAATCGTCAACAACAATCATCGGTAAATGAGGCGGCGTCCAGTAAAATCTTCAGCGAAACACAACCAGGTCCAAAACACTTATTAACAGCTTACGAGATGTTGCAATGCCAACAATGTAGTTCTAGTTTTAAACATGAACAGCAATTGTTACAACACGCACAGAAAATGCAGCATTATACTCTGCAGCAAGGTGAGTATCTCTGCTTAGCGTTTAATTCGGCACGAAATCAATGTGCCTTGCGATTTCCAACACAAACAGCCATGTTCAATCACTATAACGACACGCACATGAGTTTGGTGATTTCGGAACGTCATGTCTATAAATACCGTTGTAAGCAGTGTTCGTTGGCTTTTAAAACTCAGGAGAAACTTGCCACTCATACCCTATATCATACGATGCGAGACGCTACAAAATGTACAATGTGTCAGCGAAACTTTCGCAGTACTCAGGCTCTACAGAAACACATGGAACAGGCACATAATCAATCAACAACGACTACCAATAGCAGTGAGTGCGGTAGTCCGCGAACTGTTTCGCCATCGGGCAGTGAGACCGAAAGAGCTGTTCCGAGAACTACCCGCGTTATTAGTACCAGTGATAAAGTAGAAAACGAGCCGAATAGGCCTACCACACCTCCGCAAGATTTGTGTCCAGCACAATCGCCCGTCTCAGCTATGACCGAACCACAAACTTTGCCGTCTCCATCAGCACAGCAGCAGCAACAACAAATGGCCGCTATAGCAGCTTTGATTAAGCAGCAACAACAGCAAACAACAGCTCCTTCGGAATTATTGCACCATTTGCACATGCAACAACATCAGCAATTTCAGAACCTACCGGCGTTGCATAACCTACAACAAATACAACAGCAGTTGCCCCAGATAGCTGCAGCAGCAGCCGCATCCGGTATGCCTCTAAACCCTGTCGAAATGTTAAATCTCATGCAGTTTCATCACCTCATGTCCTTGAATTTTATGAACTTAGCTCCACCGTTGATATTTGGTGGCAATGCTGCTGCATCTGCTGTTCCCTCCGCCAGCGGAACAATTTCTACCTGTTCTTCAACAAGTATGCCAAACAAAAATCCATCATCACAACCACAGCCTCATAGTACAACCACATCCGATTTAACAACAACATCATCAACCACATCGGCAGTAAACGTTCTTCCAACGGTACCATCTCTATCCACTGTAGATGGAAATGCTCAAATCCTACAACAACAGCAACAACAAGTGTCTCCTGGGGCCTCATGTTCGCAGGTAGGTAAAGTGCCAAATCCAAAGCAAAAAAATAAGCCAATTCAGTTAAAAGTAATGATATACTAACCACTGCGGCGAACAAAAAGTGCTTTTTACTTGCTTTTAAAAAATTGTTGATTGTGATATTAAATAGATTAAAATTTAAAAATCCCCAAATTATTTTTGGAAATCCAAAAAAAAAAAAATTCGGATGCGCCGAGATAGTAGTAAATAAAAGGTTAAAATGAAGACTCGAACAAGACTGGCAAAATCGGCTGAAGATTTAGCCGCCGCCGCATAGTTTATGGAATCGACGGCGGCGCTGCTGTTGAAAAAATTTGGCTTAGCGACTCAGCCGCGCCGACCAGCTTTCTTCTCAGGCGGTTGTCAATTTTTGAAACACTAACTAGTGTGTTAAAAACACCAGCTGTCTTTTGTTCACATTTCTATACCTTAGTTTAACTGACCAATATTGGTCAATAACATTTTTCCAATAGAAATATTCAGAGTTTCTGATGCACTTTAACAAAAGAAAAGCTTAAGAATTTAAAAAATTCTAGGTTTAGCAAACTTCTTAAATTCTGATTGCTTTTATTTTGAAAAATTCTCAGACACTGAGGCATTTTTCCTATCAAAAAATTCTAATATTTAGAAAAAATATTCCTGTAGAAAAATTCTCAAATCTAGAGAAATTTTCCAACAGAAAACTTTTCAATCTATGGGTTTTTTCTTTGAATCTAAGGACTTTTTCTTTACACATTTTTTCTACACAAAAAGTCCGAAACGGTAATCCCGCACGAAAATTATCATATTCTAAAAAACATTTTTATGGAAATTACCTGCGATTAGAAAAACTTTCGACTTTATTGCTTTCAAAAATTTTTTGAGACAACTTTCTACACCATTTATAGATGTAATTCGAAAAAGATCAATTGTAATTCGAAGATTATATTTGTAATTCGAAGATTCCGTTTGTAATTCGAAGATTTCATTTGTAATTCGAAGATTCCATTTGTAATTCGAAGATTCCATTTGTAATTCGAATACTCCAATTGTAATTCGAAGATTCCATTTGTAATTCGAAAATTCCAACTGTAATTCGAAAAAGATCAATTGTAATTCATAAAAGATCAATTGTAATTCGTAAAATATCAATTGTAATTCGTAAAAGATCAATTGTAATTCGTAAAAGATCAATTGTAATTCGAAAAAGATCAATTGTAATTCGTAAAAGATCAATTTTAATTTGTAAAAGATCAATTGTAGTTCGAAAAATATCAGTTGTAATTCGAAGATTCCAATTGTAATTCGTAAAAGATCAATTGTAATTCGAAAAAGATCAATTGTAATTCGTAACAGATCAATTGTAATTCGTAAAAGATCAATTGTAATTCAAAAAAGATCAATTGTAATTTGTAAAAGATCAATTGTAATTCGAAAGAGATCAATTGCAATTCGAAAAAGATCAATTGTAATTCGTAAAAGATCAATTGTAATTCGAAAAAGATCAATTGTTATTTGAAAAAGATCAATTGTAATTCGTAAAAGATTAATTGTAATTCATAAAAGATCAATTGTAATTCGTAAAAGATCAATTGTAATTCGAAAAAGATCAATTGTAATTCGAAAAAGATCAATTATAATTCGAAAAAGATCAATTGCAATTCGTAAAAGATCAATTGTAATTCGTAAAATATCAATTGTAATTCGAAAAAGATTAATTGTAATTCGAAGATTCCAATTGTAATTCGTAAAAGATCAATTGTAATTCGAAAAAGATCAATTGTAATTCGAAAAAGATCAATTGTAATTCGTAAAATATCAATTGAATAGTTCATGCGAATAAGGACGAATAGACCACTTTTTCGAAATTTTGACTTTTAAGGTTAAAAAAATTACTTTGAAAGTGCAATAATTCGTATATTTTTATATTTTTGTTTAAATTGGGAGTGAACTAACGCACAATTTTAATTAAATACAACACAAAAACATACAAAAATTTTACTTTCGGTAACAATGTGTTAAAAGAACATTACGAGGAACAAACCACACTTATTATATTGGCAAAAAATTTTACCGTTCTTGAGTTATAAGACTTTAAAGTGTGGAAAGCAAAAATGGCGAATATCCATCCTTAACAAAATATTATATAAAAATTATTTAGCTGCGAGTTTAAAATTGATATTAGCTAAAATTTGAAATTGTACACAAAAAAAACGATCTTAGCACATACAAACTTTTAGTGTTAATACTGCATCCAATGTCAGAAATAAAAAACAAAATTTTTTTCATGTCCTTTTATGTTACGTCGTAATATGCAGTCAAGGGTTAATATTATAATTCCTAAAAATGTATTTAGTGTCATAAAGAATTACTACTGCATCAAATGGCAGGAATATTAAAAAAAAATTAACAAAAAAAATTTTTTTTGCATGTCCTGGCAATCCTTAAAAAGTGTATCCTTGAAGTCCTTAAAGTGCTACAAACAAATACCAACCATAGTTCGTCAAGTATTGCAAGTCTCATGAAAATGTAGTCAAAATCTGCTACAAAGTAACACATTTTTATTCAAATTTCAATACATTTTTTTGGATATTCGCCCTTTTTCCATTTAAGCAAAAAATTGAAGTCCAATTTTTGGCAAGTTCTCTTTCGAATACCTTACTAAAATTTTGTACATAGGTAGATGTGACCTAAATCTTTAAGCTAAAACCAAAAAGTTGACAAAAATATTATTTTTTAATCGTTTCCTGCGTTTTTATTGTCCCCTGTAAAATTCTACAAATGGTCTATTCGTCTTTATTCGCATGAACTATTCAATTGTAATTCGTAAAAGATCAATTGTAATTCGAAAAAGATCAATTGTAAATAGTAAAATATCAATTGTAATTCGAAAAAGATCAATTGTAATTCGTAAAAGATCAATTGTAATTCGAAAAAGATCAATTGTAATTCGAAAAAGATCAATTATAATTCGAAAAAGATCAGTTGTAATTCGTAAAAGATCAATTGTAATTCGTAAAAGATCAATTGTAATTCGTAAAAGATCAATTGTAATTCGAAAAATATTATTGTAATTCGTAAAAGATCAATTGTAATTCGTAAAAGATCAATTGTAATTCGAAAAAGATCAATTGTAATTCGAAAAAGATCAATTGTAATTCGAAGATTCCATTTGTAACTTGAAGACTCCATTTGTAATTCGAAGATTCCATTTTTAATTCGAATACTCCAATTGTAATTCGAAGATTCCATTTGTAATTCGAAAATTCCAATTGTAATTCGAAAAAGATCAATTGTAATTCGTAAAAGATCAATAGTAATTTGTAAAAGATCAATTGTAATTCGTAAAAGATCAATTGTAATTCGTAAAAGATCAATTGTAATTCAAAAAAGATCAATTGTAATTCGTATAAGATCAATTGTAATTCGTAAAAGATCAATTGCAGTTTGAAAAATATCAGTTGTAATTCGAAGATTCCAATTGTAATTCGTAAAAGATCAATTGTAATTCGAAAAAGATCAATTGTAGTTCGTAAAAGATCAATTGTAATTCGTAAAAGATCAATTGTAATTCGTAAAAGATCAATTGTAATTCAAAAAAGATCAATTGTAATTCGTAAAAGATCAATTGTAATTCGAAAGAGATCAATTGTAATTCGAAAAAGATCAATTGTAATTCGTGAAAGATCAATTGTAATTCGAAAAAGATCAATTGTCATTCAAAAAAGATCAATTGTAATTCGTAAAAGATCAATTGTAATTCGTAAAAGATCAATTGTAATTCGAAAAAGATCAATTGTAATTCGAAAAAGATCAATTGTAATTCGAAAAAGATCAATTGCAATTCGTAAAATATCAATTGTAATTCGTAAAAGGTCAATTGTAATTCGAAAAAGATCAATTGTAATTCGAAGATTCCAATTGTAATTCGTTAAAGATCAATTGTAATTCGTAAAAGATCAATTGTAATTCGAAAAAGATCAATTGTAATTCGTAAAATATCAATTGTAATTCGTAAAAGATCAATTGTAATTCGAAAATTATCAATTGTAATTCGAAGATTCCAATAGTAATTCGTAAAATATCAATTGTAATTCGAGAAAGATCAATTGTAATTCGTAAAAGATCAATTGTAATTCGTAAAAGATCAATTGTAATTCGTAAAAGATCAATTGTAATTCAAAAAAGATCAATTGTAGTTCGTAAAAGATCAATTGTAATTCGTAAAAGATCAATTGTAATTCGAGAAAGATCGATTGTAATTCGAAAAAGATCCATTGTAATTCGAAGATTCCAATTGTAATTCGAAAAATATCAACTGTATTTCCATTAATATTTTACTAATTACAATTGGAATCTTCGAATAACAATGGATCTTTTTCGAATTACAATTGATCTTTTTCGAATTACAATTGATCTTTTACGAATTACAATTGATCTTTTTGGAATTACAATTGATCTCTTTCGAATTACAATTGATCTTTTACGAATAACAATTGATCTTTTTTGAATTGCAATTGATCTTTTACGAATTACAATTGATCTTTTACGAATTACAATTGATATTTTACGAATTACAATTGATCTTTCTCGAATTACAATTGATATTTTACGAATTACTATTGGAATCTTCGAATTACAATTGATATTTTTCGAATTACAATTGATCTTTTACGAATTACAATTGATATTTTACGAATTACAATTGATCTTTTTCGAATTACAATTGATCTTTTACGAATTACAATTGATCTTTTACGAATTACAATTGATCTTTTACGAATTACAATTGATCTTTTACGAATTACAATTGATCTTTTTCGAATTACAATTGGAATCTTCGAATTACAAATGGAATCTTCGAATTACAATTGGAGTATTCGAATTACAAATGGAATCTGCGAATAACAAATGGAATCTTCGAATTACAAATGGAATCTTCGAATTACAAACAGAATTTTCGAATTACAATTGATCTTTTTCGAAATACATCTGTAAATGGTGTAGTTGATCTACAAAAAAAAGTTAATTTACAAAAATTATGTTATACGAGGATTTATGTTGTTTAACAAAAAAAAAACAATTTTTCCTTTTTTTTAATTTTTTATTTTTTTAAAAAATTTTCCAAATCCCGGACAAATTTTTTTTATTGAAAAATATTTAATATTTAAAAAAAAGTTGACAAAATTTTGAAACATTTATTACTAGAATTTTAGTTAATTTAAAAAAAAAAAAAAAAGTTATTTTACAAAATGATTTTATTACGAGGATTTATGTTGTTTAACAAAATTTTTTTTTGTTGTAAATTTACCATTTTGGTTAGTAAATTTACCTTTTTTTTAAACATATTTACCAATTTTTCATGTAAGTTTACCATTTTTTTCCCGGTTGTAAAACAATATTTTTACCAATAAAATTGGTTATTTTACCAATTTTTGGCGCATTCCAAATTACGAGGAAATCCTCGTAATTTTACGAGAATTTAACCTACATACCTCCTATTTTGCGAGAATAGCCTCGTAAAATAACGAGATTTTTTGGTAACTTTACAAGGTTTTTTTTTTAGTGTAGTGTCGCGTCTGTCTAGTCTGCGTCACGAATTTATTTTGTGAGTTTTTTTTTAGAATTTTTATAAGAAATTTAATATGTAACGCAAATGATTAATTATATGTTTATTAAAATTTGAGTTTTTTATATTATTTCGTGGTTTAACTAATGTATTCTAACCTGGGTATGTCGGGGCGACAACTTTCCTCTCGCGCTAAATTTTACAAATTTATTTATTGTACTTTTTGCACTTAATTAATACAATTTTATCATTACTTAAACAAATTATTACACCCTCCAACCACAGTATGTAAGAAGGCTACTCGAGCTTTATTAATGCGGTCAGCATTTGAACCACCATCCTTAGTTATCTTGCTACCAAGATAACAAAAAGCATCTACATCTTCAATACGTTGGTCATTTTTTATTAATGGGGTAACGATATCTGTACCTGTGCGCATAAGCTTTGTTTTACTTATGTATGTTAATTTTAAACCAACTTTTTTGGCGTTTTCAGACAGACTTGTAAGTTTAGCTTCTATATCCGAGAAACGATGGGCCATTAGACATATCGCTCATTTACTTGTATAGTGTCATAACTCAAAATATGTCGTTTTTGGGTAAACAATACAGAATTATTTGTTATATCCTGCTTTAAATTGTGTCAAAAATTCGTATTAATATCTTTTAAACTCACCGTTTGAGAAGAGAACACGTCATTATAACATATTCTATGTACAGGCTTTTGCAATGTAAACCAAGTTTCAATTGTAAACTTTAAACAGGTTTTCTGTAAAATCAAACATTTTGAGTTATGACACTATACAAGTAAATGAGCGATATGTCATCGACATAGTCTATGTAATATAGAAAATCAGACAAGGTCCAACGAATACCGAATGGTGCATCTCTGTTGGTTTGTTCCAGTACGCAATCGAGCAGTAGCAAAAATAACGTTGGAGACAGGACACAGCCTTGACGCACACCTGTGCCAGGAACAAATGGCCGACTCTCATTTCCATTGAAACGTACCCTACATTGAGCGTCCCTATATAGCTTACGTATCATGTTTACTATTTTATCAGGAATTCCCTTGTAGGTTAATGCAGACCACATAGAGTTTCGGAATATAGTGTCGAATGCACGTTCAAAATCGACAAAAAGTAAATAAAGAGGGGTGTTATACTCAGCGGACTGTTCAATTATAATGCGCAAAGTATTAATGTGGTCATCACACGATCGACCTTGTCTAAAACCAGCCTGCTCACCACGCAATATCTGATCCACAATAGGGGAAATTCTTCTGGTATATAGTTCGATGCCCATGCTTTTTGAACGATAGAAGTAAGGAACTGCGCTATTCCTTAGCTCCATATTTTAAAAGTTCGGCAGGAATGTTGTCCGTGCCAGATGCTTTGTTGTTTTTCATCCTATTTAAAGAATCTTCAACTTCTGAGCATTACGGTCGCTCTGTAGATATGTCCCTTCTTGGGTTACGACGAGTTGTGAGAAAAAGTATATCATTTTCCTGATTATCATTGTGGTTTGTTGAAGCTTGCAAGGAAAAGTAATCGCGACATCGCTCAAGTTGTTGTTCGGGTGATGTTAATTCAGTTCCATCGGCTGCTTTGATAATCGTGGTACCTCGAATATTATTTCCATTCACAAGGGAAGTCTCCCTAGTGTCACCCGCGGATCTTTATGGAATCGGTTTTATTTTGTAGATCAGAAAAAATAAAGAGACACGTATTTTTTTTAGTGGCCCAAATTCATATTTAGGGCGTAAAAAGGAGGGGGGAAGACAAGGTCATTTTTAAGTTTTTTTTTGTTTATCTCCTATATTATGCAAGGAAACCTACCAAATGAAAGGTCTTTGGAAAATCTATCTATGTGTGCTAAGAATGTGTCCAAACATGCACAACTTTTCGTCATATTGAGTAAAATACCAAAATTTTAGCACATTTTTGTTAATAAGTCGAAAAATATTAACTTCTTTAGCGCGTTGTTAGCACCATGAGATAGGTATATTTAATACCTTTAATCTGATACCACACATGCCTATATTAATTTTGTTTAAATAGGCGTAAATTGTAAAAAACTGAAAAAGGTCAATTTTCCCCCATACAAATCGACCCCCCCCCCCCCTAAAAATGAGTTTGTGCCGCTAACAAAAAATACGTGTCGAATTAATTTTCGTTCTTAACAACATATCCAAATTTCATGAAGATCGGAGGGTGACACCAGAAAGACTTCCCTTGTCAGTTGTTTTATGATTCGGCCATAAAACAACAACACGCAAGTTCCCTGTATTTGCGGCTTGCTTCGCCTGTTCAGCAATGCTATTATAAAATTTTTCACGATCAGCGCGGACCAAGTTTCGAACTCGACGAGAAGATTGTCGATATTGTGACCTTGCTTGTTCTGTTTGTGCTTGAGTTTTAGCGTTTATACGATCGCTGTGCAGTCGTTTACGGTTTTGGATCTCAATCCAAGATTCATTGCAGTATTGTGTTCCAAGCACCGATATGGCAGTTTCCTTGCAAACAGACAATACGTCTGCCCATGTGTTCTAATGTTGGTTTTCGAGCAAGGCTGTCCTTAACTTTTCGTTATACAAATGTGCAATATTACGATCAAGAAGTCATGTTGTGTAATACTTGTCGGGCCTATCCCTAGTTTTAATTGCAGCAGGTCTTAAACGACACGTTGCCACGAGTAGACGGTGGTCACTATCAATATCCACTCGCCGACGGGTTTTGACATCCATTAAGGATCCCAAAAATAATTTACTCATCAGGACGTGGTCGATTTGGTTGTGTGTGCGGCCAGAAGGACACACCCATGTATACTTGTGTATGTCCTTGCGGGGGAATTTCATACCACCGATAAATAATCGGTTTCGAGCACAAAAGTCAACCAGCCTGTCGCCGTTGGTGTTCCTCACCGTTCCAAGACCATTGGGTGTGTTCTGTAATTTATGCGAAAAGTCTTCGCATCGAAAAGTATGAAACAAAAAATTCCATCGTTTCTCGATTTTGGAAAAAACTTGTTTCTGTATATCAATGCGAAAATGGCAGCATTTTTATTGGAATATTCCAAATCAGCTGTCAAAAAGGTAAATAAGGCGAAAAAAATAATTAAAATCACAACAAAAAAAAACATAATTTCCGGGTTTTTTTTAAACAGCACCCGTAACATTGGCACCCCCGAGTAAAAAAAGTTATATGACGCAATATTTAATTATATATGAACAGATATGCTTTTATGTAAATCCATATTAATTTTGATCCGAAAATTGGCGGATCGAATATTATACGATTATATCAATTTCTATTATTTTTTATAAAATAATATCAAATTTGATTAAGTTTGATCCCAAAAATGGGTCTATCTAATTGTATTAAATCATATCTTATCTGTTAAAATTAGATAAATTTGTATATAATTAGATAAAATTTGGTAAAATTTTTTGGAATTTTAAACGTGAAATTAGAAATTATTTTATCAGATTGGATACATTATCAACTAGAACAGTTTTTATTGCTCTTCTGAATTTTTTCGCGACTTAGCAAATTATTAAAAATTTGTCATTTTTTTTTTCTAAAATCATTTTTAAGGGTTTAAAAATTCCAAAAAATGTTTGTCTTAGAAAATTTAAAAACATTTTTTCGGAACTTAAAAATTTTTCAAAAAAATAAATTTTCTTCTAAAAACATTTTCAATGTTTTTTTACTAAAAAAAATTACCAAAAAAATTTTGTGTCCGGGACTTTGGAAAATTTTCATAAAATTTTTTATGAAAATTTTTTTATTTTTTTTTTTTAATTTTCCAGGACTTAGAAAATTTTAAAAAATTTTTTCGGGATATAATTATAAATAAAAAAATATATTTTTTTATCTGCCATATCTAAAAATTCCCGACCTTATATGCCATATCTAATTTCATATAGATCGGTATATAAATAGATATGAGTATGTATGTTATCATATTAAAAAAATAAGGAAAAATACAATGCTATATATAAACTTATATGTCCATATCAAAGTTCATGCATAACCATATATAAATATAAATAATTATATAATAGCATATATGATTATATCAGTTCTTTTTTACTCGGAACAGTTTAAAAATTTTACAAGTATTTTTACAGTTTGATAAACTACATCGTCTGGTTCGAAGCGTACATGTGTATGTATCGTTGACCTGTGATGTATGTTATTTCAACCAAAAAAAGATTCCCTATAACCCGATAAAATTTTATACAATTAGATATAATTGGATCTTATTGTATCCAATCACATATAATTAGATGCCATTGGATAGAGACAAATTTCGGACAAAATTGTATCAAACTATATACAAATGAATAAAATAAGATATTAATAAATCCAATTTAATGCAGTTCTATCCACCATTTTTGGGATAAAATTATATCTAATTGTATTCGAGGGCAGATATAACGTTATATAATTTTATGTGACGCCATATTAAAATTTTTACTCGGTCATACAAAAATAAAATAATAAATTAACTAAATGAAAATATGTCATTAATAATATTTGATGATGGTAATTTCTTTAAAAAAATATTATTTTTTATTTTATATAACTCAAAAGTTGTTTAATTTACGAAATATCGCACCATTTTTAAATGTGATTTTAACACTTCAACTTCAAAAGTTTTCGATCAATTGGTTTACAGAAACAGTTTTTCTCGCATCTTTCCAATAATTTAAAAAAAATCATAATTGACAGAAAGTTTCCGCATAGCAAAATTACAGAAACAGTCGAATGCGAAAAGTCAGGTTTTGTGCCGATTCACGATGTTTCTGTTTCGTTTTTCATGTTCCATGTGAGAAATCTTTCGATTCGAGAGTTATAGAACACCGCTACATGTCTACCCATAACGGGCTGCAGGTTGTTGTTATTGTTTCCAACTTTCGGGTTAAAGTCCCCAATGAAAACCTTTATATCCCCAGTAGGAATCCTGCTAATGGCTGAATCTAATTGATAATTTTTAAAGTATCTTTTACACTGTCGTCATCAGGGTCTCTTGGAGCGTAGCATTGAACAATGGAAATCTTGCGAAACTTAGAGTTTATCATCGCAGTGACAATACACTTAGAGATAGCCAGGCGCGGATCCAGGGGGGGGGGGGCGGGAGAATGGGATTTCTCCCCCCCCCCAAAATGATTTAAAAAAAAAAAAAAAAAGAAAGAAAAGAAAAAAAGAAAGGAGAAGGGAAAGGAAAAAGGAAGGGAAAGGAACAAACATAGAAAGAAAATGGCCAGGATGTTAAGAAATCCTTGGGAGAGGTATATGTGTGCTGATGATTTACAGCTAACATAACCTCTATAAAATGTTTCAGAATTAAAGAAATTGCGTATGAGAAACTTAAATGACAATTGAGTCGTGGGAATTTTCTAACCGAATAACTATCCTTATCATTTAAGGAAAAAGTATTATCTCAAATATTTTTTATAGAAAAATATCTCAGAATTCCTGACTTTATCTTTAGAAAAAAATGTTTTTGCCTCTGAATGTAAGAATTTTTTTATTTAAAAATTATATAAAATTTTAGGAAAAATCTCTTTTCTATAGAAAAAATCCCTCAGAAACTGGAAATTACAGGACAGACTTTTCAGAATCTGAGTTCTTCTATGGGGAAATATGTTTTTTTTATGGAAAATTGTGTACGAATATGAGAATTTCTCTTTTTGAAAAATTTTTTAGAATCTACGAATTTTTCTATAGGAAAAGTTTATTAAAATCTTCGATTTTTTTATTTGGAAAGAATTTTTTTCCGTTGAAAGTTTCTGAGAATTTTTCTATAGGAAATAATTCTCGAGAGCATTTCTAAAAATTTGGAAATACAGTCTAATATTTTTTAATTTTTTTGTTTGTATAAAAAATATTGATGTTATGACTCTTTAAGCATAAAAATGAGCTTATGACAGTTACAGTCAGTCGTAATTGTGAAAATGTCCACTTATTTGACTAAAAACGGTCTTATTTATGGAGAATTTCAGTTAGGGTTCGCCTGAAAAAAAATAAAAATTTAGTAAAAAAAGTTCCCCCAAATCCAAAAGCTGGATCCTTTAATGTTAAGTTTTTAGGTATTTTTCTGCATACATTCACAACCCCCCCCCCCCCCGACACCAACCGAACTTAATTGCTTTACGAAATTTTTTTGTTAAAAAAAAATCTCCCCCCCCAAATGAAATTCCTGGATCCGCGCCTGGAGATAGCATTATATTCCAATAAAGCGCAACTAACTTTTGCCGAAAGTAATATTCCAACTCCATTTTTTCTATGCGTTTCGTGACCTGCATAAATGAAACGATAGCCAGAAGGTAAATAAGTGGAAGCGTTGTTGAGCCATCGTACCTCACTAACAAGGAGATTCTCCCTGGTGTCACCCTCCGATCTTCATGAAATTTGGATATGTTTTTCAGAACGAAAAATAACTGGACATGTATTTTTTTTAGCGGCCCAAACTCAATTTTAGGGGGTCGATTTGACGGGGGAAATTGACCTACCTAGTTTTTTTGCGATTTACGCCTATTTTAGACAAAATTAATATATGTAGGCTTATGTGGTATCAGTTTATATTGATAAAAAGCTTGTAAAATTTTAAAAAATGTTTGTAATTTTTACTAGGAATTCTCGTAAAATAGGAGGTAAAAAAAAATTACTAGCTTTTCTTATCATTTAACAAGTTTTTTTGTTTAGTGCATTTGTGCAATATGCAATTTTTAATCTGTGCAACATGGTTCTGTTTCCCATGAAAGTGTCCACATGGTTCTATCTGCAAAATAATATAGGCTTTATTGGTAAACAAGGTTCTATCAGCCAGTTAGAACCTTGTTAACTGAATCTCCAACCAAAAACACGTACACTCAAAATAATTCTACAGTAAAAGGTTTAGTAAGTAATTTTGTACCAAAATCTACTAATACATTACTAATTTTAGTGGCTGTAGGAAAAATCGCCTAAAGAATAATGGCCCAAAAAAGAAAACAAAAATTCGCCAAAAAATTTTTCATTCAAATTTGGGTCATATTTCATATGAAAAATTACCCAACGTCTTTGGGCAAATTTTCATCGTTTTTGGGCAAAATTTCGAAACTAAAAATTGGGTGATTTCTCATTACGAAAAATTACCCAAAAATTATATATGAAAAATTGCCCAATTTTATTTTGGTTTTATTTTTTGTCAAAATCTTAAAATGTCAAAACTGAAATATGTATGTCACAATAAATCAGTATATTATTATCGTGTTTTTTTATAAATTATATATTTAACTACCCAAGAATAAGCTGAAGCAAAACCGTTCCGTTGTTGCTAACATACAAAGGCTCTGGTGGGAATCGAACCCAAAACCCCGGCTCTTACATACAGAACCACGCTATATATTAATCTATCGCAGCGTAGTAGTGTAATGAATTAAAAACAGCATGCAACTCCGATGAAAGCTCCGCAGGCGAAAAATTTTACCAACAAAATTTAACAAAAAATCGCGCGATTTTTTGTTAAAATTTGTTGGTAAAATTTTTCGCCTGCGGCGCTTTCATCGGTGCTAATTCCATTTTTTTTTTTCTTTCGTTCAAATTTAAGTTTCACACTTAAAATTTTTACATTAATTTCTTATGCATTTTATCTTAAAAGTTTTTGTCTCTGTCTTAAAGTACTTCTGCGTAGCCGGCCTTCGGCCGGGTTTAGAGATTACAAACTCCATGCCTTACCCCACCCTCTCTGCAAAAGAAAGCTTTTCTGTATAGTATGTGTTTTGGAAAAAATGTGTTAGAAAAAATATTTTTTATTTTGGGCCATTTTTCATTTCTTTTTTGGGCTTTTTTTCGTTAATTTTGGGCAAAGTTTCGTATTTTTCTTTTTGGGTCATTTTTCATATTTTTTGGGCGATTTTGCATTTGGGCGATTTTTCATAAAATTTTTTGGGCTATTTTTCTTTGGGCGATTTTGCCTACAGCCAATTTTAGTATCTTCAAAGTACTAAAATTAGTAATTTTTACTGGTTTTGAATAATATTAGTAAAAAATTTTAGTATTGGTTACCAATTCCTGCACTAGGTCCTTTTGGACTAAAATTTAGTTAAATTTTTAGTATTGAATACCCACGTTTTTTTTTTGGGTGTAGATAGAACCTTGTCGCATTGAATATCTCAGAAGCTGTAAGAGATAGATAAAAACTGAGAGCGCCAATCGAAAGAGGGTAGTCGCTTTAGTGCAATGCGATATATAACTTATTTTTGCAAAAAATGTTAGTTAAAACCTTGTTGTCCCAAGGTCGCGATTTATTTATAAAATGGTTCAAAATTTTCAAAGTAAACAATTTCTATTTTCATAATTCACTATCAAATAAGTTTTTAATTGTGTCAAGTAGAAATTTACTCAAAATTTATAAATTTATTTTTTTAAAAAGTCTTATATGCTATTTACATATACCCCGAAATCCATATAAATTTAGATTTCAAATCCAATTAAAATCTATACCGTTTACATATGCTTTTTTGACATTTAGCGGGATTTTGTTTGTACTAACTCTGTATTTTCTTTTGATTTGTGTACAGATTTGTTAGTGGGAAAATTACCCAATTTTATAAATATTTCTAAAAACAATAATTTTTCTTTGCCGGATCCAATATTTTCAATCCCACTAGTATATGTTGGGACCACAATATCAAAAAATATGTTTTTATATAGAGCTGCTTATTTAAATGCAAGAAAATTAACATTTTAGCCAAGTTTGGGGCCGCCACCATTGAGTGTTTTTCTTTGTTAGGAAGACCAAATTGGTCAACTGAATTGTGCGTTTACCATTTGCAACGGTAAATTTCATATTAAACATTGTTAAACATTGTTTTTATTAATCTTTTAATAGATTTTAAAAAATAAATTTTAATTGTTTTTTTACTTTATAAAAAACAACAACAGCTGATAAAAAAAAATCGTGTGCAGCGTTGCAAAAAGCATTAGGGATGGTTATTTTCGGAAAAACCATAGTTGTACAATTAAGTAGTAGAAATTTTTTGGGATTTTGAATAGCGATTTTACGATTTTTCCAAAATACAAGTTTTTTTTTTTTTTTGTATGGGATTTGACATTTGAAATCCAAAAAAGTAATGGGATTTACTTGGATTTTCATTGAAATCCCATTTTTTCTGGATTTCGAGTGTATATGTAAATGGCATATTACATTATTGTACAAAAAAAAATCAAACTTTTACAAAATATATTTATGTATGTCTTAAAGACATAGAACATTTTAATTTTTAATGTAATTTTTCAAGCATTTTATGACATTTATTTTGTAACTGCGTAAGCACTTCAATGTTGTGCCAGTACAGTATTTTTTGTTTTGCACACGGTTTGTCAACTTTAGCTAGAACCGAGGGCACACATACAACTGTCGTTATCATTTAGATATTGAACGTCTTTTGGAGTATTAATAATAAAATTTTGCACTTATCGTTTAATGAAATTTTTTATATAATTTTTTTTAGTTAACCAATAATCAAAAGCGAGCTCGAACGCGTATTACAGATGACCAGTTAAAAATTCTACGCGCTCATTTTGATATTAACAATTCTCCCAGTGAGGAAAGCATTTTGGAAATGTCTCAAAAGGCCAACTTACCAATGAAGGTAAGTTGCATATATATAAAAATTTATTATATAAGAAATACTTATACAATAAAAAACAGTGTTACATTCGGCTGTGCCGAATCTTTTATACCCTCCAAAATATTATTATTATTTATTTATCTGTATTTCCATACAACAAGACATACATCTTTTAATTATAGTATGGATTGTAAAATGTAAAAAAAATATTAAAAAAATCCAGGGGCGTCTTTTTTTTGCGGGGGGACGTTAGGGGCACCTTCCATTTGCGATTTTGAACTTCTTCTGAGATAAAAATGTTGCATTTGCTTAGCAAAAGTACAAAAAACCCTGCAAAATGTGCGGTTTTTCTTAGGTTGGATTAGTTCTCCAAGGGGGAACTTTTTTCCATTTTGTCCGATTTTGCCCATTTCCGAACTTAAACTGCCTAGAAATATAAGACATTTTCGTGCCAAACTTCGGAAGTATATCTCTTTTATTTTGACGGACGGACGGACATCGCTAGATTGTCTTAGAATCGATCACTGATCAATAAAATATATTCTTTATGTGGTCCTAGTCCATTATTTCGATGCGTTACACACGGAATGAAGTTAGTATACCCCCATACTGTGGTTGGAGGGTATAAAAATGTTTTAGAATCTGATAATTTTTCTATATAGGAAAAACTGAAAATTTTTCTATATAGGAATAGTAAAAAATTTTTCTATGTCAAAAAAATTACTCAGAATCTGAGAATTTTTTATATAGAAAAAATGTCTCAGAATCTGAGAGTATTTTCTATATAGAAAAAATGTCTCAGAATCTGGGATTTTTTTTTATACAGGAAAAATATCTCAGAATTTTTCTATATACGAAAAATGTCTTAGAATAAACAAGTAAAAAAGTTAAATTCGGCCTTGCCGAATGTAGTGATACCCTCCACAATTTCTAAAAGATTATTGCAAAAACTTTATTTAAAAGGAAATTACTTTTGAAAAAAAAAAAAAAAAATATTGAAAAAAAATTTGGTAAAAAAAAAATCCGCAATTTTTTTCTTTTTTTGTAAAAAAAAATATGTTTGTACTTGTTTAAATACCATTTGGTGTTCAAATATGTTCACATAAGTCAACCAGCAGCCGAATTAAAGCATTTTGTATTTTTAGGCTATGTTGAATTAAATTTTTGAGGTGTCCTTACATTTTCGCTCATAACTTTTGAACCGCTCAACCGATATCGCTCAAACGCAATACCAAACTTCTTCAATAAACATGTTAAGTTTCAGTCATCTACTTGTAATATTTTGGCCGTGATCACCATTTCCACAGACAGACGGACATCGCTAGAATGTCTTAAAATCGATCGGCGATCATGAATATATATACTTTATGGGGTCCCAGACCGATATTTCGATGAGTTACAATCGGAATGACAAACTTATATATACCCTCTATCACTAGAGTGGAGGGTATAAAAACGGACTGATATACTGGGATCAAGTTTAACTGTACACAGAAAAAAAAGTATTAAAGAAAATGTTAATAAACATGTTTATTAAAAATAAAAATATTTCAATAATTTTTTTCATTTTTAATAAACACGTTTATTAAAAATAAAAATATTTTCAATAATTTTTTTCATTGAACCAATAAAAAAATTTATTGAAATTAAAAAAATATTTTCAAAAAAAAATTTTTTAAAAAATTTCTTAAACTACAAATTGTTAACCGTTTCAAATAAAGAAAAATAATATTAATTTTTAGAAAAAATCCATAAAATAATTGTAAAAAAAATTCAAAAAAAAAATCTGTCCAAAGGGGGGTTTGAACCAAAAAAAATGCATTGCTTGGTTTACCAACCGCTTAGCCCACAACACCAAAGTGCTATAATAGTTTTGTAAAAAAATAAAACACAACTTGTGTGTCACTATGTGTGTGTGTATTAATGCTTTTTTGCAAAACTTCGAATTTCAAGGATTCTATGCTAAAAATTTCACCCAAATCGGATAACGTTAACACGAGGCGCATCGAGGTCAAATGTCAAACACACGAATATAGACATATTTTGTTGAAAAACATTGAAAATAGGGTTGTTTATACCCTCCACTCTGGTGATAGAGGGTATATATAAGTTTGTCATTCCGTACACTGAAAAAAATTTTTACCATTTTTAAAGCATGTTGAACTTAATTTAAAAAAAGAAGGGTATGCGAGGGCTCCAAAGATTTTAATTCTTCTTCCAAGTATATTTTTTCCTAAAACATAGTAACGCATTTACTTAAATATATCTTAAAAGTAAGTAAAATTGTACTTATTATAAGTTTAATTGTTTTTATCCAGAGGAAAAATATTTTTTTAAAATAAGTAAAAATTTCCTTAAACTTACGGATTCTGTGGACCCTATGGAGTCCCAATGTGAGGACCCTACGGCCCCCAATATATGGGGTCCGCCCATGAGTATGTGCGTACACTATTATAGGGTCACTATTGATTTTGATCCAAAATTTTGGTCAGAATCGCTCTATCTGGCTTAGTTTTCGAGATCTGGGAATGGGGTCTTGAGAAATTTGATCATGAAATAACTCGAAAACTATAACTCGGAGAGCTTTCGAGTCTTGGGCGGTCATATTCTACAAGTTAAGGACTACAAAAATGCCTTTAGAATTTTTTTCGTATCTGCAGTATTTGTAGAGTTATAGGCATTTGAAAATTCCGCGAAAATCGAAATTTGGATTTAAAGTTAGGGTCTCATGGGGTCTTTAGATGGGGCCCCCAGATGGGGTCCCCAAAAAACCTCAAGTATTTTTTTCTTATGTTAAGTCAATTCTTTCTTAAACCGATGAAGATATGGATTCAAATAAAGTCAATGAAATCAATAAAATAAAGGTTACTTTTTTCTTAACTTAAAACAAAAATTGATTAAATTAAAGAAAATGCGTTTTGGAATTAAAGATTAGTACTTATTTGATTCAATGTCTTGAAAATGTCTATACTATTTTTAAGTAAGTTACGTACTTATTTATTTTTTTTGCACACAATTTAATTTTTTTTCTTTTAAGTAAAACAAAATTTTTTAATAAACCCTTTTTTTCTTAAATGCAATCAATTCGCCATTAATGTAAAGAATATTTAACTTAATTTAAAAAAACAAATTAAGGAAAACTTTTGTGCTTTTTTAAGTATTTGCATGTACTATCTTCAAGTTTATTTTCTTTGTTTTAAGTAAAACCACCTTATATTAAGTTAAGTTGAAGTAAATTATAAAAAAAATTGTGTACTTAAATTAATAACAGTGTTTATTTAATTTCAGTATAGTTATTTTTTTCAGTGTATGTAACACATTGAAATATTGGTTTAGGACCCCATAAAAAATATATTTATGATCCTTGATCGATTTTAAGTCGATCTAGCGATGTCCGTCTGTCTGTCTGTCTGACCGTCCGTCTGTCTGTCTGTTTAAATCACGTTTTTTGCAATAATCCGGAACCGATTTAAACGCGTGGGGTACCAAAAGTTGCGTAATTTTCCTAGAAAGAAACTGATGTATTTTTTTTTTAAATCGGTTTAGTATTTTAAAAGTTATGAGTGAATTTCTGAAAAAACTCATAGATGTTTTCAACATAACCCTAAATTAACTCATATTTTGTGTGATACATAACAAAGAATACGGAAATGAAAAAAACGGAAAAAAATTAAAAAAATCTTTACAAAAAAACTTTAAAATATGTAAAACAAAATCTAAATTTAATTAAAAAAAAAGTTCGTTAAATTAATAGTTATTTTTTTGGACATTGCATGTGTGTGTGTGTCCATTTTTTGCTTCGTCATATTAACGGGGGTGCCAGACTTTTTTTTGGCTTTGTCGCCAAATCGGATGTAAAATATCGCCAAAATTCAATTTTGTTCAGATTTCTTAAAAAAAAATATTTTCATTTAAAAAAATAAATTTTGTGAAATAATAAAAGACAGAAATAAACTTTATGGCAAAAATCGTCCAAATCCGGAAAATCTATATATATAAAATAGTAATGTGACTGACTGATATACTCATTTATCATCGCCCAGCCCAAACCGCTGCAGTTAGAGACTTGAAATTTGGACTGTAGGTTGACCTCCAGGAATAAAGATCCACTAAGGCTGGATTTTTGCCAATGTTGATTCTAAGGGGATAAAAAGGGTAAAAAACTGTACTTTTGATACTTTTTATATCTCCCGATATAATGGTCATAGAGACTTGAAATTTGGACTGTATGTTACCCTCCCGCAATATAGATCCACTATGGCTGGAGTTTTGCCAATGGTAAGGGGGTAAAAAGGGTAAAAAACTGTACTTTTGGTACTTTTTAAATCTCCTGATATAATGATCATAGAGACTTGAAATTTGGACTGTATGTTCACCTCCCGGAATATAGATCCATTAAGGCTGGAGTGTTGATTCTAAGGGGGTCAAAAGGGTAAAAAACTGTACTTTTAGGTGCTTTTTATATCTCTTGAAATAATGGTCATAGAAACTTGAAACTTGGACAGTATGTTCACATCCTAGAATATAGATCCAGTACGGCTGGATTATTGACAATGTTGATTCTAAGGGGGTAAAAAGGGAAAAAATCTGTACTTTTGGTAACTTTTATATTTCCTTAAAAAATTGTCACATAGACTTGAAATTTGGACTGTATGTTCACCTCCTGGAATATAGATCCCTTAAGGCTGGGTTTTTCCCAATGATGTTTCTAATTTCCTTAAATAGTGGTACTAGAAAATTGAAATTTGCAATGTCGGTTCACCTTCCGGAAAAAAGATTCACTAAGGCTCGGGTTTTGCCAATGTTGAATCTACGGGGGTAAAATGGGTAAAAAAGTACTTTTGGTACTTTTTTTTTATTTACTGAATTAATGGTTATTCAAACTTGAAATTTAGAATATAGGATCCTTTAGTGAAATAAAACATTCTGGAACAAGTACTTTCTGAGAATTCGTACCGTTTTCAAAAAGTACCTTTTATAAAAAGCACCTTTTATAAAAGGTTACATTATAAAAAGTACCTTTTATAAAAAGTACCTTTTATAAAAAGTACCTTTTATAAAAAGTACCTTTTATAAAAAGTACCTTTTATAAAAAGTACCTTTTATAAAAAGTACCTTTTATAAAAAGTACCTTTTATAAAAAGTACCTTTTATAAAAAGTACCTTTTATAAAGAGTACCTTTTATAATAAGCACCTTTTATAAAAAGTACCTTTTATAAAAAGTACCTTTTATAAAAAGTACCTTTTATAAAAAGTACCTTTTATAAAAAGTACCTTTTATAAAAAGTACCTTTTATAAAAAGTACCTTTTATAAAAAGTACCTTTTATAAAAAGTACCTTTTATAAAAAGTACCTTTTATAAAGAGTACCTTTTATAATAAGCACCTTTTATAAAAAGTACCTTTTATAAAAAGTACCTTTTATAAAAAGTACCTTTTATAAAAAGTACCTTTTATAAAAAGTACCTTTTATAAAAAGTACCTTTTATAAAAAGTACCTTTTATAAAAAGTACCTTTTATAAAAAGTACCTTTTATAAAAAGTACCTTTTATAAAAAGTACCTTTTATAATAAGCACCTTTTATAAAAAGTACCTTTTATAAAAAGTACCTTTTATAAAAAGTACCTTTTGTAAAAAGTACCTTTTATAAAAAGTACCTTTTATAAAAAGTGCCTTTTATAAAAAGTACCTTTTATTAAAAGTACCTTTTATAAAAAGTACCTTTTATTAAAAGTACCTTTTATAAAAAGTACCTTTTATAAAAAGTACCTTTTATAAAAAGTACGTTTTATAAAAAGTACCTTTTATAAAAAGTACCTTTTATAAAAAGTACCTTTTATAAAAAGTACCTTTTATAAAAAGTACCTTTTATAAAAAGTACCTTTTATAAAATTACCTTTTATAAAAAGTACCTTTTATAAAAAGTACCTTTTATAAAAAGTACCTTTTATAAAAAGCACCTTTTATAAAAAGTACCTCTTATAAAAAGTACCTTTTATAAAAAGTACCTTTTATAAAAAGTACCTTTTATAAAAAGTACCTTTTTTAAAAAGTACCTTTTATAAAAAGTACCTTTTATAAAAAGTAAAAGTACCTTTTTAAAAAGTAGCTTTCATTAAAAGTACCGAAAGTACACTTTTTGGTACTTTTTTATTTCCTGAGGTATAAATAAAACAAACTTATTTGTTTTTTAAATCATTACATTGGTGGAGGGTATTTAAAGATTCGGCACAGCCGAATATAGCTTTCTTACTTGTTTTTGAATATGCTGTTAAAACTTAAAACACAAAAGTGTTTTATGTATAAGAAGATATATTAAAAATTTTTGAGTTTTCAAAAATTAGCCCTTGTAAGCCTTTCGGGGTCAAAATGATCTAATTTGTACAAAATGACCCCTAAAACACGAAAATCAGCACCAATTTTCTAATTTTATTGAAATAAACCAATGTGAAATACTGTCTTTCTAGGATGTCATTAGCCCATTTCATAATATGGCCAAAAATATGCATTATGTTTGGCGTGGTTCTCAAAACTGATATTTTGATTTTTTAAAAATTTTCTCAACCAAAGTTAGGAAAAATGCTCAAAAACCACAGAATCTTATAAAATATATGTTAACATATAAATTTTTTTTTGTGATATCCCTCGGATAGTTTGGCGGGGGCATCGATTTAAACTCAGCGGATTTCGAGGAAAATGCCTTTTTTACCCACAATTTACTCAATATGGAAAAATTTGGTAAATATTTTAAAATTTCACAAAGTAAGGGCCATAAATTATAAATTATAAAAAAAATTATAAAAATTTGTAGAATCCCGGTGAAAAATGTTCATATATGCACATACATGTTTCATATGTGATCACATATGAAAAATATGTGATCATACATTCTCCATATGAATACAAGTATGAAGAAATATTTTTTGATTTTTTTTCATATATGCTGATGTATGCAAACACATATGCACACATCTGCACATACATATGTCTGGGACTTATAAAATTTTCCAAAAAAAATCCAAAATGATTTGAACTGAAATTTTGAACTGAATTTTTTTACTCCAAAACACAAAAAAAAATTTCCGAAAAAAAACTTTGAAAATTTTCAAAAAAAATTTCAGATATGTACACATTTGCACACATTTGCACATATATGACTTGTACTTTCATGTGTATCCCGATGTTTGAATTTTTCATAGGACTTAGAAAATTTTTCAACATTTTTTTCTAAAAACATTTTTTAGTGATTTTTTACTACAAACACTTGGTACTTCAAAAATTAAAAAAAAAAATCCGAAAGTCTCGACTTCATTTTTTTTTTTTTTCCTAAAAACATTTTTTAATTATTTTTTTTATTACAAACCGAAAAAGAGGTGCCAAAAAGATTTTGTGTCTGGGACTTTAAAAAAAAATTTTTTGGAACTTTGAAAATTTAAAAAAAAAAATCCAAAAACATTCCAAAATAAAAAAAAAAAGTTTTTTTCTGAACTTTAAAAAAACTTTAAAGACTTCGAAAATTTTTCAAAAATTGTGAAACATTGTTTTTCTAAAGTGAAATCTCGTTCGAACAGGATTTCGTTCATATTGCTCTGCATCATTTTATACACAACCGCATGATCGAAATCTCGTTCGAGCGAGATTTCAGCTCAGTTGTGAATTCTTTACTCCAAAATGCAAAACGGAATTAAAAAAATATATGTAAAATATGTGACCATATATATCCATATATTTACATATGCCGCCAATTTTCGCATTTGCTTCATATATGTAATACATATGGACGAGCATACATGAATAATATATGAATAACATCTGACATTTTTCACCGGGATATTTAAAGTTTTTTTAGAAAAAGGCACCTAAATATGAAATATTTATTGCGATTTTTAATAAAACTTGGTATACTTATTGTTCGAGTTCAGAAAAATAATTATTTGATATTTTTTTTAAAGTAACCCATAAATGGGGTCAAAATTGCCCAGCACGTTAAAATTTCTTAAAATATTTTTTTTGTTTTTTTTTTGATTTCTATAAAACTTGTTATAATTACTGTGCGAGGTCAGAAAATAATTATTTGATTTTGATTTGATTGGCCCAGCACGTTAAAAATTCTTAATATATTTTTTCGATTTCTATAAAACTGCTAGGTCAGATAATTTTTTTTTTTTAATTAACCCATAAATAAATTTAACAACGGGTTAAAATGACCCAGCATGTAAAAAAAATCTTTGCATAAAATATTTTTTTTCGACTTTTTTATAAAACTGAATGAATATAACTACCCGTGTAAAAAAAATTATATCAAAACATATCTCCTTTGATAAAAACATATATGGATCATATCTAAATGGATATAATCAGATCTACTCCATATATATTCATATCTGCTTCAGATATGTTTTGATCCGTAAATTGAGTTTATCTGGCATGTATGGCATATATGATCAGACATTTTCAGATATGTTCATATCTGAAGCAGATATGAATATATATGTACATATGGAGTAGATCTGATTACATCTATTTATATGTATATAATCCATATATCGCTCCTTTACTTGTATAGTGTCATAACTCAAAAAATGCGTTTTTTGAGTTAATGATGCAGAATTATTCGTTATATAGTGCTTTATATTGTGTTAAAAATTCGTATTAATATCTTTTAAACTCACCGTTTGAGAAGAGTACACGCCATTATTACATTTTCTATGTACCGGCCTTTTTCAATTAAAAACCAGTTTCAATAGTAAACCTTAAACGTGTTTTCTGCAAAATCAAATATTTTGAGTTGTGACACTATACAAGTAAAGGAGCGATATGTTTTTATCAAAGGAGATATGTTTTGATATAATTATTTGTTTACACGGGTATTGCGCAAGGTCAGAAAAATAACTCTTTTTGAAAAATAAGTAGAGTCTGAAACCAGGTTTTCAAGGCCGAACCGAACCGAATATTCGGCCAAAAAATCAATATTTGGCCGAAACCGAACCGAAACTTTAAATCAAAATAATTGCCTGGCTTTAAAAAAAATTATGATTTTTTTTATAGAACTTAATCAGCTTTACCACAAGAAAATAAAATAAATTTAAAATGAGCTTTTAATTTTATTTCCATACAAATTGTTTTTGTTTTTAAAATCAACTTTCAAAAAATGTATAGAAAATTTAAAATTTAAAATAAAACTTTTGTTAAAATAGACTTTTTTGTTTTCTTGTGGCAAGGGCCAATGTTTTTAAACCATAGGAATCGTTTTATTTATTAAAAAAAATATTTATTTTAATAAACTTAAAAAAAAAAAACAAGTAAGAAAATTATAGTCTGTCAAGACCGACCAAATGATACCCTAGCCAGTGTTTTCCGGCAAATGGGTCCCAAGTCCAAACATGAACCGGTTGGATCTGTCTTTTGTTAGATCTTTTGTTTAGTGCAGAAACACAAGCCGATTAAATTTAAGTGGAATTGGCTATTTTTTTTGCCAAATGACTGATTTAACTGAATATCGGTCGAAATTTTTATATGGGGACTAAGTCCAAAAATTGTCCAATTATATTCCGATTTGATTAGGTTACTAAAGTACACGTTTCACACCTAAAAATAAAATTTCTATCAAATATTTTGATTTTTATGAATTTTGAGGGAATTATGTGAATATCGGGAGGGTGGTTTGTATGGGGACTACCAGAAGGACTGACCTGATTCCTTTGAAATTTGGAGTGATGATTTGTGCCTACAAAATTTGATTACCTGTTAAATTTCAAATCGGTATCTATTATAATAGGGTTATTAGAGGCATTTAACACTAATCCAAAGGGGGCGTTTGTGGTGACAGGACATAATCCCCACGGATATTACCCCCATAACGGAAATGGGGATTATGACCGAATTCATTACGGTCACAATCCCAATAATAGTTGTGGGGACTATGGCCGTTTCCAAAAAGGTCACAATTCCAATGGGGATTATGTCCGTTCCTTGTCGGTATTACGACCGAACTTTTTTCGGTCATAGCCCCCATTCACATTATGGGGAGTAAGTCCAAAGCAATTTTGGTCATAATCCCCGTTTTCTGCAAAGAGGGTGAGTTTAATGCATGGAGTTTGTAATCCCTAAGCCCGGCCTTTTAAGTAAAAAAAAAATCTTTTTATTTTGGGGATTATGACCAACTAGTATAGAAGACATAATCCCCATAATGGGGATTATGGCCATTTGTAACGTGGTCATTATCCCCAAAAATCTGGGCATTATGTCCATTTTTTATTGGGATTGTGTCCAAATAATTTTCGGTCATAGTCCCCACTACCATTATGGGGATAATGACCGAAATGAATTTGGGCATAATCCCCATAACGGAAATGGGGATTTATGTCCGTGGGGATTATGTCATGTCACCGGCGTTTGTATCGGGGCTAGGATTAACATGGACCGATTATCTCCAATTTCAATGGGCTTCGTCCTTGGGCCAAAAGATGCTTAAGTTTCAAACTTCAAGTCCCCATATAGTCCCCACTACCATTATGGGGATAATGACCGAAATGAATTTGGGCATAATCCCCATAACGGAAATGGGGATTTATGTCCGTGGGGATTATGTCATGTCACCGGCGTTTGTATCGGGGCTAGGATTAACATGGACCGATTATCTCCAATTTCAATGGGCTTCGTCCTTGGGCCAAAAGATGCTTAAGTTTCAAACTTCAAGTCAATTAATTTAAAATTGCGACCTGTATCGTGCTTAAACCGATAGAAGGACAGACGGACGGACGGACATCGCTAAATCGACTCAAAAAGTAATATATATCTTCTTATACTAAAAACAATTCGTGTACCACTTTTTAACAATATATTAAAAAAACAACAATATGGCTATTTTCGTGTGTTTGACCTTTGACCTCGATGCGCCTCGTGTTAACGTGGTCCGATTTGGCTGAAATTTTTAGCATAGCATTTTTAGGCCAAATATAAAAAAAATTAGGGGTGCACTAGAGTCTAGTATATATATTATTATTCAGCGATTCTAGCGATGTCCGTCTGTGGAAATGGTAATCACGCACTCAAAATAAAAACTCTTTCCAATCAGCAGAAAAATCTGATGAAAATACATTTTTTTATAAGCATTTAGAACATTTTTGAATATAAATAGAAAATTGTGATATAAAATTAAAAATTTTTGAGTTTTACATAGAAATTTTTAAAATATAATTGGAAATAATTGAGAATAATCTTTCTAAAAATATAATGGAACATTTTTGAATTATAAGTTGAAATACAAATTGTTTTCTCAATACTAAAAATACATTTTATTTGTATATTGTATCAAGATGTTTATTTTCTTTAAATTAATTTATAAAAAAAAAAAATCCTCTTTTTTGGGCCAAATGACCTTCGTTTTTGAGGTTGACGTCCTCTTTTTCTCAAAAAGGAAATGGCAACGCTAGCTAAGATTGACCATTGCACTATGGTTCCAAATCCATTTTTTTTTTGTCATAAATTCCAAAAATTAAGCAAAGTCGATAGTTTTTAATCTGGAATGCTTTTTTATCTCTTAACGCAATCAAACACTCAAAAAATTATGTTAGTAAAATCAACTGAAAATGTCAGTTAAAATAACTACTTTGTAAGTTGTTTTGGGGTCAACTACTTTTTCAGTTAAATCAACTAACAATGTTAGTTGTTTTAACTGACAAAAAACAACTGACTTATGTATTAAAAACTACTAACATTTGTAGTCAAAACAACTAACATGTAGTAAAAATAAAATAATCAATTCATAATTGTTTTTTTTCAAAAAATTTTTCAGAAAAAAAATTGAAGACCAAATTTTTTCCAAGTTTTTTTTTTTTAAAAAAAGCTGTGAAAAATAAAAAAAATGGTAAAAACTTTGAAAATTTTTCAGAGATAAAAAAAAATAAAATTAACTACTTTTAATAACTGTTACTACATTACAGTACTTTTTTGTTAGTAGTTCAAAAAAATGACTTAAAATAACTAACAGAAATAGTTGTTTGATATTTTTCATACAAAAATAACTGACTTTGTAGTTGAAAACAACTAACTACTGTAAAATATACAAACAACTAACATGTAGTAACTTACATAATTTTCTGAGTGAAGAACGATTTAAAAAAAAAAAAAATTAACAAAAAAAAAAATTCGAAATTTTTTTTTTTGTGGAAAAAAAAATTATCAGCAATAATATATTTCTAGTAGTCCGTTAGCTCGGCCGAAGGCAAAAAAAAATATAGTTAAAAAAAATTAAAGATAAGACCGAAAATTTGGCGAAATTTGTGCTAAACTAAAATGGCAATTGTGAGAGTTTGCCGAAAAATGCTGTCTAGATGTTAATTTTAGTATTAAATAGAACATCTAGAAAACACTTTTACATTTAAAGACTCATGCAAGTTCGTGCCCAAACACAACTTTTTGTCCACGAAAGATATAGGATTTTTTGGCTTCAAAATCCTTAAAGCCGCAACCCCCAAGAATAACGCCAAAGATTCATGGAATTAAAAATTGGAGTTTTTAATAAGAACTACGTTCCTTGGGCTTCAACTTTCCTTTTTAGCCTTTTTATAATTTTATTTTTTTTTCCTTTCGCTGTTAGTATAATTGTAATATGGTTTGGATCCCGATTTAATAATACGCCTTAAAACTATAAACTTTGAAATCCTGGCAGGCTGACAGTATTGCCACCAAATTTTTTTCATTATACTTTCTTAATGGCTTGGAGTGTTGCCATTGAGAAACTGTAAAAGCTTTTGGAAATTTGTTAATTTTTTTTTTTAATTTCTGCCAAAAAATATGCATTTGGAACCATAGTGCATTGTACAATCGTCAATATTACCCACACACCATCAATATAATTGCATATTGTACATAATATTGCGTCGTCTGTAGATGCCTTAAGGACCTTATCTAGAGTCCAGTGGTACCACTGGTATTACCTACTGCTATCCCGCATTTAATCAATGAATACTTTCATACATTTAATGAAAAGCTTCATTAAACGTTTTAAACAAGTGCTACGAGTATTTTCATTAATTCCATGTAAGTTTTCATTGAATGGAACCTTAATGACACCAGTTTCATTGATCAAATGAAACCTGTCTTCGGTTGAAAACGTGAGTCATTTTTCATTAAGCTTATGTCAATTTTCATTATTTTCACGAAGCTTTTTTTCAGTGTACTACTTCAGAATATGCTCCATCGTTAGGATTATATTTTAGGAAATTTTCAGCTTCCTAAGTCTTTGAGGTGCTTTAAAATTAGCAAAAATGCAAAAAAAATTGAATTTTGCCACGCCTACTTTTTCTCTTATATATCCGCCCACAGGCCAAAAAACGAAAATCCGGCTACATTAGGATCAGTCCCTGGTGTTTTACTATATGCATGCCAATTTTCAGCTTTCTAGCTCATCAATGGGCTTCAAAAAGATCTGGATAGACAACAAAAGAGGAACACATAGGAAATTATTTATATAGATCTCATTTTTGAAAATGTTTGTACTCTTCGATTTTTTTGAAAAAAAAAATTGAAATTTGGACCATTATTGACGAAGTTATGATTAAAAAAAGTTTGAGTAAAGGAACAAACTACCAGTTTTTAAAAATTCGATATCTTTTGAACGGGTCATCAAAAAAATCTGAAAATTTACCACGAAGGAGTTTTCGAAGGGTACTAAAAACTGCAAACAAATTGGAAAAAACTAAAAAAAAAAAATTCAAAGTGTCCGATTTGACATGAAATGCCCCATATGTAGTGATGTATACTAATTAGTGTTGTAAAAGTATTGAGTATTTGAGTACTGAGTACTCAATACTGCCTATTTTTTCGAGTACTCAATACTCAAAAGTAACTACTCAATACTTTCAGGGCTGTATTTTTTCATTAGAAACGCATAATTTAACCAACAAATATGTATAACCATAAAATGCAACTCTGTGTATGAAAAATATTTTTTTTTTTTTCTAGAAAAATAATTTTTAAATTGATTAAAAATAATCTAAACATAAAAGCGAATCCATTGTTATGCAAACACAAATAGAATTTTGATAAAAATTAAAATTCATTAAGATATTATGAAGTTTACATGATTTGTCATGGTTTCCTACTGTTGATATTAGAACTAACATAACAGGAGAGTGATCTGATGACAAATCTGGATAGGAGTATCATTTATGTGAGATTTGTTACAATCCCTTAGATACACAGAAATCAATCAGGTCAGGTATCTTGTTAACGTCTGTGGGCCAGTATGTATAAGATCCAGGGGATATTATATTCAAACAGAGATTTTGAATAGCTGTATTTAATTGACTTCTCCTAGAAGCAATGATTCTGGAGCCCCAAGCAGTATGCTTGGCATTATAATCTATACACGCAAGAAATCTACTTCCAAGTGTGTTAAAGAAGGTTTCATAGTCGTTCATTTTGAGATTATGTCTTTGGGGGGGGGGGGGGGGCAATAAAGTGATGATATGGTAAGAGGGCCTTGCCAGTCATATACTATAACATTCGTAGCCTGTATTTCATGAGTGCAGTAATGATTGCTTTGGAAATGTTTAACGTTATTTTTAATAAGAATTGCAGAGTCACCATGGGCCCCTGCCCCTAGGGTGGTTCACGTAATAAAGTTTATACCTAGGAATTTTTATTCGTAAAATGGGTCTCTGATATAAGGAAAACATCTATCTGATTCGAAATCAGATGTGTTTTTACCTCCAGAGCATGTTGGGAAAGCCCATTTGCATTTCAAAATGATATTCTTAAAAAATTCATTTTGGGTCGAACCAGAATCAAATGCGTAGCGCAAGACGTAAAAAAAAAAACAAAAACAAACACATCAAATTTGAAATTTTTACGTCCGTTTGATTTAGGTAACTCACATTTAAATATTAGAAACGAAAAATTATTGGGCGTTACGCCTTACGCGACGTAATTTGATTCAGGTTGGACGCTTTAATTTGATTTCGACAATAAGTTTAGCAAAAGATTTGTCATTGTTGCCATTTGCTGCGAGAGAGCCTTTAAAAGGTAAATGACTTCTGATGATTCAGTTGAATTACCTGGTTGTGAGAAACTTTGTGGAGGAAGCCCACTAGGTTGGTTTGGAGGAATTACACTAGGTTGATGTGGAGGAAGCCCACTAGGTTGCTGTGGAGGAAGCCAAATAGATTCTGGTATCGAGGGTTGTGCCTGCGTTTGTTGAGGCTGAAACTGTGCTTTTCTTGTAACATCAGCATAAGAGTGTTTCGATTCTCGAGAGCACGAGCATTTTCATTAGTACGAGAAGGATATTTAAACCTGAGAGTTTGTTTGTAGATAGAGCATCCTTTTGAATTTTGCTGCGTGTTGCCCATCACAGAGAACATATTTCACTTTTTGGACCAGTTTTGTCTTAAACATAGTTTTGATGCATGATATCCTGCACATTTTATACATCTGGGCTGCCTTCTACAAAATGATTTAGTGAGGCCAATTGTTGGCAGTTTGAGCACTAAGGGTGTTGGTTCTTTGGCCTAGGGTGTTCGAAGCTAATGCGGGCATACATCAATGAATTCATTGAGTAGATTTCCTTATTGTTAGGACTGTTTTAAGTTCGATTTCGAATAATAAAAGCGGTTGGTTTGAGCCCATTCTTTTTCTACTCCAAACATTGATTACTTCATGACCTAGCTCTTGGAGTTCTTGTTTTAACTCTTCAATATTTACTGAAGGGTGCATGTTTCGAAGTATTACTTTGAACCCTTTTTTCTCCTTTGACTTGTACGTATGAAACTCAGTTTCCTTAATTTCAAGTTAAAAAAAAGTAATAGTGTTTAATTCAGCTGTGCCGAATCTTATATACCCTCCAACATGCAAAAAAATTTCAGGGGCGTTTTTTTGAGGGGGGTCGATAGGGGTAATTGGGGGGGGCTGATTTCCTTCCGAAATATATGTTTAAAAATTAATTTTTATGCTTTTTGCACAAAAAAATAAAAGTTTATCATTATTTAAATAATTTTGTTTAATCCACGCCCACAAAAGGGGGCGCGAACCAAAAAAAAACGACATTTTCTAATCCTCTGGGTTCAAATTCAGGACTTTGAACTTCTTGTAGCATAAAAATGTTGTATTTGTTAAACAAAAACACAAAAAATCATCTAAAAAAATTATATTTATCAGAGGTGTGTTTAGTTCTTCAAGGGGAACTTTTTCCCCCTGGCCCGATTTTGCTCATTTACGAACTTAATCTGCCGAGGAACATAAGACATATTCGTGCCAAATTTCGGAAGTCTAGCTCTTTTATTTTGGACTGCATCGTGTTAACTACCGACGGACGGACGGACGGACATCGCTAGAATGTCTTGCAATCGATAACTGATCGTAAATATATAAACTTTATTTTGATGCGTTACACACGGAATGACAAAGTGAGTATACCCCCATACTGTAGTTGGAGGGTATAAAAATACTGATTCTGGGTATTTGTGAAAATCCATAAATGTACTACATAAATGAATGTGATTGAATGTTAATGTAAAGTCGAAATTTTCATTAACTTGGACATCTTCTATGTATCTTTATAGGTTGTAAAGCATTGGTTTCGTAATACATTATTCAAAGAACGTCAGCGTAATAAAGATTCGCCATATAATTTCAATAATCCGCCTTCAACTACTTTAAATCTAGAAGAATATGAGCGTACTGGAACGGCGAAAGTAATGCCACTGACAGAGCAAATCCAGCAACAACCACAAATACCCTCACGTCCATCGTCAGCACATTCCGTCAGTAATATTAGCGAGTACTCAAGCCAACAGCAGCAGCAACAACAATTTGATAATAAACAGCGAGAGGAAGCGGAATCATTGCGTTCTCAGGCTTCGAGTGTGGCAAGCTCAACATTTCCCTTGGATGTTCAAATTAAAACCGAACCCGGAGAAGATTTGACAACTACCACAATTATGGAATCTTCAGCTTCTGCAATGTCGGCGTTTCTGAAACAACAACAACTGCAACAACAACAGCAGCAACAACAAAAGATGCGTTTTTCTAATTTGGAACCACAAGAACATGAGTTGAGCTTATTAACGGAGCAGCATTTGTCATCAGCAGCTGTTGCGGCTGCGGCCGCTGCTGCTCAACAACAACAGCAACAACAACACGCTGCTGCCGTAGTTGCTGCTGCAACGTTTTACAATAGCTATGAAACAAAATCGGAAAGCGGAAGCTCCGATATGCACTCACGTCCACAAACACCAAACAGTAATACAACATCGAATTTATATGCCAGTATGAATGACCTGTTAAGCCAGCAATTGGAAAACATGCCACTCAATCAAATGGGTCCTCCCAAAAAATTTCAACTCAACCCTAGTTCAAACCCGTGCAGCAATATAAATACTACTTCTTCCGACAGATCGGCAGGTCTTACACAATCCAATGCCGTGGTCAGCTCCGGAAACACCGGTGGCATTACTGTTAGCAATAAATTGTTTGAGAAACACTCTCCCTCGGCACAATATGATACCAATTCCAATTCATCCAATTCTTCGACCACTTCCAGCGGTAAGAGAGCAAACCGAACCCGCTTTACAGATTACCAAATCAAGGTGTTGCAAGAGTTCTTCGAAAACAATTCATATCCAAAGGACAGTGATTTAGAGTATCTTAGTAAGCTGTTGTTGCTGTCCCCACGCGTAATCGTTGTGTGGTTTCAAGTAAGTATACAACATATTTTGAGCGTCTACACTACTCTTTTAACTCTTTCTTATTACTCAGTTAGAAAGAAGTGTGAAATCAGGACATTAATTTTTTTTGTTTCTGCTTGTAGAACGCGCGACAAAAACAGCGTAAAATATATGAAAATCAACCAAACAACTCCCTGTATGAGTCCGAGGAAAAGAAACAGAATATAAATTATGCATGTAAAAAATGTAGCTTAGTATTTCAGCGCTACTATGAGTTAATACGCCATCAGAAGAATCACTGTTTCAAAGAGGAGAACAACAAGAAGTCAGCAAAAGCCCAAATAGCCGCAGCTCAAATTGCACAAAATCTTAGTTCTGAGGACTCAAATTCATCCATGGACATAAATAGCGCTGCAGCAGCAGCTCTTTTGGCACAACATCATCCAGCGATAGCAGCAGCAAACCTTGGTAAAATTACTCCCACAAGTGAGTTTAGCCCCTTACCTGTAAATGCAACTTCGCCACCACGCGACCATGGCAGCAACAGTGAACAACAGAAATTCGACTGTGATAAATGCAAAATGACATTTTCTCACTTTGAGCATTTGCGAGAACATCAATTGATGCATTTGGTCAATCCAAATCTGCATTTGCCGGTGGAAAGCCATGCCGCTTCGGCAGCAGCCGCTGCAACATATGGTCCCTTTGGAAGCATATTACAAAGTCTGCAGCAGGCTGCTCATTTGCAACAGGCTGCTGCAACTACAGGCAATACACAGCCGGCTGCAAAGAAGCGTAAATATTCGGAAACCTCTTCAAACGCAGACGAGGTGTCTTCGTTGGGTGGTTTCTCACTATCCGGTGCCGATTACGATAGCCACGCAAAAAAGTATAATTTTTTATATCAATATTTCATGCAGAATGAAGGTAACTCAGAGTTACGGCAACAGTTTCATAATCAAGACAGTGCCGATTTGAATATGGAATTCTTAGCGAACTACTACCAACAAACGGAGCTAAAGAAACGCAATAACTATGATTTTTTATTTCAATACTATGTAAGAAATGAACAGCAAACTAATGCTAGTTTCGAAATGACTGACAACAATAAGCCCAACATCGAATTTTTATTGCAATATTACCAACTATGTGAATCGAAAAAGTTTTTTCAGTTAGAGGCCTCGCCCCAACGAATACATGATGGAACGTTAACGCAGGGTGGTATCGACACTGCCCAACACAATACCGCAACCAGCAGCTGCAGCAACAACAGCAGCAGACCTGCTTCGAATGACAGCCACAGTTGCAGCCCTGGTGGCATTGGTATTGACGAAGAGAGTAACGGGGGTGGGGTTCTAAATAACAATGAAAGTGAAAACTCTTCTCAAACGAAACTATGCAGTGCTAGTAATGAGCACAAATGCCAAAATGGCCAGCATTCCAACAACAATAATAACGATTTGTTAGATGAAACTGAAAAGGATATACAGCACGACAGTTGTTCAAAATCCACCGAAGACATAAGACATCATCACGCTTCAAAGCTTGAAGAACAAATGGAACAATTAGATGGCTTACAGGAAGTAAATAATCACTCGAGTTCAAATAAAGCAACACCAGTAGCCGCAACTCTGTCGCCATTGCAATTGCAATCTGATCCAATATCGGGCGCGGCGTCATATTACCAAAACTTGGAAGATTTTCTAGACGCAACTATGATAGAAAATCACAACCAAACCCTGAGTTTTCCCACAGATCCACCTGCGGCGGAAGTCTTGAAACCATCACCAACACAAACACCACCCCTTCTTAACACAACTTGTTCTATTCAACCAACAGCTTTTAACACTGAAATTTCGAATCAGAAACAAACTAACAAACGATTGCGCACCACTATTTTGCCAGAACAATTGAATTTTTTATATGAGTGCTATCAAAACGAGTCCAATCCAAGCCGTAAGATGTTGGAAGAAATCGCAAAGAAGGTCAATCTTAAAAAGCGTGTTGTACAAGTAAGTCCAAATACATGATTTAACAAACAGTAGTTTTTATGCAATTGAATAAAAATACAAATGAAACTGATGACTACACAATTTAATAGACTTACGTATTTACATACTACTTAAAATTGTTTCGGAAAATTGTATGAACAAAATAAATTATTAAGATTGCCTAGTGCATCAGATGTGTGATTATACTTTGTCACCATTTAAAATAGAAATGATTAAAGCTCGAAGAGCACTAAAATGTTTCCTGTCGAATTTAAAATGTCAAGAGACACACATTTATGTGTCTGCATATTTTTTACCCAATGCAAATTCTGCATTTCCCAACTATATATGGGGCATTCCATGTGAAATCGGACACTTTGAAAAACTTTTTTTTTAGATTTTCCCAATTTGTTTACAGTTTTTAGTACCCTTCGAAAACTCCTTCGTGGTAAATTTTCAGATTTTTTTGACCCGTTCAAAAGATACCGAATTTTTTAAAAATTGGTAGTTTGTTCCTTTTCAAACTTCTTTTAATCATAACTTCTTCAATAATGGTCCAAATTTCAAATTTTTTTTTTTCAAAATTTTTGTTTTTCTACATACTTTCTAAAAAAAAATCCCAAAAAATTCTTAAAAGCGCTCTAGTATGCGATTTTTAAGTTTTAAAATTTAAATCTCATTTTTGAAAATGTTTGTACTCTTCGATTGTTTTGAAATTTTTTTGTGTAAAACTTCTATCAATTCTAAAAATTTTTTGCCCAGGAAGATCGTGGGATAACGATTATTACTATTTTTTAAAATTTTTTCAAAAAAATTTATTGTAATTTTCCAATCTTAAAATCATTTCTACTGCTCCAATGGTGCGTCATAGAGGGGTCCTTTATAAGACCGACCCCCATTAATTTTTACGTCTTAACATTTCTTTGGAACAAACTAATACCCTATCTCCAATTTCTAAGGGGGCTCCCACACAAAACGACATTTTTTAAAATTTGTTCCAACCGCTCTAACTGCCCTAATAGTGCCCTTAGAGCAATAAAATGTATGACTGACCCACAATATTTTTTTAGTCCAAACATTTTCTCTGAACACACCTACCCTCTATCTTTAACTGTTAAGGCGGTCCTCATACAATTTTTTTTTTTTTTTGTAAATTTGTTTTATTTAATCAGCTTCTACCGGTCCAATGGTGCGTCCGAGAGGGGTCATTAGTGATTGGGATTAAGGACAGTTTTACGCGGAAAACATAAAAAAAAAACAGTTGTCTACCATCTTCTAAAGACTGCAATCTTAGTGCATACAAAAAATGGTTTTGATTTTCAAAAACGTCAGAAAATAATTAAAGCATTGTTTTTCCAATTTTACTACTTACTTGTCATTAACAAATGAATACAGTTGTAATTTTTGACTGCATTCTGTACGATTGTCAATCTCATTAATTGGCAATAGTATTAACAATTTTAAAAAATTGTAAAAATTAAATTTATAATTTTTAAAATACAAAAATCCCCAAATTTTAGACAAAATCCCCAAAAATTTGCAAAATCCCTCCCCTGGAAATCTTGTCCCCAAACCAAACTCGAAATCCCCATTTTGGGGACAAATCCCCTTATCTGGCAACACTGTTTGGGGGCTTGATTCACAAAAAATTAAAATTCCCATATCTCGAGAAGGCGATTTAATACAACTTTTTTATTCAAAATTTAATATTTAAATATCATAAAAAGGTCTAAACTTAAAATTAATATAAAAATATTGTTTAATAAACACCATTTTTTATACCCTCCAACTACAGTATGGGGGTATACTCACTTTGTCATTCCGTGTGTAACGCATCGAAATATCGGTCGGGGACCCCATAAAGTATATATATTATTGATCAGTGATCGATTCTAAGACATTCTAGCGATGTCCGTCCGTCCGTCCGTCTGTCCGTCCGTCCGTCTGTAGTTAACACGATGCAGTCCAAAATAAAAGAGCTAGACCCCTCAAATTTGGCATGAATATGTCTTATGGTCCTAGGCAGGTTAAGTTCGGAAATGGGCCAAATCGGACCAGGGGGGAAAAGTTCCCCCTTGAAGAACTAAACCAACCTCTTAAAAATGCAAATTTTTTTTTGGTTTTTTTTGTATTTTTGTGAACCAAATGAGACATTTTTATTTTCGTAGAAGTTTATAGTCCTGCGCTTGGACCCAGAGGATTAAAAAATTACGCTTTTTATGCCCCTCCCCTCTTTTAAGGGCGTGGATAAAATAATAATTTAAATAATTATAAAACTATAATTCTTTAGTGCACAAAGCAGACAAAAATGAACTTGTAAACATATACCGTGAGGGCCAAGGAGTCACCCCAGCTCACCGACCCCTCCCCTACCTTGCCCCCCTTAAAACAACGCCCCTGTAAACTTTTTTTTCAATTTTTTTACATGTTGGAGGGTATAATAGATTCGGCACAGCCGAATTTAACACTCTCACTTGTTTTAATTAAAAGAGAGTTTATATTTGAATATTCATTAAATTTTTTTTGGGGGATTTTATATAATTTGTAGGGTATTTTTGGGGATTTCATTTTTCAAATTGGGGACAAGAGCCAAATATTTTCTGGCAACACTGCCCCCAAATCCAAGAATTCTGTTGATATTAAAAAAGTGTAAATGTTGTCTTTTTATTCCTCTTCCCTACAAAATTACATAACTTTAAAAAAAAAAAAAAAAATCTGGCGCCGATAAGATCAGGAATACCCTCAGAACATTGTAAGGAAGTTAAAAATGAAATTTTTTTGGTTTTATCCTTATAACTATTAAAATTTAAAAAAAATAGAAAAAATACTGTTCAAATCAGATGTTTGCTTTTGCAAATATTTCTGGATATACTCAACGAAATTTGGATTTTAACCCCACGTTCTCTTTATTTGAGTATCTACTAGAGTTGTCAGTCGATTAAGAATAATTCGATTAATCGATCAAACAAAACCCAACTCTTGTTCGAATAATTCAAAAATGACGATTTTCGAATAACGAATAAATCGATTAATTAATGTCGATTAATCGAACAATTTTTTTTAATTAAAAAATTAAATAAATGCTTAGAATTTGATTTATTCTCATAAATTTTGAAAGATTTTATACAAAATGTAGGAAAGTTAAAATATATTGTAGCCATAGCCCTGGATAGCACATCCATTATAGAATTAGGGGGAGTTATCAAGTTTTTAATAAATAATTTAGAAAAAATTAATAATTATTTTGCATCAGACTTACTACAACGTATTAAAATAAGAAATAAATGAGAGACGTATAAAAGTGTTAAATACGTTAATAATTTTTCTAAATTCTGGAAATTTTCAGAGCAATGAAAGTTTCTTAAAATATTCTCCAAAAAGCTAAACAAAAGAATATGCAAATAAATTATACTCCAGATTATTTTATGTTTAAAATAATCACAATAATTCAGATAAAAGTATTGAAATAGAAGAAGTTATTAGTAATGAAAATAATAATCTTTTATGCGAGTTAAATAATTCAATTCAAAGTATTAAAAATTCAGAAAATAAAAAGGACGATATATCAGACGATTTGGAAAATTGTGAAAAAAGAACAGAAAAAATAAATAAACTTTTTTATGCTCTTCTTACTATATCACCTACTTGAACAATTAGCGAAAGAGTGTTTTCAAAATCTAATTTAATAAAAACAAAAACCAAAAATCGTTTGAAAGCAAAAAAATTAAGTCAACTTTTATTTTAAAAGATTATTTCTTAAGAACAACTTAAATTGTCTTATTTGACAAAATTTAAAATCATTTATGATATATTTTGTCTGAATATTTCAAATAATAATTTGTATTTGAATTATTTCTCAACAAGTATTAAAATCGACATCCATTAATTAAAAGTGATCTCAGTTATTCAATTTTTAAGTTCTTTTAACTTTTAACTATTTTATTTTTAAGTTTGTATGAATTTTTTCGTTAATAAAAATTTTAACTTTCTTATTTTAAGATTTTTTATATGAATTGTTTATTTTTTTGTTAATAAAAATATTTTTTTAAATAATTTTTTTATTCTCTTCGATTAATCGAATAAATTTTGATCTTTAATCGTTTGATCGAACGAGGAAAAACAATTATTTGAATTAATCGAACAAAGTTGAAAGTCGAGTAATTGACAACTCTAGTATCTACAGGATTTTTTTTCACAATTCGAATAGTTAAGGATAAAACTAAAAAAGGAAATTCCGTACTTCTGTACTACTGTACATGTCCTGATGGTATCGAGACTGGATTTCTTGCAAAAAATAGGTAATTTTATTGGGGGGGGGGAATAGAACTTTAACACACACTTTTCCAATCTTAAGAAATTTAATTTTTCTGATGACTGCTTCGTATTCAGAAGGCAGGAATACTTAAGAAAATGTCTTTTAAATTTTTTCTCTCAATATTACCAAAAACAAGTGAGAGTGTTAAATTCGGCTGTGCCGAATCTTTGATACCCTCCAACATGTTAAAATATATTTTAAAAAAATCAGAGGCGTTTTTTTGGGGGGGCTATGTGGGGGTGGTTGGGGATACCTTCCCTATCGCGATAAATGTTAACTAATTTATTTGTTATGCTTTTTTAACTTTAGTAATACGATTTACTCATAATTTTTATGATTTTTTTTAAATCCACGCCCACAAAAGGGGGCGGGCCAAAAAAAAACTTAATTTTGTAGCCCCCGGGGTCTAAGTGCAGGACTTTGAACACCTTCTGACATAAAAAGATTTCATTTGTTTAACAAAAATGCAAAAAAAGCTGTAAAAAATTGCGTTTTTTGGGATTTTTTTTTTAAGTTCTTTAAGGGGGAACTTTTTTCCCCCTGATCCGATTTTACCCATTTCCGAACTTAACCGGCCTATGACCAAGAGACACATTTGTGCCAATTTTCAGGAGTCTAGCTCTCTTATTTTGGACTGAATCGTGTTTTATACAGACGGACGGACGGACGGACGGACATTCATAGAATGACTTAAAATCGATCATAGATCAATAATATATATACTTTATGGGGTCCCCGATCGATATTTTATGCGTTACAAACGGAATGACAAAGTGAGTATACCCTCATACTGTTGTTGGAGGGTATAAAAAATATTAAAATTGGTACAAAACAAGTAAGAGTGTTAAATTCGGCTGTGCCGAATCTTTTATACCCACCAACATGCAAAAAAATAAAAAAAAAATGCAGTTGCGTTTTATTTTTTTTTTTTGGGGGGGGGGGGTCGCTAGTAGTAATTGAGGGGGGGCAAATTTTCCCTCGAATATGTGTTTAAAAATGCATTCTTATGCTTTTTGCACTACAGAAATACAAGATTATCATTATTTAAAAAAAAATGTTTTATTCCACGCCCATAAAAGGGGGGCGGGCCGAAAAAACGACATTTTCTAATTCTCTGGGTCCAAATGCAGGACTTTGAACTTTTTGTGGCATAAAAATGTTGCATTTGTTAAACAAAAACACAAAAAATCCTGTAAAATTATGGAATTTTTCAGAGGTAGGTTTAGTTCTTCAAGAGGGAACTTTTTCCCCCTGGTCCGATTTTGCTCATTTACGAACTTAAGACATATTCGTACCAAATTTCGGGAGTCTAGCTCTTTTATTTTGGACTGCATCGTGTTAACTACAGACGGACAGACGGACGGACAGACGGACGGACATCGCTAGAATGTCTTAGAATCGATCACTGATCATGAATATATATACTTTATGGGGTCCTAGACCGATATTTTGATGCGTTACACACGGAATGACAAAGTGAGTATACCCCCATACTGTAGTTGGAGGGTATAAAAACGTATCTTTTAAAATATGCATATTTGGTTCATAATTTTGACTTTTTTTGCAAATATTTTTCGGATATAATCAATGGATTTTAAATTTTAACCTCAGGTTCTACTTATTGGAGTGTCCACTTTACATATCTGGTTTGAACAGGAAATTTCTTGCAAAATTTGGATATTTATTGCAAAAATGACGTTGTCAACTTCCGTGACATTACCTGATGGTATCCCTGATCGTATCGAGCCCGGATTTCTTGGATATGATAGGATTTTTTATAAGAAATTTGAATAAAAAAAATGTATTCCTTAAACATACACTTTTCTAATATTAAAAGAATTGTTGGTTTTGAAGGCTTGGTCCACAAAATATTTAAATGCCTTTATCTCAAGAAGGCTATTTGATACAACTTTTCTGATGACAGATTCGTGCTAGGAGGTAATACTCCAAAAGTTTCTATTCGGTTGTCAAATAATTATTTAAACGACCCACAAAAATACTAAAAGTCAATCAATACAGTTGGAGACACCAGTACATATTTTATAGCCTTCAATACTTTTGACCACCAATTTTTTTTGTAAACAAAGAAATATTTTTTATTGTGATATCTCATTACTGTGCACTTAAGTAGATGTTCTTAAATAAATAAACAAAATTTTTTTATTGTTCCCAAATAAATTGGTGGTCAAAAGTATTGGAGGTCAAAAGTATTGGAGGTCAAAAAATAATGGTTTCTTTAGCTGTATTGATTGACTTTTAGTATTTTTGTATGTCGTTACAAAAATTATTTGACAACTGAATATAAACTATTCTGAGTTTGAAAAAAATTAACTTTGTTCCACCTTCGTAAAACTTTTATTATTTACTAAAATTATTCCCGACCAGCTTCTAAAGACTGCAATCTTACAATTAGTGCATTTAAAAACAATTTTTTTGTTTTTCAAAAAAAGTCAAAAAATAATTAAAGCATTGTTACTTCAATTTTACTACTTTGACATTAACAAATGAATGCAGTTGTAATTTTTGACTGCATTCTGTGCAATTTTAAAAATTAAATTTTTGAAATAAAGAAAATCCCCAAATTTTAGAAAAAATCCCGAAAAATTAGCGAAATCCCCAAATCCCTCCCCTGAAAATCTTGTCCCCAAACCAAACTCGAAATCCCCATTTTGGGGACAAATCCCCTTATCTGGCAACACTGGTTGGAAATAAGGCGATATGGCCTCATTTCTCATATCATTGGGAAATAAGGCCATATCACCCCCTCCCCCCACTTTTCCAATGTAAAAAAAAATTTCTGTTTTGACGGCTTGGTCCACAAAAAATGAAAATGCCTACAACTGTTATGATCACATTTTCGTGTTTAGGAGGCCAAAATACATTACAAAATTTACTTTAGAAGTCTGTGCAAAAAAATTTAATTTTTGTAGAGTAGAGTAATCAAAGTTTTGCTGAGGTGTTCTTCATTAACTTTTGTTTTTCCAAAATATTCACCATTTTTAGTCCATGCAATACATTTCTTTTATTTGTAAGCTAACCTTCAAATTCATAAAAGTTAACAGAGGCTAATAAAAGGTTTATAATTATTAATAAACCTGTTATTTTATTTTTATTTTTAATGACGTTAATCTTCAGAGTTGTCATTTAAAATATAGGATCTTGTATGGAAAATATATATAATAATAATATATATCGTCCATTCCACCAGACATTTGGTAATGTTTGGCATTTTTTGACCGAGGGTCTTCCGATTTGGTTATTTTTTTTCATACAGATACTCTATGGTTTTTTTTTACCAAAATTTTTTTTCGCGAAATTTTTTTTCAATTTTTTTTTTTTCAAAAGTAATTTCCTTTCAAATATAGTTGTTTGCAATAATCTTTTTGAAATTGTGGAGGGTATCACTACATTCGGCAAGGCCGAATTTAACTTTTTTACTTGTTTTTTTTTTTAAATACTTCCTTAAGTTTTCCTTATAAAAATTTTTATTTTTTAAATTATACCAAAATCATTTAAAAAGACATGCTTTTAAACCGTTATGTTTTCAAAAGCACTAATCGTATCTCATTGTTTTTATGGACATTAGAAAGGTATTTTTGTCTTTTTTTTGCATTTAATGACCGCAAAAATGTTGGTATTTCAAAAATGCATTTTAAATGCAAAGCAGTTTTAAAGTGCATTATTCAAAACTTTTACCCCTTTGAATTTTTTTTAGTTATCATATTCGAAAAGTTGACAAATTTTACTACAAAATAATATCCTCCTAATAATGGACCCACTGTGTGTGCTATTTTTTAGAATTTTTTAAAAAATCATGTTATTTCAGATTTTTTTTGGTTTTATTTAAAATATTGAAGTTTTTTAAGGAAATTAAAAAAAAAAAAAACAAAAAAAAATAGCACAAAGGGTGGGTCCATTATAAGGAGGACGTTATTTTGTAGTAAACATTTTCAAGTTTTCGAATATGATAACTAGAAAAAAATTCAAAGGGGTGAAAGTTTTGAAAAATGCACTTCAAAACTGCATTTGCATTTAATATGCATTTTTGAAATGCCAAAATTTTTGCGGTCATTAAATGCAAACACTACACAAAAATACTTTTCTAATGTGCATAAAAACAATGAGATACGATTAGTACTTTTGAAAATATAACGGTTTAAAAACATGTCTTTTTACATGATTTTAGTATAATTTAAAAAATAAAATTTTTTATAAGGGAAACTTAAGAAAGTGTTTTTCTAAAAAAAAAAATATTAAAAATATCATACATTGTCGGTCCATTGTAATGAAAACATTTTTTTGTAGCAAAAATTCTAAATTTACCAAATATGCTAATCAAAAAAAAAAAAATTTAAAGGGGTAAAAGTTTCGCAAAATGCACTTCAAAATTGCATTTGCATATAAAATGCACTTTTAAACCACCGATATTTTTTCAGTTTATAAAATATCAAAATAGACTTACATGCCATTCGTATGCGCTATGGATTGTTAAAATGCGATAAGTAATTTAGAAAATACAGCTGCTGAGAGTTACACAGATTATGCATTTTTTTTTTACTTTTTTAAAAACGAAAATCGTGAATAATAGCGAGTTTTTCAAATATTTTTGATCTGATGGATGAAGTTTGAAATTGGCTCCATAGAGTATCTGTATGAAACATATAACAAAAACCGGAAGACCCTCGGTCAGATTTTTTAAAATGACTCATGAAATGGACGATATATAATAGTATTGATCATTTGATCAATTATTTTTTATTTATTCTTTCTATTTATTTACAACTCATTTTTAATAAATTCAACCTAACCGAGAACTGGTAACAATGACCGTCGTCTCGTTGTAGCGAAAAAAACCAAGGGTTCTGGTGGGAGTCGAACCCACGACCCAAACGTTGAAAGGCTAGCACCAACTAGCCTACGAACTACTAAAATATAAACAATATCTTTTTAAAAATGTGAAGTTGATAATTGAATAACTTTTTTTCAAATTCTAAAAATTGTAAATATAGTAACAATTTCTGAATCAGACTATGCATAGTTTCTGCACTTTAGCTTCATCAGTGATCCTATATTATTATATTTATATGTTTAACATTTTTGAAAAATTGTTAAATTGTTTCTATATAGAAATTTTTTTATTATATCGCTGGAACCGCAAACAAAAATTCATTATAAAATTTGTTATATACAGTGGCTGACAAAAGTTTACATGAGAAAAAGCCTACGTACGACTTTTGTAAATGCTTTTTCATGAATAATTTTTTAAAATTGTTTTGTTTATAAATACAAATCGATGTTTAACAACACTGCGTCATTACTTGTTTATTTAACGCTTTTGAACTCATGACACGACCAAAATTGAGGTCGTACGTACACTTTTGTCGACCACTGTACATGTTACACCGTATATGAGGATCTATAGAGGATCTATACCGATATATTTTTCTTTTGCATTATTATTTTTTTAATTATTTATTTCTTTTGTTTTTTTTTTTTGTTTTTCTTTTTTAGTAAATTGAAGCCGATGTTCATTAATTTTAATAAAGAATCATTTGTCATCTGTGCTGCAACAATATGTACAATTTAATTCGTAATTATAATTTTAACCTTAATTTTATTTATTTTTTGTTCTATTTACAAACAAAACCACAAGGGAATTATTGAGAAATAATGTAACCTATAAAATTTTAGAGTTGTATAATAATTTTCAAGCTCACACGAATTAATTACAATGAACAGCAATATACTATACATATATATATGTCTGTACATATAGTATGTTAAGTCTGAACTATATATTTTTAAAAGGCTAACTCCACCCACAAAATAAGTAAGTGTTATATTCGGCTTGCCGAATCTTATGATCCCTTCCGATAAGTTTTTGTTAATAAAAAAAATCGAAGAGGAAATTGTTTATAGCATTGAAAAAAATCTAGCAAGGACACAAACAAGGTACAAAATAAAGTGTCACATGTCATATAGTATTTTCAAAAAAAACATACCAAATTTTGAACACCTCGCTTTGGAGTGACATGCACTATATGGATGTAACTTCTTTCAATTTGGTGGTCCGTATTTTTTAGCGCAATGCTATTTTTAGTAACCCTTATGCACTGATAATTTTTTTAATTTGGAGATTTGATCGCAAAAAACTCCTGCTCTCCAGCAGGGAATTTTTTGATATGGCAGATAAAACGATATATAATTTTTAGAGTCCGACCGAATATTCGGTTTCGGTCTCGGTTTCGGCCGAATAATGGGGTTTCGGCCTCTATTCGGTATTCGGAAAAATTTTGGCCGAATATTAGCCGAAACCGAAACTTTTTGGTATTTTAAAAAATATGTAAAAAAGTCGGTGAATTTTTTGATTTCGTATTTCATTACACTTGTTTCAGTTCAATTGAAGAAAATGTTACAAGTTAATGCAATAAATGTAAAACTGTTTCAGTTCAAAAATTATTTTCTCCTAATCTGCAAATGAAATATGCAATTTTTTTGTAAGTTTCTTAAAAAACATATTTTTTTTTTTCAAAAATACAACAATTCCTGTAGTTTAAAAGCATTATATGCTGTATATTAATCTTTAACAACTTTTTAATAATTTTATTCATGCCAGGCGGTAATTTTTTTTTAAGTTTCGGTTTCGGTTCGGTTTCGGCCGAATATTACTTTTTCGGCTGAATATTCGGTTCGGTTTCGGTTCGGCCTCGAAAACTGGTTTCGGTCGGACTCTAATAATTTTATTTGTAATTATATCCCGAAAAAAATTTCATTATTTTCAAAGACCTGTGCCTAGTTTCTGTAACTATGCGAAAAGTTTTCGCATCGAGAAAAATAAAACAATATTGTAGTCATTTAGTTTTTTACAGGGTGAGTACAATGTTGCTAATGTAAAAAACATCGAATACGAAAAAAACGCAAAGCTATTTTTTTTAATCACTCTGTTAAGTATAAGATGACTCTAATATTTATTTATTTTTTCGATGCGAAAACTTCTCGCATAGTTACAGAAATCGGGTACTGGACAATTAAAAAAAAAACAAAAATTAAAAAATTTTTAAGTCCTAAAAAATTTTATGAAAATTTTCCAAAGTCCCGGCATAGAGTAAAAATAGTAAGAGGATTAATGGGTGAAAACCCTTTCCTTTTCGAAATTTGATTTTTAGCCGTAAACTCTGATTATCTCGGGAGTGAAAACCAGAATACACACAAAAGGAAATCGAAGAAAAAAGGAAAAAAAACGAATACATTCAAAAGGAATCGAAGAAAAAAACGAATACATTCAAAAGCAACCGAAGAAAAAACAAAAAATAAACGAATACATTCAAAAGAAACCGAAGAAAAAAAGATAAATAAACGAATACATTCAAAAGGAACTGAAGAAAAAAAGTTTTCTTCCTTGAGATAATCGGAGTTCATAACAAGGTTTTCACAATACTTTTTCCCATTAATCCTCTTACTGTTTTTACTCTATGGTCCCGGACACAAAATTTTTTTGGCAATTTTTTTTGGAGTAAAAAAATCAGTGTAAATGTTTTTAGGAGAAATTTAATTTTTTTGAAAAATTTTTGAGTTCCGAAAAAATGTTTTTAAATTTTCTAAGACACAAAAATTTTTTGACAAATTTTTAATAATTGCTAAGTCCCGAAGAAATTCCGAAGAATGCAATAAAAACTCTTCTAATTGATAATGTATCCAATCTGATAAAATAATTTCTAATTTTACGTTTAAAATTCCAAAAAATTTTACCAGATTTCATCTAATTATATAAAAATTTATCTAATTTTAACAGATCATATCTTATTTAATACAATTAGATAGACCCATTTTTGGGATCCAACTTAATCAAATTTGATATTATTTTATCAAAAATAATAGAATTTGATATAATCGTATAATATTCGATCCGCCAATTTTCGGATCAAAATTAATATGGATTTACATAAAAGCATATCTGTTCATATAAAATTAAATATTGCGTCATATAACTTTTTTTTTTTGAAAATGGACTTGCACTCTTTAAGTAAGTATGTTGAAATTGTTACAACACAATATTCAACACAAACATGATTTTGCAACCATTAATTTCATTAAACAGTAGTTAAAACCTAAAAAAACTCAGTACGGGACCCTTTTGGCCGCAGACCGATTAGGGTTAAAGATGTCCTATAAATCTATCGTTTCAAAACTAAGTTACCATGATCAAATGGAACAAGACAGAGCATAACATTGGTCAATTAGTTTACAAAAAATAAAAACTCAAAAAAATGGCAAAAAAATACGATTTCCTTGAAATCCGCTCAATTGAAATCGCTCCCCACAAAAAAATACCTAACGGATTTTCGCAGAAATTTAAATCTTTAGTCTTTATGATGTTTTCAATAACATTGAGTAATAAAATCGATATACTTTGCAATTTTAATAAAAAATAAAAATTAAACTAAAAAGAGTGGTTTTAGAACCGCGTCAAAAATATGATTTTTTTTTGTATCTTAAATAAAAATATATTAATGATGTCATAAAATTCCAATATTTAATACATAAGTTATTAGTATCAAACGCAATAATTTTTTTTTTTTTATTAAGCAAGAAAATGAAATTTATATTTTTAAAATTTTTTTGAAAATTTGGCCATTTTGACCAAAAACTCAACTTTGACCACCGATGCGCTAATAGAGTTTTTGATCGATTAAAAAGTTGTCTTCCATAAAATGCTTATATTACCCCATTACCACTTTCCCGCACTAAGGACAATCGATCCTTAGACTTTGTAGGATTTCGACCCGGTCTACTGTACATGTAGGCTTTAACATCGACAAAACATGGTACACAAACTCAACCGATTTTTTTTTAAATCTCAGCTGTTTGAATGAAAACAACAGTGAGAGTAGTGCGTATTCACTTGGTTGGATACCATTCTATTCCATTCTTCCTCTCTCATATAAAACGGCATATTAAGAGAGAACCAATTTATCAAAACTGACAGATTGATTTTTGAGTCTACTAATGTCTCTTATTTATTTTTACTCTATGAACAGAGTAAGCACGGTGGGCTAGTTCGCGTTGTCAGAGAAAACAGGTCAAATACAATGATGGTGGACGGCGATGGCAAAAATTGTCAAATGTGTGTTCAGTGGTGCTAAATTTTTATTACAAAAAAAACTTAATTTCATGAAAAAATCGCTAAACACATTTTCGGTTGTGTAAAGTTCGCATCACTGTACTTGGATTTGCCTATTGTGAAAATAAAGGTCTTAAGAAACCGAATATAAAATAAATTTAAATTTTTTGACGTGACGGTCACTAGTTTTACGGTCAAATCGTATAGAAAAAGTCTTGTCAGGGCTGTTCTGTTCATATTCTGATTTGGTAAGAGATATAAAAAAGTCGAACTGGAATTTCAACAAAATCTAATTATACATATGATTTTTCATCATAACACGGAAAGTAGTAAGTTTCCATCAAAAATAAACCGAGATATTGGCAGCACAGCTTTTTTTTATAGCATACCGTCCAAAGAGTGCTCTTGAGGATGCTGTGAAAATAAGGGGGAGAAACATTTTAATTTGTTGTTAAGACTTTTTTATACCCTCCACTAGTGATAGAGGAGGGCATATATGTTGGGCATTTACCTGGTCAGGTTGGTATTGCAATCCAGCGAAATCGCATCAGTGGTTCAAAAGTTATGAGCAAAAGACTGAATTTCGGCAAGGGGTTTTCATGAATTTACGAGATAAAACACACGGTAACAACAACAATTCTGAGAGTGCTGAAGTGTGACATATATATTTGCCGATCCTCTGTCCCGGTTCGATGTTGAAAAACCCGAGTTCTAAAAAAACAAGCTTTAAAAACAATTATAAGCCAAAAAATTACTTTGCATAGTATTTTTGTCACTCAAAAATATTTTTACACTAAAAAAAAATTTACACTCGAAAAAAATTTTACACTCAAAAAAAAATTAGTAAATTATTTTTTTTTTACAAAAATGACAAAAAAAGTTTTTTACTCAAAATAAAACATTTCTATTCAAAATTGTTAATTTTTTTTACATTAAAAAATTTATTACCCTTAAAAAGGGCATTGTGGAGGGTATTCATAGATTCGGCCAAGTCGAATTTAACTTTAATACTTGTTTTTTTTTTTTATAAAACTTATACTATATGTAATATAAAATTCTTTGTTGAAAAACTCTCACACATGATTTCCTCTTCTTTAATATCTTTAGCACTTTAAATGATAATAGCGCTTTATCAGTGCTACCAAAGAGCGCTTTTTAAACTGTGACATCACCTACAGAAATCATTCATGAATTTATGTTCTTGGTCGCTATAGACCAACTGGTCTATGCGGAGTGCCGAACTGGCACCACCACCTTAGGTTCTTGGATGCGGTCTTTAACTCGAGATTCCTTTCCGAAAGCTTCTTCCAGTTTGGCAAAATTTATATTTTATTGATCTATTCTAAAACATTCCTATTAAGTCCGTCCGTCCGTTTGTATAAGACACAGTCCAAAATAAAGAAGCTAGATTCCTGACGTCTGGCACGAAAATGAATCGTGGGCATAGGCATTTTATGTTCGTAAACGGGCAAAATCGAACAAGGGGATAAAAAGTTCCCCTCGAAGGCCTAACGAACCTCTGAAAAATGCCATTTTTAAGGTTTGTTTTTGTATTTTTGTTAAACAAATAAAACAATTTGATGTCATAAAAAGTTAAAGGTCGTGCACTTGTACCCAGGGAATAAGAAAAAGTTGGTTGCTTGGCCCGGCCCATTTTGTGGGCGTGGATATTAAAAATTTATTTAAATAGTGCAAAACATGTAATAAATGAATTTGAAAACATTTTCCGCTTCTTCAAAATATTTTTTCCCTAATTTGTTTACAGGTTGGAGGGTATAAAAGATTTGGCCCAGCTGAATTAAACAATTAATCTTGTTGGGGCTAGTATCATACCGAGGTAGCAATATTCGTTCACTGCTTCTACTTCTTCTCTCTTGCTTTTTTTTTTTTTTAATAAAATTGAAGTGAATATGAGATTTGGCAAAGCCGAATATAGCACTCTTACTTATTTTTTGCGGGAATTCAGTTCAGTTAACTCGAAATTATTGTAGATTAAATATGTGTATTTTATATTTCTAGTTCTGGCGAGCTAAAACTGAAAAATCTCTAAAAATAAAACACTAAAAACTAATTTTTAATTAATTAACTGGACTTACATTAAGTATTAATTTAAGTTGCCTTATTTTACCATATGGTAAAAAACATACATATATTTTTTTGATCCTCATTTGCTACTACTTAAATCTCTACACAATGTTTTCGATAGGTTTGGTTTCAAAATTCGAGAGCCAAAGATAAAAAGTCTCGAAATCAACAACGGCAACATTTTTCCAATATATCCGACGACAACAGTAACAGCAGTAGCATGACTAACAACAATATGTCTAACGTCAAAGCGTTGACGACTGGAACAACTATGACCTATGGCAGCGAAACATCGAATGACATTATAAGGGATTGTAATATATGCAAGGTACCACAAATTAACATGCAACAACACGCCTTCACGGTTGACCATATACGCAACGTAAAAAATTTGATAGCTCAGACAGCGGCAACAGCAGCTGCCACTCTGATTAGTAATAGTGGCGAAAACGAAGAAAAATGTCCACAACCAAGTGATCCATTTGAGCAAATGCAACATGATAAACACCTACAAAACTCCCATCACCAACAACAGCAACTTGCATTAATGATGATGGCCTTTCAATCTCATAAAAACATTCCCGTCGCCAATAATTGCGATGTATTCAATTTAATATTACCTGCGGACGATAATCTTCTTGATGCGGGTGTTGCCGAGTTAAATGAAAAGAAAAGCTTGAGCTCCAAGTCCAAACGAAACGCCACCAACAAGAAAAAAAAATATATGATGAAGTATCTGTCCACCGCCACCACACATCTTACTACAGAGATTGCCGAACCAGTCGTTAATGACAATGAGATATTTTTAAATTTTAATGCCAACCTTGGTGATAATGCTCCTTCCTCGTTGCCTTTAAAGACTAGAAATCGATCGATTTCAAAAAAGAAGGCCAACTATAACAACGAATCTAATATATTGAGCCTAAAGCAAGATGAGAATATTGGCAATAATAACCTTGGCGAAGCGGAGAATGATAAGATGGATCAGGATGAAGATAACAATGGTGTTGAAAGTAAAAAACACAATCAGACAAATTGCGAAGCCATAAATAATGCCAATGATATAACAAAATTATACAATTACAATCAAATTACTGGTAAGTAAAATCCCAAATAGTCATTGGTAGCCCAGCAAAATAAGGAAAAAATGGCCTAAGTCTCGGGGAATGAAAGGTAGTTAATGAAAAAATTTTCATCGACCTTTGTCTTGTGACCTTCTTAAGAAGGCATAGAAAAACGTTTCCTATAGTCATGGTATTAAAGGTCAAACATTGGAAAATCTTGTTTCCCCTGTGTCGCATGTATTGCGAATTTGTCAAAACAATTGCCCACGAGTTCTAATTTGGTAAAATGGCTGTATAATTTTTACAGATTTAGTGTAAAGAACACTGCTACATTGTACAACTTTTATCATTTTGACAGATGCAGTGTTTCCACTCTCAGCACTATATCTTATTAAACAAAACATGCTGCGCATTTAGAGAGAGATACATATGTAACAAATAAAATTTATATATGCAAGTATAAATATATTTTCATGGCCTTTGATATCTTCACCACGTTTTTTTTTTTAAGAAGGTTGATACACACTAGACTAATAGATTTTTTGGTCGCAATTTTGCACCGCCAAAATCGTTTTTTGTTCATTGCTTTGTCATTTCATGCACTATATTAAAAAAAATATGGTTGGAAATTCCTCAGCGAGTACTAAATTGACCTGAGGTAATCTTTGTCTTGTGAGTATTAGTTTCTCAGATTTCTACCCACCTTAATGATTTTTATTTTTCCATTAAACTAAAGCACAAAAAATATCACGAAATTCTTCCTTGGGCAATATCCTGATTAGTTTATGATTTAATAGAAAATTACAAAAAAAAAACACTCGTTCGTATGCCTTTAAATTGTATTTAAATAATTTTAATTGTATTTTTATAAAAGAGTTAAAACACCTCAGTTCAACCGAAAAAAGTAGCATATTTGACCTTACCCCTTTCGAATTTGATGAAACTTGGAATATAGTTGGGCCCTTACAAAAAAAATCATAGCGCCAAAATTTTGGACTTCTGGTAGTTTTTCTTCCCGAGATATGGGGTCTTGAAAATTGGCAAAATCGTTTATATTTGACAAAACTGTTCTGAGATAAAAAAGATAACTCGAAAAGTAATAGCAATACAGGTCTCAGTCAGGTTGCAAATAATAGGTAATGAGACGGCCTTTAAAATGGCATTCCCCAATTTAAAATTAGGTAGTACAGGTGACCCTTAATAACATATATTTTTTCCAAAATTTAAAAAATATCGTTTTTTGAGATATAGCTCTCCAAAAAACCAACGACCTTTGACCTTTTTCAAAAAAAAATCTCGGGGAATGCCATTTTAAAGGCTGTCTCATTACCTATTATTTGCAACCTTACTGAGACCTGTATTGTTGTTACTTTTCGAGTTATCTTTATTTATCTCAGAACACTTTTGTCAAATATATACGATTTTGTTAATTTTCAAGACCGCATATCTCTAATATTGGAATGACCAGAAGCCTGAAAAATTGACAAAATCTCTCTTTTATTAAAGTGAACCCCAGTACTTAATTTCATTAAATTTGGAGGGGGTGCGGTCAACTCCTCGGTTGAATTGAGGTATTTTAGCTCAAAACGAACAAGCATTTTTTTAATTTTCAATAGATCTTATATAGAAATTTTAAATCGAATGTAACTTTTTTGTTTATAAACTCATCAGAACGCTTCCAAATAATAAATTTCATGAAATTTTTAGTGTTTTAATTTAATGGAAATATTAAATTCATTTAGATGGGTAGAAATCTGAGAAACTAACACGAAGATCGTCTCAAAAGCAAAAACCTTGTATATGTCAAATTTAGTACTTGCTGAAGTCTATCCAACTAATTTTTTTTTAAGAAGATCGGACAAATAATAACGAATTTGGCGGTACCAAAACGCGACCTAAAAATATAATATTTTTGCTGTGGAACTTTTTCGAGGTAAGCTTTTAATTAAAACGCGGAAATGGGAACTTTTTTTTCGACCCGGTCTAATAAATACGTTCAATAATATTGTACAACTATGATTGTACAACAAAAAATTTTAACCTTGTTTAATATATTGTAAAATCGTCTATTTGAAAAACATAAATGAGGCAATGTCTTTTATTCCGCAGTTAATTCCTTTTTTTGCTGGGCTTTGATTCATAGTAGAGTGCATTGGTTTCTTTTATGTAGTTTTTAATTCTTTAACACAATAGGGTTTTCCACAGTCACGGGCACATTAGTCTGGTAAAGGGCGAATATGCCAATCGTCAAATGAATTAACTACACGTACAAAAATCCTTACCGAATACTAGGTAGTATTTTCGTTTTTAAAGTTTTTTATTATTACGCAAAATTTAAACAGAAATATGCAAACACTTTTCAATATATTACTATTTTTCACGTAATAAGGGGAATTCACATGGGTATGGTATTTGGTAGACTTGTGCTTAATCGTTCAATTGAGTGAGCGCATATTTTCGTTCATTTCAGATAAAAGACCTAGTTCGTTCATCTAGTTCAATTGCTCTTTTGTGGTCTTCGTTCAACAGTTCGTGAACGAATCATTTTGATCATGTCTGTTGGTCGTTCATCTAGTTCAATTCGGTCAGTTTTTGTTTTCATTCAACAGTTTGTGAACGAATCATTTTCATCATGTCTGTTGTTTTGGATTTCGTTCCAAAAATACAAAAATGTTGAATAAAAACATGAATTAAAGAAAACATATACAATTTTTGTAAAAAAAAACATAAATGCTGAGAAATTGTAACAAAAGAGAATAGAAAACTAACGCCTAATCACAAAATTCACAAAAAAAATTGAACGACCGAATTAAAAGATCAAAATGAAATAATGACCAATTGAGCTAAATGAACGAAAAGACCTAAAAGAGCGGAAATGAACGAACTAGATAAACCGCTCAGTGAAGTGAATAGTTCAATTGAACTAGTTCGTTCGTGAACGACACAACTCTAGTATTTGGTGTTGTATGTCCTATCTAAAAACAGGGTTGGTTAAACTTTGAATTGATAATACGATACTTACACGATATGACGATAGAACATTTATACATCTGTTTTGTGTGCTATTTTCAAGTATGCTAACAAGAAGAGAATCTAAGAGAAAATTATCAAATAAGCGATAAATAATTTTTACCAACCCTGTTTTTAGATAGGACATACATCATATACAACAAATACGATACCCATGTGAATTCCCTAAATATGTTTAAAAAAAAAACTTAAAAATCTGAATTCTATCAAGCGCTAGCTCAAGTTTTTTTTTGCGTGTAGCAAAATTGGCTATTGAGCATAGGGGTGAAACGAATAAGTTTCGCACATGTGTATGTATTAGTGACGGCACGCGCGTGTAACTTTTGACGTTTCATACAAAACATAAACAAACAACGAAGATACAGATGTAAAAGCTCACACGTACAGGTACACGTATTCTAGGCAGAGAAGTAAATTTAGTAGTATTTTGTATGCGTTCATATTGAATGTACCAAAATAAGCACTCGTGTTGCATGTCTATATGGTCTGTGCTATTGAGCCAAATGCCACAATAAAATGCCAGTGATCGTGAAAACTCCTAATGTTAGAAAATGTTTAGTGTTTGAGTTTAATATATTTTTTTTTTTTTTTCGTTTTTAATTAATACGTACGTATGGTTTGTTCTCCTTTTGGTTTTGTTTGTAGTTCTCCTTTTGGTTTTGTTTGTAGTTGTCACAAAAGATTTTATAAGTTTATTTAAAAAAACAAAGAATTTAAAATTAAGAACAATGCATGCCACTGCGTCGAACGCATTATTTTTTATGTATGTTTTTAATTTTTAAGATGAGAACCATTTTATAGATGTATTTATCACATTTTAAGTTTATTAGTTTTTTTTTTTTAATTGTTTTAAACTTTTGTAGCATTTATAATTTAATTATTTATTTATTTATTACTTATTTCTTTTAAAAAATAAGTTGCATTGAATTGCATAAGAAGAAAATTAAATCATATAAATGTATAAGAAGACTAATTATGTTTTAAACAGAATTTGTGTTTACTATAAAAAAAAAAAATAATTTTTATTTATTTTATTTTTTGTTAATCTCCACCACTTAAACAACACCTCGCATTTAAAAATGTTTATTTCCAAATAATTATTTAAGTTTAGGCATAAGTTTAAAACTGAAACATTACAAACAATTAAAAAGATACATAAATAATTTTATATTGAAATAAATAAATATACATTGATATAAAGTATAAAATTTTGTAAGTGTATTATAATCCATTTGGCAACTGTCAAGTCTAAGACGCAATTGTTCCGATTAATTTAAATTTTCATAATTGTCCTTAGACATGAAATCATTCGCATTGTAAGTCAAAATATTTATTGTAAGTCACAAAATTAAATTTGATATACTACACCGTCCGACAAATTTCAAATTTTGGCTGTACCGGAACCGGACTAAAAAATTCTGAGAGTACGGCCGAAAATAAAATACCCGTGTCTCCCAGTTTTTTTAAGATCAATTCGCGTTTTCGCGAAAAATGAAAAAAAAAAAAAAAAAATTTCACACTATAGAAAAAATTCACTACAGTCAGAAAGTGGGTATAAAAATAACATTCCCGTATATCTCAGGTTTTTTAAATCAATTCGCGTTTTTTCGCGAAAAATGCAAAAAAAGATATAATGTTAAATTGTGTTTCACAAAAGAAATGTGAAATAAGTCGAAAAAATACAGAAAATTTACTTCTAAGAAAAATAGTGTTAACAGAAAAGTTCAGTAGAATTTAATGATGGTTCTTTTCTTGGAATATATTAACCCTCTATCTGCAAGTTTTAGGGTTAATTTTTGTTCTTATTTTAAATACTCACCTAGAAAAGCATTAAATCGTGCGTTTAAAGGGTTAAAATGTTCCACAAAAATCTTTTGCATTAAAATTCATTAGGGGTTGTCAAAGGCCAAAAGTTCGTAAGATCTTAGCAAAATGCTTGAAAAAGTAAAATTGTAAAGTATTATATTTTATTAAATTGTGTTACACCTAGTGTTTGGGGTCCGGGAATTCCCGGGAATTTTTTTGATTTTTCCCGGGAAATCCGGGAATTTTAAATAATAAACCATTTTACATAAAAAATGTTTATTTTAATTAAATTTTTAATATTTTTTTTACATACAGGTATAACTACATTTGCTGTTTTTTGTATTTTTTCGATTTGGAAGAACAGTGCAAATATATATTCATAGGAAAACTGACCAAGTGTAAAAAGTATGTCAATATCATAAAAAAAATTAAAAAGTCAAAAAATATACGTCGGGTAATGATAATTTTGTTAAGACTGTCAAAAAATGCAAAAATTTTGAACCTAAAATTTACATTTCCAAAACAAATATTAAAAATGCTGCCAAACTATATTAGTTCTTGCACGAATAACACAATTTTAATTTTTTTTTGCGATTTTGAGCTATTTTTTTTGCGATTTTTTGGGGAAAAAAGCTGCAATATTTTTTTGTTTTTTTTTTTTTAATGTATTTCAGGATTTTTAACTTTTATTTTTTGATTTTTTATGTTTTAATTAATTCTTTATCTGTAATAAAACTGTTTTTAATAAAAAGTTGGTCAAATTTTAATGTTTTTTATGATTTATATTAATAAAGAAAATTTCCCGGGATTATTTTTTTCCCCGTTTCCCGGGAAATTGAAAAGTCCGGGAATTCCCAAACACTAGTTACACCACACATACTTTACAATTTTACTTTATTGAGCATTTTGCTAACATCGCACAAATTATTGGCCTGTGACAACTCCTAGTGAAATTTGATGCAGAACATTTTTGTAAAACATTTTAACCATGCATGATTTAATGGTTTTCTAGGAGAGCATTAGAAATGAGGACATAAATGACCCCCAAAAATGGGAGATAGAGGGTTAATATATTCCACGAAAAGAACCGTCTTTAAATTTTACTAAAGATATGTTCAAACATTATTTAGCTCACAAGTAGATTTAATAAATTTTTCGATTTAATTTACACTACTTTGGAAAAATACAACTTTTTTTATCGGCGTTTTTCGCGAAAACACGAATTGATCTAGAAAAACTGGGAGACACGTGTATTTTATTTTCAGCCCTACTTTCAGAATTTTTCGGTCTGGTCCATGTGTACAAAAGTGTGTGGGACGGTGCTATACTATGTATATTAGGGTGGTTCTTAAAAAAACAAAAGTTGGATTTCTGCACGGGACGCCCCCTCAGTTTGTTAAGACTCATAAAAAAGTTATACCAAAATGTTTTCAACATTTTCGAAAAGGTTCTTAAAGTCGCACCGGGCTCTTGAAGTTCGGACGCTAGAGCAAAATAGACTTAAAAAAAAAAAAAATTTCGTAAAAAAAAATTAAATAAATCATTATGAAACCGGGTTTGTTTAACAATTGACCCTTAGTATTTATAAAAAATTTGTAGATTTTTTGAACATAGTTTAACCTTTACTACGTACATAAGGTCGAAAAAAAGTTTTTTTTTAAGATCACGCCCAAAGACACAATTTCATGGATTTTCAAATTTTATTCTCATAAATTTAAAAATCTCCAAGTTCTATTGCTCGATTTTATTGAATACATCTTGGAGAATCAATGTTCAATTTTGGGTGTTTTTCGCTCTTTCCATTTAGCACATTTAGCGATTTAATTTCCTAGCGATTTTCAAGAAAATGCGTTTTCGACCATTATTGTGTATTTTTTTGCTTTGACAAACATTTTGGGAAAATTAACTAAATTGAATACAATTGAATATTGTTCCAATTGACCTTTTTTACACAGTTTTTAAATTTTACTAGAGTTCATAACATTTAAAGTATACAACAAAAATTTTCATATTGGGACCATTTTAAAAGTGAGAATATTACATTGAAAATGGCGCCCTTAAATTTTATTTCTATTAAAAGGTCAAAGGTAATTTTTTTAAGTTTAATGATCCATATCTCAAAATCCACATTTTTTAAAATTCTGAAAAAAATATATGTTAATAATAAAGTCTTCCCCTACATTTGTATCCAAATTTTATGATAGACACTCATTTGGTTCCAAAGTTATGGAGGAAAACATGGTCGTAGGCAAATTTTGCTCGTTGGGTTCATATGCAAAATCTTACACACAAAACAATATGTATACTTAACCTGACCAACTATCCCGCTTTTTGAAGTCTCATCCCGCCTTGATTTTCTATCCCGCTTTTTAAACAAAAGTCCCGCTTCATCCCGCTTTTTGACTTTTAGAAGAGTAAAGTACAATTTATAATTTTTTAAATATTTTGCGTATTATTGTTCTGTATTTTTATACCCTCCAACCACAGTATGGGGGTATACTCACTTTGTCATTCCGTATGTAACGCATCGAAATATCGGTCGGGGACCCCATAAAGTATATATATTATTGATCAGTGATCGATTCTAAGACATTCTAGCGATGTCCGTCCGTCTGTAGTTAACACGATGCAGTCCAAAATAAAAGAGCTAGACCCCTCAAGTTTGGCATAAATATGTCTTATGGTCCTAGGCAGGTTAAGTTCGGAAATGGGCCAAATCGGACCTGGGTGAAAAAAGTTCCCCCTTGAAGAACTAAACCAACCTCTGAAAAATGCCAATTTTTTAAACGTTTTTTTGTATTTTTGTGAAACAAATGAAACATTTTTATGTTCGCAGAACTTTAAAGCCCCGCGCTTGGACCCAGGGGATTAAAAAATGTTTCTTTTTTTATAAAACTATAATACTTAAATGCACAAAGCAGACTAAAATGAACTTGTAAACATATACCTCGAGGATCAAGGAGCCCCCCAGCTCACCCCAGCTATTAAACCTAGGGGGTGAGCAGTTCAAGTTTTGTTGTGTGTGTGAAGTTTGAACCAACTTACAATTAGTTGTAATTAGTCAAATTTGACGCATGATGATATGTTTAATTTTTTTTTAAATCCCTGTAACTTGTTTGTTTCCATATGAAAGTGAAAACTTTAAAAACTGGACTTAAATGCAATTTGATCATCTTTCTTTCTGTTTGGTAAAAAAGTGGGCGTTAGATGGGTATAAAATCGAGATACCGAAAGTCACAACAAAAATTTTACGTCGGAGTCAAAAATGCTCGAAGTCAAAAATGTAGGTATTGTCAAACCATGAATAACGATATTCATAATATTAAGATCAGACTAAAAATGACGACGCAATGAATAAAAAACTAAAAGGGCGATGGCCAGGGGCGTGGAAAAAAAAATAATTTTTGTTAAAATCGTCTCAACTAGTCTTTAATTCTAGAGGGTGACTGGCAAGACTTTTTTTTGAACGACCCACCCTCATGTATAGTATACATATTGTTTTGTGTTTAGGCTTTTGCCTATAAACTCAACGAGAAAAATTTGTCCACGTTTTTCGACCACGTTTTCCTTTGGAACCAAATGAGTGTCCACCATAAAATTTGGATTCAAATGTAGGGGAAGACTTAGTTATTAACAAATATTTATATTGAGTTTGTGTTGATGTTTGTAACTACCCGAAATATTGGTCCTAGACATACCTTTAAGTATACTAAGGCGACCAGATTTTGAAAATAAAAATAGAGGACATAAAAAAAAACGTAAAAAATTATTCGAATTTAACATTTTTCATATATTTTACAGAAAAATTTACATTCACATAAATGACCTCGAGTACCACCAAGCGGTGGTCAACACCTTTTTGACGATGTATTAGAAGTTAAAATCGGCAAAGTTTAATTTTCAGTAAAATTTAATTGAAATGCATCAAAAAACTAACATAAACATTTCATTTTTTAACATCATTTAAGGCAGAAAAATTTTATCGAATTTTTTATTCATGAACCCAAATATTTTGGGAATAACCATAAAAAATGTCTAACAAGGGAAGTATCTCAACCCTTATGAACCGATTTGCATGAAACGTAAAATATATATAAAGGAGACAATTCTAAGCTTGGGATGTCTCGGCTTATCGGCCATATCGGGGATTTAGGGGTTGAAAACATGGGTCAAAAAATGGCCAAAAAATCGTTTTTTGGATTTTTCAGCCATTTTTTTCTTAGAAACTATATGATGTTTACATATGAGAACAAAGGTTTTTTTAATGCCTATCAAACGGTGGCATAACTTTATAAAAATGTTGCTTCGTTAAATACTTTTTTCATGAAAATATGTAAATTTTGGGGGGTATTTATATGAAGACATAGTCCTACGATATCCATATGAATATGAAATAATCTTTATTAAATTTAAGTCGACACGTATTTTTTCTCTAGAGGATATTCTGGTTAGTTCGGGAGATATCGAAATTTTCCCGGAGGTCCTCATGGGATGATAAGGGGACAACGAAATTTTGAAATACTGATATGGCCGATAAGCCGAGACACCCCAACCTTAAAATCGTCTCTTTTATATATATTTCAAGATTCAGGCAAATCGGTTCATAAGGGTTGAGATACTTCCCTTGTAAGTTAATTTTCAGGGGGGTACAACTTTAACATTTTTTTTGCTAATATAAGATGAGTCAGTCTAATAAACGTCCATCCAACAAGTTGTACAACAATACTGCAAGTGTATGGCCACTTTTACAAAAACAAAATCAGTAGGAGTATGAACAGAACAAGCATGGCGCGACATTTTCCATGCGATTTGACAGCAACGGTTCGAAAGAATAATTCTTTAATTCAATTTCCTAATTCGAATTAAAAAAGTAGAATTTGACATTCCCTAAAATCATTCAACTTTCATAATCATTTGAATTAATTCTTTCAAGAATTCATTCCTTAAGAATGATCATTCATAAGGAATGAACTATTTTTTTATCCAAATCAATCTACTACAAATTGAATGTTGAAATTTTCTTATCATTCAAACTAAAAAACAGTGAAGCGCAACACACATACACACACATTTATGCTTGTGTGGGAAGCAGCAGACGAGACGTCGGTAAAACAACAACCGATCGTTTACACACGAAGATGCTTAAAATGCACACAATCAACACATTTTTGAAAATACAAAGGGAATGAAATAAAAAAATCATCATTCAATTTGTAATAGATTTGAATGATGAAAAATTTTGGTCATTAAATCGAATGATTGCTTGCAAGGAATTAATTCTCTTGGGAATTAATTCAATTTGATTTAAGCTTTGAGAATTAAGCCTTTGAATTAAATCGTGTTGAATGCTTTTAAGGAATGATAATTTAAAACTTTGTAAAACAGAATTAAACTTTTGGTGAATTAATTCTCAATAGAATTAATTCGTTCGAAGCTCTGTTTGACAGTAACAACCGGTAAACGTGAAATAAAATTTGTTCTAATTTATAAAAACAAATATTGATCATGCTTTTTAAAATAAAGAGGACAGAATTTTAAAAAAGAGAACAGAAAGAGAACACAAATTATATAGAGTACAGCCAGTTAAAATATATTATTGTCCTCTAAAAAAGAGTACGTATGGATTCGGCTTAATGACTCTAATGACCGTATTATAATAGATATCGCTTTGAAATTTTGTATGCATGAATCATCATTCCAAATTTCAAAGGAATCGGATCAGTCCTTCTGGTAGTCCCCATACAAACCACCCTCCTCAAAATTCATAAAAATTAAAATATTTGATAAAAATTTTATTTTTAGGTGTCAAACGTGTACTTTAGTTACCTAATCAAATCGGAATATAATTGGACCATTTTTGGACTAAGCCCCCCTCATAAAAATTTCGACCGATATTCAGTTAAATCGGTATATTGACAAAAAAAAATAAACCAATTCCACTAAAATTTGATCTGTGTGTGTTTTCTACACTAAATAAAGATCTAACAAAAGACAGATCCAATCGGTCCATGTTTGGACTTGGGACCCATTTTCCGGAAAACACTGGTGTAGGGTATCTTACTTGTTTTTTTTTCAGAATTTTAAAAAATATAATATATATAACATTAAACTTAAAAAAATTACCTTTGACCTTTTAATACAGAAAAATTTAAAGACGCCATTTTGAAGGTAATGTTCTCACCTTTAAAATGGTATCAATATGAAAATTTTATGTTGTATACTTAAAAATTTATGAGCAACATTGTATGGTCACTTTTTTTAAATTTTGACGTTTTTGCCAATTTTCAAGACGTCATATTTCGAAAACCGAAAGATTTTGGGGTCGGAAGGATAATGATTTTATGCACACTGCCCATTTACAATATTTTTTAGCGAATTTCGTTAAAATCGGAGATGACAAATCCGAATGCTGTGTGGTTTAACCTAGATTTGCCCATTACAAAAACTTATTGAAAGTAATAAATACAAAGTTTTATTTAATCATAACAGCTTAGTATTGAATTATTTTTACACAGAAAATCATAGACCCCTGCCTACCAAAGACCAAAAATGTTTGTTTGGATGCCAAGCCAAATGCCGTCTACTGACGCTCACACAAAAAAATTGGTATTTTAACCTTTGGTAAACAAGGGTTAATGATTTTATGAGTAAAAAAAAATAACTACTCAGCTTTTATGATTAAATAAAACTTTGTATTAATAACTTTCAGTAATTTTTTGTAATATTTTTTGTAGTAAAGTCAAATTTCGCTTTTTGGCCACTTGGCCGTCGGTAAACATGGGTTTAAAATATCCTGGACTCGTAGCATTCGAAAACCGTGTAATAAAGGTCAAATGGAACAATATTCAATTGAACTTTAGTTATTTCTTCCCAAAATGTTGGTCAAAGACAAAAAAATAAACAATAGTGGTTGAAAAAACATATTTTATTGAAAATCGCTAAAATTAAATCGCTACATGTGCTAAATGGAAAGAGCGAAACATACCCAAAATTTAACATTGATTCTCCAAAATGTTTTTAATAAAATTGAGCAATAAGACTAGGAGATTTTCAAATTTATGGAAATAATATGTTTAAAACCATGAAATTGTGTTTTATGATCTTAAAAAAGCAAATTTTTTTTGACCTTACGTAGTAAAGGGTTAACTATGTCTGGAAAATCTATAAATTTTTAATTAAATACTAAGGGTCAATTGTTAAACAAAACTGGTTTTATAATGATTTATTTATTTTTTTTAAAAGTCTATTTTGCTCCAGGGCCCGAACTTCAAGAGCCCGGTGCGACCTTAAGAACCTTTTCAAAAATTTGGAAAAAAATTTGTTATAACTTTTTTACAAGGTTGGCAATCGCAACGAACAACGGTATCGGTATTGGTAACGTTTTTTATGTACCCGGGGTGAAAATGACCATGTATTTTGACCCTTATTTTGGAAATGTTGAAAATGTTGAGACGGTACCCGCTCATTTTTTTCCTTTTGACTTAAAAATAACTGAGAAAAAATTTTACACCCTTAAGACCACGCCTTCCCTACGCGACGGGGCCTTAAAGAGCGAGGCCTAAAAAATAATTTTTCCATACAAACCAAAAATTTTTTTTTTGATTTTTAATTTTTTTGTTATTAATTATTATAGTACACTCATAGAAATATCTTAGTAGAAAAATTAGTAAACCCATTGTAGATCAAATTTTACAGAATTCAACAAAAATTAATGTTGATATTTCAAAATTCAATAGTTGAAAAATACATAGTTGGAAAAAATTGTAGAAAATATAAGAACTTGTAATATGCAACACTGTTTTTGTTGAGCGCCATTTGTAAATTTTGTTGTCTTGTGCAGAAGGGATGTTTCTCATAAAATTGTTCTTTATTACAAAATAAAAATAAAATATTTGGTGAGTAATTAAATATATTTGTTATTTAATGCATTAATAAAGCATTTTTTTTTATATTTTTTAGCAAATTGCGATCTGGTATCTTTTTAAAAACCCCAGAAGCTAATTACGTAAAATGATTGCTGATAGCAAAACGACAGCAAAATACATCACAGTCCAAGAAAAAAGAAAACAAAAAAATGTCATCTAAAAAAAGGTTGTATAAAAATCATGAGTTAATGAAAACCATGAAAAAAAATATTGTGAAAAATATTTAATAAAATAAAAGAACATTTACAAATAACAACAAGCTTTTTTTATTAATAAAATTTTTTATATTAACAAAAGTATGAGTTGAATTTACATAAAATACGAGTTGATTTACAAAAAAACGAGTTGATCAGCTTTTACAAAAACTGACAACAATTTATGTTGAAATCAACATAAATATTTGTAGGGTCAAAATCAACAATGATTTCTGTTGAATTTACAACGATTTTCTTTGGGAATACAATGATTTTTGGTTGAGTGTACTTGGGGGCCTCCGTAGGCTAGTTGGTAGCGTGCTAGCCTTTCAACGTGGGGGTCGTGGGTTTGATTCCCACCAGAACCCTTGGTGTTTTCGCTACAACGAGACGACCGTCATTGGTACCAGTTTATTAAAAATGAATTGTAAATAATTAGAAAAAATAAATAAAAATAATTTATCATGTGATCAAAACTATTATTATATTATAGTACTTGGTTAGCTTATTCACAACAAAAAATTTGATTTTAATGGGATAAGGCTTTCAGCTCTAAAAAATTTTTCGAAAAAAAAAAAATTAGAGCCGCAGGGGTCCTACGGCAAAAATTTTTTAAAAAATTTCTACGTGAAAAAAATAACATTTTTGTTTAGAAATATTTTATTTTGTGTAAAAAAAGTTTTTTTTAGTAATTTTTAAATAAATAATTTACTCATTTTTTTTTTGAATGTATTTTTTTTTTGTTTTAGCGTAAAAATATTTTTGAGTGACAAAAATACCTTGCAAAGTATTTTTGTTACTTACCAACGTTTTTAAATCATGTTTAACGGGTTTTCAACACTTGATTTTAAGGTGAGACTAATCTGAAATTCACGGTTTTGCTAATAACTTTTGAACGACTAGACTGATTTGGCTGAAATTTAAAATAAACCGGAACAGAGGAACGTCAAATATATATGTCACACTTCAGCACTCTCAGAATTGTTGTTCGAAAGTTACCGTGTGTTTTAACTCGTAAATTCCAGAAAAACCCTTGCCGAAATTCACTCATTTGCTTATAACTTTTGAACCACTGGACCGATTTCGCTGGATTGCAATACCAACCTGACCAGGTAAATGTCCAATAAATATGCCAACCTTCAGGAGCCTCCGTAGAGTCTTTCAAAAGTTAGCTTGTTTTCAACAGACAGACAGACGGACGGACATCGCTAGATCGTCTTGAAATCGATCGAGGACCATGAATATATATACTTTACGGGGTCCTAGACCAATATTTCGAGGTGTTACAAACGGAATGACAAACTTATATATCCTCTATCACTTGAGTGGAGGGTATAAAAAGAACATAACAACTAAAACCGTTGCTTGTCAAAACTAAAAAAAAATATTTTTTAATTTTTACCGTAGGACCCCAACGGCTATAATTTTTTTTTTCGAAAAATTTCTTAGAGCTGAAAGCCTTATCCCACCAAAATCAAATTTTTTGTCGTGAATAAGCTAACCAAGTAATATAATAATTAATTACAAAAAAATTAAAAATCAAAAACAAAATTTTGTTGGTTTGTATGGAAAAATGATTTTTAAGGCCCTGCTCTTTAAGGCCCGTCGCGTAGGGAAGGCGTGGTCGTAGGGGCGTAAAATTTTTCCTGAGTTGTTTTTAAGTCAAATGGAAAAATATGAGCGGGTACCGTCTCAACATTTCCAAAATATGGGACACTCTAATGCTCATACATGATTCCATGTATGTTAGCAAAAAGTGACGCTCGGCCACTTTTTGGGTTTCTTCGAAATTTTGGTTAAACTTTTCTATGCATTTTTTATCGTCTTCCCAATTAAACCAGATTATCAGTGCAACTATCCTACACTATGAATCGGGGCTATTGTTTAAAAGAGATATTATTTTTTTTTTTTTCGAAAAACTCAACACGAGCTTTATTTTTCCACTTTTTGTTGTTAGCTAACATCAATGAATGTTTTTTTTACAAACTCGGGTCCTCCCTTAATAAAAAAAATAATAAGTTAATCCTACCGGAAACACTGGTACTGCGCAATAACTCCCAAATGAAATAACTCCCAAAAAAAAATGAAACAACTCCCAAAAATTTTACATACGATTTGGGACTTATTTCATTATGAAATTAGTCCCAGTGTAGTGGGACTTATTGCACAAATTTTGTTGGGATTTATTTCATTATGAAATAACTTCCAAATGAAAAAAACCCCAACAATAAATAGATTGGGAGTTATTTCATTTCTTGATAAGCATTTTGAGTTATTTCATCAATGGTGGGACTTATTTCATTTTAATTGAAAACAATATACACGTCTGTGCAATAATTTTTTTTTTGCTTAAAATTTTTTCTACGTAGCCGGCCTTCGGCCGGGCTTAGGGATTACAAAATCCATGCATTAAACCCATCCTCTCCGCAAAGTAAAGTTTTCTAGGGTAGCAGGCCTTTAAGCTATCAAATTTTTTATGCCTCAAAAAGGCCTGATAACCAAAAAGCTTTGGTTTGCAGAGAGGGTGGGTTTAATGCATGAAGTATGTAATCCCTAAGCCCGGCCGAAGGACGGCTACGCAGAAAACCTTTATTACAAAAAAACAATGGGAACTTATTTCATTTTCTTTGGCACTTATTTCATTGGGAGTTCTTTCATTTTTTTGGGAGTTATTAATTTGATTTTAAATAACTCCCAAATATTGGGACATATTTCATTTTTCCTTTGGGAGTTATTTCATTTTTTAAAGTGTGGAGTTAATTCATTTTTCTTGGAACTTATTTCATTGGGAATTGTTTCATTGGGACCTATTTCATTTGGGAGTTATTGCGCAGTACCGGAAACACTTTTAATGTAACGTGCAAGTCAATTTGCAGCTTTAAAAAAGTGCGTTTGCACAATTTTTTATTGCCAATGTTTGAAGCCCTATATCTTTCTTAATAGTGTACCAATCCAAGAACTATTAACGGATTTTTATGCAGCGACTGTCTAAAGTTAATCGTGTTATGATCAGTTTTTAATGTGGTATAGTTAATTTTTTATTTTTTGGACGCTAAATTGGCAATTTGTCGCAGTGTGTGATCTAAAGATATTCGGGGTTAATTAATACTGCTATACTAAAAACGATTTAAAAAAAACGTAAGAAATAATATTTAATGAAGTCAAGTAAATTTAAATATTTTTCCAAAATCACACACAGAGAAGCAACAAGTTTTGAATATGATTGAGCACACCAAATCACCCTTAATTGATCATATATATGATCATACTATGTTCAAATACAATTATAAAATGACAATTTTTATCATGCTATGATTAGCGAAGATCATAATATTATCGCTACAATCATAAAAGTTATTAATTATATTATGTTTCTCCTCCATTATGGTCGTCGCAATCATGTTTCTTCTCTGCATGCAATATTGATTTATTGAATCATAGGATTTGGTTAGATTTCTTTATATCCTTTTACATTTAAAAATTTTGTTTTTTGCTTCTTTAGATTATATTTGTATTAAGGATGTATATTGTGGAAAAAATATTAAAAAATTTTTCGCATCACTATATGTATAATTTTTTTATAAAATAAATCAATTGATTCAAAACACATTATACATCTCAAAATTTTTAATTTAATGACTAATTCCAAGCCCGTATGTGTTAAAGCCGGTATTAAGCGACTCTAGGAAATTTTTAATGAGATATGTTAGTTTTTTTTTAATAAATTTCAAAATCTAGCCATTTTTGTTCTGAAATCTAGTAATTTTTTCTCCTCTAGAGTTGGCAACCTTGCATATTAATAGGATAGCACATATTTATATGTAACTTGAGGAGGTTTCCATGCTATATTTTATGATATCATGAGAAATATCTTCAAGAATGGGCTATTTCTCATGGAATGGGCAAAATCCTTTGGAATGGCGTAATTCTTTTTTTTATGATTTTTTTATATTTTACCATTTTATATAATTTAAAAATCTTTAATTCGTATATTATTCTTAAAAAAGCCGCGAACCTGACCTCCAGATATTTTTTTTAAATTACAAAAAAATCTAAATTTTTTTCATTGAAAGGAACAAATTCAGGGGGTAATAATACCTTCAAAAAAATAAAAAAAAATATTCTGGACACTCTAGTGTGTACATTATTATTGTTGTCGTTAATTCAATGCAAAATATGTTTAGCATTTTCAATATTTTTTTTTGTTTTAGTAATGGAAGGAAAATAAATACATACACGGAGATGAAGAAACTCAAAACTTAATGGAAAATTAATATGTTAGCAAGAAAACGACCGGAGGTATGTATAATTGTAAAATGTAAAATTTAAATAAACATTGACGACAAAGTTTTTATTGTCGAATTTCAACAATTTTTTTTTAATTTTTTTAATAATTCAATCTAGTGATATTCATCTTATTTTAAATAAATTGACCTGAAATTTAGTTTTTCTTTCTAAATTAACATTTAATAAATCTGAAAACTGATACAACCCAGCAGAAATTTTACTGAACGGAGCGCATCCAAACCTGCTGATTCTCTAAGGCGATGTCACACTTTGGATAAGTTGGATACACCGAAAAAGCACTCTTAAGATGCACTGAAATCACTTGTCTTTAGAGCGCTGATTAAAGGATTTTTTTTATAGTGCTGATTAAGCGCTTTAAAAATGCAGTGAATTCATCTAGCTGATTTAAGCAGAATATAGATGAATACAGATGAATATATTTTCGAAAAAAAATCACAGATTCTAAGAAATTTTTCCTATTGAAAAAGTCTCACATTCTGAAACAATTTTGTTATTGAAAAATTTTCTGATTCTCAGAAGTTTTTCCTATAGAAAAAGTCTCAGACTCTGACAAATTTTTCCTATTGAAAAAGTCTAAGATTTTGAGATTATTTTCCCATCGAAAAAGTCTCAGGTTCTGAGTATTTTTCTTTAGGTAAAATGTCTCAGAATCTGAGACTTTTCTATAGGAAAAAAGTCTCAGAATCTGAGATTTTTAATAGAAAAAATGTTTCAGAATCTGAGATTTTTTCTATAGAAATAATTTATCAGAATCTGAGACGTTTTGTATCGAAAAAAATGTCTCAGAGTCTGAGACTTTTTCTATAGGAAAAATGTCTCAGAATCTGCGACTTTTTCTATATGAAAAATATCAGCTTCTAAGACTTTTTTTTGATACAAAACGTCTCAGATTCTGATACATTATTTCTTAGAAAAAATTTCAGATTCTGAAACATTTTTTCTAAGAAAAAGTCTTAGATTCTGAGACTTTTTTCCTATAGAAAAGTCTCAGATCCGGAGTCATTTTTCCTATAGAAAAAGTCTTAGATTCTGAGACATTTTTCCTATAGAAAAATTCTCAGATTCTGAGACATTTTTCCTATAGAAAAATTCTCAGATTCTGAGACATTTTTCCTATAAAAAAAGTTTCAGATTCTGAGACATTTTTCCTATAGAAAAAGTCTTAGATTCTGAGACATTTTTCCTATAGAAAAAGTCTCAGATTCTGAGACATTTTTCCTATTAAAAAAAGTCTTAGATTCTGAGACATTTTTCCTATAGAAAAAGTCTCAGATTCTGAGACATTTTTCCTATAGAAAAAGTCTCAGATTCTGAGGCATTTTTCCTATAGAAAAAGTCTCAGATTCTGAGACATTTTTCCCATAGAAAAAGTCTCCGACTCTGAGACATTTTTCCTATAGAAAGTCTCAGATTCTGAGACATTTTTCCTATAAAAAAGGTATTAAATGTGAAATTTTTCTTATAGAAAAAGTCTCAGATTCTGAGACATTTTTCCTATAGAAAAAGTCTTAGATTCTGAGACATTTTTCCTACAGAAAAAGTCTCCGACTCTGAGAAATTTTTTCTATAGAAAGTCTCAGATTCTGAGACATTTTTCCTATAAAAAAGGTATTAAATGTGACATTTTTCCTATAGAAAAAGTCTCAGATTCTGAGATATTTTTCCTATATATCTACATCGCTTACCCATTTTAACTTGCGATACAAAAATGGGCAGTTATTTTTAGGGGTACTCAAAAGTAACATTTTTACATTTTTGAAAATTTTATTAAAGAGAATATATAAAAATTTAAATCGCTCTCCACCAGTTTTTGATGTATATCATAAAAATAAAAAATGTCAAATATTATTGTAAAGACTTGTTTTGCTAGGGTAAAATACTCAGCCTTTGTCCAGGTTCCGCTACAAGAAAATAATGTACACGTGCTCTTTTTGGTTTTTAGATTTCACTCTCGGTTTTATTTATCATTCTAATAATATATTTCATTTAAAGATATCGTATTAATTGCTTCGTTCCTCTTTGGCAATCTTCGTTGGGCCACCTCCTTGGCTTCCTGTGGCCGGTTCTTTGATCTGGGTATCCTACTGGAACAGATTATCACCTATGGATACCATTCGGGTCCCTCGTTACACTCGTTATCCTTCGGCTTAGGTCGGGTCACCTCGCTCGTGATTCGATATTTATACGGGGTTGTTCACTGGTCGTGCTAGGAAACCACTCCCAGTCTCCAACCCAGTTGCCTTCACAAATCATCGGTCCAGTGGTCCACTCGTGTTCGGTAACCACTCGTGAACCCTCGTACATCCGACCCGTGATCACTGGCCAACGTTTCCCGCACAATCCTACGCCACAATTTCTTCTCGGGTGTTAAACCTGATGGAACTCGCTTGTCTTGATACTCGGAACACCTTCGGTAGCTGCTCGGTTAACCAGCAGCCGCACCTGAAAGCTGAAACGAATACTATGCTACCTTTCACCACACGTCCCTCGGAATCAGACTTTCACGGGTGCTCGCTAACCACCCGGTGAAGTGTTCCTTGGTTCGTCTACTTTCTAACCTTCGTCTGGTGCTCGGTAACCACCAGCCGAAGTGGATACTTAGTTCCTGAAAAGGTAAGATTATTCCATCCGGTGCTCGGTAACCACCGGGTGGAATAGTTTCTAGACTACGGCTTAATCTAATCCCCTCCGGTGCTCGCTAACCACCTTCGGGAATGCTCGTTAAATCTAAAACTTATGGCTAACTTCATCCAGTGTTCGGTAACCACCGGCTAAAGTGTACTACTCACTACTGACAACCCACTAGTGTCCTCGGGTGCTCGCTAACCACCGTCGGAGGATTATCCTAGCTTCGGCCTGGTGCTCGCTAACCACCAGTCGAAGCATATACTTAACTTAGATTTGGACTTACTACGTCTTTCCCTGGTGCTCGATAACCACCAGTGAAAGTTCACTACTACTTATAGTAACTCTAACTTCATAAGGTGTTCGCTAACCACCGAATTAATGCATCAAAAAAAAAAGGGTGACCATCAGTAAGGTGGCCATTCTCACGTAAACAAATTTCATTTTTTTGTTCTTTCTAATATATACATTGTATGTATATTATACAATAGAACATACTATTATTTAAAATTTCGGTAAAATTAAAGCAAGTCGATATATTGAGTAGTAGCTTCTAAGGCGACAATCAGGTTGAAAAATGTTGTATGTAGAATTGATAATGGCTTCCGACTCATAAAGATGAAAGTCACTATTAACCTTTCCTATTTGGCACTCCCAGAACATGCCAATATTCCACAAGAAGTTTTTCTTTGTGTCAATTTTTTTTTTTATTTGTTTAACAAAAAAAAATCTATAATAATTTTTTTCTTTTCTTTTATTCACAGGTTGTAAACACACATAAATAATGTTGGCAAACGTAATTTATCGTTCCTTGTACCAAAAAAAAAAAAAAATATTAAAAATACCTATTTTATAGGGATTTTCGACGATCAAAATTTTGAAGAAGAAGAATTCATCCAAAGTTTTTTAAGCCAGAATTGAAAATAAAAACTTTGCAAAGAAACAACAAAAAAGTTCCTATTTTAACAATGAAAACAAGACATTTAATTTTTAGTATTAAGTATATATGTAGTATATACATATAGATGTATACATATAAATACATGTATGTATATCACAAATCTGCATACTTGTGTCGATATTAAGAGTTAAACGTAAGTACTAACTTAATGCTAACACTAGAAATCAATTAAGAAAATATGATTTAAATTATACCGCATACATATGTATAAATTTCAATCATATTTATTTAAAACATATTAAAGCAAAATATATATAAAGACATATAATTATATATATGTACATATTTACAATTACTATATATAAATGCAATTTAGACATACAAAAAACATATATATATATATATATATATAAATAATAATTAAATTCAACAAAACGTGTTCCTACCATATTAAAAATATACATTTGTCATGATGAAAATGACACAGACTCTCTTTATACGTTTAACTATAATATACATTAACTACAAAATTATTTTTAAAATTAAAAAAAAAAAAAAATGAAACTAAGTTCCTAACGTTCGAAAAGTTATTTTGCCTTTGAAATTTGTATTTTTTTTTTATAAAACCATTTGGCAAATAAGTTTATTAAAAAAAAAGAATTAAACTCGATAGTTTTCTGGCAAAAAAAAATATAACAACATCATAAATTACAAAAAAAAACACTATTTAACAACAAAACTTTTAATAAACATAACAAATAATGTATTAATGATTACATTAATATGTACATACTCGTATTACGTACATACACATACTACCTGTATTACGTAAATAATCGTATTATTTTTTTTTTTATTGGTAAATTTCTTAACCCTTTAACGTGTTTGACGCCTGCCACCCGCAATGTCTGGGTCAAAGATACAGTTTGATGTGTGTTATAAGTAGGGTGACCATTTTTTTCTGAACTCAAATCAGTACGCCCAAGTTTTTGTTTTTTTCCAGAAATAACTCTGTAAAAACTCTTTCTATGGGAAAACACTGATGATTTTTCCAACACTCAAAAAATTTCGGTTAAACTAACAAACTTGGGATCAATTAGTATTTCAGTGGAAACAACTGTAAAAAAACAACTACCGTTGTTTTAGAAAATTCAGTAGACTTCAAACCACTTCATTTTAATGCTTTGCTCGTTTCAGTGCAGAAAATACAAAAACCCACAGGTTTTGATAATAAGAAAATCACCTTTTTCGATTAAGTTTTGATAAGGCTTCCTTTTAGAAAACTTTCCACATGTTTTTCTGATAACCTTGATGCGCTTTTTCCGACAAATACTGATAAAATTACCTCATCAAATCATTTGGATTTATGCAATTACATTATCTTTTAAATAGCCCTGGTGTTCTGAGCGCTTTTTCGATAAAACTTTCCACATGTTTTTCTAATAATCTTGATGCGCATTTTCCGATAAATTCTGATGAATTTATCGGAAATCATTTTGACTCATGCAATTACATTATCTTTTAAATAGCCCTGATGTTCTGAGCGCTTTTTCCGATAAATTCTGATGATATTACCTCATCGAATCATTTGGACTCATGCACTTGCATCATCTTTTTAAAAATATAAAAAACAAATCATCCCATGAACTTTTCGTTATAGAAAACTTCAAAGATTCTGTGCTCCTTTTCATATAAATGTATGAAGATCAAAATAACCTCATGTTCAGATACATTTTTGCGTTAAAGAAGCTCTTGATTCACGAACTCTAATCTCATTAGATTAATTCATTATAAATTATTTCATTGTCAGACTTAAGTAATAAAAAACTACTCTGACGACTTATTTAATGGAAATTCAAGTTTTTGTATAGAATATTCGAATAAAATTACTTTTTATGTTGAATTGTTCAAAAATCAGTACAATCAGTACATATTTAAAAAAATCAGTACTAATCAGTACAAAGTTTTTTGATCAGTACACGTGATCAAAAATCAGTACATGTACTGATCAAATCAGTACGAATGGTCAGCCTAGTTATAAGGGAGAATTGCACTATGTTTTTCTATTATTTTTTAAACTATATACCTTTTGATTTTGATAAATTGAATTGTTCTTTAATATATCCACTAGGGATATAACTTTTTGCAATTTTTGCAAATATCAAAAATACCACCCCATAGACGTGTAGAGCATGTAAAAATATAAAAAAATATGGTGACACTTTTCCTCTATCGTGAAAAAACTTTCCGCACCGAAAGCGTTGAAGTTTTGTCTATATTCATTTATATATTTTTTTATCAATACAGTTTGTCTTGTCTTAAATAAGTTATTTGTGTTAAAATTCTTATATAATCTTCAAAACCGAAGTATTTTTCATAAGTCGAATGCAAAATTTTGATCAAATCGCAATATTTAAAACATCATAATTTAAAAAAAAAAATATAATAAAAATTTAAAGCACTTTAGAAATCTCTTTCGGTGCGGAAACTTTTTTCACCGAATCAACCTAAAAAACAGTTTTTTATTATTAGAACAACGTTCACCAGATGGTACTGGAGTGGTATTTTGCACTCAAAAAAAAGTTATATCCCTAATATCCACGTTCGTTTAATTAGAGTTTCGTACTGTGGGCCAGCATCCCTGAATTTTAGCCATAAATATACCGCTTAACCTATATGTCAAAAAAATTATTACATATTAATGTTAAAGGATCGCTGATCACGATTCTGAAAAAAAAAAAATAAAAATTCAAAATGGCAGACATGATTTTTTATTTTTAGCTTACTGTCAGAGCTTCGAAGAATGAAATCCTTTTCGAATGAATTCTCAAAAAAATCCATTCAATTTTTATAGTCAGTGAATGCATTCGATTTCATAAATCAACATTGAATGCAGTCCTTGGAATTCATTCGATTGAATGAACAGAAATGAATGCATTCGATTTCTTGTTCATTCGATTTAGAAAAATCGAATGTATTCGATTTTTTATAATTCCACTGCGAATGCAATCGATTTTTAAATATATAGACCAAAACGTAGCTAAATTTTTGTCCATAGTACCGCTTACTCTCTTTACATACGATGACCCTAATGGGCTCTAATTTTGAATCCAAAAAAATTGGTGTTCCCGAAAATTTAAAAAATGCACATTAGGGTTTCTAAATTCCCGGACTTTTTCAATTCCCGGGAAATCGTTTTAAAAAAATCGTATTCCCGGGAATTCCCGGGAATTTTATAATTAAAACAAATTTTGAACTTCACCATATAAAAATTGTTGTACTACAAATTATGGTCGTATTTTCCAATTTAAAACCATTTTAGATGTACACTTTTGTAAAATAGTTTTAATAACTTCTAAAATATACGTAGAAAGTTCATAAAATCTATTTTTTTGTAGAAATATTGGACCTTATCATAGTTTTAGTATTTGCATTGACGTATTTCCACTCCATGCAAAATTGTTCACAATTCGGAAATACCCGATTTTGCATCAAATGCGGTTTTAATAACTTTTTGGAAAAATTTTCTAATTTTGACTATGCCAACCATAAGAAAATTATATCTTGAAGATATATTTAATTAAACTTTCGAATTATTAAAATTAATTGCTTTAAGGCATTCCGCCCAAAATGAGAACTCCAATGTACTTTATAGCCATTGTAACGACGTATTTTCACTGGTTGCTGGGATAGAACTCGCGGAGGCCAAGGTTCGTCACAAAATATTTTTTTTTCACGGCCGATAGATATCAGGCTTTTACTTCATATATGAAATTTTAAGCTAAAAACCAGGTTTGTTATATATTTTTTTAAAATATTGATATTTTTGTTTAAGCACTATAAAGATTGTTGTTCTGAATATGAAATACTAAATTTCGTAAAGAAGAAATCATTGGAATTTTAGATTAAGAAAACTTTTGCCAATTTGCAACCAACATTTGAATTGAAATTTAGTTTGATTTTGTCACGCAATCGATTAAAGAAAACTAATTATTAGGCCTAAATAATATGTAAGCTGAAGCATATCCTCACTAGTTTTTTTTTTAAATTTTAATTCTTTCAAAGTTTTAATGTCATTTTTATTAAATTATTTAAGATTGCGTTAAAAATGTGTAAATTAAACATATTTTTATTAAATAATTAGCGGCGAATTCCCGAAATTTCCCGAAGAAAAAATCCCGGGATTTAAAGAAAAATATTTTCCGGGAATTCCCGGGAAATTTTTCCCGAATAGAAACCCTAATGCACATATTAACTCCCTATACGACAAAAAATGTGAAGAGTGTTAGCGATACTATGGACAAAAAATTGGCTCCGTTTTGCTCTATCTTGGTTAGTTTTTTTAAGTTTTTTATGCAATGAATGAATAAGCCATTCGATTTTTCAAATTGAATGAAAAGAAATTCGATTGCATTCGCAAGTGAATGCATTCGATTTTTAAAAGTCGAATGAAAAAAAATCGAATGCATTCGATTTTTGAAAGTCGAATGAAAAATAAAACGAATGCATTCGATATTTATAAATCGAATGAGTCTAAAGTGAATTCATTCAATTCAATCACTAAATTTTCACTCAGAATGAAAAATCGAATTAAGGAATGAAATCCTTCGAAGCTCTGCTTACTGTATTAAAGATTGTCATTGTCGATGTATTTGGGGTCGTTAATAACTAATATGAGCTCAGAATTTTAAAAATTCAAAATGGCGGATCCATAATGGCGACAAATTTAAATTTTAGAGTTTTTTAAATGTTGTCTGATTTTTTGACAAAAAAAAAAACTTTATTTTGATGGTTTTTCGGATGTTAAATCTGATTTTGGAATTAAAGATTTAAAATTCAATATGACAGATATGCTTTTTTAAGTCTAAAGACCTATTCACAGCTGAGGTGAAATTTCGATCATATGGTCTGTAACCATTAGGGATGCCAAACGGGAAATCCCGAAATCCCGGGATTTTTTGGGATTGACAAATCCCGAATCCCGGGATTTATTTTTTTCAATCCCGGGATTTATCAATTCGGGATTTTTTTGTCAAATTGTGTAATCAAAATTGACTATTTCTTCAGTGTTTGTTGTCCGATGGTAACAAAATGGATATCGTTTGAAAGGTGTTTGAAATATCTTTCAAATGAGGCATGTTGGGCTTAAATTATCTTACTCTTTTGGAGTACAATTTAATTTTCAGGTCGTATTACTTAATTTCCTTTTTTCGAATTTAAAAATTTTCGGAGTCAGAATTGATGCCATTTAGGGTTAATATTGTTCCTGCAGGGAAATGTCTTTAGGTTCCTTTTTTACTTCAAAATCGGAAAATTCCGAACAAAGTAAAACATTTTTTTACTTTGTTTGAAACTTTCACATTTTCTTGTCTAAAAAGGAGCCCTACAGGTCCAATATTTTTTTTGTATAAATTGACCCTAAAAGGCAACTATTCCGAACCCGACGATTTTAAAATTCAAAAAAAAAAAATTGCGTCACCCTAATATGCAGTTTGCTGCCGATTTATGCAAATGCCAACATTTTTAAGAAACAGTTAAATTTTGCCGAGATTTTAATTTATAAGGGATCATTAAGTAATCCATCTGTAAAGTTTATTTTTAACAGTTTTAGTTCGTAAATGAGTTAAAGCGGATGAGGGGAAAATTCCCCCTTGAAGCACCAAAACAGCCTCTGAAAACCCAAATTTGTTTACCAATTTGTACTTTTGTTAAGCAAATGACACATTTTTAAGTTTCACCTAGCCAAAAAATGAATTTTTTTTTTCGTCCCGCCTCTTTTTGTGGGCGTGAATATAAAAAATAATATAAATAATGATAAAATTCTGGTACTTAGGCGTAATAAATGTATTTGTAAACATTTATCGCAAAAGGGAAGAAAACCGTTAAAATGCGATTCGCTTACCAATAAGACAATTAATACAAATTTTGTATTGGAAGAGGACGATGGGGACACCTTCCCCTCGCGAGGAATTGTAACAAATTTATTAACACAATTTTATCATTATTTAAACAAATATTTTATATCCACGTCTACAAAAGAGGCCGTCCAAAAAAAAATATTTTCTAATCTTTTGAATTCGACTGCGTCGCGTCTTTCACAAACGCACATCGTTCAAGTCTATTCAAATCGGTCATAGCTGTTCCTAAATTTTCGGTTTTTCTGTGCTAAATATGTGAAACTTTACGAACAATTTTCAATGGTTATGAATTAATTGAATATTTAATTATAAAAAAAATTATTAAAAATGTTACATAAAAAACCTTAATTTTAATAAATCCCGAAATCCCGGGATCCCGAAATCCTGGGATCCCGGGATTAGAATTTTAAAATCCCGAATCCCGGGATTTGTAAATGTCAATCCCGTTTGGCATCCCTAGTAACCATATGATCAAAATCTCGTTGGAAGAAGATTTCACCTCAGATGTGAATTGGGTATTAGCTAGGGTATTCAATTAATCGAGTTAATCGAGTTGTTTAATCGGTTAATCTATCAAATAATTTTAATCGATTATTAATCGGATAAATATAAATTATTCGATTAACCGAATAAAATCAATTTTATATTAAAATTGAAAATCAAACCCCGAACTTTATGTACTCTTATGTATTTTATTAATTAAAATGCCCTCCACCATGCTAACCCAAATAAAGATTTTTAAGTACACTGAAACCCCATATATTTTCGGAGGTATCTCACTAACAGATTTTTTGTAACGGCTTCAGTGTGAAATTATATTAAAAAAAAAAATATTTTTGGTGACATTGCTTAAAAATTATTGACGGATGAGCGCAACTCAAAACTTTTTGTTTTCTTTTTGAAAAATATTTAGGACCCAAATAGCAAGAGTTTTTCGATCGATATCTCCGTGATTAATTTGGAAACCAAAGAATTTTTTTATTGATATACCGAATTCGAAACTCTATTAGGGGTGCATCTAAGCCCGGCAGCAATTTGGGAAAATTTTTCCTTTTTATCACATAGAATTGGGGTAATTTTTTATTGTGCCATACAAAAATTCTTTATTTGGGTTAACATTGAAGAGCGTATTTAAAAATTCGCCATAGCGGATATAGATTAGAAAAGCACTATTCGGCTTCGGCCACAATTTTTGCCGAATAGGCCGAATACCGAATAATTGTATAATATTTGTGCTCACGTGTTGAAAAACACACTAAACTAACTTTGAATCACATTAGTAAGCCACAAAAACATTTTACTAAGTGTTTTTGCAACTAAAAACATTTTTTACATTAAAAAAAAATTTTCGGTCGAAAAAAATTTACACTCTAAATATTATTTTTTTTACAAAAATGTCCAAAAAATTTTTTTGCTTAAAATAAAATCATTCTAGACAACATTCTCATGCATTTGAGTATCCCGCCGAGTCGAGTTTTATTTTTTTCTTGTTTTTACTACATAAATATTTTTTTTAATAATATTCGGCTTCGGTTTGGCCGAATAGTGAAAATTTGGCCGAATATTCGGCTTCGGCCAAAAAAGGTGTATTCGGTCGGACACTATAGATTTCTTATTAAGAAAATTAATAAAACTCTTAAAAGTACATACATATGTATAATTCGTGGTTTTATATTTAATTAAAATTTAAAATTCATATTATTCGGTTAACCGAACAATTCAAATTAAACCGATTAAATCTCAACCCCGATTAATTATTTGCTCGGTTAACCGATTAAACAAGAATCTCTATTAATTGAATACCCTATTGGTGACAGACCTTTGAAGAATTAATTCACTTTTTGATTTAATTCGCAAAAAGATTAATTCATATTAATAAATCAAGAAATTAATTATTGATGAATTAATTCAAAATAATTAATTTTTCCTGTTTGTTGAAAGAATTAACTAATTTTTTGTTTAATTCTTTGTTTAAATAAAGAATTAATTCACTTGATTCAAATCAAAAGAGAATTAATTCACTTGATTCAAATCAAAAAAGAATTAATTCACTTGATCAAAATCAAAAAAATAATTAATTCAATTGATTCAAATCAAAAATGTTTTAATTCAGTTGATTTAAACATTTTTTACTTTATATAAAGTTATATAACTAATGTAAAGAATACATAGAAAGCTTTTAAATTTTGACATTTTAAATCGCCGTTGAAACAACATTTTTCATTTAGAAAAAGTCCTAGATTCTGCGATATTTTTCCTTTAGAAAAAGTTTCAGATTCTGAGACATTTTTCCTATAGCAAAGGCTTAGGTTTTGAGACATTTTTGCTAAAAAATTCAAAAATTCTCGACATTTTCCTTAAGAAAAAATCGCGGACTTTAAAACAAATAAAACAAATTATTAGTACCGCTTATATATACCAAATAAGGATGTGTACTTATACTCAAAAAAAAAAACTGTAAAGTTAGCAAAAAATTTAGTTAAATTTAACTAAAAAACACCTGATTTTGAACCTACTAAATTTCTAGTTAATTTAACTAAAAATATTTAGTTAACTTTTCGTAGAATGAATGTAGCAAAAAAAACGTAACTTTAACTAAAAATTCAGCTAAAAATTTCGTAACATTTTTATGTACGTATTAACAAAAAAGTTAGTTAAATTCAGCTACACTTTTTGTAAAAAATTATAAGTTTGTTAAATATTGATTTTATACACTAACACTTCACATATTTTTTCTTTTTTTTTTTCACAAAATTAAGTTCAGCTTAAGTAGAACTTATGAGATTTGCATAGGAGGCTACACAAGAAATTTCTAACATTTTTTCACTTGACAAATATGTTACGAGAAATCAGCATATTAATTAATAAAAATTCGTAAACTCAGTTTTAAAGCCAACAAAAAAAATTAATTTAAAATTTGTTCAAAACTAGTATTTTCGTATATTGAACTTAACTAAAAAAAAGTAGTTAAAAAGCCAGTAAACTCGAGTTAACAAAAAAAAAATTGTTAACCTTACAGTTTTATTTTTTTGAGTGTACATTAATTCTGACATAGTATGTTTCCAAAATGTATTAAAAAGCACAATTAGTGATGCGAAAATCTAGAAATTTATCAAAAAAATTTTAACAAATAATTTTTTTTTTTTTTTATAAATTTTATTTTCTGTTTGACATTTTTTTTTTTTTAAATTATATGTTTTTTTTTTATCGATTCCGTGGAAACAGTAGAGGAATGGAGTAACATTACAGGGGAATCTATTCTAGAATACATTGACAAAGAAACGATTCCAAAAAATTTTCCTGGATAACTAATGTAAAGTATACATAGAAAGCTTTTAAATTTGGACATTTTTAATCGCCGTTGAAATTTTTTTAGTTTAGAGCTTGTCAGCTCTAAATAATTTTGATCCTTGAAAATTATTATCTTTTAAAATTTTTGCGAAAAACAAATTGTATTTGAAAGCATTTCCATTTCAAATCGAATTACACAGTAATCCCTCAGATTTCTGAAAAGTTCTGTTCAAAAACAAATTTTCTCTATTATTTATTTATAGTTTAATAAGATTTTATTATATATATATTTTTTTTATCTTTGTTTCTATGAAAACCTTTACGTTAAATTTGTTTAAGAGTTTATATTCCACTATTAAGTTTAATTGTTATTTTCCAATTCATTAAACACAAAAAAAAAACACGCTCACTCGCACACAAACACTCCTTAATAGAACTAAAAATTAATTACATTAAAAAAAAAAGTTCCTTTAAAAAATAAATATTCTAAAATGTAAAAAAATAATTTATAAATTTTTTTTTTTCGTTTAAGTTTTTTACACTTTAACACATGCATGGTCAAAATTCACAGTTCCTGGAAGAAAAAATTAAAGAAATAGTTGAGAAAAATTATAGAAATAGGTTAAAAGTTGTATTACAATTACAAAAAAAAAAAATAAGTTCCTTAAAAAAATATAAATATATGTATGTGTTTTATATATTTTTTTTTTTTTTTTTTTTTTGAAAATACCATTCTAAGACTGTTATTATTTTAATTATTTTAATATTATTATTAATATATTTTTAAACAATTTTACTACTATTGAAAGTTCCTATATATCTGATAGAATTAAATATTAAGAATATTTAAAATAAAAATTAGAAAACTTAACATTATTTGTAATCAAATATAGATATTGTTGATAAAAAACCAACAGAAATATGTAGTTTTAAAACTAATTAAATATATAATTATTAATAATAATAATAATAATGATAACTAATATTATAATTTTAATAATCATTTGAAAAATAAAGAAACATTTGAATATGTGAAAAACATAAATCTTACAAATCCTCGCAAAAATGTGAATTATATTATTAAAAAATGGATGATAGTGTAATATTGTTAGAAATATAATGGTTTATAATGACGCTCTTTATAGTCTTAAGTTATAAAAGCCATACAATATTTATTGTATATTATATACATATATAACACATGGATAATTATTTTTTTTTCTCTCTCTCTCTCTATCTAAAGCATAAGGGAATTCCAGGCCAAATCACTCACTTTTAGACCCGACCCCATTCGATTAATTTTTTTATACTCTCCACTCTAGTGATAGAGGGTATATACACTGATGCCAAATAGCGCGTTTTTTGAAACTCTCTTATGGTCTTTTGGCCTTCTTAGAAGCATATTTTTTTAAATACTTTTTTTTTATAAATAGCTCATTTTTGAACAGACTTTTTTTAAAAAAAGTATTTAAAAAAAAATTGCTTCTAAGAAGGTCAAAAAATCCTAAGAGAATTCCAAAAAAAGCGCTAAATGGCATCAGTGGGTATATATAAGTTTGTCATTCCGTTTGTAACACCTCGAAATATTGTTCTAGGACCCCATAAAGTATATATATTTATGATCCTCGATCGATTTTAAGTCGATCTAGCGATGTCCGTCCGTCTGTCTGTCCGTCCGTAGAAAACACGCTAACTTTTGAAAGACTTTATAGAGGCTACTGAAGTTTGGCATATATGTTGGTCATTTACCTGGTCAGGTCGGTATTGCAATCCAGCCAAATCGGTCCAGTGGTTCAAAAGTTATGAGCAAAAGAGTAAATTTCGGCAAGGGTGTTTCGCGAATTTACGAGATAAAAAACGCGATAACTTTCGAAATACAATAATGAGACTTCTGAAGCTTGGCATGTATCTTTGCCATTCCCCAAGTCTGTTTGGTATTAAATTTCAGCTCAATCGGTTTAGTGGTTCAAAAGTTATAAGCAAAACCCTGAATTTCAGATTAGTTTCATCTAAAATGCCACGTGTTTTAACAAGTTTTAAAAGCATTGGTGGTAACTAAACAATGCTTTTCAAACTTGTTTAATTTTAAAGCAATGCTTTTTAAACTTGTTAAGAAGAAAAACATCAAAAACAGCTAACAAGGGAAGATCCCCTCCGATCTTCATGAAATTTGGATATGTTGTTAAGAACGAAAATTAATTCGATACGTATTTTTTTTAGCGGCCCAAACTAATTTTTAGGAGGGTTCGATTTGTATGAGGGGAAATTGACCTTTTTCAGTTTTTTACGATTTACGCCTATTTAAACAAAATATAGGCATGTGTGGTATCAGATTAAAGGTATTAAAAATACCTATCTCGTGGTGCTAACAACGGGCCAAGCAGTTAATATTTTTCGACTTATTAACAAAAATGTCCTAAAATTTTGGTATTTTACTCAATATGACGAAAAGTTGTGCATGTTTGGACACGTTCTTAGCACACGTAGATAGGTTTTCCAAAGACCTTTCATTTGGTATGTAACATGACTAACATTTCTTTGCATAATATAGGAGATAAACGAAAAAAACTGAAAAATGGCCTTGTCTTCCCCCCTCCTTTTTACCCCCTAAATATGAATTTGGGCAGCTAAAAAAAAATACGTGTCCCTTTATTTTTTCTGCTCTACAAAATAAAACCAATTCCATAAAGATCCGCGGGTGACACTAGGGAGACTTCCCTTGTAAGCTGCTCGTTGTGATTTTTGTTGATTTTTTTTTCAACTAATTTATTTTACTTTTTATACCCTCCACTCTAGTGATAGAGGGTATATATAAGTTTGTCATTCCGTTTGTAACACATCGAAATATTGGTCTAGGACCCCATAAAGTATATATATTCATGATCCTTGATCGATTTTAAGTCGATCAAGCGATGTCCGTCCGTCCGTCCGTCTGTCTGTCTGTCCGTAGAAAACACGCTAACTTTTGAAAGACTTTACGGAGGCTCCTGAAGTTTGACATATATGTTCTATATTTACCGGGTCAGGTTGGTATTGCAATCCAGCGAAATCGGTCAAGTGGTTCAAAAGTTATGAGCAAAAGAGTAAATTTCGGCAAGGGTATTTTGCGAATTTACAAGATTAAAAACCCTCTAACTTTCGAAAGACAATTCTGAGGGGGCTGAAGTTTAGCATATATATTTGTCGTTCTCCAAGTCTGTTTAGTTTTGAATTTCAGCAAAATCGGTTCAGTGGTTCAAAAGTTATAAGCAAAGCTCTGAATTTCACAGTAGTTTCACCTTAAACTGTTGAAAACTCGTTAAACAAGTTTTAAAAGCATGGTGAAATACCAGTTTTTTAAAACTTGTTGTTGTTTGTTTTCTTGTCGTGGGGTGCAGTTTAGTTGTTAGACAAGTAAATACTTGTTATTGTTTTGTTATTGTTTTTGTAACTGTATGTAACGGTGTATATTAAGTATTTTTTGGAAAAAAATCAAAAAAAGTTGGACTTATGTATATGATTGAATGTTAGTTTGTTTTTGGTTTTTAAAGAATATCCTAAAATAAAAAGAGGGAAATATGTGAAATAGTTTTTTTTGTATTACATATAGGAATAAAACAACAAAAATATTTTAAAAAGTAATTTGGTTACTCAAAGAAATTGTACACTAAAAAAATATTTACACTAAAAAAAATGTATACATTATTTTTTTTTATTTAATGAAATGACACACTCAAAAAAATGCTGACAGTCAAAAAAATTTTACACTCAAATAAATTTGATTGATTAAAAAAAAGTTTTACTCAAAATAATATATTTCTAATAAGAAATTTGTAATGCAATTTTTTTTAATTTTTTTAGAAAATTACTATCAGAAAACATTGTGGAGGGTATTCATAGATTCGACCAAGTCGAACTTAATTTTTCTACTTGTTTTTGTTCTCTTTTTTCTCAAATATTCTTTTTGCAGTTGCCTTATTATATATATGTGTTTCCCCACGATAATGGGTGTGTATCCCCTACAAAATGGTGGGCAATTTTATGAATTTTAGAATGTCTGGCAACACCGATTCTATAGTAATATAATTGACATTTCTAGTGATAACGTAATAATTGAACGCAATAACGTAGTGACCCAGGCAGAAAAATACAATCATCAAAGTGTTTTAATAGTGCTCTAGATGGTGGCACAAGCGTTTCCAGAACGTCATGGTTTTTGTTTTTAAAATGCTCTTGAAACGTCCGAATGATAACGTCGTTAAACGCTCATATGATTGTCTTTCAAAGCGCTCTATCAGCATTCGAAGGACCAAAAATGAAGTGGTTCAAAGACGCTTTATTCTGATTTTTTTTTTCAATTTATAATTTTTTTAATTTAAATTTTTAATATTTTTTTCACAATAGACTAAAAAATAATTTAGTTAATACAAGCCTTCTAAATGTTTCCCCTGTTTTCGTTTTTAACAGAGAGGACGTGTTCCTTATTCCCCTAAATGGAATGGTACAATTATTATGTTCTCTATTAAATGGGTGGAAGATATAAAACATTTTTTAATTCGTTAAAAAAGGGCTGCAAAAGCACTTTTGAGTTGGTAAAACAAAGCGTCTTCAGAGCGTTTGGAAAATAGTACTTTCAAAGTGCTTTATTTTTTGTACCATCATCAATTTCTCCCTGGGGATTTACAAAATTGCATTTTTTGAGCCTCGCGTTCACGTTAGTAAGGTTTATTATTTGAAATTAGCCAAAAAGTGGTATAAAGACAAAGGGGCAGATGTAATACACAAACACATGAATTTTCTTAACTGCCCACAATTTCGACCAATCGAAAGATATTGGGCAAATGTAATAAATAAATTGAAGAAGAGTAATAAAGAAGCAAAAAATAAAGTTATAATGTTACAAAAATGGAACCAGAGTGCTAAAAAAGTAAAGCCGAAGGCATAGAGTAAAGAAGATCAGAGATTTTGATAGACCCCAAAACAATACGTTACTTTATATAAATTGGTTCTCTTAATGTTTAAGAGAGTTTTTACATGCAATAGCATAGGCAACATTAAGAGAACCAACTTATTGAGAGAGCAAAATAAATGGCATCCAACCAATTGGACACCCACTGGCCGAAAGATGTGCAAAAATTAATGGGGGCCATCAACAAACATGTCCGTTCTTTTATTCGTACACAGAAAAAAATATCGTAAAATCAAAAGTAACCAAACAAATTGTTAACAACGTAATACTAGTTCAACAACGTTTTTAATTGTATCAACAATGTATATTGTTAATGTGACAAAAATTCATTTTTATTTTATTAATAACACAGACACTTTATGAACTCATTTAATCAAGCAAACATATATGTAGACTTGCCAACCGTCCAGTTTTCGTCGGGACAGACCAGTTTTAGAGTGGAGTGTCCCGTGTCCCGACGATACCCTGAACGGGACGCCATTTGTCCCGTTTTGAGAAAAAAAACTAATTTTTTCATTGTCACAAAAAATAAATCGTAAACTTAGTACTTATTTTTATTAGCAACACTGGCATTTTTTTAAATATATTTTTTATTTCATTTGTCAACTTTCAAATGAATTAAAATTTTTAACAGAGCGTGATTTTTTGTAGAGGTGTTTTTTTATTATTTTAGTAAATATTCTTTCCAATAAATTTGCACAAATGTTAAACTATTAAATTTTTCACAGGAAAATGAACAGAAAAAGAGCTGCAGATATAAATGAATCGTCAGCAATGCAGGAAAAGGATGAATATAGAACGAAAAGGTATTGCAAATTTCAACCAGATCACGGTGTGGTTGAACAAGTTTAATTAAAAGTTCGCTGCATATGAAATTTTATTGCAGATTATGTTAGTTGGCACCCGTACAAACATTTTAAGCCCAATTTGAAAAAAATCGTTAGTGGGGTTTTTTAGATAAGATTTTCATCTTATTGGATGCTACAGAAAAATGGTCCAACTTGTGTTAAAGTGTAACATATGATAAATAAAGGTTGATGTCCTGAATCTAAGTCCTTTTGAGACGTTATAGAATTTTTGATTTTTTTTTTTTTTTTTGATTTTTTTTATGTTTTTTAGTGGTGTCCCGTTTTGGAAATTTCAAAAGGTGGCAAGTCTACATATATGTGACGATAGCACGGTGGTAGTGTGCCAGACTCGAATCATGAAGGTTGCGGGTTCGCTGCCAGTTGGCGGAACACTTGTTTTTGTTTTTTTAATTTGTGATTATTTTTTTGTTATTCTATTTTAAATTTTTTAAACATGTGTGAAGCCACATTATTACTTATTTTTAAATATAATGCCACATTTTTTATTATTGTAAAAACAGCAAAGAGTACACAGACACTTTATGTACACATTTAGGCAACTATAAATATATATGAGGAATAGCACGTTGGTAGTGTGCTAGACTTGTAGCACGAAAGTTGCGGGTTCGATGCCAGGTGCCGGCGGATGATTTTTTTTTTTTAAGATATATATTTTTTTTTCTTATTTTAGATTTTTTATCATTCTTTTTTTAGTGTTTTTTTAAGTATGCTGTTTAGTCAAGTATAAATATATATAAGGATAGCACGGTGGTAGTGTACTAGACGCGTAGCATTAACGTTGCGGGTTCGATGCCAGTTGTCGGTGGATGATTTTTTTTTATATTTATTTTTATTTTTAGTTCATTTATTTTTATTTTTAGATTATTCTATTTGTAGATTTATTTTTTTTTTTAAAGTTACAAAAGTCATTGTTGTATTGACAATATCCAATGTAGGCTCAGTTTCAATTAAATGTTTAATTGTATTAACAATGAAATTAATTGAATTGGCAACTTTTTTTCTGTGTAACAAAGAAAATTAATTTATTGTTTTGATTTTCCTTAAAGCTGAATAAATTTCCTTTAATTTGGTGTATAATCTATAAAAATATGTCTTTTATTTACAAAGTTATAACTACTTTTGGGCGTTCAGATTATAACTGGGCCATTCTTTAGAAAGAATTGTGATCACATTTCGAATTATAGCTTAAAAGTTGCGTAATTTAGAGTAGAGTTTTTAGAGTTTTTTAAAAACAAATCGTAGGTTTCTGACTTATTCAAAAAGTCGATTTTAATTTTCGAACGTCAAAAAATAAGTGATATTTACTTCGAATAACACAGGTTGACAAAAGTTGAACTTTTTCAATTTGCCTGAATTTTGACAACTGATTTATATGGTGTGCTGATTCCGAATCTGCTTTCCAATTTGTTTCATCAGCTCTCGTTTGCGAGCAAATCGCTGGTAAAGAGTCAAAAACTGTTATTAACTTATTTCTGACAACTTTTGTTTTCGAGTTATAACGCAAGTAAATTTGGAAAAATCGTTCTCATCATTCCAGCCAAACCACTTTTCTGATTGACTTCATATTTATGTCATGTTTTAATTTGTTTTCGGGATTTTTTCATAGTATGGTCAAAATGAGTTCCCGAACCTTTGCAAATGTCTGAGGTTGCTTAGTAAATGCTAATAAAAGGATAAAATTTTGCAGTTATATGATTAAAATAACATGTTATTTCGTTGCTTCATCACGTGAAAACTTAAGCATGCAGGAGAAAACTAATAGCATTTTTGAAATCTGCGTGCCCTATTTAGTCGAAATCATGTCCTCAAACTCTGACACATTGATAACCGTGCTTAGATTTAAAAAGGGTATGAATAAAAAATTTTTAAATTTTATTTTAGCGATATCTCAAAAACTAAAGATGACTCAAAAAAAAGCAAAAGCATTTTTGGCATCAGCATAGTCAACATACCTTAAATTGTCATACACTTGTTGGATGCAAAACCAAAAAAACGGTAGCCAGATTTGAAATCAGCGTGCCTCAATTACCCGCAATTACCTATCAGAACCCGGGAAAAAAAAGTGTTGCCCTGTGTAATTTTTTCACATTTTTTTTTTCTAAAACTGCATTTAAATACAAACAAATCGTTGTTTAACTTTTTTAAGATATCTATATTTTTTAATGGTCAAAATTAATTAAAAATTTAAATTTTTCGCTATTTTGAAAAATTGATTACTCAACACCATCTTGGAATAAAAGGCTGAAAATAGGTGCCCAAGTTGCATTTAATAAGTGCTAAAACATATCCAAAAATAAAACAAATCGAAAGGGGTTTGGTCTAAAAGTGTGTGATTTGGAATGCCCCATATACAAATTAGGGTGTTCAATGAATCGGGTGTTTTTATTGTTCGATTAAACGATTAATCGAAATTTGGCATTTTTGACTTGTTCGATTTAACGAATAAAATTTTAAAATTGATCGATTAGTCGAATAATTCCAAATTTAGAAATTTTCATAAATTATTTTTTTTTTTTCGCTAATTTTAGAAATATTTGTTACTTGAGTAAATAAACAATTAATTACAAGTGTTTTAATATTTTGTTAACAACAAAAATCATAAAAGCATTACAAAATGTATCAAAATTTAAATTTCTGCTTTTTTTTTTTGAGAAAATTAAAAAAAAAAATTTTTGGAGATTTGAAAAATGTGTAGAATTTAAAAACTATTTTTGTTGCCAAATTTATGTGGATTATTTTTATCACAAAAATTTTATATTTGTTCAGGGAATTCACATGGGTATCGTATTTGTTGTATAGTTGTATTGTCCTATCTAAAAACAGAGTTGGTAAAAATTATTTATCGCTCATTCGATCATTTTCTCTTAAGTTCTCTTCTTGTTAGCAAACTTGAAAATAGCACACAAAACAGAGGTATAAATGTTGTATCGTCATATCGTGTAAGTGTCGTACTAGTAATTTAAAGTTTTACCAACCCTGTTTTTAGGTAGCACAATACAACTATGCAACAAATACGATACCCATGTGAACTCCCTAATTATCTGACTACATTTAGGAAATGTTAAACAAAAAAAAAATATTTAGGTTTGAGCATATTCATAAAATTTGTAATTTAATTTAAGTGGGTTTTTGCCTAAAACTTGAAACTTTTACCGATTTTAGCACTGTCACAGAGTTTATCAGGTACTTATTTGAAGTCGTTTAACAAATCCAAGCTTCAGGAGCAGCGAAAATCCGAAAAAAATAAAAACCACTCTAGTAAACTTGACTTTTTTTAATTTTAACGGCAACATACATTTAGTTTTAGACTAACACCTTAAACAAGTAAGAAAGTTATAGTCGGTCAAGACCGACCATATAATACCCTACACCAGTGTTTCTCGGAAAATGGGTCCAAGTTCAAACATGGACCAATTGCATCTATCTTGTCAAATCTTTTATAGGTGTAAACAAGTAAGAAAGTTATAGTCGTCTAAGACCGACCATATGATACCCTACACCATTGTTTTCCGAAAAATGGGTCCCAAGTCCAAACATGGACCAATTGGATCTATATTTTATTAGAAATTAAATTAGTACAGAAAACAAACACATACCAAATTTTAGTGGAATTGGCTTATTTTTGTTGCCAATAGACCGATTTAACTGAATATCGGTCGAAATTTGTATGTGAGGGACTGAGTCCAAAAATGATCTGAATATATTCAGATAAAATTTAGTTAATAATACACCTTAAACACCTACAAACAAAATTTTGGAGATTTATGTGAGTATTGGGAGGGTGGTTTGTATGGGGACTACAAGAAGAACTGGTCCGATTCCCTTAAAAATTGGAACGAAGATTTGTGAATACAAAATACGATTACCTGCCGAAAGGATACCCATTATAATGCGTTCCTAAGAGTCACTTGGGTCAAATTCGTCCTTGGGGCAAAGGAAGCTTGAGTTTAAAATTTCAACCAAATCGGTTGACAATTGCGACCTGTATCGTGTTTACAACGTTTACATGGACGGACGGACAGACTAAGTGCCAGTTTACAGAAGGCGAACGATACACACGAACGAAAATTTTGCATGTGTTTTGTTATTGTAACAACAACAAGATACACTTAATCTACTCAAAAAGTTATTCTGAGTTGATCCGTACACTGAAAAGGGGGTCTAGGACCAATATTTTGGGTAGTTATAAACATCAGCACAAACTCATTATACCCTGTACCCAGGGACGTGCCGTGAGGTTTTCATCAGGGTGTTCACCATTAATATAAAATTAACCTAACAAGGCCCAACTCTATTTATTTTGGAGGAGAAGTATCACGTTTTTTCATAAAAATATTTTAAACATAAAACTAACCCAATTCCTTAAATAATTAAATTTTTTCCGCAAAATTTAAAATTTTTAGAACTTGTTCTGAAATGACTTTCGGTGTACAGTTACAAAAAGTAAGCTTATACCACCCCTTATGCTTATGGTTTAAAAAAATATTTTTAAGAACATGCACTTATCCAGGGCTATATCTTGTAGGCCCAACAACAAAAAAAAATTTTATTGCCCTTTTCAAGAAATTTTGCTTTTTCAATACACAAAAAATACAAAAAACAAAAGGTGCTAGAAATTTTGTTGATCGCAGATTTGGAATTAAGAGATGACGGTTTATAAGGATCAGAGTTGAGTTATTTTTATTTAAAAATGCGAATTAAGTCCTATTTTTGACACCAATGTAGAAATACGTAATAGAGGAATCAAAAAAAGTACTAAATTTGGGGTTTTGCATTTTCAAACGCAATTCTCTGAAAAACGATACGCGATAGAAACAATTGGAAGTCAGATTTTAAATCAGAAATCTATATATATAATTTCCCTATTTGTGTGTTCCTCTTTTTTTGTCTATCCAGAGCCTTTTGAAGCACACTTATGAGCTACAAAGCTGAAAATTGGCATGCAAATAGTAAAACACCTTGGGCAGATCCTAACGTAGCCGGATTTTCGATTTTTTGATTGTGGGCGGAGAAATAAGCGGAAAAGTGGGCGTGGCAAAATTCAATTTTTTGACATTTTTGCTTAATTTAAAGCCACCAAATGATTTAGGAAGCTGAACATTTCCTAGAATATAGTCCTAACGATTCCGCATAGCCCCAAGTAGTCGGATTTAAAATTTTCGAAATGTGGGCGGAGAATTGAGGGGAAAAGTGGCGTGGCAAAATTGGGATTTTTTTAACATTTTTACTTCTTTTGAAGCCCCTAAATGACTTAGAAAGCGGAAAATTGCATAGCATTTAGTTCTAACAATGAAGCATATTCTGAAGTAATTGGATTTAAATTTTTTAGACTGTGAAAGGAGAATTAAGAGAAAAATGGGGCGTGGCAAAATTGTGTTTTTAATATTTTAACTAATTTGAAGACCCCCAATGACCTATAAAGATGAAAATATAAATTTTTGCTTATTTTAAAGTCCTCTAATGATTTAGGAAGCTGAAAATTTCCTAGCAAATAGTCCTATCGATGAAACATATCCTGAAGTAGTCGAATTTTAAATTTTTGGACTGTGGTCGGAGAATTGAAAGGAAAATGGGGAGTGACAAAATTGGGATTTTTAACATTTTAACTTCTTTTGAAGCCCCCAAAGGAAGCGGAAAATGCATAGCGTATAGTCCTAACGATGTAGTATATCCTGAAGTAATCGGATTTAAAATTTCTCGACTGTGGACGGAGAACTAAAAAATAAAAAAAGTGGGAAAAATTAGGTTTTTTAATATTTTAACTAATTTGAAGATCCCCAATGACTTAGGAAGATGAAAATTGGCATGTATATAGAAGGTTTCATGGGGAAGATCAACACGAACCTGGATTTTTGATATCCAGTGTATGGGTGGAGAATAAGAAAACAAAGGGCGTGGTAAATTTATTTCCATCTTTTTTCTGAATATATATTTTCTTTAGCTGTGGTTTGCAATCATTTGGATTAGGATTTACCATACAATATGTGTACTTAATAAATATTATTATTATTAAAGATTAGCACACATTTGACTCTCCCTGTTGTGGAATGTATTTTATACAGAGCTTTTGTAATATTCTTATTGCATACTTTGAGGGCGCACAATAAATATCCCCATCAAATTATGCAGGAAGTAAAAGCTCTTTCGTTTAAAACTTTCATTATTTGAACTTTTTAGCATTTTTAAAGCACACTTTTGGGGTAATATTAGAAAATGTACTTAATAAGTACATATCGCTCCTTTACTTGTATAGTGTCATAACTCAAAAAATGCGTTTTTTGAGTTAATGATGCAGAAATATTCGTTATATCGTTTAAACTCGCCGTTTGAGAAGAGTACACGCTATTATTACATTTTCTATGTACCGGCCTTTTTCAATTAAAAACCAGTTTCAATAGTAAACTTTAAACGGGTTTTCTGCAAAATCAAATATTTTGAGTTATGACACTATACAAGTAAAGGAGCGATATAATTGAAAAACACAACATTTGTGTTTCTGTTATTTTTTGTGTATCCAGCACCTTTTGAATCTCATTGATGGACTTAAAAGCTTAAAATTGGCATGCATATAGTAAAACACCAGGGTAATATTCTTACGAAGCCGGATTTTTTGCCTGTGGGCGGCGAATTACGAGAAAAAGGGGACTTGGCAAAATTATTTTTTAGTTTAACATTTTAGAGTATTTTTAAGCTCCGCCCCAATTAATTAGGAAGCTGAAGATCCCTAACACGTAGTTCTAACTATGAAGCATATTCTAAAGTAGTCTGCTTTAACATTTTTGGAATGTAGACTGAGAGTTGAGAGGAAAAAGGGGCAAGGCAATATTGTGTTTTTTTTTATTTAACTAACTTTAAAGCCCTAATGACCTACGCAGCCGAAAATTGGCAAGCATATTGTCCTGACACTGGAGCATATCCTAAAGTAGTCAGCATTAAAATTTTTGGACTGTGGACGGAGAATTGAGAGGTAAAAGTGGCGCAGATACGAGTATAGCACTAACGATGGAGCTTATCCTAAAGTAGTCAGATTTAAAAATTTTGGAATATGGACGGAGAATTAAGAGAAGAAATGGCCGTGGAAAAATTATGTTTTAATATTTTAACTAATTTTGAAGACACTTATGGCCTTGAAAGATGAAAATTGGGATGCATATGGTACGGACTATGGCAAAGATCAACACTGACCTGGATAACCAGTGACTTGGATATCCAGTGACTTGGATATTCAAAAATCCGTTGTGAATTTTGTTCAGTTTGTATATATAATCTGTAAAGTACACTCAAAAAAATACGTTAGTAGATTTACTAATTTTTTTTTTTGCTAATGCTAGTTAGCTAACTTTTAGCAAATTTTTAGTTGAGATTAGCATGTCAGCAAAAAATTCTTGTAAACTTCATTTAGCACATTAGCAATTTTAAACAAGCTTTGAACTAATTTCTTTTGCTAAATTTGAAATTGAGTTGACAACATTTTTACAAGATTTTTTGCTAATATTAGCAAAATAAATGGTAAATTTTTTTTTATTTTCAGAAAACTTAAACTGGCGCTATCTCGAAAACCAGATAGAGCAAAATGGAGGCCATTTTTGGTTCTTAGAATCTCCATAGTATAGCCGGTCCTCTTCACATGTGTGGACCCTAATGGGCCCTAACTTTGGATCCAAAAAAGTTAGCATTCCCGAATTTTTTTTTTTTTTACTCGGGCATAGATAAAATCCCAAAGTATTATGTATATGGCTTTCAAATTGAAGCAATAGCTCTTTCCAGTAAAAAGATACCACCTCTTAAAGTTACGTGTGCTACTTAATTTGCCGCACAAAAATGCCTTTAAAAATTTATATTTTGTTTGTTGTAGTTGTTGTAATTTAACACTACCCAAGCAGAAAAATATGACGGTACAAAAAATAAGGCTCTGGTAAAACACTTTATTTTTAGTATATAAAGTAGTATGCAATTACACATAGGAAAGAGTTTTGCCAGAGTTTTTTTTTACCAAATTTTATTATAAAGCTCTGGTAAAGTACTGTACTGTATATAAAGTGGTATACAATCTCATTTAGGAGAGGGCTTCACCAGTACTATTTTTTTATCTCGATAAAATATCATCACCTTTGTATTTCGACCATTTTTTACTAAAAATTTCTTTAACAACTATCACATTTCTATTTTGCAGTAAACATACGTTATCAGGAGAGGTGGATCTAACTTTAAATCCATGAATATTTATAAAAGAAAAAATCACTCGAAATAGGAGTTTCTTTGACAATTCCAAGAGAATATTTAGAAAATGTACTAATCGGAAAAACCAAAGGAATATTATTTGCTGAATTATCGGAATGAAAATATGTAGGTTTCTTTGAATTTGAGCAAGTGGGTTGTCTGGACCCTTTATAATACTCTTTATATAATCCAAACTATTTTCGAAATCGAAAGCAGAAAATTGTGATAATGACGCTCCCATATTAACAACGTCATCTGCTATATGAATAAAGTTGTGTACACTCAAAAAAAAACTGTAATGTTAGCAAAAAAAAGCTTGTAAACCTACAAGAAAATTTGCTGATTTTGAACCCACAATTTTTTTGGTAAAGTTAGCAAAAATGTTTTGCCAAAAATTAGTTAACTGAAATTTTTTTTATTTCAACTTATTTCATACACATTTGAGTACCCCATTGGGTTCAGACCCGATAGGTCCAGACCCCGATGGGCCTAGACCTAGTTGGGTTCCTTAAAAATCGTCATAGTTTTTGATCCAAAATTTGTGTCCGTTTCGCTCTACCTTGCTTAGTTTTTGAGCTACGTGATTATAGGGGACCACTGCGGTCTTGAGAATTAAAAAACTCGATAACTTCAAAAATATTACTCGGAGAGCTTTTGACAATTTTGCGGTCTTGTTCTACGTGTTGAGAGCTAAAAAAAAATGCTTTTGGATTCTCATAAGAAGGATATTGAGAAGCCTTTTTACGGGCAGCAACATGCCTTCTAAAAAGACTAGCGATATCATCATTCCACCAGGCTTTCGGAACACGATTGGTCGATGAAAAAGTCGCAGACACAATTTCCCTTTTAAAACATGAAGTAATACACTAAAAAAAAAACTGTAATATTAGCAAAAAAAGCTTGTAAACCTACAAGAAAATTTGCTGATTTTGAACCCACAATTTTTTTTCTAAAGTTAGCAAAAATGTTTTGCCAATAATTAGTTAACTAAATTTTTATTTTTTTATACCCTCCACTTAGTGATAGAGGGTATATATAAGTTTGTCATTCCGTTTGTAACTCATCGAAATATCGGTCTGGGACCCCATAAAGTATATATATTCATGATGCCCGATCGATTTTAAGACATTCTAGCGATGTCCGTCTGTCCGTCTGTCTGTGGAAAATGCTCTCGCGGACAAAATATTGCACAGATATGACTGAAACTTAACAAAAATATTGGAAGTTCTCCCGAGAAGGTTGGTATTGCATTTGAGCGATATCGGTTCAGCGGTTCAAAAGATATATATGAACGAAAATGTAAGCACACCTCAAAAATTTCAGTATATTCAACATAACCTAAAAATACAAAATGCTTTAATTCGGCTTCTGGTTGACATATGTAAACATAATTGAACACCAAATGGTATTTAAACAAGCACGAACATATTTTTTGACAAAAAAAGAAAAAAATCGCGGATTTTTTTTTACCAAAATTTTTTTTCGCGGAAATTTTTTTTCAAATTTTTTTTTTTCAAAAGTAATTTCCTTTTAAATAAAGTTGCTTGCAATAATCTTTTTGAAATTGTGGAGGGTATCACTACATTCGGCAAGGCCGAATTTAACTTTTTTACTTGTTTTAACTTAGTTCATACACATTTGAGGACCCCATTGGGTTCAGACCCGATAGGTCCAGACCCCGATGGGCCTAGACCTAGTTGGGTTCCTTAAAAACCGTCATAGTTTTTGATCCAAAATTTGTGTCCGTTTCGCTCTACCTTGCTTAGTTTTTGAGATACGTGATTATAGGGGACCACTGGGGTCTTGAGAATTAAAAAACTCGATAACTTCAAAAATATCACTCGGAGAGCTTTTCTACGTGTTGAGAGCTAAAAAAATGCTTTTGGACGTTTTGTTGTGTCGGCAATATTTACCGAGATATGAGCATTTTAAATTTTCGGGAATGCTAACTTTTTTGGATCCAAAGTTAGGGCCCATTAGGGTCCACACATATGAAGAGGACCGGCAATACTATGGTGAGCCCGAGAACCAAAAATGGCCTCCATTTTGCTCTATCTGGCTTAGTTTCCGAGATAGCGCCATTTTAAGTTTTCTGAAAATAAAAAAAAAATACCATTTATTTTGCTAATATTAACAAAAAAGCTTGTAAAAATTTGGTCAACTCAATTTTAAATTTAGCAAAAAAAAAATTAGTTCAAATTTTGTTTAAAATTGCTAATGCGCTAAATGAAGTTTACAAGATATTTTTGCTAACATGCTAATCTCAACTAAAAATTTGCTTAAAGTTAGCTTACTAGCAAAAAAAAATTAGTAAATCCACTAATGTATTATTTTGAGTGTATAGCTATCATTCTTGGCCTTCCGCACTGCTTGTTTCCAAGCCTCAGATGCAACAACAGATTCCTCCAGATTCTCCTGAGAAGGATATTGAGAAGCCTTTTTACGGGCAGCAACATGCCTTCTAAAAAGACTAGCGATATCATCATTCCACCAGGCTTTCGGAACACGATTGGTCGATGAAAAAATCGCGGACACAATTTCCCTTTTAAAAGATGAAGTAATACACTCAAAAAAAAAACGGTAATGTTAGCAAAAAAGCTTGTAAACCTACAAGAAAATTTGCTGATTTTGAACCCACAATTTTTTTGCTAAAGTTAGCAAAAATGTTTTGCCAATAATTAGTTAACTAAATTTTTATTTTTTTTACTTACAATTAGTTCATACACATTTGAGGACCCCATTGGGTTCAGACCCGATAGGTCCAGACCCCGATGGGCCTAGACCTAGTTGAATTCCTTAAAAATCGTCATAGTTTTTGATCCAAAATTTGTGTCCGTTTCGCTTTACCTTGCTTAGTTTTTGAGATACGTGATTATAGGGGACAACTGGGGCCTTGAGAATTAAAAAACTGGATAACTTCAAAAATATTACTCGGAGAGCTTTTGACTATTTTTCGGTCTTGTTCTACGTCAATATTTACCGAGCAATATTTACCGAGATATGAGCATTTTAAAATTTTCGGGAATGCTAACTTTTTTGGATCCAAAGTTAGGGCCCATTAGCAAAAATGTTTTGCCAATAATTAGTTAACTAAATTTTTATTTTTTTTTACTTACAATTAGTTCATACACATTTGAGGACCCCATTGGGTTCAGACCCGATAGGTCCAGACCCCGATGGGCCTAGACCTAGTTGAATTCCTTAAAAATCGTCATAGTTTTTGATGCAAAATTTGTGTCCGTTTCGCTTTACCTTGCTTAGTTTTTGAGATACGTGATTATAGGGGACCACTGGGGCCTTGAGAATTGAACAACTGGATAACTTCAAAAATATTACTCGGAGAGCTTTTGACTATTTTTCGGTCTTGTTCTACGTCAATATTTACCGAGCAATATTTACCGAGATATGAGCATTTTAAAATTTTCGGGAATGCTAACTTTTTTGGATCCAAAGTTAGGGCCCATTAGGGTCCACACACATGAAGAGGACCGGCGATACTATGGTGAGATGGTGATTTCCGAGATAGCGCCATTTTAAGTTTTCTGAAAAAAAAAAAAAAATTACCGTTTATTTTGCTAATATTAACAAAAAAGCTTGTGAAAATTTGGTCAACTCAATTTTAAATCTAGCAAAAAAAAATAGTTCAAATTTTGTTTAAGATTGCTTATGCGCTAAATGAAGTTTACAAGATATTTTTGCTAACATGCTAATCTCAACTAAAAATTTGCTAAAAGTTAGCTAACCAGCATTAGCAAAAAAAAAATAGTAAATCTACTAATGTATTATCTTGAGTGTATAATATATCATTTCCAATTGCCTAAATTAAATAAATTAAAAGATTTTCTCTGAAATTATTCTGTTATATCTTTAGAGATATGAACAAGTTTTTTTTTTAAATACTTGTAGTAACATTTGCAAAATCAACTTTTGAAACAAAAATTTTCCATTTCCGAGATAAAGTTTTAAAGTTTTACGAATTTAACTAGATCAAAATTAATTATATCTAGTAATGGACTATTTTATTTACTTTTGTGATGACCCGAGTAAAAATTTTGATATTATGCAATATATAATGATATGTAACACAATATATTTTTATACGCAATTTGATCCGAATAATGGTGGATGTTTTTGCATTAAAAAAGATCAACTTGTATAAAATGAGATTTGATTTCATCCGAGTTTTGACCAGACATTGCTATATATTGGTGGATCTAATTAGATCTGCATAAAAACATATAAAATCCTGGTGTTTTTTGGTTTGAGTTGAGATACACCGCAGGTCAACGATACATTCACCAAACATATAATTTTCTAAAACAAAAAAATGTTTGGGTACGCTTCGAACCAGATAGGTAATATACATAACCCTAATAAGGATATGTTTAGGTACATTTTAAAAAGTTTCTTATACTTTGCCTAAAAAACTTAGACAATTTTTGGTTAATTGGAAACATATAAAGTTTTATAGGGAACAGAATAAGCTAAAGTACTGCTCAAAATTAGAGCGCACTTTAAATTATTTTTTACAACTTATTGTTTCTATTCAAAATATCAAAAAAATTTAAAGTTTTTTTGTATCAATTAAACATTTTTATTCAAATTTATTTAATTAAAGTCACAATTCAGTTTTAAATAACACAATAAAAATATCAGAGGTGGTTTTATAAAAAAAGATATTTTCCCCTTTCATAAGGCGAAATTCTCGATGGACTGGTTCGGAATCAACAATTTTCCCCAATTATATTCGCCAAAAGATATTTAAATAGTCACCAGACATTAACCCAATTGAAAACATTAGATCTACTACCGATCGTGCCCCTTAAATCTGCCAAATAACTATAAAAGTGAATTGATCAGCGCTATGAAGGATATCTTAATGTATTTTTAAAAGCTAAAGGAACAAGTATTTCATCAGGCTGTGTTTAAATTTTGATAAACTTTTCATTTAATGAATTATTTTTTTTTAGTGCGCTATAATTATGAACAGGCTTTTTAAGACTTTCTTTATTAAACCACCTCTGATATTTTTATTGTGTTATTTAAAACTGAATTGTGACTTTAATTAAATAAATTTGAATAAAAATGTTTAATTGACACAAAAAAATTTGACATTTTTTTGATATTTTGAATAGAAACAATAAGTTGTAAAAAATAATTTAAAGTGCGCTATAATTTTGAGCAGTACTTTATATATAATTTGATGTTAAATTATACAGAAAAACAGATTTTGTATTGACCCTCATAGTATTTTATTTAATTATATAAACCGTACACATTTTAATCCGAATTATGATTAAATTATATATTACTACATAGTATGACTGCATTAAAAAAAAATTTAGAAAATATCTCACGGATGTATAATCATATATAATTTGTTATGTTTGTATCAAGTTATATATTGTAATATATGTTTATTCTTACTTGGGGAGCAAGATTATTTTTTTGTCGGATGGACTTTAAACGTTCTTCGTTCTTGAAAATTCTCGTAATATTAACAGTGTTGCCTTTAGCATTCTATCTTTAAATACCTTTTTGTTTTTAAAAAAACAGAACTAAAATTATGGTATTATATTAAAAATAAAATTCAAATCTTAATTGGTTAATGCATTTGTTTCTAAAATTAATTCATTAAAAAATTCTTTCGGAGAATGAGGCTTGAAATTCCCAAAATATAAACCTATTAGAAAGACAGAAATTACGCCAAAGACTGAAATGGTGATCGTAGTTCCCGTTAAGTTGATATTTTTTACTTAATTATACCCTACACCACACTGTGGTACAGGGTATAATGAGTTTGTGCTGATGTTTGTAACTCACGAAATATTGGTCCTAGACCCACTTTTAAGTAAACCGATCGACTTAGAATCACTTTTTGAGCCGATTTAGCGATATCCGTCCGTCCGTCTGTCCGTCCGTCTGTCTGTCCATGTAAACGGTGTAAACGCGATACAGGTCGCAATTTTTAATCAATTTACTTAAAATTTGAAACTTAAGCCTCTTTTGGCCCAAGGACGAAGCCTATTGAAATTGAAAAAAATCGGTCCATATTTAGACCTAGCCCCCATACAAAGGTCCTCTTTAGTTTTGACTCAAATGACTCTAATAGCCGCATTTTAATAGGTATCCTTTGGAAATTTGGCAGGTAATCATGTTTCGTCGACACAAGTCACCATTCCGAATTTTAAAGAAATCGTATCAGTTCTTCTTGTAGCCCCCATACAAACACCTTCCCGATTTTCACATAAATCTCTCAAATTTCATGAAAATAGAAAATATTTAATTAATATTTAGTTTGTGTATGTTAAACGCGTACTTTGATAACGTTATCAAATCTGATTATCATCGGACCATTTTTGGACTTAGGTCCCATGTGAAAATTTCGCCCGATATTCAGTTGAAGTGGTTTCTTGTCAACAAAAAGAAGCCTATTCCACTCAAATTTGATTAGTGAGTGCTTTTTACATTTATTAAAGATTTGACAAAATATAGATCTAATCAGTCCATGTTTGAACTTTGGACCCATTTTCCGGGAAACTTTGGTGTAGGGTATTATATGGTCGGTCTTGACCGACTATAATTTTCTCACTTGTTTTTAATTTCTTTTTTTTTTTATTTAATCTTTCATTTTATTATTTATTTAATTTTCATTTTATTTAATTTTTCGTTAAATTTTTATTTAACTTTTAAAGTCAATATTTAATTTCTTTGAGATTCGTTTCGGTATCATTATTTTTAAAATCTAAAACTATCGATCTACATCGATACTAATTTAAAAAAAAAAATGTGTTATGTTGCTTTTAAAGTACTCTAAAACAGGTATCATTATTTTTAAAATCTAAAACTATCGATCTACATCGATACTAATTTAAAAAAAAAAATGTGTTATGTTGCTTTTAAAGTACTCTAAAACAGCTCTGTTACAGCGTTAAAAAATCCTATATGGCAGACCGTTTACCATGGTTATCATAAGGGCGCTGACTTTACTGCATTGCTTTCCCAGCACTTATACTACCAATTAAGGTTCTTTGCCAGCACTTTCCCGTCTTTATTTTTCTGCCTGGGTAGTTGAGTGTGCACAACTAACAATAAGTTAAGAACAACGCAACAACTTCGTTTGTTCTTTAAATTTTGTCGCACATTCACTTAAAGGCCTAGGCACTTGAGCGCTACTGGAGCGGTGCTGTAGCGTGACGTTCTGTTGTATTTTTCAAGCACTTACTGATTCCGTTTCAACGTATCATATTAATTTACAAATTTTATTTTAAAAAGTGGTTATTTGTGATTTTTTTTCATTTATATTTACAGAAAAACATTTTTTTCCTTTATTTATATTTATTTGTCAATTCTGCCACACAAATGAAAAAATTTCAACACAAAATAAAAAAAAAAATGAGCTGACACGTAAAACGTACGGAAAATCAACTGTTTTTAGGTTCGGCCGCTACAGCACCGTCACGTATTCGTTAACCCTTTAAATGCATGTTTTAATGGTGTTCTACGAGGATATTTGAAAAATGTACAGAAACTACCCGTAAAAATGGGACATAGAGGGTTAATATGTTCTAAGAAAAAAACCGCCTTAAAATTTCACTGAAGACATCTTTTGATATTATTTTCTCAGAATTATACTTTATACTTTTTTTGAACGCATTTAAATAAAAATTGAAAATATTTTTTTTTTTCTAAATCGTGTTGCACAGTGTTGTGCAATTAAGTATCGGAATATTGAAAAAATTGTTCAGAAAACTTTTACAATGTAATGTTTTTAAGTTTAAATCAAAAATGTTTAAATCCTTAAAATGTTTTTTAAGGAAAAATGTCACTAAAATTTTAGAATTTTTTTAGGAAAAATATAAAATTTTTCTATGGGAATAATTTGCGAATTTTTCTATAGGAAAAACTTTAGAATTTTTTTATATAGGGTGTTTTTTTTTTGAGGTTCACAACATTGAAATGGTAATACTGCTTTATTTGACAACCGATCTAACTGCTGATCAGTGACGGTCCGTGAAGTTGTCACTGGGTGTTCTCTACTTCTTTAAAATATCAAAATTATGTATATAACGTATGTTTTTCTGTACGTGGCACAGTGGTTCCAAGTCCAAATCTAGCTGGACAAAATTATTTTATCACTGTTTTATATGTTTATGGGGTCGCTGAGTTCAAAAAACATGTTTAAATTTTTCTAAGTCGATTACACTAATCGACAACTTTTAATTTTTTTTCTAATTTCAGTAATTCATTAATGACAAAAATGGTTTTTATGCAGAACAGAAATATGAAATGCAAAAACTTATTTTTTGAAAGTTTTGTAATCTCTAAATAAAATTTTTTTTTTTGTCGAGAAGTGTAATTGAAAAAAACAAGTGAGAGTGTTAAATTCGAATCATTTATGCCCTCCAAAATGTAAAAAAAAAAAATACCCTCCAAAATGTAAAAAAAAACAATAAAAAAAATCCAGGGGCGTTTTTTTTGGGGGGGGGGTTGGTGGGAGACGTTAGGGAGCAACTTCTCCTTGCGATTTCGAACTTCATTTGAGAGAAGAATGTTGCATTTGCTTAGCAAAAGTACAAAAAACCCTGCAAAAATGCGATTTTTATTTGGTTGGTTTAGTTCTCCAAGGGGGAACTTTTTTCCCCTTAGTCCGATTTTATCCATTTCCGAACTTAACCTGCCTAGGAATATAAGACATATTCGTGCCAAACTTCGGAAGTCTAGCTCTTTTATTTTGGACTGTATCGCGTCCTCTACAGACGGACAGACATTTTTGAATTTAGTCGAATTGTGTAATTGGCCGCGGTTTAATAGGAAACATCACATTTAATGCTTTATTTAAGCTAAGCATAATTATAATACTTAAAAGTTATCAAAAACTTACAAAAATTCGATTCTTTATTTAGAAAAAAAATTTTAGGCGAAATTCTATTTTCATAAAAACTGTGATTAATTTTGAACCTGCAAAAACCTGCAAGAAATGTCTGCATGACAACGTTCAGTAATAAATTACCTATAAGTTGTATGTAGTAATTCGACATGATATGCCTGGATTCGGTTTAGGCAAGCTGCGGAAGTTTCATAAGTCCTCAAAAATATTGTTATTATTGACCATACTTCAAAGTACAAAAAATGTAAGAAGAAGATCGATAATAAATTTCTTATTAATGTCCAGAATAAGTATAAATCTGTAGCTTTCTTGTACATAAACCGTTTTGAAACCATTGATGTAACATGGATAATATGATGTTATTAGTTAAACACTTATATATATATTATTTTTTTTTTAAATATTGGATACCAAAAATGTTATTTCATTCGCATATTTAACAAAGTTACAGACCTAATTCCAAAAAATGGTTATTAGTTTGATCAGAACACACCCTTAGCTTGCCCCTAGCACTATTAATTCCCAATTTTAAGGACACTAATTTTTGGACTTTTGTCCAGCTAGATTTTGATTTGGAACCAATGTGCGTAGCACGTTCGCGTGATAGACAAAGTCTAAATTTTATTATTTTTAATTGACATGCAGCCAAAATTCAATTTTATGCTCCATTTATTTGCGAAATAATGTTTTTTGTTAATTGTCGATGTGGTGAGGCAACAAAATGACCACAAAATAGAATTTGGGCTGCATCTCACTCATAAAAATACAAAACTAATAAGATTAAATCATTATCTAACTCAGGAAAACGTTAGGTCCAGGAAAACATGCATTTTATACGTTAATTTGCTGTTTTTGAAAATTAGAGAACACCCACTGACAACTTCACGGACCGTCACTGCTGCTGATAGTTGTGTTTTGTTAAGTATGGTTTGACATTTTATCATGCAAAGACTTATATAAGAGCAGTGCTTCCAAATTGTAGAAATTGTTTATCAAAGAAATGCTTCTTTTCGTCGAACTTTATTTTTATTCAAAGATCCTATTAATTGGTTCAATATCGTTTGATTTAACCCCATTGGTTTATTTTCTGTGGGGCTATGTAAAGTAACTTGTCTTTTCCGATAAATTAGAGACAATTAAACACCTGGAAATAAACCTTTGACAAGTTATTGGAGAAATTCGAAAAACGGCCTCAAATTCTGTGAAAATTATGCGAAAATGGAGGTTCAGATTACTCCATGTACGAGCCATTTTTGGTATCGATATGGCTCCAAATCATTTTTAAAAATTAATGTCATAAAATTATCTATCCAATAAAGTCAGTTTGATTGATATTAAAAATATTTTTCCTTACTTTATTTTAATTTAAAGTTCGGTAACAGTAAAAAAACACCCTATAGGAGAATTTTTTTATAGAAATTCTTTTATGAAAAATGTCAAAAAACCTTAAAATTTGGAATAATTTCCGAATTTTTCTTAGAATTTTTCTAAAAAAAAAAATCGTAGAATTTTGCTATAGGAAAAATCTGACAACTTTTCTATAGGAAAAAATCCGACAACTTTTTATAGGAAAAATCTGACAATTTTTCTATGGGAAAAATTTGGGAATATTTTTATTGGGAAAAGTCTAAGAATTTTCTATCGGGAAAATCTTACAGTCTTTTTTTAAAAAAAGGAAAGAGAAAAAGAAATTATGTGACAATTTTTTTCTTTAAAAAATGTCCAAATTTTTCCAATCTCATAATTTTTTAATTTTTTTATAGAAAAAATGTCTCGGAATCTTTAAATTTTTCTATAAGAAAATATTCTTTAGGAAAAATTAGAGAAATTTTTTATTAAAAAAATTTATTAAATATGAGATTTTTTTATAGGAAAAAATGACACAATCGTTGAGTTTTTCTATTTAAAAAGTCTTAAAACCTTAGACTTTTTTTAGGAAAAAAGACTCAGAATTTGGGAAAAATGTCCCAGAATCGGAAAAAATGTTTTAGAATATGAGATTTTTTTACAAGAAAAATGTCTCAGAATCTAAATCTTTTTCTGTAGGAAAATAAATGAGACTCAGACTTTGCGACTTTTTCTACACTCTAAACAAAAACCTTGGAATATGACAAGAAAATCTTACAACCTTTATTTTTTGCTACCTCCTATTTAACTAGAATTCCTAGTAAAAATTACGACCTTTTTGTAATTTTAGAAGCTTTTTTCTAATAAAATTGTAAATTTACAACTTTTCGACGCGATGAAACTTACAAGCAATTCTCGTGATTTTACTAATTTTTTTTTTGTAAAATTACCTTTGAAATTTGTAAAATTACAAAAACATGTATGTTCCGATTGGCCAAAACAAACCAAATTTTGTAAAAAAAAAACAAGGAAAACTATCAGATATTGGTCAAATGGTATTAAGATACTTTTTCCAATAATGCGAATCTTAGACTTTTTCTAAGGAAAGGTGAATTACAAAACTATACTTTTTTCTATAAAAAAATTTCTCAGAATCTAGGAAATTGCCTCAAAAAATTAAAAAAAAGCATAAAAGTTTTTAATTTTTCAAATCTTTTTCTTTAGAAAAAATAGAATAGAAAAAATATTTCAGAACCTAAGATGTTTTCTATGGAGAAAAAGTCGATAAATCTGAGAATTCTTCTATACGAAATTTTTTTCGAGAATTTTCTATACGAAATCCAAAAATGTCAAGATTTTTACAAATTCTAAAAGCTTTGTAGCAAAATGCCTCAGAACCTTAGAATTTTTTTATTGGGATAATATCTCTTAAACTTTCTCTTTAAGCAAATAAATCAGAAAAATTTTAAAATCAGAAAACTTGTTTAAAATAAACATGTCCTAAATCTGATATATATTCTATTGGAAAATTGTTTTAAAATCTGGGTCTTCTGCTGTCAAAAAAAATGCTTTAGAACATAAGAATTTCTTGAGGAGACATTTTTCAAAATATCAAACATTTTCTTCAGTCCTGTAAGAAATCATACTTAATAAACACTAAAAACCCTGAACTTATATTTCAAGTCCGACCTAAGGTTCCCTGCAAAAAAAAAAGAGTAAACAAAATCCCCCCCCCCCCCCCAAACTCAAGTGCTGGATCCGCGCCTGCTAAATATGATATTTACAACTAGTGTAGACAAGAGTGTTAAATTCGGCTGAGCCGAATCTTTAATACCCTCCAACATATAAAAAAAAAATCCAGGGGTGATTTTTTTGGGGGTGGAAGGGGTGTCATTAATGGTCATTGGAGGACACATACAACCACGCTGTAAATGTTTATAAATTCATTTATTACTCTTTTTGAGCATAAGTAACACAATTTTATCATTATTTAAATATGGGCACTTCCACCGAAAGGTCTACCAAGACCAAAAAACCAAAAGTTCTTGAAACGAATTTGTTTTAACATATTTTCATAGGAAAACAATCAAATTTAACTAATGTGAACAAATTTTACATTTATTCATACCCCATTTCAAGATATTCGAATGTAAAGTCGAGCAAGCCATTTTTTTCTCATTGGGACATTTTTATTGCACCTTTTGTTTTGTTAAAAGTTCTTAAAGAGAAGCACTTAATATTGACTTTTGCTTTTAAAAAATCTTTCTGGAGATACAAAGAGCTAAAAAAAAATGCATAACCGACTATGCAATTCAAAAAATAACGGTTAGTTTTTGCTATGCTTTATCATATATTTCGATGTCCCGTGCGACATTGAAAAACAACATTTGTAATTAGTGCGTCAAGTGGACATGACGAAAGTTCATCAAATATTGAGAACAAACACAGATTTTTATTACAATTAAAATAAAAAAAAATAATTAAAAAATATTAAAATCTGTGATCTTGGTTCTTATATAAAGTTGGTCACGTGCGACATGGTAAGTGTGAATTTTAAAATTTTTAAAAAATATTTTTTCTTAAATAAATGATTTACTTATTTTAATACATTCTTTTAAATAATTTAAATATAGATGAGTATAAACGGCGAAAAAAATAAAGAGATGTGCAAACGGCGGAGAGAAAAGTTTAAGGAAGATGAAATTAAATTACAAGACAATAAATTAAACAAGTTGAAAAGTTAAATTCGACTAGGCGAATCTATGAATACCCTCCACAAAGCACTTTTTAAGTGAAAGTAAATAACATTTTGGATTAGAAATATTTAATGTTATGTAAAAAAATTTTTTTAAGTAATTTTTGGAAAAAAAAAATATTTACTAAATTTTTTTTTGAGTGTAAAATTTTTTTTGAGTGTAAAACTTTTTAGAGTGTTCTTTTTTGTGATAAAATTTTTGAGTGACAAAAATACGTTGTAAAATAGTTTTGTGACTTACCAATGTTTTAAAAATATGTTTAACGGGTTTTCAACACGTGAATTTAAGGTGAAACTAATCTGAAATTCTCGGTTTTGCTAATAACTTTTGAACCACTGCACTGTGGGCCAGCATCCCTGAATTTTGGCCATAAATAGACCGCTTAACCTATATGTCAAAAAAGTATTGCATATGGGTGTTAAAGGATCGCTGATCACGATTCTGGAAAAAAAATTTCAAAATTCAAAATGGCGGATCCAAAATGGCGGACATGATTTTTTAATTCTTTGTTTATTGTGTTTAATATAATCATTATCGATGTATTTGGGGACGTTAATAACGAATATGAGCTCAGACTTTTAAAATTCAAAATGGCGGATCCAATATGGCGACAAATTTAAATTTAAAATTTTTTATATGTTGTATCTTTTGGCCAAAAACTTACATTTTAATGGTTTTTCTGATGTTAAAACTGATTTTGGAATTAAAGATTTGAAATTCAAAATGGCGGATCCAATATGGCGAATATGCTTTTGTAATTCTTAGCTAATTGTACTTAAATTAGTAATTTTTGATGTATTTGGGGTCAGTAATTACGAATATGAGCTCCGATTTTTTAAATTCAAAATGGCGGATCCAATATGGCGTCAAATAAAATATTAAGTTTTTTTCTATGTTGTCTGATTTTGATGGTTTTTGGAATGCCAAATCTGATTTAAGAATCAAAAATTAAAAATAGCGGATCCAATATGGCGGACAATGTTTCAAAATATCACTAGGAAATGATTGCACAACACGAATACGAACTCAGATTTTTTAAAATCAAAATGGCGGATCCAAAATTTAGGACATAGCTTTTTAAAAAAATGTACAATGATTAAATTTCTATGTTTTTATAAATTCCTCTTTTTGCTTTTATCAGAAGATTTTAATAAAATATTTCTCTTTTAAATGCGTCAAAAAGTTTTAAGAGAGAACTTTTTTATTTCCAATAAGCATTTGCCATCCTAAATGTATAGTGTCCGACCGAATACACCTTTTTTGGCCGAAGCCGAATATTCGGCCAAATTTTCACTGTTCGGCCAAACCGAAGCCGAAGCCGAATATTAAAAAAAAATGTTTTTAGTTGCAAAAACACTTAATAAAATGTTTTTGTGGCTTACTAATGTGACTCAAAGTTTAGGTTGTTTAGGTTGTAAGTGGCTGCTGACGTTTTACGTCAAGACACGTAGACTCTGAGGTCCATTGTGATACCACGGGTTTCAAAGTTAGTTTAGTGTGTTTTACAACACGTGAGCACAAATTTTATACAATTATTCGGTATTCGGCCAATATTGTGGCCGAAGCCGAATAGTGCTTTTTGGCCGAAGCCGAATATTCGGTCGGACACTATAAATGTACAAATAATGCTACAAGCTTACAATTTCGTAAAAAATATTAAAAATGATATTGCCAAATATGCCCGCTTAAATGCGTTACCAGCTTTAATGTTTAGCACTAGAGATGGACGCTGGTCACGTGAATTACTCGTGATCGAAAATGAGCGTTATTAAAATTTTTTGTTCGTGAGTGATAAGTGAGTGAGACAATTTTTTGCGTGAGTGATTCGTAGTGAGTGCATTTTTTTTGCGTGAGTCAAAACTATTTAATTGTATTGATTCAGTTTTTACAATTTTTTTCGTGTTTTAAATGTTTAGCGTGAGTTACGAGTGAGCGTGAGTCACAAGTGAGTGGTGTTTTGTTTACTCACGTAAATAATGAGTAAGTGTGAGAAAAAAAACGGTTGAGTAAATTATTTTTTTTTTTCGTGAGCGTGAGTCAACGTGAGTCAAAATTCACTCACGTGCCCATCAGCAGTTATCACGCCAATGTTGTCAAAGCGAGGCATTTTTTATTAGAAATCAATAGAAACAAAAATATCGAAAAATGTTCAAGTTCCATTTTAGGGCATTTCTAAACATCATATTTTGGTTTATTGCCTCTAGATCAAAAGTTTATGAACGGTCGCACAGGGTCGCAAAAATGTGAATAGAATACATTGTCAGAGACAGATCGTAGTTCGAGGTTTGTCAATATCGTTTGGACTTTTTTGGACTTTGGTGTTGAAAAAAGGCGGATTTCAACAAAAGTATGAATTTCCATAATTTATTTAAAAAAAATATGCTTATAGCTTACTTTTTGGCAGTTTATATCATGTGTTGATCAAACAGGTATGTCTTTAGGAGAACTTCACCGAAAATTTGAAAAAATATTGTGTCGAAGTACAAAAAAAAATTATTTGTTTTATAAATAAAAAATATAAAAAAAATCTCAAACATTGACTTTAACCTCATGTAAAAAAAAAACTTTAAGCTATAATAAAAAGATATTAAAGGTGGACAAAATTCAAGATGTCGACATTCCGAAAAAATATTTTTAAATATGTGTTGCCTTACAGACCTTATTGGCCAAAAAATGGAAATCCTGGCCCACAGTGCACTGAACCGATTTGGCTGAAACTCAATACGAACCAGAGTAGGGGAACGAAAAATATATATTCCAAGTTTTCTAAGCTTATTTATTTATAATTTGTTAAAAAAGAACAACAAAAAAACATAAATATGATGATGGAAAAAATGGTCCCGTGCGACATGTCCCGTGCGACAGTGATTAAAGTTAAATTAAAAAAAAAGTTGAAATAATTTTGAGGTAAAATTTTACAATTTTTAAGAGACATTATAAGCCAACATTTTAAAATTAGTCGCATTGTGATATTGCCTCAGGTTTCGCTGAAATCGGAATTTTGATTGATAGTCGCGAAAACGACTTCTGTTTTTTGTCCCGTGCGAATGGTTGTCTTTTTTGCTATTATCTCGAAAGCTTGAAACAATTTTCAAAATCAACCTAAGCAACAATTATAGAGCTAGTTAAGAGCTATAAGTTTCCCCTTTTGTCAAGAAAACAAATCTTTTTATTTACACTTTTTTTTCAACTTTAATGTGTGCAACGGTCACGTTCGACATGATGGAATTGCCCATATATTTTTAATATCCACAAAATGCCGTTGTGTTGTTTTTCCTTCTTGTTATGCAGTGGTAAGAAATTCTGTCCAAAGTCCAAAAAAAAACAAGTGAGAGTGCTAAATTCGGCTGTGCCGAATCTTTTATACCCTCCAAAATGTAAAAAAAATAAATTGTCAGGGGCGTTTGTTTTTGGGGGGGGGGGTGATGGGGGTCAGTGGGGGACTTTGAGAGCACCTTCCCATCCCGATAAATATAACAAATGTTTCATTTATTTAACAAAAATACAAAAAAAAACATGTAAAAAAGTGTATTTTTTCAGAGGTTGGTTCAGTTCTTCAAGGGGGAACTTTTTCCCCTGAGCCGATTTTGCCCATTTACGAACTTAACCTGCCTAGGACCACAAGACATATTCATGCCAAATTGCAGGAGGCTAGCTCTTTTATTTTGGACTGTATGGTGCCATCTACAGACGGACGGTCGTACATTCACAGAATGTCTTAGAATCGATCATACATATATCAATAATATATATACTTTATGGGGTCCCCAGAACTTTGAACTTCTTGTAGCATAAAAATGCTGGATTTGTTAAAAAAAACACAAAAAATCATGTAAAAATATAGTATTTTTCAGAGGTTGGTTTTGTTCTTCAAGGGGGAACTTTTTTCCCCCTGGTCTGATTTTGCTCATTTACGAACTTAACCTAGCTCTTTTACTTAAGAATGCATGGTGTTAACTACAGACGGACAGATGGACGGACATCGCTAGAATGTCTAAGAATCGATCACTGATCATAAATATATGTATATACTTTATGGGTTCCTAGACCGATATTTTGATGCGTTACACACGGAATGACAAAGTGAGTATACATACCCCCATACTGTAGTTGGAGGGTATAAAAAAAATTAAAAAAACTGTTAAATTTTTATTAAATTATTTACTTAAATTGTTTTTAAAATGTTTGAGTAAATTTTTAATTGCATCAATTGAAAAATTACTCAATTTTCCTTTTTAAATTTAAACAAGTAATTACTCAAATTTGTTTCCTCCATATTTTTTTCTGTGTATAATTCAGTATTGTTTTAATTCTGTAATTTAATATAATCCAATTCTATAATTTAGAATAACATGACTTGGTAGTAAGGTCTAAACACAGGGCACCCACCGATTATTCTGAAACTTGCATATAGGAAAGAGGGGAGCAAAATAAGAGTTACCTGCATTTTTATAGCTGCCCAATCTCACATTTAGCGGATCAAAGGGGAGAGAGAAAAACGGGATTTTTAAGTTTTTTGAGGATTTTTTCCATTTCTTCAAAAGAAACTATATAAATATTTTATACAGGTCGCAAGGTTTTTTGAAGGCCTATCCAATGGTGTATCGGCCGTGTCCGAATTCGGCTTCGTTAAGTTCATTATTGTCAAAAATGTATAATCGTTGGGGTAGTTTATATGGAGATGTATATTAGGGCGTTTCATCAAAAACTTTTTTTTGGATTTTTGCAACTCTTGAAGCGGAATATGAATTCTTATGGCCTAAAAGATTTTTGAGATTTTTTTCAGATTTTTGGAATGTCGGGATCAACTCGCTCAAATCGATTTTATCAAAAAAATGAGGTTATGAAACATAATTTTTTTTATTTTTTGTTCTCTGGTGCCTTTTTTTAACAAAACCGGATATAATACTTCTTAATGTTGCTAGCCTCCTAAAAAAAAATATTCGCGGTCAAAATAATAACTTCAAGGGTCACTAAGATGACCTTTAAAGTAAAAATTCAGAATTTCCCGTGTTCCAACATTAATAATTTGAGAAATATGCAATATATGAACGTAATGATGAATCCGTTAGATAGGTCTTTTTAATACATTTAATTTAAAACCAAAATGACATTTGTCACTTTAGTAGATATATTAAAAAACTAAGATAAACTCATTTTTCCCCCATTTTACAGAAAATCGAAGGGAATCCATTAGTAGTTTTTTTGTAAAATTGAAATAATAAACTTAAAAGAAGTTTTTTTGATTGCAATTAGTGTTTCCAAACCGGAAACCCGGGTTTTTGTCAAACCGGTTTTTTTGACAAAAACCCGGTTTTTTGGTTTTTCCCAGTTTTTTATTTTTTTTTAACATTTCTACAAATGTGACAATAGTCAGATTGGTTTTAAATGAAAGGTGTTTTAAAGACCTATCTAACGGATTCAACATGACGTTCATACATAGCTTATTTCTCGAATTATTGAGGTTAAAACACGGGAAATTCTGAATTTTTACTTTTAAGGTCATCTTAGTGACCCTTGAACTTATACTTTTGACCGCGAATATTTTTTTTTAGGAGGCTAGCAACATTAAGAAGTATTATATCCAGTTTTGTTAAAAAAAGGCACCAGAGAACAAAAAATAAAAAAAATTATGTTTCATATCCTCATTTTTTTGATAAAATCGATTTGAGCGAGTTGATCCCGACATTCCAAAAATCTGAAAAAAATCTCAAAAATCTTTTAGGCCATAAGAATTCATATTCCGCTTCAAGAGTTGCAAAAATCAAAAAAAAAGTTTTTGATGAAACGCCCTAATGTATATACGTACGACTGCCAAAATCATATAAAATAATCTCTATCAAAATAAAGCTGACCCGCATTTTTTTGTTTGTCGAAATTCCTGCTAGTTCGGCTTTTATACTTATTTTCCCGAAAGCCCTAATTTTTTCATAAGGCAACCCTTTTTCAAATTTGAGATTCGGCAGCTAAGAAAAAACAGGTAACTCTTATTTTTTCCCCATCATTCCCATAATCAAGTTTTTAGGACAATCGGTGGGTGCCCTGTGAAAGACCTTCCTTGTGAGTTTTTTTGATGGCAATCGGGCGTGAGAAGCAACGAAGGAGGAAAACAGAATTCGTGATTTTTTTTTCTACCCGTTTTCTTTTTACCGGGGGTACTACTACTGCAACTACTCGACGTATCTTTGACCCCTCTACCAACTTAGTTTTATCAAATTAGGAGTCAGGGCCCTAAAATTTACATACACCAAAAATACTTATAAAGTTCAATGCTATTTTAATTTCTAAATCATAAAATCAATATTTTAATACAAGAAACTACATGAGATATATTAACACAAAACAAAACAAAATAATTTAAATATATTTAATAAACATATCAAAGTATACGTAGTCATTCAATAATAATAATAAAAATTGAACAATAACACATGTAACACATAAGATGATAAAACAAAAAATAAAAAAAACGATCATCCTGTAAAAATATTGTAGAGCTCAACGCACATAATAAAATCTAACAACTTCTATTTATTATACAATAAAATATCAAAAAATACAATAAATATTTAATGCAAAAAAATATGTATTGAATTTAAGATCCTTGTTTGCATTTTTAAATTTATCCATTGTTTTTTTTTTTTTTTGTTATATTACACCAATTTTAAACAATTTGAAAAAAAAAAAAAAATACAGAGTTGATCAAGAACGCAGTATATCTGCATGCAGGGTAGTGGATGCATTTTTTCTTTTCGGGTTTTTCTTTAAGTACACAACTGAAAATATCCTTGCAATAATTTAATAATTAAGTAGCATAAACATTTAAACGCTGTGCTAAATTTAAAAAAAAAAAAATTAAATTATTATTTTTGATTATTATTTAATTAAAAAAAAAATGCACATTTTCTCCTACCAACTCCAAGATATACTATTTACCGAGAAATGATTAATATTTGAATTAATATATTGTATGCGCTCACAAACTGCCATTTATTATATCACCAAGTGTTAAAAAAAAATAATTTAATGAAAATATATTTGTAGTACGTTAAAGTGCTATAGCACAATCATAGTAAAGATTAGAAGGTAAACAGTGTTATCCAAGCCAAAATAAATCGAGGTTTGGGCGACACAGCATCTTTTTATAGCATACCGAAGCGCATCCAAAGAGCGCTCTTGAGGATACAGTAAAAGTAAGGGGAACAAATTTGAACTTTTTGTTAAGATTTTTTATATAAAACTTATAATATAAAATTATATTTTGATAAATTTCACACCTTTTCAATATTTTAAACACTTTTTGAATGAAAAAGCATGAGTTTTGGACAAAGACTCATGATTTGACTGCATCATTATTGCGCATTAATCGGCGCTGCAAGGAGTGCTTCAATCATAACATCTTTAACACATTTTGAATGATGGTAAATAGGTAAACCAAAAAAACAGCAAATGCTTGTTTGTTATATGAAAGAATAAATAATTTGCCATTTATATGTCAGAAATTTCTATTTACATACGTATGTTACAGAAATTTCCAATAGTATTTAAGAAATTCAATTTGTATTTCCAAAATTTTCTAAATGCTTTTTAGAAAATTCTATTTGTATTTCAAAAATTTCCATTAAAAAAAAAAAATCCATGTATATTTTAGAAATTTCCAATTGTATTTCAAAAATTTCCATTTGTATTTCAAAATTTTTTAAGTTCTCTCCAGAAAATTCATTTATATTTCCATTATTTAAAAAAAAAATTAAAATACAGTTGGAAATTTCTGAAACATAAATAGATGTTTCTAAAATATAAATGGAAATTTCTGGTATAAAAATATAAATTTCTGAAATATTAATAGAAATTTCTGAAATATAATTTGTAAAATTATAAAAAAATAACAGTGGAAATTGTATTTCAAAAATAGTCAATTGTATTGTCAAATGTATTCATCTTAATTCTACTTAAATCAGCTCTAAAAAGATATATGAATTCACTGCATCTCTATAGCGCTTAATCAGCACTATAAAAGAATGCTTTAATCAGCGCTCTAAAGACACGTGATTTTAGTGCATCTTAAGAGCGCTTTTTCGGTGTATCCAACTAGCGCTCTAAAGTGTGACATCGCCTTAGAGAATCATGCATGAATTCAGCAGGTTTTGATGCGCTCCTTGGCTCAAGTTTCCTTTCCAAAAGCTGCTGCCAGTTCAGCAAAATTTCTGCTGGGATATTTCATGTATTTTCCAATATGGTGGCAATTAGGGTGACCATTTTATTCCAAACAACTCAGTTTTTTCTTATGGGGAAAAACTGACTAAGTTTTTTAATACTTTGGGACAATAACACAAACGATTTACCCGGAAGATATATTGGGGCCCCTGTAGGCTAGTTGGTAGCGTGCTAGCCTATGAAATAGGGGGTCGTGGGTTCGATTCCCACTAAAACCCTTGGTCGATTTCGCTACAACGAGACGACGGTCATTGTTACCAGTTCTCGGTTAGGTTAAAATTATTTAAAATGAGTTGTAAATAAAAATTGGAAAAATAAATAAAAACTGATCATTGGATCAAATCTGTGGACGTTTGACAAAAGGGGCAAATCCACCTCAAACCACACAGCATTCGGATTTGTCACATTCGATTTAAATAAAATTTGACAAATATATTGCAAATGGATAGTGTTCCTAAAATCATTACCTTTCTGGCTCCAAAACCTTTCGGTTTTCGAAATATGGCGTCTTGAAAATTGGCAAAAACGTCAAATTTTCAATAGGGTGGACATACAAAGTCACCAATAACTTTAAAACTATAAAATCCACAATTACCAAATAGGTATTATTTGAAAGCTGAAAGGATTACCTTATAAGTGGCATGCGCAATTTTTTCTTGTAACGAAAGGTCAAAGGTCATATTTCAAGGTCTAATGTTCAAAGACCTATATCTCAAAATCCGATATTTTTAAAATTCTCAAAAAAATACATGATAACAATCAAGTCAACGTGCTTGAAGTCAAGATTTTCTCTAAGAGTTCATATACAAAAGCTTACACACACGGAGCAGCATAACATGCTAGCATGCTGCTAGCAGTAAACAAACAATGGGAGAGACCTAAAAACTGAACCCATTATATATTAATATTTCGACCTCCTGAATTTGATTTCACTATCAAAACTGAATTTTATCGTAGGGTTTTCTTGTTTTCTTACAAGGAAAATCTTCAAAGTGAACATACGTAATTTCTTTGAAATTTATGCCCATGAAAGACAACAAATATCTAACATCGACCTGTCTGAGCTTATTGGTCTTAATTTAGTTTTAAAGGGTTAAACGGGAGTCAAAAATGACAGATTTTTAGTAATTTTAACTTTTAGGTACATTGATGCCACTTATATCAGATCCGTTTTATTTGAGACATTTTATTGTTTGCATAATTATTTTTGTTAAAAATGTATAGTTTTTGTTATAGTTTTTGTAAAACAAATTCATTATTGGTACTATTTTCTATTTAAATTAAGCAATCACATGAATTTTTTATTGGCAGTTTTTCTTCTTAAAAAAATCTTTATTAGTGTGTCCAAAATAAAATAAGGCAAAAATTCAAAGAAGTTCGAAACATTAGTGTTTCCATTTCTAAACCATTTTTATGCTTGATTATATTATTTTTTATGAGCTTTATTCCGCTTTGAACATAAGGTTCCCCCACCCCATTGCTATTTCCCTACTATGGAAGAATACAGGTTTCGAATGAAACCGATCTGTTATATATGGCATCAATATAAAGTACCTAAACTTTAAAATAACTGAAAATGGGTAATTTTTAACCCCGTTTAACCTGAATTTGGGCCGACAAGCTCAGACTGGTTGATTTTAGATTTATTTTTTCTAGCTTGTGTATAAATTTTAAAGAAATCAGGTATGTTCACTTTCGAGGACTTTCCTTGTAAAAGAACAAGAAAACCCATACAATATAACTCAAAATACATAAAAAGTTTTAAGCCTTGTTCTAGGCCCGCACCTTTGCTTACGACTATGTATATTGTTTTGTTTGTGCAATATTTTTTATATGAACTCGTAGGAAAAACCTTGCCTTCGAGCACGTTTTCTTCTGTAACTTTGGAACCATATGAGTGTCCACCCTGAAATTTTGATACAAATGTAGGGAAAGACTTGATTGTTATCATATATTTTTTTTGAGAATTTTAAAAATATCGGATTTTGAGATATAGGTCTTTGAACATTAGACATTGAAATATGACCTTTGACCGTTCATTAGAAGAAAAAATTGTGCATGTCACTTTTAAGGTAATCCTTTCAGCTTTCAAATGGTACCTATTTGGTAATTGTGGGTTTTATAGTTTTAAAGTTATGGGTGACTTTGTATGTGCACCTTATTGAAAATTTTACGTTTTTGCCAATTTTCAAGACGCCATATTTCGAAAACTAAAAATTTTTGGAGCCTGTAAGGTAATTATTTTATGAAAACAACGCATGTGAAATATTTTTTGCGAATTTCATTAAAATCGGAGGTGACAAATCCGAAAATCACAGTTTTTTGTGCGGTTTGACATGGAATCACCCAAAGCACTTATTTTTTTTGAAAAGTTTTTTTGGAGCTTTTTTTAAGAGACTGAAATGGCAAGAAGTGGCCGATTTTCTCTATATTTTTTAAGAGATCTGATAAGCAGATATTTCAAATTGTGGAGACCTTTAAAAAAAATCATGTTAAAAGTGTTTGTTGTAGCCGAAAAAGTCTATCTTAATATTTTTTTGACAAAAGAACTTAAGTCGATTTAAATGCTTTTGTCAAAACTCCACAGAAATTATTATCTATATTATATATTGGGGTTAGTGCTAATCGAGGGTTAGAGATGGCAAATTTGTATGGACTAACCGAAGATTACGCTAATTTTTATTAAATTGGATATTGAGTTAACCGGCATTAAAAAATATTGGTTAAATTAACAACAATTATAGTTGTTTGGAGTCAACTAGTAATTTAAACTGTTGTAGATATTTTGCATTTGAACTTAAAGAACTTCATTAGTTAGTTTTATTTACAAATCTTTTGAGTATAGTACACAATGCAAATCCCCTAGGTTTTGAGATTTTTTTAGAATATCCCTCAGTGGACTTTTTCCTTTAAGTTCTGAGAAAACTTGCTTTAAGAAAACCTCCCAGGTTAGGAACACGTATATCTTTAAATGAAATTGACGTTTTAAGAGATATTTCAATAAAAACAAGTGAGAGTGTTAAATTCGGCTGTGACGAATCTATTTTACCCTCCAACATGTAAAAAAATTAAAAAAAATGTTGACAGGGGCGTTGTTTTAAGGGGGGGGGGGGCAAGGAAGGTGGAGGGGTCGGTGAGCTGGGGTGACTCCTTGGCCCTACCGGTATATGTTTACAAGTTCATTTTTGTCTGCTTTGTGCACTAAAGTATTATAGTTTTATAATTATTTAAATTATTTTCATCCACGCCCTTAAAAATGGCGGGGGGGGGGGGGGTCAAAAAAAGCGACATTTTTTAGTCCCCTGGTTCCAAGCGCAGAACTATAAACTTCTACGAACATAAAAATGTCTTATTTGGTTCACAAAAATACAAAAAAACGTAAAAAAAATTTGCATTTTTAAGAGGTTGGTTCAGTTCTTCAAGGGGGAACTTTTTTCCCCTGGTCCGATTTGGCCCATTTCCGAACTTAACCTGCATAGGAGCATAATACATATTTATGCCAAACTTGAAGGGTCTAGCTTTTTTATTTCGGACTGCATCGTGTTAACTACAGACGGACGGATGGACGGACATCGCTGGAATGTCTTAGAATCGATCACTGATCAATAATATATACTATATACTATATACTAATATATATACTATATAATATATATATATACTCCCCGACCGATATTTCGATGCGTTACAGACGGAATGACAAAGTGAGTATACCCCCATACTGTAGTTGGAGGGTATAAAAAAATGTTCTCCCTAACTATCTGTGCTGCAAATTTCACTGGCATCAGTTTTGTAGTTTTTGTGTGATTGCGAAAGATAAGGAAATAACTTTTTATTTATGAAAAACGGGAGTGAAATTTTATACCCTTTTGCTGAATCGCGCTCTACATATGACCTACAATTCCCGCTCGGTTACTTCTATCAGTAGTGACAGATTCGGCTTATCCGTTTTTGCATGATTTCAAAACAGGCAGATATAACGTTAAGTATAAAACAAAAGGGCGTGGCAATTTACGCCTCTTTCAATCTTGGTCAGTATACTACAAAGGGCGTTGCAATTTTAATCCCTTTTTCCAATAACGATCTTATATGCACTTGGTTAGCACTGTATGTAGTGAAAATGTCAATAGAATCGGTTCAGCTGTTTTTGTGTGATTGTGAAACAGGCAGAGAGCTTGATTTGGCTATACTGAGCCATATCGAATCAGCAATGATGTGCACGGACAAACTTAGAGATACTTACACAGAAATGACGAAATGGAGGAAACATGGAAGGCAAAAAGGCAAAGATGTTGAATGGCATAAAATGATGTCCACTTTTTATCACTTACCTGTTTGCCGTTCATTTTTCCTTTTTGTGCATGCGTGTGGAAGAAAACGTTTTTAAAATTTACTTCGACATTTTCATACACATGGTGCCATAACACGGGTACATGGGTTAGCAAATAAACCATCTACACATGCGAGAGCGTTTCAACCATCTGACATCCAAAAAGCTGTTAAATTTATTGGTATACAGCCGCTCTATTGGCTCTTCCACTGTCAGTACGTTTACCCAAATTCAAAGATTATCGCGTCATGAAGCTGCCATCTAATGATGAACTTAAAATGAGTAGTCGTTCCTTCCGACGCATATGGGCCAAATACATACCATATGTGACAGTTATGAAACCAGCAGATGATATCTGTGATTACTGTCGTAGTAAGTACGCCATTGTTTACTTTTTTCAAAGTTGTATCTATTGTAATTAAAATTGTCGTTTTCTTCAACAGTAAACTCAATATCAATTACGTAAGCCAAAAACGTGCCTGAACTTGAACTTGAAGAAAAACTTCATCTTTTTCTTAATCACTTACAAAAAGCTCGAAATCAACGTGCATACTACCAAGAATGGTGTGACAATACTGATGATACTGTAAAGGTCTTATCATTCGATTTTGCGCAAACGGTCCATTATCCAGTGTCTCCTCAACAACCCGGTACAGCCTACATCAACGCAACGAAAAAGTGCGCTGCTTTGGAATTACAGACGAAAAAGGGAAAATACAGGTTAGGATTTCATCGTACAAATTCAATCTTGATTATTTTTTATTTTCGAGAGTATAATTTCTTGATATATGAGGAACATGATATTGGCAAAGGTCCAAACACCGTTGTGAGCATCCTACATTATCATTTGGAAACGTATTGCAAAAATGTCTAAACAATTGTACTTTTCTGCGATAATTGTGTTGGACAAAATAAGAATAATGTTATGATATCATATCTGCAATGACGGCTGGTTCGAGGACTTAACACTGCCATTTTATTAAATTTCCTATTGACGGAGCATACTAAGATTGCCCCAGATCGGTTTTTCGGTATTTTCAAGGCCAGGTATGCTATCACTATTATTGATACATATAAAGAGTTGCTGCAATGCGTCGTACAATCGTCACCAGGTGGCCATAATACAGCTGTTTCGTCGAAAAAGTCGTTTGGTATGAATGGGATAGTTATTTTAAACCATTCTACAAGCCACTTAAAGGTATTACACAATTCCACCATTTTATAATGTGCAAAAACTCTTTGAAATCCAAAAAATTTGCTGACAGTAAAGATGTTAAATCATTTCAACTGTCATTAATCCCAGTTGATGACACCATGCCCGAAATTATTCAACCAGTCGGTTTATCTCTGCAGCGTCAGTGGTACATTTATCAGAATTCACCAGCCACCAAAGTGGCATCGAAGGAACTAAAGGCTTCATCGTCAAAACCTAAACCGAAAAAGTCTGTAGCTTCATCTTCAAATCAAGATCCAAAAAAGAAAGAACTGAAGAAACCTGCGACTTCAACTGCAATAAAAATTTCAAGAAAACGTAAGGCCTCATCTCCAGAAAGAGATTCAAAAAAACGAGCAACTTCAAAGGTTTCAACAAGGATAGCGACGAAGAAAACTACTTTATACTGCTAAATAAATATTTTTTGTGCAAAACAGCTTTTTATACCCTCCACTTAGTGATAGAGGGTATATATAAGTTTGTCATTCCGTTTGTAACTCATCCAAATATCGGTCTGGGACCCCATAAAGTATATCGTCACCTAAAATGCAAAACGCCCTATCTAACATTTTATAAATTTTACAGGAGAAGCAAAAAACGTGTTTATATAAAAACTATAAAAGTTTTCATTACAAATTTTTTAAATATTAGTAAAAACACACAAACAAATTCATTTCTGTTAAAAAAAAATATAATTTTTTAATATTTAAAAAGTTATGTTAGTAACGCCCTTTTGTCTTGTAATTTTCAGAAACACAAAAAGCCCTAACTGCACTGAAGATGTTTAAAAACACCAAGCAGATGTCGGGCCATACCCTTGGTCCTGTTCCACCCTCATCAAATGAGGGTGGAACAGGACCAAGGGTATGGCCCGAAATAACATAATGCATCAAAATGCTTACCTTTTAACGACCACAGGAAACTATACTTCCCAGATAATATTTTTTAGTTCAAGTAAAAGCTAGGATAAATGTGCTAAAAGATGAATTATAGAAGAGTTTTAGAGAAACACAAGTTTTGTTTTCATTAAGTCTCTAACTGGGTCCACTTGCTCACTATAAGTTCTCAAAGTCTGCGAAGTAATAAATATATTAGGGACAACATTATATTTACTTGACAGGCGAAATAAGGGTCAAGAAGGGGGTTCAGAATCCAAATTCTTGTAGAATAACTATTATTAAGTTTCATTTCTTACAGAACACAGCGAGTACCAAAATTGCCTTGGCCAAAACAGCGTAATAAGGGGAAGGAGGGGCCCAATTTTTTTATGCGTAACTATTATTAGGTCAGAAATTACGAAAATGGAAAGAAAATCAAAAACACTTCGGTCAAAAATGTATGGTCGTCAAAGCGTTTATTCGGCTTCTGGAAAATTTCTTAAAATCTACAGTCAATATTGGGCATTTGATAGATATCTCACTCGCATCCCACAAAGCTTCTAAAGGAAAATACCTTAGCTTTATTTTGAGTTAAAAAAGGGCCGGTTTTAAAAAATGTCAAACAAGTTTTTGATTTTGCAAAAAAAAAAAGTAAAATTTTTTTTTAAAGACTGCTCCAACGGGAGAGAAGGATGACAGAAGAAGAAGAAAGAAATAGCTATCTTAAACTCTTGGGACACATTTTGCTAGGAACATTAGGTAATCAGTTACATGGATGCAAAAAACACCTGTTTGACCAAAATGAAAAATACGGCCCCCTCTAACTCAGAAAGTTCTTAACCGATCTCGTTGAAAAATTGTGACTAAACTACTATTGGTTTTAAAAGTTGTGTCACTTGAGATGAAAACCCCATATGTAAATGATGAAATTTGACACAGGTTGTTATTTTATCTTTCCTAAGCCCTGTATTTAATATAAGCGATATTAGACATCAACTTGTTTTTATTTCTGCCCCTTTTTATGAAGAAATTATAAGCTTTCCAATGAAGCTAACGTTTTTTGTTATATACTGGGAAGTAATTATGTAACCTGATAGTCGTCAATCGTACCGTTTCCATCGTTATTCCATTACCATATAGTGTCATTTTATAGTAATAGAATAATGAGCTCACGATGACGATTATCAAGTTACATAATTAACCAGGGTTTACAATTAGCATACACAAAAAATTTTTTAAGCAATATAATACTACAAATATTTCACGCCTTCAATATTTTTCTTTATTGCTAATTTCAAAATTAGAATACGAAAGCAATTTTTTTAAATTGCTAATTTATTAATTCAAACTTGAACATATTTTCAAAATGAATATATTCAAATTTTAAAATTTCTGAAGAAAATATTTTAGCAAATTTAAAAATTTGAAAATGAAAAAAAAACTGGTGACAGCAAATTTAAAAATTTTAAAATTAAAAAAAAAAAAACTGGCCACAGCAAATTTTAAAATTTTAAAATTGTAATTTTAGCAAATTTCAAAACATTTAAAATGCTAAAATTGTAAATTTCAAATTCCGAAAATTGCAATTTGGTAAATTTGAAAATATTTAACATGCTTGTTTAGAAAACTTACAAACTGAATAAGTATATTACAATTTGAAAACAATACAAATTGAATACACATACATACATACGTATGTGGGTATGGAAAAAAAAATGATGAACGATATTTATTAAACGAATACATAAATATTAAAAGATAAAAATGTTACACGGTTTTTGTGCAGACTTCTAGAATACATTTTCTAAAGTTTTTTGCCTCCTAAACATAAATCTGTCATCAGAAAAAGTTGTATCGCCTTCTCGAGATATAGGCATTTTAGTTTTTTGTGGACCAATACCTCAAAACCAACAATTCTTTTAGTATTGTAAAAATGTATGTTAAATTTTTATATGAGGGTTTCTGCGTCAACCGAGCCACCCCTCTCTCCAAAATTGGCATGAATTTAAAATTTTTAAAAAATTTTAAAATTACTTAAAAATATTTACTTTTAAATGCCGAGTGACGCCTTTTGAATTTCTATATGGCTGATCCAATATGGAGCCCAATTTTTTAAAAATATTACAGATTCGCTTAAAACGTTTTATATATGGGTTCTTGGGATCGCTTAAGAAGAACCTGCAGTTGGATTTTTAAAATTCAATATGGCGGACTCAACATGGGGACCAATATTTTTAAAAAATAAACCGATTTGCTTGCAACTTTATATGCTCGGGGTTTCGGGGTCGCTAAAGAAGAATCTGAAGTTAGATTTTCTAAGTTCAAGATGGTGGATCCAACATGGCGATAAATGATCCGACCCAGTGGCGTATACAGGGGGGGGCCGGGGGCCCGGGCCCCCTGAAATGATTTCACAAATTTCAGGATTTGGTATCAAATAACAAGTACAATATTAAAAAACTTCTTAGACAAATCGAAAAACATTTAGTAATCTAAAATTTTTTAAAGAAATATGTTTTGAAACCGAAAAATTTTTCTGGTAAAAAAATCTCAAAATCTGAAAATTTTTTCTTAGAATTTCATACTTTTCAACTTAAGATACTAATGAAAAAATATCTTACAACCTAAATTTTTATGTACACAAAAAATGAACCTAATTGTAAGTAAAATGTAGTCAAATCTTAAAATGCGACTTTGTCTTTGAGAAAAATGCCTCAGAACGAGACTATTTCTTAAAAAAAAATGTCTCAGAATCTTACACTCTTCTAAAAAAAAAATGTCTCAGAATCTAAAACTTTCTATAAGAAAAATATCTGAGAATCTAAGACTTTTTTTTTTATAGGAATAATGTCTTAAAATATTAGCCTTTTTCTCAGAATCTAAGACTTTTTCTATAGGAAAAATGTCTCAGAATCTGAGACTATTTCTATAAAAAATTCTCAGAATCTGAGGCTTTTCTACATGAAAAATGTTTCAGAATCTGAGAACTTTCTATAGGAATAATGTCTCTGAATCTGAAAAATGTCTCAAAATCTGAAATTTTTTCTATAAAAAAATCTAAGAATCTGAGGCTTTTCTATATGAAAAATGTTTTGAAAAAATGTTTCAGACACACAAGCTGGGACTTTTTGTGTAGAAAAACGCTAAAAATCTGAGACTTTTCAATTGTAAAAATATCTATTTCTATGGGAAAAATAATTCAGAATCTGAGACTTTCTCTTTATGAAAAATGTCTCAGAATCTGAGTCTTTTTCTATATTAAAAATGTTTCAGAATCTGACAATTTCCTATTGGCAAAATGTCTGAGAATCTGAGACTTGTTTTATAAGAAAATGTCTAAGAATTTGAAACTTTGTCTATAGGAAAAGTGTTTAAGCATCTGAGACTTTTTGTTTGAGAATCTGAGACATTTTCTATAGGAAAAATGTCGAAGAATCTGAGACTTTTTTTATAAGAATCTGAGACTTTCTATAGGAAAATTATCTCATAATTAGAAACTTTTTCTATAGGAAAAATGTCTAAGAATCTTAGACTTTTTCTATAGGAAAATTTTCTCAGAATCCGAGAGTTTTTCTTTAGGAAAAATGTTTTAGAATCTAAGACTTTTTGTATACTGTTTTCTTTTTAAAAAGGTCTCAGAATCTGAATAATTTTTCTTAAAGAAAAGGCGAAGATTTTCTCAGAATCTAAAACTTTTTGTGTAGAATGTTTCAGAATCTAAGAAAATGTGCTAGACTAGAAATATCTCAGATTCTGGGAAAATGTCTTACAATCGGAGTCTTTTCTTTTAGAAAAGTATTTTATGAATATATTTATAGAATCATTTTCTAAAGTGACTTTTTCTCGAGAAACGTTTTTCATTGGAAATATGATTTAGAGTCTTTCACTTTTTCTATAACAAAAACTGTCTTAACTGGAAATTGTCATAAAATCTTAGACTTTTCTTTGAAAAAAAAATCAGATTCTGATAATCTTCATTGGAAAAATGTATCAGCATCTGATACAATTCACACATTAAAAAAAGACTTAAGTCTCTCAAAAAATTTTAAAATATTAAAAAATTTTAATTTTTTCCCCAACAGTTTTAAACTTACAAAAAAATTAAGAATCTGATTGTGTTACATTCAGTCATAGAGTAAAGAAAGGAACAGAGGTACGATTAGTGAAAACTTCGTGGAACCCAAATTGAGAACTACGATTATCTCAAGGCGGGCTCTTTTAGATAATAGAATAGATAAATTGTTTTGTTTTCTTTTCATTTTCCTTTTAAATGCATTCGTTTTTTTTTCTTTATTTCCTTTTGAAATGTATTTAGGGTTTCACTTTTTTCTTCGATTTCCTTTTGAAAGGTATTTGGGGTTTCTCTTTTTTTCAATTTCCTTTAGTAAGTATTCTGGGTTCTAGCCCGAGATAATCGGAGTTCACGGCTAAAAAAAATTAGCAAAAGAAGTGCGGTTTCATCCGTAATATCTCTTATTCTTCTTTACTCTGTGATTCAGTTCAAGGAAAAGATCGAGACAAATTCTAAAACATGTGCTGTTATAAAAATTTTTTGTAAGAAAAAAATTGACAAAAAATGTTGGGCCCCCACCGAAATAAAATCCTGGATACGCCCCTGATCCGACCTAATATTCGGTTCGGCTAAAAAGCCGAGGCGAATATTCTGCCACATTTTTGGCCGAATAAAGAATAATTATAAGATATTGTAGTCACGTGTTGAAAAATGCACCAAACTCGTTTATGAAAAAATTTCAAGCAAATCAGGTTACATAAAAAAAAAAATGGTCGCCATGTTGGATCCGTCATTTTAAATTTGGGAAATTCTACTTCAGATTTTAATTTAGCAACCCAAAACGCGTAAAAAGTTTTAAGTCAATTATTTTTAAAAAGTATCGCCATGTTGGATCCGCCATTATGAACTTAGAAAATCTAACTTCAGATTCTTCTTTAGCGACCCAAAAAACCAGTGCATACAATATTTCAAGCAAATCGGTTTATTTTTAAAAATATTGGTGGCCATGTTGGGTCCGCCATCTTGAATTTTAAAAGTCCAACTGTTCTTTTTAAGCGACCACAAGAACCCATATATAAAGAGTTTTAAGCGAATCTGTAATATTTTTAACAAATTGGGCGCCACATTGGATCAGCCAATAGAAATTTAAAAGGCGTCACTCGGCATTCAAAAGTAAATATTTTTAAGTAATTTCAAAATTTTTTAAAAAATTTTAAACTCATACCAATTTTGGAGAGAGGGGTGGCTCGGTTGACGCAGAAACCCTCATATAAAAATTTAACATACATTTTTACAATACTAAAAGAATTGTTGGTTTTGAGGTATTGGTCCACAAAAAACTAAAATGCTTATATCTTGAGAAGGCGATACAACTTTTTCTGATGACAGATTTATGTTTAGGAGGCAAAAAAACTTTAGAAAATGTATTCTAGAAGTCTGCACAAAAACCGTGTAACATTTTTATCTTTTAATATTTATGTATTCGTTTAATAAATATCGTTCATCATTTTTTTTTCCATACCCACATACGTATGTATGTATGTGTATTCAATTTGTATTGTTTTCAAATTGTAATATACTTATTCAGTTTGTAAGTTTTCTAAACAAGCATGTTAAATATTTTCAAATTTACCAAATTGCAATTTTCGGAATTTGAAATTTACAATTTTAGCATTTTAAATGTTTTGAAATTTGCTAAAATTACAATTTTAAAATTTTAAAATTTGCTGTGGCCAGTTTTTTTTCTTAATTTTAAAATTTTTAAATTTGCTGTCACCAGTTTTTTTTTCATTTTCAAATTTTTAAATTTGCTAAAATATTTTCTTCAGAAATTTTAAAATTTGAATATATTCATTTTGAAAATATGTTCAAGTTTGAATTTATAAATTAGCAATTTAAAAAAATTGCTTTCGTATTCTAATATTTTCTGTAGTAATACTAGAAAATTATTATATTCTATGCAATTTTTGACTACTGCCAGTAGCAAAACAAACCCTGTAATTAACCCCCTGAATTTTTTGTAATAATAGCAAAAATTATAATTAAAAACAATTTTTTTTTACTTAGTTAACGAAAAATTTACTTTGAATTTTATTCAATCGGAATGAAGAACTTCTAATCATGTTTTTTATCGTCATTAATTATATTGTTATTAAATTTTATGTAGAATTTATATCTTACTTAAGGCTAATTGTACTGCATAAATTGCGATTTCTATAGCTGAAAAAGGAACAATTCTCGTGAGAGTGCGGGTCTGAAGGGGTTAATTGGTAAATTTCTAAACTTTATTTTTTGTGTACATATACATATATTTTTCCTAATGGTGGACATTGTGGAAGAAGATGCATCAAAAAAATGTTGAATCTTTAAAAATTGCTATATAATATGTATACAAATGTGTAGTTGGGGCTTTTTGGTTTAATATATATCAAAGCATGTAGTTAGGGCTTTTTGAATTTTGTAAATAAAATCCCCATTTTTGATCAAAGGAGTCTAAATTTTTTTGTGGACATGTATTTTGATCCAATACATAAGAATCAATAAAAAACGCGATTTTGAATTTTTTGTTAGTTAGGGCGTTTTGCATTTTAGGTGACGATATATATTCATGATGCCCTATCGATTTTAAGACATTCTAGCCATGTCCGTTTGTCTGTCTGTCTGTGGAAAATGCTCTCACGGACAAAATATTGCACAGAGATGACTGAAACTTAACACATATATTGGAAGTTCTCCCGAGATGTTTGGTATTGCATTTGAGCGATATCGGTACAGCGCACAGTGATTCGTTCCCATATATCGAGTGGGCAAAAATAGAATATTGGTCGCAGATTTCTGAAATTTGGTATACAAGCATTTAATTATCTAATCAAGAAAAAAACGAGTTTTTGGAAAAATCGGAGCAAGGACACGCCTACCCCCCATATATCCTGAAATTTAAATATGTGATTAAAACTACAAAAATGGCCACAAAATTCCCAAATTTTGTCAATGTTACCAATTTTGATACAGTATTTTATGTGTAAATTTTTTTCAAGATTGAAGCAAGGACTCGTGTGGCTGCCATATATCCTTTTTCTTAAAAAAATTGTAAATCGCTCAAAAATTACTCGATACTCTTGAAATTTTTTGTAAAAATTTGAATAAGTGATGTCAATGTGTGTGCCAAATTTCGCTGAAATCGGTTCTGTAAAACAAAAGTTATTTATATATCCTTTTTAAAAACTGCAATAAAGTGTTAATATAGTTTAATTACAAAAATAAAATAGAAAGAGTTGTCAACGATTTTCCAAATTTGGTACGCAAGCACAAAATTAATTAATAGAAAAAAAATAAAAATTTTGAGCAAATCGGTCGAAGGACATTTGTACCTGTCGTATATCCTGAAATTTAAAAGTGGAGTTTTAGCCACAAAACTTGATATAAAATTACTTAACTTAGTTATTGTCTTAGAAATTTAGATAACCATCGACGTACAACATTTGTATTTTAATCTGAGCAAGGACTCGCGTGGCTGCCATATATCCTTTTTCTTGAAATCGCTGTAACTATTTTAAAAATCTTTCAATTGCTATCAAATTTTTAATATAGATTAGATCAAATAACGTTAATAAGTGTGCCAAATTTCGTTGAGTTACTTGCGGTAACAAAAAAGCTGTTAATATATCCTTTTTTTAAATATAGTCAAAAATATAAAAATACCTAATAACTGCAAAAACAAAACATTCACAACACCTATTTCCTGTTGCATTACGAAAATAAATTTATTCAAAATAAGTTTTAAGTAAACTCGTTTAATACTTGCTTTATTTCTAAGTATATAACCCGTTAATAACAAAAAACTAAAAAATTTTTTTTTTTTTGGGTACTAAAAAATTTTTTTTTTTTCGTTTTTTTAAAAAACTTAGTTATTTTTATTATTTGATCGTATAGAAAACAGTCCAGGATGTTAAAAAAATCAATAAAAAATAATTTTTAAGTACGAACTTTTTTTATGTATCTCAAAAAAAATTTGGTTTTGGTTTGGGATACCAACGAAAATCAAATACTTGTTTTAAAGCAAAATGGCCCACTGTATACTTATTTCATCGAATTTTTTACTATAAATTTATGGTATACAATACAGTAAATCCCTTTATATAAAAAAACACGAAAATGTTGATGTATTTTTTAAATTTATTTACAATACATAAAATAAATAAAAAAAAAAATAATCCAATTTTAGATTTTTTTAAAAAATTTTTTTTTCAACTTAAAAAAAAAACTTAGTTATTTTTATTTTTTGATCTTATAAAACATAGTTAAAGCTACAAAAAAAATAAAAAACAAAAAAATTTTATTCACGAACTTTTTTTATGAGGGCCATTAAAATTTGGTGATTTTGGGGATTTTAGTAAAAGTCATAGATAACTTTTAAAGCAAAACGGCCCACGTACTGCATAATTTGTTTCTGATTTTTTATTATAATTTTACAGAATACTTTATAATATATCAAATTGTAAAGAAAAAATACTTAATATTGGATTTTTTTTTAAATATTTTTTCCATTAATTATATAGCTTTTGAAAAAAAATAAATAAAGACACAAAAAAACCCTAAATTTTTTCCAACTTCAGACAAAAACTTAGTTATTTTTATTGTTTTGCCTTATAAGCCATAGTCCGAGCTATCGAAAAAGCGAAAAAAATAATTTTTTGACTCACGAACTTTTTTTATGCATTCCATCAAAATTTGTCAATTTTTGGAGATTCGGTAGAAAAAATATAGATTTCAGAGCAATACAAAAATGTATTTTAAGATTAATTCTAAAAAATTGCAAATACAACTTTTATCAAATATATTTAAGTAACTTTTGCAAAAAAAAGTTCGTAGATTTCTTTAAAATTCGATTTTTCATAATTATTTTAGTAAACCTATAAAAATCAATTTTTAGCTTTTAACACAATAGCGTTGAATTTCCATACTTTAGCGCCCTCTTGTGGCAACATATGACTTCTTAAAAATAAGAAAAGGACATATTTCTTTTAGTTTACTATTAAACTGTAAAAATACAAAAAATCATCAACATTGAAGACATCCTTTTTTTTTTGATTTTTGCCAATGAAACGAATCACTGTGCAGCGGTTCAAAAGTTATGAACGAAAATGTAAGCACACCTCAAAAATTTCAGTACATTCAACATAACCTAAAAATACAAAATGCTTTAATTCGGCTTCTGGTTGACATATGTGAACATAATTGAACACCAAATGGTATTTAAACAAGTACGAACATATTTTTTGACAAAAAAAGAAAAAAATCGCGGATTTTTTTTTTACCAAAATTTTTTTTTGCGGAAATTTTTTTGCAAATTTTTTTTTTTTCAAAAGTATTTTCCTTTTAAATAAAGTTTTTTGCAATAATCTTTTTAAAATTGTGGAGGGTATCACTACATTCGGCAAGGCCGAATTTAACTTTTTTACTTGTTTTTTGGTAAAATCGTTTTTGCAGCGTTCAATTCTGTTTTTAAATTTTTCAATTTCATTTATTATCTTGATTCTGGATTTTCAATAAAATTCTGTTTTTCTTTCATTTGTGCTCTTCTTTCTCTACATTTTTAGTACACTTCTAAGCAAGTTAGGACTTTCTAGTTTTCATCACGTGAAAGAGCGTCTCAAAAACTATCGAAACCAAAAAATGTGGAAAAAAAAATTTTGAGTCATAAGCAACCTTTTCATAGGCTCAGATAAATTTTTCGTCACGATCTTCAAGCTTCTTAGAGTTTTTTTTAATAGAAGTTATATCAGACTTAAGATACATAATAAACCTTTCGACGATTTATTTTATAAAAATATTTTTTTTCTCATTCTTTTATTTTATTGAATCTTCACTAAAAATTATGTGAACTAACAATAAGTAGTCAAATCTTAAAACTAATATAACTTCCCAGGCAGAAACTGCCAACCGTTCCAAAGAAAAAGTCTCGGCAAAGCACTTTATTTTTTGTGTAGAAGGTAGTATGAATTCGAAAAAGTGCTTTCCAAGCGCTTTGCCAATGTTTTTCTATTTAAATCCGATCGTTTTTTTATTTCCTTGCAGGATTAGGTGCCAGTCCTTGATAGTTCTCATGATATGTCACTTATACACAATGACCTACATATTACAAACTTGACCCTTTTATGTAAAAACACCTGTTTCTTTCGTGAGGAAGTGTCTTAAACTCCGGATAAATACCCGTTTTTTCGGTTCAATACACCATTTTTTTCAGGACTTTTCCAAATTTTTTCCTAAAAGCATTTTTATTATTTTTTTTTTTCCAAAACGCAAAGAAAACTGCAAACAAATTTTTTTTATGGACTTAGAAAATTGTTCAAAGTTTGTTCAAAATTTTTTTATCCTAATAAATGAGTCAATAAATTTTTTTATCCTAATTTAATAAATTTCTTTATTCAAATAAACACCAAAAAAGTTGTGTCTTATGGACTTATGTATACAATTTAGATATGTCCCATTTTTTTGTTCTAAAAGTGCTATAATAGTACCATATTTTTGGTTTTTAAAGCGCTTTCAAAGCGCTTTAAAATAGCAACGGCATACCGTTTACCGTGGTTATCATTTTGGACGCTGGGAGAGTACTAAACTGTGATGCTTTCCCAGCACACAAGCGACAATAAAAGGTACTTTGCCAGCGCTCACCCGTTCGTATTTTTCTGCTTGGGTTATTATTAAGTCCAGCCAGTGCCAGACAAAATTTCATTTGCATTTAAATTATCCAATGTTTTCAAAAGCATCATCCTTCACTTTAGTGTGCCAAGTCAGCAGTGGCCCTCTTCTAAGGCGTTGGTGACCACGATTATTTAGTAGATTGCGTGCTTAATTGTTTGGATGTGATTCCAGTTTTCGTAAGTAGTTTTGGGTATGTTTCACAATTTCATCTTTAACCAGGGAAACATTTAGATCTCTGTGTATGTTAAAGTTTCTAACATACCAATAATCATTCGCAAAATGTTGTTCTGCTTTCTTTATATTTTTTCCATATTAGACGCAGAGGCAGTGCCCCATAACTGAATACCATAGCACCATATAGGTTTTATAATCGAGCTGTAGATCAATACACTCAAAATAATACATTAGTAGATTTACTATTTTTTTTTTGCTAATACTGGTTAGCTAACTTTTAGCAAATTTTTAGTTGAGATTAGCATGTTAGCAAAAATATCTTGTAAACTTCATTTAGCGCATTAGCAATTTTAAACAAAATTTGAACTAATTTTTTTTGCTAGATTTAAAATTGAGTTGACAAAATTTTTACAAGCTTTTTTGCTAATATTAGCAAAATAAATGGTAATTTTTTTTATTTTCAGAAAACTTAAAATGGCGATATCTCGGAAACTAAGCCAGAAAGAGCAAAATGGAGGCCTTTTTTGGTTCTCGAGCTCTCGCCGGTCCTCTTCACATGTGTGGACCCTAATGGGCCCTAACTTTGGATCCAAAAAAGTTAGCATTCCCGAAAATTTTAAAATGCTCATATCTCGGTAAATATTGCCGACACAACAAAAAGTCCAAAAACATTTTTGTAGCTCTCAACACGTAGAACAAGAGCGCAATATAGTCAAAAGCTCTCCGAGTAATATTTTTTAAGTTATCGAGTTTTTTAATTCTCAAGACCCCGGTGGTCCCCTATAATCACGTATCTCAAAAACTCAGCAAGGTAGAGCGAAACGGATCCATATTTCCATACAAATTGTTTTTGTTTTTAAAATCGACTTTCAAAAAATGTATAGAAAATTTTAAATTTAAACTAAAACTTTTGTTAAAATAGACTTTGTATTTTTCTATGGTACGGGCCAATGTGTATGCAAATTTGAACCAGAATTACAAAAAAAAATATACGATCAAAATTATATTTTATTACCATCGATTAACTTATATATACATAAACATAACTGCAATACCGGTGCATATAAATAATTTAACAAATATTGTCCTATTTTCAAAATATTCTGCTTAAAAAAAATACTTTTACATAGAAAAATGTTGGAAAAGGTAAGTTTTCATTAATATATATAAAGAATTTTAAAATCATGTTTTCATTTTTTTCCAGTTGAACTGGAAATTTTCGTATTCAAAATATCGAAAAAAAAAACAATATTTTTGAGTACTTTGATGTTGAAGAAAATTGAACTACGCAGCTACGTTAAACTTTTGCAACTTGGAGGAGAGAGCATATGCACCACCATAGGCGTAGATAGCCCTGTCTGGGGGGGCTTAGCCCCCCAGAATAATTTTAGCCCCCCCAGAATTTTAATCATTCACAATTTTTTTTTAAATAATTTAATGATTTCATTAATTTTTGCAATAATATCTAATGAGTCTTTAGGACTCGTTATGGTTATTCAATGAGTCTTAAGGACTCTTAATGATTATTATATAAGATCTAATAGTTTTTCCCATTGAAAAATAGTCAAAATTATTGAAAAAAGTTTTTATATGAATCTGATGTTTTTGTCAGTAATAAAAACTTTACCGAATCTTAGGGTTTTACCTTCAGGAAAACATTTTAACTTCTTTGATTAAAAAAAAGTTTCTAAGTTCTAGGGGGGTTTTTATAGACAAAAGTTATTGAAAGAAAGAATATGAGAATTTTGACTAATAATCATCAACTTTTGCAATCATCAGAACTTTTTCTTAAAAAAAATCCTAGTTATCTAATGATTTTACTATAGGAAAACCATTAAAAATCTTTCATTCTCAAAACATATCTGGGAGTTCTAAGTTTCCGAAAAATCTACAGAATCAAAATTTAAAAAACAAAAAAAAAAATTTGAATTTTGAACCGCGTTAGGGGGGCATTTGTTTCTACGACACCTAGACGCATGTTAAAGGGAACGCTTCAGGAATTGGTCTAGGTTTTTCTATTAAAAAAAAAATACCAAAAAATTAAAAAAAATCTAGGGGGGCTTTAGCCCCCCCCCCAGAAATGTTGGCTTCCTACGCCAATGTGCACCACCATAATGTTATCACTACGATTCTAATATTACAAACTTTTTACAAATCCCTTAATTTCGCCATATCAAATTGGAAATAAAAATTTCGTTTAAGCAGTTTCAATACCGAGTTCCGAGTTGAAGAAATTCAACTATACGCAGCTACGTTAAGCTCTTCTACTTGGAGGAGAGAACATAATATGTGCCACCATAACGTTATCACTACGATTTCAACACTACAAACTGTTTTGAAATCCCTTACTGCCGCAATAGCAAATTGGAAATGGAAAGAACATATATGCATTTTGAAGGTCGAGGTACAGAAAATTAAACCATGCGCAGCAACGTTCAGCTTACTCAACTTGGGGGAAAAGCATTTGGGAAAGACAACGTTTTTACTAACAATCACAAGAAGACTGTCACCTTACCTACATGGAAAATATTGTCGGCATGATGTAAGTATTAATAGTTTATTTATCCCTCTCCTTCAAATATCCTAACAAACATAACCCAGTAAGATAATATACATACTACTAAATATATTGCTTTTAATAGATTAGATTAGATAAGGCCCTATGCACTGCGACCAATATGATCCCAGCAGAAATTTTACTGAACTGGCGGAGCGCTTCCAAACCTGCAGAATTCATGCATGACTCTCTAAGGCGATGTCACACTTTAGAGCGCTAGTTGGATACACTGAAAAAGCGCTCTTTAGATGCACTGAAATCACGTGTCTTTAGAACGCTGATTAAAGCGCTATAAAGATGCAGTGAATTCTTGTATCTTTTTAGAGCTGATTTAAGCACAATAAAGATTTAAGCACAATAAAGATACATTTGACTATTTCTGAAATACAATTGGAAAATCTGATATACAATTGACTATTTTTGAAATACAATTGGAAATTTCTAAAATATTAGTGGATTTTTTTTAAATTAAAATAAAATTTTCTTAATAGCAATTATAAGATTTTGAAATCTAAATGGAATTTTCTGGAAAGCATTCAAAAAATTTTGGAAATAAAAATTTAAATTTCTTGAATACAATTGGAAATTTATAATTTATAAGAAATAAGCATTTGCTGATTTTTTGTTGGCCTTTTTATCATCATTCAAAATGTGTTAAAGATGTTATGAATGAAGCACTCTTTGCAGCGCCGATTAATGCGCAATAATGATGCAGTCAAATCATGTGTCTTTGTCCAAAACTCATGCTTTTTCACGCAAAGTGATATTAAAAATATTAAAAAGAAAAGCAAGTGCTAAATTTGATCAAAAAATAATTTTATATTATAAGTTTTATATAAAATATCTTAACAAAAAATTACAAATTTTCGCCCTTACTTTTACTGCATCCTCAAGAGCGCTCTTTGGATGCGCTTCTGTATGCTATAAAAAGATGCTGTGTCGCCAAAATCTCTAATTATTTTTGCTGGGATCTTTTGTGCATCCTAGCAGTTGCCCTATAAGTTGAGACTTTTAGTAAAGCCAAGTATCCTATTAGGCATGGATTCCCATATGTCCATTGGAGCTAATGAATGTCCCCTAGATGTCGAATTCGTCTGACGTTGAGTCTTGGGCACTCACAAAGGATGTGTTCTGCCGTTTCGGCGTCAATTTCACAGAATCTACATATTTCAGTGTCCGATAAATTTTTCTTCCTAAGTTGATAGCGAAGATTACAATGTCCAGTGTAACCAGTTAGAGTCCTTAGATCCTTTTTGTCGAGATCTAGTATTCGTTTAGATACCCCAGCGGATGGAGAGATAAATCTTTTTGCCTGACGCTGTCCAGAACAGTGGTTCCAGTGATTGGCAAATTCAGATTCCCTCCATGATCGTAAACATTCCCTGATATGCCCAATGGACAAACCACAGAAGGGTTCCGGACCGATAAAAGGGCGACTTGCACCACGATTGGCCAAACAGTCTGCCCATTCGTTGCCCAAGTGCCCCTTATGGCCCGGGACCCAACTGAGAGTAAGTTCATTGTTACGGCCCAGTTCGTTTAGGGAAAGAATACAATCCATGACAAGTTTCGAAGATACATCTTAGGCTGATAAAGCCTTCAATGCTGCTTGACTGTCAGATTGTATATATATGTTTGTCCTTTTTGTGCACCTACGTAAACATTCGGACACGCATATATGTATATATGGCATAAAGTTCTGCCTGAAATATCGATGGGGATTTCCCCAAAGGTAGTGCGCGTTGGAAATTCGGACCGAAAATCCCAGCGCCAGTATCCAGTATTGGTCTGTTTTGAGCCACCAGTAAACCACACTTGAGATCCTGGTTCTGGATTCAAAGAGCTAGTAGGTAGACCATATGCTCCTTTCAGAAATATCTATTCTAAAATGTCGTATAAAGACTTGTTTGGGTAGCATTCTGTCAGAGATCTTCGCGTATGTTCCCAAATTCCGGTAGTCTGGTGACACTACTGCTAGCATCCTCCTTTACAGATATATGTATAGGTGGGATGTTTAGCATAGCCCCCATGTCATAGGTTGGACAGGATTTTCCCGCCCCTGTTATATATATATACCTTGTCCAGTATAGATCTGGCCGTGCTTTGTTCCACTTTTGGCCACCAAATAGCCTTTGGCAGGCGTAAATTGCCCTGGTAGCTTTTTTGGTTGTTCTGTTCAGATGAGGAGTCCATGTCTGAGACTTGTCAAGAGTTATCCCTAAATATTTCACTTCATCCGAAAAACCTATCGTGACGCCATTTATTTTATGCATGGACAAGTCAACAATCCTTTTAGTAAAGGGTATCAGTGTTGTTTAAGATGGATTAATAGTCAATCCCCTTTCCTGACACCATTTTAAGGTCATGTTGAGTGATTGTTGCATCCGTTCAGAAATGGTTGGCGTATGCCACGCACTGACCGAACTCACAAGATCATCCGCATAACCGTAGGTTCTAAAACCAGAATTATTAAGCTCATCGAGTAAATCATCTATGACCAACGTCCACAGCAGTGGCGATAAAACACCCCCTTGAGGGCAGCCTCTAGTTGCATTGACCGTCATAGATGTGTTACCAAGATTGAGCGTGATGACTCTGCAGATGAGCATCTCCAGGATCCAATTTATGATAAGTAAAGGAACATCCTTTCTTAGCATAGCCCTCTTAATAGCATCGTAAGATGTATTGTCAAAGGCTCCCTGTATATCAATGAAGGCACAGAGGGCGATTTGTTTCGCCTCCAGTGCCTTCTCTATTGATGTCACAACATGATAAACCGCAGTTTCAGTAGATTTGCCTTGTTGGTACGCAAACTTATACTTATGTATTGGTTTGCGAGTCAAACAGGTTTCCCTGATAAAGTAGTCCAACAGTTTCTCCATCGTTTTAAGAAAGAATGAGCTAAGGCTAATTGGTCTAAAAGACTTAGCCAGCTGTTCAGATTTCCTTCCTAATTTGGGTATAAAAACCACATTTACCTCCCTCCATGGACGTTGGACATGGCCAAATAGAAGGCTTGATCTAAATAAGCTGATCAGTTGTGGGATAATTAAATTACCCCCTTTCTGAAGCAGACATGGATAGATACCGTCCGGTCCAGGTGATTTGAAAGAGGAAAAATTGTCTAACGCCCAATGAACCCGTTCTTTCCTAAATATGTTGGCCGTTAGACGGATGTCTTGGCCTATTAAAGAGGGGTTTCTTAAAACAGGCATAGAATCATCTCCGGCCGTGCTTTTAATAAAAGTTTTAAGTACTTATTATGAGTAAAAAATGTTTTTAGTAGTAGCAAGTTATTTTTTGCTGGAATAAAAAAGGAATTATTTTTAATATTTTTTCAGTTGGAATTCCGTAAAAAGTATTCGATGGTCTTAAGCATCCCATGGTCTTAACAAAATACACTCTATTATCATGTATGTATCTAAGAAGTCAATATTTAAAAAATATTCGTTTGGCGTTTTACGAGTAAACCACTTATAAAATGTCTAGAAATACCTTTTATACATATTAATATTTTATATCTTTTTTTTATAGATTTTGACTTTAAATATGCTAAAATGAGGTTTATAGCATAACAAAAACGCTACACTGAAAAAAAGCTTCGTGAAATTAATGAAAATTGACATAACCTTAATGAATAATGACTCATGTTTTCAACCGAAGACAGGTTTCATTTGATTAATGAAACGTGTGTCATTAAAGTTCCTTTTTATGAAAACTTGCATATAAATAATGAAAATATTCTTAGAACTTGTTCGAAACGTTTTATGAAGTTTTTCATGAAATGTATGAAAATATTCATTGAATCAATGTGGAATATAAGTTGGTAATGTGCGTATGATAATTGCTTTTTAAAAGTAACTACACACAGAGAAAAAGCTTCATTAATATAATGAAACTCATCATAAAAGTTCGTCCAATGAAACTGTTTCATTAAATTTATGAAATGTTTCATAAATAGTCATAGTATTTATGAAACATTTCATTATATTTATGAAAATTTTCATAATATTTATGAAAAAGTTTCATTGGACGAACTTTTACTTATGACAAATTGTTTTACAGTTCTTTGAGTGTAGTTGCTAACTTTATTAGGTTTTTTCTATTAGAAAATTTTCATAGAAAACCCCTAATAAAGTTAGGAACTAGTTACTTACAAAAAGCAAGTATCATACACTCTTAAGTGAAGGAAAATTGCAACCTTGAATTGAAATGAATGAAAATTTTCATTAACAACAATTTTTGTTGAGGCACATGTAACAGTCACTAAAATTTTATTGAATTGCACATTTTTTAATGGGTTTCAATTAGTTTTCTCACACAAAGTTTTACTTCATCCTTAAATTGGGCTAAATTGCAGTTTATGGGGCACAGCGAAATTGAAAAAAAAGTAAAAACGCCTCCTTTTATCATAATATTAAACACGTAAACTTTATTTTGCGAATTTATCTTTAAATTAAGTACCAACACATACCAGGCACTCCTGGACTCTGAGGATCTGGGGGGGGGAGGGGGGTGCGTCCGGAGGCACTAATCATTATTTTATTCTTGTTTAATTCCAGAACTGGTGGCGTTGTTAGTTTTGCAATTTTGGAGTGCCCCATAAACTTCAATTTCGCCTTAAATTGTAAAGCATTAAAACCACGAAATAATATAAAACATCGCAGATTATAGTGAATATAAAATTAAATAAAATTACGCTTCATTTATACACTGAAAAAAATAGCTTCGTGAAATTAATGAAAATTGACTTAACCTTAATGAAAAATGACTCACGTTTTCAACCGAAGACAGGTTTCATTTGATTAATGAAACCGGTGTCATTAAAGTTCCTTTCAATGAAAACTTGCATATAAATAATGAAAATATTCGTAGAACTTGTTTGAAACGTTTTATGAAGTTTTTCATAAAATGTATGAAAATATCCATTGATTAAATGTGGAATAGTAGTTGGTAATGAGCGTATGATAATTGCTTTTTACAAGTAACTAGTTGCTAACTTTATTAAGGTTTTGACATGGGAATTACGATAAATTCATGTTGGTTGAAGTTATCAAAATTTCCATAGAAAGCCCCTAATCAAGTTAGGAACAAGTTACCTAAAAACAGCACGTATCATACACCCATAAGTGAAAATTTGAATTAATAACAATTTTGGTAAGTCACATGTAACCATCACTGTAACCGTCACTGAAATTTTATTTAGGGGCATGTCACAGACTCAATTCTGATCGGATTTGAAAAAAAGTTGTTACTAGTAAAACGCAAAACAATTTTTTTTTCGGAATGAAATCACTTTCAAAAATCAAAGTGGAATTGAATTGCTAAAAGTGGTTTCATTCCGAAAAAAAGTATTTGCTTTGCGTTTTACGAGTGAACCACTTATTCCACTTCCGAACGGAATTGAGTCTGTGACATGACCCTTAATTGCACACTTTTTATGGTTTTCACCTAGTTTTTACACACAACAAAATTTTACTCCAAACTTAAATTGGTCTGAATTGCCATATAAGGTAAACTATAAAAGACAAAAACGCGATGACACAGACTAAATACAGACTCGACGGTAGAGTTTTATAAGAAAAAATGGGGAAAATTTATTTATTTATTTATTATTAATTACATTAATACAATTATTGTAACTAACTTAAGCTAAGAGTACTAGCTGCAGCGGCTTTCGACTCTGAATGTTAAAAATAGTTTAAAATTAAATATGATTTTGTAGGTTATTTTCTAAAAAATATTTACAAATTAATTTAATGTTTGTTTCGTTAACAACTTTTAAGAGTTCAGATGGAGGACTAGTTCCAAATATGTTGGTTCTGGACGAATGGTACAATGGGCACTCATCAAGGATGTGGGCTATATTTTTTTCTGTATTGCAGGATTCACATTTTGGAGGTGTTGTTTTTTCTAGTAGATATTTATGAGTTAATTTGCAGTGACCAATTCTAAGGCGGACTATTAAATTGGTTTCCCTTCTAGAGCATGTTTTGGGATACGTAGGTTTCGATCCCGTAGGATTATTGTTTTTGTAGTTATGTTGATATAAACTCCATTTGTCAACGGTAATTGATTTCAAATGAGAGTAAACTAAACTTAAAATATCTCGAGTTTCAAAAGTCGTGAATTTTGTTAGTGGTCTTTGTTTTGCTTCTGCGGCCTGTGAATCCGCATATTCATTACCTGGTATGCCAACATGGGAAGGAACCCACATAATTTTAATTTTGTCTGGAAGTTTTATAAAAATGTTTCTGATTTGATTTATTACCGGAGAGTCATATAAAGAATTTTGTATCGCCCGAATAGATGAAAGGCTGTCAGTGCAGATAATATAATCTGAGTCGTTTGTAGAGGCGAATTCAATAGCAGCGAATAAGGCCGAAGCTTCAGCTGTGAATATGGAGCAGTAGTTGTCGATATGACCGATGTTGATGAGTTTACCGTCACGTTCTACTGTTGCAAACGTAGTAAAATCTTTTGATTTAGATCCGTCTGTAAACAGGAGGTTCCAATTGTGCCTAATATAGTATTCAATTATGTTATTAAAAGTCTGTTTGTAAATAATGGACGGCGTTGAAGTTTTTGGAAGATCTAACATAGATAGAATAAATGAAGACTTTTTTAAAAGCCATGGTGGTTCTGATTGTTGTTTGAGAAGTTGTGGTTGAAAATCTAATCTTATTTCAATTATTCGATTTCAGCTTCGAATTAAAACGTGTTCAACAAAACACTAAACTTGATTTCATGTGATTCGGAAATTTTCAAGTGAATTGAAAAGTTGTAAAAGACAGAACAGAGGCACAGACTAAATACAGACTCGACAGTAGAGTTTAATAAAAAAAAATGGGGAAAAACTAAGCGATTTTAGGAGAAAACACAGCTGTTTTTAGTCCGTTTTGCGCTAATATGGCAACACTTTCTACGACTTAGGAGTGAGTGAAACAACAAAAACCGATCTGGCATCAATTTTTCTTATGGCGCGTTATATTAGCTTTCTCTTTCTAACCTAATTCGTAGAATAATTTCAAATAATTAACCATATGGCTCAAGACAACTTTTTTGACACCTGTCACTTATGTCGAGTCTGTATTAGTCTGTGGCGATGACTTTAAAAACACGTGCTGCCAAAACGTAGCAACAACGTAGCAATGGAACAAAACAAATTACCCTACATTTCATCACAAAATTTTAATGACTTAAAAAACTATTTTTCTGTTGCAAATTATATTATATTTTATAAGAAACAGTCAAAAGAAACACTTATACGGAACTTTTCGCTTGTAATTTCAATTAGATATAACCAGCATAACACACACACAAGTTTCAATAATAAAGCAAAAAAATATAAAATTATTTTATTTTATTAGAAAAAAGTTAAAACACATGTAAAAATTACAATTAGACTAAACACGCGTGGTGTAATAAAACGTCGTATGTTTTTGTTCTGTTTTCTTTCTCTTATTTGCAACGCAGAGTTGTATTTAGTTCTAAAAAATATTATGATATTTTTTAATGAAATTATGAAATCTAATAAAGCAAGTTTCATAAAATTTGTTCATAACATGCATGAAATTTCAATCAGCTTATGAATTCCTTCATTTAAGTAATGAAAACAAAATAATGAATCCGCTTCATTAATATCAGGAAGGTTATTTTTTTCAGTGTAGTCTAAAAAAAAAACAAGTTAAATACGAGTTTACATTTCACATTTTTATTAACTTCACTGCATTTTTTCACACAAAGTTTTACTATTTTAATACATAATTTAAACCACGATATTATATAAAGTAACGTACATATATATGTAATTAATGAGTTCATTTCATTTTAAATTTTGTATAAACACGAAAACAACTATAAATAAATACTTCTTGTTCTTAAGGCCTAGTTAGCCGAGAAAACGTAACCGTAACCCTAACGTAAAAAGTCAGCTGATTGTTTTTGATATGCGTAAACTAATGAAAACGATTACCGAATTCAATTGTCACGTAAACGGAACGTTCCGACCTGTTTAAAATAGAATTTTACAACGTTTCCACGTGACATTTGTAAACAGCTGATTTTCGGTTTGTTTTTTTTCAAAAAAAAAAATGTGATACAAAACTAAAAGTGCAAAACAAATAGAAAAATCACTAATTCAATTTAAATAAACAAACTAATTTAAAGTCTACATATAAAAAAACATAAATAAAGTAACAATTAATTGTCACGAAATTAATTTTTGCGGGCTCGATCAGCTGTTTTTTTTTTTTTTGTACATTTTGTAAAGACTAAACAGACGCGACACGTACAGACTATACAGATGCGACACGACAGGTGTCAAAAAATAACAAGTTTTATAAACAAAATTTAATGAAATTTTTTAATGAAACTACGAAATCTTATGAAGCAAATTTTATGAAATTCGTTTCCAATATGTATGATTTTTCAATGAGCTTATGAATTCATTCATTGTTTTAATGAAAACAAAATAATGAATCCGTGTCATTAAAATCACGAAGGTTGTTTTTTCAGTGTAAGTCTGAAGAAAATCTAAATTAACAATAAAACAAGAAAACAACAAGGAAATCATCCTTCCTTTAATAAGCCCTTTGCTCGCTTCCTGATATTTTAAATCTTTTATGTTAATTTTTTTTACTATCAAAATGTGTTCTAATATCTAGAAGTTAAATTATATATTTTTATATGGTCACAAAAATGCAAAGGGAGTAAAGGCCTATTCACACCTGCGGTGAAATCTCGTTCGAACGAGATTTCGATCATATGGTCTGTATCATTTTATACCAGGGTTGGCAACCGAAACGAATAACGGTATCGGTAACGGTATTGGTATTACATATTTTTTATATCGGTAACGGTAAAGGTAACGGTATTTTCGATTATTTCGGTAACGGTGAACCGTTACCGAAACATCAATACCGGTACGTACCGGTATTATAAATAACATGTTAACAAGTTACAAATTTGTTAAAACGCGTAAAAAATAAAAAAAAAAAAACCATAGAGGCACCTTTGCCCAATAAGCAAAAAAACTGCATTTTGAGCCATATGAGAAATCAGCATTTTGAGCCATTTGAGAAATCTGCTGATAATGGCTGACGCGGTTAGCTAAATTTCTCTCTGGATAATCCACGTAGAATATGCTGAAAAAAACGTCAAGACAGCAAAAAAATCTGCTGATTTTAATAGTGAAAACAGCCTGAACTGTTTATTTGAAATCAGCAGATTTCTCTGTTAAAATTATCAAAATTGTTTGCCCTGTTGAAAAAAAAATCGACAGGGATAAAAAAACTTGGCAAGGATGTTTCAGGAGATATTTTTTTAAGGGGGAGGGCGGACCGTATTGGAGGGACACCTTTCCTCTCGCCATATATGTTAAGGAATTAAGAAATTACTTTCATTTATATTTACGCATAAATAATACAATTTTATCAATATTTAATTTTATTTGCTATAGCCAAGCCCCCAAAAGGTTCGAACCGAAAAAAATCGCATATTCTAATCTTGGTCAATGAACTTCACACGGCATAAAAATGTTTCATTTTCTAAACAAATGGACAAAAAAATAAATAAAGTGTGTTTTTCTGGCGTTTTGTAAGTTTTTTAGGGGGGAACTTTTTTTCATCTGGTCCGATTTTCCCATTTCGGAACTTAACCAGCCTATGATCATAAGACGTATTCGTAACAGCAGAGTAGCACGTTTATTTTGGACCGTATCGTGTCTTCTACAGAACAAAAGACGAATGTCTTCAATCAATCGATCACTGATCAATAATATAAAATCTTTCTGAGGTCCAAGACCGATGTTTGAATTTAGTTAATTGCAAATGTGATCATTGGTTGGATTGGCAATGAACAAAAATTTGTTTTTTTATTTTAAGTATACCCGACTAAAAATAAATATACAGGTCCATATATAATTTGAAATTGAGCCATATATTTGGATAAAATAAGATGATGAAATTGGTGGATCAAAATAGCTCAAAATTTGTTATATTAGATTAAATATGATCGATTTTGATATAATTGTATATAATTTTATATCATAAGATAAAATATGTAGAATTTTGTATAAAATATTTAAAATATTTTTTTGTCTCATAATTTTCAAATTTATCCCAAGTTTTTTTGGCAAAAAAAAAATGTGTCCGGGACTTCGAAATTTATTTTAGAAAATGTACCAAAAATATTTTATATCCAGGACTTCGAAAATTCTACAAAGCTTTTTCAGGACTAGTAAAATTTTTCAAAATTTGGCTAATTTTTTTTTTGTTTAAATCATTTTTAATGAAATTCTTAACTCCAAAACGCAAAAATTATTTGTGTCTGGAAATTTAAAAAAATTTTCTCGGGACTTAGAAAACTTTTTCCCCCGATTCGGCACCATATATATATGTACATTAGGGATATAACCAAAATGGGAACCTATCATAATCGTATGGGCAATTTTATACTGATAAGAAAAAACGTAATCCGGGAACATTTTGGTCCAAAAACCTTCGGCACCGATTGCAATTTCTAAAACACCATAAATTTATATTTTTTTATGTTTTATGGTGGGATTCCTTCCCATCCACCGTTTCTTGGCTTTTTGTCGTTTTACAACAAAAATAAAACAATAACAAATTTAAAAAATGGTTTTCGACACTAGAAATACGGGTTTTCCGAATAATAAAAAAAAATATTATCGAAAACTTCATCGCGATCGGTGCCGAACCTTTTTTAACATTCGCGAAAAAAAGAACACACATTTCTTCTTGATTTTTCATCTACATTCTCAATATGATAGGTCCTTTTCGATATTTGCAAAAAAACGCAAATGGTTATATCCCTAATGTACATCTCATCTTGTATGAGGTCAGACATGGAGTTGTATATCATATATTTATTTATCTAATTTTGTATGAGGTCATTCATGGAGTCATATAAAATATTATATGCAATATCTAATTTAATAAAGCTTTATATATTGTATGTGGAGCAACACATGATTCGATATCCTTTTATATGGCACCATATTAAATTTTGGGTGTAAAACTTAATACAAGATACATTTACATATATTTATGTAAAGTACTGTGTATGGCCATATATAAATATATTAAATAATATGTTACTATATCTAAACTTTTTTAGTCGGGTATTAAAAATATTTTAATATGTTTTTAATCCACAAAAAATTATAAAATAAGTAATAATTATGCAACCGAAACAAAACCGATATAATACCGGTAAAAATCCGTATAAAGGTAACGGGTTTTTATCGGTAACGGTATTTAAAATTTTTTATTTCGGTATTGGTAACGGTAACGGTAGTCAATATTAAAGGGTTTTTAATCGGTAACGGTATTGAAAGGGTAACGGTAGCCAACACTGTTTTATACACAACCATATGATCGAAATCTCGTTCGAACAAGATTTCACCTCAGGTGTGAATTGGGTATAAGTAAAAATCTAAATCATTAAACTAAAGGTTTTCATTGAAATATATGAAAAACACCATACCCGAGTAAAAATTATGGCGTCACATAAAATTATATAAATTTTATCCCAAAAATGGTGGATAGAATTACATTAAATTGGATTTATTAATATCTTATTTTATTCATTTGTATATAGTTTGATACAATTTTGTCCGAAATTTGTCTCTATCCAATGGCATCAAATTATATGTGATTGGATACAATAAGATCCAATTATATCTAACTAGCTAACTCGCCCGGTACTTCGTTACCGGTTAGCTGTAACAAAAAAAAACAACTTTATTACTTTAAATTCTCATTAATTTTTAATTAAACATAAAAATTTTTTGTTTCGACCTTTAAAATATTATATTTTGAGTAGATTTAAAGTAGTAAAAAAATTTGTTTCCAGGGTAACCAAATAAATATATTTTCCATGCTCTTTAACCACTTTAAAACAAAATATAATTAATAAAATTAGTTCAAGTCCCCGTTATAAAAATGTGTTTCATCTATAGACTGTGTGTAAGTGGTATAACCAAAACTTGAGCAAAAAAATATTTTTTCTGCTGGAAGATCCTAAGTGCTAAATATTGAGTTGCTAGTACCATTACTTCCGAAAGTATGAAAAGTGTCCCATTTTTTCTCTTAAAATGAGAATTTTTTAAAAACTGGACTGTACTTCATAATGTTTTTTTCCGCGGGAGGATCCTACAGTACAAATTTCAAATTTCTAGGAGCATAAGTTTAGATGATGCAAAATGTACCAATTTGACCTGTTTCTGCCTTAGAAGTAATGTTTGCAATGCGGTTTTAATCGTAACCGTAACCGCACAAAAAAACCTGCGGTTACGGTTAATTTTATTAAAGAGTTTTTTTTTAGAAAAAAACAATGGAAAAAAAACAAAACATAATAAAAAATTTCATTTATAGATACAAAAAATGCCTCAGAATAGAAAACTGTTTCTATTGCAAAAATATTTCAGAATCTGAAAATTTTTCTGTAGAATAAATATATCAGATTCTGTGACAGCTTCCTATGAAAATATGCCTCAGAGTCTGAGACTCTTTCTTTAGAAAATATGCCTCAGTCTGAAAAATGTTATATTTAAAGAATAGAATAAATTCTCAGAATAAATTTCTCAGATTCTGAGACATTTTCTAATAAAAATATGCCCCAGAGTCTGAAACTTTTTTTAGAAAATATGCGAATAATTTTCTATTAAAAAAATTGTTCAGAGTCTGAAACTTGTTCTATAGAAAAAAATGCTCTGAATCTGAAACAGTTTGTATAAAATATGTGTCCCTGAATCTAAGAATTTTTCTTTAGAAAAAATATTTCATAATCTGAGACTTTTACTACTCTGTTTTTCTACAAAGAAAAATAAGGATATTTAAGACTATTTAAAAACAATCCCTAAAATCCAATATTCTTTTTTAACAAAAAATGGCTATAAATCTCAGAATCTAAAAATTGTTTAATCAAAAAAGTGTCCAGCTTCTATTTTTCTACAGAAAAAAATTCTCAGAATCTGATACTTTTTTAATTAAAAAAAAAACAATTAATTTCATTTTGTTTTTTAAAAGGGACAAAAAACTTTTTTTATAACTATCTTCCACCAAAACTCAAAAGCTATACCCTCCACTGTCTACATTTTACATAAAATCAGTAATGAACTTATATTATGCATCTTTATTAATAAAAAAAAAAATAAATTAAAATTATTTTAAAAGAGTGCGGATAACCGTTAACCGCGGTTAATCGCATGAATTTTAACCGTAACCGCGGTTAAGGAAAACTGCGGTTATTTACAAACCCTAAGACAGACAGACAAACCAACACTCATACCCTGTTCTCACGAGCATCTAAAAACGGTTTTAAACGACATTTGTGTTAATTAAAAAAAAAGTGTTCACACGTAATTTCACTCGTTTTATTTTGGTTTTTATGTTTTTATTTTGACATTTGCATTATCAGCTGATAAACATGTACACGTTTCAACAACAAACTAAATTAAAATATTAAAATTATATTCATTAGTTATACATATAACTGTTTATAATGTTCAAGAATTGTTTAAAGATAAAAGTAGCACGATTTTTATTTGTATTATTTACATTTTAGTAATAAACAATGTTGCCAATATTAATAAAATGCTTTAAAAATGCTGAACATTCAAAAATACTCAATTCAACCCCTGGAATTCCGCTCGTTTTAAATCGTTTTAATTTTAAAACGAGCTAAAAACATTTTTATTTTGACATATTACAACAAAAAAATGTATGGTAAAACGAGTCATAAAAATGGTTTTTAAGCATAAAACGAAAAATGTTGCTAAAAATGGTTTTTAGCTGTAAGTGAGAACAGGGTATCAGATTGATAATATTAATAATAGGGATATATAATTAGGGTGGGTCAATTTGTTCGAGTGAGCAAAAATGTGATAGGCTTATAGCAAAAACAAAATCTACACGAAATTCCGAAAAAATTTCCCAAAGAAACTATAGGTCTAAAATCAAAACCTAGCTCCCGCCGAGAGACATCAGTTTTCTGACAAAAATCCTGTTATCTCAGACACTTGCTCTGTAGAAAAAGCCATAGAATCTGCGAAATTTTATACTTAAAAAATGTTTCAGATGTATAGCCTTGTTTTCTTAATAAAGAATATTGGATTCTACTTTTCTTTAATAGTTTTAAATTTCCGCATACTTCTAAAGAAATAGGTTCAGTTTTTTTTTATAGCAAAAGTCGCAGATTCTAAAGGTGGCCATGCACTTGCAGTATCGTTGTAAAACTTGGTGGATGGACGTGTGCAATTTGTTTTTGTAAAGGTCGTCAAGCAAGCCCATTCACGATCAAATTCGCATTTTCATCCAACAAATTGTACAGCCTGCAGTATCATGTATGCCCCTATTAAGATTTGTTAGCTGTAGAAAAAAAATGTTTGTTCTGTAGAAAAAGTCTCACATTCTGAAATATTCTTTTTATAGAAAATGTCTTAGATTCTAAAACATATTTTTTTATAAAAACTGTTTCAGACTCTGATGTATTATGTTCATAGAAAAAAATAGAAGTGTAACAGAGTCGTATTTCGCTTGAATAAGTATTAGTGACAGCACATTATGTAACTTTTGACGTTTAATAAAAACAATGCAACATAAAGGAGAACAACAACAAAGAAAACAACAAAAGAAAAAACAAAAGGTTTTAAACTATCAATAGTGTGTATTATCTTTAAAAAAAACGTTGAATAATGCAAAATAAATAATAAATTTAATTAAATGAAAGACAAATTTCATTTTTTATAAACAAAGAATCTAATTTGATATTAAATACGTGTGAGATGAGGAAGAACAAGCATTTTGCCACCATATTGGAAAATACATCAAATACAACACTGCGTACCTTCTAATCTTTTCTATGATTATGTTGTTGTTCTTTAAATATCAGTTCTCTTATGTTATTTTCTTTTTTGTTTATATGTATGGTTGCCAGATTTAATAAAATATAATCCCTGAGGAGGCTGGAAAAATCCCAGCGAAACGTTGGAGGAAGAAAATTAAATAAATGTCTTTTATTTAAAACTAGCTGGCCCGGTCCGCGTTGCTGGCCCAAATATAAGATTTCGTCTCGCTTCAAATATATAGCCCTGCAAAAAATGTAATGAATTTCTTGGCTTAGAAAAATACGCAGATAATCATCTTGAAATTATATTTTAGGAACTAAAAAAAATTACCAGGCCTTAGACTTTGCGATCTGTACATATTTAAAACTTCTTTGGTATTATTACGAACAACACAAAAATAAATTACGCATATCCTTCGTTCTTATCGTGAGCTATTGTCTGGAGTTCAAACAAACCTTTATAGTTTTCCCGAATTTTCAATTTTCCCGGGACACTTTTCTCATTTATATTTCCTTAAAAACCTAATTGGAATTGGAACATAAAAAAATCGGTCCGGTGTGCTAAGTTAAACTTGTACATATGTTAACAATACCCAAGGAATTAAAATCATTTTTACCAAGTTTAAGCGGAATCTATTAAGAACAATTTTTTTTAATCGAATTAGAGTAAAAATTAATTTTGGATATATCGAAAAAAGTGGACGACGACAATTTTTATTTCCGAACAATTATATGGACTATTACTTACATTAAAAAAAAAATAGCCAAATCGATCCAGGCGTTCTCAAGTGTTGCAAATTTTAAGGATATTGAAAAATGTTGGCTTTGAAGTGGTGGAGGACAATAATTATTTCCGTAAAATCCGTACTTGGACTATAATGACCATTAAAGAAAAAAATTACCAAATCAGGCAAGTCGTTCTCCGATTTTAGATGTATTGAAAAAAGTTGGTGTGGACAATTTTTCTTTCCGTAAAAACCTTAGTTGTACTATCACAAACGTCAACAAATTCTACTAATAGCCAAATCGGTCCCGCCGTTCTTCAATTTTAGATATATCGAAATAAAAGTGGGCGTGAACAATTTTTATTTTCGTTTAAACCTAAGTTGGTCTATGGCGAGCATTTGAAAAAAAGTTTAGCCAAATCGATCGAGCCGTTCTCCGATGTTAGATATATCAAAAAAAGGAGGCGCAAAGTGGGCGTGATTTATTTATTTCTGAAAAAACCTAAGTCAAACATTTAAAAAAAAATAAGACGAACATTAAAAAAAAATATTTAACAAATCGGTCAGTTCTGAAGGGTCAGTTACCAACGAACTACATTTTATTTTTATTTATATTTTATTATTCTAGAATCTCAAATAATTAATTATATATCTTATTTTACTATAGAGCACATTTTATATATTCGAAAAAAAAAGAGTGGGTCGACAACTTTTCTTACCGTAAAAAACTTATTTAAATTTAACCAACTCGGTCCATCCATTTAAAAGTGGGCGTAGAAATGGAAAATTGTTCTTTCCGAAAAACCTTAGTTGGACTATGACGAACACTAAAAACAAAATTAGACAAATTGATCCAGCCATTACATGATTTATAATATATATATTGGGAAAAGTGAGCGTAAATAGGCGTGGACAATTTTTCATTCCATAAAAATCTTTTGTGGACTATAACCAAATCGGTCTAGCAGATATAGTTCTTTCGATACATAGAAAAAAGTGGGCGTGGGAAATTTTACTATCCGTAAAAACCCTAGTTGAATTATGACGAACATTTTCATCAAAAATTAGCCAAAGTGTGCGTGGTCTATTTCTTTTTTCGTAAAAACAAAAGTTGGAATATGATGAAAATTCATTTAAAAAATGTTTGTCAAATCGGCCCAGCCATTCTCAGATTTTAGATAAATTGAAAAAGTGGGTGTAAAAGTGGGCGTGGTCGATTTTTCTTTCAGTAAAAACTTAAATTGGATTACTACGAATATTTAAATAAAAAATTACCCAAATCGGTGCAGCCGTTTTCCGATTTTAGATAAATCAAAAAAAAGTGGGCGTAAAAGTGGGCGTGATCAATTTTTCTTTACGTAAAAACCTAAGTTGGACTATGACGAACATTTCAAAAAAAAAATTGTCCAAATCGGTCTAGCCGTTCTCAACTGATGCTGTTACCAACGAACGACAATTGATTTTTATTTATATAAAGATTGAAAATTACGTGACCTTGAAAGCCTAATTAGAGTATTCTAAAACACAAAAACCCAAAAAATTATTCAGATTCTAAAGCATATTTTCATTAAAAAACTGTCTCAGAATGCGAAACATTTATTTTAGAGAACAATTTTCAGATTTTAAAAAATTTTTGCAATAGAAAAAGTTCCATATTCTTAGGCATTTTTTGAATTTTTTATTATTCTTTGTTCAATTTTTCATTGATTTTACTAAAAAAAAACTCTTTTTCCCTACAAATATTATGTTAATTAAATTAACCGCAGGATATTTTATGCGGTTACGGTTACGGTTAAATAGTGCGATTAACCGCGGTTACGGTTACGATTAAAACCGCATTGCAAACCCTAGTCTGTCTGTTCCGCAATCAGGGGAGAACGGCTGAACCGATTTTCATGAAATTTTTACCACAGATAGCACTAACCGAGGCGGGAACTATAGGTCATAAGAGAAAGCGATCGGAGAAAGGGGCGTAAAATGCCACGCCCCGTTTTATTTTATGTAACGTTGTTCTGCCTTTTTCGTAATAACACGTAAACGGCTGAACCGATTTTAATGAAATTTTTAACACAGATAGTACTAACCGATTCGAAAACTATGACCTACAATAGAGGGCGATCGAAAAAAATTGGGCGTAAAATGCCACGCCCCTTAATATTACATTGAAAGTAATTTCTGCCCTTTCAGCAATCACACTTAAACGGCTGAACCGATTTCATGAAATTTTTACAACAGACAGTACTAACCGAGGCTTAAACTATTGGCATTTAAAGAGGACAATCAGACAAAGGGGCGTAAAACACCACGCCCCTTTTTATTTTATTAAACGCTGTTTCTGTCTTTTCCGCAATATCTCTCTAACGGCTCTACCGATTTCCATGAAATTTTCACCACAAATCCTACCAACCGAGTCGAGAACTATAGGCCATAAAATATATCGATCAGACAATGGGGCGTAAAATGCGACACCCCTTTTTTATTGAACGGTATTTTTGCCTGTTACGTAATCACGCATTATAATGAAATCTTTATGGCAGATAGTAATAACTGAGGCGGGAGCTATGGGTTAAAAAAGAGAGCAATCGGACAAAGGGGCGTAAAATGCCACGCCCCTTTTTATTTTATTGAAAGTTATTTCTGCATATTCTGTAATCACGCATAAACAGCTGAAACAATTTTAATGAAATTTTTACCACAGGTAGTAATAACCGAGGCGGGAATTATCTTAATATATAAAAACGTTTGTGTCGGATACGTGTTACTAAAACTCAAGTACCGCTGGACCGATTAATACCAAAATTGGACAATATATTAGTTTAGTCTGGAGCCAGGTCTCTTTAATCCTGATAGGTGGCACTGTTGTCGCAATATCAAAATTTTTTGTATTTGTGGTACGATTTGGCTGAAATACACACAATGTATTTATTAAACAAAAATAAGTTTCCTGATAAATTTGGTATTGATAGGTGGCACTGTTATTATTATAATTTATGGTAAAAGTTGGCTCTAATTCACATGATACATTTATTAAAACAAAAATAAGTTTTCTGATCAAATTTGGACCCTGTAGATGGCACTGGGGTAAAGCTATTAACAAAATTCTTCATTTCAGTGAAATTTTACGACACTTGAATGTATATATGTTTCGTCATGAGAAAATTATGTATTATTACGGACCCGATAGGTGGCGCTGGGGAGAAGCTTTTAAAATACTCATATCTAAGTCGACACGTGCAACTCCGGGCGCTTCAGCTAGTATGTATATATATTTATTTATTTTTAAATTTCTTTGGGATATAAATAAATTCAAAGGATGGCAGTTCTGGTATGAGTGAAATACACATACATATATTAACTTACATAATATATACATTACTTATACATAAGATATACGTATATACTATAAGCTACATTGGTATATGTAGAAATTATAATTAGAAATTATTTAAAAGAAAAAAAGTTCCTATATATTACATACATAAATACATAAATAAATCTATGAAAAAAAAATTGTGCATATTAATATAAATATATATATTATAAATACAATAAAGTAAATAGTAAATGAAAATTTGACATTGTTTTATTAACCTAATTAGGATTGAACCTACATGGGCGATACACGCTTGACTAAAAGGTTTGTTATTCAATTGGTAATGTAAGGTAAGTAGCAGTAACATACTATAGATGAGAATTTTAGGATTGAACCTACATGGGCGATACACGCTTGGTTAGGTTAGGTTAAGAGGTTGACGTAATGTCCACAAGACCAGTTCCTGATCCAAAGTGATACCTCGAAAAGGGGGGGGGGGGTTGGTTATTGTTGTTGGCTGCTTTACATATTAATCATAATTCAGTACTGCCTTCCTGTCAAATGATGACTTATGTCTCCACATATGTCTCATCGAGTTTATTTAGCCTAATATATTTAAGCATCTTCCATGAGTTGACATCTCTAAGTTCCTCCAGTTCCTGAAAGAAATAAAAGCCAAAACAATTAAATCGAGTGCGAGATAGTGCAGGGCACTGACAAAGATAATGGAATGAATCTTCCACTATCTCTTCGTCCCCACACCATCTGCACAAGTCATCTCTTATCAATTTTAACTTTTTCAAATAAGCTATCAAGCCAGTATGGCCTGTAATTAAAACTACATACTTCCTGAGGTCTGATTTTTCCATATAAAGTAGTGTTTTCTGGATACTTTTTCCACCGCGAGTCCACAAGGCTTTCGTCTGGATACAGTTCTGGCTGCTTTCCCATTTCAAATCTTCCTGTCGTTCAAATGTTCTCCGTATTTCGAAATAAATCGCACCCAGGCCCGGATGCACGTCGGTCGTGATTGAACTTAATGGTAAAACTGCTCCCCTACGAGCTAACTCGTCACCTTTCTCGTTTCCTGGAATATTCTGATGACCTGGAATCCAGCACAGTCTTAAAGAGTGTTGTTCGATGAGAGCCATAAGCTCTTGGCGACAACGGCTGACAACCTTTGATCAAATATTCCTATTATATAGTGCCTTTAAAGCCGCCTGACTATCAATGTAAATAATGATCTGACTAGAGCAGATCGGCCTTATTAAAATAAGCCTGGCTGCCTCTGACACTGCATGCAGTTCCGCCTGAAAAATATTACAGCTGTCCTGTATCCTTGAACTGTGTTCAATTCCCAGTTTCTCACAGTAGACACCGCTACCTGTTCCCTGTGGCATCTTTGATCCATCCGTGTAGACTGCAATGTGATGTTCCCCAACAGGTGGATTTTCCCAGAATACTATAGATGGTATTTCAATTTTTATACCTGCATCCCACACGATATGTGGAGTCATATAATCAGTCACACAGTCATCATATCGATGGTCTCGTATGAGTTTTGTGTGCCCATACTCTCATGTTGTCCTTCGCGCTCCAGTGATACTTAAGATTTCTTACAATAGGCCACCACACTACTGCACCATGTGCCAGTGTTGGTCTAACAATTGCCGTGAATATCCAGTGTATAAGTCTTGGTTTAAGACCCCATGTGTTTCCAATAATTTTCTGACAAGTATACATGGCTGCATACGCCTTTTTCACTCTCTCCTTCAGGTTTTCGAGCCAGTTCAATTTCCTATCAAAGATTATGCCAAGAAACTTGGCACTATCAGACAGTGTCAGACACGTTCCCCCAATATGTGGTAATCGAAATTCAGGTATTTTTCTCCTCCTTGTGAAGAGAACCGTTTCCGTTTTCTGAGGATTTATTCCTAGTCCACAGGCCGAGGCCCACTTATGAAGCGATGAGAGAGCATGCTCCATAAGAGTCCCCGCACAACAATGTCGGAGCGGTTGACGGTTTCGGTCATGAGAGAGTATAGGCGCAAAACAAAGGCGGCAGCGGAAAATTCAGTCATACGTTGATATTTACACGGTTTTTCACTTCTTCGACACTGTTTTTATTTAATTTCTAATTTTTATTTTATATCAATGTGATTTTTTCATATTGGTTAGTTTTTTTGTGTGTTTTTTTAGAATTTTAAATATTTTTTTTTTAGAGATCACATTTTTATACCCTCCACTTAGTGATAGAGGGTATATATAAGTTTGTCATTCCGTTTGTAACTCATCGAAATATCGGTCTGGGACCCCATAAAGTATATATATTCATGATGCCCGACCGATTTTAAGACATTCTAGCGATGTCCGTCTGTCCGTCTGTCTGTCTGTTGAAAATGCTCTCGCGGACAAAATATTGCACAGAGATGACTGAAACTTAACATATATATTGGAAGTTCTCCCGAGAAGTTTGGTATTGCATTTGAGCGATATCGGTTCAGCGGTTCAAAAGTTATGAACGAAAATGTAAGCACACCTCAAAAATTTCAGTACATTCAACATAACCTAAAAATACAAAATGCTTTAATTCGGCTTCTGGTTGACATATGTGAACATAATTGGACACCAAATGGTATTTAAACAAGTACGAACATATTTTTTGACAAAAAAAAAAAAAAATCGCGGATTTTTTTTTACCAAAATTTTTTTCGCGGAAATTTTTTTCAATTTTTTTTTTTTTTTCAAAAGTAATTTCCATTTAAATAAAGTTGTTTGCAATAATCTTTTTGAAATTGTGGAGGATATCACTACATTCGGCAAGGCCGAATTTAACTTTTTTACTTGTTTGTATTACATATAGGTATAAAACAACAAAAATATTTTACGAAGTAATTTGTTACTCAAAGAAATTGTACACTAAAAAAATATTTACAATCAAAAAAAATGCTACACTCAAAAAAAAATGTACACATTATTATTTTTTTTTTTTTAATGAAATGGCAGACTCAAAAAAATGTTGACAGTCAAAAAATTTTACACTCAAAAAAAATTGATTGATTAAAAGAAAGTTTGACTCAAAATAATATACATATTTCCAATAAAAAATTTTGTAATGCAATTTTTTGAATTTTTTTTTAGAAAATTACTATCAGATAACATTGTGGAGGGTATTCATAGATTCGACCAAGTCGAATTTAATTTTTCAACTTGTTTTATTTACTTTATCGAAAATAATCGAAATATTTATAAAACTAGTCGAATAGCCTGTCCCTGCCAGGCGGAACACCAAATCACTTTTCTCAATAGTTCTAATATTTTACCAAACTTTAAAAAAAATTATGTTTGTGCTTCAAAAATTTAATATTGCTAGATTGAGTTACATCAATATATTTCCCAAACTGGAAAAAAATTTAATGAGTATAAAAGGTTTTATTGATAAAATTTTAGAACTAAATTTAGCACGCCCATTTCGTCTCTCCGTCCATAAACCGGATATCAAAAATCCATCGTGTGGATCTGTCCCATGGTCACTCCTATATACATGGCAATTTTTATCTTTCTTTTTGTCATGAAGTGTTTTAAAATTAGTTAAAATGTTAAAAAACACAAACATTTTTCCACTTAAATTTTTCCTTATAATTCTTCGTACACAGTTTAAATATTAAATCTGACTTCATAAGGATATGATCCATTGTCAATACCTTATGCTTTACAATTTTCAGCTTCCTTAGTCATTAGGGGTTTCAGAAATAGTTTAAATATTTAAAAACTAAATTTCGCCGTCTTCCGCCACTCCCCCTGACTTAAAGGCCGAAAATCCGGCTACGTTACAGATTATATATACAAACTGAACAAAATTCACAACGGATTTTTTGTATTTCCGCCCTTTCACTGGATATCCTGGTCAGAGTTGATCTTTGCCATTGTCCGTACCATATGTATTCTAATTTTCATCTTTCAAGGTCATAAGGTGTCTTCAAAATAATTTTAATTTTTCCACGCCCATTTCTTCTCTTAATTCTCCGTCCCTACACAGAGAGAACAGTTTAGTTGTGCCAGCCGAATTTAGAGCCAACTGCATAGTTTAATAACAACAACCGAAATTTTCGGTTGCCTTAACCAAAATTTGTTTTGAAAATTTAACTTCTGTTGGTCCAAATAAATTTCGGTAATCGCAACCGAAAATTTCAGTTGTTGTAATTAAACCATGCAGTTGGCTCTTAATTCGGCTGGCACAATTAAACTGTTTTTCTGTGTATTCCAAAATTTTTAAATCTGACTACTTTATGATAAGCTCCTTCGTTAGTACTATACTCGTATCCACGCCCCTTTTCCCTCTCAATTCTCCGTTCACAGTCCAAAAATGTTAAGTCTGACTACTTAAGGATATGCTCCAGTGTCAGGACAATATGCTTGCAATTTTCGGCTGCGTAGGTCATTAGGGCTTTAAAGTTAGTCAAATAAAAAAAATAAAACACAATATTGCCTTGCCCCTTTTTCCTCTCAACTCTCCATCTACATTCCATAAATGTTAAATCGGACTACTTTAGAATATACTTCATAGTAAGGACTACATGTTATGGATTTTCAGCTTCCGTATTTATTGGGGCTGAGCTTAAAAGTACTCTTAAATGTTAAAAAAAAATAATTTTGCCAAGTCCCCTTTTTCTCGTAATTCGCCGCCCACAGGCAAAAAATCCGACTTCGTAAGAATCTGTCCCTGGTGTTTTATTATATACATGCCAATTTTAAGCTTTTAAGTCCTTCAATGAGATTCAAAAGGCGCTGGGTACACGAAAAATAAGAAACACAAAAAATTAAAATATATATTCAGAAAATAGATGGAAATAAATTTACCACGCCCTTTGCCTTTCTTATTCTCCACCCATACACTGGATATCAAAAATCCAGGCTCGTGTTGATCTTCCACATGAAACCTTCTATATACATGCCAAATCTCAATTTTGTCACTCCCCATTTTCCTTTTAATTCTCCGCCCACAGTCCAAAAATTTGACTACTTCAGCTTCCTAAGTCATTAGAGGACTTTAAAATAAGCAAAAATGCCAATTTTCATCTTCATATATCATTTGGGGTCTTCAAATTAAATATTAAAAAACACAATTTTGCCACGCCCCATTTTTCTCTTAATTCTCCTTCCACAGTTTAAAAAATTTAAATCCAATTACTTCAGGATATGCTTCATTGTTAGAACTAAATGCTATGCAATTTTCCGCTTCCTAAGTCATTTGGGGCTTCAAAAGAAGTAAAAATTTAAAAAAATCCCAATTTTGCCACGCCACTTTTCCCTCAATTCTCCGCCTACATTACGAAAATCCGACTACTTGGGGATATGCGCCATCGTTAGGACTATATTCTAGGAAATTTTCAGCTTCCTAAGTCATTTAGGGGCTTCAAAAGAAGTAAAAATGTTAAAAAATCTAAATTTTGCCACTCCACTTTTCCCCTCAATTCTCCGCCCACATTGCGAAAATTTTAAATTCGACTACTTGGGGATATGCGGCATCGTTAGGACTATATTCTAGGATTTCTAAGATTCCTAAGTCATTTAGGGGCTTTAAATTAAGCAAAAACGTCAAAAAATTGCATTTTGCCAAGACCACTTTCCCGCTTATTTCTCCGCCCACAGGCAAAAAATCGAAAATCCGGCTACGTTAGGATCTGCCCCAGGTGTTTTACTATAAGCATGCCAATTTTCAGCTTTGTAGCTCATCAGTGGGCTTCAAAAAGCTCTGGATAGACAAAAAAAGAGGAACACACAAATAAGGAAATTATATATATAGATTGTGGCAACATTTTAATATCAACAAGTAGAAAAGTTAAATTCGACTTGGCCGAATCTATGAATACCCTCCACAATACCCATTTTAAGTGATAATAAATTTTCTAACGTGAAAAAATAACAATTTTGAGTAGAAATATTTTATTTTGTTTAAAAAAAATTTTTTTTTAGTAATTTTTGAAAAAAAAATTATTTACTAATTTTTTTTTTGAGTGTAAATTTGTTTTTGAGTGTAAAATTTTTTTCGAGTGTATTTTTTTTTTGTTTTGGTATAAAAATATTTTTGAGTGAAAAAAATACGTTGTAAAATATTTTTGTGACTTACCTATGTTTTTAAAACAGGTTTAAAGGGTTTTCAACACTTGAATTTTAGGTGTAGCTAATCTGAAATTCACGGTTTTGCTAATAACTTTTGAACCACTGGACCGATTTGGCTGAAATTTAATACGAATTAGGCTGGAGGAACGCAAAATATATATGCCAAGCTTCACCAGCCTCAGAATTGCTTTTCGAAAGTTATAGTGCTTTTTATCTCAAAAATTCACGAAAAACCCTTGCTGAAATTTACTCTTTTGCTCATAACTTTTGAACCACCTGACCGATTTCGCTGGATTGCAATACCAACCTGACCCGGTAAATGGAGAACATATATATCAAACTTCAGGATCCTTTGTAAAGTCTTTCAAAAGTTAGCGTGTTTTCAACGGACAGACAGACAGACAGACGGACGGACGGACGGACATCGCTAGATCGACTTAAAATCGACCAAGGATCATGAATATATATACTTTATGGGGTCCTAGACCAATATTTCGATGTGTTACAAACGGAATGACAAACTTATATATACCCTCTATCACTAGAGTGGAGGGTATAAAAAATTAAAAGAGAAAGAGAAACCGACACAAAAATAAAATTGATTTTATTCAAGCGGTTTTCGGTCGAGCGTTTTTTCTTGCCAAATTTGTATGAAAAAAACGTTACCGACATTGTTGTGCGGGGACTCTAATGTCGGATATTGTGTCCAGGGATATCCCTCTTGCCAAAATTACTAAGTCGTCGGCATAAGCTACTACCTTCACTCCGTATTTTTTCAGCTTCAATAAAGCCTCATTTAATACCAGAATCCACAGTGTCGGTGAGATGACACCCCCTTGGGGAGTACCTCAAGTCGCCATTGCCTTTATTGATTCCCCTCCTATTTCGGCTTCAATTATACGGTTTGTGAGGACTTTCATTATCCAGTAATTCACCATTGGGTCATTACCTGAATTGGCTAGATCTTTCTCTATTGCCCCAGATTTTATATTATTAAATGCACCTTTAATATCAAGGAAGCATGCCAGAGTATATTCGCTATAATTAATGGTTTCCTCAATATTCATCGTCAACTCATTGAGGGCGGTTTTCTCTGATTTACCCTTTGTGTAGGCGTGCTGGTTTCCCGAGAGTTCCATTGCACACATACTCTTCCTCACGTGGCCTTCCAGAATTCTCTCTAGTGTCTTAAGTAGGAAAGATGATAGACTGATTGGCCTATAGTCCTTGGCGCTACTATGTTGTATCTTTCCAACCTTGGGGATGAAGACAACTTTTACTTCTCTCCAGCTTTTCGGTACATATGATAGCCTAAGGCAGGATGTATAAATTAGTTTCAGAAGTGGCTTGACTAAAAGGTTTGTTATTCAATTGGTAATGTAAGGTAAGTAGCAGAAACATACTATAGATGAGAATTTTTGCATTACCATTGATGGATACCAATAAAAAAATTGTTTTTAAGGTTGGCAATCGATACCCTCCTAGAATAACGATATTTGGCTCTTGTACCGCAACTAATAAAGATATGAACGTTGTTAAAAGCATTATTGAAAGTCGTTGAAATTTCTAATAGTAGTAGTATTCTTTGTTTTGATCGCAGTAAAAACTTCTATTACCAAGTAATGGGGTTTTCGCCATAAAATAGATGGTGGTATCTAGTTACTAGGTTGGTGAAACACTCATTATTTTAACATGGCGATGTCATTGGAGTAATGACCGCATACCCACTCGCTTACGAGAATGCTACTGAAAAACTACATACATTAGTACCACAAATAATGAGCTACAAGTAGCCCAAAAATAACTCGTTACCCACTCCTTACAAAAATGCTACCAAATAACAGCATACATTAGTCCTAAAAATAAGTAGCTACCAGTAGCCCAAAAATAACTCGTTGCCCACTCCTTACAAAAATGCTACCAAATAGCAGCATACATTAGTCCTAAAAATTGGCCGTCTTCCCTCAGCAAGGAATTGCGTCAAAAGTAAAATGGCCGCTTCATTCCTATTCGTCAGGATGATAAAGTTCATGTTAAACGCGGTTATTTCAAGAGCAACCAAGCGAGAAAATTTCTACAATCTAAATGTAAGAAAAGCCAACGGAACCAATGTTTACGTTGATATCCATGCTGCTCAGCACATGGAAACCGCATTAAACACCATCTTAAGTTTTAGTCTATACACTCAAAAAAAAAACTGTAATGTAAGCAAAAAAAGCTTGTAAAACTACAAGAAAATTTGCTGATTTTGAACCCACAATTTGTTTGGTAAAGTTAGCAAAAATGTTTTGCCAAAAATTAGTTAACTGAATTTTTTTTTTATTTCAACTTAGTTCATTCACATTTGAGGACCCCATTGGGTTCGGACCCGATAGGTCCAGACCCCGATGGGCCTAGATCTAGTTGGGTTCCTTAAAAATCGTCATAGTTTTTGATCCAAAATTTGTGTCCGCTTCGCTCTAACTAAAAAATGTTATAAAATCTGAGACTTACGAAATGAAAAAAGTCACAATATCTTAATCTTCGATAGGATACAATTATCAGAACCTGATTCTTTTTTCAGAAGCTGAGAAATTTTCTTTCTGAGACCTGCATTAGAAAACTTTGCTGTATGATTATTTGTTTCTATAGAAAATATTTATGTCTCTGGACATTATTGTTTTTAAATCGATAAATTGATATAAAATCTGTGTAAGGAATGACTCTGAAATTAACGGGGTTTTCTTTTAGAAACCAGAATTTTTAATTTTTTGAATAATTTTTTGGTGTAAATTTTCTTATAATTTCATTTCTCTGAAACAGTTACATTCAGTTTCAGAGACATAATGGAGAAATTCCTCAGAATCAGTTTCAATGTGTTTTAGAGGCAAAGCGTTGAGACCTATTGTAAAAATGAACTGAGATGAATTATAATAAATGATGAATTTTTATTATAAAAACTGATAAAGCGATGTGAAACAACATATTCCTTTAAAAATACTTTCAAAAGACTTCGACATATTTTGGCCGTTTTCTTATAAAAACTGGTTAGCAAAAATTGTTCTTTTTTTCTCGAAACTTTTTTTTTTTTTTGTTTTAAAGGTACTAAATAAGATTTTTAGAGTGTTAATAAACATTTTAAATAGTGTTATCGATTCATAAGGTTTTTATATATTTTTTTTGACAAAAATTTTGGGTTTTTAGTTTTTACGGGAATTCCCGGGATCCCGGGAAATTTAAAAAAGAATCCCGCTTTCCCGGGAAATGAAAAAGTCCGGGGAAAGAAAAACTCTATGCAGAAGTCATGTACGACTAGTTCCAAATCACTAGTTCCCAAACTACTCTAAAAAAGCTCTTTGGAAAAAACATATTACCCTTATGGATGACTTTTTTTTTTTATATTAAACCAACACTCAGGGGATGCCCCTACGAATGCAGTGTTGATATCAGGAAAAATTGGAATGAGAGGGAGGAAAGAGGGAGTAGTGTTTATGAATATTTGACTTGAACTTTTCTAGATTAAATGCGTTAAGAAAGACTTCTGCGGGGAGATTATTCCACATACGAATAGATCGACTGAGAAACGAATTCTCTCTGTAATGCGTTGTGCGAAAGACTGGACTCTCGATTACAAACGGATGAGCTCTATTTGATAAGCGAGTGTTGCGAACAAAAACACGGGCTCGGGGTATGAGTTTGCTTATCTCAGCAGAACATTTCCCATGGTAATATCGATAGAACAGTGTTACACAACCCACATTCCGACGATGCTCTAATGAATCAATAGAGTTAGATACGCTATTGTCATTAATAAGCTTCACCGCCCTCCTTTGCACACGGTCCAGAAGATTCAGAATAGACACTGAAGCTCCTGCCCATATATGGGAGTTGTATTCCATTTTCGGTCGACACTTGAAAAATATGCTTATTCCATCGGACATCACACTGTATTTTCATGCCAAGAACATCAAGAGTTTCCGATTTCATAATATCTATACCACCCATTGATACAGATGGCGGTGCTAATTCCACAGCCCATCTGTGGGTCAACACACAACACTGGGTTTTGCGTGCATTAAAGTCCACCCTATTCACTCGACCCCACTCTGAGATAGTAGAAAGATCTTGGTTGAGTGTGTCATTCATTTTCTGTCTCATTAACCCAACCTCCGAAAGGCTTGGCCTATGTCTAAAGGAAAATTAATGACAAATGTTGATGTCATCTGCAAAAGAGTAGATAGGATTAGAAGTTTGACTTAGAAGGTCGTTTAAGAAGATAAGAAATAGAGAAGGAGAAAGAGCAGAGCCTTGGGGAACGCCTGAATTAAGCTGAAATTCTCTTGAAGAGACCCCATCTATGACAACACGTATAGTACGGTCCCTGAGAAAGCTTGAAATAAAACGAGAAAAATCATTACCCCCACCAAAAGCAATTAGCTTAGACACAAGCGCAGCGTGCCATACACGATCGAATGCTTTGGAAATATCAAGAGCCACCACCTTACTCTCACAAAAATGGTGTATTGACCGACTCCAACGTTCCGATAGAAACGCTAACAGGTCTCCAGTAGAACGACTTTTACGGAAACCATACTGTCGGTCATTGAGTAATGAGTTGGATTCCAGATAATTAACGAGATGATAATTGATCATACTCTCCATCACCTTCGAAAGTGCAGAGCAAATTGCGATTGGGCGGTAATTTTCAGGATTAGTAGATTCACCCTTTATCGGGATAGGCTGAACATTGGCAATAGACTTGTGCTTAATCGTTCAATTGAGTGAGCGCTCATTTTCGTTCATTTCAGATAAAAGACCTAGTTCGTTCATCTAGTTCAATTGCTCTTTTGTGGTCTTCGTTCAACAGTTCGTGAACGAATCATTTTGATCATGTCTGTTGGTCGTTCATCTAGTTCAATTCGGTCAGTTTTTGTTTTCATTCAACAGTTTGTGAACGAATCATTTTGATCATATCTGTTGTTTTGGATTTCGTTCAAAAAATACAAAAATGTTGAATAAAAACATGAATTAAAGAAAACATATACAATTTTTGTAAAAAAAACATAAATGCTGAGAAATTGTAACAAAAGAGAATAGAAAACTAACGCCTAATCACAAAATTAACAAAAAAAAACAAGTAAGAAAGCTATATTCGGCTGTGCCGAATCTTTAAATACCCTCCACCAATGTAATGATTTAAAAACAAAAAAGTTTGTTTTATTTATACCTCAAGAAATAAAAAAGTACCAAAAAGTGTACTTTCGGTACTTTTAATAAAAGGTACTTTTAATGAAAGGTACTTTTTATAAAAGGTACTTTTTATATAAGGTACTTTTTATGAGAGGTACTTTTTATAAAAAGTACTTTTTATAAAAGGTACTTTTTATAAAAAAAGGTACTTTTTATAAAAAAAGGTACTTTTTATAAAAAAATGTACTTTTTATAAAAAAAGGTACTTTTTATAAAAGGTACTTATTATAAAAGGTACTTTTATAAATGGTACTTTTTATAAAAAGTAATTTTATAAAAGGTACTTTTTATAAAAGGTACTTTTTATAAAAGGTACTTTTTATAAAAGGTACTTTTAATAAAAGGTACTTTTAATAAAATGTACTTTTTATAAAAGGTACTTTTTATAAAAGGTACTATTTTTAAAAGCTACTTTTTTTAAAAGCTACTTTTTTTAAAAGCTACTTTTTATAAAAGGTACTTTTTATAAAAGGTACTTTTTATAAAAGGAACTTTTTATAAAAGGTACTTTTTATAAAAGGTACTTTTTATAAAAGGTACTTTTTATAAAAGGTACTTTTTATAAAAGGTACTTTTTTTAAAAGGTACTTTTTTTAAAAGGTACTTTTTATAAAAGGTACTTTTTATAAAAGGTACTTTTAATAAAAGGTACTTTCTATAAAAGATACATTTTATTAAAGGTACTTTTTATAAAAGGTACTTTTTATAAAAGGTACTTTGTATCAAAGGCACTTTTTATAAAAGGTACTTTTTATAAAAGGTATTTTTCATAAAAGGTTCTTTTTATAAAAAGTACTTTTTATAAAGGAACCTTTTATAAAAGGTACTTTTTGAAAACGGTACAGAATTTTCAGAAAGTACTTGTTCCAAAATGTTTTATTTCACTAAAGGGTCCTACATTCTAAATTTCAGGTTTGAATAACCATTATTTCAGTAAATAAAAAAAAAGTACCAAAAGTACTATTTTACCCTTTTTACCCCCGTAGAATCAACATTGACAAAACCCGAGCCTTAGTGAATCTTTTTTCCGGAAGGTAAACCGACATTGCAAATTTCAATTTTCTAGTACCATTATTTAATGAAATATAAAATGTAACAAAAGTACATATGTTTACCCTTTTTACCCTATTAGAAACATCATTGGCAAAAACCCAGCCTTAGGGGATCTATATTCCGGGAGGTGAACATACAGTCCCAATTTCAAGTCTATGTGACAATTTTTTAAGGAAATATAAAAGGTACCAAAAGTACAGATTTTTTCCCTTTTTACCCTCTTAGAATCAACATTGGCAGTAATCCAGCCGTACTGGATCTACATATATTCTAGGATGTGAACATACTGTCCAAATTTCAAGTTTCTATGACCATTATTTCAGGAGATATTAAAAGCACCAAAAGTATTTTTTTTACCCTTTTGACCCCCTTAGAATCAACACTGGCAAAAATCCAGCCTTAATGGATCTATATTCCGGGAGGTGAACATACAGTCCAAATTTCAAGTCTCTATGATCATTATATCAGGAGATTTAAAAAGTACCAAAAGTACAGTTTTTTACCCTTTTTACCCCCTTACCATTGGCAAAACTCCAGCCATAGTGGATCTATATTGCGGGAGGGTAACATACAGTCCAAATTTCAAGTTTCTATGACCATTATATCGGGAGATATAAAAAGTACCAAAAGTACAGTTTTTTACCCATTTTACCCCCTTAAAATCAACATTGGCAAAAATCCAGCCTTAGTGGATCTTTATTCCGGGACGTCAACCTACAGTCCAAATTTCATGTTTCTAACTTTAGCGGTTTGGGCTGGGCGATGATGAATGAGTATGTCAGTCAGTCACATTACTCTTTTATATATATAGATTTTCCGGATTTGGGCGATTTTTGCCATAAAGTTTATTTCTGTCTTTTATTATTTAACAAAATTTATTTTTTTTAAATAAAAATATTTTTTTTTTTAAGAAATCTGAACAAAATTGAATTTTGGCGATATTTTACATCCGAGTTTGCGACAAAGCCAAAAAAAGTCTGGCAACCCCGTTAATATGACGAAGCAAAAAAACGGACACACACACATGCTTTGTACATAAAAATAACAATTAATTTTTTTATTATTACTTAACGAACTTTTTTTTAATTAAATTTAGATTTTGTTTTACATATTTTAAAGTTTTTTTGTAAACATTTTTTTCTTTTTCTCCGTTTTTTTTTTCATTTCCGTATTCTTTTTTATGTATGTATCTACACAAAATATGAATTAATTTAGGGTTATGATGAAAATCACTAAGAGTTTTTTCAGTAATTCACTCATAACTTTTAAAGTACTTAACCGATTTAAAAAAAAAATACACTAGTTTTTGCCTGGATAAATTCCGCAACTTTTGGTACCCCAAGCGTTAAAATCGGTTCCGGATTATTGCCAAAAACGTGATTTCAACAGACAGACAGACAGACGGACGGACAGACAGACAGACAGACAGACAGACGGACATCGTTAGATCGACTTAAAATCGATCAAGGATCATGAATATATATACTTTATGGGGTCCTAAACCAATATTTCAATGTGTTACATACGGAATGACAAACTTATATATACCCTCTATCACCAGAGTGGAGGGTATAAAAATTGAACGACCAAATTAAAAGATCAAAATGAAATAATGACCAATTGAGCTAAATGAACGAAAAGACCTAAAAGAGCGGAAATGAACGAACTAGATAAACCGCTCAGTGAAGTGAATAGTTCAATTGAACTAGTTCGTTCGTGAACGACACAACTCTAATTGGCAACCTTCCAATTCGAGGGAAAGATTCCCAAGCCATAGGAAGTGTTGAAAAGGTTTGCCAATGGACGACATAGCGTCGAAGAACACTGTTTTAGCACCAGTGATATAATGCCATCCGGCCCCGGCGACTTATTTAAATTGAGATCCGCAAGAACCCTTTTAACTGCGCGCGCTCGGAAGAAAATCTTGGGCATAGTACACGATACCCTTCCAAGTTCGGCAAGTATGAATTCCTTGCAAAAAGTTCAGCAAAAAGGTTGGCTTTATCAACCGGGTCAGTGAATATTTGATCATTATTTATAAGAGTTGGAATGGATGAACTAGCATTGTTCTTTACTCTTTTAACAAATGACCAGAAGGTCTTGCTTCGTCTAGAAGCAGCAAGGACCTTAGCACGCAGACGCTGTTCGTAGAGAATCTTTTCACGTCTGAGTACTTTGGCGCATTTGGATCTCGCCTGTTTGCGTAGGCGATCAGTAACAGGGTTTTTGTTATCACGCCAATTACTGAACGCCTCCTCTCTGGATCTGACTGCATTCCTGCACGTCTGATTAAACCAACACTTTTGTCTTGTCTTATTCGAAATAAGCTTCGTGGGAATGAATAATTTCATTCCAAGCTTTATAACGTTTATTACCATTTCCGCAGCGGCATCAATATTATTATCTAGAAAACAAAGTTTCCAGTTGAAAAGCCGAAAGCCGAAAGAACTCGTTGAGCTCAGCCCAACGAGCTTTCTCGTATATGAAAACAGACCGTTTCGTCGCTGCTTGAGAAACGCTTCGAAGTGCGGAATACGGTATGGTGATCCGAGTTACCGAGAGATGCACGTAGCTCAACTAAGTACTTGTGAGGGTGAGGAACAGGTCAAGGGTATTACAAAATTGCCCTTCAACACACGGAATGTGTGTTGGTTGATTCACTAACTGCGCAAGGTGGTTGTGCGCGGCGAATAACTCAACGTATTGGCCCTCGGGAGTCATATGGCTCGAATGACGAAGCCAGGTAGAATTATGGACATTGAAATCGCCAGCAACAACAATTTCACTGTCCGGACAATTCTCCAAAATCCCCGATATTACGTCGGAAAGGTCGTCGAAGCCGTTATAGGTCGCCTCCCTTCCCATGTTTGGGCTTCTATAAAGAAACCCGAAGTGCAAAATGTGCGAACCTATTATGAATTTTACCCAAAGGGTAGAAAATTCAGCATCACCAGAGCACAAGTGTGGCTGATGCTGGTACACTACATTATCGCGTATGTACACCGCAAGGCCCCTATGAGGGATACAAAAAGATAGCAGGTGATAACCAGGTATGTGAAAATCCTGGGGATCAGCATCCCCACACACCTGGGTCTCACATAGAGCGAAAACTTCCGGCCGATGCACTATAGGGAATTTATAAGGAATTGTTGGCCAAAAGTCCATTTTTGATGTGTTCAAAAAAATTTTTTTCGGATTCCATTATACAGTAAACTATATAAAAGTAAGCTAGCACACATATTTTTGTACACCAAACTCTTTTACCGCTAGTACGGAGGCGTCAAAACAGAATTTAATTTTTTATTATTTTTTTTTTTTAATTTTGGAGAACATAACTTATTACAAAATTAACGTACTTAAAATCCTGTATTAAAATCTTTTGAAATTAATTTCAATTATCAATAGAGCAAATAAATATATTTTGTACAAAGTACAGGTTTAAAATGTTGATTTATATATTTTTTTAATTTTTCTATTTAATTAATTTTTTTCTTTTTTAAACCAAATTTATTTGTGGACTGCTACTTTTTTTGCATATAATTGCATACTCCCATATCTCTATGAGATATTGGGAAACTCTTTGTGAGTAAGATGTATTCATCCGCTAAGCCATGCGGCTCCATGGGGAAAAAAAATTTACTGATGTCCGTCCGACCGTCTGTCGGTCTGACTGTCTGGGGAATGCACGATGCTGTCCAAACCAAAAGAGCTAGCCACCTGATGTTTGGCACGAATATGTCTTATAGTCTTACGATGTTCAAGTTCGTAAATGAGCAAAATTGGAACATGTGAAAAAAAGCTCCCCCTTAAATAACTTAGTCTAGCTACGCAAAATCCCATATTTTACATTTTTTTTGTACATTTGCTTAAAAATTAAAAAAAAATACGCCACAAGAAGTTCAAAGCCCTGCACTTGGACCAAAGGCACTAGGAAATTTATTTTTTTGCCCGCCCCCTTTTGTGGGCGTGGATGTAAAAATTATTGACAAAATTATATTACAAAATTGCATTAAAAACACGATTTATTAGGCCAGATCATGCCAATTTTTTATACAGAGCCTTAAAACTTACCGCCAAATAAACTTGCCAAATTTTGAGGCAATATCCCAACTTTTGGAGTTTTGGCCAGAAAATACCAGAAAATTCCCTATAGTGCGATGGGAGCGAATGTGGGCATATACTGAGAGGCGAACCGCTCGCAGTCCACGTATATTACAGAAGTCTATTATAAACCTACCTGACATTAAATCCAAAAAAGCACAAGGCAAATACCCTCAGCAATGGCTAAGGCAAGAAAGCAGTCGTCTTGTTGTTGAATTGGTTAATCAGTGACCAGTGTTATACCTTCGTCACTAATTAACCCAACAACAAATAACGAATACTAAATTGCTCGAACCACGAAGAAGACAATAAAAAGGACAAGGAATTTTATCATGGAACAATGACACTGTACAAAGAAAGCATAAAAGCAATTTGTGTGGCCATTATAAAAAAAATAATTAGCTGCACGCCAATTTGTAGAATTTTGGTTTGCTGGGATGTATTGGTATTTTTTTGGTATTTTTATTTTGGTTGTTGGAGTGTATTATAAGGTGTGTTTTTTTCGAGTTTGTTATAAAATTCCCATACAAAATTAAGTAGATATACACTTGATAAGTAGGGATATTTATATATTCTAAAAAGTTTAGTATTTATAAAAAGTGGTGCCAAATCTTGAAATTTTCGTTTATATCACTTACCAACACTTTTTTTTATTTTGAAAAGTCAAATAAATTAATAAATAAATTACAAAAATAAGTTTGAAAAATTCTAATTCACAACAAAAAAAATATATATTACAATTATTATATATTAGGGTGGGTCAATTTGTTCGAGACCAAAAAACGTGACAAAGCGTATAGCAAATTCGTAATCTACGGGAAATTCTAAGAACTTTTCCCAAAGAAACCATGGTTCTAAAATCAAAATCGAGCTTCCGGTTTTTTAAGAGAAAATTTGGTGCTCAGGAAATCCGAAAATAATGCTATTTTTTTGGAAATATTCATTGCAATTCATTGCAATTGGTGAATGGCTGACCTGTATCGCTGGAAGAGGGCTTATTTTAAAGGAAATTTTCTCAGCTTTCTATTTCTGTGCTCACTTATAGAAAATTATGTACCTAAATTATGGTTTTGGAGGTTTATGTCAAAATAATAATAGTGAAACTGTTAAAAACCTAAAACTGTCAAGATTTTTTTACATAAAACTTAAAAAAAAATTATTTAACTAAATTGTAATTTAAAATTGAGTTAAAAAAATAATCATTGGCGTAGATAGCCCTGTCTGGGGGGGGCTTAGCCCCCCCAGAATAATTTTAGCCCCCCCCAGAATTTTAATCATTCACAATTTTTTTTAATAATTTAATGATTTCATTAATTTTTGCAACAATAAATAATAATAGTGAGTCTTTAGGACTCGTTATGATTATTCTACGAGTCTTAAGGACTCGTAATGATTATTATATTAGATCTAATAGTTTTTCCTATTGAAAAATAGTCTGAATTATTGCAAAAAGTTTTTATATGAATCTGATGTTTTTGTCAGTAATAAAAACTTTACCGAATCTTAGGATTTTAACTTCAGGAAAACATTTTAAGTTCTTTGATTTAAAAAAGTTTATAAATTCCAAGTGGTTTTTTATAGACAAAAGTTATTGGAAGAAAGAATCTGAGAATTTTGACTAATAATCATCAACTTTTGCAATCATCAGAACTTTTTCTTGAAAAAAAATCATAGTAATCTAATGATTTTACTATAGGAAAAACATTAAAAATCTTTCACTTTCATAACATATCTGGGAGTTCTAAATTTCCAAAAAATCTTCAGAATCAAAATTTGTTTAAAAAAAATATGAATTTTTAACCGCTTTCGGAGGGCATTCGTTTCTAGGACACCTAGACACATGATTTAGGGAACGCTTCAGAAATAGGTCTGGGGTTTTCTATTAAAAAAAAAAACAAAAAATTAAAAAAAATCTGGGGGGGCTTTAGCCCCCCCCAGAAATGTTGGCTTCCTACGCCAATGAAAATAATTGAATTTTTAAATTGGTTAAAAGAAAATTTATTTAATAAAACCTAAGTCAAAACTGAAAACGAAAAAATTACAAAAAAAAAATCGATATTTTATAAAAACTTCCTTTTTTTATTTAAAAAGTTCTTCAAATTGAAAAAAAAAATCAAAATATAATAATGAAAAATGTATTAAAAAAACCGGGAATCGAACCCTGGTATCCTGTGTCACAAAGCACGACAACACAACAACACTTGATAACTAATGCGTACCGGCAGCCTAGGTTCGAATCCTGGCGATGCCCATCAAATTATTGTATTTATACCCTACACCACACTGTGGTACAGGGTATAATGAGTTTGTGCTGATGTTTGTAACTACCCGAAATATTGGTCCTAGACCCACTTTTAAGTATACCGATCGACTTAGAATCACTTTTTGAGTCGATTTAGCGATGTCCGTCCGTCCGTCCGTCTGTCCGTCCGTCTGTCCATGTAAACACGATACAGGTCGCAATTCTCGATCAATTGACTTGAAATTTAAGACTTAAGCCTATTTTGGCCCAAGGACGAAGCCTATTGAAATTGGAAAAAATCGGTCCATATTTAGACCTAGCCCCCATACAAAGGTCCTCTTTAGTTTTGGCTCAAATAACTCTAATAGTCGCATTTTAATAGGTATCTTTTCAAAATTTGGCAGGAATAAATGTTTTATACACACAAATCACCATTCCGAATTTTAAAGAAATCGAACGAACCAGTTCTTCTAGTAGCCCCCATACAAACCACCTTCCCGATTTTCACATAAATCTCTCAATTTTCATGAAAATAGAAAATATTTAATTAAAATTCTGTTTGTGTATGGTAAACGCGTACTTTAATAACCTTATCAAATCTAATTATCATCGGACCATTTTGGACTTAGGTCCCATGTGGAAATTTCGCCCGATATTCAGTTGAAGCGATTTATTGTCAACAAAAAGAAGCCTATTCCACTCAAATTTGATTAGTGATTGCTTTTTACACTTATTAAAGATTTGACAAAATATAGATCTAATCAGTCCATGTTGGAAATTGGGACCCATGGTCCGGGAAACTCTGGTGTAGGGTATTATATGGTCGGTCTTGACCGACTATAATTTTCTTACTTGTTTTTATTTGTTTTTTTTTATTTTTTTCTTATTTAACTGTTTAATTAAAAAAACTATACGAAAAATATTATTTTTATCGATTTTATTTTAAAATGTAATTTAAAAAAAATCAACCCTTGTCAAATTACTAGAAAAAGTCTCGTAATCCAATTTTGCCAATATTTGACAGTTTTCCTTGTGTTTTTTTAACAAATAATCGAAATTTACATTTTTTTTGTAACTAGAATTTCTTGTAAGTTTTATTTCGCCAAAAAAGTTGTAACATTACAATTTTATTGGTAAAAATCTTGTAAAATTACAAAAAAGTTCGTAATTTATACTAGGAATTCTAGTAAAATAGGAGGTAGCAAAAAATCTAGTAAAATCATGAAACCTTGTAAACTTACAATTTGTTAGATAAAAAGCTTGTAAAATTACAAAATTGTTTGTAAAAAGCTTGTAAAATAACAAGGAATTTTGTCAAATAGGAGGTAGCAAAAAAAAGTTACAAACTTTTCTTGTAATTTTACAAGGTTTTTTAGTGTAATTTTTTTTTCCAATTAACTATATAAGTTAAAAACAATTTAAATAAAACAAAAAAAATAAAATATTTTTTTTTTACTGATTTTGTTATTGAAATCCTCTTTTTTATTTAAACAATTAATTTAACTTTTTATTTAAAAATTATTAAACTTAATAAAATAATTTATTTGCAAAATATACTAAATAAAATATTTAAATAAAAACGGGTTAATTTATTTTAGCTTCGACCTAAAGCTGCAATTTACATATAAGACGTTTTTTTCCATCCATTCGTGGTATTCTTTTGCGGCTTTCAAATTTATATAGGGTTGCCATTTGCATTTCGAGAAAAAGAGAACGTCAACATCAACAAGTGAGAGTGTTAAATTCGGCTGTGCCCAATCTATTATACCCTCCAAAATGTAAAAAAAAAATAAAAAAAAAAATTTGTCAGGGGCGTTTCTTTTTTTTTTTTTTTTAGGGGGGGGGGGGTTGATAGGGTCAGTGGGGGGACGTTGAGAGCACCTTCCCATCGCGATAAATATACCAAATGTTTCATTTAATTAACAAAAATACAAAAAAACATGTAAAAAAGTGTATTTTTTAGAGGTTGGTTTAGTTCTTCACGGGGGAACTTTTTTCCCCCTGGTCCGATTTGGCCAATTTCCGAACTTAACCTGCCTAGGAGCATAAGACATATTTGTGCCAAACTTGAAGGGTCTAGCTTTTTTATTTTGGACTGCATCGTGTTAACTACAGACGGACGGACGGACGGACGGACGGACGGACAGACGGACGGACGGACGGACGGACATCGCTAAAATGTCTTAGAATCGATCACTGATCAATAATATATATACTTTATGGGGTCCCCGACCGATATTTCGATGAGTTACACACGGAATGACAAAGTGAGTATACCCCCATACTGTAGTTGGAGGGTATAAAAAAGGAGGACATTTGACTCAAAAAAGAGGAAATTTTTTTTTAATATTAAATTAATTTAAAACAAGTCAACAAAGCAATACAATATGCAAAAACAAAAAATTTTTATTAAGAAAATAATTTTGTTTCCACTAAAAAAAATATATTTCCAATTATATTTCAATATTTTGGAAATATCTATTCAATTATATTTAAGAAATATCCCTTTATAACTCAAAAATTGACAGTTATATTTCAAAAATCAGAGTTTTGTTTTTTAAAAATTTCCATTTTCATTTCAAAATTTTCTAAATAATTTTAAGAAAATTACTTTTTAATTTCAATAAATTCAGATATTTTAATTGTATTACAAAAATTTCCATTTAAAAATTATGCAAATGCTTTTCAAAAAATTTTATTTGTATATCAAAATTTTCTGAAAAGCATTTGTAAAATTTTGATATACAAATCGAAATTTTTGAAATATACTTTTTTTAGAATTTTCCGAAAAGCATTTTGAAAATTTTGAAATATAAATGGAAATTTTTGATATAAAATTGGAAATTTGTGAAATGGAATTTTAAAAAAGCATTTAGAAAACTACAAATGGAAACTTTTGAAATACAATTGGAAATTTCTGAAATACATTTTTTGTAAATTCAAAAGGAAATTGCTTAAAATCATTTAGAAAATTTTAAAATGGAAATTTTTGATACACAAATCTTTTTTCGGAGAGCAAACTTTAAGACACACGGCAGCTGATAAGAAGTGATGTCAACGTAGCTATTTTCGCACTACATAAAGTGTTTTTTTATTTTTGTGCTCGTTTTGCTCTCAAAAAGTTGACATTACTGCTGGTAAGCGAAAATACAGCGATGCCAATAATTCAAACGTTAAGAATTAAAAAAAAAATTAATGGGGAAAAGTGCAAAAAGTAGGACAACACCGGACACTTTCTAAAAAAGAAGTAGGACTGCCCCGGACGCCCTAAAAAAGAGGACGGTGTCCGGGGAAAAGAGGACGGATGGCAACCCTATATTTATAAATATACCTATGCTTTTTTTAAAATAATTTACACTTTATATTGGTAATTAATAAAAAATTGTTTATTAAAAAATTATTTAATGAAAAAAATTATAAATATAACAAATTCATATAAAAACAAATATACAAATTTAATTTTTCATACCTTTGCTCAAAGACTAAACCTTTTTTTTTTTTTTTTAGGCTAAACCTTTACTGGTAAATTGCAGCATCTTTGCAGTAATCAAATGTGACTTTTTTTCATCTCACCGGCAAAAAGGGCATTTAGATTAGAGTTTGCAAAACGATTAAAATCGTAATCGTAATCACGATTAATCGCACCAATTAATCGTAATCGTAATCGACAAAAAAATCATGCGATTACGATTAATCATTTTCTATGAAATACACTGTTTTTATAACGAATTTAAATCAGTTTCAAATTTCTTTTTGAACTGATTACTTTTGCAATAGATTCTTGAATACACTCTACGGTAATCACTACAAAGTTTTCTAGGTAAAATTTGTTTTCTAAAAAACTATTTGCTCCAAAAACGATTGCTTTCGGCACAATTTCTAACAAAAATCATTGATTCTGGAATTTTAAGCAGAATCGATTGTAGGATAATATGATGCGTTCTGAAATCGATTATTTGGAATGGAAAATGTTGCTGGGTTGGCCATTGTTTCCATTTTTTTTTTCTCGTAAGAGTCATACAAGTTTAAAGTAAAATTTAAATTCTTAGTAACCAAAAAATTTGGTTTTTAAAATGTATTTAAAAAGCTTTAGCCGAATCTGGTCAAAAAATTCGGACATGAAATTTGTCGAAAAATATAATTTTTTTCAAACCTTGTCCGTTGTTTGCCAACTGAAGAGGCCCTTGAAAAACTTTTGCTGAACTGAAAGCATCTTTTGCAAAGGCATCCCAAGTCAAAAAACGCATCCAAAACGCCTGAGTTCCGGTATGATTTCTGTTGGCAATGTCACAGTTTAGAGCGCTTTTTGGTAGCACAGATAAAGATACTGAAGCTCTCTTTGTAGAGTTTATTAAATCTTGAATTTTTTTTCCAAAATCAATATTCATAATTTAAAAAGTGATAAAGATGTCAAAAAGGAAAGTATGTTTGAAATTTTATCAAAAAAATTATACATATGTACATATTATAAGTTTTTAAACAAAAAACTTTTAACAAAAACTTCGCAAGAGCGCTATTTCGATGCGCTATGATATATTAAAAATACCTAAAGTACCAAAATCTCGATTTATTTTTACTGGGGATTTATATTTGTATTTTCGTGCGTTTTGAAATATAAATTTTAAAATAATTTTGTATTAAAGCAACTGCTACTCAAATTAAATTAAAAAAATTCGATTAATCGATAATCGCGATTAACGGCAATTTTTTTAATCGTAATCGCGATTATGAAATATCTCGATTATTTGCAAACTCTAATTTAGATGTAGCTAAAAACATAATTTAAAATTTTTATTATTAATTAAAAAAACATAATTTTTAAACTTACCTATTAATTTACCAATTTGATTTATTTTTTACATGAACTGCTTTTTTCTCCTTTTAATTTCTCCTTTAAGCTAAGTACTCTGTTTCTTGCAGTGAAAATTTGACTTAAACTTTAAACGCCTCAAATCGCAATAAAATATTTAAAAGTCAACAACTTTTGACAATTATAAGAAAGAAACGATCATAACAAAACTGAAATGTCACTTTTTCACGACAATTTAAATTGTCTTGTATAATAAAAATGCGTGAAAACTTTTTTTACAATTTCCCTATAATTCCTCGCGTTGCCAAAATTTATTTTTTTTATATGGAGTTTGACAGATTTTTTCCCGTGAAATCGAACAGAGTACTTAGCTTTAATTGCTAATTTTTCCTTTTAATTGCCCCAATATGTCACATTAGACTGGCATTTTTTCCTCAACTTTCGATTTTCCCAAGTGTCCGGGCAAATTTTTATTGTCCAAGGCCTAAAACTTATGTGGTACAAATTTGAGGTCAATCGGATTAAATTAACCCGTGGCGCCCGGCGGTCAAAGTTTTGGATTTTTGAAAAAATTAAAAAAAAAAATAAAAAATTTAAATTTCTTTGGACACATCATATTTGTTAATTTTGATGCGCTGAGCACGAATATCGAAAAAAAATTAAAATCGGTCAAACGGTTTTCGAGATATCGCCATTTGAAATTTGCAAAAAATGGCGGTTTTTTTCCTACACCGAAAAAAATTCCTGCCTTATATGTACGAAAACGTTCGTACATTGTACGAAAAATTTCATTCTTTCGCACCACGAAATTCTTGCGTACAATGTACGAAATGCACGAAATTTTTTCGTAAAATAAACGAAATTATTTTTGTATTTTACAAAAAAATTTCGTAAAATAAACGCAATAAATTTTTGTGTTTTACGAAAATTTTCGTAAAATAAACGAAATATTTTTTTTTGTTTTACGAAATTATTTCGTAAAATAAAAAATCTTTTGTAAAAAAATCGTTAAATAAACGAAATTACATGTAAAAATTCTTTCTTGAGAATAAGAACAACGTTTTCAACGTTTTGACAGCAACATTTCCAAGCACTTAATTGTTTCTTCTTAACAGAGACTTATAAGATTTCATTCATTATTTACAGTGATTTTGTTTAAGGCTACGTTCACACTACAAGAACTTATGATGATACTAGCTGTTTTGCACCCGGCGTTGCCCGGGTTGAAAAAATATTATATAATGAATGAGTTTTTTATTAAGGTACCTACAGACGACGCAATATTATGTACAATATGCAATTATATTGATGGTGTGTGGGTAAGATTGACCATTGTACACTGATAGAAATTTGTACATGACAATAATGAAAATCTACATTAATGTTATGAAAAATGACGTTAAAAAGGAACCTATGTAGGGTTTCATTGAATTAATGAAATAGGTATCATAAAATGTAATTGCAAAAACAAGTTTCATTAAATTAATGAAAATTGTTCATACAAAATACAAATTGTATTTTATGAAAATTTTTCATTACTTTAATGAAAAAGTATTTAATTCTTATGAAATACTTTCATTGAATAAATCCTACTTTTTATTTTTAAAATGAAATACTTTCATTGAATAAACGCAACTTTTTTTTTAAAATTAAATATATTTATGAAATTGTAAAGATCTTTTTATAGAATTAAAAATAATAAAAAACAAGTAAGAGTGTTAAATTCGGCTGGGCCGAATCTTTTATACCCTCCAACACGTTTAAAATTAAAAAAAAAAATCGCAGGGGAGTCTATTTTTTTGGAGGGGGGGAGGGGGGAAGGGACTATATCACAGACTATAAACAGACTCGACAGCAGCGTTTGAAAGGCTACGTTAGCTACCCGTTTTTTTGCTTTTGCTTTTCATATCACTTCAAACAATTTCAATATTATAAGTTAAAGCTTTTGTTTACTTTTCTTTTTTGTGTTTGCTTCAACTACAACAACATGAAAAAATAAAAACTCCAAACAGAGCAGTAGCGGAAAACAAATTTTATTGTTGTAGCCTACAAATATACTACAGTAGTATATTTGTAGGCTACAAATATACTACAGTAGTAGTACAGTAGCTACAAATATACTACAGTAGTATATTTGTAGGCTACAGTATTACTACATTATTGCTACAGTAGTATTACTACAGTATTACTACAGTAGTATTACTACAGTATCACATTGTAAACAAATGTTGCAATATAAAAACGTGATCATATTAAAAATTTCGTTAAGATGGTGTAAAATGAATACAACATCGAAAACAGAATAATAATAATTTTTAACAAAATTCTTTCAATTTTGGTCAAAAAAATATAAAAAAAATTGGAATTTTGTCGAATTTTTCGATATTTTCGATATTTTCGAATATGTACGCGATTTTAATATTATCGGTCTAGACGCTCAGAAGTTATGAGAAAAACCGTGACATTAACATTGGGTTAGAGATGGACGCTGGTCACGTGATTTGCGTGATTCACATGAATCACGCGTGAGTGATTTTCATTTAAATCACGTGATTGTGAGTGAGTGTGAGCTGAAAAAAAATCTGAGTGAGTGAGTCATTTATTTTTTGCGTAAGTTTGCGTGATAAGATTTTTATATTAGCCCAATTTTTTTATTTTTTGTAAAAAAATTTTTTTGGAGTTTTTTTTTTTTGGTAAGAGAATTGTATTGCGTGACTCACGCGTGAGCGTGATTGAATCTGGCGTGAGTAAGATTTTTATTACTCACGTGAATAGTGAGTGAGAGTGAATAGAAAAAAATTGCGTGAGTGATTCGATTATTTTTGCGTGAGCTTGAGTGAGTGTGAGTCAAAATCCACTCACGCACCCATCTCTACATTGGGTTTTTCGAAAATTCTCGTGTTGAAAAATACACAAAACATGGTTTTAATTAGAGATGGGCGCGTGAGTGATTTTTGACTCACACTCACTCACGCCCACGACAGGAATTTTTGAATCACACACACTCACTCACGAGCAAATTTTTTCTACTCACACTCAAAATCACGCGCGTGAGTTAAATTGAATTTAGTCACACTCAAGCGTGGTCACGTGTGAATCACGTTCTAATCTGCTCATGTGCCCATCTCTACTTTTATTGACAAGGGAACACCACAACAATGTTTGCCAAAGTTTTTTTTTGAGAAGTTGAATTTTAATTTTACATTAAAACAATCCAACCCTATTCTTTATACACATTAAAATAAAACAGTTATGTTAAACAAGATAAGTGTGTGTGTGTTATAGTTTTATTAAATTTTTTCTTTGTAGGCTAAAAAAACAATATTTGTAGGCTACCAAAAATAATTTGTAGGCTACAGGTAGGCTACCAAAAATAATTTGTAGGCTACTTGTAGGCTACACAATTCTAATGTTTTTGTTTTTTTTGCTACTTATTCATTTTTAAAAACAATCGTAAGCTCTCGCTACAAAAACAGAAATGTGCAAGTATAAGTAGTTATAGCAATTGAATGATTTACATATTGTTTGTTTTTAAAACTACACATATCATCAATTTTGGTTGTTTAAGCTACTTTCTTCGTAGTAATTTAAACGCTGCTCGACAGTAGAGTTTTATGAGAAAAAATGGGGAAAAGCTAAGCGATTTTAGGAGAAAACAGAGCGGTTTTTAGTCCGTTCTACGCTAACATGGCAACACTTTCTACGACTTAGGAGTGAGTGAAACAACAAAAACCGATCTGGCATCTATTTTTCTTATGGCGCGTTGTATTAGTTTTCTCTTTCTAACCTAATTCGTAGAATAATTTGAAAATATTAACCATAGTGTTCAGAATTACTTTTTTGACACCTGTCACTTATGTCGAGTCTGTATTAGTCTGTGACTATATTACCAATAAACTTAGGAATTTTTCACAAAAACAATGTGAAAAGTCTCAAAATATGTGAAGACGCCATTAATTATAAAATGGAAGAAGTACAAACATAAACATACACGCAAAAACGAACGGCGAACCAGAAACATAAAAAATATAATTTATTCTGGAAAGAAAATATAAAATTTACTAAGAGAAAAATAAGTAAAATTAAAAAAAACATAAAAATTGTGATAAAAACTTTGTCGACCGAAACAAATTTGTTATAACTAGGGATGAGATTTCCATGCAAATGCATGTTTTTTGTCGATAGTCTAAAAACGATATCGACCAATTATCTTTCCGAATCAAGAAATTTTCGTTAAAATGGCATCGATTTGTTTTTGCATATTTTTGCATATTTTGGTGATAATGCATATTTTTGCATATTTTTGTTTTAAATGCATATTTTGTGCATATTTCCAACTTTTAAGTGGATATTTTTGCATATTTTGGCATAAATTAGCAAAAACACAAATTTAAATTTATTTGCTTCAAAAACTATTTTAAATTTTAAAAATTCATTTTGAAAATAAGAAAAATAATTTTTTTTCTTTTAATTTGTTTTACAGATTGTTCTAATATCTAAATAAATCTTGCTTATATAAAGTTTTAAGTGGTAATATTTAAACACGGAGTTACTTTTTGCTTTTTAAGAAGTTTTTCCTATGATAACAAGATTTTTATGGCACACATTTTATTTTTTAGTGCATATTTTTAGATTTTTAGTGCATATTTTGAATTTTTTAGCGCATATTTTAAGCGCATATTTTCGATTTTTAAGTGCATGAAAATCTCATCCCTAGTTATAACTAGGGCAAGTACTTTCATGAAAATGCATATTTTTACTTCGCACTCTAAACATATCATAAATTAAATATCTATCCGAATCAATAAATTTGCAATAAAATGGCATAGATTTGTAGTTGCATATTTTTGCATATTTTGGTATAAATGCATATTTTTACATATTTTCATCTAAATTGCAATTTTTTTAATTTTCATCAACATTTTTTCAAAAAATCATTTCAAAAACCATTTAAAAAAAAATATTTTCTTATAGAAATGATATTCTGAGACAGTTTTTATAGAAATTTGTTTCTGAAAATAAAATTTATAGATTCTTAAAAATAGCATTAAATTTGAAAATTTCTTACAGGAAAATGGAAAGAAAAGCGTATACAAAATTTTTTATTATTCTCCAGGTCAGATTGGTATTGAATTTTCGCGAAATTTGCACAGTAGTTAAGAAGTTACACGCAAAAAATAAAAAGGGCGAATTTAAACAAAATTAGGGTATAAAATACCTAAGGAAAGTGTGTACCAGACCACTACCCAAGTTTAAAGCATAAACTACTCAATTCCCTTAGGAAAACGTTTATGAACAAAAACAAGGAATATATACGCAAAAATCCTTAGGTAATATTGCCCTTTAAGGAAACGGAAAATTGAGCAAAAAAATACAAATAAATTACCCAAATTATTTAATTCAAATAACCATTTATAAATGATTATTTTTGACAAGAAAAGTGCTTATTAATACCTATGATTTTTGGGATTTCCATAAAAAGAAAGACGCTTTGTATATTTAATTAGTTTTTTTATTTAAATTATAAAATACTATTTATTATAATATAATATTTAACACATTATTAAAATCATTTTTTATAATATAAAAACTCACTATATGTTGATCCATACCAAAACGGCTTCCATCCGTGCCAAAGAAAACACTAGCTGCAAGGGCGTCCAATGATTTATTTTAGTTACATAGATAACAAATTGACCGGCATTATTTTCATGATTATGTTTATGATTTTTTAATTATTTTTATTTCTTTATATTTTATATTGTTTTCACTAGAATAATTTATTTTGTTTAGTTGCTGCTTCGCTGTTCGTTTTTGCATGTATCTTTGTGTTTGTATATCTACCATTTTATAATTAATGGCGTCCTTACATTTTTTGAGACTTTTCACATTGTTTTTGTGAAAAATTCCTAAGTTTATTGGTAATATAGTGCTGCTTTACAATAGACAAATAATGAAATGTATATTGCATAAAATGTAAAAGACCATGTGTTATTCTAAAAAGCCATGGATTTTTTACCTAAGGTTTGCATTATGTAATTTACGCTTTATCTAGATAAATTTTAACAATCCGCGTGTGTATTCATTTAACTCCATATAAAAAAAAAGTTACCAAGTTCGATTAGATATTTTAACACACGTCTTTTTTTTGTGTGTAAATACCAATACACTCAAAATAATTCTACAGTAAAAGGTTTAGTAAGTGATATTGTACCAAAATCTACTAATTCGTTACTAATTTTAGTATCTTCAAAGTACTAACATTAGTCATTTTTACTGGATTTGACTAATATTAGTTAAAAATTTTAGTATTTGTTACCAATTTCTGCACTAGGTCCTTTTGGACTAAAATTAGTTAAATTTTTAGTATGCAACACTTTAGCTTGCATTTTATTTCTAAATCAACATATTTCAGTATAAATAATAAAATTTTTGAAAATAATGTAGTATTTTGTCCATCTCCGAACTTAACCAGCCTATGACCATAAGACAAACACGTGCCAAACTGTATCGTGTCCTCAACATACAGACAGCGCTAGAATGTCTTAGAATCGATCACTGATCAATAATATATACACTTTATGAGATCCAAGACGGATATTTTGATGCGTTACACACGGAATGACAAAGTGAATATACCTCCGTACTACACTCATAGAAATATCTTAGTAGAAAAATTAGTGAACCCATTGTAGATCAAGTTTTACAGAATTTAACAAAAATCAATGTTGATATTACAAAATTTATTTATGTTTTCTCCTAAAATCGCTTAGTTTTCCCCCATTTTTTCTTGTAAAACTCTACTGTACTCAACCAAAAATCATTGTATTCCCAAAGAAAATCGCTGTAAATTCAACAGAAATCATTGTTGATTTTGACCCTACAAATATTTATGTTGATTTCAATAAAAATTATTGTCAGTTTTTGTAAAAGTTGATCAACTCGTTCTTTTGTAAATCAACTCGTATTTTTTGTAAACTCAACTCATATTTTTGTTGATATAAGGAATTTTATTAATAAAAAAAAGCTTGTTATTTGTTAATATTCTTTTATTAAGTAAAAATCACAATATTTTTTAGAATTATCACCGGCTTTTTAAGCTGCACGAGATTTTCACACACACTTCGTTTATTTATGTTATGCACTCGTAAGCCATTCTCCAGTTTTCTAATGACACCAAATCAAAAACCTTAAAAAAAACAAAAGAAAATATAATATAGTATGAATACATAGGGTAACCAATGTATTTTATTACTTACCAAATATTTACAGATCAGAATCTGATCATCAGATCCTATTTTTATTTATTTTTATAATACTAAATATTTTTATAAGAAACAAACACATAAAATAATTTTATAAGAGACAAACAAATTTCACATCGCAATGCATTGCTACCAACTTGATAATACAAAAATGAACGAACAGGGTTGGTTTTTCTTTTTGGGTTCTATCTATTGAATTCTGTATAGGCGTTGTAAAAAGTTGATTCAACTTTACTGATTATTCAACGATATCAACATTAATTTTTGTTGAATATGTGACGGTCACATATACACATTTTTCATAAAATTTCGTTCAGTGTTGTTAAACCTATTTTTAAATTAATAGCAACTTGTTTTTACTACTGGTCTACACTGCACATAATAAGGGTATTCATTTCAGCTTTTTTTCGGTTGTAAAAATGAAATATTGTAAAAATATAACTTTTTATTACAACAAACACATGAAAAAAATTTCCACTTAAAAGTTGCAATTTAAACAACCTATATCCAAGTGTAAAATTATCAGAGTAAAAAGTTACATTTTTCCAATTATTTAAAGCGTTGCCATTCATTACTAGCCAAAGAAAAAGTACCAAGATTTGCAACTGTCATGTCAGTTTTTTCTACCTCGGCAGCCCTTATAGAACATGTGTTTGAAATTTTTCTTAGAAAAAAATATGTATACAAATAATTTTAGTTATAATAATAGAAATTAAGAATTAAACAACAAGAAAAAACTAACAAAATGAGTAAAAAGTGTAATTTTTAAGTTAATTGGTTCATTCATCGAATAATTTAATTATTTTTGGAAACTTTTTACCATATTTTTTTTATGTACCCGTTCACATCAATGAGAGTGGAATCTTGCATTTTTCATTTTTCCACTTTTACATTTTCTGAAATGAATACCCTTAATATTTTGTTCAACTATATTAAGCCAGTGCATTTCCAACTAGAAAAAGTTTCGTATTAACATATGCAGACAATGCAATTTATAGCCAACCACGAGTTTGGCATGCTTAAAGTCGTTCATTTTCAAATTCAGCCTGGTGTTGCACATTCGATTAAAGTTTCAAGATTGAAAACATATAATACCAAATAAAAAGGAAACACGTTTTCTTTTCACAAAAGTAAAATCATCAAAGTGGTTGAATAATTGCGCGCCGAATTCGCAAAACCAATAAGGCAAATAAAACACCTTCTGCGAGACATATTTGGAATTGTCTTCTTGTTTAAATTTTTAAAAAAATAAATTGGATAAAGTTGGGATACCAAGAAGAAACTTACACCTCGGGTAAGCCAATCTGAAAAGCTCGTGCGTTATTTTTACTTTACCAGTGTAAATTATTATACAGGATTTTGTGGGGAAAAGGCAGGGATATACCGTACCGACGACGTCATACGGCGAGCTGTCTCGATCACATCATCAAGAAACACGTGTTCGTACACAAATCCCGAGGTGGAATTAATTTTGGATTACGTAACTTTTCTTAAGACCGTGAGTAAAAAACAAATTATTATATCTGACACAGGATTCACCTGTCTCAACAGCTTGTACAAATTCTTACGAAGAGAAAACAAGATACGCGACCTGTACAGGACTTAATTTTTCTACACGCAAAAAAAAAACATGTGTCGGAGTGAGCAAAAATCTGGCATAATTTTACCAAAAATATGCTAAAACTACAACCGACGAAGTAGTTTTCGCAATTTAGCCAAAACGCTTATGTAAAAAATTTTGAAGAAAATGCTAATGCTATTTAAGTAAAAACTTGGTAAAATATGCCAAAAGAGATATGGTGAAATATACCAAAATTATTAGAAAAGATGACTAAAAATAATGCTAAAAATTACTACATTTATGCTAAAATAAATTTTCAATAAATTTTTGTAAAAATTTGTATATTTGTTGAATTTAAAACTTTCACAGAATAAATCCATATTAATATAATAAATGTTGTGTAGGATTTAATTTATCACCGACCAACTGACCCTTTTTGTACAATTTTCTCGAGTGACTGCTGCCTACGCTTCTCCTTGAAGTAAAGGATCCGCTATAGCTTCACGAATTTATTTAAAAGCATCCTGTAAAAATAGAAAATTATTACAAAACATAAATTTTTAATTTAAAAAATTGGTAAACCCCATTGGTCTCTTGGTAAGGAGGAACACTTACTTTGTCATTCCATTTGTAACTCATCAAAACAGTTTTTGGACTCCCTTGGCTTTGGGTTTTTAGGTTTTAATTTTATAACTAAAGGCAGGATTGGTGTCCACGCTCTTTATTGTAGTGAAGGATTCCCATAGCTTCAAACATTTATTTAGCAGTACCCTGTAAAAATAGAAAATTATTACCAAACACTAATTTTTAACTAAAAATCTGTTAAACCTTATTGGTGTCTTCGGAATGCGGGTATACTCACTTTATCATTCGATTTGTTATTCATCGAAACATACGTCTGGGACTCCATTGGTTTTTCTTAATGAATGGTGTTTTAAGTTATGACAGCAAAATTAACTTTAACTTTTTTTATCTTACATTTATTTATCTTTTAAAAAACTAATTATTTATATTTATTTATTAATTTATTTAAATTTTATTTATCAATTTCCTTTTTACGTTTTATAACACAAAAAATAAACGAAGCACGCACACAAAAATACAAAATGAATATGGCGGTCTGTATTTGTTTTTTTTTTTTTTGTTGTTGTTTTCTTTCGATAAATTTTTGTGCAAGTAATTTGCGTTATTGTGCAAGCTACTTGGTTATTTTACATAAAAAATGAATTATGTTACTTTAACATCGACAAGCATAATTTTAGCAAAAATTTGTTAAAAAAAATTTTTTGGTATGAAAAAAGTTTTACCAAGTAGGTTTGCTAAATCTTACACAGATTTTTTTTTGCGTGTACGATCATAACGATCATTTCTAAAACATCTTCAATAAAATAAAAACAAAAAAAAAGCTTCCATGACTAAAATCACATGGTTATACAAATTGACATGACGCTACCTTACTTTTGATTTTTTTTTCTAACCTCAACTTATTCTTCTATGCTAAAATCTCAATAAATAGCATATAAAGTAATTTAAGTCTATTGATACGTTTTTTTTTATAAAAAAAAAATATATAACCTTAGAATAATCTCAAATAAGTAAATTTAAATATACAATAGCCTAAATCCGATGTTCTAACATGATTTACAAAGTCTCTGTAACAACATGAGAAACGTGGGGTTTACGCTATTGGAAACGCCTTATCCTAGGTTTTAGTTGTATTTACCAAAAAAAGTTTAATATTACATACAGTTAGCTATAGCAAATTAAATACTTGTGTAAATAATCAATAAAACATACATAGATTAACATAATGTGAAAGTTATAAGTTCTTTTTAATGGCATAAGAGTCGATATTGTACGGTGGGGATGTAACGAAGAGAGGAAGTCTGGTAAGTTCGCTTTATGGGGTACCTCACTCTTTTAATTGTCAGGCGAAGTGGTACCACGGATGGCTGAAACAATGCCATAAACGGGGTGGGCAGCCTGAGGAGGATATGATCATCTACATCCTTACTAACAACGTCCTTGTTCGGTTTTTTTATGTGCGATATTGTCCGAATACTGTCGATTGTCCTTCCGTTTAAAAATACCGTCTACCAACCGCGCTTCAAGTATACCTCATTCACACACATTTTTTCTTGTTAAATCTTTGGTCCTGTCCCTTGGCACGTTAATTTTTGTGCGCGAGTGCAGCGGAAGAAGAACCTCCCCATCCGGCGAGCCAAGCCGAGCAGCCGACTAACGTGCCGCTTCCGCAAGCCCCAAGGCCACTCGTTACAAATACGGCAATATTCTGTAAAACTTGATCTACAATGGGTTTACTAATTTTTCTACTAAGATATTTCTATGAGTGTGTCGAGTCTGTATTTAGTCTGTGGTGCTGCTTTACAATAGACAAATAATGAAATGTATATTGCATAAAATGTAAAAGACCATGTCACAGACTAAATACAGACTCGACAGTAGAGTTTTATAAGAAAAAATGGGGAAAAACTAGGCGATTTTAGGAGAAAACACAGCGGTTTTTAGTCCGTTTTACGCTAACATGGCAACACTTTCTACGACTTAGGAGTGAGTGAAACAACAAAAACCGATCTGGCATCCATTTTTCTTATGGCGCGTTATATTAGCTTTCTCTTTCTAACCTAATTCGTAGAATAATTTGAAAACATTAACCATATGGTTAAGAAATACTTTTTTGACACCTGTCATATATGTCGAGTCTGTATTAGTCTGTGACCATGTGTTATTCTAAAAAGTCATGGATTTTTTACCTAAGGTTTAGGTTTGCATTATGTAATTTACGCTTTATCTAGATAAATTTTAACAATCCGCGTGTGTATTCATTAAACTCCATATAAAAAAAAGTTACCAAGTTCGATTGGATATTTTAACACACGTATTTTTTTTGTGTGTATGAACAAATCCGTGAAACTAAGATTGGTTTTATCCCGAATTCACGTGTTGGATAAAACGCTTTACACGATTTAATAGAGATTGGTAGCCACAAAAATATTTTACAAAGCAGGAAAATGGAAAGAAAAGCAAATATTTTTTTTAACTCAAAATAATTTTACACCCAAAAAATATATTTTTCAAAAATTACTAAAGAAGTATTTGACTTCAAAAAATCAAATAATAAAAATTGTATCAGAAATATTTTTCGAATTCTAAAGAAAATTTGTACATTTAAAATTTTTTATCACAAAATGTGTCAATAAAAAAATATTTTCTAATTAAAAGCTGAGTCCGCACAAAAAAACATTTGTTTAATATTGTAGAGGGCATTAAAGTATTTAAAAAAATCTAATTTATGTTAATAAAGCTCTTTTTTTAGTAAAAGCAGTTCATTTTTAATACATATTTTTAATTTTTAAGTGCATATTTTTTGAGTTTTAACTGCATATTTTTGATTTTTAGAGGCATATTATATGCACATATTTTCGATTTTTAGATGCATGAAAGTACTTGCCCTAGTTATAACCCTAAAAATGATGATTGGACGCATTTACAACAAGGGTTTATTTTTGGGACAAGAAGGAAGCCATGAACAATTCAATGAATATTTCGTAAGTTGTAATTTTATAAAAAAAATATAATACATAAAAGGTTTTTTTATTTTATAATTTTAAAATAATATGGAATATATTTTATAACTTAAATAAATAAAATTAATTAAAAATATAAAGGCGTCTTTCTTTTTATAGAAAAACCAAAAAAAGTAGGTATTTTGAAGCACTTTTCTAGTCAAAAGTAATCATTTATAAATGGTTATTTGAATTAAATCATTTGGGTAATTTGTTTGTATTTTTTGCTTAATTTTCCGTTTCTGTAAACGGCAATATTACCTAAGGTTTTTTGCTTATATATTCCTTGTTTTTTTTTATAAATGTTTTCCTAAGGGAATTGAGTATTTTATGCTTTTAACTTGGGTAGTGGTCTGGTACACACTTTCCTTAGGTATTTTATACCCTAATTTTGTTTAAATTCACCCTTTTTATTTTTTGCGTGTGTATAAATGGCTCTATAGTGTATCCACAGACTAATACAGACTCGACATAAGTGACAGGTGTCAAAAAAGTAGTTCTGAACCATATGGTTAATATTTTCAAATTATTCTACGAATTAGGTTAGAAAGAGAAAACTAATAGAACGCGCCATAAGAAAAATAGATGCCAGATCGGTTTTTGTTGTTTCACTCACTCCTAAGTCGTAGAAAGTGTTGCCATGTTAGAGTAAAACGGACTAAAAACCGCTCTGTTTTCTCCTAAAATGGCTTAGTTTTTCCCCATTTTTTCTTATAAAACTCTACTGTCGAGTCTGTATATAGTCTGTGACTCTACTGTCGAGTCTGTTTATAGTCTGTGCTGTGGTGTATCTATGTACACAATCTAAAGATCCCAGGGGGTCGATTCTGGTTCTGTGAAAAACGTGTGAATGAAAAACTATGTCAGTAAACTTCCTTTAAAACTAATAGGCAAAGTGACATTATTTTTTCAGTGATAAATTTTTCACAGAACCAGAATTGGCCCTCAGGTCAAAAATACCATTTTTCTCGTGCTGAATCAGTCAATCAAGCCGACCCAAAAGCACTGCTGATTGATCGAAAAGGCGTATATCGTACAAAACTATTTTTGAAAATTGGTGGGGGTCAAAACTAGAGTTTCTGAATAACCGATAAATTTAGTAAACGCGGTTTCGGTTATCAAAAATTGAATAACCGATCGGTTTCGGTTATTTTCGGTTATCAGTAAAAATGTTATTCCGATGGAAAAACTTTGTTTTTAAATAGTTTTTTATTAGAATAGAATTCAGTTTAAATTCTTATTTTGGTTTAGGTACCGCTTATCTATATCTATACTTCTATACTAATATTATAAAGAGGTAATGTTTGTATGTTTGTTTGTTTGTTTGTAGCGGGTAATCTCCGGAACTACTTATCCGATTTCAAAAATGTTTTCAGCAATATTTAAAGTGTTCCTCCAGGATGGACATAGGCCAGGTTTCATCGACCACGCCCACTTTTGGCCAAAAAACGTAAAATTGAAAAATCTCCATAACTACTAAACCGATTCAAAAATTTTTTCACCAATACATACTTGGAATGGTCTTTCATGGTGAACATATGCTGGGTTTCATCGACCACGCCCACATCAACGCCCACTTTTGGTAAAAAACTTAAAATTTAAATATCTATGAAACTACTTATCCGATTTCAAAAAAGTTTTCAGCAATATTTAGAGTGTTCCTCGAGGGTCGACATAGGCTAGGTTTCATCGACCACGCCCACTTCTACACCCTCTTTTAGCCAAAAAACGTAAAATTTAAAAATCTCCACAACTACTAAACCGATTTAAAAAAAATTTTCTCCAATACATACTTGGAATGGTCCTTAATGGTTGACATATGCTGAATTTCATCGACCACGCCCATTTCTACGCTCACTTTTGGCAAAAAAAAACTTAAAATTTAAATATCTGTTAAGCAACTCATACGATTTTAAAAATGTTTTCACCAATACTTAGAGTGTTCCTCCAGGTTGGACTAAGGCTAGGGTTCATCGACCACGCCCACTTATACGCCCATTTTTGGCAAAAAAAGCTTAAATTTTACAATTTCCTAAATTTTTCATACTTGTTCCTTCAGAGTGGAAATATTCTATATTTTATTGACCTCACCCATTTCTACGCCCACCCTTGGCAAGAAAAACGTAAAATTTTAATATGTTCAAACTATTCATCCGATTTAAAAATGTTATCACCAATATGTATTAAGAATGGTCCTTCAGGGCGGACATGGGTTAGCCCTCATCGACCACACCCACTTCTACGCCCACTTTCGGCCAAAAAACGTAAAATTTCGAAGTATACGAAACTGCTCATTTAAAAAATGTTTTCTCCAATATTAAGAATTGTCCTTCAGGTTAGACATAGGCTTTGGTTCATCTACGTAAAATTTGTAAATATACGAAACTTATTATAAGATTTCAAAAATGTTTTCACCAATATTTAGAATTTTCTTTTAGGGTGAGTTAGGGTAGGTTTCATTGACCAAACCCATTTTAAAGATTACTTTGGGTCAAAAGACGTAAAATTTTAAAATATCCGAAACTATTCATCCAATTTCAAAACATTCTGAAAAATGTCCTTTTTGGAAATTCCTATTTAACTGGAGCAAAGTAATGAACTTTGTAACTTTTTCAATCTCCTGAAAAGTTGGTCATAGTAACTTGAAATGTGGGATCCTTCATTCCAAAAAATCATTCTGAAAAAGTACCTTCTGGAAATTTAGATTTTAATAAGGTTATAAGGGTAAATTATTGTACTGTGGTACTTTTTTTTAAAGAATAAAGCCTACATGGAACGAAAAGAATTGAAATTCAGAACAAAATGGAATAAAATGGGGAACAAATGAATAGAAAAGGAAAATAAATGGAATAGAACGGGGAACGAAATGAAGTGAAACGGGGAATGAAATGGTTTCAATAATTACGAAAATTTTCAAGAATATTGTTTACCGAAACGAACATGATTCCAAGCTAAACGGGGCTGTTTTAATTTTATTGTTTATTCTAAATAGTTTTTATGAAAGACTTCAACGATAAAAATTAAATAAAATAAATATTCTGTACGGGAGAATTTTAGAAATGGAGATTCTAATCCTGATCCTTCTTTAATCCGGTGTTTAATATTACCGGTAGCGAAGTTCCGGGCGGGCCTGCTAGTGTCTTATTAAAAGCTGAATTTAATACATCTTCCAAAGATTGAGTGGGTCCTAAGAACTGGATAATTCTTCACCAACTGGATATAAAAACTTAACTTATCTCGATAGTAAAGTAAGAATTTTAAATTAAAAAGATTTTAATTTTGTCATTAAAAACTGTATTTTAATTGAGACGATATACAATAAGTAATCTGAAACTACAATAAGTAATCTGAAACTTCAAATGTCTAAAACTTGTCTCCATTAGATTGTTGTCTTTTTTCCGAATTGCGTAAACCAAAAATTAGTCAGAACCCAAAATTGTAAAATTTGTCGTTGGATATTGACAGTTATATATCGCCTACCTCTAGTGCCTGTCCATTCATTCCAGTCGGCAAAAAAATCCCCCTTGACATACTGCTGACCATCCTTTTAAAAAATTGCTATCATCTTTAAACAATTTTTCCAAATGACCCCAATGTAATGTTAAAGTGACTGCGTAGCGGGGAAATTTGGCGTATGTAGTCACAAAAGTTAATAACACTATGCTACAAAAGACCAAAAATAAAATATGCAGGGGTTCTCATATAAAAATTCGGGTTGGTTGGAGTCCATAGAGTACTGATATACTCATAGTTTTTCTGGATCACTTCGTTAAGTACGTTTTTTATTTGCAAATGTGTTGAAAAACTGCAATTCTTAAATCACAATTTTAAAAAATTATTACTTTGTTAATGTGCAACCGATTTTCGATTTTACAAAACAAAAAAATTAAAAATCGATCAAGAATTGGCTGAGCTATGATCGTTTAAGTTAAAAAAAACCCAATTTTTTGAAAAATTTGCCATATTCTTTATACTCTAAGTTGAAAGTGCATCATTAAACAATTTGTGTTTTTGTATAAAAGTATAGTAAAGTAGCTTTCCAAAACACCAAAAAACATAACAATCGGTTAAAAAATGAATGAGTTATGCTAAGTTTTGTGATAGGACATTTTTAATTTTTTTCAGAAATGCTTGTAATTCAGGTATTAAGTATTCATAAATCTTATTGCTAGTAGTAATTTTATGTGCCTATGCATAAAAACAAGAGATGGTAACATAATTAGATTTGTGCGTGATTGACACATGATCACAAGTGAGCGTGATTGAAAATCAATTTTACTCACGTGGTTGTGAGTGAGTAAATCCCATTTATAATGTTTTGGTTTTGTTTGAAAAATATGAGTGTTACTTCTTAAACAAAAAAATATTAAGAGTAGGTTGAAAATAGGCTCGTTTAAGTAAAAAACCTTTTTTGAAAAGTTATACCTGCAACATTTTTATGACAGAAAAAGTTGTACGTTTGCAAACATTTTTGAAACGAAATTGGTAAAATTGTGGCATCATTTGATGGAAATTTTACCTATTTATAAATAAACGTATGAGGCATTCCACACCAAATATCCAGCAAAAAAAAAAAACATGTGTATAGGTTGTACGAATAGCCCTATATGGAAAATTGCGTTTTTGTTTTTTAAATCAAATCAAATCAAAAATCCGGCCACTTTTTTTTAAGTTTAGATGTTTGTCTATCCACACAAATAAATTCAGACATATGTTTTTTTGAGAAAATCGCATTTGAATATTAATTTTCATAACAATTTTGTAATTTGCTTGTATTTTCTTCAACGTAGCGAATGAGTATTAAATATTTGCATAAATGTTACTTATACGCTACACTCAAAAAAATACGTTAGTAGATTTACTAATTTTTTTTGCGCTAATGCTAGTTAGCTAACTTTTAGCAAATTTTTAGTTGAGATTAGCATGTTAGCAAAAAATTCTTGTAAACTTCATTTAGCACATAGCAATTTTAAACAAACTTTGAACTAATTTCTTTTGCTAAATTTGAAATTGAGTTGACAACATTTTTACAAGATTTTTTGCTAACATTAGCAAAAATAAATGGTAAATTTTTTTTATTTTCAGAAAACTTAAAATGGCGCTATCTCGGAAACTAAGCCAGATAGAGCAAAATGGAGGGCATTTTTGGTTCTTAGAATCTCCATACTTTCGAGGATCCTCTTCGCATGTGTGGACCCTAATGGGACCTAACTTTGGATCCAAAAAAGTTAGCATTCCCGAAAATTTTAAAATGCTCATATCTCGGTAAATATTGCCGACACAACAAAAAGTCCAAAAGAAAAGCTCTCCGAGTAATATTTTAGAAGTTATCGAGTTTTTTAATTCTCAAGACCCCAGTGATCCCCTAAAATCACGTATCTCAAAAACTAAGCAAGGTAGAGCGAAACGGACACAAATTTTGGATCAAAAACTATGACGATATTTAAGGAACCCACCTAGGTCTAGGCCCATCGGGGTCTGGTAAGTTGAAATAAAAATTATTTCAGTTAACTAATTTTTAGCAAAACGTTTTTGCTAACTTTAGCAAAAAAATTGTGGGTTCAAAATCAGCAAATTTTCTTGTAGGTTTACAAGCTTTTTTTGCTAACTTTACAGTTTTTTTTTTTTGAGTGTACGTTGAAACAAGAAAATACAAGCAAATTACTAAATTGTTATGAAATTCAAAATTCAAATGCGATTTTCTCGAAAAAAAAAACGAAAAACACATTACTGAATTCTTTTGTGTGGATAGACAAACTAGAGATGGGCACATGAGCAGAGTAGAGCGTGATCACGCGTGAGTGTGACTGAATTCAATTTTACTCACGTGATTGTGAGTGAGTGTGAGTGGAAAAAAATTGCGTGAGTAAGATTATTGCGTGAATGAGTGTGCGTGAGTTGATTTTTTTGCGCGAGTTTGCGTGATTTATTTTCTCTTCATATTTCCTTTCATACCAAAAAAAGCAACAAAAAAATGTAAAATTTTGATTAACTTCAGATTTCGTCCCGAAAAAATCAAAACAAATGAAGGGCTTACTGCAAAAACTTGATAAGCAACATTGTATTTGTTCGTTTTTTTTCGCTTTCTGCTGATGTTCCATTTACAGATTTTTGGCAGAAGTCTTGCTGTAACCCTTTGTACAAGTATTTTGAGAAAGTTCTGCAAAAGTTACACTCAAAAAAAAAAAAAAACTGTTAAGTTAACAAAAAATTTATTTAAATTTCTAGTTAAGTTAACTAAAAATATTTAGCTAACTTTTCGTAGAATGAATGTAGCAAAAAAACTGTAACTTTAACTTAAAATTTCGTAACATTTTTAAGTACATATTTACAAAAAAATTAGTGGAATTCTGCAAAACTTTTTGTTACTTTTCGTAAATTAACAAAATATTTTGTAATATTGTTTTTAACATTTTCAGGTTGAAATTTTATTTTTATTTCACCGAACACTTTAAACACTAACACTTCACTTATTTTTTTTCTATTTTTTCACAGCATTAAGTTCAGCTTAAGTAGAACTTATGAGATTTGCATAGGAGGCTACACAAGAAATTTCTTAAATAGTTGTTACGAAAAATCAGCAAATTAATTAGTAAAAATTTGTTAACTCAGTTTTAAAGTCAACAAAAAATTATTTCAAAATTTGTTCAAAACTAGTATTCTCGTAAACTGAAAAACTAAAAAAAACTAAAAAAATTAGTTATAACGCTGATTTTAACTAAAAATTTGCTAAAAAGCCAGTTAACTCAACTTAACTAAAAAAAAAAATTGTTAACTTTACAGTTTTGTTTTTTTTAAGAGTATATTTTCTACATTATTTCAAAAGTTTTAAATCAAAACCCAGCATAAAATGAAATGTTGCTTATCGAGTTTTTACAATAAGTCCTTCAAATGTAAAATTTTAGATTTTGCTGAAATTTTTTAAAGATTTTTGAAATTTTAGTTTTTGATTTTTTTTTTGTATAAATAAGAATATTTATACCCCCGAACATGTACCCATCACCATCTTCGATCCGTCCGTAAAAATTGACAAAATCTAATATTAAAAAAAAAATTCCAAAAAAAAAAAACAAAAGTGGCCGGATTTTTTATAAATTGACTTTTTTAAAAAATGCAAAATTTCAGAACGGGTTCTGAAAAATTTCCAAAAAATGTTTAATCAATAGCCCATACAAAACTATACAAGAATGTTAATTTTTGAGATTGTAGTGCATTCCGTTTTAAGTTGATAAATATTTAAACAAGGCAACTCGACACAAATTTGACCATTTTTCCAATATTTGACCACACCTCCTAAGACCAGTTTTTGAAAAATTAAAAAACCAAAAACGCAATTTTCTTAGCTCCATATAGGGCTATCCATACAACCTATTCAGAAATTTACGGTACACGTGTTTTTTTCGCTAGCCATTTGGTGTGGAATGTCTCATACGTATATTTATAAATAGGTATAATTTCCATCACATAATCCCACAATTTTACCAATTTCGTTTCAAAAATGTAAAATTGATTTTCAACCACGCTCACTTGTGATCATGTGTCAATCACGCACAAATCTAATTATGTTGCCATCTCTTGTTTATATGCATAGGCACATAAAATTACTACTAGCAATAAGATTTATGAATAATACCTGAATTACAAGCATTTCTGAAAAAAATTAAAAATGTCCTATCACAAAACTTAGCATAACTCATTCATTTTTTAGCCGATTGTTATGTTTTTTGGTGTTTAAGAAAGCTACTTTACTATACTTTTATACAAAAATACAAAAAAAATTGTTTAATGATGCACTTTCAAATTAGAGATTGGGTTTTTTTGAACTTAAACGATCGTAGCTCAGCCAATTCTTGATCGATTTTTAATTTTTTTATTTTGTTTAAAAGGTATGACTTATACCTTTCAAAAAAATCCATAAAATCGAAAATCGGTTGCACATTAACAAAGTAATAATTTTTTAAAATTGTAATTTAAGAATTGCCGTTTTTCAACACATTTGCCAAGAAAAAACGTACTTAACGAAGTGATCTAGAAAAACTATGAGTATATCAGTACTCTATGGAATCCAACCAACCCGAATTTTCATATGAGAACCCCTGCATATTTTTGGTGTAGCACAGTGTAATTAAAAATTAAATATTAAAAAAATTTTTGACGAAAAACATAAAATATATTTGTAAATACATACATACATAGTTGTTAATTAAAATTATTTTTTGAAATCCCATATACTTATGTTCGGATAACCGAACATATATGGGACGGTTTCGGGTTCGGTTTTCGGCTTCAATAACCGCGGTTTCGGTTACGGTTTTAACCGAAACAGAAACTCTAGTCAAAACTGATTTTCGAGGCATGGTTTGTTCGGCATTTTTTCTTAGAATTTTATGCAGAATCCAAATATCCTAAACGATTTTGTCAAAAATTTTGCTCCGAACAATTTACTACGCTCTAATATGTATGTATAAAAACACCATATAATAGAGTTAGCAAATAATAGAGATATTTTATAATAGCGATTACGATTAAAAAAATCGCCGTTAATCGCGATTATCGATTAATCGAATTTTTGAATAAATTGAATTTTAATAGACTAAAGGTACCTACAGACGACGCAATATTATGCACAATATTTTTGACGTTTACCCATGATTGGCATACATAAAAATACTGTGTAAAATATTGAACTGAAAAAAATACATGCAGATTGTACATAATATTGAATCGTCTGTAGAGGCCTTAATTAAAAAATCGTTTAAAATTTATATTTTTAAAAGGTATGAAAATTAATATTTTTAAGAAAATTCTGATTAATTTTTATTAAACAATAAAAATTGTTTTATTCGACCTTTAAAATATTATATTTTGAGGATGTTTATTCTGGCTCGAGGTCATTATTTTCTTTACTAATTAAAACCATGATATTCTCAAAGCATAATTTTCAAGAAAATTATTTTTTTGTTTTAAATTTATTTATGTTGGTCATTTTTGCAAGACTTAATCGACACGTGTTTCGGAATTTGTCAGATTCCATTGTCAAGATTATTTAGCAAAAATAGAAACGATTTACTACAAAGTAGCAAACGAGTCTAATGACAAATCGTTTGTGCACAAACCATGGACGTATATTATTAATTTTTTTATAAAAAAATTAAAAAAAAAAATCATTTCTATCGAAATACAAGTAAAATATGTTAAATGTTGTTATTGTATGTATGTTATTGTAAATGTATTTATTCGGCCTTTATATATGTATATATATTCGATTAGAGTTTTATTCTAGTTCGAGGCCCAAAAATATTTCTATATATGATATTGTCATAATAGAGTATTTTTTATTTATTGCTTTAAAAAAGTTACTCATCTCATAGTATATCTGTACTGATCAGTTTCATCCCCACTAAGGAATCTTCAGCAGACTTTAGAGAATCATCGTTGGTCAATCAAACATCAAACCAGACATAATTTTTGATATATTTCACAAGTTATATGAGAAATACTATTATGAAGGTCCGAAATCTGTTTTCCAACAAAAATAACTCTTTTAAAGCAAAAATTGTATATACTAAATCACTATCGGTAATTATTAATATATGTGTTGCTGTTATTTTACAATAACAACAGTACCTAACCAAACAATAATGTTGGTAGGATAAGTCGTACTAAACTTTGTGACAGAGGGCGGAAATATAAGGTTTTTCCATTTTCTTTTTAAATTAATTTTTGAAATATGCACAATTAAAGGGCATTTTCAGCTTAACAAAATGATACCAAATTTTCCGTTCTATCACAACCCGTTAAAAAGTTATAAGCTCTCAAAAATGGAGAAAAACACGTTTTATAAGAACTTTGATCTCAATTTTCTCGAAAACATGACGGGATAGAAAAATTTGAAAACTAGATTCAGAATCAGCATCGAAATGTTAATCGAAAACAAGTTTTATGATCCCAGAATATCATCCAAAAACATCACAAAAAAATGCTCTCAATAATGCACAAAAATGCGTTTTTTTTTTAACTTAGACCTTAATTATCTCACAAACCTGACGTTACGGAACATGTTGGAAAACAGATTTGGAATCAGCATTGAGAGGAAAAGAAGTACCCAGACCGCTGATCCATCCACAAAATTTTCAAATTTCGGCCAGTGTTTTATAATTTTGCCATTAGAAAAATAGAAAAACAACTTTGAAGCCTTATAACTTTTTAACGGGTTGTGATAGAAAGGTGCTTTTTGTACCAATTTTCTAAGCAAAAACTGCCTCTTTATTGTGCACATTTAAAAAAATAATTAAATTTTTTATACCCTCCAACTACAGTATGGGGGTATACTCACTTTGTCATTCCGTGTGTAATGCAACAAAATATCGGTCTAGGACCCAATAAAGTATATATATTTATGTTCATGAACATAACGTTCTATATTTATGTCCCATATTGTATTTTATTTTGTTGCTATATTTCTGACCCACACTGTATTTTCTTTTGTTAATTTGTTTCTTGTATTTGATTACGGTACCAATATATTGTTGTTGTTGGTACCTGTTAATAGTTATTTTATAATTTGCAAATATAATTATTTGTTGTTTTTTGTTCTGTACGCTCAAATGTTTATAACTGTATCATCTCTTATATTTATTAACTCAAGGTTAATAAATATAGAAGATGATTTTAATTTTGGTTTCTAACGTACAGTCAAATTAAAAACTTTTACTTTACCTTCGCCCTTTGTATAGTGTAGTTATTTTGTCTCGCGAATAAAGTGAACATTAATTTAAATAAAATGTACTTTATGTTGAAATAAAATTCAAAAATAAAAATTGTTTTATTCCTCAACATAAGAGTTGGTCCTTCCTGGAACCGGATTACGAATTAATCCGAATAAAATTGTATACGTTTTGTTAAAATAATTTTGGGAAAAATTCCATCGGTATCAATTTATTTATGAATAAAAAATAAATTCAAATATAATATTGAACGTGTTTGTAAAAAATATTATGGAAAATAAAATTCCATCGGGATAAAATAAATAATTTTAATTAAAATTAAATTAATATTTTTTGGCTCATTCATAAGTGGACCCTTGCAGATATTTGGTGTCATCATAAATTGAGGAATTTTGTGGCTGTTTGTAATTGGAGATTGTTGTTGCTGCTAATTGTTTCTGACGTTTTTTCATAAATTGCTGGTTCAAAACATATCATGGCCGAAGACATGAACACGTTGGTTATTTATAGAGGTCGTTTGAAGAGCTCGATTACTCGTGCCCTTGGCTTTGCTGATGCCCCACCAGATGACTGTACATTGGAAACAGTAGTTAGCCGTTTGGAGCGTTTAGAAGAGGTTTGGCTGGGATTTGTGCAATCAACAAATGAATTGCACCAATATAAAAATGTTGAAAATTTTGTGGACCCTGAAGCTGACTTTGACACATACGAAGATAAATATTTAACTGCTCGTTGTAAGATGTATGCTTTGAAAAATCTATATGCGCCGAAGCCAGCCGATAGCTCTAATAATACTGGTGCCTTAGAAAAGCTAGCAGATCAACAAGCTGCTTTTTTGGAAAAATTTTCAACGACGACACCACGGAAGGAAGATACATTGCCTCGAATAAATATTCCGGGTTTTTCTGGCTCGTATAAAGAGTGGACTAGTTTTAAAAATCTTTTTGAAAGTACAGTTGACTCCAAGGCTTCGTTATCAAACACACAAAAGTTTCATTATTTGAAATCATTGCTTAAAGACGACGCAGCCCGTTTGATTCAGCACATTCCCGTTACAGAATCGGCTTATAAAACGGCATGGATTCGACTCAACGACAGGTATGATCGGCCCAAGCACATTGTGAATTCATTTATTGAATCGTTTTTCGCTCTGCCTTCTGTCTCAACGGAAAATGGCTCAATTTTGAGGAAAATTTCTGATGAAGCCAATGAAATTATCCGAGGTCTCGAGGCTATAGGTAAAGATGAACGTGACTGTTGGCTCATATTTTTGTTGCTGACAAAAGTTGATCCTGAATCAAAAAGCCGTTGGATACATGACAGCCGTGATAATCCTAACCCAACTATTTCGGATTTTTTTGATTTTTTGGACAACCGGTGTGAAGAATTAGAATTTTGCCAACGTAAGACGACCTCCCAGACCAAGCAAGGTCATTCCACCAGAACATATGGTAACCAAACCAAATGTCTGGTAAGTACAAATGCCAAATCTAACACGTGCCATAAATGTAAATCATCTGATCACTCAATTTTTAAATGTCCGATCTTTTTGCAATTGAGTATAAGTGAACGTCGTGATTTTGTGAAGGGAGCCTCCTTGTGCTACAACTGCCTCAGACCTGGTCATGCTGTTTTGAATTGCCAATCAAAGAATAGATGTAAAGATTGTCGCCGACGTCATAATTCACTGCTACATGTGCCTGCTGCTACACCGGCTGCTATGCCTACTGCTGCTACTGCACCGGCTGCTATTCCTGCTGCTGCCGCACCTGCTACTGATTTCTCAGTACTACCCAGTACCTCTGCCGCTGCCTCTGCTTCCCCGTGGTCTACTGTTGCTAATGTTGCGTGCCCTGTCGCATTGCCAACATTTTCATCTGGCTCAAACCCTATAAGAAGAAGAAATCAAAATGAATTTATTATGCCAACTGCTTTAATACTTGTTAAAAATCGACTTGGTCAATTAGTGACATGCCGTGCCCTACTGGATTCTGCCTCAAAGTTGTCGTATATTACCGAAAGTTGTGCTCAACGCTTAGGACTTGCTCGGTCTCCATCAAAGGTTTTGGTTAGTGGAATTTCATCAGTAGAGGCTGAAACTACTCGTGGATCCTGTCAAATTTTGGTAAAATCTCGAATTTCAGAAGATTCATTTGATGCTATGGTACATGTTTTGTCGAATATTACATCGCTGCTTCCAAATCACAGTTTTGAAAATAAAGCGGTACACTTTCTCAAGGATTTGCCTCTTGCTGACCCGAACTATAATGTTTCTTCGCCCATCGATATCTTGTTTGGGCTCGAACACATTTGGAACATTTTTACATTCAACAGGCGCTTGGATGCTAAAGGCAACACCATTGCTGTATCAACCATCTTTGGATGGGTTGTAACATGTGTTGAAACTTTACAGGTTAGTAACCGAATAATGTCTCTTGTTGCCACCGTAGATATCGATCGCTCCCTCCGAAGTTTTTGGGAAATAGAAGAGCCAGAATTTCAAGGTAAAGTGGATCCAGATGAAGCTTATGTTGAATCCCATTTTCAATCAACCCACTCTCGAGCAGCTGATGGTAAATATGTGGTCCAACTCCCGTTTAAAATTGAAGATCCAAGATTTGGAAATACACAAAATGGTGCCGTGTCCCGATTTTACGCTGTAGAAAGACGACTTCAACGAAATGCAGCCCTTCGAGAACAATATACAACTTTTATGAGGGAGTATGAAAAATTGGGCCATATGCGTCAAGTCAACCCCAATGAAGTCAATATTACCGATGGTAGGGTATTCTACTTGCCTCACCACCCAGTTCTTGGTGAAAAGTTACGCGTCGTGTTTGATGGCTCCTTTCAAGACTCTAATGGTATTTCGCTCAACAATACGCTGCACATTGGACCCAGTATACAACGGGATTTGTTCTCAGTATCTCTACGCTTTCGGTTTCATCGATATGTCTTCTCAGCTGATATCGTAAAGATGTTTCGCCAGATTTGGATTTCTGATAATCATAAAAATTACCAACGAATTGTATGGAGAGAGTCGCCCCTAGAAGAACTTAAACATTATCAGTTATGCACTGTCACATATGGCACATCTTGTGCACCCTACCTTTCAGTGCGAGTTTTGGAACAACTGGCTCATGACTACAAATCTACTTACCCAATAGCTTCGCAGGTACTGCTCGAAGATTTTTATGTGGATGACGTACTCACTGGAGCTGCCACCGAAAAAGAAATTGTTTTGAAACGTGACAATCTGGTAAAATTACTGTCTCATGCTGGCCTAGAATTGCGGAAATGGGTATCAAACTGTTCTAGTATATCGGTGAGTACTCATGATCATTCATTTTTAAAATCTCCAGATGAAGATGTCAAAAAAGTTCTGGGAGTATACTGGAAGCCTTCCGAAGACAAGCTAGGATATAAAATTGGACTCAAACCGAATCCAGTTTCAACAAAACGACAAGTCCTTTCTGATGTGTCTCGAATATTTGACCCTATGGGTTTGGTGGCCCCAGTCGTAGTGCGATTCAAAATTTTATTGAGAGAGCTCTGGTCCCATAATCTTTCATGGGATGAACCACTGCCAGAAAATCTTTCTGTCTGGTGGACTCAATGTCGAAATGATTTGCTGGCCCTGGAAAATTTTGAAATGCCTCGATTTGTTTTAAATAACACCTCAAAATTAGAATTACATGGCTTCTCAGATGCCTCTATACAAGCCTATTCTGCCGCAGTTTATTCTCGATTTGTTGATGATTCTGGTGTCTCTCATGTAACGCTTATTGCCTCAAAAACTCGTGTTGCTCCCATCAAACAAAAATCTTTGCCTCGCCTGGAGTTATGTGGAGCCCTTTTGTTGTCACGCCTGCTTAAACGCATAAAGGATGCCTTGCCGCATAAATCAATCTCAGTTCGTGCTTGGTGTGACTCAACAATCGTTTTGTGTTGGCTTTCACAGCCTCCTATCAAATTAAAAACTTTTGAAGCAAATCGCACTTCAGAAATTTTAGAAAATTTGCCTCGTATCTTCTGGAATCATGTAGCCTCCAAAGACAATCCAGCCGATTGTGCCTCAAGAGGAATGCCTGTCTCAACGCTTCTTAGCTTTGGTCTTTGGTGGAAAGGACCCATTTGGCTAAGCGACACTTTGAAGTTTAATTGTATTGTAAATCGTTCTAATAATTTTGATATAATTACAGATCCCGAAGCACTTTCAGCCATGAAGGCAACTATTAGTTCTATGGTAACTACAGTTGAAGACTACAACCCATTAGACGCAATAGTGAACCGTGTATCTAAATGGACAAAAATGGTTCGAATTGTGGCCTACATGTTAAAGTTTTTTGATGCCACTCGACAACATAACGTAGTCCGTGCTTCTGGACTCTACTTCAACGAGCTTCATCGCGCAAAATTAATCATGCTGAAACATGCACAAAATGCCTTCAATGATGACCGAGTCCACTTACAAAATGGACGACCCATCAGTGCCCGGTCTCAATTAGCAAAACTCCATCCATTCCTGGACAACAATGGTTTGCTACGTGTTGGTGGCCGTTTACGTAACTCGGAGCTTGATGCTGCCACAAAAAACCCCATCATATTACCAAAGTCCAGTCGAATAACTCAAACAATACTTGAAGACCTGCATGAAAGAAATTTGCACCCTGGTGTCTCAGCTTTATTTGTAATAGCCCGACAAGCATATTGGATTATTGGTGCCCGAAATCTAATCAGAACATTGACTCATAAGTGCCTCAGATGTTTTCGTCAGCGTCAACTTAATAATCATCAGCTTATGGCGGACTTACCCAGTGTTCGTGTTCGTCAAGCATTTCCATTTGAAAATACTGGTTGTGACTATGCTGGCCCTCTATCATTGAAACAATTTTCTGGAAGAAATACCCGAAAATCTAAGGGATACATCTGCCTATTTGTCTGCCTCGTTACATCTGCCATACATTTGGAGCTCGCCACTGACTTGAGTACAGATTGTTTAATTGCTGCCCTGCGAAGATTTATATCCCGAAGAGGAAAATGTCGACAGATATACAGCGACAATGGAAGAAATTTTCTTGGTGCCTCTCGAGAATTAAGCGAGATGCACAAAGTGATTATGTCGCAAGCCCATAATGAAATTGTCTCCGCATCTTTAGCTGAAGACGGAATTCAATGGAATTTCATTCCCCCATTTGCTCCACACTGGGGTGGAATTTGGGAATCGGGAGTAAGATCTGTAAAGCTGCACCTAAAAAGGGTTATTATGAATACAGAATTAACATTTGAGCAAATGCACACACTTCTGGCTCAAATCGAAGCAGTCGTTAACTCGAGGCCCCTTGGTATTGCCCCAGACACAGAATGCGGGTATCTATCCCCTGCACACTTCTTAATTGGTCGACCCTACACCATGGTACCTGAATGTGATCTGGTCGAATTGAATCCAAATAGGCTTGGTTACTGGCAACATGTCCAAAATATGCTTCAAGGATTTTGGCGACGGTGGCACCAAGAATATCTCACATCTCTGCAACAACGACCTAAATGGAATCAACCCCAGCCAAATCTAACAGTGGGTACTCTCGTTGTAATTAAAGAAAAGAATCTGCCTCCTGCTAAATGGCTTATGGCAAAAGTTATTGAAACTTATCCGGGTCCTGACGGTAACATTCGAGTGGTAAAGTTAAAGACTCAACACGGTGAGATGACTCGACCCATCACAGTGTTAATCCAGCTACCCATATTCTGAAACCATGTTTCAGGGCGGCCCGGGATGTTCATGAACATAACGTTCTATATTTATGTCCCATATTGTATTTTATTTTGTTGCTATATTTCTGACCCACACTGTATTTTCTTTTGTTAATTTGTTTCTTGTATTTGATTACGGTACCAATATATTGTTGTTGTTGGTACCTGTTAATAGTTATTTTATAATTTGCAAATATAATTATTTGTTGTTTTTTGTTCTGTACGCTCAAATGTTTATAACTGTATCATCTCTTATATTTATTAACTCAAGGTTAATAAATATAGAAGATGATTTTAATTTTGGTTTCTAACGTACAGTCAAATTAAAAACTTTTACTTTACCTTCGCCCTTTGTATAGTGTAGTTATTTTGTCTCGCGAATAAAGTGAACATTAATTTAAATAAAATGTACTTTATGTTGAAATAAAATTCAAAAATAAAAATTGTTTTATTCCTCAACAATTTATGATCAGTGATCGATTCTAAGACATTCTAGCGATGTCCGTCCGTCCGTCTGTCCGTCTGTAGTTAACACGAAGCAGTCCAAAATAAAAGAGCTATACTCCCGACATTTGGCACGAATATGTCTTATGTTCCTATGCAGGTTAAGTTCGTAAATGAGCAAAATCGGACCAGGGGGAAAAAAGTTTCCCCTTGAAGAACTAAACCAACCTCTGAAAAATTCCATTTTTTTAAACGATTTTTTTGTGTTTTTGTTTAACAAATGCAACATTTTTATGCTACATGAAGTTCAAAGTCCTGTATTTGGACCCAAAGAAATAGAAAATGTCGTTTTTTTCGGTCCGCCCCCTTTTATGGGCGTGGAATAATTTTTTTTTTAAATATTGATAAACTTGTATTTCTTTAGCGCAAACAGCATAAGAATGAATTTGTAAACACATATTCGAGAGGAAATTTACCCCCCCCCCCCCAAAAAAAGAAAACGCCCCTGCTATTTTTATTTTTTTTGCATGTTGGAGGGTATAAAAGATTCGGCACAGCCGAATTTAACACTCTTACTTGTTTTTTTTTAAATTGATTTTTCCGCCCCCTGCTGTGGGTTATTGGAACTTTTTTTAAGAGTTCAAAAAACAGATTTTGTATTAATTTTTGCTGTAGAATCGACTGGTGAAATCAGATTTGCAATATATTCAGCCGTTTTTTCTCTGCAGAAAAATCAGCTCAAAATCCGCGTTTTCAGATGCTTTGAACCACCCCAAGAAGTGAAAATTTTCCCAAAAAAATACCGGCATTATTTTTAGCTCCCCTAAATCTTTTAAAAAAATTATGATATCCGATAAACAGATGAAGTGACATAGTCACCAAACGAACTCTAATACATATATCTTTAAACTTTTTTCAAAAATCCAAACTTTTTTGGTGGAAGTTTTCCAAAGATTATATTTTTTAAAATCGATATCAAAACAGTGAATTTCATAGAAAATGATTAATCGTAATCGCATGATTTTTTCGCCGATTACGATTAATTGGTGCGATTAATCGCGATTACTCTAATATATTTGGGGCATTCCAGGCCAAATCACTCACTTTTAGACCCGACCCCTTTCGATTTATTTTATTTTTGGATATGTTTTAGTACTTATTAAATGCAACTTGGACACTAATTTTCAGCCTTTTATTTCAAGATGGTGTTGAGTAATCAATTTTTCAAAATGGCGATTTTTTCAAAAAAATGGAAAAGTTAAAATTTTCAATTAATTTTGACCAGTTAAAAATATAGATATCTTAAAAAAAGTTGGACAACGTTTTGTTGGTATTTGAATGTAGTTTTAGAAAAAAATATTAAAAAAATTATTCAAAGTAATTATCACTTATTTTTTAACGTTTAAAAATTAAAATCGACTTTTTGAAAAAGTCCGAAACCTTCGATTTTTTTTTACAAACGTCTAAAAGTTCTACTCTTAATTACGCAACTTTTAAGCCATAATTCGAGATGTGATCGCAATTCGTTCTATTTTTTTTCAAATTTTGAAAATTGCAGCTTTTATTTTTTGACTTTGATTTATTTTATATGGTGCTCCAAAAAAATTAAATTGGTAGATACTGACCCTAACTTACCCTAGATATATTCATTTCGAGGCAAAAATACGTCTCAAAAAATTAAGAACGATCGGACATGGATAAGGTGTTCCGCATGGGCCTTGAAGTTTTGAAAACGGATTACAAGGAAAAATATGAATTTTTTTCTGTTTTCTCAATTTTTTTGGTATTTTAAGTTAAGTTTTAATTCAAGTGGTTACAGAATTATAATACGGAGTAAAATACCTCTCTAATAAGGTACCAAAGACTGAAATCGGTTGAAAATCAGCCAAGTTATTACAACTTCCCCAGGCATCTAACGTATGGCAGAACACTTGGTTAAGCAATATAATACGATTTTGGAAATTCATTGAAATTTTCTACTGTAATGACATTTTTTTATTCTTCAAGTTCAAATGTTATTAGATGACAAGTATTTTTCATATTGTGTTTTGCTAACATTTTTTAAATTAGTGGTAAAAATGCCTGCATTCAACACCCTTTTGAAATCTCTATTTAAAAAAAAAATTCTTTTTTTTGTTTTAAAATTTGGAAAAACCAAAAAAATATTGCACTGAAACATAAATAATGAAAAAATTGTATTACAGTAGAAAATTTCAATAAATTTAAAAAAAGGGACTCGTATTTTTTAATCAAGTGGTATGGCACACGCTAGATGCCTGGGGAAGTTGTAATAACTTGGCTGATTTTCAACCGATTTTAGTTTTTAATACCTTATTAGAAGGGCATTTTACTCCACATCATAATTCTGTAATCACTTGAATTAAAACTTAACTTAAAATACCAAAAAAATTGCGAAAACAGAAAAAAATTCATATTTTTCCTTGCAATCCGTTTTTTAAACTTCAAGGACCATGCTAAACGCCTTACCCATGTTCGATCGTCTTAAATTTTTGTGAGACGTATATTTACCTCCAAATGAATATATTACGGGTAAGTTAGGGTCAGTATCTACCATTTTTTTTTTTTTGGAGCTCCATATAAAATAAATCAGAGCCAAAACATAAAAGGTGCAATTTTAAAAATTAAAAAAAAAAAATAGAAAGAATTATGATCACATCTCGAGTTATGGCTTAAAAGTTGCGTAATTTAGAGTAGAATTTTTATAGTTTTTTACAAAAAAATCGAAGGTTTCGGACTTTTTCAAAAAGTCCATTTTAATTTTTAAACGTCAAAAAATAAGTGATAATTACTTCGAATAATTTTTTCATATTTTTTTTCTACAACTACATTTAAATACCAACAAAACGTTGTCCAACTTTTTTTAAAATATCTATATTTTTTAATGGTCAAAATTAATTAAAAATTTAAATTTTTTAATTTTTTGGAGAAAATCGCCATTTTGAAAAATTGATTACTCAACACCATCTTGGAATAAAAGGCTGAAAATTGGTGTCCAAGTTGCATTTAATAAGGACTAAAACATATCCAAAAATAAAATAAATCGAAAGGGGTCGGGTCTAAAAGTGAGTGATTTGGCTTGGAATGCCCTATTTACATATGCCGCCAATTTTCGCATTTGCTTCATATATGTAATACATATGGACGAGCATACATGAATAATATATGAAGAACATCTGACATTTTTCACCGGGTAATCATATATAGTTTAATGCGAAAAATGATATAAAAACTTATCAAATTTGATCAAATCTCATCAAATTTGATATAATTTTATATATATAATTCAATATATTTATATATAAGCAAAAAAATGTTTTCCCCAAAAAACGCCAAAAAATTGCCAAAAAAAAATTGTTTCCAGGACTTAAAAATTTTCAAAAATATTTTTAGGACTTTGAAAATTTAAAAAAATAAATCTGGACTTAGAAAATTTTTTAAAAGTTATATCTACCCAAGTAGAAATTCATGACGGTTATAAAAAAAAGCGTTTTTAAAGCACTCCAAAGTAGAAACTCATGACGGTAATAAAAAAATAGCATTTTTAAAGCACTTCCAAGTATAAATTCATGACGGTAAAAAAAAAAAGTCATGACTTATCAAAAATAAATCATTTTTAAAGCATTATTTCATAACGCTTTATGAACGTTTTGAAAAAGCTTTTTGAGATTACTTTTTCGCCAAATTTATGTTGGTTTAGGAATACAATTTTTTTACCACATTTTTTTACACTACTTTTTAAATATGGTTTACGACGACCAAAAAGCCGACATTAAAAGCGAATTAACTCTAGACACCCCATAACAGATTTAGTTAAGTTTGAGGAGTTTGACAACAAGGTTAAAACTGATCAGCAATTTTGCAATTCGCTGGTATGTATTTTTCTATATTTGCATTTGAATTATCTTTGACCAAAACATGTATGTGTTTTTCACAAAACAATTTTAGGTATCAACCTAATTTCGTCCCTTCGCGTTATATTTTTAAAGTAAAATTTATGTTAATAGAAACTTTTCAATTTTATTTTGATATTTGTGAAGTATGCCTTACCGCGCAAGCATCAAATTAAGCAAATTTCTAGATCTTTTCAAAAGATTTAAAAAAACACATCGCAGTTTTCGTCAGATCAGAAATGCTATATACCTATTATATTAATAAACTCATTTTGTTTTCCCGTTGCAGAACACCTTCTTCTACAATTTGAAAATGAGTCCGACAAGTCTATCGTGACCAAAACAAGCCGCTGGCTAGCGGCAGCAAAAGAAAGAATAACTAAACGAAATTCTATTTAGTTTTTGGTATAAAAAAACAGTAATTTATTATAAACAAGTAAAAAAGTTAAATTCGGCCTTGCCGAATGTAGTGATACCCTCCACAATTTCAAAAAGATTATTGCAAAAAACTTTATTTAAAAGGAAATTACTTTTGAAAAAAAAAAAATTTTTTGAAAAAAAATTTCCGCGAAAAAAAAATTTGGTAAAAAAAAAATCCGCGATTTTTTTCTTTTTTTGTCAAAGTATATGTTCGTACTTGCTTAAATACCATTTGGTGTTCAATTATGTTCACATATGTCAACCAGCAGCCGAATTAGAGCATTTTGTATTTTTAGGTTATGTTGAATGTACTGAAATTTTTGAGGTGTGCTTACATTTTCGTTCATAACTTTTGAACCGCTGAACCGATATCGCTCAAATGCAATACCAAACTTCTCGGGAGAACTTCCAATATATATGTTAAGTTTCAGTCATCTCTGTGCAATATTTTGTCCGCTAGAGCATTTTCAACAGACAGACAGACGGACAGACGGACAGACGGACAGACGGACATCGCTAGAATGTCTTAAAATCGATCGGGCATCATGAATATATATACTTTATGGGGTCCCAGACCAATATTTCGATGAGTTACAAACGGAATGACAAACTTATATATACCCTCTATCACTAAGTGGAGGGTATAAAAAAATAATCAGGGTATTCACTTCATAATTTTTTGACCCTTGCAACAATGCAATATTGCAACAATTTTTTTAAAAAAAAAATTTAATAAAATTTTTATTTATCTATTACCTTTTATATGATGCGTAGTTGCAAGAAAAGATTTGCAATTTATTTTAATATAAATACAATTGCTTTTATTCACAAAGAAACAAGCAAAAAAGTTGCAATTTTGACATTGCGCAATTTTGCAAGACTAAAATCTCTGACGTGAATTCCATTAATATATTTATCTTTTCTTAAAACAATAAAAATTAAAACAAAAATAAACTTTCATTTGGTTTTTAAATTGATGGAAAATTACTTTAGGTTTTATATTTGAAATGCTTGTAAATTGCTTTTTTTGCATATAAAGCACTTTAAAATTGCTTTACATACCGTTTCAAAAGTGATACAATTTTGGTTTTTGCAATGCTTTAAAAGCGCTATAACGAAGCGTTCTAAAATCATTATTATAAATGTCTTTAAAAACGCTTCAAATAAACCGTCTAACGGTGTTATCATTAGGACAGTCTGAAAGCGCTCTGAGGATGGTTTTCAGTATGGTCTGAGAGCATTCGTACTACCATACAAAGCGCTTTTAAAGCGTTTTAACGGTTGTATTTTTCTACCTGGGTACTTTTTCGCCAAATTTATGTTGGTTTAGGAATACAATTTTTTTACCAAATTTTTTTACACAACTTTTTAAATATGGTTTACGACGACCAAAAAGCCGACATTAAAAGCGAATTAACTCTAGACGACCCCATAACAGATTTAGTTAAGTTTGAGGAGTTTGACAACAAGGTTAAAACTGATCAGCAATTTTGCAATTCACTGGTATGTATTTTTCTATATTTACATTTGAATCAAAATTACTAATTTTTATTTTGTTATTCAGCGTGACCTGATGCAGTTAAAATGTAAGGCCGACTCATTATATAAGGCATACTAAGGGACTATTTAAATAAATGGACTAATTAATTGACGATTTCATTGGCATTATATTGAAACTAATGCCAATGAAATTTTTAGCATTAGCATTGTTTCAATCAATGCCAATGCCCGTTAAGGAATTAGTAGCATTAGTAATGCCAATTATGAAATATTTCATTGGCATTAATAAATGTCTTAATGAAAACAAAGCATTAGCAATATTAAAAGTCGTATTTCCGTCAACCAGTTGTGAAAATTTTTTTTTTTGGTTAAAACTTGAAATGGCTATAGGTCTGTTTGTTTACCCAAATTTCTTACTTTTTTTACTACAACTGGAAAGTTTTGTTTACTTTTTGTATTACAAATTTCCAGCTTTATTATAAGTAGTAAAAATGAGATGATTGTAGTTAGGTAAATGAACAGGCATAATATCTCGAAAACTAAGTTAGATAAAGCAAAATGGAGGGCATTTTTGGTTCTTAGAATCTCCATAGTTTCGCCGGTCCTCTTCAAAAATTCACATAACTTTAGCATTATCTTGCTTATTTTTCCAGGTACTGCAATTTAGGGGCCCAATAGGGTCTTGAGAATTTTAGAAACTGAATAACTAAAAAACTATTGCTCTGAGGGTTTTCTAGTATTGGCAGACGAGTTCTAGAAACCAAGAGCTACAAAAATGCTTTTGGACTTTTTGTTGTGTCACCAATATTTACCGAGACATAAGCATTTTAAATTTTCCGGAATCCCAAATTTTTTGGATTCAAAGTTAGGACCCATTGGGTTAAACATATGTGAAAGTATGGAGATTCAAAGAACCAAAAATGCCCTCCATTTTGCTCTATCTGGCTTAGTTATCGATATATCGCCATTTTAAGTTTTTAAAAAAAATATATATTTATTGTAAAAAAATGTTTTTTTTTATCAATTGTAAATAGTTTTTTTAGGCATTTGTGCCGTTTCATTGGCATTAGTACAAATAATGCCAATGCCAAAAAATTTCATTGGCAATAAATTTTAATGCTTTTTTTTTTGGCATTGGCATTAGTTCCAACTAATGCCAATGAAAATTCAATGCCAATTAAAAATTCCCATGTATGATATAAGGCCATTGCAAGTATCCTTTCCGTTATAATGTCCCCTGGTTTACAGCAAATGTTTAGCGGCGTTGGAAAACCGACTAAAGGAGTTTCGAAAAAAATTTTAGCACCATTAAAGTTTTTAATGAATTGAAAGGTAATATTATGCTGGCCAACAACTATATATCTTTGACCAAAACATGTATGTGTTTTTCACAAAACAATTTTAGGTATCAACCTAATTTCGTCCCTTCGCGTTATATTTTTAAAGTAAAATTTATGTTAATAGAAACTTTTCAATTTTTTTTTTTTGATATTTGTGAAGTTTGCCTTACCGCGAAAGCATCAAATTAAGCAAATTTCTAGATCTTTTCAAAAGATTTAAAAAAAACACATCGCAGTTTTCGTCAGATCAGAAATGCTTTATACCCGTTGCAGAACACCTTCTTCTACAATTTGAAAATGAGTCCGACAAGTCTATCGTGACCAATACAAGCCGCTGGCTAGCGGCAGAAGAAGAGAGAATAACAGTTATTTTTTATAAAAAAAATAATATATTTATCTTTTCTTAAAACAATAAAAATTAAAACAAAAATAAACTTTCGTTTGGTTTTTAAATTGATGGAAAATTACTTTAGGTTTTGTATCTGAAATGCTTGTAAATTGCTTTTTTTTTTTGCATATAAAGCACTTTAAAATTGCTTTACATACCGTTTTAAAAGTGATACAGTTTTGGTTTTTGCAATGCTTTAAAAGCGCTATAACGAAGCGTTCTAAAATCATTATTATAAATGTCTTAAAAAACGCTTTATTGCTATATCAAAAAACAAATATTTTTTTAGAGTTGGCATATTTTGTCGGAAAATAAAAATAATTTTTTTTTTTAAATTTTTTATTATTTTTTTTTTTTTTTGATTTTGTTATCCTCAGTACGGTAATTGCAAAAACTAAAAAAAGTTAAAAATCTTTGCATATTTTTAAAAGTTACTAGCTCCGAAAGCCTTTTAATCTCAGGGTGGTCAACTTTGGCACTCTGTAACTCACGCTGTATTGTATTATGGTCACTCCAAACTAGCTATTTTGAAAGCTTATATCATTGAAAGATGTTTTCGTTTTTTACGATAAACAATTTTTGTGTTAATATTGACTCTAAAAATTTTTTGACCCCGACGCTAAGCGAAAAAATGCGTTTTCTACAGACAGTCGGGCGGATATCAAAAGGTTGACTTAAAATTGATTTAGGACCATGAATATATACATACTTTATAGGGTTCTAGACCTATAATTATTTATTTTATTTATTTATTTATTTAATTCATATATTTAACTAACCGAGCCCTTGGGGCCGTATATGGTTAGTGAGCTAACAATAACAAAAATATTAGAGGTATTACAAACGGAATGACGAACTTGAAAACAATTAGTCCAGTTTCTTACTATAAATTGGGTAAATTTTTATAAATTTAAATAATATACTACTATAAATTGTGTAAATTTCCAATAATTTAAGGTAGAGCTTCGCAATTTTTATAAATTTCCTCAATTTATAGCAAGAAACAAAAAAAGTATAAATAGCTACCGTGTTTTTTGAGTTTATCAAAAAATCGGCAAATAGGCACTTTGATAATTTTGAGGCAAAAAATCGGCAAAATGCCGATAAATCGGCAAATATGGCAGCCCTGACTAAAACACATAAGAAAAAGAGCGAAATCGAAGGAGGCCGTGTCCGAAAATTTGTGATTTGTCTTGGAAAGACCCATGTATATATTTTTTTATTTGTTAAGAATTCTAATAATAATTTCAAACAGATTTATACTATAAAAATTAAGACAATTATAATAATGTACATCTTGTGACTACTTTAGTTAGTTGCTTTTGGTTTTATTACGCTCTATGTGGTTATTATGAAGGGGCGATGACTCCGGTAATTTAATAGATAATTTGCAAATCGTCTGGTACATGTTGGGAAAGAATTGTATTACCAAGTAAACTGAACATAAATAGGCGCAGATAACAATAGTTAAAAATAAGTCGAAAACGGCAGGCTTAACACGGTACACATTTAGAGTAGCGTCAGAACCTTCGTACAGCATAAAGTCTGGTTCTCGTACATCTGGCTTCTCATAAATAACTTTAACATTTTTAAGGTATTTTTCAAATGCATTCTTAAGGTCATTGTTATGCAAGGCAGATTTTACATTTAAGTACGATTTGATGACCATATTCGAAATTTGCTAAAAAGAAAAAAACAAAAATAATGCAATTAATAAGCGTGTTTTTTATGCACAGAGCTTTGTCAAATGGACAAAAATCAAAAAATTAAAGTGGTAATCGTTTTTATTAAAATTGTTAATTTTTTGTTTACATATAGGGTTGCAAGACGTTCCGCATTTGGCGGGATTGTCACGCTTTTCATAACCGATTCCCGCGTCCCGCGCGGGATTCCATATTCCCGCTTTTTTTGAATTTTATTTTTTTTAACAACTATTTTTATACCCTACACCACACTGTGGTACAGGGTATAATGAGTTTGTGCTGATGTTTGTAACTACCCGAAATATTGGTCCTAGACCCACATTCAAGTATACCGATCGACTCAGAAACACTTTTTGAGTCGATTTAGCGATGTCCGTCCGTCCGTCTGTCCATGTAAACGGTGTAAACACGATACAGGTCATAATTTTTAACCAAAAATCGGTCCATATTTAGACCTAGCCCCCATACAAAGGTCCTCTTTGGTTTTGGATCAAATGACTCTAATAACCGTACTATAATAGGTTTCGAAATTTGGCACGTAAACGTGTTTTAACCTCACAAATCACCATTCAGAATTTTGAAGGAATCGGATCAGTTCTTCTTGTAGCCCCCATGCAAACCACCTTTCCGATATTCACATAAATCTTTCAAATTATATGAAAATAGAATATATGTTATTAAAATTTTGTTTGTGTATGTTAAACGCGTACTTTAACAACCTTATCAAATCTGATTACCATCGGACCATTTTTGGACTTAGGCCCCATGTGAAAATTTCGCCCGATATTCACTTAAAGCTGTTTATTGGCAACAAATCGAAACCTATTTCACTCAAATTTGATTTGTGAGTGTTTTTTACACTTATTAAATATTTGACAAAATATAGATCTAATCGGCCCGTTTTTGAACTTGGGACCCATTTTTCGGGAAACTCTGGTGTAGGGTATTATATGGCCGGTCTTGACCGACTTACTTGTTTACTTTAAAAGCCTACGTTTTTAAAAGGCTTATTTGTAAGCTATTGTAAAATTGGTTTTACCTTGTCGCCCAAATGATGTGGATTTAGAACCTTTTTAAGGAACAAATAAAGGCCTATTTACACCTGAGGTGAAATCTCGTTCGAACGAGATTTCGATCATATGGTCTGCATCATTTTATACACAACCATATGATCGAAATCTTGCTCCAACGAGATTTCACCTCAGGTGTGAATTGGGTATAACAAAAAAGTTCACAATCTTAGCGTTTGTTTGAAAAAAAAAAATATTTTTCGAAAAATGTACGCCAAAAGTTGCACAATATAGAGTACTTTCCGGGAAAAATATTTACAAAATTTCCATGGAGTAATTCTGGTCCAGCGTTGTTTCTTCAAAATGGAAATGTGAGCACTAAAATTTACTTCAGCTACTTTAGCTAAAGCAGCGCGAAAAAATGTGTTTGAAAAACAAAAACATTTTTTCTATTTCAAAATGCACTGGAGGTCCGTAGTATCTATTTAAAAAAATAAAACTCGACAACATGCGGCTAAATTTTTCAGTTTTGTTCATAAAAATATTTTTGTCCCGCGAAAATTTTTAAAATTCCGACATTTTTGTAATTATCGGGAGTTTGTCCCGCATTTTCGAAATAAAATTCTGGCAACCCTAGGACCTATCCTAGAACCTATCAAAAGGACCTATCCTAAATCCTATCAAAAGGACCTATCCTAGAACCTGTCAAAAGGACCTATCCTAAAACCTATCAAAAGGACCTATCCTAAAACATTTCAAAAGGACCCATCCTAGGACCTATCCTAGAACCTATCAAAAGGACCAATCCTTGGACCAATCAAAATGACCTATCCTAGAACCTATCAAAAGGACCCATCCTAGGACCTATCAAAAGGACCTATCCTAGAACCTATCAAAAGGGCCTATCCTAAAACCTATCATAAGGACCTGTCCTAAAACCCATCAAAAGGACCTGTCCTAAAACATATCAAAAGGACCTATCCTAAAACCTATCAAAAGGACCCATCCTATGAGCTATCAAAAGGACCTATCCTAGAACCTATCAAAAGGACCCATCCTAGGACCTAACAAAAGGACCTATACTAAAACCTTTCAAAAGGACCTATCCTAGAACCTATCTAACGGACCTATCCTAGAACCAATCAAAAGGACCTATCCTAGGACCTATCAAAAGGACCTATCCTAGAACCAATTAAAAAGACCCATCCTAGGACCTAACAAAAGGACCTATCCTAAAACCTCTCAAAAGGACCTATCCTAGAACCTATCAAAAGGACCTATCCTAGGACCAATCAAAAGGACCTATCCTAGGACCTATCAAAAGGACCTATCCTAGAACCTATCAAAAGGACCTATCCTAAAACCTATCAAAAGGGCACATCCTAGGACCTATCAAAAGGACCTATCCTACAACCTATCAAAAGGACCCATCCTTGGACCTATCCTAGGACCTATCAAAAGGACCCATCCAAGGAACTATCAAAAGGGACTATCCTAAAACCTATCAAAAGGACCTATCCTAGGACCTATCCTAGCACCTATCAAAAGAACCTATCCTAGAACCTATCAAAAGGACCTATCCAAGGACATATCAAAAGGACATATCCTAAAACCTATGAAAAGGAAATATCCTAAAACCTATCAAAAGGACCCTTCCTAGGACCTATCAAAAGGACCTATCCTAGAACCTGTCACAAGGACCTATCCTAAGACCAATCAAAATCACCTATCAAAAGGACCCATCCATGGACCTATTCTAGAACCTATCAAAAGGACCTATCCTAGGACCTATCAAAAGGACCTATCCTAAAACCTATCAAAAGGAACTATCCTAAAACCTTTCAAAAGGACCCATCCTAGGACCTATCAAAAGGACCTATCCTAAAACCTATCAAAAGGACCCATCCTAGGACCTATCAAAAGGACCTATCCTAGAACCTATCAAAAGGACCTATCCTAGGACCAATCAAAAGGACCTATCAAAAGGACCTATCCTAAATCCTATCAAAAGGACCCATCCTAGGACCTATCAAAAGGACCTATCCTAGAACTTATCAAAAGGACCCATCCTGGGACCTATCAAAAGGACCTATCCTAAATCCTATCAAAAGGGCCTATCCAAGAACCTATCAAAAGGACCTATCATAAAACCTATCAAAAGGACCCATCCTAGGACCTATCAAAAGGACCTATCCTAAAACCTTTCAAAAGGACCCATCCTAGGACCTATCCTAGAACCTATCAAAAGGATCTATCCTAAAACCTTTCAAAAGGACCCATCCTAGCAATTATGAAAAGGACCTATCCTAGAACCTATCCAAAGGACCCATCCTAGGACCTTACAAAAGGACCTATCCTAGAACCTTTCAAAAGGACCTATCCTAGAACCTATCAAAAGGACCTATCCTAGGACCAATCAAAAGGACCTATCCTAGGACCTATCAAAAGGACCTATCCTAGAACCTATAAAAAGGTCCTATCCTAAAACCTATCAAAAGGACCCATCCTAGGACCAATCAAAAGGACCTATCCTAGGACCTTTCCTAAAACCTATCAAAAGGACCTATCCTAGAACCTATCAAAAGGACCTATCCTAAAACATTTCAAAAGAACCCATCCTAGGACCTATCCTACAACCTATCAAAAATACCTATCATAGGAGCTATCATAAGGACCTATCAAAAAGTCCGAAACCTTCGATTCGGATAGGTCCCATCCATGGACCTATCCTAGAACCTATCAAAAGGAACTATCCTAGGACCTATCCTAAAACCTATCATAAGGACCTATCCTAGAACTATCAAAAGGACCTACCTTAAAACTTATCAAAAGGACCTATCCTAAAACCTTTCAAAAGGACCCATCCTAGGACCTATCCTAGAACCTATCAAAAGGACCCATTCTTGGACCTATCAAAAGGGCCTATCCTAGAACCTATCAAAAGGACCTATCCTAGGACTTATCAAAAGGACCTATCCTAGAACCTATCAAAAGGACCTATCCTAGAACCTATCAAAAGGACCTATCCTAAAACCTATCAAAAGGACCTTTCCTAGAACCTATCAAAAGGACCTATCCTAAAACCTATCAAAAGGACCTTTCCTAGAACCTATCAAAAGGTTCTATCCTAAAACCTATCAAAAGGACCTATCCAAGGACCAATCAAAAGGACCTATTCTAGAACCTATCAAAAGGACCCATCGTTGGACCTTTCAAAAGGACCTATCCTAGAACCTATCAAAAGGACCTATCCTAAAACCTATCAAAAGGACCCATCCTAGGACCTATCAAAAGGACCCATCCAAGACTTATCAAAAGGATCTATCCTAGAACCTATCAAAAGGACCCATCCTTGGACCTATCAAAAGGACCCATCCAAGACTTATCAAAAGGATCTATCCTAGAACCTATCAAAAGGACACATCCTTGGACCTATCAAAAGGACCTATCCTAGAACCTAACAAAAATACCTATCCTAGGACCTATCCTAAAACCTATCAAAAGAACCCATCCTGGGACCTATCCTAAAACCTATCAAAAGGACCTATCCTAAAACCTTTCAAAAGGACCCATCCTAGGACCTATCAAAAGGACCTATCCTAGAACCAATCAAAAGGACCTATCCTAGGACCAATCAAAAGGACCTATCCTAAAACCTATCAAAAGAACCCATCCTGGGACCTATCCTAAAGGACCCATCCTAGGACCTATCAAAATGACATATCCTAGAACCTATCAAAAGGACCTATCCTAGGACCAATCAAAAGGACCTATCAAAAGGACCTATCCTAAATCCTATCAAAAGGCCCCATCCTAGGACCTTTCAAAAGGACCTATCCTAGAACCTATCAAAAGGACCCATCCTGGGACCTATCAAAAGGACCTATCCTAGAACCTATCCTTAAACCTATCAAAATGACCTATCCTAAAACCTATTAAAAGGACCTATCCTAAAACCTATCAAAAGGACCCATTTTAGGACCTATCAAAAGGACCTATCCTAGAATCTATCAAAAGGACCTATCCTTGGACCTATCCTGAAACCTATCAAAAAGGCCTATCCTAAAACCTTTCAAAAGGACCCATCCTAGGACCTATCAAAAGGACCTAACATAGAACCTTTCATCCTAGGTCCTTTTGATAGGTTCTAGGATAAGTCCATTCTAGGACCTATCAAAAGGACCTATCCTAGAACCTATCCTAGGACCTATCCTAGGATCAATCAAAAGAACCTATCCTAGGATCAATTAAAAGGACCTATCCTAGGACCTATCAAAAGGACCAATCCTAAAACCTATCAAAAGAACACATCCTGGGACCTATCAAAAGGACCTATCCTAAAACCTATCAAAAGGACCTATCCTAGGACCTATGCTAGGACTTATCCTAGGACCTATCCTAAAACCTATCAAAAGGACCTATTCTGGAATCTATCAAAAGGACCCATCCTAGGACCTATTTTCGAAACTTTCAAAAGGACCTATCCTAAAACCTATCAAAAGGACCTATCCTAGAACCTATCAAAAAGACCTATCCTAGGACCTATCAAAAGGACCTATCCTAAATCCTATCAAAAATACCTATCCTAAATCCTATCAAAAGGACCTATCCCAGGACCTGTCAAAAGGACCTATTCTAGAACCTATCAAAAGGACCCATCCTTGGACCTATCCTAAAACCTATCAAAAAGACCTATCCTAAAACCTTTCAAAAGGACCCATTCTAGGACCTATCAAAAGGACCTATCCTAAAACCTTTCAAAAGGACCCATCCTAGGACCTATCAAAAGGACCTATCCTAGAACCTATCAAAAGGACCCATCCTAGGACCTATCAAAAGGATCTATCCTAGAACCTATCAAAAGGACCCATCCTTGGACCTATCAAAAGGACCTATCCTAGAACCTATCAAAAATACCTATCCTAGGACCTATCAAAAGGACCTATCCTAGAACCTATCAAAAGGACCCATCCTGGGACCTATCAAAAATACCTATCCTAAAGCCTATCAATAGGACCTATCCTAAAACCTATCAAAAGGACCCATCCTTGGACCTATCAAAAGGACCTATTCTAGAACCTATCAAAAGGACCTATCCTAAAACCTTTCAAAAGGACCCATTCTAGGACCTATCAAAAGGACATATCCTAAATCCTATCAAAAGGACTCATCCTAGGACCTATCAAAAGGACCTATCCTAGAACTTTTCAAAACGACCTATCCTAAAACCTATCAAAAGGACCTATCCTAAATCCTATCAAAAGGACCCATCCTAGGACCTATCAAAAGGACCTATCCTAGAACCTATCAAAAGGACCTATCAAAAGGACCTATCCTAGAACCTATCATAAAACCTATCAAAAGGACCTATCCTAAAACCTATCAAAAGGACCTATCCTAGAACCTATCAAAAGGACCCATCTTTGGACCTATCAAAAGGACCTACCCTAAAACCTATCAAAAGGACCTATCCTAAAACCTATCAAAAGGACCTATCCTAGAACCTATCAAAAAGACCTATCCTAAGACCTATCAAAGGACCTATCCTAGGACCAATCAAAAGGACCTATCCTAGAACCTATCAAAAGGACCCATCCTTGGACCTATCAAAAGGACCTATCCTAAAACCTATCAAAAGGACCCATCCTAGGACCTACCAAAAGGACCCATCCTAGGACCTATCAAAAGGACCTATCCTAAAACTTATCAAAAGGACCCATCCTAGGACCTATCAAAAGGACCCATCCTAGGACCTATCAAAAGGATCTATCCTAAAACCTATCAAAAGGACACATCCTAGGACCTATCAAAAGGACCCATCCTAGGACCTATCAAAAGGATCTATCCTAGAACCTATCAAAAGGACCCATCCTAGGACCTATCAAAAGGACCCATCCTAGGACCTATCAAAAGGACCTATCCTAAATCCTATCAAAAGGACCCATCCTAGGACCTATCAAAAGGACATATCCTAGAACCTTTCAAAAGGACCTATCCTAAAACCTATCAAAAGGACCTATCCTAAATCCTATCAAAAGGACCCATCCTAGAACCTATCAAAAGGACCCATCCTGGGACCTATCAAAAGGACCTATCCTAGAACCTTTCAAAAGGACCCATCCTAGGACCTATCCTAGAACCTATCAAAAGGACCTATCCTAAAACCTATCAAAAGGACCTATCCTAAAACCTATCAAAAGGACCTTTCCTAGAGCCTATCAAAAGGACCTATCCTAGAACCTATCAAAAGGACCTTTCTTAGAGCCTATCAAAGGGACCTATCCTAGAACCTATCAAAAGGACCTATCCTAAAACCTATCAAAAGGACCTATCCTAGAACCTATCAAAAAGACCTATCCTAGGACCTATCAAAGGACCTATCCTAGGACCAATCAAAAGGACCTATCAAAAGGATCTATCCTAGAACCTATCAAAAGGACCCATCCTTGGACCTATCAAAAGGACCTATCCTAGAACCTATCAAAAATACCTATCCTAGGACCTATCAAAATGACCTATCCTAAAACCTATCAAAAGGACCCATCCTAGGACCTATCAAAAGGACCTATCCTAAAACCTATCAAAAGGACCAATCAAAAGGACCTATCCTAGGACCAATCAAAAGGACCTATCCTAGGACCTATCAACAGGACCTATCCTAAAACCTATCAAAAGAACCCATCCTGGGACCTATCAAAAGGACCTATTCTAAAACCTTTCAAAAGGACCCATCCTAGGACCTATCAAAAGGACCTATCCTAGAACCTATCAAAAGGACCTATCCTAAAACCTATCAAAAGGACCTTTCCTAGAGCCTATCAAAAGGACCTATCCTAGAACCTATCAAAAGGACCTATCCTAAAACCTTTCAAAAGGACCCATCCTAGGACCTATCAAAAGGATCTATCCTAGAACCTATCAAAAGGACCTATCCTAAAACCTACCAAAAGGACCTATCCGACTTTTTATATTGACTTTTATTCAATAACATATTTTTTTTTTTACTTTGAGCCAACACTCAGGGGATGCCCCCTATTAATGCAATGCATTGTGCTGGTATTAGGAAAATAGGTTATGAGGAGAAGGAAAGAGGGAGTAGTGTTTGTGGACATTTAATTTGATTTTTTCCAATTAAATTTTTTCCGATTTTAATTTTTAAACGTCAAAAAATAAGTGATAATTACTTCGAATAATTTTTTCATATTTTTTGTTCTAAAACTACATTTAAATACCAACAAAACGTTGTCCACCTTTTTTTAAAATATCTATATTTTTTAATGGTCAAAATTAAGTAAAAATTTCAATTTTTTAATTTTTTTGAGAAAATCGCCATTTTGAAAAATTGATTACTCAACAAAATCTCAACAAAATAAAAGGCTGAAAATTGGTGTCCAAGTTGCATTTAATAAGTACTAAAACATATCCAAAAATAAAATAAATCGAAAGGGGTCGGGTCTAAAAGTGAGTGATTTGGCTTGAAATGCCCCATATATATAAAAGGATATCAATTCTTTTTCAAAAACTACCTACATTTTGATCAAACAAGAAAATCTGTCCCTTTTCCCTAACGCTATACTTTTTATGAAAAACATTATTTGTATGTAGGGATTTTCCCATACTATTGCAACACTGGATTTCCTTCTTGTTTTCTCTTATTTAGAACTTACCAGCGCTCCGGTAAATACTTCGAAATCTTCGATCTCTTCTAAAGCGGCATTTGTATACATGTAGCGGGCTAAGGCTTCAGCTATAATTTTTGCATTAAGTTTTGTACGTTCCAAAATTTCTAGTTCATTATCCTTGAATATGGTAGTACGAGTTGGATGTTTAGGTACCTTTAGTGCGGACAACGTAAATGATGATAGGCGTTTAATGCTAAAGCGTTCATGTTGCCAAGCTAGTTGTTGATCTGCTAAGTTGATCTTTTTATGCACGCCTTCAATTGTGACATTATTATATTTGTTTGCCACATTTTTTAAATGTTTGAAGAACACACTTGTTGGTGTATTTTCTTTTGGTGGTTTCGATACGTGCATATAAATTTGTTTATCTTCAGCATTTAGTGCTTGCGAAATTGCATCTAGACATAGTACAAAGTCGACGTTCTGTAAATTGTAATAAAAAAAAAATTAAAAGAAAGAAAAACATTAGAGGTAGTTAGAGTCTTGCTGGCAAAAGAGAACTTCTTTCAAAAAATGCATGTATTTTGAAAGGTATTTTTGAAAAGTGCTATTTTGCTTCCAGTACCAGGGCTAGCAAGTAAGACTTTAAATACCACCATTATATTAATATTACACTTAAAAAATTATGTTAGTAAAATCAACTGAAAATGTCAGTTAAAATAACTTCTTTGTAAGTTGTTTTGGGGTCAACTACTTTTTCAGTTAAATCAACTAACAATATTAGTTATTTTAACTGACAAAAAACAACTGACTTATGTAGTAAAAACTACTTACATTTGTAGTCAAAACAACTAAAATGTAGTAAAAATAAAAAAATCAATATATATTTTTTTTTTCAAAATATTTTTCAGAAAAAAAATTGAAGACCAAATTTTTTCCAAGTTTTTTTTAAAAAAAAAAGTTGTGAAAAATAAAAATAACGAAATTTTTTTTTTTTGGAAAAAAAACTTTAAAACTTTTCAGAGATAAAATAAATAAAATTAACTACTTTAAATAACTGTTACTACATCACAGTACTTTTTTGTTAGTTGTTCAAAAAAAACGACTTAAAATAACTAACAGAAATAGTTGTTTGATATTTTTCATACAAAAACAACTGACTTTGTAGTTGAAAACAACTAACTACTGTAAAATATACAAATAACTAACATGTAGTAACTTACATAATTTTCTGAGTGTAGCTGTACAAGTCTTAGCTCTACATTTTAAATAAGCAATCTATTAACACAACGGGTGACAATACCTGGAAAACGTTTTCTCTCTACGAAATTTAAAAATATTTTTTTTATTGTTAATTCATTTACAATGTATTTCAAGCAAGCATAGGTACCAATATTGGTATTGGTTTTTAAAATTATATTAGTATTGGTAGTGGTATTGGTTTTAATTTTTTGTTGAATTGGTATAGGTTTCGGTATTGGTTTTGAATTATTTAGGTATTGGGTATTGGTTTTAGCCTCGAATCGGCTTTTAATAAGTATTGGTATTTATCTTATATCGGTTTTGGAATTTGTATGCAAAAGATTTTGTCGTTAATATTAATAAATTTAACGTATTTCGTCCTTCTGTCCGCCCCACATTGGAAAAAAATATACGTTTATGTCCAATTTTTAACCGAGTTTAGTTTACTTTTTTTTTGATTTTTAGCCATCGACCGGACATGGTGGATTTTTGAAGAATAATTTATATTTCTTTTTTTATTTTTCTTATATTACACTCAATAAATTATGTTAGTAAAATCAACTGACAATGTCAGTTAAAATAACTACTTTATAAGTTGTTTTGGGGTCAACTACTTTTTCAGTTAAATCAACTAACAATGTTAGTTATTTTAACTGACAAAAAAACAACTGACTTATGTAGTAAAAACTTTTTTTAGCCTTTTAGGATTTCTGAAGAATAACACACTTTTTTTTGCCCGGGTTTTGATAGCTAATTTTGGGTAATTGGGGTACGCTGATTTCAAATCTGGCTGTCGTTTTTTTGGGTCAGCTCTAGTTTTTGAGATATAGCCTAAGGATTCTTTGAAAATAGGCTATTTTTGGCATCTTTGTGAGTCCATATTTACCTACACTTGTCTTACATCCAAAAAGTGAATGACGATTTTGAGTATGTTGGATATGCTGATTCCAATAGTGCTCTTACTTTTGTTGAATCATCTTTAGTTTTGAAGATATCGCTAAAATACAATTTTTAAATTTATGCCCTCTTTAATTTTGTCTGAATATTTATGGCCTTTTTAATAACTCGAAAACTGAAGCTGTCAGAAAAAATCTAATACCAGTTTTGGAATCCTCGCATTCAATATAGTTCAGTTCGTGTTTAAAACTGAGGCTCTTAAATTTGTAAAAAAACGCACTTTAGTAAAAAACGCACTTTTTCGACTCTTTAACAGCGATTTGCTCGCGAACGCGAGCTGATGGAAAAAGTTGGATAACAGATTCGGAAACAGCACACTAAAATCCATATAAATCAGTTGTCAAAGGTCAGGCAAATTGAAAAAGTTAAAATTTTGTCAACCTGTGTAATTTATTTTTCTTATATTACACTCAAAAAATTATGTTAGTAAAATCAACTGAAAATGTCAGTTAAAATAACTACTTTGTAAGTTGTTTTGGGGTCAACTACTTTTTCAGTTAAATCAACTAACAATGTTAGTTATTTTAACTGACAAAAGACAACTGACTTATGTATTAAAAAGTACTAAAAATTGTAGTCAAAACAGCTGACATGTAGTAAAAATAAAACAATCAATACATAATTTTTTTTTTTCAAAAAATTTTTCAGAAAAAAAAATTTTAGACCAAATTTTTTCCAAGTTTTTTTTTTTTTTTTTTTAAAGTTGTGAAAAAAAGGTTAAAAATTTTTCAGAGATAAAAAAATAAAATTAACTACTTTAAATAACTGTTACTACATTACAGTACTTTTTTGTTAGCTATTAAAAACTAAAACTACTAAAGCATAAAAGTGAATTAGAACTTATCCTCAATACAGAAAAAATAGATATCTGTCTCATATCAGAAACCCACTTTACCAAACAATCTTATATCGAATTTAAATATTACAAAGTCTACCATACCATACATCCAAACAATACAGCTCGCGGTGGTAGTGCAGTGAGAGTGTTAAATTCGGCTGTGCCGAATCTTTTATACCCTCCAACACGTTAAAAAAAAGCAGGGGCGTCTTTTTTTTGGGGGGGGGTGGGTTTTTGGTGGTGGGATACAACCTTCCTGGATCCAACTGCAGGAATTTGAACTTCTTTTGACATAAAAATGTTTTGTTTGCTAAGCAAAAGTACAAAAAACCTATAAAAAATGGAGTATTTTCACAGGTTGGTTTAGTTCTTAAGAGGGGAACTTTTTCCCCGATTTTGCCCATGTTCGAACTTAACCAGCCCAATACCATAAGACATATTCGTGCCACATTTCAGGAGTCTAGCTTGTTTACTTTGGACTGTATCGTGTCTTCCACAGACGGACGGACGGACAGACGGAATGTCTTAGAATGGATTACTAATCAATAATATATATACTTTATGGGGTCCTAGACCGATACTTCGATGCGTTACACACGGAACGACAAAGTGAGTATACCCCCATACTGTGGTTGGAGGGTATAAAAAAATTGCAGGGGCGTTTTATTTTTTTTTTTGGGGCGGGGCTAGTCGGGGACCCTTGGGGACACCATCTCTCTGGTAAAAAATGCTTTTTCAAGCATAAAAATGTTTCATTTGTTTAACAAAAATACAAAAAACCTATAAAAAGTTACCTTTTTTCATTAGTTGGTTTACTTCGTCAAGGGGGAACTTTTTCCCCCCTGGTCCGATTTTGCCCATCTCCGAAATTAACCAGCCTATGAACATAAGACATATACGTGCCAAATTTCAGGAGTCTAGCACTTTTATTTTAGACTGTATCGTGTCTTCCACAGACGGACAGACAGACGGACGGACGGACAGACGGACATCGCTAGAATGTCTTAGAATCGATCACTGATCAATAATATATACTTTATAGGGTCCTAGACCGATATTTCGATGCGTTACACACGGAATGACAAAGTGAGTATACCCCCATACTGTAGTTGGAGGATATAAAAACTATGCTCTGCCGTATTTATTGATGTTGCACAGGCATTCGATAAAGTATGGCACAACGGTCTACTCTTTAAGATATTTAATTCATTTCCATCCAACTATGGTAACCTTCTACATTCATATCTAAAAAATCGCTATTTCCAAGTAAAGCAAGAAAATTGTTTTTCTGAAATCCAATAAATAAATGCTGGTGTTCCTCAGGGAAGTATCCAAGGTCCCATCTTGTATCTGTTATTTACCAATGACTTACCAAATTCACCCAATACTACAATTGCCACATTCGCAGATGACAAGGCAATATTAGCAGTTGGAAACACAACGGAAGAAGCTGCGAACTATATCCAACCTGCAATAAACAACATCTCTCTCTGGGCATCAAATTGGAACATCCAAATAAATTCCACTAAAACAATACATGTAACAAATAGAAAATTCGATTGTCCCGCATGCAAATTCTGCGAAATACTTGGGCTTAACGCTAGACTCAAAATTAAATTGGAATGACCACATTAAAAATAAGCAACAACAATTAGAAATTAAAAATAGAAAGCTGTATAGCTTATCGGAAGAAATTCTTCACTTTCCATTCAAAACAAAATAATGGTATACAACCAAATCCTTAAACCAATATGGACTTATGGAGTTCAAATCTGGGGGTGTGCAAAGCCTTCCAATATTGCAAACATTCAACGTTTTCAAAATAAAATATTGAGAAACATCGTAAATGCAGCGGACGTTGTTAGCAAATAACAACTTTTAAAGACTTAGTTTTAAATAAATTGATCGTATCTAATTATATCAAATTGATCTAACATATAGTAATATATGATTATATCCAATTAAATATGTTATTCACTTGTACACAATTTTCAAAAAGACTTAGAAAATTTTTTATAAAATTTGCAAAAAAAAATATTATGGGCTTTCATGGTAAGCTTAAAGAATAATTTTAATGTAGCGGTATGCCTTATTTCCAAGTCATAGGCTTCCAAAGTGAAATAAGACTGGCTTATAAGTTTGAAATTTTTCATGGAATCAGGAAATAAGAATTAGATTTGAGATCGGGTTCAAAAATCATTGATAATTTGATAATTTAAACCAAATATAGCTATTATTAACTATATAAATGCAATATAAATTTTTAAAAATGATTGCAAAAATTCAAAAAGTAAAATTTTTTAAGTTCTAAAACAACAAATGCAATAAAAAAGTGTTTTCTATTAAAAAAAATAAAAAAATATATTTTTTTCTGGAATCGAACTCGGGTTCCCAAAAATGACCCGTGTAAAAATGTATTAGATCTTACCTGATCTGTTCATATATGTTCATATATGATCGTATCTGATTGCATATAATTATATCTGAAATGTCCAAAATCGAGATCTAATTATATCTCGGATTTGGTCAACATTGCCAAATCCGAGATATAATTAGATCTCGATTTTGGTCATTTTAGATATAATTATATCTAATCAGACATGATCATATATGAATAGATATAAACAGATTAAATAAGATCTAATCCATTTTTACACGGGGATAGATAATTTTATAATTAATTAAATATTGTTATATATAACTATATAAAAGCAATATAATTTTTTAAAAATGATTGCAAAAATTCAAAAAGTAAAATTTTTAGTGCTAAAAAAATAAATTCAATAAAAAAGTGTTTCCTATTTAAAAAAAATAAAAAAAATATATTTTTTTTTCTGGAATCGAACTCGGGTTCCCAAAAATTATAGATAATTTTATAATAAATCAAATATAGTTATACCCGAGTAAAAATTTTCTGGTCTAATCATATATAATTTGATATAATCTTATATGAGTTAATATGCTTCCGTATAAATTTATATAAAATTTTATCTATCACTTTGATTCGGTTGATCCACTTTATATGGTTAGATATTGCTCCATATATGATTAGATTCGTATTTTGGTTTTGCTCATCAAATTATATAAAAATAGATATTATAAGATCAATTTGATCTAATTAGATTTGACCAAATTCAGGATCAAGTTGTATCAATTTTTATATTTTTTGGTCTAAAGTAATACAATTTGATATTATTTGATACAACCATTTTACGGATCAAATTAGATCTATTTAGTAAAATTAGCATAATATTTTTACTAGGGTATATAACTACCCGAGTAAAAATTTTCTGGTCTAATCATATATAATTTGATACAATCTTATATGAGTTAATATGCTTCCGTATAAATTTATATACAATTTTATCTATCACTTTGATACGGTTGATCCACTTTATATGGTTAGATATTGCTCCATATATGATTAGATTCGTATTTTGGTTTTGCTCATCAAATTATATAAAAATTGATATTATAAGATCAATTTGATCTAATTAGATTTGACCAAATTCAGGATCAAATTGTATCATTTTTTATATTTTTTGATCTAAAGTAATACAATTAGATATTATTTGATACAACCATTTTACGGATCAAATTAGATCTATTTAGTAAAATTAGCATAATATTTTTACTAGGGTATATAAAAGAAAAATATTTTTTTAAAAATGATTGCAAAAATTCCAAAAATGAAAATTTTTTAGTTCTAAAAAAATTAAACGCAATAAAAAAGTGTTTTCTATTTAAAAAAAATAAAAAAAAAACTTTTTTTCTCGACTGGGCCGGGAATCGAACTCGGGTTCCCAAAAATCATATGTAATCTTATATGATACAATAAAAAGTTTTGTATAACCATATATGTTGACACACAAAATTAATTTTGAAATACTGGCATATATAATTATATATGGCTAGTTGTTTGGTCAAAAAAATATTTTTTTTATACATGATTATATCAAAATATATATTCCATTACATATGCGACCATTTATAAATATATATTGAGTTTACCCGAATAATAAAAAGTTATATGACGCAATATTTAATTATATATGAACAGATATGCTTTTATGTAAATCCATATTAATTTTGATCCGAAAATTGGCGGATCGAATATTATACGATTATATCAAATTCTTTTATTTTTGATAAAATAATATCAAATTTGATTAAGTTTGATCCCAAAAATGGGTCTATCCAATTGTATTAAATTATATCTTATCTGTTAAAATTAGATAAATTTTTATATTATTAGATGAAATCTGGTAAATTTTTTTGAAATTTTAAACGTGAAATTAGAAATTATTTTATCAGATTGGATACATTATCAACTAGTAGAAGAGTTTTTATTGCTCTTCTGAATTTGTTCGGGATTTAGCAAATTATTAAAAATTTGTCAATTTTTTTTTCTAAAATCATTTTTAAGGGTTTAAAAATTCCAAAAAATGTTTGTGTCTTAGAAAATTTAAAAACATTTTTTCGGAGCTTAAAAATTTTTCAAAAAAAAAAAAAATTTCTTCTAAAAACATTTTCAATAATTTTTTTACTAAAAAAAATTGCCAAAAAAATTTGTGTCCGGGACTTTGGAAAATTTTCATAAAATTTTTTAGGACTTGAAAATTTTAATTTTTTTTCAATTGTGCGGGACTTGGAAAATTTTGAAAATTTTTTTCGGGATATAATTATAAATAAAATCATATATCTTTTTATCTGCTATATCTAAAAATTCCCGACCTTATATGTCATATCTAATTTCATATAGATCGGTATATAAGTAGATATGAATATGTATGTTATCATATTAAAAAATAAGGAAAAATGCAATGCTATATATAAACTTATATGTCCATATCAAAGTTCATGCATAACCATATATAAATTTAAACAATTATATATTAGCATATATGATTATATCATATCTTTTTTACTCGGGTAGACAAAATTTGCGTATATATAGTACCATACAAACACAGATATGTTATCGTTTAAGACACATATAATTATATCTATTATTTTTGTTGGAATTTTTTTTAGTATGGAACCATATATAGTTTTAAATGGTATTATATTAGTCATATATAATTATACATAAATTGATACTGTATTTTTTGTTTAGTAAAGTCCTATACATAATTAGATATAAAGTCACGTATAATAATGTATGAAATCGGATTAAGTTTTATGTGCAACGTATGATTACATCTACCATTTATATTAATATATTATGAACAATATAATTAGATATGATTTTATATGACACCATTTAAAAAAATTGGAAAATTTCAAAGTGAGATATAATTTTATACTTTGACTCATATAGTTGTATATGGTTTTATGAAAACATATAAAATAATATACATTTATATAAATTCCTTTTTACTCGGGAAATTAAAATTCAAGTCCTCAAAAAATCGATAAAATCGACTTTTAAAATGTATTTTTAATAATCGATTTTCTGGGTGTGAGTGAATTAACCCTAATGTAGGTTTATTTGACTAATATTACATGAATATTTGTGAAATAAACCTACTTTAAGTACACTTTAGGTACTATGAATAACCCCCTTTATATTTAAAATTTTGAGTCGCAGTACCCGAGTAAAAAGGAATTTATATAAATGTATATTATTTTATAAGTTTTTATAAAACCATATACAACTATATGAGTCAAAGTATAAAATTATATCTCACTTTGAAATTTTCCAATTTTTTTAAATGATGTCATATAAAATCATATCTAATTATATTGTTCATAATATGTTAATATAAATGGTAGACGTAATCATACGTTGCACATAAAACTTAATCCGATTTCATACATTATTATGCGTGACTTTATATCTAATTATGTATAGGACTTTACTAAACAAAAAATCCAGTATCAATTTATGTATAATTATATATGACTAATATAATACCACCCGAGTAAAAAAGAACTGATATAATCATATATGCTATTATATAATTATTTATATTTATATATGGTTATGCATGAACTTTGATATGGGCATATAAGTTTATATATAGCTTTGTATTTTTCCTTATTTTTTAATATGATAACATACATATTCCTATCTATTTATATACCGATCTATATGAAATTAAATATGACATATAAGGTCGGAAATTTTTAGATATGACAGATAAAAAGATATATGATTTTATTTATAATTATATCCCGAAAAGTTTTTTCAAAAGTCCCGGACAATTAAAAAAATTTCAAGTCCTAAAAAATTTTATGAAAATTTTCCAAAGTTCCAGACACAAAATTTTTTTGGCAATTTTTTTTTTGGAGTAAAAAAATCATTGAAAATGTTTTTAGGAAAAATTTTGTTTTTTTTTTGAAAAATTTTTAAGTTCCGAAAAAATGTTTTTAAATTTTCTAAGCCACAAACATTTTTTAGAATTTTCAAATCACTTATAACTGATTAAAAAAAAAAAAAAAAATTTTTAATAATTTGCTAAATCCCGAAAAAATTCAGAAGAATGCAATAAAAACTCTTCTAATTGATACTGTATCCAATCTGATAAAATAATTTCAAATTTCACGTTTAAAATTCCAAAAAATTTGACCAGATTTCATCTAATTATATAAAAATTTATCTAATTTTAACAGATAAGATATGATTTAATACAATTAGATAGACCCATTTTTGGGATCAAACTTAATCAAATTTGATATTATTTTATCAGAAATAATAGAATTTGATATAATCGTATAATATTCGATCCGCCAATTTTCGGATCAAAATTAATATGGATTTACATAAAAGCATATCTGTTCATATAAAATTAAATATTGCGTCATATAACTTTTTTTTACTCGGGCACCCGAGTAAAAAAGATCTGATATAATCATATATGCTATTATATAATTATTTATATTTATATATGGTTATGCATGAACTTTGATATGGCCATATAAGTTTATATATAGCATTGTATTTTTCCTTATTTTTTAATATGATAACATACATATTCATATCTATTTATATACCAATCCATATAAAATTAGATATGACACATAAGGTCGGGAATTTTTAGATATGGCAGATAAAAAGATATATGATTTTATTTATAATTATATCCCGAAATTTTTTTTTTAAATATTCAAGTCCCGGACAATTAAAAAATAATTAAAAAATTTTTAAGTCCTATAAAATTTTATTAAAATTTTCCAAAGTCCCGGACACAAAATTATTTGACAATTTTTTTTGGAGTAAAAAAATCATTGAAAATGTTTTTAGGAGAAATTTAATTCTTTTGAAAAATTGTTAAGTTCCGAAAAAATGTTTTTAAATTTTCTAAGACACAAAAACTTTTTGGAATTTTTAAATCCCTTAAAAATGATTTTAGAAAAAAAAATTGACAAATTTTTAATAATTTGCTAAGTCCCGAAAAAATTCCGAAGAATGCAATAAAAACTCTTGTTATTGATAATGTATCCAATCTTATAAAATAATTTCTAATTTCACGTTTAAAATTCCAAAAAATTTTACCAAATTTCATCTTATTATATAAAAAATTATCTAATTTTAACAGATAAGATATGATTTAATACAATTAGATAGACCCATTTTTGGGATCAAACTTAATCAAATTTGATATTATTTTATCAAAAATAATAGAATTTGATATAATCGTATAATATTCGATCCGCCAATTTTCGGATCAAAATTAATATGGATTTACATAAAAGCATATCTGTTCATATATAATTAAATATTGCGTCATATAACTTTTTTTTACTCGGGCACCCGAGTAAAAACAAGTAAGAGTGTTAAATTCGGCTGTGCCGAATCTTTTATACCCTCCAACATGCAAATAAATATAAAAAAAAAATCCAGGGGCGTCTTTTTTTTTTGGGGGGGGTCGGTAGTGGTAATTGGGGGGCACAATTCCTCTCGAATAAGTGTTAAAAAAATAATTCTTATGCTTTTTGCACTAAAGAAATACAAATTTATCATTATATAAAAAAAAAAATTATTCCACGCCCATAAAAGGGGGGGGGGGCGGACCGTAAAACGATTTTTTCTAATTCTGTGGGTCCAAATGCAGGACATTGAACTTCTTGTAGCATTAAAATGTTGGATTTGTTAAACAAAAACACAAAAAATCATGTAAAAATATGGTATTTTTCAGAGGTTTGTTTAGTTCTTCAAGGGGGAACTTTTTTCCCCCTGGTCCGATTTTGCCCATCTCCGAACTTAACCAGCCTATGAATATAAGACATATATGTGCCAAATTTCAGGAGTCTACCACTTTTATTTTGGACTGTATCGTGTCTTCCACAGACGGACGGACGGACAGACGGACGGACGGACGGACGGACGGACGGACAGACGGACATCGCTAGAATGTCTTAGAATCGATCACTGATCAATAATATATATACTTTATGGGGTCCTACACCGATATTTCGATGCGTTACACACGGAATGACAAAGTGAGTATACCCCCATACTGTAGTTGGAGGGTATAAAAAGTTATATGACGCAATATTTAATTTTATATGAACAGATATGCTTTTATGTAAATCCATATTAATTTTGATCCGAAAATTGGCGGATCGAATATTATACGATTATATCAAATTCTATTATTTCTGATAAAATAATATCAAATTTGATTAAGTTTGATCCCAAAAATGGGTCTATCCAATTGTATTAATCATATCTTATCTGTTAAAATTAGATAAATTTTTATATAATTAGATGAAATCCCCAGCAAAAAAAGAGCTTACCATTCACTACAAAATTCACCACAACTTATGAACCAGATGTACTTCTTCTTCAGCTGAAACACTGATGAATTTTATATGGGCGTGACACACAATATCACTAGTGTTTAGTATGTACATATATATTAACATCTTTATCACAACTTCTGAAGTAGTGATCGGGATGTTAATATAACTTGACCTTTTGGAAGTGCTTTTTTCATCACTTCTTTAGAAGTATATATTTCTTGGCATTTTGGATGTGATTATGTAATTTTTATATGGTGATTTAGAAGTGATTTTTTCATCACTTCTTGATAAGTACATATTTCATGACTTTTTGGGATTGATTTTAAGATTTTTTTTTTTAGTATTTACACTAATAATAATTAAAACCAAAACGATATTTTTAACAATGTATAATATTTATTATGTAATATTTAGACTTGAAATTGTTAAGATTAAATCGATGTTTTTAATAATTTAGTTTAGCTAATAGGAATTATTAATTAAATGTGGATGTATATATTTTTCTAATAGTTTTTCATGCGCTTAATCCGAATCTGGCCTTAGAAGTGATTTATCTTTTTTTGAGATATTTAGATTTTCGATTGACAGTACTGCATTAACTCAGATATTCGCAATGTTCGGGACCTTATAAAACCGAGAATTATTTTATGATGTATAATTAGTTTAGCACATCTAAAAATACTTCACTTATTCTTCAAATTACTTTTGCAATCCTTAAGATATCTTTTTTCATTACGGAGATATCGACCGATAAAATTATTGCAATTTCGGCCCTAAAAAATAAAAGAAAACAAAACAAACCAACCAATTTGTCTTGTTGATATATAATAAAGGGTGTTTTTTTAAGCTAGATAGAACTTTAAATTGTAAAAAGTAACACAAAAAATTAAATTTTGATGAAACATTTTTTTTTATTTCTTTCAGTATACTCTGACAAATCATTATGAATAGCCTCACGCTTGAACAACGCTACGAAATTATCCAAATTTACTTTGAAAATCAGTCGTCGATTCGCGCAACTTCAGTTGGCAACTGACCCGTTGTTTTATCGCAAAATTGTGTTCAGCGATGAGGCGCATTTTTGGCTTAACGGGTTTGTTAATAAGCAAAATTGCCGCATATGGAGTGAGACCAATCCACAAGAGACCCTACAGACTCCATTACATCCAGAAAAATGCACCATTTGGTGCGGTTTTCACGCTGGTGGCATCATCGGACCTTATTTCTTCAAAAATGAGGCCGGAGCTCGCGTTACGGTCAATGGAGATCGTTACCGCACCATGATCAATGATTTTTTGTTTGAAAATATGGATGACATTGATCCGGAGGAGATGTGGTTTCAACAGGATGGCGCTACGTGCCATACGGCGAACGCAACCATCGACTTATTGAAATCAAAATTTGGCAATAAGTTGATTTCGAGAAATGGACCTGTCAATTGGCCTCCAAGGTCGTGCGATTTGACACCTCTCGATTATTTCCTGTGGGGCTACGTGAAGTCACTGGTTTATGCTGATAAACCAGCAACAATTGACGCCTTGGAGGCCAGCATTGTTCGTGTTATTCGTGACATACGGCCAGCAGTGCTCGAAAAAGTGGCCCAAAATTGGACGTCCAGAATGCGCTTCGTCAAGAACAGCCGCGGTGCCCATATGCCCGAAATTATTTTCAAATGTTAATGTCACGTATTAATCTTTCGAATAAAAAAAAAATTTTGATTACAATTTAATTTTTTGTGTTATTTTTTACAATTTCAAGTTCTATCGGGCTTAAAAAAACACCCTTTAGTACCGAATTCGAAACTCTATTAGAGGTGCATCTAAGCCCGGCATCAATTTGGGTATCAATTTTAGGGTAAATTTTCAGGGTGCCATACAAAAAATCTTTATTTGGGCTAACATTATAGAGCTTCGCCATATCGGATAAAGATTTATTTTAAATAAAATTAATAAAATTCTTAAAAGTACATAGAGTTCTTAGTTTTATATTCAATTAAAATTTTTATTATTCGGTTAACCGAATAATTCAAATTTATCCGATTATTAACCGATTAAATCTCAACCCCGCACTCAGAAAATTATGTAAGTTACTACATGTTAGTTATTTGTATATTTTACAGTAGTTAGTTGTTTTCAACTACAAAGTCAGTTGTTTTTGTATGAAAAATATCAAACAACTATTTCTGTTAGTTAGTTTAAGTCGTTTTTTTGAACAACTAACAAAAAAGTACTGTGATGTAGTAACAGTTATTTAAAGTAGTTAATTTTATTTATTTTATTCTGAAAAGTTTTAAAGTTTTTTTCCAAAAAAAAAAAAAATTCGTTATTTTTATTTTTCACAACTTTTTTAAAAAAAAAAACTTGGAAAAAATTTGGTCTTCAATTTTTTTTTCTGAAAAATATTTTGAAAAAAAAAATTATATATTGATTTTTTTATTTTTACTACATTTTAGTTGTTTTGACTACAAATGTAAGTAGTTTTTACTACATAAGTCAGTTGTTTTTTGTCAGTTAAAATAACTAACATTGTTAGTTGATTTAACTGAAAAAGTAGTTGACCCCAAAACAACTTACAAAGTAGTTATTTTAACTGACATTTTCAGTTGATTTTACTAACATAATTTTTTAAGTGCGATTAATTATTTGCCCGATTAGCCGATTAAACCAAAACCTCGATTAATTGAATACCCTAATGTTTAGAAGAGTTTTTAGTCATTTTGTGGCTATAATTCAGCCCTTTTTTAAAGGCTACCACCTTTTTTTGGTTATCTTTTTTAGCCCTTTAAGCACTTTTTAAGTCATTTGATTTTTACCACAATCTGGAAACTTTTTATTGTTTTTTTTGTACATAATTTACAAAACAACTCCAAAAATTATAAAAAAAAAAATGTTTTTATACATGTAGTTAAAAAAAACATCGAATAAATGAAGAGATAAAAAAAAGTAATTCTCTCATTTTAAATCAGATATCGTATATTATCTTTTTAGCACTTCTTGAGTCATTTGGTAATTTTGACAAAAATCTGGAAACTGTATTTTTTTATAACATAATTTACATAACAAATTCGCTTTTGCGGCATATCAAGTTAATTCATTTATAAAATTTAACTTTTTATTAAATCAGATAAAATTATAAAAAAAAATATTCAACAAAACAAATCCAATACTTAAGTGCCACAAATTTGTACTTTTCAATTGCATTTGTAAACACATATGAAAATGGTACTTCTAAATCATTGAGGAAAGAACTGGTGAAAGTTGTTATTATTGGCATTTTTTTAGCAGTTTTGGAAGTGCTTATAAAAGTACTTCTTATGGAATATGAAGATCGGCACATATAGCTACTATGTATGTAGTGAATCACTTATTCTTTTTGCACCACTTCGATTTTTTTTTTGCTGGGTCTGGTCAAATTTTTTAGAATTTTAAACGTGAAATTAGAAATTATTTTATCAGATTGGATACAGTATCAATTAGAAGAGTTTTTATTGCATTCTTCTGAATTTTTTCGGGACTTAGCAAATTATTAAAAAAAAATTTTTTTTTTTTTTTTAAATCAGTTATAAGTGATTTAAAATTCTAAAAAATGTTTGTGGCTTAGAAAATTTAAAAACATTTTTTCGGAACTTAAAAATTAAAAAAAAAAAAAAAATTCCTAAAAACATTTTCAATGACTTTTTTACTCCAAAAAAAAATTGCCAAAAAAATTTTGTGTCCGGAACTTTGGAAAATTTTCATAAAATTTTTTAGGACTTGAAATTTTTTTAATTGTCCGGGACTTAGAAAATTTTGAAAAAATTTTTCGGGATATAATTATAAATAAAATCATATATCTTTTTATCTGTCATATCTAAAAATTTCCGACCTTATATGTCATATCTAATTTCATATAGATCGGTATATAAATAGATAGGAATATGTATGTTATCATATTAAAAAATGAGTAAAAATACAATGCTATATATAAACTTATATGCCCATATCAAAGTTCATGCATAACCACATATAAATATAAATAATTATATAATAGCATATATGATTATATCAGTTCTTTTTTACTCGGGCATTTAAAACTATATATGGTTCCATACTAAAAAAATTTCCAACAAAAATAATAGATACAATTATATGTGTCTTAAACGATAACATATCTTTGTTTGTATGGTACTATATATACGCAAATTTCGTCTAAACTCAATATATATTTATAAATGGTCGCATATGTAATGGAATATATATTTTGATATAATCATGTATAAAAAAAATATTTTTTGACCAAACAACTAGCCATACACACAAAAAAAAATCGAGGTAATATTACCTAAATTTATAGTATAACTTTATCTAAGTGCCAAGATAACATAGAGCCTACAAAGTTTTTAGACAATATTACTAAAAAGCCAAGGTGATTTTTAAAAAATGATATGTTCGAAAAATTATCTATGCTTTTAGGAAATATTCCTAGGAAACTTTGTAAACTTTTCAAAGTTAGCAGAGTAAAAATTTATATATAAATGTTGGTAATTTATCTAAATTATTTTGTTAATACGCTAGGTATAAATAATTACACACTTTACTAAATAAAATAAATTAAAAAATTATTTGATTTTATTATGTTTTATAAATAAATTTAATCATGAATTACAATTATTGTTGTTATAAAAAGATTTTGAGAAATATTTTTCAAAAAATAAATTCTCAGATTCTGAGACATTTTTTCTATAGAAAAATTCACAGATTCTAAGACATTTTTTTATAGAAAAATTCTCAGATTCTGAGACATTTTTCCTATAGAAAAATTCTCAGTCTCTGAGATAATTTTTTTATAGAAAAATTCTCCGATTCTGAGACATATTTTCGATACAATAAATTATCAGATTCTGTGACATTTTTTCTATAGAAAATTGTTTTTTTTTATAGATAATTCTCAGATTTTTAAAATTTTTTATATATTTAAAAAATTCCTCAGATTCTGAAACATTTTTCTATAGAAAAATTCTGATTCTTAAATAATTTTTCTGTAGAAAAATTATAAGATTCTGATACATTTTTTCTGTAGAAATCTTTATAGATTCTGAAATATTTTTTCTATAGAAAAATTCTCAGATTCTAAAACAGTTTTTTGTTATAGAAAAATTCTTAGATTCTAAGACAGTTTTTTTTAATAGAAAAATTCTCAGATTCTGAGACATTTTTTCAATAGAAAAATTCTTAGATTCTGAGACATTTTTTCCATAGAAAAATTCTTAGATTCTGAGACATTTTTTCTATAGAAAAATTCTCAGATTCACATTTTTTCTATAGAAAAATTTTCAGATTCTGAGACATTTTTTATGTAGAAAAATTTACAGATTCTGAGACATTTTTTCTATAGAAAAGTTCTCAGATTCTGAGACATTTCTTCTACATAAAAAAATTTTAAGATTCTGAGACATTTTTTCTATAGAAAAATTCTCAGATTCTGAGACATTTTTTCTATAGAAAAATTTACAGATTCTGAGACATTTTTTCTATAGAAAAATTTACAGATTCTGAGACATTTTTTCTATAGAAAAATTCTCAGATTCTGAGACATTTCTTCTACATAAAAAAAATTTAAGATTCTGAGACATTTTTTCTATAGAAAAATTCTCAGATTCTGAGACATTTTTTCTATAGAACAATTCTCAGATTCTGTGACATTTTTTCGATAGAAAAATTCTCAGATTCTGAGACATTTTTTCTATAGAAAAATTCTCAGGTTTTGAAACATTTTTTCTATAGAAATATTCACAGATTCTGAGACATTTTTTCTATAGAAAAATTCTCAGATTCTGAGACATTTTTTCTATAGAAAAATTCTCAGATTCTGAGACATTTTTTCTATAGAAAAATTCTCAGATTCTGAGACATTTTTCTATAGAAAAATTCTCAGAATCTTCTTCTCAGATTCTGAGACATTTTTCTATAGAAAAATTCTCAGATTCTGAGACATTTTTTCTATAGAAAAATTTACAGATTCTGAGACATTTTTTCTATAGAAAAATTTAGAGATTCTGAGACATTTTTTCTATAGAAAAATTCTCAGATTCTGAGACATTTCTTCTACATAAAAAAAATTTAAGATTCTGAGACATTTTTTCTATAGAAAAATTCTCAGATTCTGAGACATTTTTTCTATAGAACAATTCTCAGATTCTGTGACATTTTTTCGATAGAAAAATTCTCAGATTCTGAGACATTTTTTCTATAGAAAAATTCTCAGGTTTTGAAACATTTTTTCTATAGAAATATTCACAGATTCTGAGACATTTTTTCTATAAAAAAATGTCTCAGAATCTGAGAATTTTTCTATAGAAAAATTCTCAGATTCTGAGACATTTTTTCTTTAGAAAAATTCTCAGATTCTGAGACATTTTTTCTATAGAAAAATTCTCAGATTCTGAGACATTTTTTCTATAGAAAAATTCTCAGATTCTGAGACATTTCTTCTACATAAAAAAAATTTAAGATTCTGAGACATTTTTTCTATAGAAAAATTCTCAGATTCTGAGACATTTTTTCTATAGAACAATTCTCAGATTCTGTGACATTTTTTCGATAGAAAAATTCTCAGATTCTGAGATATTTTTTCTATAGAAAAATTATCAGATTCTGAGATATTTTGCTATAGAAAAGTTTTCAGATACTGAGACATTTTTTCTATAGAAAAATTCTCAGATTCTGAGACATTTTTTCTACGTAAAAATTCTCAGATTCTGAGACATTTTTTCTATAGAAAAACTCTCAGATTCTGTGACATCTTTTCTGTAGAAAAATTCTCAGATTCTGAGACATTTTTTATTTAGAAAAAATTCTCAGATTCTGAGACATTTTTTCTATAGAAATATTCACAGATTCTGAGACATTTCTTCTACATAAAAAAATTTTAAGATTCTGAGACATTTTTTCTATAGAAAAATTCTCAGATTCTGAGACATTTTTTCTATAGAACAATTCTCAGATTCTGTGACATTTTTTCGATAGAAAAATTCTCAGATTCTGAGACATTTTTTCTATAGAAAAATTCTCAGGTTCTGAAACATTTTTTCTATAGAAATATTCACAGATTCTGAGACATTTTTTCTATAGAAAAATTCTCAGATTCTGAGACCTTTTTCTATAGAAAAATTCTCAGATTCTGAGACATTTTTTCTATAGAAAAATTCTCAGATTCTGAGACATTTTTTCTATAGAAAAATTCTCAGATTCTGAGACATTTTTTCTATAGAAAAATTTTTAGATTCTGAGACATTTTTTCTATAGAAAAATTATCAGATTCTGAGATATTTTGCTATAGAAAAGTTTTCAGATACTGAGACATTTTTTCTATAGAAAAATTCTCAGATTCTGAGACATTTTTTCTACGTAAAAATTCTCAGATTCTGAGACATTTTTTCTATAGAAAAACTCTCAGATTCTGAGACATCTTTTCTGTAGAAAAATTCTCAGATTCTGAGACATTTTTTATTTAGAAAAATTCTCAGATTCTGAGACATTTTTTCTATAGAAATATTCACAGATTCTGAGACATTTCTTCTACATAAAAAAATTTTAAGATTCTGAGACATTTTTTCTATAGAAAAATTCTCAGATTCTGAGACATTTTTTCTATAGAACAATTCTCAGATTCTGTGACATTTTTTCGATAGAAAAATTCTCAGATTCTGAGACATTTTTTCTATAGAAAAATTCTCAGGTTCTGAAACATTTTTTCTATAGAAATATTCACAGATTCTGAGACATTTTTTCTATAGAAAAATTCTCAGATTCTAAGACCTTTTTCTATAGAAAAATTCTCAGATTCTGAGACATTTTTTCTATAGAAAAATTCTCAGATTCTGAGACATTTTTTCTATAGAAAAATTCTCAGATTCTGAGACATTTTTTCTATAGAAAAATTCTCAGATTCTGAGACATTTTTTCTATAGAAAAATTATCAGATTCTGAGACATTTTTTCTATAGAAAAATTATCAGATTCTGAGATATTTTGCTATAGAAAAGTTTTCAGATTTAGAAAAAGTATCATTTAATTTGAGAACTTCTCTATAAATAATTGTCTCAGATTCTAAGAAATTTTGTACCATTATATAATTATAATTTAGAAACAAGCTAATTTCGAAAATTGCGCGTTAAAACTTAGAAATTCCATGTAAGCACTTGTTTTAATCTTTAAAGCAGCTATAAGATTCCTTTTTCTCTAATTCTTGTTGACTTTTTCCCATCATAATTTGCCTAGAATTTCAGAAATTCGCGTTATCTAAAAAAAATTAAAAATTATTGAATTTACTATTTTTACCAATAAATTTACAGATTTACCTAGCCTCCAGCCTTCGGCTGTCTGTCGTAGTACCTTTCAGTTTTGTGCAGTTTCTGAAGTTGATGTATCTTTGGCTGTGATGAACATTAGATCAAATGCTGTAGGTGAGGATGGTGTTTGTATAAAATTTTTGAAAATAGTATTGCCATATTTAATTGGTCCTCTTACCCATATTTTTAATCATTGTATTACTACATCTACCTTTCCGAAACTATGGAAAGTTGGGAGGATTACACCGATAGCCAAAATAACTAATGCGTCTGTCCCTGAAGATTTTAGGCCGATTAGTATTCTTTCTGTTTTATCAAAAGTATTTGAGTGTTTGATGTCCCGTCAAATAACGGATTATCTTAGTGAGAATAATTTACTATCTCCGCTACAATCAGGGTTTCGATTGGGTCACAGCTGCTCAACTGCAGCGTTGAAGGTGCTCGATGACATTAGATCAGAGTATGACATGGGAAACTTGTCATTAATGTGCTTATTGGATTTTTCAAAAGCCTTTGATAAGGTGGATCACTCGATACTGTGTTGGAAACTAAGAAATTTGTTTGGGTTTGAACTAGCATCTGTTGGTCTTGTTAGGGATTACTTATCTGAGCGTCTTCAGAAGGTCATAGTTGATGGAAGAGAGTCTTATCTTAAAGAAGTAACTTCTGGTGTTCCGCAAGGTTCTGTACTTGGTCCTCTTTTATTTAGTACACTCAAAATAATTACTCTGTTAAATACTCTGTAAAATGACTGTAATCTCAATTCGACAGATATTTGACAAAGTTATCTGTCGAAACACAGATTTTAAAAAAATACTTCGTATTTTCTTGTGACCGAAAAACAAAATTTTGTAAAATTGGAGTTAATCGCTAAAAACTTGTAATTTTCACAAAAATAAAAAAGTAAATTTATAATTTGGAAGCATTAAAGCGGGAAAATTTAACAAAATTTTAATTTTAATTAATTTAATTTTAATTAATGTTTTTGAAGCAGAGAAGTTTTACTCATAAAATGGATTTAACTAAAACTTTGTAAATTTACAGTTTTTTTGTAAAATTTTGAACTCATAAATGCATTTAACTAAAAAAACTTAAAAACTTTGTTAATTTACAGAGTTTTTTGGTAAAATTCTTCTTGGTTTTATGATAAAACTTTTATCAGTATTTTACAGAAAATTCTGTAAATTTACAGTTTTTTTTTTGATCGAAATCATTTTACAGAGTTTTCTTCGTAAAATAACAAAAAATCTTGCTGGTTGGAAATCTATGGTATTTTCTGCTGGCTCAGCAGAGTATCTCTGTAATTTAACAGAGTGATTATTTTGAGTGTATTTTTGTAAATGATGTGTTCAGTGTATGTAATTATGTTAAGATGCATGCATACGCAGATGACATTCAACTGTATATATCAAATCGGATTGGTCTTTTAGAAGATGCGTGCTATAGACTAAACGAGGACTTAAGATCGATTAGCAGATGGGCTGAGGTAAATAATCTGACACTAAATCCCTGTAAATCTTTAGTTTTGCCTATCAGTAAGTATGAATATGATTTTATACATTTTCCTACAATAAGCCTGGGAAATACTTCTCTTAACTATGTTAAGAAAGCTAAATATTTAGGCTTTTATATAAACTCCTCGTTATCCTGTGGTGACCATATCAATAATGTGATTCGTAAAGTCTACCTGACATTACGTAATCTACGAATGTCGTCAAACTTTACACCGATTGAGTTAAAAAGGCGTCTTGTTGTCCAACTGATTCTTCCACTAATAACCTACTCTGCGGAGGTCTACAGTAAACTTGATTCGCACTCCCTTCATAAATTGGAGGTCTCTTTTAATAACGCAACTCGCTATGTCTATGGTCTGCGCCGTTTTAGTAGTATGACTACGTGGAGAACTATGATTCTTGGCTGTGACATTGTTAATTACCTTGACATGAGAAATTTGCTATTCTTACATAGACTTATATACCAAAAAACCCCACCCTACCTTTATGAGAAAATTACCTTTGGTCAATCAACAAGAAACATGACTCTAATTGTGCCCAGACATAATTTTTTAAACACTAGTAGACTTTTTTTCATTAACGCCATAAAACTCTGGAATGATTTGCCCAACGATACTAAATTCATTTCATCAAAAAATTTGTTTAAAAATGAACTCTTTTATCATCTGACAAATACAAATAGAAATGCATAAACTTAAACTTATATTTGTTTCGATAAATAAACTATTATGTTAAAAAATAAAAAAAAAAAAAAAAAAAAAAAAAACTATATTTTAAACTATAGCTTCTTTACTTTATTTTGTCTTGACTTAATATATTGTTATTGCAATCATTTTATATTTTAATTACTGTTTTATTATTATTGCTATTTTACTGCTTTTTTTTAATTATTTATTGTACTAATTAATTATGTCAATCTTTATGTAATACCCGTTGAACTATAAAAGAATTTATTCTTATTGTTCTAATAATGAAAAAACTAAATAAATCTAAATCTAAATCTAAATCTAAATTAAATAATAAAATTACCTTTGCTTACATAATTTGTTGCGAGTTGTTAATTTCCATCGGCTTTATTGCGTTGAAAAATTATGAAAATATATGTTAAAAAAATTTTGATGTTTGTTTTATTTTTATTTAATTTCAAATTATTGTCATGACAATAAAAAATAAAAAAAATAATTTCGAAATTTTACCTATTTTCATTAGTAAACCTTACATGGCCATTAGATGAAAATGTAAAGTAAAATTATACTTGTGGCATAGGTAATAAGTCGTGGCTTTTAATATTCATACAAAAATAATTCACCTAAGCCAGCTTAGATAACATTACCTCGCCGTTTTTTTTCTGTGTATATAATTACCCAGACAGAAAAATACAAACGGGCCAATACTGGCCCAGTAACATAAACAGTGGTACAAGTATTGCCAGGACGTAGAATTTTTTGTATTTCAGTACTGACCCGGTTACCCAAATGATAACTCTGATCTACGGTTGGCCCAGACGTCCAGACAGCATCGTAAAAGCACTGTAAAACCCAAAAAAACAACGTTGTCCCAATACTTCAAATACAAAAAAATCGGTATTTATTTCATATTTTTATTTATTTTATATTATTTTTTCAAGGCATACTGGAATATTGAATGGAAAAGATTTTAAATTGAATGTTTTAGCACTTTGCTGTGACATCCCAGCTAGGATTCTCTTTTTGTCCTAATCGACTTTATGATTTGTTAAACTTGTTGCCAAATGAAAAAAAATATATTTTCCAGAAAAAAAATACAACGATTATTGCAACGATTCTCATAATCTTAAACACATAGCGGATGAGGTAATTGATACAAGGTCCCCAATACCAGAGTTTTCAGCTTTTTAAAATAGCCAAGGATATATTACCTTTGGCTATTTGCTTTTTTCAAGTTACTTGATGCTGCATTTATTATTTTTGTAAAAAATTTTGATAACCCGGTGAAAAATGTTCATATATGCACATACATGTTTCATATGTGATCACATATGAAAAATATGTGAACATATATGCTCCATATGAATACATATATGAAGCAATATTTCTTGATTTTTTTTCATATATGCTGATGTATGAATACACATATGCACACATCTGCACATACTGGGACTTATAAAATTTTCAAAAAAAAAAATCCAAAAGCATTTGAACTGAAGTTTTGAACTGAAATTTTTTACTCCAAAATGCCAAAAAAAACTTTAAAAATTTTACAAAAAAATGTTCACATATGTACACATTTGTACATATATGACATGCACTTCCATATATGCCCAGATATATGATGTTTGAATTTTTCTCAGGAAAATCAGAAAATTATTCAAATTTTTTTTTTTTTTCTAAAAACATTTTTTAATTATTTTTTTGTTACAAACCGAAAAAAAGTTGCAAAAAATTTGTGCCTGGGACTTTAAAAAAAAAATTTGGAACTTTGAAAATTTAAAAAATAAATCGAAAGCATTTCAAAATCAAAAAAAAATATAAAAAGTTTTTTTCCGAACTTCAAAAAATAAGACTTCGAAAATTTTTCAAAAATTGTGAAATATTTTTTTTTTAAAACAATTTTTATGAAATTCTTCACTCCAAAATGAAAAAAGAAATTAAAAAATATATGTTACATGTGTGACCATATATGTCCATATATTTACATATGCCGCCAATTTTCGCATTTGCTTCATATATGTAATACATATGGGCGAGCATATATGAATAACATCTGACATTTTTCACCGGGAACTTCAAATTTTGAATTTATCGTAATTCCCATAGAAAATCCCTAATAAATGCAGCATCATGTACAACATTAAGGGCGGATTACTCAATGAAAAGTTAGCTGCTAACTGACGATTTAACGGAGCCTTATGTCAAAATTTGTATGAAAAAGTTAAATTTAACGGAAAGTTATTTTATAAATGAGCACCACCCCAGGCGCAGCTCTGGACGCTATGTTGGATATGCTTCCCTTGGACTTACATATTCAAGGCGAAGCCATGAAATCTTTGTGCAGGCTCCGCAAAAGCGGAACATGGCATGGGGAGTACAATGTGGGACATGGTCGTCTGTTCAATAGGCTATCGGAACTTTGTCCGATGTTTTCTATGCCTTTGGACAGTACAACCTCTTGCATCGAGTTTGGTAGGAAATTTACTGTAATATTTCCGAGTAGGGAAGACTGGGGAAACCCAGCAGACCTACTGGAAAATTACACGGATACTTTCTACACGGATGGATCCAGTAACTTAAATGGCTCTGGGTCTGGCTGGTATTTGGACGATGCGACCAAATGCTATATTGCTATGGGAAAAATGGCTACAGTATTTCAGACTGAAATATTTGCTATTTTGGACGTAGCGACCTGGATAATTGGGAACGGATGGATTAATAGGAGAATCAGTATTTGCAGTGACAGCCAGGCTGCGCTCATTGCACTTGAATCTCCAGTCACTTCATCCAAAATTGGCCAGGAATGTAGACGCAGACTCAATGAGGTCTCATGTGGGAATAGCGTCAGTCTTCTGTGGGTTCCGGGTCATAGGGGAATACGGGGAAACGAGATTGCCGACTCTTTGGCAAATCTTGGCTCTGATACAATTCCTTACAATCCGGAACCTCAAATTGGTATTGGCTTGACATGGCTGATGCGTTGGATCAACTCTCATATGAAAGAAACTTTCATGGAAAGATGGTCAAATGAGTTGGCATGCAAGAATACCAAACGTTTTGTGATTAAGCCAGACAGGAAAGTGGCTAACTATCTACTCAGCCTCAGTAGAATAGACTGTCGCAGACTTACTGGCTTAATTACGGGACACAATGCCTGTGCTCGTCATATGACGAGATTAGGTGTCTTATCAGACCCATTATGCGTGGCTTGTCTTGAGGATGATGACACAACTGAACATTACGTCTGTTGTTGTCCAGCGTTCTCAAGGGCTAGACTGCGGATATTGGGTTCTGATATTCTGTCTATGGACACGGTCCATGGACTTCCCTTGTCTGATTTTCTCAAGTTTGTGAAAGCAACTGAGAAATTCTGAACAAGCACTTTTCTTTCTTTTTCTTCTCAACCTTTTATCACCTTTACTTAATCTTTCTTTTCAGGGTACGGTACAATGGACTATTTTAAGTCTGAGCGCCATGGACTTGCCTAGAAAAATTTACTTATTTTTAGGCTTGTACAACCCACCCTCAACTCAACTCACTCAACGGAGCATTGAGAAATCCAGCCTAAGTAATGGTAATATAATGATGGTAACTGAAATTTTTAGTGCTGAAGTTCAGCAATAATAAATAGAATATTTACAAAACAAATAGTTTCACACCAAAAAATTTAAAAAAATAATAATATTAAGCGGTAAGATTTTTTGTAATAAAGTACTGGTACATCACTTTTAGGGTTGTTATTTCCAACACTGGCAAAGTACTCTATTTTCAAAAAAAACGGTACTTTGCCAGTACTATATTTTTTGTACCGCTGGCAATTTCTGGCTGGGTATATATGCCAGTATTTCAAAATTTATTTTTGTGTGTCAACATATATGGTTATACAAAACTTTTTATTGTATCATATAAGATTACATATGATTTTTGGAAACCCGAGTTCGATTCCCGGCCCAGTCGAGAAAAAAAAGTTTTTTTTTATTTTTTTTTAAATAGAAAACTCTTTTTTATTGCGTTTAATTTTTTTAGAACTAAAAAATTTTAATTTTTGGAATTTTTGCAATCATTTTTAAAAAATTATTTTTCTTTTATACAGTTATATATAACTATATTTGATTTATTATAAAATTATCTATAATTTTTGGGAACCCGAGTTCGATTCCAGAAAAAAAATATATTTTTTTTTTATTTTTTTTAAATAGAAAACACTTTTTTATTGCATTTATTTTTTTAGAACTTAAAAAAATTTACTTTTTGAATTTTTGCAATAATTTTTAAAAATTTATATTGCATTTATATAGTTAATAATAGCTATATTTGGTTTACGTTATCAAATTATCAATGATTTTTGGAACCCGATCTCAAATTTAATTCTGATTTCCTGATTCCATGAAAAATTTCAAATTTATAACCCGAGTAAAAAAGATCTGATATAATCATATATGCTATTATATAATTATTTATATTTATAAATGGTTATGCATGAACTTTGATATGGACATATAAGTTTATATATAGCATTGTATTTTTCCTTATTTTTAATATGATAACATACATATTCATATCAATTAATATACCGATCTATATGAAATTAGATATGACATATAAGGTCGGGGATTTTTTGATATGGCAGATAAAAAGATATATGATTTTATTTATAATTATATCCCGAAAATTTTTTTCAAAATTTTCTAAGTCTCGGAACCCGAGTAAAAAGGAATTTATATAAATGTATACTATTTTATATGTTTTCATAAAACCATATACAACTATATGAGTCAAAGTATAAAATTATATCTCAATATTTTACAATTTTTTAAATGATGTCATATAAAATCATATCTAATTATATTGTTCATAATATATTAATATAAATGGTAGATGTAATCATACGTTGCACATAAAACGTAATCCGATTTCATACATTATTATACGTGACTTTATATCTAATTATGTATAGGACTTACTAAACAAAAAATCCAGTATCAATTTATGTATAATTATATATGACTAATATAATACCATTTAAAACTATATATGGTTCCATACTAAAAAAATGTCCAACAAAAATAATAGATATAATTATATGTGTCTTAAACGATAACATATCTGTGTTTGTATGGTACTATATATACGCAAATTTCGTCTAAGCTCAATATATATTTATAAATGGTCGCATATGTAATGGAATATATATTTTGATATAATCATGTATAAAAAAAATATTTTTTTGACCAAACAACTAGCCATATATAATTATATATGCCAGTATTTCAAAATTTATTTTTGTGTGTCAACATATATGGTTATACAAAACTTTTTATTGTATCATATAAGATTACATATGATTTTTGGGAACCCGAGTTCGATTCCCGGCCCAGTAGAGAAAAAAAAGTTTTTTTTTTAATTTTTTTTAAATAGAAAACACTTTTTTATTGCGTTTAATTTTTTTAGAACTAAAAAATTTTCATTTTTGGAATTTTTGCAATCATTTTTAAAAAATTATTTTTCTTTTATATAGTTATATATAACTATATTTGATTTATTATAAAATTATCTATAATTTTTGGGAACCCGAGTTCGATACCAGAAAAAAAAATTATTTTTTTTTAAATAGAAAACACTTTTTTATTGCATTTTTTTTTTTTTAGAACTAAAAATTTTTCTTTTTTTGAATTTTTGCAATCATTTTTAAAAAATTATATTGCTTTTATATAGTTATATATAACTATATTTAATTTATTATAAAATTATCTATCATTTTTGGGAACCCGAGTTCGATTCCAGAAAAAAATATATTTTTTTATTTTTTTTTTTAATAGAAAACACTTTTTTATTGCATTTGTTTTTTTAGAACTTAAAAAATTTTACTTTTTGAATTTTTGCAATCATTTTTAAAAATTTATATTGCATTTATATAGTTAATAATAGCTATATTTGGTTTAAATTATTAAATTATCAATGATTTTTGGAACCCGATCTCAAATCTAATTCTAATTTCCTGATTCCATGAAAAATTTCAAACTTTTAAGCCAAAGTCTTATTTCACTTTGGAGGCCTATGACTTGGAAATAAGGCATACCGCTACATTAAAATTATTGTTTAAGCTTACCATGGAAGCCCCTAATAACGCTGTACGTCATTCCAATTTTTTTTTTTTTTGCAAATTTTATCAAAAATTTTCTAAGTCTTTTTGAAAATTGAGTACAAGTGAATAACATATTTAATTGGATGTAATCATATATTACTATATGTTAGATCAATTTGATATAATTAGATACGATCAATTTATTTAAAACTAAGTCTTTTAAAGTTGTTATTTGCTAACAACGTCCGCTGGTCTAGAGGGTAGAGATTGCGATTACAAAACATTATTATATCTAAAAATAAATCTTAAAACAGAAACATTTTTTGGATAAAAATGTATCCAATAATTTTTTTATAAAATCAAGATATCAGATATTATAAGATAACTTTGGCGCGGCCAAATTTCGGATGAAATTACATTATATAATATCCAATTTAATATAAAATCAAGATATTGGATATTTTAAGATAACTTTGGCGCGGCCAATTTCCGGATGAAATTACATCATATCATATCATCTTTAATACAAAATCATGATAATAGATAATTTGGGATAACTTTGGCGCGGCCAATTTCCGGATGAAATCACATACAATCGAATATTAAACTGTAACTTCATATATTATAAGATGTTATGAGATAACTTTGGCGCGGCCAATTTTCGGATGAAATTTAGCAAAATCAGATCCACTAAATTATATATAATTTTATAAGATAACATGTTTTACCATACAATTTTTTTTACTCGGGTATTCATTGTTTTTGGGTGTTTATTTTTTCTGATTGGTTGTTTTATTATTTTTCTATATTTTTCTATATCTATTTCTATATAATATTTATTTTTACTACATGTTAGTTGTTTTGACTACAAATGTAAGTAGTTTTTACTACATAAGTTAGTTGTTTTTTGTCAATTAAAATTACTAATAGAGTCCGACCGAAACCAGTTTTTCGAGGCCGAATCAAAGTTAAGTCTGTTGATGAAAAAACATATAGAAAAAACAGTCTTACAAAAATCAAACAATTTAAATCCAATGTAATTTTCTCCACTGAAGACGTAGAGGTGGCTACAGAAACCATGGTCTGGAATAAATCCAAATTAAAAATAATCTTTAGAAATACAATGTTTTCTTCTTCAATCACAAACCCTCAATAACAAACAGAAATGGCATACGCCGATAAAAACACTAAAATACAGAATTGACAAAAAACAAGTAAAAAAAGTTAAATTCGGCCTTGCCGAATGTAGTGATACCCTCCACAATTTCAAAAAGATTATTGCAAAAAACTTTATTTAAAAGAAATTACTTTTGACAAAAAAAAAATTAAAAAAAAAAATTTCCGCGAAAAAAATTTTTGGTAAAAAAAAATCCGCGATTTTTTTCTTTTTTTTGTAAAAAATGTGTTCGTACTTGCTTAAATACCATTTGGTGTTCAATTATGTTCACATATGTCAACCAGAAGCCGAATTAAAGCATTTTGTATTTTTAGGTTATGTTGAATGTACTGAAATTTTTGAGGTGTGTTTACATTTTCATTCATAACTTTTGAACCGCTGAACCGATATCGCTCAAATGCAATACCAAACTTCTCGGGAAAACTTCCAATAACTATGTTAAGTTTCAGTCATCTCTGTGCAATATTTTGTCCGCTACAACATTTTCCACAGACAGACAGACAGACGGATATCGCTAGAATGTCTTAAAATCGATCGGGCATCATGAATATATATACTTTATGGGGTCCCAGACCGATATTTCGATGAGTTACAAACGGAATGACAAACTTATATATACCCTCTATCACTAAGTGGAGGGTATAAAAATATATGAAAATATATGTCGCCCTACGGGCAAGTAGTCTCAAATATATGCACTCATCTTTAACGTGTATGAACAAATAATTCAGCGCTAAAATTGTAATGTGCAAAAACGAGACAAAGAGAGATTAAGGAATTTTGTTGTTTCTAAGGATCGTAATATTGTTTGTGTACACGCAAAAAAATATTTTGCCAAGCGCTTGGGAGGAATCACGTTAAACAATATTTTTTCGTATATTATGCAAAAACTTATAACATTTTACCAAGCGTTTGAAGTTAGTAAAATTATGGAAGCTCATGGGAAATTTCTTGAAACGTTTGCAAAGTTAGGTATAATTATGCAAGCGCTTGGTAAAATATTATTAGTTCTCGCATAATATACGCAAAAATCTTGTTTAATGTGATTCCTCCCAAGCGCTTGGTAAAATATTTTTTTGCGTGTAAAATAAAAATCTTCTGTTGACGTCACACACAAAACATCTGTAATGAAATTCGAACCAACTTCTGCTGTTAGTTTGTCAAGCAGAGAGATGGCCTAGATGGTTGAGTGCTTACTTTGCAAACTGATGGAAAATTTCATGAACGTGGGTTCGATTCCAATCAGAGTTAAGTCTGTTGATGAAAAAACATATAGAAAAAACAGTCTTAAAAAAATCAAACAATTTAAATCCAATGTAATTTTCTCCACTGAAGACGTAGAGGTGGCTACAGAAACCATGGTCTGGAATAAATCCAAATTAAAAAGAATCTTTAGAAATACAATGTTTACTTCTTCAATCACAAACCCTTAATTAGGCGTTTTATGTTGCACTGAGCACGTTGCTTGCAAATGTCAAATTCGACTGCCCGTAAATCAGCTTTTATTTATTCATTCATTCATTTTTTCAGATTTTTTTCTTGTAAAATTCAGATTTTTTTCTTATACAAAAATATTTCTATGAAAAATAATTCAAAAAATTCTTTCAATAAGTTTAAAATTTTTTTAGTCTCCAAGGCATTCTCCAAAGCTAAAAATTTTTCGAAACAAAGTTTTCAAATTCACCGATTTTTACTAACAACATTATTTTTTAATTTTAAAAAACAATTTTTCTTTTAGAAAAATTTTCAGATTTCCAATAAAAAATCTTTGAAAGAATTCCGATTCTGTTATATTATTTCCGAAAATAATCTTTGTTAAAGTCAAAAAATTTTTCCCCAAGAAAATTTTTGAGGTTCTCAGACAGATCATTTTTTAGATTCTGAAATTTTTTTTACAATGTAAAGGATTTTTTTATACTCTTCTTTTTCTTTTCTTGTTTTCTTCTCTTCTCTTCTTTTTTCTTTTTTTTTCTTCTCTTTTCCTTCTTTTTTGAAATCAGTTTGGGGGGGGATTTCCCCCAATCCCCTGGATCCGCGCCTGCCTCTATCACTATACACTCAAAAAAATACGTTAGTAGATTTACTAATTTTTTTTTGCTAATGCTAGTTAGCTAACTTTTAGCAAATTTTTAGTTGAGATTAGCATGTTAGCAAAAAATTCTTGTAAACTTCATTTAGCACATTAGCAATTTTAAACAAACGTTGAACTAATTTCTTTTGCTAAGATTTGAAATTGAGTTGACAACATTTTTACAAGATTTTTTGCTAACATTAGCAAAAATAAATGGTAAATTTTTTTTTATTTTCAGAAAACTTAAAATGGCTCTATCTCGGAAACTAAGCCAGATAGAGCAAAATGGAGGGCATTTTTGGTTCTTAGAATCTCCATACTTTCGCGAGTCCTCTTCACATGTGTGGACCCTAATGGGCCCTAACTTTGGATCCAAAAAAGTTAGCATTCCCGAAAATTTTAAAATGCTCATATCTCGGTAAATATTGCCGACACAACAAAAAGTCCAAAAGCATTTTTGTAGCCCTCAATACGTAGAAAAAGTCCACAAAATAGTCAAAAGCTCTCCGAGTAATATTTTTGAAGTTATCGAGTTTTTTAATTCTCAAGACCCCAGTGGTCCCCAATAATCACGTATCTCAAAAACTAAGCAAGGTAGAGCGAAACGGACACAAATTTTGGATCAAAAACTATGACGATTTTTAAGGAACCCAACTAGGTCTAGGCCCATCGGGGTCTGTACCTATCGGGTCCGAACCCAATGGGGTCCTCAAATGTGTCAAAAAAAAATTTTTTGTTAACTAATTATTGGCAAAACATTTTTGCTAACTTTAGCAAAAAAATAGTGGGTTCAAAATCAGCAAATTTTCTTGTAGGTTTACAAGCTTTTTTTGCTAACATTACAGTTTTTTTTTTTTGAGTGTAGTGGAAGGTATAAAAAGACCTACATATATCTTGAGAAGGCGATTTGATAAAAATTTTCTAATGACAGTAATCTTACAAATGCATATTTTTCATCAAAAATCTTAAAATGTGCTAAAATAGATACTTAAAAAAACTATAATATTATGATTGGCCTATTTTAATTATATTTTCAATGCATATTATTTAACTTTTAATAATAGTTTTTAGCGCCTACATAACATAATTTAGCTTATCGACTTCGTGTCTCTGATAATTATAAATATATTAGTTCAAACCTCTAGTTGCACATCACATTGCTTCTTTAAAGCAATCACTGATCCCGATATTGAAATAATATCGTTCTTAAAAAACAAAAAGTAACTGTTTATTTGAACATTGTAAAAATACTCATAACTAACCTGTAACTGTACATTTTCATCAAGCCATTTTTTAACGCCTTGAAAGTTCAACAGTGGACCAGATTCAGTAAGTAAAAACATTAAACGATATTTGGGCGCCGCATTTAGAGTATTGTGTAATTTACTGAACACGTCCGCTATTGTCATTAAAACTGCAGCATCAGCGTTCAATGGATAATCGTGATACAAACCAAATGTATTGAGATGACCGGCTACAATTATTAAGGGCAACTTGCTATTCGGATCTACTGCTCCATCTATGACTTTAGAGAATTTTGTTGGAGCTAGTTCACCTTGCATAATAGGAATTTTACTGTGTTTGTTGCTATTGTGACTTGAACCTGTTACAATTATTTGATAGCCATTGGCTGAAATAGAATCAAAGACTTCATTTAAAGCCGATTCACGTTGTTTTGGTTGATTTTTAGTTTTACTAGATGTTTGGTCCAACTTTTTTGCAGCCGTGCGTGTAACATCGATTATAATGTTCTCCAGCTCAATGTTGTAAGGAGAAAAATAAACGGGAATTGAAATTGATTGTTCCATCATAGTATGCTCCAATAAGTTAAGATGCTAAAATAAAAGTAAATAGAGAAAACAGATTAAAAAGGATAAGCATTTTGTACGTCTATCCTTTTTATTATACCCTCCAACTGTACACTCAACCAAAAATCATTGTATTCCCAAAGAAAATCGTAGTAAATTCAATAGAAATCATTGTTGATTTTGACCCTACAAATATTTATGTATGTTGATTTCAACATTAATTGTTGTCAGTTTTTGTAAAAGCTGATTAACTCGTATTTTTGTTGGTTCTATTCGTATTTTTGTTAATCATACTCGTTTTGTTTTGTATATTCATGCAATTTTATTTATTAAAATGAAATTCTTATTTGTGTTGTAAATGTTATTTTATTTAATTGGATATTTTCACAATATTTTTTGTGGTTTTCATTAACTCATTATTTTTACATAAACTTATTTTGTTTTTAGATATTTTTTGTTTCCTTGGACTGTGATGTATTTCGCTGTTGTTTTGCTGTCGGCAATCATTTTACGTGATTAGCTTCTAGAGTTTTTAGAAAGATTCCAAATCACAAATTGCTAAATAAATTAAAAATTGCTTTATTAATGAATTAAATAACAAATATATTTGATTACTCACCAAATATTTTCTAATAAAAAAGATTTTTTTTTTAGAAACATATCTTCTGTACAAGACAACAAAAATTTACAAATGGCGATCAGCAAAAACAGTGTTGCACATTTCATGTACATTAGAGTGTCCCTTATTTTGGAAATGTTGGAAATCTTGAGACGGTACCCGCTCATTTTTTTCCTTTTGACTTAAAAATAACTCAGGAAAAATTTTACGCCCCTAGGACCACGCCTTCCCTACGCGACGGGCCCTTAAAGAGCGGGGCCTAAAAAATCATTTTTCCATACAAACCAAAAAATTTTTTTTTTGATTTTTAATTTTTTTGTTATTATTTATTATATTACTTGGTTTGCTTATTCACAACAAAAAATTTGATTTTGGTGGGATAAGTCTTTCAGCGCTAAAAAATTTTTCGCAAAAAAAAATTTTGAGCCGCCGGGGTCCTACAGTAAAAAATTTTTAAAAAATATTTTTTTTTAGTTTTGACCAGCAACGGTTTTAGCTGCTATGTTGCTTTAAATGATATATATTCATAAAAAAATATTTTTTGTATCTGTGACATCTTAATCGTGTTCTAAAAAAGGGTAAAAAATGCATTGATGATTTTTTTCGATACACGATAAAAATGTCACAAATATGAATAATATTTTTTTTGGAATATATATCATTAAAAACAACATAAAAACTAAAACCATTGCTTTTCAAAACTAAAAAAAAATATTTTTTAAAAATTTTTTACCGTAGGATTCCTACGGCTCAAAATTTTTTTTTTCGAAAAAGATAAAGATGTCACAGATATGAATAATTTTTTTTTTGGAATATATATCATTTAAAGCAACATAGCAACTAAAACCGTTGCTGGTCAAAACTAAAAAAAAATATTTTTTAAAAATTTTTTACTGTAGGACCCCGGCCGCCCAAATTTTTTTTTTGCGAAAAATTTTTTAGCGCTGAAAGACTTATCCCTCCAAAATCAAATTTTTTGTCGTGAATAAGCAAACCAAGTAATATAATAATTAATAACAAAAAAATTAAAAATAAAAAAAAAATTTTTTTGGTTTGTATGGAAAAATTATTTTTTAGGCCCCGCTCTTTAAGGCCCCGTCGCGTAGGGAAGGCGTGGTCCTAGGGGCGTAAAATTTTTCCTGAGTTATTTTTAAGTCAAAAGGAAAAAAATGAGCGGGTACCGTCTCAAGATTTCCAACATTTCCAAAATAAGGGACACTCTAATGTACATATATTTTATACAATTTTTTCCAACTATGTATTTTTCAACTATTGAATTTTGTAATATCAACATTGATTTTTGTTAAATTCTGTAAAACTTGATCTACAATGGGTTCACTAATTTTTCTACTAAGATATTTCTATGAGTGTAGTACGGATAGGGTTGCCATTCGTACTGTTTTAAACAGTACATGTACTGTTTTTTATAAAAAGTACTGTTTTATGCACAGCACCTAAAACAGTACGCAAAAGTACTGTTTTTTAAAGCGTGTACTGTTTTTGTACTGTTTTTTTATACTCATCACCAAAATGTAACATTTTTCGAAAAATGTTTCATATTTGACAAAATTTTAATTCAATTTTTAAAAAGGAGCTAAATGCAATTTAATTTTATACCACACTCAAAAAGAAAAATTATTTATAAAGTGGAAAACTTAACTAAATTCAATAATGATTTAGCACCATTGCCATGTTTTCCTTCTAAATTTTTCTGAAAAATAAGAAAAAGAAAAAACTAGAAAATGGGAAAAAAATTATTTTATTGAGTACATCTCATAAAGAACTACAAAAATGTATTTGGCATTTTTTTGTTTCGGCAATATTTTCTGAGAAATGAGGAACGCCCAAATTTTTAGATTCAAATTGAGGAGTCCATACATTGAAAGAGGACCGGAGATTCTTTAGAGATTTTTAGAATCGAAAATGAAAATTTTTGAAACATTTTTTGAAAAAAAAAAAAATTCCTTAAATTGCATAAAATTTACTAAACCTGAAGAAAAAACTTTATCAATTCTAAGAAGATAAATATGATGAACTAATTGGTTGCAAATAATGTCAAAGAATTTTCAAAAATTTTACTAAATTGTGAAAAAAAAACATTTTCCCAAAATTTAGTTAGGCCTTCCCGAGTAAAAAAGATTATATATGTTTATATTTAATTATATAAAGACATCATATATATTCATATAGAATTTGATGCGAAAAATGAGTCGATAAAACCATATAAAGTTGCATTAAATTTGATATAATTTGATGTGATTTTAATATAATTTTATATGATTTGATGCGAAAATTGGCCCCTTTTTTAGAAAAATTTATGCAATTATATATAATTAAATAAAAAAAATCCAAAAAAAATCCCAAAAAAAAATTATATTAAATTATATATAAAGAACTTAGATTTTTTTCATAAATTTTGCATTATATATAATAACATATAAAATTTTTAAAACAAATGTTTAAGGTTTAGGTTTGGAACTTAAAAAAAAAAAAATTTCTGGACTTAGAAAAATTTTCAAAAGTTATATCAAATTATATATAAAGGACTTAGATTTTTTTTTTAATTTTACTCATATAAGATTACATATGATTCAGAAAAAAGTTGCATAAAGTTTTATATAAAATTTCTTCAAATATTTTGTTATATTAAATTATATAAAAAAACAGACAGAATTTTATATTTCATATGTAATTATATAAACTAACTTTAATCATATGTTATTATGTATAACTTAACATTTTCTTTTATATAATTTTATATAAGAGAAAAATACGAAGTGTAAATATATATAATCTTATATGATAGCAAAACAATTTACGTATAAATTTATCAAATAATATATGTTTATATAAAAATAAGTAAAATTATATATAATCTTTTTTACTCGGGTTTGTTTAAGTGTAATAATATCGTTTTCGCGTTTTCCTTTTAAAGTCGTGTTTTAATTAAAACACTGTTTTGTGGATTTTGTCATATGCTTTTGATAGGAAGATCGGTGTTTTAGTTAAGCGAAAGCATAGACTACAAAAGCTTTTCATGTAAGATATCGCGGCAACTAAGACAAATGCTCCAAAAAGTCAATCGCAATTTTTTTCAACACTGATAAAAAAAAAAAGAATAAATTTGAGACAGTTTACCTAAAATGTTCCACCGTTCTGTTAACAACCTTTTATGCTCGTTTTGGCTGAGATCTGTTTGAAAAGGTAAAAGGGCTAAGTTTTTGTAGTTTGATATAAAATAAGACTTAAAAAAGTACTGTTTTTATTTGCAATGTACTGTTTTTTGAGACCAAATGTACTGTTATTCCATATTTCAATCTGGTAACCCTAAGTACGGAGGTATATTCACTTTGTCATTCCGTGTGTAACGCATCAAAATATCCGTCTTGGATCTCATAAAGTGTATATATTATTGATCAGTGATCGATTCTAAGACATTCTAGCGCTGTCCGCCTGTTCGTCTGTCTGTATGTTGAGGACACGATACAGTTTGGTACGTGTTTGTCTTATGGTCATAGGCTAGTTAAGTTCGGAGATGGGCAAAATACTACATTATTTTCAAAAATTTTATTATTTATACTGAAATATGTTGATTTAAAAATAAAATGCAAGCTAAAGTGTTGCATACTAAAAATTTAACTAATTTTAGTCCAAAAGGACCTAGTGCAGAAATTGGTAACAAATACTAAAATGTTTAACTAATATTAGTCAAATCCAGTAAAAATGACTAATGTTAGTACTTTGAAGATACTAAAATTAGTAACGAATTAGTAGATTTTGGTACAATATCACTTACTAAACCTTTTACTGTAGAATTATTTTGAGTGTATTGGTATTTACACACAAAAAAAAGACGTGTGTTAAAATATCTAATCGAACTTGGTAACTTTTTTTTATATGGAGTTAAATGAATACACACGCGGATTGTTAAATTTTATCTAGATAAAGCGTAAATTACATAATGCAAACCTTAGGTAAAAAATCCATGGCTTTTTAGAATAACACATGGTCTTTTATATTTTATGCAATATACATTTCATTATTTGTCTATTGTAAAGCAGCACTATATTACCAATAAACTTAGGAATTTTTCACAAAAACAATGTGAAAAGTCTCAAAAAATGTAAGGACGCCATTAATTATAAAATGGTAGATGTACAAACACAAAGATACATGCAAAAACGAACAGCGAAGCAGCAACTAAACAAAATAAATTATTCTAGTGAAAACAATATAAAATATAAAGAAATTAAAATAATTAAAAAATCATAAACATAATCATGAAAATAATGCCGGTCAATTTGTTATCTACACTCATAGAAATATCTTAGTAGAAAAATTAGTAAACCCATTGTAGATCAAGTTTTACAGAATATTGCCGAATTCAACAAAAATTAATGTTGATATCGTTGAATAATCAGTAAAGCTGAATCAACTATTTACAACGATTATACAGAATTCAATAGACACTGTTGCCAATTTGGTGTTTTTCCCGCTAAAACTAGCGTTTTTATTTTGCGTCTAGCGGGAAAAAAAGTGATTTAGCGGGCAGCGGAAAATCTAGCGATTTTTACCAGCCACAACTTAATGAAAAAAAACTTAAATTTTTCACACTTTTAATTTTTTGTTTTTATTAAAGAGCAGTTTAGATGAGCGGACTTGTAGAGCTACCTGTCAAAAACTAACAGAATTAACTAATGAACAGTGTATGCGAATAAGGACAAATATACCGTTTGTATAATTTTACAAATGACTATTAAAACGCAGGAAAACTAATATTTTTGTGAACTTTTTTGCATTAATGGATTAATGCATTATGCAAAACTGTTTAAAAATATTAGTTCTTAATTGTTTCCTGCGTTTTTATTATTCCTCATTTGCACCGAAACATGAACTTGAACCGCTAAAAAAAACGTATCTCTTTATTTTTTTTGCTCTACAAAAAAAAAACCGATTCCATAAAGATCCGCGGGTGACACTAAGAAGTCTTCCCTTGGCCAAACATGCACGCTCAGCTTTTCGTCATATTGAGTAAAGTAGCAAAATTTTAGGACATTTTTGTTAATTAGTCGAAAAATATTTACTTTTTTGGCACTAACAATAAAAGTAGGTATTTTAAATACCTTTGAGTTTAGGCCGCTAAAAAAAATACATATCCTAATTTCATGAAGATTTGAGGGTGAACCAGGGAGACCTCCCTTGTAAGTCTAATTTAACTTGTTCGCTTGTTTTTCCTACATAAATATTTTTTTTTAATATTCGGCTTTGGTTTCGGCTGAATAGTAACAATTTTTCGAATATTTGGCTATGGCCAAAACAGGTTATTCGATTCTGTAATTTTTAAACTTGCTATTAGAGATGGGCGCGTGAGTGAATTTTAGCTCGCGCACGGTCACGAAATAAAAATATTGCATACACGCACTCACGAATTTTTTTTGCTCACGTTCACACACGCTTACGTGAGTAACTAAAATTTTTCTCACGCTCACGAAGACTCACGAAATTTAAATTAACATATTTTTATTTTTCTGTTTTTGATTTCTTGCACAAAAAGTATTCAATTCCTTAAAACAATTATAAAAATTTATTTAAATCACAATTTTGTATTAATTACACAGAAAAAAACGAATTGTTATATTGACCCCCATATTTGTGAATACAAGTAACTTTTTCACTGAAAGTGCTCCTATACGGAAATTTGTGATATCAACTAACGTTTGTAAATATTGATTGTTGAAAAAAAATTAAAAAAAAATTGATAAACGAGTTTGTAATAGTTCTCTAAAATTATTATTTGTATTGACAAACGTACAAAATCTTAAATTTTTTTTCAACAAAGAAATTCAACAAACACAATTTTTCGATCTGACAAACGTAAAAAATCTTATTTTTATTTCAACAAAGAAATTCAACAAACACTCAATTTACAGAAACAATAAACACAAAAACTATTGTTGACATGATAAAATAATTTTGAAATAAAATTACTTGACTGAGTTTGTTAAAAACAAAATTAAAGTTTTGTTTTATAGACTAACAGGCGGCCGTTTTTATAAAATGTTTGGTTGATATCATGTTTGGTTGATTTACAATTGCTGTTTGTTGATTTAAATTTGACGATTTTATTTTCTGTGTACCCTTTAAATTCAATATAATGACGATTTTTTTACTTGTTTTCTGTTTTAAGCTGCACAAAACAATCACGCAAAGTCACGAAACAAACGTTACTCGCTCAAGTAAGAAAATATTCTTGCTATGATAGTGAAATAAATTTCACTCACGATCACGCGTGAATCATGCGTGACACGCATTCACGTGTCACGCTCACATCTCTACTTGCTTTGTTAAAAAAACTTTCGTTTTATAACATTTAAACTGTTTTAATAGCTAATACATACATTATTTAACAAAAAAACCGTTACATTTTTTCAAAAAACCGGTACATTTCAAATTTCATGATATTTAGCTATTAAATAGCTAAATTTATTTTCTGTTTTTGAATTTGGTGTTTTCTGGAGATTTTTTTTCCTGATTTAGCGGGTTTTTGTCAAAAAAAGTTGGCATCAGTGTCAATAGATAAAACCAAAAAAAGAAAAAACAACCCTGTACGTTCATTTTTGTATTATCAAGTTGGTAGCAATGTGAAATTTTTTGTGTCTTATAAAATTATTTTATGTGTTTGTTTCTTATAAAAATATTAATTATTATAAAAATAAATAAAAATAGGATCTGATGATCAGATTCTGATCTGTAAATATTTGGTAACCCGAGTAAAAAAAATGATATGACACAATATATAATTTAATATGGGTTCGTGTCTATTTTGATATAATCTTATACGAAAAATGGTTTCATAAGACTTGATCGAATATTATCTAATAATATCAGTTTATATAACTTTATATCGACTTTGATACGAGTTTTGGTCTAATCCAATGATATAAAATTATATCCAATTATATTAAAATCGGATGTTTTTTTTAGTTTTTAATAAAAAGTTGAAAAATTAAAATAATAAAAATCAGTTGTTCTTGAAAAAAACTTAGAAAAATTTCAAAAAATGGAGTCATGTTAAATTTTATATAAAACACTTAGAAAATATTTTCAAAAAAAATTGTCCTTGGAAAAACTTAGACCGTATTTACATTAGGCAATTTTAATTGCGGCAATTCTGATTTTATCGTGTATCAGAGAGAGATCTAAGATTCTTCCCTCTCTCTCTCTGATACACTAGAAAATCAAAATTGCCGCAATTAAAATTGCCTTATGTAAATTCGGTCTTAGAAAAATTAAAAAAAAATGGAGTCATATAAAATTTTATATAAAACACTTAGAAAATATTTGCGATAAAAAAATGTTCCTTGAAAAAAAAACTTAGAAAAATTTTAAAAGATGGAGTCATATAAAATTTTATATAAAACACTTAGAAAATATTCGTGACAAAAAAGTGGTGCTTGAAAAAAACTTAGAAAAATAAAAAAAATATGAAGTCATATGAAATTTTTTATAAAACACTTTGAAATATTCGCGATAAAATATGTTCTTAAAAAAACTTAAAAAAATTAAAAAATAATGGAGGCATATAAAATTTTATATAAAACACTTAGAAATTTAAAATGACGCATGGGGCTAGATGTTACAACATATAGTTATGTATGGTGATATCTTAAAAAAATCCCCCATCAAAATTTATTATATAAATTTATCTCGCAAGACATAGTGTCACACATGATCATATATGAAATAATATGACTATATAAAAGTATATACGATCATATTAAATAATTTTTACTCGGGAAGTAATAAAATACATTGATTACTTTATGTATTCATACTATATTATAAATTTTTTTGTTTTTTTTTTTAAGGTTTTTGATTTGGTGTCATTAGAAAACTGGAGAATGGCTTACGAGTGCATAACATAAATAAACGAAGAGTGTGTGAAAATTTCGTGTTTAAATATTAAAACTTTAAAAGCCGGTGATAATTCTAAAAAATATTGTGACCCGAGTAAAAAAGATCATATATAATTATATATAGCTTTATATATACATATATTATTTTGTAAAACTATATGTATTTTTTGTTGCATCATATGTGATTTTATATATTTGCACTTCTAATTTGTTTCTTATATAAAATTATATAACAGAAAATATTGACTTTTATATAATAACATATCCCGAATAATAAAAAGTTATATGACGCAATATTTAATTATATATGAACAGATATGCTTTTATGTAAATCCATATTAATTTTGATCCGAAAATTGGCGGATCGAATATTATACGATTATATCAAATTCTTTTATTTTTGATAAAATAATATCAAATTTGATTAAGTTTGATCCCAAAAATGGGTCTATCCAATTGTATTAAATTATATCTTATCTGTTAAAATTAGATAAATTTTTATATTATTAGATGAAATCTGGTAAATTTTTTTGAAATTTTAAACGTGAAATTAGAAATTATTTTATCAGATTGGATACATTATCAACTAGTAGAAGAGTTTTTATTGCCCTTCTGAATTTGTTCGGGATTTAGCAAATTATTAAAAATTTGTCAATTTTTTTTTCTAAAATCATTTTTAAGGGTATAAAAATTCCAAAAAATGTTTGTGTCTTAGAAAATTTAAAAACATTTTTTCGGAGTGTTGTTTTTTTTTTTATTTTTAGTACCAAACGGTACATAAAAATAAAATGTATTTATTCGGCCTTTATATATGTATATATATTCGATTAGAGTTTTATTCTAGTTCGAGGCCCAAAAATATTTCTATTTATGATATTGTCATAATAGAGTATTTTTAATTTATTGCTTTAAAAAAGTTACTATCTCATAGTATGTCTGTACTGATCAGTTTCATCCCCACTAAAGGAATCTTCAGCAGACTTTAGAGAATCATCGTTGGTCAATCAAACATCAAACCAGACATAATATTTTATATATTTCCCAAGTTATATGAGAAGTACTATTATGAAGGTCCGAAATCTGTTTTCCAACAAAAATAACTCTTTTAAAGCAAAAATTGTATATATTAAATCACCGTCGGTAACTATTAATATATGTGTTGCTGTTATTTTACAATAACAACAGTGCCTAACCAAACAATAGTGTTGGTAGGATAAGTCGTACTAAACTTTGTGTTAAATGTTGTTTTTTTTTTTATTTTTAGTACCAAAAGGTACATAAAAATAAAATGTATTTATTCGGCCTTTATATATGTATATATATTCGATTAGAGTTTTATTCTAGTTCGAGGCCCAAAAATATTTCTATTTATGATATTGTCATAATAGAGTATTTTTAATTTATTGCTTTAAAAAAGTTACTATCTCATAGTATGTCTGTACTGATCAGTTTCATCCCCACTAAAGGAATCTTCAGCAGACTTTAGAGAATCATCGTTGGTCAATCAAACATCAAACCAGACATAATATTTTATATATTTCCCAAGTTATATGAGAAGTACTATTATGAAGGTCCGAAATCTGTTTTCCAACAAAAATAACTCTTTTAAAGCAAAAATTGTATATATTAAATCACCGTCGGTAACTATTAATATATGTGTTGCTGTTATTTTACAATAACAACAGTGCCTAACCAAACAATAGTGTTGGTAGGATAAGTCGTTTAAGTTTAAGTAAGTTTGGTACTAAAAATAAAAAAAAACAACATTTAACACAAAGTTTAGTACGACTTATCCTACCAACACTATTGTTTGGTTAGGCACTGTTGTTATTGTAAAATAACAGCAACACATATATTAATAGTTACCGACGGTGATTTAATATATACAATTTTTGCTTTAAAAGAGTTATTTTTGTTGGAAAACAGATTTCGGACCTTCATAATAGTACTTCTCATATAACTTGGGAAATATATAAAATATTATGTCTGGTTTGATGTTTGATTGACCAACGATGATTCTCTAAAGTCTGCTGAAGATTCCTTTAGTGGGGATGAAACTGATCAGTACAGACATACTATGAGATAGTAACTTTTTTAAAGCAATAAATTAAAAATACTCTATTATGACAATATCATAAATAGAAATATTTTTGGGCCTCGAACTAGAATAAAACTCTAATCGAATATATATACATATATAAAGGTCGAATAAATACATTTTATTTTTATGTACCTTTTGGTACTAAAAATAAAAAAAAAACAACATTTAACACAAAGTTTAGTACGACTTATCCTACCAACACTATTGTTTGGTTAGGCACTGTTGTTATTGTAAAATAACAGCAACACATATATTAATAGTTACCGACGGTGATTTAATATATACAATTTTTGCTTTAAAAGAGTTATTTTTGTTGGAAAACAGATTTCGGACCTTCATAATAGTACTTCTCATATAACTTGGGAAATATATAAAATATTATGTCTGGTTTGATGTTTGATTGACCAACGATGATTCTCTAAAGTCTGCTGAAGATTCCTTTAGTGGGGATAAAACTGATCAGTACAGACATACTATGAGATAGTAACTTTTTTAAAGCAATAAATTAAAAATACTCTATTATGACAATATCATAAATAGAAATATTTTTGGGCCTCGAACTAGAATAAAACTCTAATCGAATATATATACATATATAAAGGCCGAATAAATACATTTTATTTTTATGTACCTTTTGGTACTAAAAATAAAAAAAAAAACAACATTTAACACAAAGTTTAGTACGACTTATCCTACCAACACTATTGTTTGGTTAGTCACTGTTGTTATTGTAAAATAACAGCAACACATATATTAATAGTTACCGACGGTGATTTAATATATACAATTTTTGCTTTAAAAGAGTTATTTTTGTTGGAAAACAGATTTCGGACCTTCATAATAGTACTTCTCATATAACTTGGGAAATATATAAAATATTATGTCTGGTTTGATGTTTGATTGACCAACGATGATTCTCTAAAGTCTGCTGAAGATTCCTTTAGTGGGGATGAAACTGATCAGTACAGACATACTATGAGATAGTAACTTTTTTAAAGCAATAAATTAAAAATACTCTATTATGACAATATCATAAATAGAAATATTTTTGGGCCTCGAACTAGAATAAAACTCTAATCGAATATACCCGAGTAAAAAAGATCATATATAATTATATATAGTTTTATATATACATATATTATTTTGTAAAACTATATGTATTTTTTGTTGCATCATATGTGATTTTATATATTTGCACTTCTAATTTGTTTCTTATATAAAATTATATAACAGAAAATATTGACTTTTATATAATAACATATGATTTAAAGTTCGTTTATATAATTACATATGAACTTTAAAATTCTGTCTTCTTTTTTATATAATTTGATAAAACAAAATATTTGAAGAAATTTTATATAAAACTTTATGCAACTGTTTTTAAATTATATGTTATCTTATATGAGTAAAATTTAAAAAAAAAAAATCTAAGTCCTTTACATATAATTTAATATAACTTTTGAAAATTTTTCTAAGTCCAGATGTTTTTTTTTTTTGAAAATTTTCAAAGTCCTAAAAATATTTTTGAAAATTTTTAAGTCCTGGAAACAATTTTTTTTTGTCAATTTTTTGCGTTTTGGGGGAAAACATTTTTTTCTTATATATAAATATATTTAATTATATATAATTGCATCAATTTTATACAAAAAAGGGTCCAATTTTCGCATATAACTATATAAAATTATATTAAAATTATATCAAATTTGATCAGATTTGATCAAATTTGATAAGTTTTTATATCGTTTTATCGACTCATTTTTCGCATTAAACTATATATAATTATATATGATGGCTTTATATAATTTTATATGAATATATATAATCTTTTTTACTCGGGTATATACATTTTTTCGGAGCTTAAAAATTTTTCAAAAAAAAAAAAATTTCTAAAAACATTTTCAATAATTTTTTTACTAAAAAAAATTGCCAAAAAAATTTGTGTCCGGGACTTTGGAAAATTTTCATAAAATTTTTTAGGACTTGAAAATTTTAATTTTTTTTCAATTGTGCGGGACTTGGAAAATTTTGAAAATTTTTTTCGGGATATAATTATAAATAAAATCATATATCTTTTTATCTGCTATATCTAAAAATTCCCGACCTTATATGTCATATCTAATTTCATATAGATCGGTATATAAGTAGATATGAATATGTATGTTATCATATTAAAAAATAAGGAAAAATGCAATGCTATATATAAACTTATATGTCCATATCAAAGTTCATGCATAACCATATATAAATTTAAACAATTATATATTAGCATATATGATTATATCATATCTTTTTTACTCGGGATGATTTAAAGTTCGTTTATATAATTACATATGAACTTTAAAATTATGTCTTCTTTTTTATATAATTTGATAAAACAAAATATTTGAAGAAATTTTATATAAAACTTTATGCAACTGTTTTTAAATTATATGTTATCTTATATGAGTAAAATTTAAAAAAAAATCTAAGTCCTTTACATATAATTTAATATAACTTTTGAAAATTTTTCTAATCCCGGTGAAAAATGTGAGATGTTATTCATATATTATTCATATATGCTCGCCCATATATATTACATATATGAAGCAAATGCGAAAATTGGCGGCATATGTAAATATATGGACATATATGGTCACATATGTAACATATATTTTTTTAATTCCGTTTTGCATTTTGGTGTTAAGAATTTCATTAAAATTGTTTCACTATTTTTGAAAAATTTTTGAAGTCTTAAACATTTTTTTAAAATTCAGAAAAACCCCTTTTTATGTTTTTTTTTTTTAATTTTCAAAGTTCCAAAATGTTTGGTTTTTAAGTCCCAGACACAAAATTTTTTTTGGCAACTTTTTTTCGGTTTTTAATAAAAAAATATTTTAAGAAAAAAAAAAAATGAAAAATTTTCTAAGTCGGGACATCATATTTTTTTTTTTTTAATTTTCGAAGTACCAAGTGTTTGGCATTAAAAAATGTTTTTAGAAAATAAATTTTGAAAAATTTTCTAAGTCCTGAGAAAAATTCAAACATATTGTATCGGGACACATATGGAAGTACATGTCATATATGTGCAAATGTGTACATATCTGAAATTTTTTTTTGAAAATTTTCAAAGTTTTTTTTTGGAAATTTTTTTATGCGTTTTGGAGTAAAAAATTTCATTTCAAAATTTCAGTTCAAATGCTTTTGAAATTTTTTTTTTGAAAATTTTATAAGTCCCAGACATATGTACGTGCAGATGTGTGCATATGTGTTTTCATACATCAGCATATATGAAAAAAAAAATCAAGAAATATTGCTTCATATATGTATTCATATGGAGCATATATGATCACATATTTTTCATATGTGATCACATATGAAACATGTATGTGCATATATGAACATTTTTCACCGGGAAGTCCAAAAAAAAAATAAAATTTTCTAACCCGGTGAAAAATGTTCATATATGCACATACATGTTTCATATGTGATCACATATGAAAAATATGTGATCATATATGCTCCATATGAATACATATATGAAGCAATATTTCTTGATTTTTTTTCATATATGCTGATGTATGAAAACACATATGCACACATCTGCACGTACATATGTCTGGGACTTATAAAATTTTCAAAAAAAAATTTCAAAAGCATTTGAACTGAAATTTTGAAATTAAATTTTTTACTCCAAAACGCATAAAAAAATTTCCAAAAAAAAACTTTGAAAATTTTCAAAAAAAAATTTCAGATATGTACACATTTGCACATATATGACATGTACTTCCATATGTGTCCCGATACAAGATGTTTGAATTTTTCTCAGGACTTAGAAAATTTTTCAAAATTTATTTTCTAAAAACAGTTTTTAATGACTTTTACTACAAACACTTGGTACTTCGAAAATTAAAAAAAAAAAAAACTTAGAAAATTTTTCAAAATTTTTTTTTCTTAAATCATTTTTTAATTATTTTTTTATTAAAAACCGAAAAAAAGTTGCCAAAAAAATTTTGTGTCTGGGACTTAAAAACCAAAAATTTTGGAACTTTGAAAATTAAAAAAAAAAAAAATAAAATAAAAAACATTAAAATAAAAATTTAAAAAAAATTTTAAGACTTCAAAAATAGTGAAGCATTTTTTTTCTAAAACAATTTTAATGAAATTCTTTACACCAAAATGCAAAACGGAATTAAAAAAATATATGTTACATATGTGATCATATGTGTCCATATATTTACATATGCCGCCAATTTTCGCATTTGCTTCATATATGTAATACATATGGACGAGCATATATGAATAATATATGAATAACATCTGACATTTTTCACCGGGAAGTCCCAAAATTCTAGGACTGATGCAAAATTGAAAAAAAAATACAAAAAATTTTCTAAGTCCAGATGTTTTTTTTTTTTGAAAATTTTCAGTCCTAAAAATATTTTTGAACATTTTTAAGTCCTGGAAACAATTTTTTTTGTCAATTTTTTGCGTTTTGGGCGAAAACATTTTTTTCTTATATATAAATATATTTAATTATATATAATTGCATCAATTTTATACAAAAAAGGGTCCAATTTTCGCATATAACTATATAAAATTATATTAAAATTATATCAAATTTGATCAGATTTGATCAAATTTGATAAGTTTTTATATCGTTTTATCGACTCATTTTTCGCATTAAACTATATATGATTATATATGATGGCTTTATATAATTTTATATGAATATATATAATCTTTTTTACTCGGGGATTTATAGTTAATAAAAGAATATTTACAAATAACAACAAGCTTTTTTTTATTAATAAAATTTCTTATATCAACAAAAATATGAGTTGAGTTTACAAAAAATACGAGTTGATTTACAAAAAAACAAGTTGATCAACTTTTACAAAAACTGACAACAATTTTTATTGGAATCAACATAAATATTTGTAAGGTCAAAATCAACAATGATTTCTGTTGAACTTACAACGATTTTCTTTGGCAATACAATGATTTTTGGTTGAGTGTATGTAACTAAAATAAATCATTGGACGCCCTTGCAGCTAGTGTTTTCTTTGGCACGGATGGAAGCCGTTTTGGTATGGATCAACATATAGTGAGTTTTTATATTATAAAAAATGATTTTAATAATGTGTTAAATATTATATTATAATAAATAGTATTTTATAATTTAAATAAAAAAACTAATTAAATATACAAAGCGTCTTTCTTTTTATGGAAATCCCAAAAATCATAGGTATTAATAAGCACTTTTCTTGTCAAAAATAATCATTTATAAATGGTTATTTGAATTAAATAATTTGGGTAATTTATTTGTATTTTTTTGCTCAATTTTCCGTTTCCTTAAAGGGCAATATTACCTAAGGATTTTTGCGTATATATTCCTTGTTTTTGTTCATAAACGTTTTCCTAAGGGAATTGAGTAGTTTATGCTTTAAACTTGGGTAGTGGTCTGGTACACACTTTCCTTAGGTATTTTATACCCTAATTTTGTTTAAATTCGCCCTTTTTATTTTTTGCGTGTATCTTATATCGGTTTTGGTATTTGTATACAAAAGGTTTTGTCGTTAATATTAATTAATTTAACGTACATCGTCCTTCTGTCCTCCCCACAGTGGAGAAACACATATGTTTATGTTCAATTTTTAACCAAGTTTAGTTTTTTTGTTTTTTAGCCATCGATCGGGCATGGTGGATTTTTGAAGAAAGATTTATTTTTATTTTTTTATTTTTCTAATATTAAGGACATTTTTTAGTATTTTCTCTTTAAAAAATTTGATAGGCAAGGGTATTTGAACTAGAGATGGGCACATGAGCAGATTAGAACGTCATTCACGCGTGAGTGTGACTGAATTCAATTTTACTCACGGGATTGTGAGTGGGGGAAAAATTGCGTAAGTGAGTGTGCGTGAGCAAGATTTTTGAGTGAGTCGATTTTTTTGCGTGAGTTTGCGTGATTTATTTTCTCTTCATATTTCCCTTTGTACCAGAAAAACCAACAAAAAAAACCTTTAAAATTTGGCTAAACTTAAGATTTCTTCCGAAAAAATTGTACAATTACGCTGAACTTAAATTTTGCTTAAAATTTTGTAAGATTTTTTAAATTTTAGCTTTTACATTTTTTTTATAAATAAGAGTTTCGTGGCTGTGAGTCAACGTGAGTGTGAGTGAAGCTTGTGTGAGTGCACGTGAGTGAGAGTTGTATTAAATTTACTCAAGTGATTGTGAGTGAGTAGAAAAAATATACTCGTGAGTGAGTGTGCGTGATTCAAAAATTCCTCTCGTGAGCGTGTGTAAGTCAAAAACCACTCACGCGCCCATCTCTAATTTGAACCTCTTATTAATAATGTAAATAGCATTTGTTATATTATTAATTTAGTTTTTATATCCAAATTAAAATTTAAACAGCCTCACCACAAGTCCTCAAAAAATCTATAAAATCGACTTTTAAAATATAATTTTAATTAAGTGTGTTTTAATTTTTATTAAATAATACAAATTTGTTATTTATTCGACCTTTTAATTGTGCAATGATAAAGAGTTTATTCTGATTCGAGGCCTTTTCATGTTCCCCATTATGAATTAACATAACAAGTACTTATGATAACTCTACTTTCTTTATTGGGATATTCTCCCATTAAATACTCATAGAGTTTCTTGCTTTCAAAAAATTTGGCAATTTTCAGGAATGAATTGACGATCATTGATCGCCAATCTTACCCACACACACAAACAGAAAAAAACGAATTGTTGTATTGACCCCCATATTTGTGAATACAATTAAAATTTTCACTGAAAGTGCTCCTACACGCAAATTTGTAATATCAACTTACGTTTGTAAATATTAATTGTTGAAAAAACAATTGATAAATGAGTTTGTAATAGTTCTCCAAAATTATTATTTGTATTGACAAACATACAAAATCTTAAATTTTTTTTAACAAAGAAATTCAACAAACACAAACGTAATTTGTTGATCTAACAAACGAAAAAAAAAAATAATTTTGTTTTCAACAAAGAAATTCAACAAACACAAACGGCATTTGTTGATATGGTAAAAGAATTCAACAAAGGAATTTGTGATATCAACTAACAGTATTAGTTGTATTGACAAATTAAATCAATTAATTATTTTGTTGGGTCAACAAAATATTTAATTGATAAGATAAAACTTTTTTTATAGAAAAAAAAAAATAGAAATAAATTGATTAAAACATTTTTTAATCGATATAAATGTAAGAGAATATTAATATTGAAATTAAACAAAAGTATTTTGTTAGTCAATATTCTTTTTTTTTTTTTGACACTTAAGAATGTATTTTACTTTTATCATTACACCAGTTTTGTAGAGTCCGACCGAAACCAGTTTTCGAGGCCGAATATTCGGCCGAAACCGAACCGAAACCGAAACTTAAAAAAAGTAACCGCCTGGCATGAATAAAATTATTAAAAAGTTGTTAAAGATAAATATACAGCATATAATGCTTTTAAACCAAGGATGGGTACCAATTCGATAAAAGTATTGGTATTGGTTTTTTAAATTATATTAGTATTGTTATAGGTATTGGTTTTCATTTTTTGTTAAATTGGTATAGGTTTCGGTATTGGTTTTGAATTATTTAGGTATTGGGTATTGGTATTGGTTTTAGCCTCGAATCGGTATTGGTTTTTAATAAGTATTGGTATTTATCTTATATCGGTTTTGGTATTTGTATGCAAAAGGTTTTGTCGTTAATATTAATTAATTTAACGTAAGTCGTCCTTCTGTCCGCCCCACAGTGCACACTGGGACGAGATGGTAGGTTTTTTGGCCAAAAGTCTCTACAGGTCGTAAATGTTAACCGATTTTTTTTTAAATTCAGAATATAAGCCTATATTAAGGTAAAAAATATGTGCCTTGAAAGTTTTTGAAATCGGACCTACAAGGAAACTATTTCAGGGTGCACACTTCATTTTTAATAAAATGTACAGATGTTATAAATGAACCAAATGAAGATAAAGTTGTCTTTTGTTTATGTATTTGAATTGGAGATGGTCTGTGGTCCCGTAATTTGCGTGACTCAAAAAACCATGTGATTCAGGCGTGAGCGATTTTTATTTAAATCACGTGATTGTAGAGTGATTTTCATTTAAATTAAGTACTATATTAGGGTAATAAATATGTGACTTGAAACTTTTTGAAATCGGACCTACAAGGAAACTATTTCAGGGTGGACACTTCATTTTTAACAAAATTTACAGATGTTATAGATGAATCAAATGAAGAGACACTTGCCTTTTGTTTAAGTATTTGAATTGGAGATGGTCTCTGGTCCCGTGATTCACGCGTGAGTGATTTTCATTTAAATCATTTGGTTATAGAGTGATTTTCATTTAAGTCAAGTGACAATATTAAGGTAATAAATAAATGCGTTGAAACTTTTTGGAATCAGACCTATAAGGAAACTTTTTCAAGGGTGGACACTTCATTTTAAATAAAATTTACAGATGTTATAGATTAAACAAATGAAAAGACACTTGTCTCTTGTTTATGTATTTGAATTGGAGATGGTCGCTGGTCCCGTGATTTGCATGACTCAAAAAAGGGATTTTTATTTAAATCACGTGATTGCGAGTTGAAAAATTCTTTTGCGTGAGGGATGTTTTTTTTAAAAAACCCCTTGTAAAAAAACAAATATTTTTTAGCAGTATTTGCATTCAAAATTAAGTCAAACTTTAAACTAAATAGTACATGCTTAACCCATTTTGGACAAAGATTATTTTTTTTTTTGGATAAAGGTTCCTATTTAGTAAAATTAGCACCGGCTGATCTCAAAACTCTTGTAAAAAAATTTTAATGTTCCGTTATTCCAGAAAAGCCTGTATTTCAACTTTTTATGCAATTTTAATATTTGGATTTATTTGCTATTTTATTAATTTATTTCGTTATTTTCAAAATAAATAGTTTCAAAATGTTTCAATTAGTGGAATTTGATAATAAATTAAATCTAAAAAAAATTAATATTAGTTAATAAAAAAATAAAAAGCCTTAACTAAAAAAATGCAAAATTTTCGTTTTTGCTTGAAACAATTTCTGTGCTGATGCACATTGCATTTAATGCGTATATAAATTCCGGTGGTCAAGGGGAGATATTTTTTAATTGCAGAAAGATGAAACTTAACATTTGTAACAAAATATACCTGAACTTCATCCTTTTCATACATAAATATTTTTTTGAATAAGGTGATCGAAATGGGTTATCATGCAGGGGCCCCTTTTCTTTTGCCAATTGCGATTACACGGGTCAATTTTTTTCTTATATGGGCTTCACAATTACGACCTTAAACAAGTTTTTTGACAAAACACCAGTAACAGAATAAAATCGTAATGGATACAGAAAAAAGAATTTTTTAAACACGTAGCCCTTAAACTCTCAAAAAAAGCAAGTGTGAACTGCACATTATGCGTTCTTAAATTCTTATATAATATGACTGTGCCTCTAATAAACAATAAAAAAAATTTTCTGGATTCTGGTGTTGTGACATAAAATTTTAAAACGTCTGCTTGATTAAAATTTTGGAATTTCCAAAAAAGGACATTAGTATTTTTTTTAAAACGCAAAGAAGAGTGCAGTGACATTCAATGTACATATATCAAATATTAACAATGTTTGCAAAAGAAAAAATTTCATCACAGAAAAGGTCTAAATTTTTTAAGATCTACTTTTATTAGGGGTCATAAAAACCGTGACAAAAAATATTGCTTTTATGTTTTTATGGCTTTTAAAATTCAAGTAGCTAACTCCTTTTTGTTATGTGACATTGCATGCAAACGATTACTGATCGATGTAACATCTTTTGCAATTCGTTAGTCAGGTAAAACCTATTAATGTGATGGAAAGAAAATGTTTGACGTCACAATTAAAACAAACGAAAATAATAATACAAAAAACCGAAACAAAACCGATACGAAAGTAGAAAAAAATGAATTGGTATTGGTTTTTTATTGGTATTGGTTTTGAAGAATAAAAGTATTGGTTTTTAATTGGTATTGGTAGTGGGGAATCGGTATTGGTTTTTTATCGGTATTAGTATTGCACAAATAAAGGTATTGGTTTTTAATTGGTATTGGTTTTCAATTTGAATTGGTATTAACGGGTATTGGTATCGAAAAGGTATTGGTACCCATCATTGTTTTAAACCATAGGAATTGTTGTATTAAAAAAAAATATGTTTTTTAAAAAACTTACAAAAAAAATTGTATATTTCGTTTGTAGATTAGGAGAAAATAATTTTTGAACTGAAACAGTTTTACATTTATTGCATAAACTTGTAACATTTTCTTCAATTGAACTGAAACAAGTGTAATGAAATACGAAATAAAAAAATTCAGCGACTTTTTTACATATTTTTTAAAATACCAAAAAGTTTCGGTTTCGGCTAATATTCGGCTAAAATTTTGCCGAATGCCGAATAGAGGCCGAAACCCCATTATTTAATTTAGGACCAACTTTTTTTGATATAGGATATAAAATTTGAAAAATTTATCAATAATCGATTTTCGTCTGCGATTTTTTAAGCTCTAAATAAAGAGAAATAAAATGCCATTACCAAATTTTGTCACCATTTTTGCAAAACCTAAATCTATTTGAAGCTGGACGTAGAAAAAATTGCATACTTCGTGTATCACCCTCATTCTAATTGTTTCAGTTGAAAAAGAAGTTCATATGTTGTTCTGATTTGATTTCTAAGAACATATGAAACAGGTACTTCAAAATCATTAAGCAAAGAACTGGTGAAAGATGTTTTTATTGTTATTTTGTAGCATTTTTGGAAGTGATTTTAAAAGTACTTCCTACGGAATATGAAGTTCGGCACCTATCGCTACTTTGTATGTAGTGAAACTACTAATTCTTTTTGAACCACTCCGTTTATTTTTTGCTGGGTGTAAGCAAACCTCAAACATTTCAGTACATTCAACATAACCTAAAAATACAAAATAATTTAATTCGGCTTCTGGTTGACATATGTGAACATAATTGAACACCAAATGGTATTTAAACAAGTACGAACATATTTTTTGAAAAAAAATCGCGGATTTTTTTATTGTTAAGTTACCACCAATGCTTTTAAAACTTGTTTAACACGTGGCATTTAAAATGAACGCAATCTGAAATTCAGGGTTTTGCTTATAACTTTTGAACCACTGAACCGATTGAGCGGAAATGCATTACAAAACAGACCTGGGGAACGGCAAAGATACATGTCAAGTATCAGCATTCTCATTATTGTCTTTCGAAAGTTATCGTGTTTTTTATCTCGTAAATTCGCGAAAACCTCTTGCCGAAATTTACTCCTTTGCTCATAACTTTTGAACCACTGGACCGATTTGGCTGGATTGCAATACCAATCTGACCAGGTAAATGACAAACATATATGCCATACTTCAGTAGTGTCTGTAAAGTCTTTTAAAAGTTAGCGTGTTTTCTACGGACGGACATCGCTAGATCGACTTATAATCGATCGAGGATCATGAATATATATACTTTATGGGGTCCTAGACCAATATTTCGATGTGTTACAAACGGAATGACAAACTTATATATACCCTCTATCACTAGAGTGAAGGGTATAAAAACAAAACACACGACTAGAGAGAGCAAGTTTGTCGTTATAATATGTTTGTGTTTTTGTTTTATACATTACAAAAGCTACCAATTTCTTTATAGACAGCGTTTGTTAAAAAAAGTTTACGATTTTGTTAGATTGACAAAGTTCTTTGTATTTATTGACATAAATTGTTGAAAATATGACTATTATTTGACAAAGTCGTTTTGACATAAATTGACATAAATTGTTGAAAAAAATCTGTTTTATTTACAAATTATTGAACATTAAAAACCCAGCAAAAACATGGTAATAAGTTGTAAAAAGTAATCATTACCAAGTACATTATTTATAATGAGCACCCATTACCATTAACATTAGTTTAAGCCCAAAAGTAACTACTTTTCAGTAGCATGTTATAAAAGCACTTCTACACTCAAAAAATTATGTTAGTAAAATCAACTGAAAATGTCAGTTAAAATAACTACTTTGTAAGTTGTTTTGGGGTCAACTACTTTTTCAGTTAAATACTTCAGTAGTGTCTGTAAAGTCTTTTAAAAGTTAGCGTGTTTTCTACGGACGGACATCGCTAGATCGACTTATAATCGATCGAGGATCATGAATATATATACTTTATGGGGTCCTAGACCAATATTTCGATGTGTTACAAACGGAATGACAAACTTATATATACCCTCTATCACTAGAGTGAAGGGTATAAAAACAAAACACACGACTAGAGAGAGCAAGTTTGTCGTTATAATATGTTTGTGTTTTTGTTTTATACATTACAAAAGCTACCAATTTCTTTATAGACAGCGTTTGTTAAAAAAAGTTTACGATTTTGTTAGATTGACAAAGTTCTTTGTATTTATTGACATAAATTGTTGAAAATATGAATATTATTTGACAAAGTCGTTTTGACATAAATTGACATAAATTGTTGAAAAAAATCTGTTTTATTTACAAATTATTGAACATTAAAAACCCAGCAAAAACATGGTAATAAGTTGTAAAAAGTAATCATTACCAAGTACATTATTTATAATGAGCACCCATTACCATTAACATTAGTTTAAGCCCAAAAGTAACTACTTTTCAGTAGCATGTTATAAAAGCACATCTACACTCAAAAAATTATGTTAGTAAAATCAACTGAAAATGTCAGTTAAAATAACTACTTTGTAAGTTGTTTTGGGGTCAACTACTTTTTCAGTTAAATCAACTAACAATGTTAGTTATTTTAACTGACAAAAAACAACTGACTTATGTAGTAAAAACTACTTACATTTGTAGTTAAAACAACTAAAATGTAGTAAAAAAACAAGTAAAAAAGTTAAATTCGGCCTTGCCGAATGTAGTAATACCCTCCACAATTTCAAAAAGATTATTGCAAACAACTTTGAAAAAAAAAAAATTGAAAAAAATATCCGCGAAAAAAAAATTTGTTAAAAAAAAAAATCCGCGATTTTTTTCTTTTTTTGTAAAAAAATATGTTCGTACTTGTTTAAATACCATTTGTTGTTCAATTATGTTCACATATGTCAACCAGAAGCCGAATTAAAGCATTTTGTATTTTTAGGTTATGTTGAATGTACTGAAATTTTTGAGGTGTGCTTACATTTACGTTCATAACTTTTGAACCGCTGAACCGATATCGCTCAAATGCAATACCAAACTTCTCGGGAGAACTTCCAATAAATATGTTAAGTTTCAGTCATCTCTGTGCAATATTTTGTCCGCGAGAGCATTTTCAACAGACAGACAGACGGACAGACGGACAGACGGACAGACGGACAGACGGACAGACGGACATCGCTAGAATGTCTTAAAATCGATCGGGCATCATGAATATATATACTTTATGGGGTCCCAGACCGATATTTCGATGAGTTACAAACGGAATGACAAACTTATATATACCCTCTATCACTAAGTGGAGGGTATAAAAATCAATGTATAAATTTTTTTTCAATAAATTTTTTAGAAAAAAAATTGAAGACCAAATTTTTTCCAAGTTGTGTTTTTTTTTTTTTTTAAATTGTGAAAAATAAAAAAATGCAAAAAAAAAAAAAACTTTGAAAATTTTTCAGAGACAAATAAAATAAAATTAACTACTTTAAATAACTGTTACTACATCACAGTACTTTTTTTTAGTTGTTCAAAAAAAACGACTTAAAATAACTAACAGAAATAGTTGTTTGATATTTTTCATACAGAAACAACTGACTTTGTAGTTGAAAACAACTAACTACTGTAAAATATACAAATAACTAACATGTAGTAACTTACATAATTTTCTGAGTGTAAGTAATGTCTCCTAGCACTTGCAGTTTTTAACCTTTACAATTCAATTAACTTAAAAAATACTTAAAAACTTAATAGAAATTACACAATTTTTAAGTTTTAGTAAAAACAAGTTAAATTTTAAATGTTTTAATTAACTAATTATTTTACTTCTTATTGGTAATGGGTTTTTACTCCTTATTAGTAATCCGAGTCAGTAACTACTTATTTATCTCCATACTCTTCACTACTTATTTTTGTCTCACGCCCTTTTTGAAATAATTAGTGTTTCATTCAATAAGTAACTACTTATTAACATCTGTTTCGGATTACAAAACCCATTACTACACTCAAAAGAAAAACTCTGTCAAAAAATCTGTAAAACGACTTTCAATTTGAATTAGCAATCTTTTAGCAGATTGTTCTGCTGAGAAGGATATTTTTACTAAAATCTCTGTCATTCAGTTTAAGAAAATAACTGACATTTTACTATGTTTATACTGATTTTGTTTGCTGAATTTTATTTTTTTTTCAAGAAATTTTTTTATATAAAAAAAAGCAGAACAGATTGTTCTGCTGAAATCAGCAGATTGCTCTGCTGAAATCAGCAGATTGTTCTGCTGAAATCAGCAGATTATTCTGCTCAAATCAGCAGATTGTTCTGCTAAAATCAGCAGATTTTTCTGCTAAAATCAGCAGATATTTCTGCTAAAATCAGATTTCTCTGCTGTCGAACAACACACATGTTTAATAACTAAAACGCCAGATAAAAGTATAAGCTTCCGTAGCGTAGTGGTTAAGAAGTGTAGTACTTTCAAATCGGAAGGTGGCGAGTTCGATGCTGGCTGGCGGCGTATGTTTTTTTTTTTCTTGTTATATTTATTCACCTCTTATGACAGATATTTAGCAAACCGTGTCTGCTAAAATCAGCAGATTTCTCATATGGCTCAAAATGGGTGTATTTTCAGCAGATTTTTCTGCTGATTGGACAGAGAATTTATTTGTAAAAAAATATATCTTCATTTTCATTTACATTATCTTCTATATAAATAAAAATCAATTGTCGTTCGTTGGTAACAGCATCAGTTGAGAACGGCTGGACCGATTTGGACAATTTTTTATTTTGAAATGTTCGTCATAGCCCAACTTAGGTTTTTACGTAAAGAAAAATTGACCACGCCCACTTTTACACCCACTTTTTTCGATTTTTCCAACATCGGAAAACGGCTGAACCGATTTGGGTAATTTTTTATTTAAATGTTCGTTATAATCCAATTTAAGTTTGTACTGAAAGGAAAATCGACCATGCCCACTTTAACGTCCACTTTTTAAATTTATCTAAAATCTGAGAATGGCTGGACCAATTTGACAGTTTTTTTTTAAATGCATTTTCATCATATTCCAACTTTGGTTTTTATAAAAAACTAATTTTTGTTGAAAATGTTCAACTAAAGTTTTTACGGATAGTAAAATTTCCAACGCCCACACTTTCTTCCATGTATCGAAAGAACTATAACGGCTAGACCGATTTGGTTATAGTCCGCAAGATTTTTAAGAAAAGAAAAATTGTCCGCGCCTACTTTTACGCTCACTTTTCCCGATACATAGATTTAAATCATGGAATGGCTAGATCAATTTGTCTAATATTGTTTTTAATGGTTGTCATACTCCAACTAAGGTTTTTCGGAAAGAACAATTTTCCAGTTCCACGCCCACTTTGATGGATGGACCGAGTTGGTTAAATTTAAGGTTTTTACGGCAATAAAAGATGCCTACCGACTCTTTTTTTCGATATATGTAAAACTTGCTCTATAGAATAATAAAATATAAATAAAAATCAAATGTAGTTCGTTGGTAATCACATCACTTGATAACTGACCGAAGTGGATAAAATTTTTTTAAATGTTCGTCTTAGGTTTTTGCGGAAAACAAATTAATCACGCACACTTTTAAGCCTCCTTTTTTCGATATATCTTAACTCGGAGAACGGCTGCATCGATTTGATTAATTTAGGTTTAAACGGAAATACAAATTTTTCATGTCCCCTTTTATTTCGATATATCTAAACTAGAAGAACGGCAGGGCCGATTTGGCTATTACTAGCCAAATCTAAAATCGGAGAACGACGAATCGAAAAACTTGGTACAAATGATTTCAAATCCTTGGGTATTCTTAACATATGTATGTACAAGTTTAACTTACCAAACAAAAAATGGAAAATTCGGGAAAACTACAAAGGTTTGTTTGAACTTAAAAAATATAGTTTGAAGATGATTATCTGCCAAATCGAGTCCTTAAAACCACGCCCACAAATTTTTCTAAGCTAAGAAATTCATAACATTTTTTGCAGGGCTATATATTTGAGGCGAAATGAAATATAACACTGATATTATATTTGGGCCAACAACGCGGACCGGGCCAGCTAGTTTTTTCATATATAACAATTTTGTATAAAATTGGAATATTACAACTTTATAAAATTCTTAATATGGAACAAAAAAAAAACGGCATGTCGCAACAGGAACTCGTGAGAGAATAGAAAGCAAAAATAACACAACATACACACTTATAATAAGAAAAGAAAATAACAAAACAAATTTAAACAATTAAAAAAGTTAAATTCGCCTTGCCGAATGTAGTGATACCCTCCACAATTTCAAAAAGATTATTGCAAAAAACTTTATTTAAAAGGAAATTACTTTTGAAAAAAAAAAAATTTTTGAAAAAAAAATTTCCGCAAAAAAAAATTTTGGCAAAAAAAATCCGCGATTTTTCCTTTTTTTGTCAAAAAATATGTTCGTACCTGTTTAAATACCATTTGGTGTTCAATTATGTTCGCATATGTCAACCAGAAGCCGAATTAAAGCATTTTGTATTTTTAGCTTATGTTGAATGTACTGAAATTTTTGAGGTGTGCTTACATTTTCGTTCATAACTTTTGAACCGCTGAACCGATATCGCTCAAATGCAATACCAAACTTCTCGGGAGAACTTCCAATAAATATGTTAAGTTTCAGTTATCTCTGTGCAATATTTTGTCCGCGACAGCATTTTCCACAGACAGACAGACAGACGGACAGACGGACATCGCTAGAATGTCTTAAAATCGATCGGGCATCATGAATATATATACTTTATGGGGTCCCAGATCGATATTTCGATGAGTTACAAACGGAATGACAAACTTATATATACCCTCTATCACTAAGTGGAGGGTATAAAAATATATAAATCGACATGTCTTGACAAGCACACACACATGAAACAAATGAAAACAATTATAATAAAAAATCTTTTTAAACTTGTCCTGTACCCGATTTCTGTAACTATGCGAGAAGTTTTCGCATCGAAAAAAAATAAATAAATATTAGAGTCATCTTATACTTAACAGAGTGATTAAAAAAATAGCTTTGCGTTTTTTTCGTATTCGATGTTTTTTACATTAGCAACATTGTACTCACCCTGTAAAAAACTAAATGACTACAATATTGTTTTATTTTTCTCGATGCGAAAACTTTTCGCATAGTTACAGAAACTGAGCACTGGTTTTGAATTTTGTATTGTTACGTTTGCGTGTATGAACGGCAGAACTTCTCTTCTTGAAAAGCAGCAACCAACTGGCAAAAAATTATCTTTTGTGTATGATTTGTTTGTTTATGTTCTTTTACATTATATATTATTAAAGCTTTCATATTTAGTGGCGCATTTAAGCGGGAGATATTTATATTCGTCCACTTTAATTTTACGATAGGGACATTTGATTTTCATTTTCGCGAGACCGACATTTAAAAAAATACTTAAAAAGATAACAAAAAATATCTGTTAAATTAGCAAATAATCTGCGCAAAAATTAAAAAAAAAATTAAAAAAAAAATACTTAAAAAAGATAACAAAAATATCTGTTAAATTAGCAAAATAATTTGCTGAAAATCTGCACAAAAACTTTGTGAAACTTAGCAAACAGAATCAGTAAAAGTTCTGCAAAGTTTTTGTTGTTTTCGGAAATTGAATAGCAGAGAATTCTGCTAAAATATCCATTTCAGCAGAAAAATCTCCTAAAAATTTGTTATTCTTAATTGAAAGTCATTTTACAGATTTTTTGACAGAGGTTTCTTTTGAGTGTATAAAAAATAAAAATTTCCTTGATTTTCGATAATCTCAAATGCGTAACAAATTCCCTAATTTTTATTGATCAATTTTCACCCCATTTATGTCCACTGTACCAATGCGAGAAGAACTTATAATCACTTTTTGTATACCCTCCAACCACAGTATGGGGGTATACTCACTTTGTCATTCCGTTTGTAACGCATCGAAATATCGGTCGGTGACCCCATAAAGTATATATGGGGCATTCCATGTCGAATCGGACACTTTGAATTTTTTTTTTTTAGATTTTCCCAATTTGTTCACAGTTTTTAGTACCCTTCGAAAACTCCTTCGTGGTAAATTTTCAGATTTTTATGATGACCCGTTCAAAAGATATCGAATTTTTAAAAATTGGTAGTTTGTTCCTTTACTCAAACTTCTTTTACTCATAACTTCTTCAATAATGGTCAAAATTTTTTTTTCAAAATTTTTGTTTTTTACGTACTTTAAAAAAAAATCCCATAAAACTCTTAAAAACGCTCTAGTATACGATTTTTAAGTTTTAAAATTTAAATCTCATTTTTGATAATGTTTGTACTCTTCGTTTTTTTGAAATTTTTTTGTGTAAATCTTCTATCGATTCTACAAATTTTTTGCCCAGGAGGATCGTGGGATAACGATTATTACTATTTTTTTAAATTTTTTGAAAAAATTTTATTGTAATTTTCCAATCTTAAAATCATTTCTACTGCTCCAATAGTGCGTCATAGAGGGGTCATTTATAAGACCGATTCCCATTAATTTTTACGTATTAACATTTCTTTGGAACTAATACCCGATCTCCAATTCCTAAGGGGGCTCCCACACAAAACGACATTTTTTTAAATTTGCTCCAACCGCTCTAACTGCCCTAATAGTGCCCTTAGAGCAACAAAATGTATGACCGACCCACAATATTTTTTTAGTCCAAACATTTTCTCTAAACACACCTACCCTCTATCTTTAACTGTTAAGGCAGTCCCCATACAATATGGCTTTAACTTTAATTTTATCATTATTATTTAAAAAGCGAAAATAAGTTCTTCTCGCATTGGTACAGTGGACATAAATGGGGTAAAAACTGACCAATAAAAATTAGGTAATTTGTTACACGTTTGAGATTATCGAAAATCAAGGAAATTTTTATTTTTTATACCCTCCAAAATATAAATATATAAAAAAAAATGTTAGAGATTTTTTAAATTTTTCCTTCGCGCGATGAATGCTGCCAAATAGATTTATTATGACTTTTGCACTTCTTCTCCTTCTTCTTTTCCACAATGGAGCATTGTCAGGCTTAAAGGTATCTACAGACGACGCAATATTATGTACAATATCCAATTATACTGATCGTGTGTGGGTAAGATTGACGATTGTACAATTGTTAATCTAACCCACACACCATCAATATAACTGGATATTAGGGGTGGGATAGTGCACGAGTTTCCGATTTCGACCCGCTAGAACCGCTTATTTTGTGAGGTTCGTAAAAAAAATGCATGAGCCAAAAAATGGGGCAGGTCGGATAGGATCTAGGGGTCGCTCATCGGGGTCAAAGTTGGGCGTAAAGGGAAAAAAATACACAAAAAGCCTCGCAACTCCTCTGGTTTTGCCCCTAAAGGCGTCAAATGTAAAACCAACCCCCATTATTTTTTAATCCCGAACACTTTTGCCGAACATACCTAAGCCTTATCTCCACTTCCTAAGGGGGCTCCCATACAAAGGTTTAATTTTTTTAAAAATTTGCTCCTACCTCTACAGCAGTCCAAGAAGTGACCCTAGAGGAACCAAATGTATGACCAACCCCCAATATTTTTTCAACCTCAACATTTTCTTAGAACATACCTACCCTCTATCTTCAACCTTTAGGGTGGTCCCCATACATTTTTTTATTTTTTCTTAATTTGTTTTATTACATCAGCTCCTACTGGCTGGTGCCTCCGAGAGGGGTCATTAGCAAGGCCGACCCCCATTTATTCTCAGCCCCCAACATTTCATCTGAACATACTAACTCCCTATCTACAAATCCTAAGGGGTCTCCCACACAAAATGACATTTTTATAAAATTTGCTCCTACTACTCAAACTGGCGCAGGGGTGACCCTAGAGATGTCAAATGTATGACTGACCCCCAATATTTTTTCAGCCCCAACATTTTCCCCAAACAAACCCACCCTCTATTTTTAAGCCTTAAGAAGATCCCCACACATTTTTTTTATATTTTTTATAAAATCGGATCATATTGCTCATATGGTGCCTCTTAGGGATAGGGAATGCAGACCTACCCCACTTAGTTTTTGCCCCCCACATTTTTTTCGAACATACCTACGGCGTATTTCCACTTTGTTAGCGTGCTCCCCTTAGGAAAACCAAATTCGTAATGGTACTGGAACCCAACGTTGGAGTATTTAGAATTTACAAAAGTACAATAATTAGCAACACTATTATTTATAAATTCAGATCTTACCACTCCCATAGTGCCTCTTAGGGACGGGAAGTGCATACTGACGCCCTATATCTGCCATGCAAACATCATATTAATGAACTTCAATTAAAAGAAGTGTTTGAAACCAAATTCGGCAAATCGTCTGAACCAGGAGTGCCAATGTTTGAGCGTTTTAAAGAGTAATCGGAAAATATAAAAAACAAACCAACCATACTGTCCTGGTATAGAAGATTAGAAAGTGGCAGGAAACATAGCAGCTCTAGTCCAAACTGCATCTAGTTGTTTTGTTGGGCTCAAATAAAGGAAAAGTAACCCAGAGACGACTTCAAGGAGTTTCTTGAAATTGTTTTATTATACCTTCCCGGTGAAAAATGATACAAATATGATCATATATGCGTTCATACAGCATCATGTATGTCCATTAAGGGTGTTCTTAACAGTAAGGGAAAAATTTAAAAGGTTTTAATTGCTTGGCACTGGGCAAATTATTGTTCCTTTATACTAAAAACTTAAAAAAATTAAATTTGGAGGTAATCCGTTAACTTTAAGTGGACGCGGAAACGACATGAAGTGTGAAAAACGGATTACAAGGGGAAAAAATGACTTTTTACTCATTTTCTCAATTTTTTCGATATTTAAAGTTAAGTTTGAATTCAAATGGTTACAGAATTGTGATGTGGAGTACATTACCTTTGTAATAAGGCAATAAAAACTAAAATCGGTTAAAAATCACCCAAGTTATTACAACTGCCCCAGGCAACTAGCGTGTGGCAGACCACTTGATCAAAGATTTCGAGTTCAATTTTTGAAATTTATTGAAATTATCTACTATAGCAAAATTTTTTTATTCTTTAAGTCCCAATGTACTAAGGTGATAAGTATTTTTCATATTGTGTGATGCTAACTTGTTTAAAATTAATGGTAAAAAGGTCTAAATTTTTCAACCCTGTTTTCAAATCTCCAATTTTAAGTTTTTATTTTTTTTGGCAAAAAAAAGTTAAAAAATCGATCATTGGACTATTGGATTTTGTTAAGCACATATAAGGGAATAAAAACTACAAAAATGGTAGACATTCCTTTTTTCATTAGGCTAGTTCAGCGATTTTATTTCGGCGGATTTCGAGATAATAGTGATTTTGGTAACTTTTTTAGCTGTTAGTTAATTTTTTTATTTTTTTTAACAAACTTCATATGTTTTCTACCGAATTATTGCAGCATAATATAGAATACTTCAATTCCTGTAATAAGGGCCAAATTGAGATATGAAAAATTGACCCAGTTACAGGTCAAAGGTCAAATTTTAGAAGAATTTAAATTTGTAGAGATTAACAGATTTTTCGAGCGGGTATTAATGAAACTCCTTGATGTTATTTTAACATGACTAAACATAAATGGTTTATTATTAAAATTCAGAAAATTAACCCTTAAGTGCTACTGGGGTCTATATTTTTTTTATTTAATGGAGAAAATATAAGTATATTATTTCAAAGGGATCTGTCCCATGGTCACTCCTATTTTTATCTTTCTCATGAATTTTTTTTTCTTAGTCATAAATGGTTTTAAAATTAGATAAAATGTTATAAGACACAATTTTTTCACTTAAATTTTTTCTTATAATTCTCCGTACCATACTTGGGACCTGGCATTACTTTTGTATGAAAAAACAATGCCAATGCCTACTATTTCATTGGCATTTTACATGAAAAAGACTAATGCCTCAATGCTTAGGTCCCATGTATGCTCCGTACACAGTTTAAATATTAAATCTTAATTCATAAGGATATGATCCATTGCCAATACTTTATGCTTTTAATTTTCCGCTTCTTTAGTCATTAGTGGTTTCAGAAATAATTTAAGGGCCTAATTTTGTAAAACGCAACGCGCCTTTTTATCTCGCGTTGGACAATTTTCTATTTTGTAAAACGCGAGCACTGAACAGCTGTTTTTTTTTCGCGTTGACTTACGTGTTTGTAGAACAAATTGTATGGAAATTTGAATTTTGTAAAACGCAAGAGAGTGTTTTTTCATCACTTGAAGTGTCAAAATGATCACTTGAAATTTTGGGGCGTTGATGTAACAAATATGCCTTTAAATAGTAAAAAATAAATAAATAATGTTGGAATATGTAAATATACAACAAAAAAGTAATAAATGTGTAAAAAAAACTTCTCCGGCAGAAGAAAAACATCGAAAATAGTAAAGCGTCTCGTTGTGATTTTTATTGCTTTTTTTAACTAATTTAGAGATTAATCACAATTGGAGCGGGAAGCGGTTTTCCGCAACTCTCACCATACATTTTGTATGCAATCAAAATTCCGCGGCGTTTTTCCGCCGAAATAGATTCTATTCTATTTTCATGGCGTTTTTTCTCTCTCTCTCATTTTTCCTCTCATTTTATTTTTTGGCGTTGCCAGACTTTAACCAAAAAAAAGTATTGTTTTTCTGTACAGTGTTGTAAAATACAAGTAAAGTACGAGTTTTTTGGCAGATGGAAATAAACAACAAAGCAAAACAGAAAAAAAAATATGGAAAATTATTCAAACAATGGAGTCTGCTGAAAAATTAATAGATATTGTTAAAAAATATATGATTTCTTATGCAATTTTTCAAGTTTTTAGGATGCAATATGTAAAATTTGTTTCACGGAATTTGTATTTTATTTTTATTGTTTCGAATAAATAAATTGTGCAAAAATTGCTGTTAGTTTCTTGTTTTGCAACTGTTTTATAAGATTTTGTCTCTTGGTCTTAATTGAATGAGTTCTTATAATATTGAACAATTTTTATTGTTTAAATATAAAAAAATGTTATTGCCAAAAGTAAAATTTCTAAATAAAGGCCTCTGTTCTGTTTTTCACAACTTTTCAATTCACATGAAAATTTCCAAATCACATGAAATCAAGATTAGTGTTTTTTTTATCACGTTTTCATTCGAAGTTGAAATCGAATAATTAAAATTTAAAAAATGATAAGGAAAAAAGTGCATTCGGTTTACTTTCACCAAATTTTATTTATGTGAAACAAAACGAAAAAGAAATTCGGATGTGAAATCTAGAACACCAAAAAAATTCGGAAATTTTCATTCCCTAGTAAAAATATTATGCTAATTTTACTAAATAGATCTAATTTGATCCGTAAAATGGTTGTATCAAATAATATCTAATTGTATTACTTTAGATCAAAAAATATAAAAATTGATACAATTTGATCCTGAATTTGGTCAAATCTAATTAGATCAAATTGATCTTATAATATCTATTTTTATAAAATTTGATGAGCAAAACCAAAATACGAATCTAATCATATATGGAGCGATATCTAACCATATAAAGTGAATCAACCGTATCAAAGTGATAGATAAAATTTTATATAAATTTATACGGAAGCATATTAACTAATATAAGATTGTATCAAATTATATATGATTAGACCAGAAAATTTTTACTCGGGTTTTCACATTTTTTATGTGAATTACTTTTTTTGGAACAGCGGCCAAAATTAAAATAATTATCACAACAATTATACATTTCGAGGTATGAATGTCAAAAATAATGCAAAGAAAACCGCAAACCGCTTGACGCTTAATTTAAATTAATCGCTCGATTTTTGAAGCGTTTTTCCGCTTCCCGCTCCAATTGTGATTATTCTCTTATGTTATTTTTTTTTGTTCTCTTTTTTCTCAAATATTCTCTTTGCAGGTGTTGCCTTATCATATATATGTGTTTCCCCACGATAATGGGTGTGTATCCCCTAAAAAATGGGTGGCCAATTTTATTAATTTTAGAATGTCTGGCAACACTGATTAAAATATAATTGACATTTCAAGTGATGACGTAAAAATTGAACGCAATAACGTAGTGATTTACAAAATTGCACTTTTTGAGCCTCGCGTTCACGTTAACGTTGGCGATGCGTTCAACGCGAGTGATTTACAAAATTAGGCCCTAAATGTTTAAAAACTAAATTTTGCCGTCTTCCTCCACTCCTCCTGTCTTAAAGGCCGAAAATCCGGCTACGTTACAGATTAAATATATAAACTGAACCAAATTCACAAGGTTTTTTTTTTTTTGTATCTCCGCCCTTTCATCCCATTTTCATCTTTCAAGGTCAAAAGGTGTCTTCAAAATTATGTAAGATGTTTAAACATAATTTTTCCACGCCCATTTACTCTTTTAATTCTCCATCCATATTGCAAAACTTTTAAATCTGACTACTTTAGGATAAGCTCCATCGTTAGTACTATACTTGTTTTTGCGCCCCTTTTCCCTCTTAATTCTCCGTCCACAGTCCAAAAATTTTAAGTTTAACTACTTTAGGATACACTCCAGTGTCAGACTAATATGCTTGCCAATTTTTGGCTGCGTAGTTCATTAGGGCTTTAAAGTTAGTTAAAATAAAAAAAAATAAAACACAATGTTGCCTTGCCCCTTTTTCCTCCCAACTCTCCGTCTACATTCCAAAAATGTTAAATCGGACTACTTTAGAATATGCCTCATAGTTAGGACTACATATTAGGGATTTTCAGCTTCCTAATTCATTGGGGCGGGGCTTAAAAATACTCTAAAATGCTTAAAAAAAATAATTTTGGCAAGTCCCCTTTTTCTCGTAATTCGCCGCCCACAGGCAAAAAATCCGGCTTCGTAAGAATCTGTCCGTGGTATTTTACTATATACATACCAATTTTAAGCTTTTAAGTCCATCAATGAGATTCAAAAGGCGCGGGATACACAAAAAATAGGAGAAACACAAAAAAAAATATATATATACGGAAAATAGATGTAAATAAATTTACCACGCCCCTTTGCCTTTCTTATTCTCCACCCACATGCTGGATATCCAAAATCCAGGTTCGTGTTGATCTTTCCCATGAAACCTACTATGTATATTAGAGTGTCCCTTATTTTGGAAATGTTGAGACGGTACCCCCTCATTTTTTTCCTTTTGACTAAAAAATAACTCAGGAAAAATTTTACGCCCCTACGACCACGCCTTCCCTACGCGACGGGGCCTTAAAGAACGGGGCCTTAAAAATCATTTTTCCATACAAATCAAAAAATTTTTTTTTGATTTTCAATTTTTTTGTTATTAATTATAATATTACTTGGTTAGCTTATTCACGACAAAAAATTTGATTTTGGTGGGATGAGGCTTTCAGTTCTAAAAAATTTTTCGAAAAAAAATTTAGAGCTTTTGGGGTCCTACAGTAAAAATTTTTTAAAAATTTTTTTTTTTAGTTTTGACAAGCAACGGTTTTATTTGTAATGTTGCTTTTAATGACATATATTCATAAAAAAATATTATTCATATCTGTGACATCTTGATCGTGTATCGAAAAACATCAAAAATGCATTTTTACCCTTTTTTAGATCACGATAAAGATGTCACAGATAGGAATAATATTTTTTTATGAAAATATATCGTTAAAAGCAACAATTTAACTAAAACGGTTGCTTGTCAAAACTAAAAAAAAATATTTTTTAAAAAATTTTTACTGTAGGACCCCAAAAGCTCTAAATTTCGAAAAAAAATTTTAGAACTGAAAGCCTCATCCCACCAAAATCAAATTTTTTTTCGCGGAAACTTTTTTTCAAAAAAATTTTTTTCTTCAAAAGTAATTTCCTTTTAAATAAAGTTTTTTGCAATAATCTTTTTGAAATTGTGGAGGGCAAGGCCGAATTTAAGTTTTTTACTTGTTTTTTAATATTTTTACATATTGGAGGGTATAAAAGATTCGGAACAGGGGAATTTAACACTCACTTGTTTTATATCCCATGTGTTTGTTGTAAATTTTGCATTTCGCACTTTGCAGGAGTAAACGTTTCTGCGTTTTTTTTTTTTTATTATTTTAAAATGTATTCTAAAGACTATTGTAATACACTAAAAAAAAAAACTGTAAAGTTAGCAAAAAAAGCTTGTAAACCTACAAGAAAATTTGCTGATTTTGAACCCACAATTTTTTTGGTAAAGTTAGCAAAAACGTCGTGCTAAAAATTAGTTACCTGAATTTTTTTTATTTCAAATTAGGTCATACACATTTGAGGACCCCATTGGGTTCGGACCAGATAGGTCCAGACCCCGATGGGCCTAGACCTAGTTGGGTTCCTTAAAAATCGTCATAATTTTTGATCCAAAATTAGTGTCCGTTTCGCTCTACCTTGCTTAGTTTTTGAGATACGTGATTTTAGGGGACCACCGGGGTTTTGAGAATTACAAAACTCGATATCTTCAAAAATTTTACTCGGAGAGCTTTTGATTATTTTGCGGTCTTGTTCTACGTGTTGAGAGCTACAAAAATGCTTTTGTTGTGCCGGCAATATTTACCGAGATATGAGCATTTTAAAACTTTCAGGAATGCTAACTTTTTTGAATCCAAAGTTAGGACCCATTAGGGTCCACACATGTGAAGAGGACCGAGAACCAAAAATGGCCTCCATTTTGCTCTATCTGGCTTAGTTTCCGAGATAGCGCCATTTTAAGTTTTCTGAAAATAAAAAAAAAATTACCATTTATTTTTGCTAATATTAGCAAAAAAGCTTGTAAAAATTTGGTCAACTCAATTTTAAATTTAGCAAAAAAAATTAGTTAAAATTTTGTTTAAAATTGCTAATGCGCTAAATGAAGATATTTTTGCTAACATGCTAATCTCAACTAAAAACTTGCTAAAAGTTAGCTAACCAGCATTAGCAAAAAAAAAATTAGTAAATCTACTAATGTATTATTTTGAGTGTAGGAATCTGCTCCAAAATTTTTTTTTTTTTAAAGTCAATTTTATTTATTTTTTGAGTTTTAATTTAGATATAAAAACTAAATTAATATTATAACAAATGCTATTTGCATCATTAATAAGAGGTTCAAATTAGAGATGGGCGCTTGAGTGATTTTTGACTCACACACGCTCACGAGAGGAATTTTTGAATTACGCACACTCACTCACGAGTATATTTTTTCTACTCACACTCACTCACAATCACGTGAGTAAATTTAATACAACTCACAATCACGTGAGTAAATTTAATACAACTCACACTCAAGTGCACTCACACAAGCTTCACTCACACTCACGTTGACTCACAGCCACGAAACTCTTATTTATACAAACAAAAATTTTAAAAACTAAAATTTAAAAAATCTTACAAAATTTTAAGCAAAATTTAAAGTTCAGCGTAATTGTACAATTTTTTCGGATGAAATCTTAAGTTTAGCCAAATTTTAAAGATTTTTGTTGGTTTTTCTGGTACAAAGGGAAATATGAAGAGAAAATAAATTACGCAAACTCACGCAAAAAAAAATCTACTCACGCAAAAATCTTGCTCACGCACACTCACTCACGCAATTTTTTCCCCCACTCACGCGTGAATAACGCTCTAATCTGCTCAGCCCAAACCACTGAAGCTAGAGACCTAAAATTTCGACTGTATGTTTAGCTCCCGGAATATAGATTCACTAAGGCTGGATTTTTGTTAATGTTGATTCCAAAGGGGTAAAAAGGGTAAAAAACTGTACTTTTGGTACTTTTTATATCTCCTGAAATAATGGTCATACACAGAAAAAAAAAATTCATACCTGGAAAGAATTTATACATACATGGTATGAATCGTACATGACTTTTTTTTCCCAGAACTTGTTCATTCACAGTATGAATTTGTTCATACTTGCAATAAATTTGAACATGAATTTTTTCCAACTTTGTTCATAATATTTATGATTTTTTACTTGCATATTAGGAAAAACTATTGCTAAATTTCATTGCAAATGCTAAAGATCTTCGAAATTAAACGCAAATTAATACAATTTTTACATAAATTTAAGACGTTTTATTAGTAAATTTTTTTTGTTAGTAAAATATTCTATTACAAGGTTACAATTTACAAATAAATGTAATAAAGATCTAAATAATTCATATTTCACGTAACAACACATTAGTGGTATTCACGTCAGCACTTTTTACCCTTGCAATGTGCAAAATACAACATTTTTTGCAGCAAACATATGAGATTAAATATTACACAATATAATATTATGTGTTTTTGTTATAATAAATATTGCATTTCGTACTTTGCAAGGGTAAAAAGTTCTAACGTGAATACCTTCATTGTTTTACCACCCATTTAAAGATATGTGGCGAGTGCAACTTTTTCTTGATCACCTTGTTAATTTCGGAAATTTGGATGTTTGTTATAAAGAAGAATTTCACAAGAACGGATACCTTCACGTCACTACATCCATCCTTATTAGAAAATAAAAATGCAACAGCTACGACGCCTGAAATTGGTAAAAAAATCATGTAACGTACGAATATATGGAATTAATAAAGTTTATTGCAAAAAATCCTAAAATTACCAACAATTACTTTTTTGTTTAGAATGTGAACTTTTGAATTTGTACTTGAATTCCAAGAATTTTTGAAGTGATTTATTGGGATGACTTTACAAAAAATTTAAAAGGGATAATAATGATTTAGGGGCATGTCACAGACTCAATTCCGTTCGGATTTGAAAAAGTGGTTTACTTGTAAAACGCGAAACGAATATTATTTTTTCGGAATGAAATCACTTTCAAAAATCAAAGTGGAATTGAATGGCATAAAAGTGGTTTCATTCCGAAAAAAAATATTTGCTTTGCGTTTTACAAGTAAACCACTTATTCCACTGAACGGAATTGAGTCTGCACTCATTGCCCCTTAAAATGAGTGTAAATGATAAAAGCAAAAAGTAATGCAAAATAAGCAAAAAGTAATGAAACTAATTTTCTTCCAAATGTGTTACTAGCGTGGTTCACAAAGAAATTTTTTTTGCGTTCGCACCTTCCTTTTTGTTATTTGGTGCAAGAAGCTTTCCTGATTTTTTCGGATTATTAAAAAAATGTTTAGAACTGTTACAAGCATTATTTTGCATCCGTAGTGCATATGGGGGGGTCAACAAAAATTTTTTTTTTCGACCTTACCACCCCATTTTATGTTATTTGGTGCAAAAAGCTTTGCCTGCTTTTTCAGAATTTTGAAAAAATATTTAGAGGTGTTTCAAGTAACCCAAATACAATACGGATGCAAAATGTTGCTTGAAACACCTTTAAACATTTTTTTTTAAAAATCTGAAAAAAATAGGAAAAAAGCAACTTGCACCAAATTATGTATATAAAATGCGGTAGTGAGAACTGGAAAAATATTTCACCCACCCCTCCAACCATATGCACCAAATAACATAAAACGCGGAGAGGAGGGGTGAGAAAGCAAAAAAACTTTTCTTAACCACTCTAGTGTTCACCGTTACTGGTAATTTTCGTTAATTTTAGATTTTTTACTAAACTTCTATTGATTTTCCTTTGCTGACATCATACTTACATTATCCTTTATAAAAATCGCGATTTGGCTAAAGCTTTTAATTGTACTATTATTATTTGCAGAATCTGGTGTCTTGAAAAAGGAAAAAGTAAGATTAAACATTACGTAATACATTAAATTTTTGAAATAAAACATTCTTACCTTTAATATTTGCGAAATTGTCTGCATTTCCATATAAATTTTGGCTGTTGTGATATTTTTTGTATTTTTTAATAAAAAATAAATAAGTTGTTTGACAAATTAAGCATTCTGGTTTTTGTATATTTTTTTAAATTTAAAAAAAAAATCATAAATAGAATGAATTTTTTTATAAATAGTATAAATTGAAATCAATGAATTCAGTTCATACTATTTATGAACAAAATTTGTTCTGTGTAGAGACTTGAAAATTGGACTGTATGTTCACCTCCCGGAATATAGATCCAGTTAGGCTGGATTTTTATCAGTGTTGATTCTAAGGGGGTAAAAAGGGTAAAAAACTGTACTTTTGGTACCTTTATATTTCCTTAAATAATGGTCCTAGAAACTTGAAATTTGGAATGTAAGTTCAGCTCCCGGAATATAGATCCACGAAGGCTGGATTTTTGCTAATGTTGATTTAAAGGGTAAAAAACTGTACTTTTGGTACTTTTTATATTTCCTTAAATAATGGAACTAGAAACTTGAAATTTGCCTCTTTTTTGTCTCCCGGGTTTTTGCCAATGTTGATTATACGGGGTAAAATGAGTAAAAAAGTGTACTTTTGGTACTTTTTATTTATTTACTGAAATAATGGTCATTCAAACTTGAAATTTGGAGTGTAGGATCCTATAGTGAAATAAAACTAGTGTTTATAAACCGGTTAACCGAAAAACCGGTTTATTCCCAAAATTTCGGTTTTTTGCGAACCGGTTAACCGGAATTGAAAATTCCCGGTGCACCGAAAACCGGTTTTTTTCTGACGGTTAACCGGTTTTTTAAATGGGGCATTCCAAGCCAAATCACTCACTTTTAGACCCGACCCCTTTCGATTTATTTTATTTTTGGATATGTTTTAGTCCTTATTAAATGCAACTTGGACACCAATTTTCAGCCTTTTATTCCAAGATGGTGTTGAGTAATCAATTTTTCAAAATGGCGATTTTCTCCAAAAAATTAAAAAATTGAAATTTTTAATTAATTTTGACCATTAAAAAAATATAGATATTTTAAAAAAAGTTGGACAACGTTTTGTTGGTATTTAAATGTAGTTTTAGAAAAAAAATATGAAAAAATTATTCAAAGTAATTATCACTTATTTTTTGACGTTTAAAAATTAAAATCGACTTTTTGAAAAAGTCCGAAACCTTCGGTTTTTTTGTAAAAAACTATTAAAATTCTACTCTAAATTACGCAACTTTTAAGCCATAACTCGAGATGTGATCACAATTCTTTCTATTTTTTTTTTAATTTTTAAAATTGCACCTTTTATGATTTGGCTCTGATTTATTTTATATGGAGCTCCAAAAAAAAAAAAAATTGGTAGATACTGACCCTAACTTACCCTAAATATATTCATTTGGAGGTAAATATACGTCTCACAAAAATTTAGGACGATCGGACATGTGTAAGGCGTTTAGCATGGTCCTTGAAGTTTAAAAAACGGATTGCAAGGAAAAATATGAATTTTTTTCTGTTTTCGCAATTTTTTTGTTATTTTAAGTTAAGTTTTAATTCAAGTGATTACAGAATTATGATGTGGAGTAAAATGCCTTTCTAATAAGGTACTAAAAACTAAAATCGGTTGAAAATCAGCCAAGTTATTACAACTTCCCCAGGCATCTAGCGTGTACCATACAACTTGATTAAAAAATACGAGTCCCTTTTTTTAAATTTATTGAAATTTTCTACTGTAATAACAATTTTTCATTATTCATGTTTCAGTGTAATATTTTTTTGGCTTTTCCAAATTTTAAAACAAAAAAAATAATTTTTTTTTAAAATAGAGATTTCAAAAGGGTGTTGAAAATGCAGGCATTTTTAGCACTAATTTAAAAAATGTTAGCAAAACACAATATGAAAAATACTTGTCATCTAATTACATTTGAACTTGAAGAATAAAAAAATGTTATTACAGTAGAAAATTTCAATGAATTTCCAAAATCGTATTATATTGCTTAATCAAGTGTTCTGCCATACGTTAGATGCCTGGGGAAGTTGTAATAACTTGGCTGATTTTCAACCGATTTCAGTCTTTGGTACCTTATTAGAGAGGCATTTTACTCCGTATTATAATTCTGTAACCACTTGAATTAAAACTTAACTTAAAATACCAAAAAAATTGAGAAAACAGAAAAAAATTCATATTTTTCCTTGTAATCCGTTTTCTAAACTTCAAGGCCCATGCGGAACACCTTATTCATGTCCGATCGTTCTTGATTTTTGTGAGGCGTATTTTTGCCTCGAAATGAAAATATCTAGGGTAAGTTAGGGTCAGTATCTACCAATTTAGTTTTTTTGGAGCACAATATAAAATAAATCAGAGTCAAAAAAAAAAGGTGCAATTTTCAAAATTTGAAAAAAAAAAATAGAACAAATTGCGATCACATCTCGAATTATGGCTTAAAAGTTGCGTAATTAAGAGTAGAACTTTTAGACGTTTGTAAAAAAAAATCGAAGGTTTCGGACTTTTTCAAAAAGTCGATTTTAATTTTTAAACGTTAAAAAATAAGTGATAATTACTTCGAATAATTTTTTAAATATTTTTTTCTAAAACTACATTTAAATACCAACAAAACGTTGTCCAACTTTTTTTAAGATATCTATATTTTTAACTGGTCAAAATTAATTGAAAATTTTAATTTTTCCATTTTTTTTAAAAAATCGCCATTTTGAAAAATTGATTACTCAACACCATCTTGGAATAAAAGGCTGAAAATTGATGTCCAAGTTACATTTAATAAGAACTAAAACATATCCAAAAATAAAATAAATCGAATGGGGTCGGGTCTAAAAGTGAGTGATTTGGCCTGGAATGCCCCAAATACATTCAAATCGGAATATTTTTGCAAATATTAAGGATTTTCACTTATTTTTTATGATATTTTCAAAATTTTGTTAAAAACACCTTGAAAATCCGTGAGAGAGAAAGTCTAAAATATTTTTTGTCTTCAATAAACAATTTTTCAAGTAGGAAATTTGTTCAGAATCTGATACATATATAAATTACTCACTGTTGTAAGCGTTTTTTTGACACTTCATTGAAATTTTAATAAGTGAGTGTTAACCAGATACTAAAATTCCTGTTAATGGGTAAAATGTCAATAAAAGAACACCAAAAAAACGGTACTGCAATTCACAACGACTTGATGTATTTTTTTTTTTAAATAAACCCAATAAAAATTAAATGAAAGCTTCGGTGAATATGGGAAAATAAATCACAGTATTTAAATACCACTATTTTTAAAGGGTAACAGTTACCAACGTTGCTGAAAGAAACAAATATGTTAACATAAGTTATATTCTCTTTTTTATTTAATAAAAATTAGTAATTTTAAAGTATTTTTTGATTTTGTCAGTTAAAGAAAAAACCGGTTAACCGGTTTTTTTATTCCGGTTTAACCGAGAAAACCGCTTTTTCGGTTAACCGTGAAACCGGTTTTCCAAAATGTCGGTTTTTATAAACACTAAATAAAACATTTTGAAACAAGTACTTCCTTAAAATTCTGTACCGTTTATAAAAAGTACCTTTTATAAAAAGTACCTTTTATAAAAAGTACCTTTTATAAAAAGTACCTTTTATAAAAAGTACCTTTTATAAAAAGTACCTTTTATAAAAAGTACCTTTTATAAAAAGTACCTTTTATAAATAGTACCTTTTATAAAAAGTACCTTTTATAAAAAGTACCTTTTATAAAAAGTACCTTTTATAAAAAGTACCTTTTATAAAAAGTACCTTTTATAAAAAGTACCTTTTATAAAAAGTACCTTTTATAAAAAGTACGTTTTATAAAAAGTACCTTTTATAAAAAGTACCTTTTATAAAAAGTACCTTTTATAAAAAGTACCTATTATATAAAGTACCATTTATAAAAAGTACTTTTTATAAAAAGTATCTTTTATAAAAAGTACCTTTATTAAAAAGTACCTTTTATAAAAAGTACTTTTTATAAAAGGTACCTTTTATAAAAAGTACTTTTTATAAAAAGTACCTTTTATAAAAGGTACTTTTTATATAAGGTACTTTTTATATAAGGTACTTTTTATAAAATGTACTTTTTATAAGAAAAGTACCTTTTGTAAAAAGTACTTTTTAAGCTGGGAGTATATGTTTACAATTTTAGGCCCTAATTGGCCCTAACGTGAACGCGAGGCTCAAAAAATGCAATTTTGTAAATCACTACACACAAAAAATTTTTAACCAAGTACTTGGGAGGATATGCGTTTTTAAAGTTTTTTGCATATATATGCAAAAAATAGCATCATTTTACTAAGTTTTTGCTTGTTTCTGATAAAAGTTTAGAAAATATTCATAAGAGTATTTAACCTTGTGTAATTTTACAACCCTTAACCAAAATTATGCAAAAACTTGGAAAATGTTACAAAATTTTTCATAATTAATGTAAAAAACTTAAAAAACGCATATCCTCCCAAGTTATTGGTAAAATATTTTTTTGTTTACGTTATCACTTGAAATGTCAATTATATTAGAATCGGTGTTGCCAGACATTCTAAAATTTATAAAATTGCCTACCCATTTTGTAGGGGATACACACCCATTATCGTGGGGAAACACATATATGAGGCGCTCAGCGCCAAAACGGCCTAACCGTCATTAAAAAAAAAATCAAACTGACTATGCTGATCTAACCGGAACCTTTTGAAAAAAATTTTAAAAAACTCACTATTGCATAGTATTACACCAGTATAACACCAGGTTATACTATGCAATAGGGAGTTTTTTTAGTATTTATTTCAAAAGGTTCCGCTTAGATCAGCATAGTCAGTTTGATTTTTTTGAAAATGAGGGTTAGGCCGTTTTGGCGCTGAGCGCCTCATATATAATAAGGCAACACCTGCAAAGAGACTATTTGAGAAAAAAGAGAACAAACAAGTAAAAAAGTTAAATATCCTCCACAATTTCTAAAAGATTAGTGCATAAACTTTATTTAAAAGGAAATTACTTTTGAAATTTTTTTTTTTTTTTTATACCCTCCACTTAGTGATAGAGGGTATATATAAGTTTGTCATTCCGTTTGTAACTCATCGAAATATCGGTCTGGGACCCTATAAAGTATATATATTCATGATGCCCGATCGATTTTAAGACATTCTAGCGATGTCCGTCTGTCCGTCTGTCCGTCTGTCCGTCTGTCTGTCTGTTGAAAATGCTCTCGCGGACAAAATATTACACAGAGATGACTGAAACTTAACATATATATTGGAAGTTCTCCCGAGAAGTTTGGTATTGCATTTGAGCGATATCGGTTCAGCGGTTCAAAAGTTATGAACGAAAATGTAAGCACACCTCAAAAATTTCAGTACATTCAACATAACCTAAAAACACAAAATGCTTTAATTCGGCTTCTGGTTGACATATGTGAACATAATTGAGCACCAAATGGTATTTAAACAAGTACAAACATATTTTTTGACAAAAAAATCGCGGATTTTCTTTTTTAACAAAATTTTTTTTCGCGGAAATTTTTTTTCAATTTTTTTTTCAAAAGTATTTTCCTTTTAAATAAAGTTGTTTGCAATAATCTTTTTGAAATTGTGGAGGGTATCACTACATTCGGCAAGGCCGAATTTAACTTTTTTACTTGTTTTTTTTTAATTTCCGCGAAAAAAAATTTGGTAAAAAAAAAATCCGCGATTTTTTTTCTTTTTTTTTTGTCCAAAAATATGTTTGTACTTGTTTAAATACCATTTTTAATTATGTTACATAAGTCAACCAGCAGCCAAATTAAAACATTTTGTATTTTTATACCCTCCAACTACAGTATGGGGGTATACTCACTTTGTCATTCCGTATGTAACGCATCGAAATATCGGTCGGGGACCCCATAAAGTATATATATTATTGATCAGTGATCGATTCTAAGACATTCTAGCGATGTCCGTCCGTCCGTCCGTCCGTCTGTCCGTCCGTCCGTCCGTCCGTCTGTAGTTAACACGATGCAGTCCAAAATAAAAGAGCTAGATCCCTCAAGTTTGGCATAAATATGTCTTATGATCCTAGGCAGGTTAAGTTCGGAAATGGGCCAAATCGGACTAGGGGGAAAAAAGTTCCCCCTTGAAGAACTAAACCAACCTCTTAAAAATGCTATTTTTTTTTTGCGTTTTTTTGTATTTTTGTGAACCAAATGAGACATTTTTATGTTCGTAGAAGTTTAAGGTCCTGCGCTTGGACCCAGGAGACTAAAAAATATCGCTTTTTTTTGCCCCGCCCCTCTTTTAAGGGCGTGGATAAAAAAATAATTTAAATAATTATAAAACTATAGTACTTAAGTGCACAAAGCAGACAAAAATGAACTTGTAAACATATACCGTGAGGGCCAAGGAGTCACCCCAGCTAATCGACCGCTCCCCCAACCTTGCCCCCCTTAAAACAACGCCCCTGTCAAAATTTTTTTTTTTATTTTTTTACATGTTGGAGGGTATAATAGATTCGGCACAGCCGAATTTAACACTCTCACTTGTTAGGTTATGTTGAATGTACTAAAATTTTTGAGGTGTCCTTACATTTTCGTTCATAACTTTTGAACCGCTGAACCGATATCGCTCAAATGCAATACCAAACTTTTCGGGAGAACTTCCAATATATATGTTTAATAACAGTCACCTCTGTTTTGTATTTTGGACGTGATCACATTTTCCACAGACAGACGGACATCGCTAGAATGTCTTAAAATCGATCGGTCATCATGAATATATATACTTTATGGGGTCCCAGACCGATATTTCGATGAGTTACAAACGGAATGACAAACTTATATAAACCCTCTATCACTAAGTGGAGGGTATAAAAAAAGTAACATAAATTAGTTGAAAAAAAAACAACAAAAACAAGAACGAGCAGCTTAGCTGTTTTCCATGTTTTTCTTCTGCCGGAGGAGTTTTTTTACACATTTATTACTTTTTTATTGTATGTTTACATATTCCAACATTATTTATTAAGTTTTTGCTTTTAAAAGCATATTTGTTACATCTACTCCCCAAAATTTCAAGTAATCATTTTGACATTTCAAGTGATTGAAAAACACTCTCTCGCGTTTTACAAAATTCCGGTTTCCATACAAATTGTTCTCAAAACACGTAAGTCAACGCAAAACTAACAGCTGTTCAGTCCTCGCGTTTAAAAAAAAAAAAAGAAAATTGTCCAACGCGAGGTGAAAAGGCGCTTTGCGTTTTACAAAATTAGGCCCTTATATTTTTGTCTGCTTTGTGCACTAAAGTATTATAGTTTTATAATTTTTATACCCTCCAACTACAGTATGGGGGTATACTCACTTTGTCATTCCGTGTGTTTGTCATTCCGTGTGTAACGCATCAAAATATCGGACATTCTAGCGATGTCCGTCCATCCGTCTGTCTGTCCGTCTGTAGTTAACACGATCACTGATCAATAATATATATACTTTATGGGGTCCCCGACCGATATTTCGATGCGTTACACACGGAATGACAAAGTGAGTATACCCCCAAACTGTAGTTGGAGGGTATAAAAAACATTCTGGGAAAAATAAGTTTTTAAAATTCCGCTTCTTAGTGGGGTAAAATGGCTAAAAAAAGTGTATTTTCGGTACCTTTGATATTTTTTGAAACTTAGAATTAGGAAACTTAAAATTAGGAATGTAAAATCCTTTTTGCACTTTAAATACTTGCTAAAACAATGATCATAGAAAATTGAAATATGGAAAAGAGGATCCTTCGGTGAATAAAAACATTCTGGAAGAGGTTCTTTTTGGAAATTCCGTTTCTAACGGGGATAAGAAAGTGTACTTTTGGTACTTTTTTTTGTTCCTATAATAATGAAAAAGTGTAAAAATTGGTTATTGTTATATTTCTTAAATAATGGTTCAAAAACTTGATATTTTTAATAAAGGATCAAAAAAAAATTTTTAGAAAATTTCATTTTAAGGGGAAAAGGGAGCAAATAGTTATTTTTACCTATCTAACTATTAAACTCAAAGCCTCGAAAATAACACCAAACAGAAGAACATATTTTAAAATTTTAGAACGGGGAAAGAAAAAAAAACTTTTTACTCAAATTTTTCGTATTTAACTTTTTTTACTCCATATTTTTTCTGCCTATACACTCAAAATAAATTCTCTGTCCAATCAGCAGAAAAATCTGCTGAAAATACACCCATTTTGAGCCATATGAAAAATCTGCTAATTTTAGCAGACTCGGTTTGCTAAATATCTGTCATAAAAGGTGAATAAATATAACAAGAAAAAAAAAAATAAAACATACGCCGCCAGCCAGCATCGAACTCGCCACCTTCCGATTTGAAAGTACACTTCTTAACCACTACGCTACGGAAGCTTATACTTTTATCTGGCGTTTTAGTTATTAAACATGTGTGTTGTTCGACAGCAGAGAAATCTGATTTTAGCAGAAATATCTGCTGATTTTAGCAGAAAAATCTGCTGATTTTAGCAGAACAATCTGTTGATTTGAGCAGAATAATCTGCTGATTTCAGCAGAACAATCTGCTGATTTCAGCAGAGCAATCTGCTGATTTCAGCAGAACAATCTGTTCTGCTTTTTTTTATATAAAAAATTTTCTTGAAAAAATAATGAAATTCAGCAAACAAAATCAGTATAAACATAGCAAAATGTCTGTTATTTTCTTAAACTGAATGACAGAGATTTTAGTAAAAATGTCCTTCTCAGCAGAACAATCTGCTAAAAGATTGCTAATTCAAATTGAAAGTCGTTTTATAGATTTTTTGACAGAGTTTTTCTTTTGAGTGTATGTTTTTTCACTCAAACTCATTTTATTTCAATTTCTTTATTCACTAAAATTTTTATTCACTTAAAATCCATAATCCCGATATAAGGGCTCGAAAATTATTCAAATTTTATTGTTTAAATTATTCATTGAAATATTATTTTATGAAAGAATTAAACGTGCACAAGTAAATAAAATAAAGACTAAGTAGGGGAATTTTCTTGAAATCGGTATAGTAATTCTGATCCTTCTATTATCCGGTATTCAATACAACCGGTAACGAAGTACCGGGATGGTAAGCTAGTAAATCATATATGATTATACATCTGTGAGATATTTTCTAAATTTTTTAAATGCAATCATATGTAGTTATAAGAAACTTTAAAAATATTCCTAAACATTTCCTTGTTAGGGTTACGTATATCACCTATCGGGTTCAAAGCGTACCCAAACAATTTTTTTCTTTTAGAAAATTATATGTTTGGAGAATGTATCGTTGACCTGTTGTGTATCTCACCCAAACCAAAAACCCCAAGATTTTATATGTTTTTGTGTAGTTAGGTCTAATTGGATCAACTGAAATATGGCAATGTCTGGTCAAAACTCGGATGAAATCGAATCATACTTTATACACGTTGATCATTTTTATTGCGAAAATATACACCATTATTCGTATTAAATTGCGTATAAATATGTATATATTGTGTTACATATGATAAGGGCAAGTACTTTCATGAAAATGCATATTTTTACTCTGCACTCTAAACATATCATAAATTAAATATCTATCCGAATCAATAAATTTGCAATAAAATGGCATCGATTTGTAGTTGCATATTTTTGCCTATTTTGGTATAAATGCATATTTTTGCATATTTTCATATAAATTGCAATTTTTTAATTTTCATCAACATTTTTTCAAAAAATCATTTCAAAAAAAATATTTTCTTATAGAAATGATATTCTGAGACAGTTTTAATAGAAATCAGTTTCTGAAAAACACAAAAATAGGTTCTTAAAAAAAGCATTAAATTTAAAAATTTCTTACAGGAAAATGGAAAGAAAAACGTATACAAAAATTTTTATTATTCTCCAGGTCAGATTGGTATTGAATTTTCGCGAAATTTGCACAGCAGTTAAGAAGTTATGAACAAATCCGTGAAACTAAGATTGGTTTTGTTCCCGAATTCACGTGTTGGATAAAACGCTTTACACGTTTTAATAGAGGTTGGTAGCCACAAAAATATTTTACAAAGTATTTTTGCGACTCAAATATTTTTTAAAATCAAAAAAATTTTACACCCAAAAATTATTTTTTTTTTTTCAAAAAGTACTAAAGAAGTATTTGACTTCAAAAAATCAAATAATAAAATTTGTATCAGAATTATTTTTCGACTTCTAAAGAAAATTTGTACATTCAAAATTTTTTATCACAAAATGTGTCAATGAAAAAATATTTTCTAATTAAAAGCTGAGGCATTAAAGTATTTAAAAAAATCTAATTTATGTTAATAAAGCTCTTTTTTAGTAAAAGCAGTTCATTGTTAATACATATTTTTAATTTTTAAGTGCATATTTTTTGAGTTTTAAGTGCATATTTTTGATCTTTAGAGACATATTATAGGCACATATTTTCGATTTTTAAATACATGAAAGTACTTGCCCTACATATCGTCACCTAAAATGCAAAACGCCCTATCTAACATTTTATAAATTTTACAGGAGAAGCAAAAAACGTGTTTATATAAAAACTATAAAAGTTTTCATTACAAATTTTTTAAATATTAGTAAAAACACACAAACAAATTCATTTCTGTTAAAAAAAAAATATAATTTTTTAATATTTAAAAAGTTATGTTAGTAACGCCCTTTTGTCTTGTAATTTTCAGAAACACAAAAAGCCCTAACTGCACTGAAGATGTTTAAAAACACCAAGCAGATGTGTTATAAAATGTAACAACATGCTAACAAAATTGTATACTGAATGTTGTTTTATCATATAGATCTCTAACAAAATGTGGGCGGTATTGGAGAAAGGGGCGTGGCACCTGCTATATAACCTTATACTGAAAAATGTCTCATTTTGGATTCTGTTAAACACATGCTAACTTAATTCGATACAAAATGTCAATTTACAATTTTAAAGCTCCATGTCAAATGAGGGTGGAACAGGACCAAGGGTATGGCCCGAAATAACATAATGCATCAAAATGCTTACCTTTTAACGACCACAGGAAACTATACTTCCCAGATAATATTTTTTAGTTCAAGTAAAAGCTAGGATAAATGTGCTAAAAGATGAATTATAGAAGAGTTTTAGAGAAACACAAGTTTTGTTTTCATTAAGTCTCTAACTGGGTCCACTTGCTCACTATAAGTTCTCAAAGTCTGCGAAGTAATAAATATATTAGGGACAACATTATATTTACTTGACAGGCGAAATAAGGGTCAAGAAGGGGGTTCAGAAATCCAAATTCTTGTAGAATAACTATTATTAAGTTTCATTTCTTACAGAACACAGCGAGTACCAAAATTGCCTTGGCCAAAACAGCGTAATAAGGGGAAGGAGGGGCCCAATTTTTTTATGCGTAACTATTATTAGGTCAGAAATTACGAAAATGGAAAGAAAATCAAAAACACTTCGGTCAAAAATGTATGGTCGTCAAAGCGTTTATTCGGCTTCTGGAAAATTTCTTAAGATCTACAGTCAATATTGGGCATTTGATAGATATCTCACTCGCATCCCACAAAGCTTCTAAAGGAAAATACCTTAGCTTTATTTTGAGTTAAAAAAGGGCCGGTTTTAAAAAATGTCAAACAAGTTTTTGATTTTGCAAAAAAAAAAAGTAAAATTTTTTTTTTAAAGACTGCTCCAACGGGAGAGAAGGATGACAGAAGAAGAAGAAAGAAATAGCTATCTTAAACTCTTGGGACACATTTTGCTAGGAACATTAGGTAATCAGTTACATGGATGCAAAAAACACCTGTTTGACCAAAATGAAAAATACGGCCCCCTCTAACTCAGAAAGTTCTTAACCGATCTCGTTGAAAAATTGTGACTAAACTACTATTGGTTTTAAAAGTTGTGTCACTTGAGATGAAAACCCCATATGTAAATGATGAAATTTGACAAAGGTTGTTATTTTATCTTTCCTAAGCCCTGTATTTAATATAAGCGATATTAGACATCAACTTGTTTTTATTTCTGCCCCTTTTTATGAAGAAATTATAAGCTTTCCAATGAAGCTAACGTTTTTTGTTATATACTGGGAAGTAATTATGTAACCTGATAGTCGTCAATCGTACCGTTTTCATTTATAGTGTCCATTCCATTACCATATAGTGTCATTTTATAGTAATAGAATAATGAGCTCACGATGACGATTATCAAGTTACATAATTAACCCCCTGAATTTTTTGTAATAATAGCAAAAATTATAATTAAAAACAATTTTTTTTTACTTATTTAACGAAAAATTTACTTTGAATTTTATTCAATCGGAATGAAGAACTTCTAATCATGTTTTTTATCGTCATTAATTATATTGTTATTAAATTTTATGTAGAATTTATATCTTACTTAAGGCTAATTGTACTGCATAAATTGCGATTTCTATAGCTGAAAAAGGAACAATTCTCGTGAGAGTGCGGGTCTGAAGGGGTTAATTGGTAAATTTCTAAACTTTATTTTTTGTGTACATATACATATATTTTTCCTAATGGTGGACATTGTGGAAGAAGATGCATCAAAAAAATGTTGAATCTTTAAAAATTGCTATATAATATGTATACAAATGTGTAGTTGGGGCTTTTTGGTTTAATATATATCAAAGCATGTAGTTAGGGCTTTTTGAATTTTGTAAATAAAATCCCCATTTTTGATCAAAGGAGTCTAAATTTTTTTGTGGACATGTATTTTGATCCAATACATAAGAATCAATAAAAAACGCGATTTTGAATTTTTTGTTAGTTAGGGCGTTTTGCATTTTAGGTGACGATATGATTATATATTGCAGCATATAAAAATTTTTAATCGGGATATTTTTATTTTACACTAACCTGTTTCTCTTCAGGACTCATAGATGAAACATTTTGCGGTAAAAGTAATACTAAGCCACCAGCTTTTTGGCGTATTTCTCTAAATTGTTCAATGGTCATATCTTGGAACCTAAAATGAAACGATAATAAATGAGATTAAAACAAATATATGTGTAATAGGGGTATAACCAAAATAAGAACCTATCATAACGGTATGGGCCATGTTATACTGATAGCAAAAAACGTTACCCGGGGTTATTTTGGCCCAAAAACTTTTGGCACCGACTGCAATTTCTAAAACACCACAAATTTATTTTTTATACCCTCCAACTACAGTATGGGGGTATACTCACTTTGTCATTCCGTGCGTAACGCATCGAAATATCGGTCGGGGACCCCATAAAGTATATATATTATTGACCAGTGATCGATTCTAAGACATTCTAGCGATGTCCGTCCGTCCGTCCGTCTGTCTGTCCGTCCGTCCGTCTGTAGTTAACACGATGCAGTCCAAAATAAAAAAGCTAGACACTTCAAGTTTGGCATAAATATTTCTTATGCTCCTAGGCAGGTTAAGTTCGGAAATGGGCCAAATCGGACCAGGGAGAAAAAAGTTCCCCCTTGAAGAACTGATTTTTTTTTTTTTCCAATTATAAAACTATATTACTTTAGTGCACAAAGCAGACAAAAATGAGCTTGTAAACATATACCGTGAGGGCCAAGGAGTCACCCCAGCTCAGCGACCCCTCCCCCTTCTTCCCCCCACTCCCCCACCTTAAAATTACGCCCCTGTCAATTTTTTTTTTTAATTTTTTTACATGTTGGAGGGTATAATAGATTTTTTTTACATTTTATAGTACACTCAGTGTTGCCATATATCAAGATTTCCCTTTTTTGCAAGTTTTTTGAGGTGCTAAAAAGATTTCAAGATTTTTTCTAAAAAAATAAGTTTTTTGGAAAATAATTAAGTTTTTTCAAGTTTTTCTTAATTAGTTAAAAAATACAAAAAGCATAATTTTTTTTTGTAAATACCCGAAATATTGGTCGTAGACCAAGCTTTTAGTATACCGACCGATTCAGAATCACTATCTGATTTGACTTAGCGTGCCCGTCCTTCAGTCTATGTAAACGGTTATAATTAAATACGTCTTTATTCTATGAAATTATGAGATATTCGATTACAATTTTGTTTTTAGTTTGGTAACCTTATTAAATCCATTTAAAATCAGACCATTCTTTGACTTGGTCGCCATATGAAAACTCCACATGATATTCACTTAAATCTGTAAGTTGCCAACATAGAATAATTTTTCTCTTAAATTGTTGCACTAATAATAACAGATTTTACCACATATAGATCCAATCCGTCATATATTGTCGAGCATGCACCGGTGTTTGATATTTGCTTACTATGTTCAATTTTCTGAGCCTTCATAAGTTATGACTCTTTCAAGGCTCCAAAAAATTAATAGAACGGTCGACATTTGGATTCCTGAAAGATTCATGTTTGACTCTTAATTCTGGATGTGTAAAAAATTCAAAATATGTTTTTTTGAACATTCATAAAAGAGTCAGGAAAGAATACTAACATATATTTTTCAGAATCTTTTATGAGTCATATAAGGCCCCTGTAGGATAGTTGGTAGCATGCTAGCCTATGAAACAGGGGGTCGTGGGCTCGATTCCCACTAAACCCTTGGTCGATTTCGATACAACGAGACGACGGTCATTGTAACCAGTTCTCGGTTAGGTTTAATTAATTATTAAAAATGATTTGTAATTAAATTGCGAAAAATAAATAAAAACTGATTGTTGGATTAAAATTATTATGATATTATAAGAGCGCTAAGAAAAAGGGATTATGTTTTCTGAACGTCTAAGAACTCTTTTATGAGCCTTTTCGAGCTCCAAATGAACGCTTGGTTGTTTTTTTATTATTTTTTTTACACTTGATATAAAAAATGAATTGAAAATACATAATGAAAATACATAATAGCGGTATTCGCTCTTGGTAGCAAACTACCCTTGCAGACCTTTCAAAGCTTGCAGATCTTGTATGTATAAATACAAGAGTATGCAAGACCACAACAACAAAATACATGAAATAAAAATATACAAGACTTTCATTTATATGCAAGACAAAAACCCATAGCATATTCTGGCCTTTCAAACCTTTCAAGCTTACAATACTTAACATCTTTTAGTTTTTCCGGAAAACAATAAGAAAAATTAACAAACTTTCATATTTTGTGTAAAAAAAATAACAATAGATTTTTAGAACGAATTATAACAAAAAATAAGCAAAAATTAGAACGACACAAATGAAAAAATTAAATTATTTATCTTCTTCTTGAGCGCAGCACTGATGCCAACTAATCTTCCAACAGAAAGTCGCTAAATCCTACTAAAAAAATCGCTAGAAAAGCGATTTTTGATAGAAAATAGCTATTTTGACAACAGCAGAATATAATAACAACAGCTGTTTGAAAACTCACAATAAAAACGAAAAAAAGACGCTCACGCTTTGTAGCATAAAATCATAGCATTTATACTACCCTTGCAAAAATGCTATCAAGAGCGAATACCGCTAATGTATTAATTTTTAATTTTTTCAATACTTTTGTAAAAAAAGATTTTTTCACAAAAAAAAAAGATTTTTTTTCAGAAATAAAAAGTTTTTTCAAAAAAATATATGGCAACACTGAGTACACTCAAAAGAAAACCTCTGTCAAAAGGTTTTGACAGAGGTTTTCAGATTTTTCTGCTGAAATTAATATTTTAGCAGAATTCGATGCTATTCAATTTCTCAAAACAACAGAAAATTTGTAGAACTTTTACTGAGTCTGTTTGCTAAGATTCACAAAGTTTTTGTGCAGATTTTTAGCAAATTATTTTGCTAATTTAACAGATATTTTTTTCGTTTTTTTTAGTATTTTTTTTTAATCTTTGCGTAGGCTTTCAGCAGATTATTTGCTAATTTAACAGATATTTTTTGTTATCTCTTTTTAAGTATTTTTTTAAATGTCGGCCTCGCGAAAATGAAATATCTCTATCTGAAAATTAAAGTGAACGAATATAAATAGCTCCCGCTTAAATGCGTCACTAAATATGTAAGCTTTAATTATATATAATGTAAAAGAACATAAACAAACAAATCATACACAAAAGATAATTTTTTGCCAGTTTGTTGCAGCTTTTCAAGAAGAGAAGTTCTGGCGTTCATGCACGCAAACGTAACAATAACAAGTAAAAAAGTTAAATTCGGCCTTGCCGAATGTAGTGATACCCTCCACAATTTCAAAAAGATTATTGCAAAAAACTTTATTTAAAAGGAAATTACTTTTGAAAAAAAAAAAATTTAAAAAAAAAAAATTTCCGCGAAAAAAAATTTTGGTAAAAAAAATCCGCGACTTTTTTATTTTTTTTGTCAAAAAATATGTTCGTACTTGTTTAAATACCATTTGCTGTTCAATTATGTTCACATATGTCAACCAGAAGCCGAATTAATGCATTTTGTATTTTTAGGTTATGTTGAATGTACTGAAATTTTTGAGGTGTGCTTATATTTTCGTTTCTAACTTTTGAACCGCTGAACCGATATCGCTCAAATGCAATACCAAACTTCTCGGGAAAACTTCCAATAAATATGTTAAGTTTCAATCATCTCTGTGCAATATTTTGTCCGCGACAGCATTTTCCACAGACAGACATACGGACATCCCTAGAATGTCTTAAAATCGATCGGGCATCATGAATATATATATATATATATATATCAATAATTCTAATTTTTTACCAAACTTTATAAAAAAATTATGTTTGTGCTTCAAAAATTTAATATTGCTAGATTGAGTTATATCAAGATATTTCCCAAACTGAAAAAAAAATTATGAGTTTAAGAGGTTTTATTGATAACATTTTAGAACTACCCTGCAAAAAAAGTCATTACCACTTCTCAGTGGAGTGCTTTAAAACTAAAACAAATGTAATGAAATACAACAAAAATAACAAAAAACACAAGACAAAAACACACAAACAGTTTTTTCTACTCCAGAATGCATAGATATTCAGCACTTAACTCATTACCTATCGCGACACCTCCATACAAATGTAAGTAGATATTCAGTAGATAAGAACTACTCCGTGGAAGTAGTTGGAAGTTGTTTGAAAGCTCGGAGTACTTCTTATCTACTGAATATCTACTTACTTTTGTATGGGAGTGTCGCGGAAGGTAATGAGTTAAGTGCTGAATAACAACTTTTTATGGAGTAGAAAAAACTGTTTGTGGGTTTTTTTCTTGTGTTTTTTGTTATTTTTGTTGTATTTCATTACATTTGTTATAGTTTTAAAGCACTCCGAATAGAAGTACACCGCTCTTTTTTTGCTGGGTAAATTAAGCACGCCCATTTCGTTTCCGTCCTTAAACCGGATATCAAAAATACATCGTGTGGATCTGTCCCATGGTCACTCCTATATACATGGCAATTTGTATCTTTCTTAGGCTGTATTACTCAATGCTCCATTATAAAATAACTCTCCGTTAAATTTAACTTTTTAATACAAATTTTGACATAAGGCTCCGTTAAATCGGCAGTTAGCAGCTAACTTTTCATTGAGAAATCCGCCCTTAGTCATAAAGGGTTTTAAAATCAGATAAAATGTTAAAAAAACACAATTTTTTCACTAATATTTTTCCTTATGATTCTCCGTACACAGTTGACTTCATAAGGATATGATCCATTGCCAATACTTTATGCTTTACAATTTTCAGCTTCCTTAGTCAATAGGGATTTCAGAAATAGTTTAAATGTTTAAAAACTAAATTTTGCCGTCTTCCACTACTCCCCCTGTCTTAAAGGCCGAAAATCCGTCTACGTTACAGATTATATGTATAAACTGAACAAAATTCACAACGGATTTTTTGTATCTCCGCCCTTTCAATGGATATCCAGGTCAGAGTTATCTTTGCCATAGTCCGTACCATATGCATCCCAATTTTCATCTTTCAAGGTCATAAGGTGTCTTCAAAATTAGGTAGGATGTAAAAACATAATTTTTCCACGCCCATTTCTTCTCTTAATACTCCGTCCACATTCCAAATTTTATTATTATTTTTATTAAATCTGACTACTTTAGGATAAGCTCCATTGTTAGTAATATACTCGTATCCACGCCTCTTTTTCCTCTTAATTCTCCGTCGACAGTCCAAAAATTTTAAGTCTGACTGCTTTAGAATATGCTCCATTGTCAGGACAATATGCTTGCCAATTTTCGGCTGCGTAGGTCATTTGGGCTTTAAAGTTAGTTAAATAAAAAAAAATAAAACAGTCTATATTCCAAAAATGTTAAGTCGGACTACTTTAGAATATGCTTCATATGTAGTTAGAACTGTTAGGGATTTTCAGCTTCCTAATTCATTGGGGCGAAGCTTAAAAATACTCTAAAATGTTAAAAAAAAAACGAATTTTTCCAAGTCCCCTTTTTCTCGTAATTCGCCGCCCACAGGCAAAAAATCCGGTTTCGTAAGAATCTGTCCCTGGTGTTTTACTATATACATGCCAATTTTAAGCTTTTAAGTTTATCAATGAGATCCAAATGAGACACAAAAAATAAGAGGAACACAAAAAAAAATTATATATACAGAAAATAGTTGGAAATAAAGTTACCACGCCCCTTTGCCTGTCTTATTTTCCACCCATACACTGGATATCAAAAATCCAGGTTCGTGTTGATCTTCCCCATGAAATCTACTATATACATGCCAATTTTCATCTTCCTAAGTCATTGGGGGTCTTTAAATTAGTTAAAATACTAAAAAAACCCTATTTTTCCACGCTCTTTTATCTTTTAATTTTCCGTCCACAGTCGAAAAATCTTAAATCCGATTACTTCAGGATATACTACATCGTTAGGACTATATGCTATGCATCTTCCGCTTCCTTTGGGGGCTTCAAAAAAAGTTAAAATTTTAAAAATCCCAATTTTGTCACTCCCCATTTTCCTTTCAATTCTCCGCCCACAGTCCTAAAATTTAAAATTCGATTACTTCAGGATATGCTTAATCGATAGGACTATATGCTAGAAAATTGTCAGCATCCTAAGTCATTAGAGGACTTTAAAATAAGCAAAAATGTAAATTTTCATCTTCATGGGTCATTGGGGGTCTTCAAATTAGTTAAAATATTAAAAAACACAATTTTTCCACGCCCCATTTCCCTCTTAATTCTCCTTCCACAGTCTAAAAAATTTAAATCCGATTACTTCAGGATATGCTTCATTGTTAGAACTAAATGATATGCAATTTTCCGCTTCCTTAGTCATTTGGGGGCTTCAAAAGGAGTAAAAATGTTAGAAAATCCCAATTTCACAACGCCACTTTTCCCCTCAATTCTCCGCCCACATTGCGAAAATTTTAAATTCGACTACTTGGGGATATGCGCCATCGTTAGGACTTTCAGCTTCCTAAGTCATTAGTGGGCTTTAAATTAAGCAAAAATGTCAAAAAATTGAGTTTTGCCACACCCACTTTTCCGCTTATTTCTCCGCCCACAGGCAAAAAACCGAAAATCCGGCTACGTTAGGATCTGCCCCAACTGTTTAGCTATATGTCTGCCAGCTTTGTAGCTCATCAGTGGGCTTCAAAAAGCTCTGGATAGACAAAAACAGAGGAACACACAAATAGGGAAATTATATATATAGATGGGGTCCCAGATCGATATTTCGATGAGTTACAAACGGAATGACAAACTTATATATACCCTCAATCACTAAGTGGAGGGTATAAAAAAATCAAAACCACTCTTGGAATGACAAGTTTCTAACGATTTTTTTGTTATAATTGTGTATGTTTTTTATTTTTGTGTATACACAAAAATAAAAAATTAATCTCGATTAAGATTCTAATATGAAATATGTTGATAATATAGTTTGCAAGAAACTGAACAAAATCAGATGACATTCTTGGGACTTTTTCGAATAAGATCGTCATAACAAAGGCCTATGCAAATTTTCATGGGACCCATCTAAAATTCCCCAGACACTTTTTTATAGACTAAATGTTAAACGCAATTCCTTTAAGACTTTGTAAGTTAATCCTGGTCGATACATTACTCTATAACTCTGGATAAACCCATGATAAACAAGTGAGAGTGTTAAATTCGGCTGTGCCGAATCTTTTATACCCTCCAAAATGTAAAAAAAAAAATTGAAGTAGATGCTGGTAAAAAGTTTAAGCCTGGTTTACTCAGGTGCTGGTAAAGTTGATGGTGGAAATGTCGAAACGCCTGTAGAGATTCCGGATTCTGATGATGGTGCTGTTGGTGGAGTTGTTGTTGGTGGTGTTGCTGGTGTTGATGGTGCTGTTGGCGGTATGGTTGGGGGTAATGTTGGTCGGGAGAGCAGGTCTAGAAAAAAGGCGGCTATGGTTGACTCCCCGAAAGGTGAAGTGACTGTAAATCGTATGAAAGAGGTCACTAAAGCGGTGATGGAGGCGCTGTTTGGTGGTAAGGTGGAAGCTGCTGTTACGCATAAGGTGCTTAAGTATGCAGGGAAGTATAAGGCAATGCTAATGCGGCTTTTGGCTGAAAATGAGCGGTTACGGGGGAAACCTTAAATGTTTTTAAAACACCTGGTGTTGTTGTAGGTGGTCCGTCGGCGCAGTCAAGGACGTCAACCCAGACGTATTTGGCCCCCCAGCGGACGGTTGCTAACCTCGCTCCTCCTGGTCCGGAACTGCCGAAACCAGTGGAAACCTGGTCGGTGGTGGTAAGAGGAAAGAGTGGTGTCTCTTCGAAAGACATTGTGAAAAAGGTTGTGGATGAAGTTGGGCCGAGCCTCGGTATTCGTGTCCATGGTGTTAAGCCAATACGTGCTGGTGGAGCGGTGATTCGTACGCCTTCAGTGGCTGAACGTGAAAAGATAAAGGCAAATGCAAAGTTCGCTGAAGTGGTCTTAGAGTTGTCGGTCCAAGATAAGTTGGGGCCTCGTGTGGTGGTACAGCGGGTGCATACAGAGATAACTCCTGATGAGTTTATGAAAGACGTGTATGAAATGAACTTGAAGGATATGATGTCGATTGAAGCCTTTCATAAAAGTGTGAGACTAGCAAGCAGCCCGTGGACCGCAAATGGTAGCCAGGTGAATGTTACGTTGGAGTGCACCAATAAAGTTGTGGAGAGGTTGCAGTCCCAAGGTGTTTATGTAAAGTGTTTCCGCTTTATTGTGCGGCCAGTTGATGTTGTTCCGGCGTGTTTTAGGTGCCAAGGATTTGACCACCGGGTACGTGATTGCAAAATGCCTAGTGATGTGTGCCGACACAGTGGTTTGACGGGTCACTTTGCCTCGCATTGCCCAAAGTAAATTGCAGAAACTGCTGTTTTAAGGGCCTTCCAGCGGACTATTTAATGTTGTCCTCGTCCTGTCCTGTGTATGCTACGATGACTGCTAGAGCGAACGCAAGGCATTAACATGGCGTAGCGCTTACTGCAATTTAATTGCCAACGAGCCTACGCTGTTTGTTGTGAGCTTGGCCAGGCGATGTGCAGTATGAGGGCGACTTTTGCAAGAGCCGTACACCACGGGTGGCTGTGTTTGGGGGTTACCGGGGGGGATGCGGGTTTTTGCCGATTTAGGCTGTAAATCAGCTATTGTAGTGAACGATAGTGACGTGGGCTGTACGGTTGTCAGTTGTAGTGAGTGGGGGGTCTGCATTTCTGCAGAGGGGGCGTTTGGCAGGGTGTTCCTTGGCAGCGTCTACTGTAGGTTTGGTGAGCCCATGGAGCCGTACTTAAGGTATATGGATACGGTGTTACTCCTTGCGAGTAACATACCGCTCATCCTCGGATTAGATGCAAATGCATCCTCTCCTATGCGTTTCACCAAGATGTCCGAACATTCGTCCGGGCATCAGAACCACATACGAGGAATGATGCTCTGCGAGTGGATGATCACGAATGGTGTCAGCGCGTTAAACGAACCGAGCGATCTATATACCTTTGACGGCCCCATGGGTGTCAGTGACATAGATGTGACAGCTGCTAACGGAGCGGTGATGACGGCATTTAGTTCTAGGTGGAGGGTGTGTGACGAACAAGGAATCAGTGATCACAATCTCATAGAGATTGTGATCACTTTTCGTAGTTTGACGCAGGTGACAGAGCGGTCCCGAAGGTGGCGGGATCGGGACGTGAACTGGAACATCTATGCGGATTGCATTAGGGCGGCAGCCTGGGAGGTGCCAATAGCCGACTTTAGGATACTGACGATTAATAGCCAGGTCAGCAGGTTTGATCGGTGGATGTGTGCAGTCAATGATGCACTGCTTGGTAGATGTCGTAAGACGAAGCCAAGCAAGGTCAAATGGTGGACCCTTGAGCTAGAAATGATGCGGAGGACCGTCAGGCAACTCAGGAGACTTTTCCAGAGAGCCAGGCGTGCCGATGTTGAAGTTCTAGCTCAGCGTAAGGCTGATTACCTGCGGACCCTTAAGACGTATAAGGACATGATTGTCAGGGTTAAAGAGGACGAATGGAGGAGTTTTGTACGTGACAATAGGGATGACCCTTGGGGTAAGGTTTACCGTATCTGCAGGGGTAGTAAGAGTCTGGCAGACCTAGCGTGCCTTCAGGTTGGCAACGTTATGTTGTCATCGTGGAGGGAATGCGTGGACGTTTTGTTGGGTGCGTTCTTTCCAAGGGTGGAGTCACTAGGCTCTTCATCACTTAGTGGAGGAACAGCTGTGGCTCCGGTCTTGGAGAGGACGGAGATCGCGGACAGTATTTCCCGGGTCAAAAGTAGAAAATCGACATGTATTGATGGTATGACTGGAGAGATGTGTAAAAGCATCTGGAAGGCCATACCGGAATACTTCGAGGCAATCTTTGGGAGGTGTTTGAGGGAGGGCTATTTCCCGGAGGCTTGGAAAAGTGTCCGAGTTGTTGTTCTCCTGAAGTCTCCTGATAGGGTGAGGAGTAATCCTAGCTCTTATCGGGGCATCAGTCTCCTTCCGGTGCTTGGAAAAGAGCTGGAAAGGATTATGGTGTTTCGGATAAGGGAGAGGGTCAATGAGGGTACATCAGAGTATCAGTTTGGTTTTAGGAAAGGTAGATCAGTTGAGGACGCGTGGCTACATGTCAGGCGAAGTGTAGATGAGTCGACGGCTAAATATGTCCTTGGCATATTTGTTGATTTTAAGGGTGCGTTTGACTACTTAATATGGCATGGTGTCATCAGAAGATTAGCGGAGGTAGGATGTAGGGAGCTGCCCTTATGGCAGGGCTATTTTTCTGACAGCAAGACGTGTGTGGTAGGTACCAGCGACACGGTTTGAAAGGATGTTGTCCGTGGCTGCCCACAGGGGACCATTTATATGGAACCTTATGATGGATCCGCTGCTACGGCGCCTCGGCCGTTCTTGCAAGGTGTGTGCATATGCGGATGACTTGCTCATCTTGATTCAAGGTCAGTCTCGTGCTGAACTGGAGAGAAAGGGTGGCGAGGTTATGCGAGATGCAGGTGAGTGGAGCGACCAGGCAGGCGGGGCTTTGGCGATGGAGAAGACGGTGACAATGTTGCTCAAGGGCAAATTGTCGCATGGTCGTCCTCCACTTATTCGGTCTGGTGGAGTTAGTCTCAGATATGCGACTGAGGTCAAATATCTGGGAATAGTGATGGGGGAGAGGATGAACTTTTTAGTGCATCTAAACCATGTTAGGGATAAGTTGGCGGTAGTTATTGGCAAGGTCAGACGCATCCTTAGAAGTGACTGGGGCCTAAGCAGGCGTGCTGTCCGTACGGTGGGCTATTTGTTGCTTGTGCGGCTTATGGTGCGCTGGTATGGTACGGGATGGTTATGTCTGTTGTTGGCAGGCGCAAGGTCATGACGTGTCAGAGAGTTGCTTTGTTGGCATGTATGCCTGTGTGTAGGACTGTATCTACGGACGCTCTGAAGGTGTTGTTAGGTGTAGCACTCCTTGATTTGGAGGTGATACGGCGTGCCGTGGCTTTCAAAGTCAAGAAGGGACTACCACTTCTTGGGCATGATTGGATTTCTGCTGATGACTTGGTAAATGGGGAGAGTAGGAGAATCAAGACACTCTTACAGGAGTGCGTTGTTTCTAAGTGGCGGACAAGATGGACGAACGCCGACAATGGTAGGGTTACGTATGATTTCATACGTGATCCTACATTCGTACTGGAGCGCCCTGATTTTGGCTTAGGCCTGAGTTTAGGCTTTATACTGACGGGACATGGCTCACTCAATGCATTTTTGCATCGGAGGGGTCTGTCCGACACTCCTGACTGTGGTTGTGGTAGAGGACCTGAGGACGTTAGGCACATTTTGACTGAGTGCCACTTTTATGATAACATAAGGGATTTAGCTAGTATGGGCATTGTTAATTCCGGCTCCGGCTGGGATTTTAGTAAAATAATAGAGAAGTGCGGACGTATGAGCGGCTAGGCGAATTCGCCAAAGTCGTTTTTGATAGGAGAAGGTTGAGGTAGTGTTAGTGGAGGTGCGTTCTGGGCAGTCGCTCGTTGTGTGCGGTAATTGTAAGGTGCTGGTGTGTGTTGCTGTGGTCACCAGTCCAGAACTGTTTGGGGTTCAACTTATAGTAATATTTATATTACGAAGCTCGACCGGAAGCTTAATTCTGGTACCACAGGAGCTAGGAGCCCATGGAACTTGTTTCCATCCTAGCTATGGTGTAGCTCTTCGGGGAGCATTCGTGATGGCTGTGGTTTAGACCAGTGGTCGGCACAAAGAGGCATATGAAAGTATTAGTGTTTTAATAAAAATATGCATGTGTTGGTGTATTTCTTCAACAAAGCGACATCAACCTGCTTTGAAGAAAGTGCTACTGAATAAAATATTTGTTTTTTTTATGCTCTTTGTTGATTTTTTGTTGACATTCGTGTTGTATACATGTGAATTACCGATTGTGTTCGGCTCCAGCGTGCAATGGGTGCCGATCACTGGTTTAGACCCAAATCGCGGGGAGAGCCGTTTGCTCGACGTGGAGTTGCGTATCTCAACCGGGTGCCGTGACCCAAAGATCGGTAGGAGTTTAGATAGGCTCCGCTCCTTACCAAGGGGGGATTTATGTCCAAATACATGATTCCAAATTGGTACTCATATGTAACAGTCGTTATATGTGGGGGCGCTGGCAGACGCATTATATTTGCCCAGTGTTGAGAGCACTGTGGGGTTAAGCCAACGTGGCAGGTACCCACATTAATCATCATCACGCTTGCCACTCTAATATATACATATATATTAGGGCGGGTCAAATTTTTTCGACCCAAAGGCTCATCGTGATTCTTATTCTATGGGTCATTCTGAGCAAATTTGCCAAAGAAACCATAGCTCTAAAAGGAATTTCGAGCCCCCGGATTTTCAAAATAGTTATTTTTTCTAGAAATATCCGAGAATAGAGGCAAAAAAATGCTATTTCCTCTAGCCAAATGTGTGCGTGGGGGTTTTTTGGGTCGCGGAATCCATTTTTGACATTCATTTTTATTTTTTAGTGCCGCCAGAGGGCGCTTTCGTACATTTTTTTGGGAAAATATACGATATTGTTGTGGAAATAGACGAATTTTTGACTTTGTATTGAATATATTCAAAATACATACTCGAATTATGAATTGTTATATTTTTGAAAGACTTTCAAAAATAACTCCTTCGCGTTCATTTCCTAAAACTCTTCGCTTTGTTTCTTAATTCATCATTGACATTAGCTTACTCCACAATTTTCCTCCAAACAAGTCGATTGTTTGCTAGTTGTTTGAAGTTATTGACATTGAAGCGCTTTAAGTCACACTCAACATCATATATCCATCGTTTTGCGGTTGTTTCTTAATGAATTCAATTGATTTTTTTTTATTAATTACATTTTATATGGTTTATTATCTCTTATGTTGAATTTTTAAAGAAAAAAATAAAGTAAAACATGCTTTGTTTATTCTTTGTCGTAGATTCGATATAGGTTGTGAATGAATAACGCCCCCCCCCCATAATTTTTAACGATAAACACTCTGGGCTATTTAAAATTTGGGGTTGTCTTATGAGAAAGTCAAATATTCGTCAATTTCCACGAAAAATTTCGTAAATTTACCCAAAAAAACGATAAAATTATAAAATGTACGAAAGCGCCCTCTGGTGGTACTCAAAAACAAAAATAGATGTTAAAAATGGATTCTTCGATCCAAAAACCCCCACATACACATTTGGGTAGAGAAAATAGCATTTTTTTAACTCTATTCTTGAGTATTTGGGAAAAAACCCTATTTCGAAAAATAGGGCTCGAAAATCATTGTAGAGCTATGGTTTCTGTGGCAAAGTATCTTCAAATGACCCGTAGAACAAGAATCTCGATGAGACCCTTTACATTTTTTCGGCCCCCTACAATTTAACCCACCCTAATATATATATATGTATATCTTTTCTTGTATGAGGTCATACATGGAGCCGTATATCATATATTTATTTATCTAATCTTGTATGTGGGCATACATGGGGTCATATAAAATATTATATGCAATATCTAATTTAATAAAGCTTCATATATTGTATGTGGAGCAACACATGATTCGATATCCTTTTATATGGCACCATATTAAATTTTATGTGTAAAACTTGATACAAGATACATTCACATATAATTATGTAAAGTACTGTGTATGGTCATATATAAAACAGTAGAATCTCGCAAATTAGAACCACTTTGTTCCTCGGGTAGTTCTAATTTCTGGACATTTTTTTTTTTTCAAAGAAAATAATAAAATAATAATAAAAACAGTTACGACTGCTTTATTTTAACACAAAACTATTTTTTTTGTTAATATTAAATTACTATAACACATTAAATTTGTAGAAAACACTTTTAAGAGCTTTGAAATGAGAAATAACAGATGTAATATCGATTATATCATCGTCACTGCTATGTGATCCGTCATTAAACCCATCTTCATTCCATTTTTCGATTTCTCTTACACTTATGGAATTGTGAAAATAAAAACAAACAATAAAGTCCAGAAATTAGAACTACTGGTTCTAATTTTAGAGCTTTAACTACATACAATGCGGGTTTTTCCCTATTTAGTTTGAAAAAAACTATAACAAGTAAAAAAGTTAAATTCGGCCTTGCCGAATGTAGTGATACCCTCCACAATTTCAAAAAGATTATTGCAAAAAACTTTATTTAAAAGGAAATTACTTTTGAATAAAAATTGAAAAAAAAATTTCCGCGAAAAAAAATTTTGGTAAAAAAAAATCCGCGATTTTTTTCTTTTTTTGTCAAAAAATATGTTCGTACCTGTTTAAATACCATTTGGTGTTCACATATGTCATCCAGAAGCAGAATTAAAGCATTTGGTATTTTTAGGTTATGTTGAATGTGCTGAAATCTTTGAGGTGTGCTTACATTTTCGTTCATAACTTTTGAACCGCTGAACCGATATCGCTCAAATGCAATACCAAACTTCTCGGGAGAACTTCCAATAAATATGTTAAGTTTCAGTCATCTCTGTGCAATATTTTGTCCGCGACAGCATTTTCCATAGACAGACAGACGGACAGACGGACATCGCTAGAATGTCTTAAAATCGATCGGGCATCATGAATATATATACTTTATGGGGTCCCAGATCGATATTTCGATGAGTTACAAACGGAATGACAAACTTATATATACCCTCTATCACTAAGTGGAGGGTATAAAAAAAAAAAAAATTGTAGTGTAAATATAAAAAAAAAAAAAACTTTCAGAAATTAGAACCACAGGTTCTAATTTTAGAGCGTCCAAAACATTAAAATAGCCGGTTCTAATTTCTGGACAGTTCTAATTTAAGAGAGTTTTAATTTGTTAGATTCTACTGTATATTAAATAATATGTTACTATATCTAAACTTTTTTAGTTGGGTAATTAGAATTTAGATCAAGTTCTAAACAGACAATTAAATATGTAAAGATCTCCTAATCTGAAACGCTAACCAAAAAGATATAGCAGAAATCTTATGCATTTTATGTGAGCAAGAATCCAAACATTTCCAGAAACGAGTCTCATAATCAACCCAAAAAATAATTTTTGAAGAGATTGAGAGAAAACCAAAAAGAACATGTAAGATTTTATGAGCAGAACCTCAAAATCTACTCAAGATTCAGCAACTCAACAAAACCTTAACATAGATAGGCGAAAATATTCATCTTTTTAACCAAGTGGTTTAAAATTTCCAACTCTGAAAATCTTACCTCCACTTACAAGGGAAGTATCTCAACCCTTATGAACCGATTTGCACGAAACGTAAAATATAGATAAAAAGAGACAATTCTAAGGTTGGAGTGCCTCGGCTTATCGGCCATATCGGGGATTTAGGGGTTCAAAACATGGGTCAAAAAATGGCGAAAAAAAACATTTTTTGGGTTTTTCAGCCATTTCTCTCTAAGAAACTATATGATGTTTACATATGAGAAGAAAGGATTTTTTAATGCCTATCCAACGGTGGCATAACTTTGTAAAAGTTTGGCTTCTTTAAATACTTTTTTTATGAAAATGTGTAAATTCTGGGGCGTATTTATATGCAATACATAGACCTACGATGTCCATATGAATACGAAATAATCTTTATTAAATTTAAGTCGACACGTATTTGTTCTCTAGAGGATATTCCTGTTAGTTCGGGAGTTATCGAAATTTTCCCGGAGGTCCACATTGTTTCATAAGGGAACAACGAAATTTTGAAACACTGATATGGCCGAAAAGCCGAGACACCCCAACCTTAAAATCGCCTCTTTTATATATATTTTAAGTTTTAAGCAAATCGGTTCATAAGGGTTGAGATACTTCCCTTGTTAGTTATAAAAGATAAACAAAAAAGAAAAAAGAGATAGGAAAAAAAAAATAAAAATAAATGTAAGGTATGTAATCGAAAACACGGTATAAAAATAAATTTGGAAGCCTTAGAAAAATGTCAAAAATAACAAGATTTCCATTAAGATAATGTAATAGATAAATCTAAAACAAAAGCCGCTGTGGCCCCACGTTGGGAGCCATTTATGTAACGCTCTCAACCTACCTCCAAGAAGCGAAGATTCCACCCCAATACCCTGATCACGGCCGGAAAAGATAGGTAGCGTGTGTATTCAATGAGGTAGGGCTCACTCGTTGGTTGCGAGCGTTACAATCAGTGTTGCCAGAACTTTGTAATCAAAAACGGCTAAATCCTTTTGAAAAAAACGGCTAAAAAATGGCTAAAAAACGGCTAAAATATATATTTTACTTTTTAAGAAAAACTAAGGTAAATTCATATTTTGTACCGATTTTGATACATATATTAAAATAAGGAGATTTTTTGTTACTGTTTTGACATATTTTAGATAAAATGAAGAGAGTTCAAAGCACTTTTTTAATGATTTAAATATTTTATATTAAATTTTTTTTATAAAAATATATATAAAAATGTTGACTGCAAAAAATGTATTTAAGTAAAAAATCTTTTTAAGTTATTTTGGTTAAAAAAAACTTTTTCAACACGTGAATTCGAGGTGACACTTTTTACCTGTGGGACCGTTTTCGCTGAAACCTGATCAGAAGTATTTCAAAAATATATATGCCAAGATTCAACAATCAGCCTTCAAGTTGAGTTTTGAACGTTAGCGTATTTTTAAAAGACAGAGAAACGGGCATCACTTGATCGTCTAAAATTTAGTATAATGTTTATGGTATGAATGTGACAAAAATATACGTAATTTTATTCCAGACTAGTGTTAATAAAAATTAAATATATGAAAAACAATTACCTACTAACAAAATAAACCAACATTTACAATCCTTCTGAAATGAAAACACATAACTAAAATGCTTGAAACCGGAATGACAATTTCAGAAATGTCTATAATTTTTAGAAATTTAATTTTCTCCTACATTTTTAAACTTAAAGCTTTATAACAAATAGTTTCTTATTTGCGGCATAATTAAAAAGTCAAAAAGAATATAGTTTTCTAAATTAACTAATTCTTATAAGTGTATTTAAGAAATTAAAATGAACTGTCCAATTCTAAATCACCCTCTAGTCAATTAAGTGTTAGTGGATCCTAAAAATGAAAAATTTATAACATTTATTAGAAGAAAAGTTCCGGATTTTTTACTAAATGAATAAATATGCTCAAAGTGTCATTATACCATTCAAATTCAATATAAAAATAAACTAGAACGTGACAAAATATTGCGTTTAACACGATTGGATCAACAATCCGTATCGACAATAATGACTGCTACGTATGCGGAAAAATCAAATAGTACAATAGTTACAATTAATTCTAGTGAACAGCCTACACCAAGTAGAGCAGTATTAAATACCACCAGAAATTCGGAACAGCCTACAACAAGTAGAGCTGCAGCGGCAGCAGCACCTGCTGCTACTGGTAACGATCAATCTCGTAAAAGAACAATATCTCAAGTTGACGTTCCTATTGAAATTGATAGCGAAGACGATGAACCTCGCTTAAGTTTAAATGCGTTTAATGGTATGCGTTTACCTAATATCCAGCCGTTACCACCCAAACGACCAAAATTAAATCATGATGATATTTTGGACAATTATATAAAAAATATAACTGGTGGTTAATTAACTTAATTACTTAAGTAATATTGATATAAATTTAAGCTAAAAAGTAGTAAAAAAGTAGTTTTTAAAACTATATTTTTTTTATTTTTCTTTAAAAGAAAACACTTTTTCAATAAAAAAAATAGTACAGTTGAACCTCGATTATCCGGCCCTCTATTAACCGGTGCCTCTATTAACCGGCATGCTGTGTGTTTGTTTTTTACCTCTATTATCCGTGCTTTACCTCTACTATCCGTGCAATTCATACATCTACGTGCATATTGTATTTTTTGTTATTGTTTTTACCTCTATTAACCGTGCTTTACCTCTATTATCCGTGCAATATATTCACGAACATATACAAATGAAGAAAAATATATAACCTCTTTCAACCGTGTTTTTCGATTATCCGTGCTTAGTCCGGTCCCGTGCAACCCGGTTAATCGAGGTTCAACTGTATTAGAGTCTGTGATCGATCTGTACAAACTTAAAACTTTTAGTATAAAAAACACAATAAAAATTACTTTTTAACCGAAAACTCAAAAATGGCTAAAAAAAACTGCTAAAATAGTTTCGAAAATGGCTAAAAAAAACGGGTAAGAGCTAAATGCCTTTTTCTCCGGCTAAACGAGTTCAAAAGGAGCTAAATTTAGCCGGAAAATGACTAAATTGGCAACAATAATAAATTGGTTACAATATTCATAAGAAAATATTATTCATATCTGTGACATCTTTATCGTGTATCGAAAAACATCAAATAAAATTTTTACCCTTTTTTAGAACACGATAAAGATGTCACACGATAAACATGTCACGAGATTTCACCTCAGATGTGAACAGGCCCTAAGATTTGATTAGGTTAGAAAAGTACACGTTTAACACCTACACACTAGGGCTGCCAATACCGGACCGGTATTAGAAATTCATAAAAAAAATATTTTTTAATTTATTTCATAATTTTTTTACTTTGAGTAAATGCACATTTATTTACAGTTTAAAAATTAAGAAAAAATAAATTGTATATCCTTGCAATGTTACTGCGTAATATGCAGTAACGGGTCAATATTATAATTCCTAAAAACCTATTTGGTGTTATATCGTATTACTACTGCATCAATTGGCAGGAATAAAAACAAAAAATAACAAAAAAAAATTCATGTCCTTTAAATCCTTAAAAAGTGTATCCTTGAAGTCCTCAAACAAATACCTACAATAGTTCTTCAAGTTTTGCAAGTCTCAAAAAAAGGTGGTCAAAATCTACTGCAAAATAACACATTGTTATTTAAAGTTTAATAATTTTTTTTTATATATGTCCTTTTTCTATTTAAGCAAAAGTTGAAGTCCAATTATCTTACTAAAATTTTGTGTATGGCTTGAAGCTAATGCAAAACAGTCGAAAAAATATTGTTTTTTAATCGTTTGCTGCGTTTTTATTGTTCCTTGTAAAATTATAAAAATGGTCGATTCGTACTTATTCGCATGAACTGTTCAATTATTGAAATAAAATCTGTTATAAACAAAACAAAATCTCATAAACCCACCAAAATAATGGTTTGACGTAAAAATCACGGCACCACTTTGAATAATAATAACTTTTATATATGAAAATCAGAGTTGTATTATAAAAAGCATGTCGAAATCATACTTTATTTGGAAGCTAATAGTACGTTCAGATTGGCCTCGAAACCCCGTTTAACGAGGTTTCGTGCCAAACCTTTTTGTAGTGAGGTTTCAACGAAAGTACGATCGAAACGTCGTAAATTTTATAATTCTACATATTTTTGATACTGTGCAACAATGAGAAATAAAGAAAATGAGAAAAAGCCAAAAATAAAAAATAAACAAGTGAGAGTGTTAAATTCGGCTGTGCCCAATCTATTATACCCTCCAAAATGTAAAAAAAAAATAAAAAAAAAAATTTGTCAGGGGCGTTTCTTTTTTTTTTTTTTTTAGGGGGGGGGGGTTGATAGGGTCAGTGGGGGGACGTTGAGAGCACCTTCCCATCGCGATAAATATACCAAATGTTTCATTTAATTAACAAAAATACAAAAAAACATGTAAAAAAGTGTATTTTTTAGAGGTTGGTTTAGTTCTTCACGGGGGAACTTTTTTCCCCCTGGTCCGATTTGGCCAATTTCCGAACTTAACCTGCCTAGGAGCATAAGACATATTTGTGCCAAACTTGAAGGGTCTAGCTTTTTTATTTTGGACTGCATCGTGTTAACTACAGACGGACGGACGGACGGACGGACGGACGGACGGACAGACGGACGGACGGACGGACGGACATCGCTAAAATGTCTTAGAATCGATCACTGATCAATAATATATATACTTTATGGGGTCCCCGACCGATATTTCGATGAGTTACACACGGAATGACAAAGTGAGTATACCCCCATACTGTAGTTGGAGGGTATAATAAATTTATTTATTTACGAAATTTCTTCAAAATATTTGTTTATTTGGAATAAAAAAAAATAAAACCGTAAAATTTTTTTTTCTGGATTAATTAACTAATTTTTAAAGAAATTTTATTTTGTTCTAGTTTCCCAAAACTAGATAAGTGTCAAAATTGTCGTGTGTAAACGGTCGAGTTTTAAAATTGAAAATACGAGATTTCAACGGGGTTTCGATGTAGGTGTGAATGTACTCTAAGGAAATTTCATAATAAACTAATAAAATAAAAATTATTTTCAAATTCTAATTAATTTTTATTAAAAAATAATAAAAATATTTGCCATAGAATAGAAATATTCTGTTATACTGTTTTAATATTTGGTTTGTTGATTAGTTGATGATCGTGATCTTACTACGATGGAACAATTTTCGTCTTCTAATTCACAATGAGAGTAGAGTCGAATATGTATTAATATTTTAGTTTGATCATTAACGATTGTCATTAAAGACCCTTTGCTACTTGTAGTATAGGGTTTTTATTTTTGCTAAATAATCTTGACAATGGGATCTGACAAATCCCGAAACACGTGTCGATTAAGTCTTGCAAAAAATGACCAACATAAATAAATTTTAAACAGAAAAATAATTTTATTGAAAATTATTTTATGAGAATATCATAGTTTTAATTAGTAAAGGAAATAATCTCCTCGAGCTAGAATAAACCTACTCAAAATATAAAAAATATTTTGTTAAATATTTTTTTGGAAATCGTCATATAAATTTTAGTTAAAATCAAAAAAAGTTGTATGCAATACCGAAATCGAAATTGACTAAAAATCGGTATTTCGAATTTGAAAAAAGCCTCGAATTTCGACGAATTCGGTATTGGCAGCCCTACTACACACAAAATGTTAATGAAATATTTACTATTTTCGTGAATGTAAAGAGATTTATGTGAAACTGGAGATAAAGTCCGAAACGAATTCGGTCATAATACGCCTACATATGTATACAAAAAAAACATACCTTGCAACCACACAATGCCTGCCCGTACTCCACGTATATAGAGATTTGGCTTCCAAAGATAAAGCTGAAGCCCGACATCCTGAAAAAAAAAAAACATTAAATTTCATTTCCAGAAAATAGTACATGTGAGTGACAGTAACTGTCGAATTTTATTTATTTGTGTTCCCTCCAATTACAGTATGGGGGACAGTGAATCAAGCCGACCGGAGCGCCGCCGCCGAACAATTTGTAACCATTTTATGCGCCGCCGCACTGTGGGCCAGCATCCAAGAATTTTGGCCAAAACTAGAATACAGAGGATAGAAGTCTTAATAGGATGCCAAAAGAGGTTTAGGCAGTGGCTGATCACAAATCTGGTGTCAAAAATTCAAAATAGCGGCCATAAATTTTAAAATTTGAATTTATAATACTTAAGATATTTGTTTATAAAGGATATGGCGACACTGATTACGAATATGGAATCGAAAATTAAAAATTCAAAATGGCGGGTTCAAAATGGCGGCAAAAATTTTAAAATATGTATACATAGAACTTTTCTTATTTGTTTATGAAGGATATGGCGTCGCTAATTACGAATATGGAATCAAAAAATAGAAATTCAAAATGACGGATTTAAAATGGCGGCCAATCATTTTTAAATTTGAATATATTGTTTATATATAGTATAAATAAAAAAAAATTGTGAAAGTGTTTTGTTTATTTAGTGGTCTTAGCTTAGTCAAGTTTTTTTTCACCGCATCAATGAAACTTTGTACAATATGCAATTAAATATATTGATGGTGTGTGGGTAAGATTGACCATTGTACAATAAGGGTGGGATAGTGTTGTGTGAGATTTTAAGAAGCAGTATTTGGAAACGCTAGAACCCCTCATTTTGTGAGGTTCGTAAAAAAAGTGTATGAGCCAACAAATGGGGGAGGTCGGATAGGATCTAGGGGTCGCTCATCGGGGTCAAAGTTGGGGAAAAAATCCACAAAAAGCCCTACAGCTCGCCTGATTTTGCCTGCAGAGGGGTCAAATGTGAGACCGACCCCCACTATTTTTACCCCCCAAACACTTTTCCCAAACATACCTAAGCCCTATCTCCACTCCTTAAGGGGTCTCCCATACAAAGATTCAATTTTTAAAAATATTTGCTCCTACCTCTTTAGCTGTCCCAGAAGTGACCCTAGAGCAATCAAATGTATGACCGACCCCCAATATTTTTTCAACCCCAACATTTTCTTAGAACATACCTACCCTCTATCTTCAACCCTTAGGGTGGTCCCCATAATTTTTTTTTATTTTTTCCTAATTAGTTTTTTTAAATCAGCTCCTACTGGTCCAACGGTGCTTCCTAGAGAGTCATTAGCAAGACCGACCCCCATTTATTTTTAGCCCCCAACATTTTATCTGAACATACTAACTCCCTATCTCCAATTCCTAAGGGGTCTCCCCCACAAAATTACATTTTTATAAAATTTGCTCCCACCGCTCTAACTGGCGCAGGGATGACCGTAGAGAATTTAAATGTATGACTGACCCCCAATATTTTTTCAGCCCCAACATTTTCCACAAACAAACCTACCCTCTAATTTTAAGCCTTAAGGGGTCCCCACACATTTTTTTTTTTTTTTTATAAAATCAGAGAATTTAATGACCCCCAATATTTTTTTAGTCCCAACATTTTCTCCAAACAAACCTACCCCTTATTTCTAAGCCTTAAGGGGGTCCCCACACATTTTTTATTTTTTATAATTTTTATTTATAAAATCAGCTATTACCGCTCCCATGGTACCTCTTAGAAACGGGAAATGCAGACTGACCCCCAATAATTTTGCCCCCTACTTTTTGTCCCAACATACCTACGCCGTATTTCCACTTTGTTAGGGTAATATTTTTTCCTCTCCATAACTGCACAACACGTTGTTATAGTCCTCTATTAATTTTACGCCTATTTCGGCAGCGTCGATGAAAACATGTAATTGAAATAATATTTGAAGCGGTTGTTGGTAGTCCTCACAATTTCCCAAATGTTTGGACCGGAACCAATGAAATTTGTTGTTAATCCGAAGCGTGCATAAAATGTTGGTGTCTCAGCTGTGACGTAGTGGCTTAAATCATTCTTTATATTATGAGTTCTGGATTTACTTGTTTCGATTCCATGTTAATTATTTTCACACCTTTGAATCCAACAACGTGTACTGGAGGATCACGATCTTTGTTGCCACTTTCGCCGCTATCCCCCGAGTCATAATCTTCCCCGATATCATCGTCTTATTTTTCTTCGCTGCCTTCGTCGGACGATTCGTCCATATTTTCGTCAGATAACTCTTCCTTCTTGCATTTGCCATTTTTCGTTTTATTTCACAAGAGATATTCGGATCAAATAGTGCAACAGCTGAGATACCAAAGATGTTACAGAATCTCTTCTCCAATCGTCGAGACATCTTATTAATTGAAGCATAATTAGCAATCGCTTTCAAAAAATTCAAATCATTATTTGGAGGTTCTATTGCTTTAGTGACGCTAAACCAAAATTTCACGTAAATTGTTTTTGGTCAAACCTATTTAGGCAATATATGCCTTTTGCCATCCACCGAGCATTACTGATGGGTCCTGGTGGGCTAAAATGATTATTAGGAATATTTTCACCAAGGTATAATAAAACAATTTCAAGAAACTCCTTGAAATCGTCTCTGGGTTGCTTTTCCTTTATTTGAGCCCAACAAAACAACTTGATGCAGTTTGGACTAGAGCTGGTATGTTGCCTGCCACTTTCTAATCTTCTATGCCAGGACTGTCGTCTCTGGGTTGCTTTTCCTTTATTTGAGCCCAACAAAACAACTTGATGCAGTTTGGACTAGAGCTGGTATGTTGCCTGCCACTTTCTAATCTTCTATGCCAGGACTGATGAGGTGTCATTTATATTTTCCCATTACTCTTTAAACGCTCAAACATTGGCACTCCTGTAGCGGTGTTCTATAACTCTCGAATCGAAAGATTTCTCACATGGAACATGAAAAACGAAACAAAAACATCGTGAATCGGCACAAACCCTGACTTTTCGCATTCGACTGTTTCTGTAATTTTGTTATGCGGAAACTTTCTGTCAATAATGATTTTTTTTTTTTAATTATTGGAAAGATGCGAGAAAAACTGTTTCTGTAAACCAATTGATCGAAAACTTTTGAAGTTGAAGTGTCAAAATCACTCACATTTAAAAATGGTGCGACATTTCCTAAATTAAACAACTTTTGAGTTATAATAAATAAAAAACAAAATTTTTTTCAGGAAAATATTATTAACTAATATTATTAATGGTATTCTACACATTATTTTCATTAAGTTAATTTATTATTTCAATTTTGTTTGCCAATGTTACGGGTGTTGTTAAAAAAAATGTGAAATTGCGTTTTTTTTTTTTGTTGATATTTTTATTATTTCTCGCCTTATTTACCTTTTTGACAGCTGATTTGGAATATTCCAATAAAAATGCTGCCGTTTTCGCATTGATATACAGAAACAAATTTTTTTCCAGAATCGAGAAACGATGGAATTTTTTGTTTCATACTTTTCGATGCGAAAACTTTTCGCATAAATTACAGAACACACCCACTGGTCCAGACATTTTGCCGAATTTGGTTTCAAACACTTCTTTTAATTGAAGTTCATTAATATGATGTTTACATGGCAGATATAGGGGGTCAGTCTGCATTTCCTGTCCCTAAGAGGCACTATGGGAGCGGTGAGAGCTGAATTTGTAAATAAAAGTGTTGCTAATTTTTGTACTTTTGTAAATTCTAAATACTCCAACGTTGGGTTCCAGTACCATTACGATTTTGGTTTTCCAAAGGGAAGTACGCTTATAAAGTGGAAATACGCTGTAGGTATGTTCGGAAAAAATGTGGGGGGCAAAAACTAATGGGGATAAGTCTGCATTCCCTATCCCTAAGAGGCACCATAGGAGCGATAAGATCTGATTTTATAAAAAATATAAAAAAATGTGTGGGGACCCCCTTAAGACTTAAAAATAGAGGGTAGGTTTGTTTGGGGAAAATTTTGGGGCTGAAAAAATATTGGGGGTCAGTCATACATTTAAATTCTCTAGGGTCATCCATGCGCCAGTTAGAGCGGTGGGAGCAAATTTTATAAAAATGTAATTTTGTGTGGGAGACCCCTTAGGAATTGGAGATAGGGAGTTAGTATGTTCAGATAAAATGTTGGGGGCTAAAAATAAATGGGGGTCGGTCTTGCTAATGACCCCTCTAGGAAGCACCGTCGGACCAGTAGGAGCTGATTTAATAAAACTAATTAAGAAAAAATAAAAAAGAATGTATGGGGACCACCCTAAGGGTTGAAGATAGAGGGTAGGTATGTTCTAAGAAAATGTTGGGATTGAAAATAAGAAAATGTTGGGAAAAAAATTGGGGGTCGGTCATACATTTGATTCCTCTAGGGTCACTTCTGGGGCAGCTAAAGAGGTAGGAGCAAATATTTTTAAAAATTGAACCTTTGTATGGGAGCCCCCTTAAGAAGTGGAGATAGGGCTTAGGTATGTTTGGGAAAAGTGTTTGGGGGGTAAAAATAGTGGGGGTCGGTCTTACATTTGACCCCTCTGTGGGCAAAATCAGGCGAGCTGTAGGACTTTTTGTGGATTTTTTCCCCTTTATGCCCAACTTTGACCCCGATGAGCGACCCCTAGATCCTATCCGACCTCCCCCATTTTTTGGCTCATGCATTTTTTTTACGAACCTCACAAAATAAGCGGTTCTAGCGTGTCGAAATCGAAAACTCGTGCACTATCCCACCCCTATTGTACAATCGTCAATATTATCCACACACCATCAATATAATTGCATATTGTACATAATATTGCGTCGTCTATAGGTACCTTAAGGACCTCATCTAGACTCCAGTGGTACCACTGGTATTACCTACTGCTATCCCGCATTTAATCAATGAATACTTTCATACATTTAATGAAAAGCTTCATTGAACGTTTTAAACAAGTGCTACGAATATTTTCATTAATTTCATGTAAGTTTTCATTGAATGGAACTTTAATGACACCAGTTTCATTGATAAAATGAAACCTGTCTTCGGTTGAAAACGTGAGTCATTTTTCATTAAACTTATGTCAATTTTCATTATTTTCACGAAGCTTTTTTTTCAGTGCATTTTACATTTGCTTAATTTTTTTTCCTGTTTATGTTAACTAATTGCATAGTGCATTGGTTAACATTGTGGAGGGTATTTAAAGATTCGGCACATCCGAATATAGCTTTCTTACTTGTTATACCCTCCACTTAGTGATAGAGGGTATATATAAGTTTGTCATTCCGTTTGTAACTCATCGAAATATCGGTCTGGGACCCCATAAAGTATATATATTCATGATGCCCGATCGATTTTAAGACATTCTAGCGATGTCCGTCTGTCCGTCTGTCTGTCTGTTGAAAATGCTGTAGCGGACAAAATATTACACAGAGATGACTGAAACTTAACATATTTGTTGGAAGTTCTCCCGAGAAGTTTGGTATTGCATTTGAGCGAAATCGGCCCAGCCGATCAAAAGTTATGAGTGAAAGTTTAACGACACCTCTTAAATTTTGAAAATACAAAATGCGTTTACACAGCTTCTACTTTACAGATTAAAATAAAATTTGGTACAGAATAATATTATACCATGTACAATGTCTGTGTAAAATTTTAGAAGAATTGGACAAAGGGGAGTGGCACCTCCCACATTAGCTTAGCATGCAAAATGCTATAACTCGGCTTCTGTTTAACAGATTCGAATGAAATTTGGTATAGAATGATATTTTAGCATGTCTGATCTCTATGTAAAATTTGGGCGGAATAGAAAAAAGGGGTGTAACACCCCCCATACAAACCTAGCATGTAAAATACTATAACTCAAATTCTGATTAACGTATGTAAACAAATTTTAACATGGAGTGTAAATATGGTCTTTGTGGCCTATATAGAAAATATGAGCAAATTTGGAGCAAAATTGGCACATTTAGAAGATGATTTATCTTGGCCTTTAATAAACATATTTAAATACATTTGAAAAATGTTGTTAATATTTTATGTTTTAAGAGTTATTACTCCAGTTTACCTAAATGCTTTTTATACCCTCCAACCACAGTATGGGGGTATACTCACTTTGTCATTCCGTGTGTAACGCATCGAAATATCCGTCTAGGACCCCATAAAGTATATATATTATAGATCAGTGATCAATTCTAAGACATTCTAGCGATGTCCGTCTGTCCGTCCGTCCGTCCGTCCGTCCGTCTGTGGAAGACACGATACAGTCCAAAGTAAAAGAGCTAGACTCCTGAAATTTGGCACGAATATGTCTTTTGGCATTGGGCTGGTTAAGTTCGAACATGGGCAAAATCGGATCAGGGGGGAAAAAGTTCCCCTCTTAAGAACTAAACAAACCTCTAAAAAAAAACCATTTTTTATAGGTTTTTTGTACTTTTGCTTAGCAAACGAAACATTTTTATGTCAAAAGAAGTTCAAAGTCTTGCAGTTGGATCCAGGAACGTTGTCTCCCACTGACGTTACCCCCCCCCCCCCCCCCCCAAAAAAAAAAAACAAGACGCCCCTGTTTTTTTTTTTTTAAACGTGTTGGAGGGTATAAAAAATTCGGCACAGCCGAATTTAACACTCTCACTTGTTTTTTTTTAATTTATCTGTTTTGGTTCTCGTTCTTTTAACATACCCGCTAAATTGTAAAACTTTTAATCAGTCTGTGGTATGATGGCTAGAGTGTTGGCTTTTCATACATGGACTCCCGGGTTCGAGTCATGTTAGGACTCAAAATATTTATTTTTTTTTTTTGTTTGTTAATATTGTTTATTAATATTGTTTATTATTACAATTTTATTTAAATCACCTAAATCTATACCCTTCATTATATTTATTTAGTCATTGATTTTTCTCAGTTTTTGCAAATATATAAATGTGCTGTAATTTATTATTAATTAAATGTCGTTTTGTTTTTCTTTAAAAGCGAAATTGAATTTTGGTGGAAAAAATATGGTATATTCAACAAAACTTCTTTTATACACAGCAGTAGTGGGTTTGTTGTAATTTGCTCTGTTTTTTTTATCTCTTTAAAGATAGTCGTTAAATTGCTAAGACATTCAGAAGCAGTCTGTGGTATGATGGCTGCACTGTTGGCTTATCATTCATATGGTCGCAGGTTTGAGTCATGGTCGGGATGAATTTTTATTTTTTTTTTATTTATTTTTTAGCTTCAATATTGTTTATAAAATTACAATTTATTAAAATCCCATTAATAATTTATATTCGGCCTAACAATCTTTTGTATTCTTTGTCATTGGGTAAATGAAATAATTTTTGGAAAAAAAAATTTATTTTCTACATTTTTTTTATACCATCCACTCTTTATTTGTGTTTTGATTGTTTTTTTTTTTTTATAATTTCTTGGATAAGTTCAATATCAAACACATTCAATATATTTATATTTTGAGTCCAATTCTTACAAACGGACAGACGATTTCTGCCTATTGACGATTTCTGGCAACACTGTTAGTAACGGTTAATTTTGTTAGCTTATAGTATGATCCCTATAAAAAACTAGGAATATATTTTTTAACCTACCACTGGGTATACCTACCACTGGGTATACTTACCACTGGGTATACCTACCACTACCTACCACTGGGTAAGTTATTTTAAGCATTGCAGTGTTATAATCAAACAAAATTGCGAATTTGACAAGCATTTTTAATGCTGCCGGTGGTCTAGGGGTAGTTTCGTCGGATATTAATTTGGGGGCACCAGGTTCGTCTCCCGGTTTGGCCGAGAGTATAATTTTTTTTTTTTTTTCATTTGTGGCTTTTTTTTAATTTTACCATTAATAAGTTTTTATTTTGAGTTACTTGATTTTTTTAATTTAAAAATTTGAAATAAAATAAGTTAATTAATTTTTTTTTTAAATAAATTTTATTCATTAAGAATAAATTTTATAAATATTATTTTTACAAATCAAATCGATTTCAGTATTTTTATGTATGCCAATTGTGGGAAAACGTCAAAAATATTGTGCATAATATTGCGTCGTCTGTAGGTACCTTAATAAGCTAATTTTATCAATATTTCATCGAAAATGTGTAATATTTTACAAAACTATTCCAAACGATGCTAAATTAAATTAAGAAATTAATGGAAGCTAACATTTCGTTTCGTTTTTTTTTTTTTTTGTTTTGATGAATGTTAACAAATTGGAGCGGAAAGCGTTTTTCCGCAATTGTCCTCATAAAAATGGAATTGAATTAAAAACTTAAAAATTGCCTTGTCTTCCCCCTCCTTTTTACCCCCTAAATATGAATTTGGGCCGCTAAAAAAAATATGTGTCCCTTTATTTTTTCTGATCTACAAAATAAAACCAATTCCATAAAGATCCGCGGGTGACAATAGGGAGACGTTTTAATTAATAGTTAAAAACAACAACGTAGACGTCTAAACAACAACAAATGTAGTTGTTTTAACTGTCTTTTGTAGTGGAATCTACCGTTATAATTTTTGAGTGTAGCAATTTTGATATACATATTCATATAAATTTAAAAAAAAAAACACGCTATTTTAACAGAAACGGTGTTTAGAGATTTTCCAGCCCTGGTAATGGGCAAAAAAATATTTTCTAAACACCATAGACACAGACTATATACAGACTAGACAGTAGAGTTGTAAGACAAAAATGGGTAAAAACTTAGCGATTTTAGAAGATACAGATCGGTTTTTAGCTGGTTTCAAGCATGGCAACACTTTCTACTAGTTAGCAACACTTTCTACTAGTTAGAAGTGAGTAAAACAATAAAAGCCGTTCTACCTTTTTTTTCGTATGGCGTGTTAGAGAATAATCACAATTGGAGCGGGAAGCGGAAAAACGCAATTGTCCTCATAAAAATAGAATTGAATCTAGTTTGGCGGAAAAACGCGGCGGAATTTTGTTGTCATATAAAACGTATGTGAACAGTTGCGGAAAAACGCTTCCCGCTCCAATTGTGATTATTATCTTATATTGGTTTTCTCTCTCTAACCTAATTAGTAGAATAATTTAAAAAAAAATAACCATATGGTTAAAGACTACTTTTTTGACACTTGTTATAATTGTCGAGTCTGTATTAATCTGTGCCATTGATATTAAATTTTTAAAGAACGTGCATTAAAAAATCGTATTAATTTATAAATACTGGGATACAGATGGAGGGTATTTAAAATTCGGCACGGCCGAATTTAACTTTTTTACTTGTTTTTAAATAATATTAGGTCAAAATTACATATTTAATCGATATTTAAATAAAACCAGTGCGTACCAAATTTATAAAAAAAAATAATGAATAAGTGGTATGGTTTTTATACCACCGCCCCGGAAAGAGTTAAAAGATAAATAAATGTACACTCAAAAAAAAAAAACTGTAAAGTTAGCAAAAAAAGCTTGTAAACCTACAAGAAAATTTGCTGATTTTGAACCCACAATTTTTTTGGTAAAGTTAGCAAAACCGTTTTGCTAAAAATTAGTTAACTGAAATAATTTTTATTTCAACTTAGTTCATACACATTTGAGGACCCCATTGGGTTCGGACCCAATAGGTCCAGACCCCGATGGGCCTAGACCTAGTTGGGTTCCTTAAAAATCGTCATAGTTTTTGATCCAAAATTTGTGTCCGTTTCGCTCTACCTTGCTTAGTTTTTGAGTAACGTGATTTTAGGGGATCACTGGGGTCTTGAGAATTAAAAAACTCGATAACTTCAAAAATATTACTCGGAGAGCTTTTGGAGCTTGTTCTACGTGTTGAGAGCTACCAAAATTCTTTTGGACTTTTTGTTGTGTCGGCAATATTTACCGAGATATGAGCATTTTAAAATTTTCGGGAATGCTAACATGTGAAGAGGACCCGCGAAAGTATGGAGATTCTAAGAACCAAAAATGCCCTCCATTTTGCTCTATCTGGCTTAGTTTCCGAGATAGCGCCATTTTAAGTTTTCGGAAAATAAAAAAAAATTTACCATTTATTTTTGCTAATGTTAGCAAAAAATCTTGTAAAAATGTTGTCAACTCAATTTCAAATTTAGCAAAAGAAATTAGTTCAAAGTTTGTTTAAAATTGCTAATGTGCTAAATGAAGTTTACAAGAATTTTTTGCTAACATGCTAATCTCAACTAAAAATTTGCTTAAAGTTAGCTAACTAGCATTAGCAAAAAAAAATTCCTTAGTCATTAGAGGACTTTAAAATAAGCAAAAATGTAAATTTTCATCTTCATAGGTCATTGGGGATCTTCAAATTAGTTAAAATATTAAAAAACACAATTTTTCCACGCCACATTTTTCTCTTAATTCTCCATCCACAGTCTAAAAAATTGAAATCCGATTACTTCAGGATATGCTTCAATGTTAGAACTAAATGCTATGCAATTTTCCGCTTCCTAAGGCATTTGGGGGGCTTCAAAAGAAGTAAAAATGTTAAAAAATCCCAATTTTGCCACGCCACTTTTCCCCTCAATTCTCCGCCCATATTGCGAAAATTTTAAATCCGACTACTTGGGGATATGCGCCATCGTTAGGACTATATTTTAGGAAATGTTCAGCTTCCTAAGTCATTAGGGGGCTTTAAATTAAGCAAAAATGTAAAAAAATTGAGTTTTGCCACGCCCACTTTTCCGCTTATTTCTCCGCCCACAGGCAAAAAACCGAAAATCCGGCTACGTTAGGATTTGCCCTAGGTCTTTAACTATATGCATGCAAATTTTCAGCTTTGTAGCTCATCAGTGGGCTTTAAAAAGCTCTGGATAGACAAAAAAAGAGGAACACACAAATAGGGAAATTATATATATAGATGAGACTACTCATCCGATTTCAAACATTTTTTCACCAATATTTAAAGTGTTCCTCCAAGGTGAACATAGACTAGGAATCATCGACCCGCCCACTTCTTCGCCTACTTTTTGGCCAAAAAATCTAAAAATTAAAAATCTCCTAAATTACTCATACGATTTCCAAAAGTTTTCCACCAACGCTTAGTATGGTTCTTTAGTGTGGAAATATGTTTGAGTTTCATTGACCACGCTCATTTATACGCCCACTTTTGGCACGAAAAACGTAAAATGTAAATATTATGAATCTACTAATCCGATTTTAAAAATTTTATCACCAATATACATTTTGAATGGTCCTTCAGGGTGGACATAGGCTAGCAGCCTTTCTACGCCCAGTTTTGGTTAAAAAAAGTAAAATTTCAAAATCTCCGAAATTACTAATTCGGGTTAAAAAATTGTTTTCTCCAATATTAATAATGGTCCTAGGGTTCATCGACGTAAAACTTTAAAATAGACGAAACCTTTTATGATGTTTCAAAAATGATTTCACTAATATTTATAAATCTCCTTCAGGGTGAGTTACGGTAGGTTTCATTGACCGCACCCATTTTAAAGATCACTTTGGGTCAAAAGACTTCAAATTTAAAAACCGATTTCAAAATATTCTGCAAACTCCCTTTTTGGAAATTCCGATTTTAATGGAGCAAATAGCTGCAAAGAAGTGAACTTTGTAACCTTTTCTATCTCCTGAAATATTGGTCATAGAAACTTGAAGTGTGGGATCCTCCTGCCCAAAAAATCATTATTTCTTCAACGCATGTTATGGAACGCAATGAATTGGAATTCAATGAATTGAAACGAATAGAACAGGGAATGAAATGGAATAGAACGGGGAACGAAATGGAATGATACGGGGAATGAAAGGATATCAATAATAACGATATAAGAGCTCGAAAATGTTCAAGAAATTGTTTTACCGGAACGAACATGATTCCGGGCTAAACGGGGCTGTTTGAATTTTATTGTTTGTTTTAGATAGTTTTTATTAAAGACTTCAACGATAAAAATTTAATAAAATACAGATTCTGCAGGGAACAATTTTAGAAATGGGGACTCTAATCCTGATGCTTCTTTAATTCCGTATTTATTATTACCGGTGACAAAGTTCCGGGCGGGCCTGCTAGTGACCTTATATACGATACATTTAAAAACATTAAGAAACTTAAAATTGTGTTTTGGAGCTTAATAAATCGGATAAGTACTTTTTAAGGTATTCAAGCAAATGTAAAAACTAGAAAATTGCTGCAAAAAAGTTAAAAAAAAATTGCACCAAAACTTTAAGCCTTTATATCTCTGGTGTTAAAAAAATTAGAGAGTTAAATAAAAGTCCAAATGAAAGCTTAGGTCCTTAGCTACAAACCAACAAATACTTTTTATGACCTTATATACGTAGCATTTGTGAGATATTTTAAAACTAAAAAAAAAATAAAATTGCGTTTCGGCGCTTAATGGGTTAATGAAATTTTTTCATGAAAAGGAAAGTTCAAAATAAATTTGTTTAAGCTTTGGAATGAAATCAATTTCATCGAAATCGGATAATTACTTTTTAAGATATTCAAGCAAATGTAAAAGCTAGAAAATTGCTATAGCAAAAAACCAAAACCTAAAAAAAATAGCATAGAGTTAGAGAGTCGAATAAAAGTCCAAATAAAAGCTTAGAACCTTAGCTACAAACCTATATACACTCTTTATGGCCTTATATACGCAACATTTTTGAGATATTTGAAAACAAAAAAAAAAGGGTTATTGAAATTTCTCCATGTCAAGGAATGTTCGAAAGGAATTTATTTAAGCTTTCGAATGATACTAATTTCATCCAAATCGGATAAGTACTTGTTAAGATATTTAAGAAAAACGTTTCAACTTTGAAGGCCCGCCCACTCGAAAGAGGGCGTGACCCCTCTAAAGTCAGAAGTTCACGCGACGTAGGAAAGACCCCTTGGCAAAATTGCAGTTTATGGGGCACACTGAAATCGAAAAAACTAAAAACGCCATCCGCTTTAGAATTAAAAAAGAAAAAAACCAAAATTATTGATTAGTGGCGCCGGGAACTTTTTTTTGGGGTCCTCTTTAATAGGGACATCCAGGGAAGGGACATCTTAAAAAAAAAATTTTTTGTTTTAAAATTTTTTTCTGCGTAGCCGGCCTTCGGCCGGGCTTAGGGATTACAAAATCCATGCATTAAACCCACCCTCTCCGCAAAGTAAAGTTTTCTAGGGTAGCAGGCCGGTTAAAATCAGTGCTAAATTCGCATCTTTGTGCGGGGCTTAGAGGTCCATCCCGAGTCCGGCGCCACTAATCATTAATTTCGGTTTTTTTCTTTTTTAATTCTTGGTCGGGTGGCGTTTTTAGTTTTTTTAATTTCCGTGTGCCCCATAAACTGCAATTCAGCCGACCCCTTAGTCGATACACAATTTTTTATTATGCTGGGAGTGATTTCGGTATACTGGTCATAAGCCAATTTTTGTGTGCCCCGTAAACTGCAGTTTAGCCTTGTTTTATAACAACAGAAAATCAAAATTATTTAAATTGTATTGTAAGATCTTACATGTTTACTTTATTACTTGAATGAACACAACTTAACTTTTTTGTGGTTCGCCTTAAAGCATATTTCTATGCTTTATCGATTTTTCTTGAACTGATATGGTTTACTAACCGTTTTTAATAAGGTCACGCTGACGAAATGCTTTCAAACCATACGGGTAATTTATCATTGCTCACAAAACATTTTGTACTTACCATAGGATACACCATTAACATCAAATTGGGACATACGATGAACAGAAAACTCACTGGAAGCTAGCACTGGGTTAGACGAACATATTAACAATATTGGCAAGGCCAAAAGAAAAAGAGGTAATCCGCCACGGAATATATCTGCAATATTGTCGGCATCTTCAAACATGCTGATTTTTCTTTATGTTATATTATTTTTTATTTATTAAATTTCAGTTTTATTAATACCAAATTTCATAAATTAAAGTGTTTAACAAATTTCTAGCCAACTCGCCGGCATCAGTGTTCCAAGCCGATGCCAAATTTTCGGCGGCGGCGGCTTGACAATTTTAAGTCGGCGGCGGCGGCTTTGAAAAAATAAAATCGGCGGCGGCTAGCTTATCGGCTCGATTGCATTTGTAATAATTTTTTTTAAATAAGTTTGTTTAAAAACAGAAACCGTTTTAACGTTTGTTATAGAACAAATTTTTAAATGAGGTTTGAATCAAGTCTACACTATTCACCAAAAACCCATTTTAGTTTGAACTTGTTTTGAATAAAATGATAAGAACTTTGGTATTTACATGCAGGCATGACCACAATTGTTTACCAACCCACTGAGTCTGTTCGTCCGTCTGTTTAAAGTAGAGATGTTCACATGAGCAGTTTAAAGCGTGATTCACGCGTGAGTGTGACTATATTCAATTTTACTCACGTGATTGTGAGTGTTAAAAAAATTGCGTGAGTAAGTGTGCGTAAGCCGAATTTTTTTTTCGTGAGTTTGCGTTATTTATTTTCTTTTCATATTTCCTTTCGCACCAAAAAAAAAAAAAAACAACAAAAAAACTTTAAAATTTGGCTAAACTTAAGATTTCGGGAACAACTCTATTTGGCTGGCATTGCTCCAAATTTATTTTTTTTTTTAAGTAGCCATTTCTAAGGAGAATCCAACAAAAAAAAATCAAGGATCGACGAGAAATATTTGGCGAGATATATCGCTATAAAGTTAAGAGCTAAATCGCTTATATCTTGGCTTGTAATGGTCCGATCGGAATAAATAGGGTATCGTTGGAAAGGTAATTTTAATACCTATTAAACTTTCCAAATGTCGTTAAAATCAGTTAACCCGTTGCGAGCCAAATCAAGTTTTTCTAAAAACAAATTTTAATTTTAAAATGTGTATATCTAAAAACAACGCATATATAGTACCATAGTTTTTTTACATAGTAGCGGTTCTCACCCTTGATAGAAAACATTTGAGGAAATTTTCTACAAGAAAATTTTCTATCGATTTTTTCCACTAAAGAGTGAACAACTATTTAAACAAGTTTTCTCACACTAACATTTTCTATAACCTCAAATTATTTTATATAATTAAAACCACGAAATAAAAATAAACAACGCGATTTTTAGTAAAAATATAATTAATCATTTAAGTTTCATTTTAAATTTCGTATAAAAAGTCTGAAAATATCACAAAATAATTAAATGCCTCTCTAATCAGCTGTTTTGTTGGTCTAGAAACTTTTATTTTTTTCTATACTTCAACTTACTCAAGCATCAAGTCGAAGAAATTTTCTATGTAGAAAAGAAGAAACCAAGAAAATGAGAAAAACGAGCCGCCATGTATTTTGTTGTTGTATCTGTCAAACATTTTCTTGTTTTCTTCGATTCTCCGATTCTTTTCTTGTTTTCTATCAAGGGTGAGAACCGCTAGTATTAAAGCCAAGGAAATAAACTTTAATTTGAAACCAGTCTCGACCCCGTAGCTCTTTTAACAAAGTTATTAAGGTTCAAAGTTATATGGAGTTCACACTAGCGACCTTAAACAAGTTGTTCAACAAAACACCAGTAGCAGAATAAAAACGTAATGGACACAGAACAAAGACTTTTTTAAACATCTCACTCTTGAACACTTCAAAACAGCAAGTGTGAACGCCGTATTAGGAAGATTTTTATGTGAAATTTTTTTTTTGTCTTAAAAGTTTTTCTGCGTGGCCGGCCTTTGGCCGGGCTTAGGGATTACAAACTCCATGCATTAAACCCACCCTCTCCGCAAAATAAAGAGATTATGACCGAAATTGTTTTGGACTTACAATTAGTCCCCATAATATGAGTGGGGTTTATGACTGGTTTCAATTACCTTTCTAACTCGGAACGGATTAATCCATTTTAATGAAATATGGATAGTTAAATAGATATTAAAATTACCTTTCCAACGATACCCCATTTATTCCGATCGGACCATTACAAAGGGAGATATAAGCGATTTCGCTTTTAACTTTAAAGTGATATATCTCGCGAAATATTTCTCGCCGATCCTTGATTTTTTTTTTTTGTTGGAATCTGCTTGATGAGATCTATCAATGGTATTAGTTTTAAGACGTTTGGAAAAATGCCAGTAAAGTACACGCAAAAAAAAATATGTGTCGGAGTAAGCAAAAATCTGGCATAATTTTACCAAAAATATGCTAAAACTTCAACCGACGAAGTAGTTTTCGTAATTTAGCCAAAACGCTTATGTAAAAAATTTTGAAGAAAATGCTAATGCTATTTAAGCAAAAACTTGGCAAAATATACCAAAAGAAATATAGTGAAATATACCAAAATTATTAGAAAAGGTGACTAAAAATAATGCTAAAAATTACCACATTTATGCTAAAATAAATTTTCTATAAAATTTTTGTAAAAATTTGTATATTTGTTGAATTTAAAATTTTCACAGAATAAATCCATATTAATTTAATAAATGTTGTGTATGATTTTATTTACCACCGACAAACTGACCCTTTATGTAAAATTTTCTCCAGCGACTGCTGCCTACGCTTTTTCTTGAAGTGAAGGATCCGCTATAGCTATTATAGAATTTATTTAAAAGCATCCTGCAAAAATAGAAAATTATTACAAAACATAAATTTTTAATTTAAAAAACTAGTAAACCCCATTGGTCTTTTGGTTAGGAGGAACACTTACTTTGCGATTCCATTTGTAACTCATCAAAACAGGTCTGGACTCCATTGGCTTTGCTATATAAATGAGTTTTAGGTTTTAATTTTATAACTAAAGGAGGACTGGTGCCCACGCTCTTTATTGTAGTGAAGGATTCGCCATAGCTTCAAAAATTTATTTAGCAGTACCCTGTAAAATAGAAAATTATTACCAAACACTAATTTTTAACTAAAAATCTATTAAACCTTATTGGTGTCTTCGGAATAGGGGTATACTCACTTTATCATTCCATTTGTAATTCATTGAAACAAACGTCTGGGACTCCATTGGTTTTGCTAAATGAATGGTGTTTTAAGTTATGACAGCAAAATTAACTTTAGCATTTTTTTATCTTACATTTATTTATCTTTTAAAAAACTAATTATTTATTAAAAGTTAAAAGTTTGGCCAAACAACATACTAATTATTTATTTTTATTTGTTAATTTATTTTAATTTTATTTATCAATTTCCTTTTTACGTTTTTATAACACAACAAATAAACGAAGCACGCACACAAAAATACAAAATTAATATGGCGGTCTGTATTTGTTTTTTTTTTGTTGTTTTCTTTCGATAAATTTTTGTGCAAGCAATTTGCGTTATTGTGCAAGCTATTTGGTTATTTTACATAAAAAACTAATTATGTTACTTTAACATCGACAAGCATAATTTTAGCAAAAATGTGGTAAAATTTTTTTTTTGGTATGAAAAAAGTTTTACCAAGTAGGATTGCTCAATCTGACACAGATTTTTTTTTGCGTGTAGAGTGTAGCCAGATTTCGCTGAAATTTAAATTTTGGTTTAAACTTTGAAAGATTTTAGAAATTTTTGTTCTTGAATTTTTTTTGTATAAATACACGCAAAAAAAAAATCTGTGTAAGATTGAGCAATCCTACTTGGTAAAACTTTTTTCATACCAAAAAAATTTTTTTTACCAAATTTTTGCTAAAATTATGCTTGTCGATGTTAAAGTAACATAATTCATTTTTTATGTAAAATAACCAAGTAGCTTGCGCAATAACGCAAATTACTTGCACAAAAATTTATCGAAAGAAAACAACAAAAAAAAAAAACAAATACAGACCACCATTTTCATTTTGTATTTTTGTGTGCGTTGTTCGTTTATTTTTTTGTGTTATAAAAACGTAAAAAGGAAATTGATAAATAAAATAAAAATAAATTAATCTATATATATAAAAGAGTAACGTGACTGACTGACTGACTGACTGACTTATTGACTGATTCATCATCGCCCAGCCCAAACCGCTGAAGCTAGAGACTTGAAATTTGGACTGTAGGTTCACCTCCCGGAATATAGATCCACTAAGGCTGGATTTTTGCCAATGTTGATTCTAAGGGGGTAAAAAGGGTAAAAAACTGTACTTTTGGTACTTTTTATATCTCCTGAAATAATGGTCGTAGAGACTTGAAATTTGGACTGCATGTTCACCTCCCGGAATATAGAACCGCCAAGGCTGGATTTTTGCCAGTGTTGATTCTAAGGGGGTAAAAAGGGTAAAAAACTGCACTTTTGGTACTTTTTATATCTCCTGAAATAATGGTCATAGAGACTTGAAATTTGGACTGTATGTTCACCTACCGAAATATAGATCCACTAAGGCTGGATTTTTGCCAGTGTTGATTCTAAGGGGGTAAAAAGGGTAAAAAACTGTACTTTTGGTACTTTTTATATCTCCTGAAATAATGGTCATAGAGACTTGAAATTTGGACTGTATGTTTACATTATGGAATTTAGATCCAGTAAGGCTGGGTTTTTGCCAATGTTGGTTCTAAGGGGTAAAAAGGGTAAAAATCTGTACTTTTGGTACTTTTTATATCTCCTGAAATAATGGTCATAGAGACTTGAAATTTGAACTGTATGTTCACCTCCCGAAATATAGATCCACTAAGGCTGGATTTTTGCCAGTGTTGATTCTGAGGGGGTAAAAAACTGTACTTTTGGTACTTTTTATATCTCCTGACATAATGGTACTAGAAACTTGAAATTTGCAATTTCGGTTCACTTCCGGGAAAAAAGATTCACTACGGCTGGGTTTTTGCTAATGTAGATTCAACGGGAGTAAAATGGGTAAAAAAGTGTTCTTTTGGTACTTTTTTTTATTTACTAAAATAATGGTCATTCAAACTTGAAATTTAGAATGTAGGATCCTTTAGTGAAATAAAAAATTCTGGAACAAGTACTTCTGAAAATTCTATACCGTTTATAAAAATTATTTTTTTTAAAAAGTACCTTTTATAAAAAGTACCTTTTATAAAAAGTACCTTTTATAAAAAGTACCTTTTATAAAAAAACCTTTTATAAAAAGTACCTTTTATAAAAAGGACCTTTTATAAAAAGTACCTTTTATAAAAAGTACCTTTTATAAAAGTACCTTTTATAAAAAGTACCTTTTATAAAAAGTACCTTTTATGAAAAGTACCTTTTATAAAAAGTACCTTTTATAAAAAGTACCTTTTATAAAAAGTACCTTTTATAAAAAGTACCTTTTATAAAAAGTACCTTTTATAAAAAGTACCTTTTATAAAAAGTACCTTTTATAAAAAGTACCTTTTATAAAAAGTACCTTTTATAAAAAGTACCTTTTATAAAAAGTACCATTTATAAAAAGTACCTTTTATAAAAAGTACCTTTTATAAAAAGTACCTTTTATAAAAAGTACCTTTTATAAAAAGTACCTTTTATAAAAAGTACCTTTTATAAAAAGTACCTTTTATAAAAAGTACCTTTTATAAAAAGTACCTTTTATAAAAAAGGAGCTTTTATAAAAAGTACCTTTTATAAAAAGTACATTTTATAAAAAGTACCTTTTATAAAAAGTACCATTTATAAAAAGTACCTTTTATAAAAAGTACCTTTTATAAAAAGTACCTTTTATAAAAAGTACCTTTTGTAAAAAGTACCTTTTATAAAAAGTACCTTTTATAAAAAGTACCTTTTATAAAAAGTACCTTTTATAAAAAGTACCTTTTATAAAAAGTACCTTTTATAAAAAGTACCTTTTATAAAAAGTACCTTTTATAAAAAGTACCTTTTATAAAAAGTACCTTTTATAAAAAGTACCTTTTATAAAAAGTACCTTTTATAAAAAGTACCTTTTATAAAAAGTACCTTTTATAAAAAGTACCTTTTATAAAAAGTACCTTTTATAAAAAGTGCCTTTTATAAAAAGTGCCTTTTATAAAAAGTATCTTTTATAAAAAGTACCTTTTATAAAAAGTACCTTTTATAAAAAGTACCTTTTATAAAAAGTACCATTTGTAAAAATTACCTTTTATAAAAAGTACCCTTTATAAAAAGTACTTTTTATAAAAAGTACCTTTTACAAAAATTACCTTTAATATAAAGTACCTTTTATTAAAAGTACCGAAAGTGCTGAAACAATGATCCTAGAAAATTGAAATATGGAATGTAGGATTTTTCGATGAAGAAAAAAACATTCTGGAAGAAATACTTTTTGGAAATTCCGTTTCTAACGGCGGTAAGAAAGTGTACTTTTGGTACTTTTTTTGTTCCTATAATAATGACCTTAGAAGCTTGAATTTTGGAATGTAGGGTACTTCGGTGAAAAACATTCTGCTAAAGTATTTTTTAAAAAAATCCGTTTCTAGAGATATAAAAAAGGGTTTTTTGATACTTTTTATATTTTATGAAGTAGTGATCCTAGGCACTGAATTTTTGAATGCTTTATTTTAGGAAATTCTGCTTCTAAGGGTCGCGACTGATTGTAAAGGGGATAAAGAAGTGTAAATTTGGTTATTCTTATATTCCTTGAAATAATGGTTCAGAAACTTTATATTTTAAATATAGGATCAACTAGCACAAAAAAATGGTTTTTTGGAAAATTTAATTTTAAGGGAAGAGGTGGCAAATGGTTATTTTAACCTATCTAACTATTAAACTAAAAGCCCCAGAAATAACAGCCATATTTTAAAATTTAAAATTTTAGGATAAAAAGGGGTACCTGGTACAAGTGGTGTAAAATGGTACTTTTCATATCTATAAAATAACGACAATATAAATTTTTATTTCTTTAACGCATATTATACGGAAAAGAATGAAACTTGCATGGAACAAAAGGAGATGGAATTGGAAATGAAATGGAGTAGAACGGGGATCGAAATGAAATAGAGCAGGGAACAATATGGAATGATACTTTTTACTCAAATTTATCGTATTTAACTTTTTTTATTCCATATTTTTCTCCCTACATGTTTTTTCACTCAAACTTATTTTTATTCCCATTTCTTTTTTCACTGAAATATTTATTCACTTTAAATCCAAAAACCTGATATAAGGGCTCGAAAATTGTCAATTTTTTTTTTTGACCGGAACGCACATGATAACGTACCAGCGAAGTTATTCAAATTGTATTGTTTAAATTATTCATTGAAATATTATTTTATGAAAGACGTAAACGTCCACAAGTAAATAAAACAAAGACTACCTAGGGGAATTTTTTGAAATCATAGAGTAATCCTGATCCTTCTATTATTCGGTATTCAATACAACCGGTAACGAAGTACCGGGATGGTAAGCTAGTAAATAAATATAAATAATTAGTTTTCTAAAAGATAAATAAATGTAAGATAAAAGAATGTTAAAGTAAATTTTGCTTTCATCACTTAAAACACCATTCATTAAGAAAAACCAATGGAGTCCCAGACGTATGTTTCGATGAATAACAAATGGAATGATAAAGTGAGTATACCCGCATTCCGAAGACACCAATAAGGTTTAATAGATTTTTAGTTAAAAATTAGTGTTTGATAATAATTTTCTATTTTTACAGGGTACTGCTAAAAAAATTTTTGAAGCTATGGCGAATCCTTCACTACAATAAAGAGCGTGGACACCAATCCTGCCTTTAGTTATAAAATTAAAACCTGAAAACCTAAAGCCAAGGGAGTCCAGACCTGTTTTGGTGAGTTACAAATGGAATGACAAAGTAAGTGTTCTTCCTTACCAAGAGACGAATGGGGTTTACCAATATTTTAAATTAAAAATTTATGTTTTGTAATAATTTTCTATTTTTACAGGATGCTTTTAAATAAATTCGTGAAGCTATAGCGGATCCTTTACTTCAAGAAGAAGCGTAGGCAGCAGTCACTCGAGAAAATTGTACAAGAAGGGTCAGTTGGTCGGTGGTAAATTAAATCCTACACAACATTTATTATACAATATGGGTTTATTCTGTGAAAATTTTAAATTCAACAAATATACAAATTTTTACAAAAATTTATTGAAAATTTATTTTAGCATAAATGTGGTAATTTTTAGCATTATTTTTAGTCAGCTTGTCAAATAATTTTGGTATATTTCACCATATTTCTTTTGGTATATTTTACCAAGTTTTTGCTTAAATAGCATTAGCATTTTCTTCAAAATTTTTTACATAAGTGTTTTGGCTAAATTACGAAAACTACTTCGTCGGTTGTAGTTTTAGCATATTTTTGGTAAAATTATGCCAGATTTTTGCTCACTCCGACACAAGTTTTTTTTTGCGTGTAAGAGTTTCGTGAGTGTGAGCAGTGATGCCAACTTAGTGCTTTTGGCACTATTTTTTTTTTGATGCATCAAAACCAAGGAGGGTACAAATACAGGAGAGAGGGATTGGAGAACACTCAACCTAGCACTAAACTTATAGTGCGTTTACAGTGGTTTTCTAATCTAGCTTAAAGTAGATTGTGGCTCCAATCTAGTTTCAATCTATTAGATTGCCCATACAAATTTATTTTTTTCAATCCAGTAGTTTAGACTCTAATCGGTAAACGCAATCTGGTAAAGTTAGATACAACTCTGTATTTCTGTTATTTTCATTTTCCAACACTGAAAAACACCGACACAAAGCCTGCCATTTTGATGACGCCGCAAAGTATGTTTATGCCGTCGAAATTGTTAATTGTAAACGCCGTCACTGTCCTTGTTAATCATACGGCGACTAATTACCGTCGCTGTTTTTTGACGCAGTCACACACATTTATTACCAACTTGTTATTTTAAATGCCAATCCTAATCTTCTCAAATGTAAAAAATGCCAATGTAAACGGTACAGATTACAAAGTAGATTAAAATCGCACTTTACTAGATTAGAAATCCAATGTAAACGCACTATTAGCACAATACCACGGCGCACAGTGGCGCCTTTTGACTTTTTTCGTTGCAAAAATCATAACTTTTGAACTAATGAAGATATTTTAAAAATTTAAAGAGCATTCAAAAGAAAACTCCCCTAGCTTCAAAATATATGAACCGCAAGGTAATAGGCCAGCCGCGGCACTGTGCACAGTGTCGTATTTTGACTTTTTCGTTGTAAACATTATAAATTTTAAAGTAATAAAGATAATATCAATATTTAAAAAGTATTTGAAAGAACCCCTTAAAAATAAGTAGCCCGCATGGCCATTGGCCCACTGCAGCACAGTGCCTCGTTTTGACTTTTTTTCGTTGAAAAAATCATAAGTTTTAAAGTTATCAAGGTATTTTTAATGTTTAAAACGCACTTGAATTGTATCTCCTTTAGCTTCAAGAAAAGCGCATCCTCATTGTAATAGGCCCGCTTCGGCACTGTGCACAGTGACACCTTTTGACCTCTTTTGTTGTAAATTGTAAATCTAAAAATCATATAAAATGTAACTTCTTGTGCGTCAAATTAAGTCAATCCGCACGCTGATATTCTCGTTAAGCGTTTTTAACTTGCCGAATAGACTTAGCGCAACAATAATCACAATACATATTAAAAGTCTCGAAAAAATACCACTCTAATATGACAGAGAAAAATAATAAAAAAAAAATGGGAAATTTTTAACGGTACTGAGTTAAATATTACTCAATTTTGCACCAGAAAACTATTTGATATTTAAAATTTAAAATATGTTTACCAACAAATTTGAGTAAATTTTCAATTTATAAAACTAAAATTTTACTTGATTTTTTTTTGGTTTTTTTAAGTAATTTTTTAATTGTGTCAAGTAAAAGTTTACTTAAAACTTATATATTTAAAAAAAGTTTCACCTTTTAAACTAACCAAGTATATTTATGTTTTAAAGACATAGGCAAAATTTTAAAAAGATGATTAGAAACTTTCAAATATATAAAAAAAGAACTATAAACTCAATGAGAATTCAAAGCACTAATTTTATTTTTTTGTAATTAGCTGTAGGTTCAATTTTAACAGATAATTCACTAGGGTTAAAAAAATTTAAGACTTTTTTATTAAAAACTTGTTAAAAATCTTGTTAGATAACGTTTGTTTCTTTCTTTGTACACAAACCTTTGTCTGTTTAAAAAATTCTTAAAAATTCCGAGATGAAACTTAAGTTTTTCGCAATTTTTATGTTTGACTTTGTTTTATTAAAAATACAAAATTTTTAAAATATCTTAATTCGTTCAGGAGCTACAGCTCGTCAAAGTGGTTACTTATAGAAAAAAATTTCCGCTAGGGGGCGTTATAAGCAAATAAAAAAGCCAAAAAAAACAAAATAATATATTAAAGACCAATACATCTACTAAGCTTGGTGAAAAATTCCAGTGGATCTTAAAACTGCCCAAAATCTGTTATATGCTATTTACATATACCCCGAAATCCACATAAATTTGGATTTCAAATCCAATTAAAATCTATACCGTTTACATATGCTTTTTTGACATTTAGCGGGATTTTGTTTGTACTAACTCTGTATTTTCTTTTGATTTGTGTACAGGGTTGTTAGTTGGAAAATTACCCAATTTTATAAATATTTCTAAAACCAATGATTTTTCTTTGCCGGAGCCAATATTTTCAATCCGACTAGTATATGTTGGGACCACAATATCAAAAAATGTGTTTTTATGTAGAGCTGAGGGCCAATTCTGTTTCTGTGATAAATTTATCACTGAAAAAATAATGTCACTTTGCCTATTAGTTTTCAATGAAGTAAACTGACATATTTTTTCATTCATACATTTTTCACAGAACCAGAATCGACCCCCTGCTTCTTTAAATGCAAGAAAATTAACATTTTTGCCAAGTTTGGGGCCGCCACCATTGAGTGTTTTTCTTTGTTAGGAAGACCAAATTGGTCAACTAAATTGTGCGTTTACCATTTGCAATGGTAAATTTTAAATGAAACATTGTTAAACATTGTTTTTATTAATCTTTTAATAGTTTTAAAAAAATAAATTTTAATTGTTTTTTTACTTTATAAAAAACAACAACAGCTGATAAAAAATCGTGTGCAGCGTTGTAAAAAAAGCATTAGGGATGATTATTTTGGGAAAACCCATAGTTGTACAATTAAGTAGTAGAATTTTTTTTGGATTTTAAATTGCGATTTTACGATTTTTCCAAAATCCAAGTTTTTTTTTGTATGGGATTTGACATTTGAAATCCAAAAAATTAATTGGATTTACTTGGATTTTCATTGAAATCCCATTTTTTCTGGATTTCGAGGTATATGTAAATGGCATATTAGGATATTTTAAAAATATCTCCTTTCGTAGTAAAAGTTGTTACAGTTTCTTTATTTTTTCATGTACACGGGCAAGTACGGGCACCCAATTTTTATTGAATAAGTTAGAGTATTAAATACTAAACGTCCTCTGTTTAATAGTTCCCGTCACAAACCGTCACTTTTTTAGTTCTATTCTATCAAATATAAAAAAAGACCGAAATATGGTGTGATTGCAAAACTGCGCCTAAAAACAAAGTATTCAACCAAATAACCCGTTTTTTATATCGTTTCATTTTAATATACCTTTCAAACGACACCAAAAAAATAATGATCGGTTGCATAGTTTGCCTGAAATTAAATTTAAAAGATGATATATTTTTTTTAAGTTTTAACTTTTTTCTGCAGACTGAAAAATTGCCAACTTTGGGTGGCTCTATAATTCATATAAGCAATTTGCGTTATTGTGCAAGCTATTTGGTTATTTTACATAAAAAACTAATTATGTTACTTTAACATCGACAAGCATAATTTTAGCAAAAATTTGGTAAAATTTTTTTTTTGGTATGAAAAAAGTTTTACCAAGTAGGATTGCTCAATCTGACACAGATTTTTTTTTTTGCGTGTAGAGTGTAGCCAGATTTCGCTGAAATTTAAATTTTGGTTTAAACTTTGAAAGATTTTAGAAATTTTTGTTCTTGAATTTTTTTTTGTATAAATAAGAGTTTCGTGAGTGTGAGCAGTGATGCCAACTTATATGGAGTTCACACTAGCGACCTTAAACAAGTTGTTCAACAAAACACCAGTAGCAGAATAAAAACGTAATGGACACAGAACAAAGACTTTTTTAAACATCTCAATCTTGAACACTTCAAAACAGCAAGTGTGAACCAGTGTTGGTATTTGAGAATTTTCAATTAGTGCCAAGTTGAATGCTAAAAAGGGCCAAAATAGGTTGAAAAGGGCCAACAAAATTTTTTTTTAAATAGTTTTTATTTTTTACAAACAACTTATAACTTTTTTTATAAATGACGGTTTTGAAAGTAAAATCATCTCTGCGGGAAAGGTGACCAGTCGAGGACCGGGCATAGAGTGTTTCTTTATACAAAAAGGACCTGTCAATAATTAACACCTTGTTATATGTTCCAGGACTTGTGTCGAACTGATCTTTCAGATCTCCGGACACATTTTTACTGGTCTTAGAACTAGTTTTCCATGACCAGTTCGCGTTGAATAAGTCATGGGATAGGTTTTTACATTGTTGTAAGGGGGAACAACTGATAATTGTTTCGTGTTTGTAATACATAATTAAATTTTAGAACGAATATTTTTATTTTAAAAAAATTTTTACAATATTTGGAGAGCATGAAAAAGGGCCAAAACTGTTATTTGTGGTGCCATTGACCATTCAATAGTGCCAAAAATGGCACTATTGTGCCACATTTCCCAACCGTGGTGTGAACGCCGTATTAGTGCTTTTGGCACTATTTTTTTTTTTTTTTGATGCATCAAAACCAAGGAGGGTACAAATACAGGAGAGAGGGATTGGAGAACACTCAACCTAGCACTAAACTTAGCACAATACCGCGGCGCACAGTGGCGCCTTTTGACTTTTTTCGTTGCAAAAATCATAACTTTTGAACTAATGAAGATATTTTAAAAATTTAAAGAGCATTCAAAAGAAAACTCCCCTAGCTTCAAAATATATGAGCCGCAAGGTAATAGGCCAGCCGCGGCACTGTGCACAGTGTCGTATTTTGACTTTTTCGTTGTAAACATTATAAATTTTAAAGTAATAAAGATAATATCAATATTTAAAAAGTATTTGAAAGAACCCCTTAAAAATAAGTAGCCCGCATGGCCATTGGCCCACTGCAGCACAGTGCCTCGTTTTGACTTTTTTACGTTGAAAAAATCATAAGTTTTAAAGTTATCAAGGTATTTTTAATGTTTAAAACGCACTTGAATTGTATCTCCTTTAGCTTCAAGAAAAGCGCATCCTCCCAAATTAAAAAACAAGTCAGAAAGTTATAGTCGGTCAAGACCGACCATATGATACCCTACACCAGTGTTTTTTTTCGAAAAATGGGTCCCAAGTCCAAACATGGACCGTTTGGACCTATCTTTTGTTAAATCTTTATTTACAGATCAAATTTTAGTGTAATTGGTTTATTTTTTTTTTTTGCCACTAAACCGATTTAACTGAATATATGTAGGTCGAAATTTTCATATGGGGGACTAAGTTCAAAAATGGTCCAAATGTATTCCGATGCGATTAGGTTACCAAATGTTTAACACCTACAAAGAAATTTGTAATCAAATATTTTAATTTTTATGTATTTTGAGGAAATTATGTGAATATCGGGAGGGAGGTTTGTATGGGGACTACCAGAAGGACTGAACCGATTCCTTTAAAATTTGGTATGATGGTTTGTGCATTTAAAATGTTATTACCTGTTAAATTTCAAAACGATATCTGATATAAGACGGTTGTTAGAGACGTTTAAGCGAAATTCAAAGGGGCCGATTTTATGGGGGCTAAGTCTTAACATAGACCGATTTTTTATAATTTCAATAGGCTTCGTCCTTGGGCCACAATAAGCTTAAGTTTCAAATTTCAAGTCAATTGATTAAAGATTGCGACCTGTATCGTGCTTAAACCGATAGATGGACAGACGAACGGACAGACCGACGGACGGAGATCGCTAAATCGACTCAAAAAGTAATTCTGAGTCGATCGGTATACTTAAAGGTCGGTCTAGGACCAATATTTCGGGTAGTTACAAACATCAGCACTACCCTCACTCAAAAAATTATGTTAGTAAAATCAACTGAAAATGTCAGTTAAAATAACTACTTTGTAAGTTGTTTTGGGATCAACTACTTTTTCAGTTAAATCAACTAACAATGTTAGTTATTTTAACTTACAAAAAACAACTGACTTATGTAGTAAAAACTACTTACATTTGTAGTCAAAACAACTAAAATGTAGTAAAAATAATCAATATATATATATATTTTTTTTTTCAAAAAATTTTTCAGAAAAAAAATTGAAGATCATATTTTTCCAAGTTTTTTTTTTTTTAAAGTTGTAAAAAATAATGAAACGAAAATTTATTTTTTATTTTTTGGAAAAAAAGCTTTGAAATTTTTTCAGAGATAAAAAATATAATTAACTACTTTAATTAACTGTTACTACATTACAGTACTTTTTTGTTAGTTGTTCAAAAAAACGACTTAAAATAACTAGCAGAAATAGTTGTTTGATATTTTTCATACAAAAACAACTGACTTTGTAGTTGAAAACAACTAACTACTGTAAAATATACAAACAACTAACATGTAGTAACTTACATAATTTTCTAAGTGCTGTACCACAGAGTGGTGTAGGGTATACAAACACTAAAGGTGGGTAAGTTGCTCGGTTTTCACGTGAAAATCTGTCAAACTCCATATAAAAAAAACATAAATTTCACACTGGCTTTACAAATTCGTAAAAATTTCGCTGAAGAGGAATTCTGTTCTTTGGTGAAAAACCGTCAAAATAACCCGGTATATGTTGCATCAATACGCATCAACACTATAAGCAACATTTTTTAAATTGTACAGACCATTTAAAAAGCGGCGAAATTTAACATTCAGATGTAAAATGAAGTAATTTAAGTGTTTGGAACTGTAAACATTAATTATATCACATAAATTACCAAAAAATATTATTTAAAGTTATTTTATGAATTCTGACGCGCGAAACATAACCAAACATACGACTGTCAAATTTTCGCTACAAATTAATTGATGTTTCGAAACATTTTTTTTCACCGGTGAATAACTTAACATAGTGCTTTTTAAATTTTTCGATAGTGCCCACACAAAAAAAAGACGTGTGTCAAAATATCCAATCGAACTTGGTAACTTTTTTTTTATATGGAGTTTAATGAATACACACGCGGCTTGTTAAAATTTATCTAGATAAAGTGTAAACTACATAATGAAAACCTTAGATAAAAAATCCATGGCTTTTTAGAATAACACATGGTCTTTTACATTTTATGCAATATACCTTTCATTTTTTGTCTATTGTAAAGCACTATCACAGACTAAATACAGACTCGACAGTAGTGTTAAACGTTGATACACCTTTTATGAGTTTTTAATAATTAAACTTTATTTATTTTATTATTCTATAATCTACCCTAACTTAAACTATCTTACTCACTAATACAAATATACTTTAAGAGAGCGTAACGTGTACATTAGAGTGTCCCTTATTTTGGAAATGTTAGAAATCTTGAGACGGTACCCGCTCATTTTTTTCCTTTTGACTTAAAAATAACTCAGGAAAAATTTTACGCCCCTAGGACCACGCCTTCCCTACGCGACGGGGCCTTAAAAAGCGGGGCCTAAAAAATCATTTTTCCATACAAACCAAAAAATTTTTTTTTGATTTTTAATTTTTTTGTTGTTAATTATTATATTACTTGCTTAGCTTATTTACGACAAAAAATTTGATTTTGGTGGGATAAGTCTTTCAGCGCTAAAAAAATTTTCGCAAAAAAAAATTTTGAGCCGCCGGGGTCCTACACTAAAAAATTTTTAAAAAATATTTTTTTTTAGTTTTGACCAGCAACGGTTTTAGCTGCTATGTTGCTTTAAATGATATATATTCATAAAAAAATATTTTTTGTATCTGTGACATCTTTATCGTGTTCTAAAAAAGGGTACAAAATGCATTGTTGATTTTTTTCGATACACGATAAAGATGTCACAAATATGAATAATATTTTTTTTGGAATATATATCATTAAAAACAACATAACAACTAAAACCGTTGCTTTTCAAAACTAAAAAAAAATATTTTTTAAAAATTTTTTACCGTAGGATCCCTACGGCTAAAAATTTTTTTTTCGAAAAAGATAAAGATGTCACAGGTATGAATAATTTTTTTTTTGGAATATATATCATTAAAAGCAACATAACAACTAAAACCGTTGCTGGTCAAAACTAAAAAAAAATATTTTTTAAAAATTTTTTACTGCAGGACCCCGGCGGCTCAAATTTTTTTTTTGCGAAAAATTTTTTAGCGCTGAAAGACTTATCCCACCAAAATCAAATTTTTTGTCGTGAATAAGCAAACCAAGTAATAAAATAAATAATAACAAAAAAATTAAAAATCAAAAAAAAAAAATTTTGGTTTGTATGGAAAAATGATTTTTTAGGCCCCGCTCTTTAAGGCCCCGTCGCGTAGGGAAGGCGTGGTCCTAGGGGCGTAAAATTTTTCCTGAGTTATTTTTAAGTCAAAAGGAAAAAAATGAGCGGGTACCGTCTCAAGATTTCCAACATTTCCAAAATAAGGGACACTCTAGTGTACATGTATTCTACGTACCGTGTGAATACTCGTAGTCAGCAGTTTACCTGACTAGGCCATGCAGTAATTGTGTGGACAATTACTGTGGGAAATTTTATGTAGACGTATAAAAGTCTAAAGACGTATCAAATGTCGTCTGGGCAGAATTCACATAAAAACGTTGGTACGTGGAGTATGTAAATAATAACCGAACATTATACACGCTACACCTCCCTTTTACAAAAGAATGAATTTATATTTAATAAATTTATTCTATGTTCTATCTTAATTGTTCAATATATTTATCATAACTTTTATTTTTATTTTATTTTGTAATTTTATTAGCATTTTTAAATTAATAATCTTTTCGTCTTACTCTGTCTAGATGTACCGTCATTGTCTTGTCGTTAGCGTCCTTTATAGTACAGTTATTTTTATCATCTAAATTTATTACCTTATATGGGCCCTTATACAGACTATCTAATTTATGTCCTACATTTTTTAAATATACTAGATCATTAATGTTTATCCCTATGCTATTCTTATTCCTATCGTATAGTTTTTTCATTTTCATCTTGCTACTCTCGATGAGTTCTTTAGCTCTCTTGTGGGCTACCTGTAATCTAAATTTGATTTCCTTATCGTATGCGTCCAAGTTATATATTGGATCTATTTCCGCATTAGAAAGAAAGTCGTATAGATCAGGTATTTTACCGAACACCAACTCGTATGGGCAATAATCATGCACCAATGATGGAGTTGTGTTGTAACAAAATGTAAAATATTTCAACCATTCGTCCCAATCAGTTTTATCGACTGATATGTATGAACGAATGTATTCATTAAATGTTCTGTGGCTCCTTTCCACAGTTCCGAGAGTTTGATGATGATAAGCTGTTGAAGTAATATTTTCTATCTTCAGTAGCTTACATACTTCATCAAAAATTTGATTTTTATACTCCGTGCCCATATCTGTAACTATTCTCCGCATGGGTCCGTATATGAGTATACAGTGGTCAAATATTGCTTTTGCAATTACCTTCGCACTTTTGTCAATGACAGGTATAGAGATTAAATACTTCGTCAGGTCACAAATAATTGTGACAGCATACACATTGCCATTTTCCGATTTAGGTAACGGTCCAATGGTATCTATTTGTACAATCTCAAACGCATTGATAGGAGTTGGAGTTTTAATCATTTCCTCCTTTGTGTTCCTAAATGTCTTGTTTGTTTGACATTTAGTACATGACTTAACGTATTTGGTGACGTCTTTTGTCATATTTTTCCAAGAATACTTTTTTCGTATCTTGTTTAATGTACGAGTTATCCCTGGATGGCCACCCCAGATTGGATCATCGTGATATTTTCGTATAATTGATTCCTTATCGTTATTATCTGTAATCTTTGTTATTCTGGGCGTCAGTTCAATTTTTACTCTCTTGAGAATTTCATTTCCCTTTTTCTTATATTCAGTGATCCGTATTCTTTCGAATATATCGTCATTTAATGACTGCTGCAGCTTTTCCATATTGTTATCAACTGCTAATTTTTCAAGCATTGGAAATAATTGAATTAAGTCAATTTTTCCATTATTGATAAGTTTATCTATTTTAATTTTGATCACTTTATTTTCATTATTTTTATAGTCGACTTTAATTTTCTGTAAACATATATATTCGCCATTTATCGTTAGTTTGGCACTTTGTTTACTTCTTCTTGCACTGAACGCCTCATATATTTTTAAATCTTCTTTTATTTTTTCTTTATTTGTTGAGTTTGACTCTTTCTCATTGTTAGCTTTCTTACTCTGCTGTCTTGTTGTAACTTTAAATACTTTATCAGCTTGTCCCTTTATTTTCTTGATTTCTTCGAAATCTATTCTTGACAAAGCATCAGCAGTATGGTTATCTTTACCCCTCAAGTACTCTACGGTAAAATCATACTCCTCTAAATCTAATCGAATTCGCGTCAACTTGGACGACGGATTTTTCATAGCAAACAAATATGATAATGGTCGATGATCCGTTTTGACCAGGAATTTTGTACCATAAATATATGGTCTGAAATATTTAATGGCCCAATGAATGGCCGCTAATTCCTGTTCGATTGTAGATTTATTGCTTTCGCCTCTGGTAAAAGACCGTGAGGCGTATGCAATAGGTAGTTGTAATCCATCGTACTCTTGGCTTAGTACGGCACCGCATGCATATTTGCTAGCATCGGTTGTAATACAGAATTGTCTGTCAAAATCTGGATATTGTAAAATTTCTGGACTCATTAATGAATCCTTCAAGTATCTGAAAGCTTTTTCACACTCTTCGGTCCACTCGAATTTTGCATTCTTTTTACATAGCCTCGTTAATAGTCGAGAATGTTCCGCAAAATTGGAAACAAAACGTCTATAGTAATTACAAAAAGCTACAAACCGTTTAGTTTCGTCGGCATTTTTAGGTACAGGATAGTCTTGAATTATCTTGAATTTGCTATCATCTGGAAGTATGCCTTTATCTGTACACTTGTGTCCTAAATAGGTCACCTCGTGACTGAAAAATGAACACTTTCCTGGATGAAGTTTTAGATTATATTTTCGGCACGTCTCGAATACATCTGTTAAATTCTTCAACATGTGATGTTCTGAACGACCCAATACAACTAAATCATCCATGTATAAAAATGCTTGGGCTGGTGAAAGTCCAGCAAATGCAATCGTCATCATTCTTTGGAATGAGTTTGGAGCTATTTTAAGTCCATATGGTAGACGATTGAAACGAAATGAACCTTTATCCGTTGAAAATGATGTTATATCTCTTGAATTTTCATCTAATTCAATTTGATGAAATCCGGATGTTAAATCAAGGCAAGAGAAAAATCTAGCTTTACCCAATTGGTCAAGAATATCATCTATTCTTGGTAATGGAAATTTATCCGCAATTAATTTTTTGTTGATACCTCTGTAATCTACTACTAATCGCCATCTTTTCTCAGTATTTCCCGGTAAGGATTTCTTTGGTACCAATAGAATAGGACTATTGTACTCAGAAGCTGAAGGTTCTATTATATCATCGTTTATCAATTTGTCAACCTGTTTGGTAATTTCCTCTTTATGTGTGTGAGGTATTCTGTAATTCTTAATGTACGTAGGTTCACTATCCTTTAGCCGTAGTTTTTGTTTATAAAAATTATTGACAGATATTTTCTCAGTTTCTAGCGCGAAAACATCAATGTACTTTTTGCATATTTCTTCTAGTTCCGGCCTGACAAAAGCTGGAAATTTTCTGGACAGTATTTGCAATTTAGCCTTGTCATTCTGTTCCTCAACTGGAACTATTGTATCATAGTCGTTTAGACTTTCAGTTTTTATATGAACATTCGGTATAATTATATTATCGGATGTGGTATTTATCACCCTTACGAAAGGTTGTACGGTATTCACAATTGTATTTGTAATGAATATCCCATTTTGAAGTTCTTGGTTTGGGATTAACACTTCTTTTTCCGAACTCTGAATGTTTATCGTTCTAATTACCTCTGATCTTGCAGGTATTGATATTGAATTAATACTAGGTGAATTGATCATTGGAATAGAAATTTTTTCAGGATAGTCATTTGGTCTTAAAATTAACCAATCTTGACTCTCTTGATAGTCCAGTACACAATTGTAATTTCTAAAGAAATCGAGACCGAGTATTCCATCAGATGGAATAGGAAAATCACCTTTCACCACATGAAATTCATGTTCTATTAATAGACCATTAAATTTTAATTTCGTTCTGACTTTTCCAAGTGTATATGTTATACCTTGACCTATGCCGTGCAGGCTTGTTGTTATATCTGTATTTATTGAAGTATCATTTATTTGCCCATTTTTTATTACTGAGATATCCGCGCCAGTATCAATCAAAAATACTAATTTTCCATTATTTAATGTTGTATTTAGGGAGATGTATGATGTTAAATTCAAATTCATACTAAAAATTTTACCGCTTGTTCCATTTCCGTTTAATGAGTACTTGGGGATTGTATATTTTCCGTATTTTCATGTGTTATTCGGACGTTACGTCCTCTAATACTGTTATTATAACCATTATTGTTACGATTATTATAATTACTATTATAATTGTTATTTCGTTTATTTCCGCGGTTACTATAATTTCGATTATAGTTACGACCATTGTCACGATTGTAACCACCACGACCGCGTCCACGGCCATAATTGTTGGATTTGTAATGAAATACATTGGAGCTCGAAGCGCCTGAGTCCGTACAGGAATTAACGAACTTTGAAACTGCATCGTTCATTGTCGCAAAATTCCCAGACTCCATTATGAGCTTTACTCTTTCATTTGACGCATTTTTCGTCATAGCCTTTACTGCGGCTTGGGTCGAGTATTTTTCTGCTGTTGTGTGTGGCAATCCATCAGCTATGTATGCGTTTGACAATGCTTTTGTCAAATCTTCGATCTCTGCTGTAAAAGCATTGGCTGATCGATTATTTTGCTTCACGTTCATTAGCTTAGCGGTGAGTACTTCAGTTGATTCACCTTTAATAGTTCCCTTTAGTTTGCTAATAACTTGCTGAATTGTAGTTTCAGTTGAAATTAATGTTCGTGAAGAACCTTTTAATTTTGTTTTTATCAAATTCATTGCAATCTCTTCATGAGCTTCTTTTAGTGTATCCACCAATGTTAAAGCATCAAGAAATGATTGCAGATTTTCGGGTTTGCCATCGAAATCCGGAAGGATTCTCGAAGCTAGACCAAGGAATTCTGTAATAGTTTGTGGCATTTTAGCTTGCAATGCCGGTACTGGTCTTGGAAAAACGATTTGTTCGTGTAGTGACGAGGAAATCGGAATATCAATTCCCTTCTTAAGTGTCACTGCTAAGAATTTTTCTCTAATATCTAGGAAGAAAGCCTCAGCCACTATTTGGTGAGACTTAGTTAGTCTAGAATAGTTAACATTAAATAGAACCCTTATTTGTTCTAGTCTCTCTATGAGATTATTGACATGTTTGTCGACAGTTTCAGGCTTAGTGTCCCTGTCTATATTCAAACATTTGTGGGACTTTAAAAATTCCTCTTTAATTGTCCTTGCCCTAAAAATAATTCGTTCCCATTCCATTTATGGGACGATGTAGAAGGCAAAAAAATTAGGTAAGGTTTGTTAACATGAGGTTAACAAAAAAAATTAAACTTTTTCCAGACCGTTTTAGGTAAGGTTTGTTAACATGAGGTTAACAAAAAAATTAAACTTTTTCCAGACCGTTTGCAAATGATGCTGCTCGGATATAATTCTTTCGCAGAGACCTCTTGTGTAATTGATACAGGGTCGTCATCAATTGCAAAGCCAAAATCACAATAATAATAATAAAGTAAATTATCGGGAATTCAATTTCCACCCTTACTTCATTAATAACGTTGGCATTAGGATTCTCCACTTTAGATTCCTTGCCCCCCATATTCAAAAAGATTAAGAAATTATTTTATTTTTAAGGTCGTGTTAAGCAATAAATAAAAAAAAAAATGGAATATATGCTATTTTCCTCCGCTATCCGTGTCCTCTGGAGCACCGATCTCAGAAGCAATAGCATATATCGGTTGTCACCAATTAACAACCGAACTGGTTATTCATTCTTTATTATTATACTACTGGAGGGACTCGTAAGTATCACAGTAGTTTATTATTTGTTAGTATTTGTACTGGAAAGATTACTAATGTTTCCAGTACATGTAATATGTTAGTTTTGCTTTTTTTTCATTTAAGTTCTAAGTTATTTATTATTATTTTTTTTTTTTTTAGAATTTATTTCAAATTTATAAAAAAATTAGCTTTGTTTTTCAATTTTATAAAAAAATTATTATTATACATTTTTTTTTTTTTTTTTTTTTTACATTGTTTTTTCTTTTTCATTTACATTACCATTTGTTGTTGCTGGCTGCTGCTGGTGCTGTTGTTGCTGCTGTAATTGTTGTTGTTGTACTTCCAGATGTTGTAGTTGTACTTGCAGATAAATTGGTCAATTGGTTTAGTTTCATTATTTAATGCACCCAAATGTTGTCATATTAAAGTTGATGCGCCATAATTATCTTCTAAATTTGTGCAAAGTGGTTGTGTTTGTTGTTATAGCTATAGTCGTAACAGCATTTGTAGATGTTGTTGGGGTAGGTTTGTAGATGTTGTTGTTGATTCAAATTTGTTGTGTAGGTAAATTGATTATCCAAAACTTGCAAGGATTCTTTAACATAGCGTTATTGTTGTAATTCTTTTTATTTTTTTTTTTCGTTTAATGTTGTATATTCATTTCTCTGGTTGTAATAGTCCCATATGTTGTTAGCAGGTTGTAGGGATAGCGGTTCTTCATGGTTTTCATTTTTTTTTTTTTTGATTGTTTTTATTTAATTAGGAATGTTTAAAAGAGTTCTATCCAATTTTGTTTTTTTTTAACACCAACTATAATTAATTTTTTTTTTTTTTTTTTTTTAATATTTTTAATTAATTTTTCTGTTTATGCGGATTCAATTTTGTTTATTATCACAAAGTTTTTGTTTTATTGTTTGGCAAGATCGCCATGTTAAACGTTGATACACCTTTTATGAGTTTTTAATAATTAAACTTTATTTATTTTATTATTCTATAATCTACCCTAACTTAAACTATCTTACTCACTAATACAAATATACTTTAAGAGAGCGTAACGTGTACATGTATTCTACGTACCGTGTGAATACTCGTAGTCAGCAGTTTACCTGACTAGGCCATGCAGTAATTGTGTGGACAATTACTGTGGGAAATTTTATGTAGACGTATAAAAGTCTAAAGACATATCAAATGTCGTCTGGGCAGAATTCACATAAAAACGTTGGTACGTGGAGTATGTAAATAATAACCGAACATTATACACGCTACAGTAGGGTTTTATAAGAAAAAATGGGGAAAAACTAAGCGATTTTAGGAGAAAACAAGCGGTTTTTAGTCCGTTTTACGCTAACATGGCAACACTTTCTACGACTTAGGAGTGAGTGAAACAACAAAATCCGATCTGGCATCCATTTTTCTTATGGCGCGTTATATCAGTTTTCTCTTTCTAACCTAATTCGTAGAATAATTTTAAAATATTAACCATATGGTTCAGAACTACTTTTTTGACACCTGTCACTTATGTCGAGTCTGTATTAGTCTGTGGCACTATATTACCAATAAACTTAGGAATTTTTCGCAAAAACAATGTGAAAAGTCTCAAAATATGTGAAGACGCCATTAATTATAAAATGGTGGATGAACAAGCATAAACATACATGCAGAAACAAACAGTGATCCAGCAAATTAACAAAAAAAAAACTTTTACAGAGAAAATAATATTAAATTACTAAAGTAAAAATAAGTAAAATTAAAAACTGCATTAACGTAATGCTAAAAATTTTACCGACTCAACTAAATTGTTATGAAACTGGACGCCATGAAGATAAACGCAGCTTACAGACAGTGTTTTTTTGATCCAAAAGGAAATCATTAACAATTTCATAAGCATTTCGTGAGTTATTATACTAAATACTTAACAAATGTTTTTTATACATTTTATATTAAATATTTTTTTATTTAATACATTCAAACTAATATGTATTTACACAATATTTTATAATTTAAATGAATAAAATTAATTAAAAATATAAAGGCGTCTTTCTTTTTATGGAAAACCCAAAAAATCATAGGTAATTTTAAGCACTTTTTTAGTAAAAAATAATCATTTATAAATGGTAGTTTCAATTAAATAATTTGGGTAATTTATTTATATTTTTTGCTCAATTTTCCGTTTCCTTAGATGGCAATATTACCTAAGGTTTTTTGCTTATATATTCCTTGTTTTTGTTCATAAACGTTTTCCTAAGGGAATTGAGTATTTTATGCTTTTAACTTAGGTAGTGGTCTGGTACACACTTTCCTTAGGTATTTTATACCCCAATTTTGTTTAAATTCACCCTTTTTATTTTTTGCGCGCCGTTAGTGCTTTTTACAATCAATAAAAAGAACAAATTTAGGGGGTAAGACCTAAAAAAATGTTTTTTTGTGGGCACTCTAATACCACAGACTAATACAGACTCGACATAAGTGACAGGTGTCAAAAAAGTATTCTTCAACCATATGGTTAATATTTTCAAATTATTCTACGAATTAGGTTAGAAAGAGAAAACTGATATAACGCGCCATAAGAAAAATGGATGCTAGATCGGTTTTTGTTGTTTCACTCACTCCTAAGTCGTAGAAAGTGTTGCCATGTTAGCGTAAAACGGACTGAAAACCGTTGTGTTTTCTACTAAAATCGCTTAGTTTTTCCCCATTTTTTCTTATAAAACTCTACTGTCGAGTCTGTATTTAGTCTGTGCTAATACACCCATTTAGTATTTTTAGTAATGAAGATTTTCCAAGTCCACAGAATTTTAAGCAGATGCGAGCCGATAAAAACGGCGGCGGCTTAAAAAATAAAAATCGGCGACACGCCGCCGATTTTGAGCCGGTCGGCTTGGAACACTGGCCGGCATTTCCGACTTGCAACGTGATGATAATAATAGTGTTGTGAAAGTATTGATTATTTTAGTACCGAGTACTCAATACAGCCTATTTTTTCGAGTACTCAATACTCAAAAGTAACTACACCAAAAAAAATAACTAGTGTTAAACAGTCTAATGTAACTTAGGTAAATTTTTTTATGAGTTCAAGAAATTGCTCAAGTTTTAACTAAATTGTATATGACATTTATTTTGTAAGATACCAGTGTTTACAATAATAAATTGGCTAAAGTGCACTTTACGGGGCACAAATATTTTGGCAAAAAATTAAAATTTAAGGGGGCTGGGCCCCGGGGGACCCTCCGGAGCCAAAAACCGCCCCACGCACAAACATGTGCGTACGGGTACTCAACACGCAAAAAAAAAATCTGTGTAAGATTGAGCAATCCTACTTGGTAAAACTTTTTTCATAGCAAAAAAATTTTTTTACCAAATTTTTGCTAAAATTATGCTTGTCGATGTTAAAGTAACATAATTCATTTTTTATGTAAAATAACCAAGTAACTTGCACAATAACGCAAATTACTTGCACAAAAATTTATCGAACGAAAACAACAAAAAAAAAAAAAACAAATACAGAACGCCATTTTCATTTTGTATTTTTATGTGCGTTGTTCGTTTATTTTTTGTGTTATAAAAACGTAAAAAGGAAATTGATAAATAAAATTAAAATAAATTAATAAATAAAAATAAATAATTAGTTTTCTAAAAGATAAATAAATGTAAGATAAAAGAATGTTAAAGTTAATTTTGCTTTGATCACTTAAAACACCATTTATTAAGAAAAACCAATGGAGTCCCAGACGTATGTTTCGATGAATAACAAATGGAATGATAAAGTGAGTATACCCGCATTCCGAAGACACCAATAAGGTTTAATAGATTTTTAACTAAAAATTAGTGTTTGGTAATAATTTTCTATTTTTACAGGGTACTGCTAAATAAACTTTGAAGCTATCCTTTACTTCAATAAAGGGCATGGACACCAATCCTGCCTTTAGTTATAAAATTAAAACCTAAAAACCCAAAGCCAAGGGAGTCCAGACCTGTTTTGAAGAGTTACAAACGGAATGACAAAGTAAGTGTTCCTCCTTACCAAGAGACCAATGGGGTTTAGCAATTTTTTAAATTAAAAATTTATGTTTTGTAATAATTTTCTATTTTTACAGGATGCTTTTAAATAAATTCGTAGCTATAGCGGATCCTTTACTTCAAGAAGAAGCGTACACGCAAAAAAAAAATCTGTGTCAGATTGAGCAATCCTACTTGGTAAAAGTTTTTTCATACCAAAAAAATTTTTCTACCAAATTTTTACTAAAATTCTGCTTGTCCATGTTAAAGTAACATAATTAGTTTTTTATGTAAAATAACCAAGTAGCTTGCACAATAACGCAAATTACTTGCACAAAAATTTATCGAAAGAAAACAAAAAAAAAAAAAAACAAATACAGACCGCCATATTCATTTTGTATTTTTGTGTGCGTGCTTCGTTTATTTTTTGTGTTATAAAAACGTAAAAAGGAAATTGATAAATAAAATTAATTAATAAATAAAAATAAATAATTAGTTTTTTAAAAGATAAATAAATGTAAGATAAAAAAATGCTAAAGTTAATTTTGCTGTCATAACTTAAAACACCATTCATTTAGCAAAACCAATGGAGTCCCAGACGTTTGTTTCAATGAATTGCAAATGGAATGATAAAGTAAGTATACCCCTATGCCGAAGACACCGATAAGGTTTAATAGATTTTTAGTTAAAAAATAGTGTTTGGTAATAATTTTCTATTTTAACAGGGTACTGCTAAATAAATTTTTGAAGCTATGGGGAATCCTTCAATACAATAAAAAGCGTGGGCACCAGTCCTCCCTTTAGCTATAAAATTAAAACCTAAAAACTCATTTATATAGCAAAGCCAATGGAGTCCAGACCTATTTTGATGAGTTACAAATGGAATCACAAAGTAAGTGTTCCTCCTAACCAAAAGACCAATGGGGTTTACTAGTTTTCTAAATTAAAAAATTATGTTTTGTAATAATTTTCTATTTTTACAGGATGCTTTTAAATAAATTCGTGAAGCTATAGCGGATCCCTCACTTCAAGAAAAAGCGTACACGCAAAAAAAAAATCTGTGTCAGATTGAGCAATCCTACTTGGTAAAACTTTTTTCATACCAAAAAAAAATTTTTACCAAATTTTTGCTAAAATTATGCTTGTCGATGTTAAAGTAACATAATTACTTTTTTATGTAAAATAACCAAGTAGCTTGCACAATAACGCAAATTACTTGCACAAAAATTTATTGAAAGAAAACAACAAAAACAAATACAGACCGCCATTTTCATTTTGTATTTTTGTGTGCGTCGTTCGTTTATTTTTTGTGTTATAAAAACGTAAAAAGGAAATTAATGAATAAATTAAAATAAATTAATAAATAAAAATAAACAATTAGTTTTTTAAAAGATAAATAATATAAGATAATAAAATGCTAAAGTTAATTTTGCTGTCATAACTTAAAACACCATACATTTTGCAAAACCAATGGTGTCCCAGACGTATGTTTGGATGAATTACAAATTGAATGATAAAGTGACTATACCCTTATTCCAAAGACACCAATAAGGTTTAATAGATTTTTAGTTAAAAATTAGTGGTAAATAAATGTTTGAAGCCATGGTGAATCCTTCACTGCAATAAAGAGCGTAGGCACCAGTCCTGCCTTTAGTTATAAAATTAAAACCTAAAAACTCATTTATATAGCAAAGCCAATGGAGTCTAGACCTGTTTTGATGAGATACAAATGGAATCACAAAGTAAGTGTTCCTCCTAACCAAAAGACCAATGGGGTTTACTAAATTAAATTAAAAATTTATGTTTTGTAATAATTTTCTATTTTTACAGGATGCTTTAAATAAATTCGTGAAGCTAAAGCGGATCCTTCACTTCAAGAAAAAGCGTAGGCAGCAGTCACTGGAAAAAATTCTACATAAAGGGTCAGTTGGTCGGTGGTAAATAAAATCCTACACCGAAAAAATTTCCCAGTTACATAGTTAAGAAAATCACCAGTTATATTTAAAATAAATAAAAATAACTGAGATCGTCGTAAGTAACTGGGGTTTCAGTTACGGGCTACAATTTTTTATTAGTTAAAATTAAAACAACTAATAAAGTCAATTGTCAAGAACAAAAAAAAAATTCAAATACATAAATTTTTTTATTTTATCAAAAATGGAAATAGATGTTTTTATTTGGATTTTGTGGACCAAGGCATATTTTATATAAATAAGTTAAGGTAAGAGTAATAAATAAGAATTCTGTACTTCTGAAGTTAACTCCTCAATTACATTTCAGATTTCGAGAAAATATGGAGTTGATGAAATCTAGTGTCTACGAGCGTCCAAAGATTAATTCTAATTAATGGAAATGAATAAATCCAAAAATATTAAAAACATTTGCAGCACATTAACATTCGGAAAGCTGGTAAATCAATGAAGAGATAGAGGAACTTGCATTTAAAAGGCACGAAATCAGATTTATTTAATTTATTTCTCAATGTAATTAACAATAAAATGTGCGTAACAAAAAATTGATTTGCTTTTAATATTGATAACAAAAAAAAAAAAGATTCTAAAATAGCATTAGCGATGTTTTGGTTGAATAGTTTGGTTGGCAGTAACTAATTTCAAAAATTTATTCAGTTTAACTGTAATCATTGTTATATGCTACTCCCTTCCCAGTTAAATTTCTTATTTTTCAAAATGTTGGTTACAATCAACTAATTTATATAACTGGGCCTCAGTTAGGTGTATTTTAACTGGTGTTCAGTTAAAATATTAGTAGTCAGTAACTGGGAATTTTTTTGGGTGTACACAACATTTATTATATTAATATAAATTTATTCTGTGAAAATTTTAAATTCAAATAAATATACAAATTTTTACAAAAATTTTATAGAAAATTTATTTTAGCATAAATGTGTTAATTTTTAGCATTATTTTTAGTCACCTTTTCTAATAATTTTGGTATATTTCACCATATTTCTTTTGGTATATTTTACCAAGTTTTTGCCTAAATAGCATTAGCATTTTCTGCAAAATTTTTTACATAAGTGTTTTGGCTAAATTACGAAAACTACTTCGTCGGTTGTAGTTTTAGCATATTCTTGGTAAAATTATGCCAGATTTTTGCTCACTCCGACACAGATTTTTTTTTGCGTGTAGGCAGCAGTCACTGGAGAAAACTGTACATAAAGGGTCAGTTGGTCGGTGGTAAATAAAATCCTACACAACATTTGTTATATTAATATGGATATATTCTGTGAAAATTTTAAATTCAACAAATATACAAATTTTTACAAAAATTTTATAGAAAATTTATTTTAGCATAAATGTGGTAATTTTTAGCATTATTTTTAGTCACCTTTTCTAATAATTTTGGTATATTTCACCATATTTCTTTTGGCATATTTTACCAAGTTTTTGCTTAAATAGCATTAGCATTTTCTTCAAAATTTTTTACACAAGTGTTTTGGCTAAATTACGAAAACTACTTCGTCGGTTGTAGTTTTAGCATTTTTTTGGTAAAATTATGCCAGATTTTTGCTCACTCCGACACAGACTTTTTTTTGCGTGTAGGCAGCAGTCACTCGAGAAAATTGTACAAAAAGGGTCAGTTGGTCGGTGGTAAATTAAATCCTACACAACATTTATTATATTAATTTGGATTTATTCTGTGAAAATTTTAAATTCAACAAATATACAAATTTTTACAAAAATTTATTGAAAATTTAATTTAGCATAAATGTGGTAATTTTTAGTATTATTTTTAGTCATCTTTTCTAATAATTTTGGTATATTTCACCATATCTCTTTTGGTATATTTTACCAAGTTTTTACTTAAATAGCATTGGCATTTTCTTCAAAATTTTTTACATAAGCGTTGTGGCTAAATTGCGAAAACTACTTCGTCGGTTGTAGTTTTAGCATATTTTTGGTAAAATTATGCCAGATTTTTGCTCACTCCGACACAGATTTTTTTTTGCGTGAAATGAAGGGTAATTTGCTCGCGATTGCAAATATGTATTTTTTGTATATTTTTTAACAATATTGTAACCCCTAAATCCATTTTAGTAACTTTCAGTTCAATAATTCAGCCAAAAAAAACTCTATTTAGCGAAGCCGCTAAATTAATTTATGGAGTTTGTAATCCCTAAGCCCGGCCAAAGCAAAAAAAAATTTTTTTTTTGGTAGTTTTTTTTCGAAAAAAACGTGTCAGGACGGTTTTTTTGGACCTAGAGGGGCCCAGGGACCGAGCTACCTTTTATTTTGGTTTTCTTTTCTAATTACCTTTAATTTAAGTACCCACACAAACCTGTAGGTGGGACGGGTGGTTTTTGGCTCCGGGGCGCCCGGGGCCCAGCCCCCTTAAATTTTAATTTCGATTTTTTTCTTTTTTAATTCCAGAGGGGGTCCAATTTCCACCCTCCCCCCCCCCCCCCCCCAAAAAAATATTTGTGCCCTGTAAAGTGCTCTTTTGTCATTAAATTTAACATACACAAACTTGAATCTTTTACTTAAGTTTTTTTTTATCTATATACACACAAAAAAAAATTAAAAAAATTGTGCCAGTTTTTGGTTTAATTACAACCTATAAAGTGGTTTTGGATAACTTACCAAAGTTTTTGCTCTAAAAAACTTAGGTAAATTATTCAAAACCACTTTATAGGTTGTATTATCCCCAAAACGTACACAATTTTTTTATATTTTTTTTTTGTGTGTATATTATTTCCCTTCCTCTTTTTTGTCTATCCAGAGCTTTTTGAAGACCACTGATGAGCTACAAAGCTGAAAATTGGCATGCATATAGTAAAACACCTGGGGCAGATCCTAACGTAGCCGGATTTTCGATTTTTTGCCTGTGGGCGGAGAAATAAGCGAAAAAGTGGGCGTGGCAAAATTCAATTTTTTGACATTTTTGCTTAATTTAAAGCCCCCTAATGACTTAGGAAGCTAAAAATTTCCAAGAATATAGTCCTAACGATGGCGCATATCCCCAAGTAATTGGATTTAAAATTTTCGCTATGTGGGCAGAGAATTAGGGGGAAAAGTGGCGTGGCAAAATTGTGATTTTTTAACATTTTTACTCCTTTTGAAGCCCCCAAATGACTTAGGAAGCGGAAAATTGCATAGCATTTAGTTCTAACAATGAAGCATATCCTGAAGTAATCGGACTTACATTTTTTATACTGTGGAAGGAGAATTAAGAGAAAAATGGTCGTGGCAAAATTGTATTTTTTAATATTTTAACTAATTTAAAGACCCCAATGACCTATAAAGATGAAAATTTACATTTTAGCTTATTGAAAAGTCCTCTAATGACTTAGGAAGCTGAAAATTTCCTAGCATATAGTCCTATCGATGAAGCATATTCTGAAGTAGTCTAATTTTAAATTTTTAGACTGTGGGCGGAGAATTGAAAGGAAAATGGGGAATGGACAAAATTGGGATTATTAACATTTTAACGTATTTTTGAGCCCCAAAGGAAGCGGAAAATGGATAGCGTATAGTGCTAACGATGTTGTATATCCTGAAGTAATCGGATTTTAAATTTCTCGACTGTGGACGGAGAATTAAAAGATGAAAGAGCGTGAAAAAATTGGGTTTTTTAATATTTTAACTAATTTAAAGACCCCGAATGACTTAGGAAGATGAAAATTCGCATGTATATAGTAGGTTTCATGGGAAAGATCAACACGAACCTGGATTTTCCAGTGTATGGTTGGAGAATAAGAAAGGCAAAGGGGCGTATTAAATTTATTTCCATCTATTTTCTGTACATATAATTTTTTTTGTGTTTTTCTTATTTTTTGTGTATCCAGCGATTTTTGAATTTCATTAATAGACTCATAAGCTTAAAATTGGCATATACATAAAACACCAGGGACAGATTCTTACGAATCCGGATGTTTTGCCTGTGGGCGGCGAATTACGAGAAAATGGGGACTTGGCAAAATATTTTTTTTTGTAACATTTTAGAGTATTTTTAAGCTCCGCCCCTATGAATTAGGAAGCTGAAGTCCCTAACATGTAGTCCTAACTATGAAGCATATTCTAAAGTAGTCCGATTTAACATTTTTGGAATGTAGACGGAGAGTTGAGAGAAAAAAACACAATAATGTGTTTTTTTTTTTTTTTTAATTTAATTTAACTAACTTTAAAGCTCTAATGACCTACGCAGCCGAAAATTGGCCAGCATATTGTCCTGACACTGGACCATATCCTAAAGTAGTCCGACTTAAAATTTTTGGACTGTGGACGGAGAATTAAGAGGGAAACGGGCGTGGATACGAGTATAGTACTAACGATGGAGCATATCCTAAAGTAGTCAGATTTAAAAATTTTGAAATATGGACGGAGAATTAAGAGAAGAAATAGGCGTGTAAGAATTATGTTTTCACATCTTACCTAATTTTGAAGACACCTTATGAACTTGAAAGATGAAAATTGGGATGCATATGGTACGGACTATAGCAAATATCAACACTGACCTGGATATCCAGTGAAAGGGCGGAGATACAAAAAAAATCCGTTGTGAATTTTGTTCAGTTTATATATATCTGTGGAGTTTTGACAAAAGCATTTAAATCGACTTAAGTTCTTTTGTCAAAAAAATATTAAGATAGACTTTTTCGGCTACAACAAACACTTTTAACATGATTTTTCTAAAGATCTCCACAATTTGAAATATCTGCTTATCAGATCTCTTAAAAAATATAGAGAAAATCGGCCAGTTCTTGCCATTTCAGTCTCTTAAAAAAAGCTCCAAAAAAACTTTTCAAAAAAAATAAGTGCTTTTGTCAAACATCCACAGATATAATCTGTAACGTAGCCGGATTTTCGGCCTCTAAGACAGGGGGAGTGGCGGAAGACGGCGAAATTTAGTTTTTAAACATTTAGGTGGTTATTCATAAAAACTAAAATATAACTAAAGTAGGTTTATTTGACAAATATTGCAGGCATATTTGTCAAATAAGTCTACTATAAGTGTTATGAATAACAGCCTCAAACTATGTCTGAAACCCCTAATGACTAAGGATGCTGAAAATTGTAAAGCATAAAGTATTGACAATGGATCATATCCTTATGAATTCAAATTTAATATTTAAACTGTGTACGGAGAATTATAAGTAGTGTTTGTAAACCGGTTCACCGGTTAACCGAAAAACCGGTTTATTAAAAAAATTTCGGTTTTTTTACAAACCGGTTAACCGGAATTGAAAATTTCCGGTGCACTGAAAACCGGTTTTTTACTGTCGGTTAACCGGTTTTTTTAAATACATTCAAAACGTAATATTTTTGCAAATATTAAGGGATTATACTTAATTTTTTAATGATATTTTCAAAATTCCGTTGAAAACACCTTGAAATTGGGTGAGAGCGAAAGTCTAAAATATTTTGTGTCTTCAAGAAACACATCTGGTAAATATTTAAATTACTCACCGTTGTGAGCTTTTCTTTTACACTTTCATTGAACACTTAATAAGTGACTCTTAACCAGATACTAAAATTCCTGTTAATGGAGAAAATGTCAATAAAAGAACACCAAAATAGAATACAGTACTGCAATTTACAACGAATTTATGTATTTTTGTAAATAAAACCAATAAAAATTGAATTAAAGCTCCTGTGAATATGAGAAAATAAAGCATCGTATTTTAATACCGCTATTTTTAAAGGGTAACAGTTTCCAACATTGCTAAAAGAAACAATTATGTTTACATAAGTTATATTCGCTTTTTTATTTAATTAAAATTAGCTATTTTAAAGTATTTTTTGGATTTGTCAGTTAAAGAAAAACAACCGGTTAACCGGTTTTTTATTCCGGTTTAACCGAAATAACCGGTTAACCGAAAAAGCTGATTTTCGGTTAACCGGGAAACCGGGTTTCTAACATGTCGGTTTTTTTATAAACACTAATTATAAGGAAAAATGTATGTGAAAAAATTGTGTTTTTTTAACATTTTAGCTAATTTTAAAACCCTTCATGACTAAGAAATATACAAATTTCCATGTATATAGGAGTGACGATGGGACATATCCACACGATGGATTTTTGATATCCGGTTTAAGGACGGAGAGACGAAATGGGCGTGCTAAATTTAGTTCTAAAATTTTATCAATAAAACATTTTATACTCAATAATTTTTTTTCCAGTTTAGGAAATATATTGATGTAACTCAATGTAGCAATATTAAATTTTTGAAGCACAAAACATAATTTTTTATAAAGTTTAGTACACTGAAAAAAATAGCTTCGTGAAATTAATGAAAATTGACTTAACCTTAATGAAAAATGACTCACGTTTTCAACCGAAGACAGGTTTCATTTGATTAATGAAACTGGTGTCATTAAAGTTCCTTTCAATGAAAACTTGCATATAAATAATGAAAATATTCGTAGAACTTGTTTGAAATGTTTTATGAAGTTTTTCATAAAATGTATGAAAATATCCATTGATTAAATGTGGAATAGTAGTTGGTAATGAGCGTATGATAATTGCTTTTTACAAGTAACTAGTTGCTAACTTTATTAAGGTTTTGATATGGGAATTACGATAAATTCATAGTTATCAAAATTTCCATAGAAAGCCCCTAATAAAGTTAGGAACAAGTTACCTAAAAACAGCACGTATCATACACCCATAAGTGAAAATTTGCATTAATAACAATTTTGGTAAGTCACATGTAACCATCACTGTAACCGTCACTGAAATTTTATTTAGGTGCATGTCACAGACTCAATTCCGATCGGATTTGAAAAAAAGTTGTTACTCGTAAAACGCAAAACAATTTTTTTTTTTTTCAGAATGAAATCACTTTCAAAAATCAAAGTGGAATTGAATTGCTAAAAGTGGTTTCATTCCGAATAAAAGTATTTGCTTTGCGTTTTACGAGTGAACCACTTATTCCACTTCCGAACGGAATTGGGTCTGTGACATGACCCTTAATTGCACACTTTTAATGGTTTTCACCTAGTTTTTACACACAACAAGATTTTACTCCAAACTTAAATTAGTCTGAATTGCCATATAAGGTAAACTATAAAAGACAAAACCGCGATGACTTTAAAAACACGTGCTGCCAAAACGTAGCAACAACGTAGCAATGGAACAACACAAATTACCCTACATTTCATCACAAAATTTTAATGACTTAAAAAACACTTTTTTTCTGTTGCAAATTATATTATATTTTATAAGAAACAGTCAAAAGAAACACTTATACGGAACTTTTAACGGGGGGGGTGAAATAAAGCCATAGGCAATAAGGCCATATGGCCTTATTTCTCAATTCAATGGGAAATAAGGCCATATAGTAAATGCCATGAATATTTACATCGAATCAATCTTAATATATGGAGAGATGAGTACCTACCTGATGAATGGCTGACTAGCCTTATAAAACCAATTCATAAAAAGGGAGATAAAACTGACTGTACAAATTTTAGAGGCATATCTTTACTTAACTGTGGCTACAAAATATTTACAAACATCTTATATAACCGTCTAAACACATACGCAGAAGACATAATCGGGGATTACCAATGTGGGTTCCGAAGAAACCGCTCAACTGTAGATCAAGGTTTTGTAATCACACAAATTTTTGAAAAATTCTATGAATACCAAATTGATATACATTGCCTATTCATTGATTTCAAACAAGCTTTCGATAGTTTAAACAGACAACAAATTGGTATTCGACTACGTAAGCTTGGAATTCCACAAAAATTAGTAAATTTAGTCAATATGACACTAACCAACACTATTGCAAAAGTCATGATACAAGGTGAACTTTCAGAACCCTTTGATGTTATCTCCGGTGTAAAACAAGGAGATGCCTTGTCGTCACTAGTATTTAACCTACTGCTACACTCCATAGTAGCCGAAATTGATCAAGGAGGCACAATTTTCCACAAAACTACACAAATATGTGCATACGCCGATGATATTCTAATAATATCCAGGAACAAATCTAACCTCTTAAATACATTTGACAAACTTGAAAAAGCAGCTAGTTCTACCGGTCTAGAAATCAACAAAGAAAAGACGAAGTATATGTTTAGATCTCCAAACTACGACAAAGCTACAGATCTAATTTTTGAGTCATACAGGTTCGAAGTAGTTAATGAATTTAAATATCTTGGTATTATACTAAGCTCTCACAATGATACAACCGTAGCAATTCATGACCGAATTCAAGCAGCTAATAGAGCGTGGTTTGCACATTTGAAACTTTTCAAATCTAAGTTGCTATCGAAGAAAAATAAACTTAGGATGTATAGATCCCTAATACGACCTGTTTTAACATACGGATGTGAATTATGGACTCTAAAGGCATTTGAAGTAAATCAGCTACTATGTTTTGAAAGAAGAATATTGAGAAAAATCTTTGGTCCAATACGAATAAATGATGAATACCGAATACGTTTTAATGATGAATTGGATATACTAAATGAAAAACAAAGCATCATAAGATACATAAAATCTCAACGACTGCGGTGGCTAGGTCATGTTTTAAGAATGCCTAATAACACAACTGTAAAAAAAATATACACTCTAACCCCTGAAGGAACCCGAAGACAAGGTGGGCAGAGAAAAAGATGGAAAACCGACGTAGAAAATGATTTAAAAAAATTAGGTGTTGTAAACTGGACACGTATGGCAGAAGACAGAATTAGTTGGAGGAGACTTGTTGGAGAAGCAATGGTCCATCATGGACTGGAAAGCTGAGAAAGTAAAGTAAGTAAGGCCATATGGCTTTATTACCAACACGATTGAGCAATAAAGTCATATTGATTTTGCAACCAAAGTGGAAATAAAGCCATATCAGTTGAAAATGTGGAAATATATTTCCCCGTAAATCCTGCTACAAAAAAAAATATTTAGCGAAGCCGCTAAATTAATTTATGGAGTTTGTAATCTCTAAGCCCGGCCGAAGGCCGGCTACGCAGAAAAAATTTTTTTTTTTGACTATCTTTAAATTAAAAAACCACATATACCAGGAACCTCGGAACTTAGAGGGGTCTAGAGGCACCAATTTTTTATTGGCAGGGTTTTTAATTTAAAGATTGTTTAACAAAAAAAGTATTTCTGTGTAGCCGGCCTTCGGCCGGGCTTAGGGATTACAAAATCCATGCATTAAACCCACCCTCTCCGCAAAGTAAACTTTTCTAGGGTAGCAGGCCTTTGCGCTATCAAATTTGTTATGCCTCAAAAAGGCCTGATAACCAAAATAGCTTTGGTTTGCAGAGAGGGTGGGTTTAATGCATGGAGTATGTAATCCCTAAGCCCGGCCGAAGGCCGGCTACGCAGAAAACCTTTATTACAAAAACACAAATCATAGAAGTCGTAATTCGATTTTTCGCCATTTCGACATTTCGCCAAAAAAAAATATTTTGGATTTTTTGACAATTTTGTTTTGCGAGAAATAACATTTTTAGACCTATCATTTTGGGCTATATGTCGCAGCTTGGGCAATATGACATTTACGGTTTTGGGCGATAAGACCTTGGGCGCTATGTCCGTGCGCCATTTCAAACTCCATAAATTAATTTAGCGGCTTCGCTAAATAATTTTTTTTTGGGTAGCAGGATTTACGTGGAAATATATTTTCACGCTCTCCGCAAAATAATGAACATTTTTAAAAAATATTGAAATGAGTAACAAAGCCATATATGGCTTTATTTCCAACAGTGGTTGGTAATAACGCCATATGGCCTTATTTCTCAACTCTTTGGGAAATAAGGCCATATGGCCTTATTGCCTATGGCTTTATTTCACCCCCCCACTTTTAACTTGTAATTTCAATTAGATATAACCAGCATAACACACACACAAGTTTCAATAACAAAGCAAAAAAATATAAAATTATTTTATTTTATTAGAAAAAAGTTAACACACATGTAAAAATTACAATTAGACTAAACACGCGTGGTGTAATAAAACGTCGTATGTTTTTGTTCTGTTTTCTTTCTCTTATTCGCAACGCAGAGTTGTATTTGGTTCTAAAAAATCTTATGATATTTTTTAATGAAATTATGAAATCTAATGAAACAAGTTTCATAAAATTTGTTCATAACATGCATGAAATTTCAATCAGCTTATGAATTCCTTCATTTAAGTAATGAAAACAAAATAATGAATCCGTTTCATTAATATCAGGTAGGTTATTTTTTTCAGTGTAAAAAATTAGAATTATTAAGAAAAGTGATTTGGTGTTGCGCCTGGCAGGGACAGGCTATTCGACTAGTACATATATATAAATAAATTTAATTCGATAAAGTCGACGTATTAATCCCCCATTGCACTTTGGCCGAATTTTCAATTTTGGCGGCAAAAAGTAAATTTTTCAAGTATAGATTTCCAAAAATTTTTTGATTGTGTTCCATTCCCAATATATTGGTAAGAAAAAATTTAAAAAAGTTATTATAGTTGGCAACACTGTCGATGTGTAAACAGCTGCTAATATATACAGTTTTTATAACCCGTGTTGCAAGTTGTAAAGCAACCAAATTTTAATAAATCTATATATTTTTTTTTTAAATATATTTTGGTTAAAAAAAATGTTGTGAATATGAATTTTAATACTCGAGGGGAGTATTTTTACGAATTCTTAACATATTTGGGAAAAAAATTTTATTTCGTAGTTATTTTTGAGTTTTTTAGGGGTAATTTTTTATGAAATTGTGAATAGTTTTATCGTCTTTCGCGGAGTATAACTTAAAATGTTAACAATTGTTAAAACAGTTTTATACATGTAAATCTTCGTAGAAAGCTCAGGTTTTATTGTATATTAATATGGTATGCGAGCGAGTGCGAAAGAATAAGTTATTAGCAAAAACGTGAATTTTGGATGGTTTTTCTCCGCAAATTTACGTGTTGAAAAACACACTAAAAACGCTTTAAAGCTTAGTGGAAAGCTACAAAAATATTTTATAGTGTTTCTTTTATTCAAAAAACTTTTTATTCTCAAACAAAAAAAAAAATTACACTCAAAAAAAATTATACACTCAAAAAAATTGTACACTCAAAAAAATTTTTTTTTTATGTTATTAAAAAACGTAATTTCCTCAAAATAAAAATATTTTTAATAAATTACTATCACTAAAAAAGTGTTTTTCTACTTGAATATGTTTTTCAACAATTGACTACAATTTTTTTTACATTTATTCGGTATTCGGCCATATTCGTCCAAAAATGTGACCGAAGCCGAATAATGGCCGAATAGTACTTTTTTGCCTACCGAATATTCGGTCAGACACTTCAAATTATTAAGGAAGATTTTAATTAAATACAGTTTTGTGAGCATTATTTTTTTTCGAAAATCCCCCTTATGGGCGGGCCACTAGAAAAAGGGGGCGTGGACCGCCCATTTTTTCTCAAATCAAATATTTTTACACAAGAACCCTGCATACCAAATTTGGTGAGGCTAGCTTGTCGGGAAATAGTTTTTGCCGCGATTTGGGGTTTTTCGGCCATAGTGCACTGTTGGAAATAAAGCCATATATGGCTTTGTTACTCATTTATATATTTTTTAAAAATGTTCATCATTGTTTTGCGGATAGTATGGAAATATATTTCCACGTAAATCCTGCTACCCAAAAAAAAATATTTAGCGAAGCCGCTAAATTAATTTATGGAGTTTGAAATGGCGTACGGACATACAAGGTCTTATCGCCCAAAACCGTAAATGTCATATCGCCCAAGCTGCGACATATAGCCCAAAATGATAGGTCTAAAAATGTTATTTCTCCCAAAACCAAATTGTCAAAAAATCCAAAATATTGTTTTTTGATGAAATGTCGAAATTACGACTTCTATGATTTGTTTTTTTTTTTTTAATAAAGGTTTTCTGCGTAGACGGCCTTTGGCCGGGCTTAGGAATTACATACTCCGTGCATTAAACCCACCCTCTCTGCAAACCAAAGCTATTTTGGTTATCAGGCCTTTTTGAGGCATAACAAATTTAATAGCGCAAAGGCCTGCTACCCTAAAAAACTTTACTTTGCGGAGAGGGTGGGTTTAATGCATGGATTTTGTAATCCCTATGCCCGGCCGAAGGCCGGCTACACAGAAAAACTTTTTTTGTTAAACAATCTTTTAATTAAAAACACGGCCAATAAAAAATTGGTGCCTCTAGACCCCTCTAAGTTCCGAGGTTCCTGGTATATGTGATTTTTTTAATTTAAAGATAGTCAAAAAAAAAATATATTTTCTGTGTATCAGGCCTTCGGCCGGGCTTAGGGATTACAGACTCCACACCGAACCAAATACGGCAGTAATATTTACGAAAAAGCATGTTGATTTGACGAAAGAACAATCATTATACAGCTAACAAAACAGGGGTGTCGATTTGAATAAAATTTTCGTTAATTTATATTTGAGATAAATTTTACGAAATTTCGTCAAATTAACAGAATTATTTTCATCAATTTGAATAAAATAGTTTATTCAATTTGAATAAATATCATCAATTTAACAAAATGATTTTCGTTGATTCTACGATATTTTATCAATTTTACTAAATTTTTCTACCCTTTCAAAAAATAAAATATCCATAAATATTATTTTTATTTTTGAAATCATATTTTTTTATTAAAAGAATATGTTAATATTTTAAAAACTTAAAAAATGTTTACTATAATAAACAAAAAAATTACAAAATAATAAATAAATAATAAAAGGTCCAAAAAATTATTTATATATAAACTTACAACAAGGGAATGAATTTATTAAAGACGAAGAAACTGCTGCCGTGTGTTCATATTTCCAATGTGTTAATTTAAGTATATTCCAGACGAAAACTTATTTATCTTTGCCTTTGTCAATGTAATGTATAGAATACCTAATAACATTAATAAAAATAAAAATTAGTTTATAAATTTAATTATTATATACATATATCATTACTTACATAAAGTTTTGTTTTCACATGAAGTTTTGTAGAATTTGAAGACGCTTTTATAATGCCAAAAAAACATGGCAAAAACTTAAAAGCTTTAGCAATTGCATAAAATTGCATGAAAAAATAAATAAATTTTAGCAAAACATAATTTTTTTTTATGACACTGCAAAAAGTAATGGCGTCCAAACTAATAATTTTAGTCAATTTGACGAAATTTAGTCAATTTGATGAAATTTTGTCAATTTTACTTCTTTAGAGGATGTAAACTTGACGAAATTTTGTTGATTTGAATAAAATTTGTTGAATCTTAAAAAAAAAATTGACGAAATTTCGTTAAAGATCTACAAAAATTTTTTGTTGATTTTACCTACGCGATTTGGTTAGGTGCATAAATTAATTTAGCGGCTTCGCTAAATAATTATTTTTTTTTGGGTAGCAGGATTTACGGGGAAATATATTTCCACATTTTCAACTGATATGGCTTTATTTCCACTTTGGTTGCAAAATCAATATGACTTTATTGCTCAATCGTGTTGGTAATAAAGCTATATGGCCTTATTTCCCATTGAATTGAGAAATAAGGCCATATGGCCTTATTGCCTATGGCTTTATTTCACCCCCCCCCCCATAAATAAATTGCAGATTTGATGGATTCAGTTCTAACTGAGGATGAGTCTGAAGGCTTGGATGACTCCATCGATGATCCAGATTATTGTTGTGATGAGCTCGAACCTGAAGATAATGCAATGAAAGCAGATTGTTTGCAACTAATGGACTCCTCAACGTTTGTGAATGCAGTTAACTTTTCGATAAATGTAAGCGATTTCAGTTTTATAACTGCAAATGAGGAAATTGACACTGTGATTCATAATGAAATTGAAATCCGTTCCGGCACAACAGCAACCACAAACAGCATTGCCAGCAACGTTTAAACCGAAGAAAAGAGCTCGATCTCCATTGCCAAGTGTAGAAGCTTCTGGACCACAAATATTACCATCAGCTGGTGGTTTCACTGGAGGTGGTTAGTATTTCATAACTATTTAAATAAAATTTTGGGTTACAAAAAATGCTCGTTTATGTATCGACGAACAAATGTGTTCAACGAAAATGGCTCATCATTTACGCCAGTATTTACCAGACAAACCGCATTCATGCACGCAAAAAAATATTTTGCCAAGCGCTTGGGAGGAATCACGTTAAACAATATTTTTTCGTATATTATGCAAAAACTTATAACATTTTACCAAGCGTTTGCTTGTTTTATCTTAAAGTTAGTAAAACTATGCAAGCTCATGGGAAATTTCTTGAAACGTTTGCAAAATTAGGTATAATTATGCAAGCGCTTGGTAAAATATTATTAGTTCTCGAATAATATACGCAAAAATCTTGTTTAATGTGATTCCTCCCAAGCGCTTGGTAAAATATTTTTTTGCGTGTGGGGTGTAAAGTTTTTTGTTTTGTGCGACAGCAACGGCTACTCGTACAGATTTGAGATATACACCGGAGCCAGAAATGATGACATCATTTTGCCCGACACTCCAAATATTGGGGTTACATAAGGCGACCAGATTTTGAAAATAAAAATAGAGGACATAAAGAAAAAAGGGGAAAAAAATTTGAATTCATAATTGTTTACATATTTTACAGACAAATTTACATTCATATAAATAACCGCCAGTACCACCAAGCGGTGGTCAACACCTCTTTAACGATGTGTTATCCTGTATACAGACTAGCGTGATTTTAAAATCACCATGTGATTTTCCTTTGAACAAAATCACATAGTGATTTACAAAATCATCTCAAATTGTACTAGCATAAAGAAAAATTGCAAAATCATCTCAACTTACCATGGTAAGTTCTTGAAGTGTGAACATGGCCTTAGAAGTGAAAATCAGGCAAAAAATTTAAAAGTTTAATTTTTCGTAAAATTGAATTGAAAAGCATCAAAAAACTAACAGAAACATCTCGCTATCTCGAGTCTGTGGTTAGATATTTAAAAACTTGTATTTTTCATGAATAAAAAATTTATGAATTTTGAAAAATTTTTATTCATGAACAATACAAGTTTTGGACCCTTTTTGACGCGGTTTAGCCCACGATAGATTATAGCCAAAACCCAAATATTTTGGGAATAATCATAAAAAATGTCAAAGTTAATTTTCAGGGCGGTACAACTTTAACCTTTTTTTGACCATATAAGGTGAGTCAGTCTTATACACGTCCATCCAACAAGTTGTACGTCGATACGGCAAGTGTATGGCCACTTTTACAAAAAGAAAATTCAGTAGGAGCATAGAGTAAAGATAATCAGAGATTTTCATACACTGAGGGAAAAAAACATATTTAAATCAAATATGTTCGTGTTTATTTTAAGTATGCTACATATTTTTGGCAAAAATTCAAATTTTAATATTGTTTTTGATTGTTTTTAACATAACATGTTTGTTTTAAAATTGCATACAATTTTGATTTAAAATTGATCACTTTAAATTTAATATGCTGTCATTAAAAGTCGTTAAAAATTTTAAAAATATCTTGTTCAAATATTTGTATTAAAAACAATATTTTTCATGGTTATTTTAAAGTTGAACAATTTTGTTTTTTGACATTTTGTTTTTTGACATTTTGTTTTTTGACATTTAAAGTTTTTTTTTCAAGATATATAATAAAGTTGGGCAATTTTATTTTAAGTAGAAACAATGTTAAAATATTGTTTTATTAAAAAAGACGTCCATTTTTTCACTTCTCTAGATGTGACGAGTTTTAAGTGAAATTTATTAAATTAACTAATATAAAATTAAAAAAAATAAAAAACTAAAGTGGAAAAGAAAATTGTTAACAAAAAAAAAACAAAAATAAATCTGAAAAAGTTAAAAAACAAAGTGAAAAAAATATAAAAACAGAAAAATATAAAAAGAAAGTGCTAGAGAATGAGGAGGGGATGTATCTATAAAATTGGCAGAAAATGAAGACTTCTTTAGTTTTTCATACATGGTATATAAGTCTTAATCTAAATGTGTTTTTTTTTTATTTAATTACATTTGTTGTATACAATTATAATTAGATAGAGTGCTACAATTAGGGAAGAAGTACATCCAAGGCTTTGGCTTTGATTTTTTTTATGTATAGCGAAAACCAAAGCCATCAAGCAATATTTAAAGCCAAAGCCTTGGATGTAATTCTACCCTTAATGTTCAATTAGAGTATACTACTTATACACTATAGTGTTAATTTTTTTTGCTGTGTTATTAAAAAATATTGTAAAAATAATTTGAAAATAAAAAAAAAAACTAAAACAAAAATATGTATTGTTTTATTTTAAATTTCATGGTTTATAAGTAAGTAAAAAGCTACAAAAGACATTTGTCCCATATTTAAATTAATATTGGTCAACTTTAAATTAAAATTTGTTGCATATTTAAATTTAACATGGCCAATTTTAAAACAATATTGTTAAATCTTGATTTTTAAATGTTGTCCACCAATCGTGGCATGTTATAAACAACTAGAAACATATTTAAATTAAATAAAAACAAACTTTGTTCTATTTCGTCACTGTTTTATATTTAATTTAAAGTTGTTTCTGTTTGATTTTAACATTTTTTTTTTCTTAGTGTAGGCTCCAAAACAATATGTCACTTTATATAAATTGGTTCTCTTAGTGTTTCTTCACAATACAGCAGCAAGCAGCAGACAGCAAAATTTTTATATGTATTTTGTTGTTGCGCCAACAACAAAATACATGTAAAAATTTTGCTGTCTGCTGCTTGCTTCTGTATTGTGAAGAAACACACCTCCGTGAAATTAGCGATGTCGCTAACTTTTTTTTTTTTTTTCTTTGATTCACAGGGTGACACAGATATGTTAAATTTTGTACTACTGCTTGCATGTATTTATGATTTCAGATTTTTGTGGAACACTTTTGTGGATGTTATGTTGATTAATCAAGATAATTACCACAAAACTGATATAACTAGGAATAAGAACCAATCTTGACAAAAAAGTAACAATAGGAAATGATAGAGGAGACTCTTACGAGTAATTTGGTGTATCACACTTATTTGGTTTCAGTTTTTTGTGGAACACTTTTATGGATTTTATCCTGACCACTCTGGGTAAGAAACATAAAACCGCTGTTGCTGGGTGTAAAGACCAATCTTGACAAAAATGTGACAATGGGAAATCATAGAGGAGACTCTTACGAGTAATTTGGTGTACCACACTTATTTGGTTTCAGTTTTTTGTGGAACACTTTTATGGATTTTGTCCTGACCACTCTTGGTCAGAAACATAAAACCGCTGTTGCTGGGGGTTAAGACCAATCTTGACAAAAATGTGACAATGGGAAATCATAGAGGAGACCCTTACGAGTAATTTGGTGTACCACACTTATCTGGTTTCAGTTTTTTGTGGAACACTTTTATGGATTTTGTCCTGACCACTCTTGGTCAGAAACATAAAACCGCTGTTGCTGGGGGTAAAGACCAATCTTGACAAAAATGTGACAATGGGAAATCATAGAGGAGACTCTTACGAGTAATTTGGTGTACCACACTTATTTGGTTTCAGTTTTTTGTGGAACACTTTTATGGATTTTATCCTGACCACTCTGGGTAAGAAACATAAAACCGCTGTTGCTGGGTGTAAAGACCAATCTTGACAAAAATGTGACAATGGAAAATCATAGAGGAGACCCTTACGAGTAATTTGGTGTACCACACTTATTTGGTTTCAGTTTTTTGTTGAACACTTTTATGGATTTTATCCTGACCACTGTGGGTCAGAAACATAAAACCGCTGTTGCTGGGGGTAAAGACCAATCTTGACAAAAATGTGACAATGGGAAATCATAGAGGAGACCCTAAAGAGTAATTTGGTGTACCACACTTATTTGGTTTCAGTTTTTTGTGGAACACTTTTATGGATTTTATCCTGACCACTCTTGGTCAGAAACATAAAACCGCTGTTGCTGTCGGTAAAGACCAATCTTGACAAAAATGTGACAATGGGAAATCATAGAGGAGACCCTTACGAGTAATTTGGTGTACCGCACTTATTTGGTTTCAGTTTTTTGTGGAACACTTTTATGGATTTTGTCCTGACCACTCTTGGTCAGAAACATAAAACCGCTGTTGCTGGGGGTATAGACCATTCTTGACAAAAATGTGACAATGGGAAATCAAAGAGGAGACTCTTACGAGTAATTTGGTGTACCACACTTATTTGGTTTCAGTTTTTTGTGGAACACTTTTATGGATTTTGTCCTGACCACTCTTGGTCAGAAACATAAAACCGCTGTTGCTGGGGGTAAAGACCAATCTTGACAAAAATGTGACAATCGGAAATCATAGAGGAGACCCTTACGAGTAATTTGGTGTACCACACTTATCTGGTTTCAGTTTTTTGTGGAACACTTTTATGGATTTTATCCTGACCACTCTGGGTCAGAAACATAAAACCGCTGTTGCTGGGGGTAAAGACCAATCTTGACAAAAATGTGACAATGGGAAATCATAGAGGAGACCCTAACGAGTAATTTGGTGTACCACACTTATTTGGTTTCAGTTTTTTGTGGAACACTTTTATGGATTTTATCTCGACCACTCTTGGTCAGAAACATAAAACCGCTGTTGCTGGGGGTAAAGACCAATCTTGACAAAAATGTGACAATGGGAAATCATAGAGGAGAGCCTTACGAGTAATTTGGTGTACCACACTTATTTGGTTTCAGTTTTTTGTGGAACACTTTTATGGATTTTATCCTGACCACTCTGGGTCAGAAACAAAAAACCGCTGTTGCTGGGGGTAAAGACCAATCTTGACAAAAATGTGACAATGGGAAATCATAGAGGAGAGCCTTACGAGTAATTTGGTGTACCACACTTATTTGGTTTCAGTTTTTTGTGGAACACTTTTATGGATTTTATCCTGACCACTCTGGGTCAGAAACAAAAAACCGCTGTTGCTGGGGGTAAAGACCAATCTTGACAAAAATGTGACAATGGGAAATCATAGAGGAGAGCCTTACGAGTAATTTGGTGTACCACACTTATTTGGTTTCAGTTTTTTGTGGAACACTTTTATGGATTTTATCCTGACCACTCTGGGTCAGAAACATAAAACCGCTGTTGCTGGGGGTAAAGACCAATCTTGACAAAAATGTGACAATGGGAAATCATAGAGAAGACCCTAACGAGTAATTTGGTGTACCACACTTATTTGGTTTCAGTTTTTTGTGGAACACTTTTATGGATTTTATCCTGACCGCTCTGGGTCAGAAACATAAAACCGCTGTTGCTGGGGGTAAAGACCAATCTTGACAAAAATGTGACAATGGGAAATCATAGAGGAGACCCTTACGAGTAATTTGGTGTACCACACATATTTGGTTTCAGTTTTTTGTGGAACACTTTTATGGATTTTATCCTGACCACTCTGGGTCAGAAACATAAACCCGCTGTTGCTGGGGGTAAAGACCAATCTTGACAAAAATGTGACAATGGGAAATCATAGAGGAGACCCTTACGAGTAATTTGGTGTACCACACATATTTGGTTTCAGTTTTTTGTGGAACACTTTTATGGATTTTATCCTGACCACTCTGGGTCAGAAACATAAAACCGCTGTTGCTAGGGGTAAAGACCAATCTTGACAAAATGTGACAATGGGAAATTATAGAGGAGACTCTTACGAGTAATTTGGTGTACCACACTTATTTGGTTTCAGTTTTTTGTGGAACACTTTTATGGATTTTATCCTGACCACTCTGGGTCAGAAACATAAAACCGCTGTTGCTGGGGGTAAAGACCAATCTTGACAAAAATGTGACAATGGGAAATCATAGAGGAGACCCTTACGAGTAATTTGGTGTACCACACTTATTTGGTTTCAGTTTTTTGTGGAACACTTTTATGGATTTTATCCTGACCACTCTTGGTCAGAAACATAAAACCGCTGTTGCTAGGGGTAAAGACCAATCTTGACAAAAATGTGACAATGGGAAATCATAGAGGAGACCCTTACGAGTAATTTGGTGTACCACACTTATTTGGTTTCAGTTTTTTGTGGAACACTTTTATGGATTTTATCCTGACTACTCTGGGTCAGAAACATAAAACCGCTGTTGCTGGGGGTAAAGACCAATCTTGACAAAAATGTGACAATGGGAAATCATAGAGGAGACTCTTACGAGTAATTTGGTGTACCACACTTATTTGGTTTCAGTTTTTTGTGGAACACTTTTATGGATTTTATCCTGACCACTCTTGGTCAGAAACATAAAATCGCTGTTGCTAGGGGTAAAGACCAATCTTGACAAAAATGTGACAATGGGAAATCATAGAGGAGACTCTTACGAGTAATTTGGTGTACCACACTTATTTGGTTTCAGTTTTTTGTGGAACACTTTTATGGATTTTATCCTGACCACTCTTGGTCAGAAACATAAAATCGCTGTTGCTAGGGGTAAAGACCAATCTTGACAAAAATGTGACAATGGGAAATCATAGAGGAGACCCTTACGAGTAATTTGGTGTACCACACTTATTTGGTTTCAGTTTTTTGTGGAACACTTTTATGGATTTTATCCTGACCACTCTTGGTCAGAAACATAAAACCGCTGTTGCTAGGGGTAAAGACCAATCTTGACAAAAATGTGACAATGGGAAATCATAGAGGAGACTCGTACGAGTAATTTTGTGTACCACACTTATTTGGTTTCAGTTTTTTGTGGAACACTTTTATGGATTTTATCCTGACCACTCTTGGTCAGAAACATAAAACCGCTGTTGCTAGGGGTAAAGACCAATCTTGACAAAAATGTGACAATGGGAAATCATAGAGGAGACTCTTACGAGTAATTTGGTGTACCACACTTATTTGGTTTTAGTTTTTTGTGGAACACTTTTATGGATTTTATCCTGACCACTCTTGGTCAGAAACATAAAACCGCTGTTGCTGGGGGTATAGACCAATCTTGACAAAAATGTGACAATGGGAAATCATAGAGGAGACTCTTACGAGTAATTTGGTGTACCACACTTATTTCGTTTCAGTTTTTTGTGGAACACTTTTATGGATTTTGTCCTGACCACTCTTGGTCAGAAACATAAAACCGCTGTTGCTGGGGGTAAAGACCAATCTTGACAAAAATGTGACAATGGGAAATCATAGAGGAGACCGTTACGAGTAATTTGGTGTACCACACTTATCTGGTTTCAGTTTTTTGTGGAACACTTTTATGGATTTTGTCCTGACCACTCTGGGTCAGAAACATAAAACCGCTGTTGCTGGGGGTAAAGACCAATCTTGACAAAAATGTGACAATGGAAAATCATAGAGGAGACCCTTACGAGTAATTTGGTGTACCACACTTATTTGGTTTCAGTTTTTTGTGGAACACTTTTATGGATTTTGTCCTGACCACTCTTGGTCAGAAACATAAAACCGCTGTTGCTGGGGGTAAAGACCAATCTTGACAAAAATGTGACAATGGGAAATCATAGAGGAGACTCTTACGAGTAATTTGGTGTACCACACTTATTTGGTTTCAGTTTTTTGTGGAACACTTTTATGGATTTTATCATGACCACTCTGGGTCAGAAACATAAAACCGCTGTTACTGGGGGTAAAGACCAATCTTGACAAAAATGTGACAATGGAAAATCATAGAGGAGACCCTTACGAGTAATTTGGTGTACCACACTTACCTGGTTTCAGTTTTTTGTGGAACACTTTTATGGATTTTATCCTGATCAGAAACATAAAACCGCTGTTGCTGGGGGTAAGGACCAATCTTGACAAAAATGTGACAATGGGAAATCATAGAGGAGACCCTTACGAGTAATTTGGTGTACCACACTTATCTGGTTTCAGTTTTTTGTGGAACACTTTTATGAATTTTATCCTGACCACTCTGGGTCATTAATATAAAACCGCTGTTGCTGGGGTAAAGACCAATCTTGACAAAAATGTGACAATGGAAAATCATAGAGGAGACCCTTACGAGTAATTTGGTGTACCACACTTATTTGGTTTCAGTTTTTTGTGGAACACTTTTATGGATTTTATCCTGACCACTCTGGGTCAGAAACATAAAACCGCTGTTGCTGGGGGTAAAGACCAATCTTGACAAAAATGTGACAATAGGAAATCATAGAGGAGACTCTTACGAGTAATTTGGTGTACCACACTTATTTGGTTTCAGTTTTTTGTGGAACACTTTTATGGATTTTGCCTTGACCACTCTTGGTCAGAAACATAAAACAAAGAAACAAAAATTTTTACATGTATTTTGTTGTTGCCGCAACAACAAAACACATGTAAAAATTTTGCTGCTCAGCTGCATGCTGCTGTATTGTGAAGAAACACTATGGTTAAAGAATACTTTTTTGACACCTGTCACTTATGTCGAGTCTGTATTAGTCTGTGGGTTAACAATGTTTGCAAAAGAAAAAATTTCATCACAGAAAAGGTCAAAATTTTTTAAGTCTACTTTTATTAGGGGTCATAAAAACCATGACAAGAAATATTTGTTTTATGTTTTTATGGCTTTAAAAATTCAAGTAGCTAACTCCTTTTTGTTATGTGACATTGCATGCAAACGATTACTGATCGATGTAACATCTTTTGCAATTCGTTAGTCAGGTAAAACCTAATAATGTGGTGGAAAGAAAATGTTTGACGTCACAATTAAAACAAACGAAAATAAGAATTCAAAAAACCGAAACAAAACCGATACGAAAGTAGAAAAAAAAAGTCGTCACAATATTGTCAAAATCGTTAATATTTGGAAATATCTGCTGTTTTTTGTTATATTGTGTAATAGTTTTCCACATTTTATAAACCAAACACACGTTGATTGCCTTTTGTATAACACAATATTTGAAATTTTTATTTGCGTTTTGTTTTTTGTCTTTGGCATTTTCATATTTTTTTGAAAAACATACTTTGATGTCTAAATTTTTAACTTTTCAAAAAGACAAAAATGTGCAAACCAATGGTTTTGAAACCAATTATAATTGGTGTTTTTCAACAATTGGTGCATTTCATTACCATTAGTAATTATTTTTTCAATTAAAAAAATTTAATTACCATTAAATGGTAATGAAAATATTTTCATTACCATTGATATGAACCAATAGTAATTAAATTTCAATGGTAATGAAAAATTCCCATCAATGATCTTTATTATATATGTCTGGTCTTTGGTATAGGCAAAGACATATATAATAAAGATGCATCAAATGCTTCTTCTTTTTACTCTTCACTAGATGGCGCTTTTTATAACTGTTTCCGGCAGTTTATTAAAAGTTCTTAATTTCATTTGTTAATGACTGAATTCTTAATTACCACATAAAAATCAATAAAGCAAATAAAAACAAGTAAGAAAATTATAGTCGGTCAAGACCGACCATATAATACCCTACACCAAGGTTTCCCGGAAAATGGATCCCATGGATCGATTAGATCTATATGTTGTAAAACCTTTAATATATGAAGAAAACACTCACAAATCGAATTTGAGTGAAATAGGCTTCTATTTGTTGACAATAAACCGCTTTAACTGAATATCGGGCGAAATTTTCACAAGGGGCCTGAGTCCAAAACTGGTCCGATGATTATCAGGTTTGATAAGGTTATTTAAGTACGCGTTTAACATACACAAACAAAATTTTAATTAAATATTTTCTATTTTCACGAAATTTGAGACATTTATGTGAAAATCGGGAAGGTGGTTTGTATGGGGGCTACAAGAAGAACTGGTCCGATTTCTTTGAAATTCGGAGTGATGATATGTGAAGACAAAACATGTTTACCATCCAAATTTCAAAGCGATACCTTCTATAATACGGTTATTAGAGTCATTTGAGCCAAAACTAAAGAGGACCTTTGTATGGGGGCTAGGTCTAAATATGGACCAATTTTTTCCAATTTCAATAGGCTTCGTCCTTGGGCCAAGAGAGACTTAAGTTTCAAATTTCAAGTCAATTGATTAAAAATTGCGACCTGTATCGTGTTTACACAAATCGTTTTTGCACTTCTTTGGTGTTTATTTGTTGTTTTTTCTAATAATAATTATTTTTTTCTTCTCTTCCGTTTCCGGAATTTACTGGAAAAAATAAGCATACGCCATCTATATTTACAATGCGCATACAAACCAGAGCCTACGCTTTTACTCGAGTAGCTCGAGTAATCGAGTAGCTCGTTACTCGAGCAGCTCGAGTAGCTCGAGCTACTCGAGTAGCTCGAGTAGTAAAACACACATTTTTTATTTTGAAACTACTGTAAAACAAAAACTATTATAGCTATTTTCAAATTTACATTTTTGGAATGCTATGGTTCCAAAGAATATGCATAATAAATATCAACTTAATAGGATTATTGTAGTGGTTTTGCTAAGCTACTACTCGAAAAAGATCGGCGAGTTTCCATACAAATGTATGAAAATTCGCCCTCCTTTGAACTTTAACGTCAAATTATAAGAATATTTTCAAAAAACATGGCATTATTTTTCACCAATTATGATCACATATACAATAAGAATACTTCCTCGAAATTTCAACTCATTTCTACAAAAAATATGGCATTGGTGATCTACTACTCGAAAAAGATCGGACGCTTTCCGTACAAATTTATGAAAATCAGTAGAAATTAGTTCTTTGAGTAGTAAAACACACAGTTTTTATCTTTGAACTCCTGTAAATCAAAAACTACTTATTATACCGATTTTCAAAATTTTTACATTTTTGAAATGGTATGGTTTCAAAGAATAAACGTAATAAATATCAAGTTAATAGGATTATCGTAGTGGCTTTGTCACACTACTACTCGAAAAAGATCGGCGAGTTTCTATACAAATGTATGAAAATACGACCTAATTTGAACTTTAATGTCAAATTGTGACAAAATTTTCAAGAAAAGATGAAATAATTTATTACCAATTATGATCGCATATATATGTATATATACCATATACTTATGGTAAAAATACTTTCTCGAAATTTCAACTCATTTCTATCAAAAATGTGGCATTGGGGAACTACTACTCGAAAAAGATCGATCCGTTTCCATACAAATGTATGAAAATAAGCCATCATTTGAACTTTAATGTCAATTTGTAAAAAAAATTTCAAGAAAACATAAAATTATTTTTTTCGAATTATGATCGCATATATGATAAGAATACTTTCTCAAATTTTCAATTGATTTCTACAAAAAATGTGGCATTGGCGAACTACTACTCGAAAATAATTGGCCGCTTTCCTAGATAACTTCATTAAAATTTGAAAAGAAAAAATTTAAATAAATTACGTAAACATTAAAGATAATTGGTTTTTTATGAAAGGAGTCATAAACAAATATTTGGAAAATCCTTGGCAATAAAATATGATGAGACCACGTGTTCTTTTATTAGGTTGTAAAATCTTTTGCTGTACCTTTTTAAAAAACTGCATATTAATATTGCACTAAAAGGTAAAATGGAAAAGAAAAAAATGTGCGTTACATAAAACGGGAATTCAAAATGGGAAATTTTAGGTAATAAAACCATTTGGGTTAAAAAACTCACAACAGGTAAATTATGCCAATATTAAAATAATGATTTAAGAAGTGATCTTATCATTGCAATTATAATTTGTAAAAAAATTAAATTTAGTGGCCTAAAAAGATTTTCACAAATTAATACACATTAAACTTCAAACAAATGCTGATTTTCAAACATTTGTATATAAAGCGGCCAAACTTTTTGAGTAGTAGTTCGCTAATGCCAAATTTTTGGTAGAAATGAGTTGAAATTTCGAGGAAGTATTCTTATCCTATATGCGATCATAATTGGTAAAAAATAATACATTGTTTTTTTTTTATATTTTCATAATTTAACATTAAACTTCGAATGAGGGGAGATTTTCGTACATTAGTACGGAATGGGGACGGTTTTTTTTCGAGTAGTAGTTCGCCAATGCCACGTTTTTTGTAGAAATGAATTAAAATTTTGGGGAAGTATTCTCACCATACATGCGATCTTAATTGGCAAAAAATAACATTATGTTTTCTTGAAAAAACTTTCAAAAAGTGACGTTAAAGTTCAAAAGACGGCATATTTTCATACATTTGTATGGAAATGGGCCGATCTTTTTCAAGTAGTAGTTCGCCAATGCCACATTTTTGGTAAAAATTAGTTAAAATTTCGAGGAAATATTCTTATCATATATGCTATCATAATTGGTAAAAAAAATTTTCGTCTTTTCTTGAAATTTTTTTCACAGTTTGACATTAAAGTTCAAAGGAGTTCGGATTTTCATACATTTGTATAGAAACTCGCCGATCTTTTCCGAGTAGTAATGTGGCAAAGCCACTACGATAATCCTATTAATTTGAAATTTAATATATTTATTCTTTGGAACCATACCATTTCAAAAATGTAAAAATTTTGAAAATCGGTATAATAGTTTTTGTTTTACAGGTGTTCAAAGATAAAAACTGTGTGTTTTACTACTCAAAGAACTAATTTCTACTGATTTTCATAAATTTGTATGGAAAGCGTCCGATCTTTTTCGAGTAGTAGATCGCCAATGCCACATTTTTTGTAGAAATGAGTTGAAATTTCGAGGAAGTATTCTTATCGTATATGCGATCATAATTGGTAAAAAATAATGTCATGTTTTTTTCAAAATATTCTCATAATTTGACGTTAAAGTTCAAAGGAGGGCGGATTTTCATACATTTGTATGGAAACTCGCCGATCTTTTTCGAGTAGTAGTTTAGAGAAGCCACTACGATAATCCTATTAATTTGATATTTATTACGTACTAGCTATACCCGGTCCGCGTTGCTGGCCCTAAGAAAAAAACTGTTTAATATTGCATCTTAATTTAAATATAGTGTCGGACAAAATTAAAGCACGGGTCCGGGTCCAGTTAGTAACCTTTGGTTCCACCCTCGGTTAGCACTTTCTATAGAGAAATCTCAACAAAATCGGTTCAGCCGTTTTTGCGTGATTTCGAAACAGACAGACATAACGTTAGGGGCGTGTCATTAAACGCATTTTTATCGAATCGTGATAATCTAAAGTTCCATGCTGCATCCTCGATTAGTACTATCTGTGCGGCAAATTTCATTGACATCAGTTTTGCCGTTTCTGTGTGATTGCAAAAGAGGAGGAAATAACTTTTTATTTATGACAAACGGGTGTAACATTTTATACCCTTTTGCTGAATCGCGCTCTATATATGACCTACTGTTCTCGGTCGGTTAGTTCTATCAGTAGTGACAGATTCGGCTTATCCGTTTTTGCGTGATTTCAAAACAGACAAATATAACGTTCAGTATAAAACAAAGGGGCGTGGCAATTAACGCCGCTTTGTTCAATCGTGGTCAGTATAGTACAAAGGGCGTTGCAATTTTGTTCCATTTTTCCAATAACGATCTTATATGGCCTACATATGCACTTAGTTAGCACTGTATGTAGTGAAAATGTCAAGAGAATCGATTCAGCTGATTTTGCGTGATTGCGAAACAGGCAGACAACGTCCAGTATAGTACAAAGGGGCGTGGCATTTTACGCCCCTTTTTCCAATCGTAGTATAACATGGCCTATAGTTCCGCACTCGGTTAACACTATCAGTGCTGAAAATTTAATTAAAATCGAATCAACAGTTTTTGATTTATTGCGGAGATTGCAGAAATAACATTCATTTCAATACAAAGGGGCATGGCATTTTACGCCCATTTGTCCGATCACGCTCTAATTTAGCACATAGTTAGTACTTGGTAAGTACTATCGTTGGTTTAAATTTCATCAAAATCGGTCCATCTGTTTTTTATATATAGATGTCATTAGTGGTGTAATGTAAAAATTGGATTTTGCCCCGCCCCTCCGCCCACACGCAAAAAATCAAAAATCTGACCGCACAGTGTTACTCCCCAGGCTATTTTGAATATTCCCTGAAAATTTCATCAAGATCGGTCCAGCCGTTTTCGAGTCCATACGGAACATACATACATACACACATCCATTTTTATATATATAGATATTCTTTGGAACCATAGCATTCCAAAAATGTAAAAATTTTGAAAATAGCTAAAATAGTTTTTGTTTTACAGGAGTTTTAATATGAAAAATGTGTGTTTTACTACTCGAGCTACTCGAGCTGCTCGAGTAATTGGCGAGCTACTCGAGCTGCTCGAGTAGCTCGAGTACTCGACTACTCGAGTGATAGGGAGCTCTGATACAAACCCTAGGGTTCTGGTATAGGCAAAGACATATAAAATAAAGATACAGCAAATGCTTCTTCTTTTTACTGTTCACTAGATGGCGTTTTTTATAACTGTTTCCGGTAGTTTATTAAAAGTTCTTAATTTCATTTGTTAATGACTGAAATCTTGATTACCACATAAAAATCAATAAAGCAAATAAAAACAAATCGTTTTTGCACTTCTTTGGTTTTTATTTGTTTATTTTTCAATTACTAATTATTTTTTCTTCTCTTCCGTTTCCGGAATTTACTGGAAAAAATAAGCATACGCCCTCTATATTTACAATGCGCATACAAGCTCTAGGGGTCTGGTATAGGATATATTAAAGTGCCCCCTTGTAGTTGATTTGGAGACTAATGTTTTGGTTGTGTAACAGACTAAGCCTTTGTTTATTCTGTTTCACAACCAAAAAATAAAAATTTCCCAAAAAATTTTCCGAAACTTTATATCTATTTACCAAAGAGAATCCTTTATAAAGAACAAAGAGAATCCATTATATAGAGATGCCATTGTGACAAAATTGCGATTTAGTACAAAACATTAATTTTAAGTTCCACAAGGGACCAAAAAGAATAATGCCTACGCACATATCTCTCAAACACAAATGGCGATCAAACCATTCTTCGTTTATTTTGAATGATTTTTGGTTTGATTTACTTACTTATTTCAGACAAAAACCATATGAATCAAATTTTATTTCATTGTGAATGGATCAAATGCATTTAAAAACACAATCTAAAATATAATATTTATATGTTAACCGTTAAATTTTAAAAATCAAATAAGGTCGTTATGTTCAATTAAAAATAATTTAGTTAAACTTAACTCAAATTTAACACATTTTTGAAAATACATACAGAGAGAATGAAATAAAAATATCTTCATTCAATTTGTAATAGATTTGAATTAATGAAAATTTTAATCATACAATCGAATGATTAGCTACACTGAAAGAATTATTGTTCATAATATTTATGAACAAATTTCATAAAACCAAATTCATAGAATCTATGAAACAATTCATTGGCTGAATGAATATTCATTAGTATTGTGAAATATTTCAGAATTTTATTCGTAGATTTTATTAAATTTATAGAAAAAAAAATCATAGAATTAATGAATGTAATTCATAGAAGAAAATGTCATCACTATGCCTTTTAATTTTTATAATAATTAAAATAATGTTACAACAAGTCTGGATTACACTTTGCGTAAACATGTAAGTTGGATATTATATAAAATTGTGTAAGTAATATAAAAATAAAGAATTTTTATTTATGGTTTGCTTGTATTTCATAAGCATTGCATTTAAGCTGAATTCACAATGACGGAGTACTCTTTGCCAGAGAGTGGATTTTGTTCCTTTTTCTTTCGCACTTACACATTTTTTGTATGATGTCTTCTCTATTTTTAGAGATGGTACTCTGTAGTACAGTGTACTCAGAGCTTCGAAGGATTTCATTCTTTAAATCGATTTGGCATTCTGAATGAAAATTTAGTGCTTGCATTCCCCAATCACATTTCAGCGAATTGAATGAATTCACTTTAGACTCATTCGATTTATAAGTAGCAAATGCACTCGATTTATTTTTCATTCGACTTTCAAAAATCGAATGCATTCGATTTTTTTTTTCATTCGACTTTTAAAAATCGAATGCATTCACTTGCAACTAAACTATTAAACTTAGGGCTGTCAATCCCGAAATCCCGAATCCCGAAATCCCGGGATTTTTGTCATAAAATGAATCCCGAATCCCGGGATTTTTAAGCTCAAATCCCGGGATTTTTGAAATATTAAAAATGTATAAGAATTTATTTTAAACAAGTAGAAAAGCTAAATTCGACTTGGCCGAATCTATGAATACCCTCCACAATGCCCTTTTTAAATTATAGTAAATTTTCTTACGTGAAAAAAATAACATTTGTGATTAGAAATATTTTATATTGTGTAAAAAACCTTTTTTTTACTAATTTTTGAAAAAAAAAATAATTTACAAATTTTTTTTTTGAGTGTAAAATTTTTTTTTTAATGTAAAATTTTTTCGAGTTTATTTTTTTTTGTTTTAGTGTGGAAATATTTTTGAGTGACAAAAATACGTTGTAAAAGATTTTTGTGACTTACCAATGTTTTTAAAACTTGTTTAACGGGTTTTGCTAATGACTTTTGAACCACTGCACTATAGGAAATTTTACCCATTTTTTGGCCAAAATTCAAAATTAAAATTTTTGCAAAGCTTATTTTTTTAGCTTTAATATAAAAAAAATACAACAAAGTAAACATCTCTTTTGAAATTTTTTGACAGAATTCATTTACTGTAACTTTATCAGCTGTTTTTCTTGCAATTTCTAAATTAGTTATCAAATAACGATTTAGTGCAGTAAATTTTGTGATAGTTTCTAATAAAAGTTTTCATAATAAAATTTAATAATTTTTAAAAACTAAAAAATGGAAAATAATGTCGAAGTTGTGTACTTTAATGATATATAGTGAAATTTTAGTGAACTTATCTAGTAGATCGATTAAATTGGAAAAATTTAAGTGACCTTAACTTGAACTTATGAAATTATGAATTGGAATTTTATTTAGACTTACAAAAAAATGATAGCATATGTTAGCTACAAAACCATATAAGTTCTCTAGGACAATCAATTACCTTCCAAATTTATCAAATTTCAAGGTCGGATATTTGCAAACTTTTTTTAAAAATGTATTTTTCCAGGTGACTACTGCGCGCAAAATTCCCATTTATTCAATATATGGCGACAGAAACACAACGAATATGACGAAAGAGCCTCTATTTGTGCACATTTCTTTTCATACATTTCATAAACTTTAAAAAATATATAAAGGAGTAATCAAGAATATTTTGTTCAAGTATAAATATTAAAAGGCTTGAAAAAGTTGTAGGAGTGGAAGTTTTTGAAAAACAGCATGATGTTTGGCTTAAAGGCAATACTTGGATAAGAAAATGTAAAACGCAGCCTGCACCCACTAAATCGAAACCTGGGCGACCGCAATTAACTTTTTTTGTCAAAATCTGCGAGAACAAAAAGACGAATTACAGCAAAAATCTCTAAAGATCTAAATAGGGAAGTTGAGCCCCTAGCTTTTGCTTCATCTGCAGCTGCTAGTAGTGGCATTTTGAAATGTAGTTAACGACTTGGAACTCAAAAATCAAATTTTTTAATAAAATCCTTATTAAAAAGTAGCTTTGACACTTCTTAAAATTGTTAAAATAAATTTCTACTGTTATATTCGAAAGTTAGTGTACACTCAAAAAAATAGTAAAAAACTGTTTAGAAAACCATATCTATATATATAAAAGAGTAATGTGACTGACTGACTGACTGACTGACTGACATACTCATTCATCATCGCCCAGCCCAAACCGCTGAAGCTAGAGACTTGAAATTTGGACTGTAGGTCCACCTCCCGGAATATAGATCCACTAAGGCTGGATTTTTGCCAATGTTGATTCTAAGGGGGTAAAAAGGGTAAAAAACTGTACTTTTGGTACTTTTTATATCTCCTGAAATAATGGTCATAGAGACTTGAAATTTGGACTGTATGTTCACCTCCCGAAATATAGATCCAGTAAGGCCGGATTTTTGCCAATGTTGATTCTAAGGGGACAAAAAGGGTAAAAAACTGTACTTTTTGGTACTTTTTATATCTCCTGAAATAATGGTCACAGAGACTTGAAATTTGGACAGTATGTTCAGCTCCTGGAATATAGATCCAGTAAGGCCGGATTTTTGCCAGTGTTGATTCTAAGGGGGTAAAAAGGGTAAAAAACTGTACTTTTGGTACTTTTTATATCTCCTGAAATAATGGTCACAGAAACTTGAAACTTGGACTGTACGTTCACCTCCCGGAATATAGATCCAGTAAGGGTGGCTTTTTGCCAATGTTGATTCTAAGGGGGTAAAAAGGGTAAAAAAATGTACCTTTGGTACCTTTTATATTTCCTTAAATAATGGTCCAAGACACTTGAAATTTTGAATGTAGGTTCAGCTCCCGGAATATAAATCTACTAAGCCTGGATTTTGCCAATGTTGATTCTAAGGGGGTAAAAAGGGTAAAAAAATGTACCTTTGGTACCTTTTATATTTCCTTAAATAATGGTCCTAGACACTTGAAATTTTGAATGCAGGTTTAGCTCCCGGAATATAAATCTACTAAGGCTGGATTTTTCCAATGTTGATTCTAAGGGGTAAAAAACTGTACTTTCGGTACCTTTTATATTTTCTTAAATAATGGCCCTAGAAACTTAAAATTTGCAATGTAGGTTCACCTCCCGGAAAAAATATTCACCAAGGCTGGGTTTTTGCCAATGTTGACTCTACGGGGGTAAAATGGAAAAAAGTGTACTTTTGGTACTTATTTTAATTTACTGAAATAGTGGTACCCTTAATAAAAAGCACCTTTTATAAAAAGTACCTTTTATAAAAAGTACCTTTTATAAAAAGTACCTTTTATAAAAGGTACCTTTTATAAAAAGTACCTTTTATAAAAAGTACCTTTTATAAAAAGTACCTTCTATAAAAATTACCTTTTATAAAAAGAACCTTTTATAAAAAGAACCTTTTTTTAAAAAGTACTTTTTAAAAAAAGTACCTTTTATAAAAAGTACCTTTTATAAAAAGTACATTTTATAAAAAGTACCTTTTATAAAAAGTACCTGTTATAAAAAGCACCTTTTATAAAAAGTACCTTTTATAAAAAGTACCTTTTATAAAAAGTACCTTTTATAAAAAGTACCTTTTATAAAAAGTACCTTTTATAAAAAGTACCTTTTATAAAAAGTACCTTTTATAAAAAGTACCTTTTATAAAAAGTACCTTTTATAAAAAGTACCTTTTATAAAAAGTACCTTTTATAAAAAGTACCTTTTATAAAAAGTACCTTTTATTAAAAAAAATCTTTTTTAAAAAGTACCTCTTATAAAAAGTACCTTTTATAAAAAGTACCTTTTATAAAAAGTACCTTTTATAAAAAGTACCTTTTATAAAAAGTACCTTTTATAAAAAGTACCATTTATAAAAAGTACTTTTATAAAAAGTACCTTTTATAAAAAGTACCCTTTATAAAAAGTACCTTTTATAAAAAGTACTTTTTATAAAAGGTACTTTTTATAAAAGGTACTTTTTATAAAAGGTACTTTACCTTTTATAAAAAGTACCTTTTGTAAAAAGTACCTTCAATAAAAAGTATGTTTTGTTAAAAGTACCGAAAGTACACTTTTTGGTACTTTTTTATTTCCTGAAATAATAATCATAGAAACTTGAAATTGGAAAAGGTTCCAAAAAATATAATGGTCACAGAAACTTAAAATTTGGAATGTAAAATCCTTCGGTGAAAAAAAAGATGTGGAAAAGTACTTTTTGGAAATTCCGTTTCTTAACGGGGGTAAAAAGTACTTTTAATATTTGCTGAAACAATGATCCTATATAATTGAAATATGGAGTATATGATACTTCGGTAAACAAAAAACATTCTGGAAGAGGTACTTTTTGGAAATTCCGTTTCTAATGGAGGTAATAAAGTGTACTTTTGGTACTTTTTTTGTTCCTGTAATAATGACCTTAGAAGAAGGAGATGGAATTGGAAATGAAATGGAGTAGAACGGGGAACAAAATGGAATAGAGCAGGGAACAATATGGAATGATATTTTTTACTCAAATTTTTCGTGTTTAGCTTTTTTCTCCATATTTTTTCCCTCTCTATATTTTTTTACTCAAACTTATTTTTTTAATACCAATTTCTTTTTTCACTGAAATATTTATTCACGCAAAATCCAAAATCCCGACATAAGGGCTCGAAAATTGTCAATATATTTTTCCCCCGGAACGAACATGATAACATACCAGCGAAGTTATTCAAATTTTATTGTTTAAATTATTCATTGAAATATTTTTTTATGGAAGACTTAAACGTCCACAAGTAAATAAAACAAAGACTACGTAGGGAATTTTTTTTGGAAATCGATAGAGTAATCCTGATCCTTCTATTATCCATTATTCAACACATCCGGTAACGAAGTACCGGGATTGTAAGCTAGTAATCTATAAAAGATCTAAAAAATCTTAGATGCGAAAACTTATAACCCCGGAAACCCTGTTTTGAACTAATTGTTAGTAAATTTTTTAGGTAAATTTACTAACAAGGGAAGTATCTCAACCCTTATGAACCGATTTGCTTGAAACTTAAAATATATATTAATGAGACGATTTTAAGGTCGGGGTGTCTCGGCTTATCGGCCATATCGGTGTTTAAAAATTTCGTTGTCCCCTTATGAAACCATGTGGACCTTCGGGAAAATTTTGATAACTTCCGAACTAACAGGAATATCGTCTAGGGCAAAAATACGGGTCGACTTAAATTTAATAAAGATTATTTCTTATCTATATGGATATCGTAGGTCTATGTCTTCACATAAGTACCCCCCAAAATTTACACATTTTTAAGAAAAAAATATTTAAAGAAGCCGAATTTTTACAAGGTTATGCCCCCATTGGATAGGCATTAAAAAAACCTTTCTTCTCATATATAAACATCATATAGTTTCTTAGAAAGAAATGGCTAAAAAATCCAAAAAACCATTTTTTCGCCATTTTTTGACCCATGTTTTGAACCCCTAAATCGCTGATATGGCCGATAAGCCGAGACACCCCAACCTTAGAATTGTCTCTTTTATATATATTTTAAGTTTCAGGCAAATCGGTTCATAAGGGTTGAGATACTTCCCTTGTAAGTTTTTTTTGAGTGTATGAAAAACTTTATGAGTCACTACCTATTAAGGGTCTTCCAAAAGTCAAATCCAAAAATCATTCAAATCGGTCCAGCCGTTTGGCTGTAAATAATTTTGGCCAAAAAAAGGGGTCAAATTTCCTATAGTGCACTGGACTGATTTGGCTGAAATTCAATATGGACCAGCTCAGGGTAACGACAAATATATATGCTAAGCTTCAGCATCCTCAGAATCGCCTTTAGAAAGTAATAGTGTTTTTTATCTCGTAAATTCGCGAAAAACCCTTGCCGTATAACTTTTGAACCAATGAACCGATTTTGCTGGATTGCAATACCAACCTGACCAGGTAAATGCCCAACATATATGCCAAACTTCAGGAGCCTCCGTAAAGTCTTTCAAAAGTTAGCGTGTTTTCAACAGACAGACGGACAGACGGACGGACATCGCTACATCGTCTTAGAATTGAACGAGGATCATAAAAATATATACTTTATGGGGTCTTCGACAAATATTTCGAGGTGTTACACACGGAATGACAAACTTATATATACCCTCTATCACTAGAGTGGAGGGTATAAAAATACAACTTTGTTCAATTATTGTAACACTAGCTGTTTCGCACCCGGCGTTGCCCGGGTTGAACAAAATATTATATAATGAATAACAGTTTGTAATGCCCTATGGTTGCATCCTACGCTAGCACTACATCTGGTGAAAATTTCAATTTCGCATTACTTTACACCACCTCTGTCCGATCGCGCGCTGATATGACCTATTATTGCCGCCTTGTTTAGTACTCGACGTTTAAGCGTGATAACCGAATAGGCAGAAATATCTTTCAATATATTATAAATGGGTGTGGCAATTTACGTCCCTTTGTTCGATCGGACACTGATTTGGGTCCGCATCGGTTAGTCAGTTATTAAAAATTGGCTCAGCCGTTTTTGCGTGATTGCGGAACTGTCAAAAATACACGCCTTTGCCCAATCACGCGCTAATATGGCATATTGTTCCCGCCTCGGTTAGTAAGTACTATATATGTTGAAATTTTATTAAAATCAGTTAAGGCGCTTAAGCATAATTACGGAACAGACAGAAAATAACTTTCAGTGTGGTCCAAAGGGGCGTAACAACTTATGCCCCGTGGTCTAAACACGCTCTATTATGGTTTATTATTCCCGTTTCGGAAGTACTATATGTGGTGAAAAATCCATTAAAATCGGTTAAGCCGTTTAAGCATGATTATGGGACAGGCAGAAATAACTTTCAATGTAATACAAAAGAGCGTGGGATTTTACTCCCCTTTGTCAAACCACACTCTTTTGTGGCCTATTGTTTCTTCAAAATCAGTTAAGCCGAATAAGCGGCATGATTATGGGACAGGCAGAAATAAATTTCAATGTAATAGAAAAGAGCGCGGGATTTTACTCCCCTTTGTCAAACCACACTCTTTTGTGGCCTATAGTTCCTGCCTCGGTTAGTACTATTTGCGGTGGAAATTTCTTTAAAATCAGTTAAGCCGAATAAGCGTGATTGCAAAAAGGGCAGAAAGGTGGTGCAATAAATTTAACAGGGCGTGTCATTTTATGCCCCTTTGTACGATAGCTCATTTTATGTTCTATAGTTCCCGCCTCGTTTAGTACTATCTGTGACGAAAATTTCATGTTAATTTATTCAGCCGTTAATGCGTATTTGCGGAACTGATAGAAAAAACTTTTAGTATATTACAAAAGAGCGATGCAACTAATGCCTCTTTGTCCAAACGCGCTTTATTATGGCAGTCAAAATAATTTGAAATTAATACAAAGAGCGCCATTTTAAAACGCCTTTGCCTAATAACGTGCTGATATGGCATATTGTTCCCGCTTCGGTTAGTACTATCTGTGTTGAAAATTGCAATAATATCTGTTCAGACGTTTAAGAGTGATTGCGGAAGTGGCAGAAATAACTTTCAATGTAATACAAAGGGGCGTGGACTTTTACGCCCATCCTTCAGAGCGCCCTCCTATTATAACCTATAGTGCCCGCCTGGGTTAGTACTATGTGTGGTGAAATTTTCATTAAAATCGGCTCAGACGTTTAAGCGTGATTACGGGACAGGTAGAGACAGGACAAAGAGCGGTATTTTAAAACGCCTTTGCCCAATAACGTGCTGATATGGCATATTGTTCCCGCTTCGGTTAGTACTATCTGTGTTGAAAATTGCAATAAAATCTGTTCAGACGTTTAAGAGTGATTACGGAACTGGCAGAAATAACTTTCAATGTAATACAAAGGGGCGTGGACTTTTACGCCCATCCGTCAGAGCGCCCTCCTATTATAACCTATAGTGCCCGTCTGGGTTAGTACTATGTGTGGTGAAATTTTCATTAAAATCGGTTCAGACGTTTAAGCATGATTACGGGACAGGTAGAAATAACTTTCAATGAAGTACAAAGGGGCGTGGCATTTCCGCCCCTTTGTGTGATCGCCTCCCTATTATGAACTATATTTCCCGCTTGGATGTATGTGGTGAAAATTTCTTTAAAATCGGTTCAGCCGTTTAAGTGTAATTGATGAAAAGGCAGAAATAATGTTCAATATAATAGAAAGGGGCGTGGCATCTTACGCCCACTTGGCCGATCGGTCTCTCATATGACCTATAGTTCCCGTCTCGGTTAGTAATATCTGTGGTGAAGATTTTATGTAAATCGGTTCAGCCGTTTATCCTTGATTGTGGACAGACAGACAGACTGAAAAACCAAAGGATGCCACGCCCCTTTGTAAGGATCTTATATTTACAAAAGGTGGGCGTAAAAAGAGGCGTGGCTTCCAATCAAGATGCGGGATGGCATATATTTCCTTGCAAAAGGCGCCCTATTAGAATGCCAAAGTGCATGTTTATCGGTAACAAACATCCAAATATAGTACAACAACCAAATATATTGAAAAAAATCTGAAATTCACAAAAAGTGGGCGTAAAAGGAGGCGGGGCATCCAATCGAGATGCCATTGGTGCCAGTTTTCATTCCAGGAAACGTACTATCTACATGCCAAATTTCATTTGAATCGGTTCAGTAGTTTTTTTCTGAAAGCGACACAAACAAACAAACAAACAAACAAACTAACATGTCATTTTTATATATATATAAGGATTTACATAAACAAATTAAAACTAAAACTTTTTTTTTATTTGATCGTAGCTTATTTGGCTGAGCTGAGAATTTAACCCAGGCTTGCTGAATAATAGTCCAACGCACTAACCATTAAGCCACAGTCACGGAGCCCTTTGACCAAAGTTTGCAGGTTTTGGCGAAAATTTTCCAAAAACCGAAACTTTGATCGAAACGGGTAAATTTAATCCGACTGGCCTCTAATTTGTAGCACATAAGTTTTAGGCGTAGGAGAATAAAATTTTTACCGGACGTTCAAAATTGGAAGAAAAACTTTTTTTATACAAAAAAAATGCAAGTCTAATGTATTATATTATTACTTTTCTCCTTTAAGTGTTTTTATTATTTTAAATTTTCTTAAAATTAGTTTTAAACTTGTACAGTGCAACAACCAAAATCGGAATGGAATTCCATAACAAACCCCTCAAGGCCTTTTTTAGTTCGTTGCTAAATATTTAATAATAAAAATTTCTTGAAAACTGCATAAGTGGCGTATACTTAATTTTTTAATTGCCTTAAAATAACAATCAGAATAATTAGAAATCATTTTTTTAATAATTTCGTTGTAGCGAAATCGACCCAAGAATTTTCGTGGGAATCAAACCCACGACTCCCTGCTTAATAGGCTAGCATGCGACCAACTAACCCACAGTAGCCCCCTTAATATGCACTATAAAATTGATACATAAATAGTCTACTATTTTTTAACTTTATATTCAAAGAAATTTAATCCCGGAATCCCGAAAAATCCTGGGATCCCAAAAAATCCCGTGATCCCGAAAAATCCCGGGATCCCGGGATTTCGATTTTCAAATCCCGAATCCCGGGATTTTAAAAAACCGATCCCGTTTGACAGCCCTAATTAAACTACAGTTTTATATATAATTGAAAGGCAACAAGTTAATATTTGATAGGTTATAATTCCAGGAATAAAAACATTTTTTATTTTTAATTTGTTTAATCTTAAATTTGGTGCAAACTGATTTTGTTTTTATGCCTTTTAATTACAGTATAGGGGGTACACTCACTTTGTCATTCCGTTTGTAAAACATCGAGAAATCTGTCGAGGGCCCCATAAAGAGAATCGCCGCCTAAAATGCAAAACAAAGTGACAAAACTTTTTTCAAAATCAAGTTATTGATTGTGATGTATTGTATTAAAATATATGACTCCACAAAGTTTTACTTCTATATGGTCAAAAGTTTTACAATCGAAATTTAAAAATATAATATCTTTTACTTTCAAACATTTGTTGGTCCCCCTATAAAATTATCAAAATGTGATTTGCTAGTTGTGATACACTTCATTAACTGAAACCATTTTCAATTCAGACCTATCCAATGAAAAATGACGGACTTATGAATAAAATCAAAAAAATGTTTCACAACGTTTTTAGCTGCTACTTTAAAAAAGCAAAATGTGTTGTTAAATTTTTTTTAGCGATCATTGCTTTTTTGTCAAGCAAATGAAACAATTTTATGTCGGATAAAGTATAAAGGCCTGAACTTGGACCCAATTTTTTGAGGTACGAACACTTTTGTGGGCGTAAATATGTATAATAGGGTTATAACTTTTTTTGTCAAAAAAAGCTCATCCAACCACGCGATGTACAGATAACAAAAATCATTTCTTTAGTTTATTTTCATTCCCCAGGAATATTTTTTTTTAACTTTTATATTATACCCTCAAATGATAATTATTTAAAAATTATACTACTGAACATTTTGAAAAAATATTGATGCGACTGGGCCGCGACCTTCACAGTTAATTGCAATTGTTCTACTGATCACAAATCTGGTCTCCAGACATCACATCAAGTTTTTGGGAAAATTGTTGTCAAAGTTAAAAAAATCGCCGTTTTGTTCATTTTTGCCAAATCATAGCGGATGAACCCGATATGATAACGACTTAAAAATAAGTCGAAGCTAAAGCTTAAACATTGCTCTTAAGGATTCTGAACTCTTTTGGTCAGTCGCCTTAACCCCTAGGGCACCAATTGTCTCTCAATGATGTCTTGTTCCCAAAAAACGATTTTTGCCGCTACAAATCATAGAGCTAAAACACCTCAATTCAACCGAGGAGTTGACCGCACCCCCTCCAAATTTAATGAAATTAAGTACTGGGGTTTACTTTAATAAAAAAGAGATTTTGCCAATTTTTCAGGCTTCTGGTCATTCCAGTATTCGAGATATTCGGTCTTGATAATTAACAAAATTGTATATATTTGACAAAAGTGTTTTGAGATAAATAAAGATAACTCGAAGAGTAATAACAATACAGGTCTCAGTCAGGTTGCGAATAATAGGTAATGAGACAGCCTTTACAATGACATTCCCCAAGATTTTTTTTGAAAAAGGTCAAAGTTCATTGGTTTTAACCTTAATTTTTGGAGAGCTATATCTCAAAAAACGATATTTTTAAAATTTTGGAAAAAATATATATTGTTAAGAATCACCTATATTACTTTAGTTTAAATTTTCAGGATGGAGTCTTCATTGGAACTTTTTATATTAATATAAACATTGTGATAGGAAAGAAAAAGCGGTGTAATTTCCCTTAGAAAAAAAAATATTTTTTTCTCTTTGAAATTCTGGTACCAAAATTCATTTTTCTAAATGTTTTTGACGTGCTGAGTCCAAATATGACCTTTGAACTGGCCTATCACTATTACTTTTCAAGATATATGCACCTAAATGTTCAAAAAAACACTGCAATAGCGTTTTAGCAATTTTCACACATTTAGGTGCAGATATCTCGAAAACTAATAGCGATAGGCCAGTTCAAAGATCATATTTGGACTCAGCACGTCAAAACATTCGGAAAAACGAATTTTGGTACCAGAATTTCAAAGAGAAAAAAAATATTTTTTTTTCTAAGGGAAATTACACCGCTATTTCTTTCCTGTCACAATGTTTCTATTAATATAAAAATTTCCAATGAAGACTCCATCCTGAAAATTTAAACTTGAGTAGTATAGGTGATTCTTAACAACATATATTTTTTCCAAAATTTTAAAAATATCGTTTTTTGAGATATAGCTCTCCAAAAATTAAGGTTAAAACCAATGACCTTTGACCTTTTTCAAAAAAAATCTTGGGGAACGCAATTTTAAAGGCTGTCTCATTACCTATTATTTGCAACCTGACGGAGACCTGTATTTTTATTACTTTTCGAGTTATCTTTATTTATCTCAAAACACTTTTGTCAAATATATACGATTTTACCAATTTTCAAGATCCCATATCTCGGGAAGGAAAACTACCAGAAGTCCAAAATTTTGGCACTATGATTTTTTTGTAACAATATTTCAAGTTTCATCAAATTCGAAAGGGGTGAGGTCAAATATGCTACTTTTTTCGGTTGAATTGAGGTGTTTTAACTCCATATGAAAAAAAAAACCTTATTCGAATGGAACGCCACCTTGACCACAATTTTCTCAAAAACCAGATGTGATGGAAAAGTGTGGAGACCGGATTTTTGACCAGCAAGACTAATCGTCACCTTATTATTGTTTTGCTCCATACGCCATTTTTGAAAAAAATGAGTTAGGAATGGAATATATATAATATAAATATCCTCATTCTTACTCCGAAGTCCGTTTTTTAAAACATCTTTTCAAATTTGAGATATCCAGCATTTTCTAAGAAAAAACACACCATTTTGACGTTTTTTTGAAAATTTGCGTTATAAAAAAGGCTCTAGATTATTTAAAAATTAACGGATCTTGCATATTTTTGGAATGAAGATTAATTATGTTGGTACTATTCTACGTACAAAATTTTAATACCGTAACTCCGTAACATTTCAAGAAATGTCATATTTGCCATTTAGGTTGTGTGGGAGGTAGGTGTGTCCATTGACCGATCATCCCCATTTTTAATACCATGCAACCTGACTATATAAATGTTCTAAATACCCAGTTTTGTCGATCTAGCTCTTTTTGTTTCATTGTTATTTTGTTTGGCATTGAGAACTCATTTGCTCCATATCACACAAAAGTCCCAAATGTGTAAGCAAAATTGGATATGGAGCATAATACCATAAAATCTTATTTTCTTAAAGGCTTAAAATCTTTTGATCTATTGTATGTAAAATTCTGAAAACTAGAAGCTTTGTTAACAATATATGTAGCAATAAATGGTAAACATTAAAACAAAATCCATCGATTACTTTTCGAGAAAATTTGTGGTAAACCTATTTTATCGTTTTTCTCGAAACCGAGTTGTTGGCGTATGGAGCAAAACAATAATAAGCTGACGTAATGTAATCAAGTGTATAAGCACAGACTAATACAGACTCGACATAAGTGACAGGTGTCAAAAAAGTATTCTTTAACCATATGGTTGATATTTTCAAATTATTCTACGAATTAGGTTAGAAAGAGAAAACTGATATAACGCGCCATAAGAAAAATGGATGCCAGATCGGTTTTTGTTGTTTCACTCACTCCTAAGTCGTAGAAAGTGTTGCCATGTTAGCGTAAAACGGACTTAAAACCGCTGTGTTTTCTCCTAAAATCGCTTAGTTTTTCCCCAGTTTTTCTTATAAAACTCTGCTGTCGAGCAATGGGTATGCAGCAGCTAAAAGTTATAAAGTTGTTCACTTGGCTTTTTTGTGGGCTCAAAAATTGGACCAACATTTTCTATTTGTATACAAAAATTTCACTAATACTATCACATATTTAAATTAGAATAACAAGAAAATCTAATAGGAATCACTAATACTGTCGCAATTTAGAACATTTTGTGACAAAAAATGTTGGTCCGAGATTTGAGATTTCTCCAAAAATTGAATAAGTCTCCACTGCCATCTCTTTCTTTATACTCTTTGCTGTCGAGTCTGTATTTAGTCTGTGGTATAAGGTCGCGTCCCAGTCACATTTTCGATGTTTAGTAATGTTATTAGAACATTGGCATCGTCAGAATCGAATAAGTTTCGCACATGTGTATGTATTAGTGACGGCACGCGCGTGTAACTTTTGACGTTTCATACAAAACGTAAACAAACAACGAAAATACAAATGCAAAAGCTCACACGTACAGGCACACGTATTCTAGGCAGAGAAGTAAATTTAGTAGTATTTTGTATGCGTCCATATTGAAAGTACCAAAATAAGCACTCGTGTTACATGTCTATATGGTCTGTGCTTTATATGTACTTAAAAAATGTTAAAAAAACTACTTATTTTGCGCGACACCGCCATGTTAAATTCACTAGAGTTTCAGCAAAGTTAGAACTACTTTAGCAGCAGTTGAACTACTTTTTATTAACATTTTAGTATGTTCTTTTTTTGCTGGGTTCAATCGAATGAATTCCAACACTGATAGAAAAACGCTTCATATCGCTAATGAATGGAATTCATTAACGTTGTTTCATTACAACAATGAAATATTTCATATGCTGAATAAATTTCATACATTTTTTTATTTTATTTTATTAAGAATTACCATATAATTACAAATCATATACTAATTTTACCTAACCGAGAACTAGTAACAATGACCTTCGTCTCGTTGTAGCGAAACAGACCAAGGCGTCTGGTGGGAATCGAACCCACGACCCCCAGTCTCATAGGCTAGCACGCTAATACAATGCGTAAGAAAAAAATAAAGCATAAAAAAAATTGTTATTTTGCTTACTGAATTTTCCGTAATATCCTACCGCCGTTTTTACGTAAAGTATGTCCAATTTTTTTTTTTAACTAATAAACTTACTTTAAAAACTACTTTTAAATTTATTTAAATGATTTGTATCCTTTTTGTTTGTAATACATATATTATATTTTTAAATGGTTGCATTTAACTTAAAATATATTTAACTGTTGTTAGCGATTTTAAAGGATTGGCGCTTTTATTTTTAAAGAACAGTGTAATTCAAAAACTTAAATATATAAAGACTATGCAAGAGTCAATTCTTTTTGACGTTTAAAGGTGGTGTTAGTTTTACAAATGGTATCTGGGAAAGCTGGAAATTTTGTTTACCTTTTATTTATCGTTTAACTTTGCTGGTTGTTTTGATTTAATTATATTCATTTCTTTTTTTATTACACTCAAAAAAATAAAACTGTAAAGTTAACAAATTTTTTTTTGTTAACTCGAGTTTACTGGCTTTTTAGCAAATTTTTAGTTAAAATCAGCATTTTAACTACTTTTTCTAGTTAAATTTACGAAAATACTAGTTTTGTACAAATTTTGAATTAATTTTTTTTGTTGACTTTAAAACTGAGTTTACGAATTTTTACTAATTAATTTGCTGATTTTTTGTAACATTTTTGTCAAGTAAAAAATTTTAAACATTTCTTGTGTAGCCTCCTATGCAAATCTCATAAGTCCTACTTAAGCTGAACTTAATGCTGTGAAAAAAAATAAAAAATAAGTGAAGTGTTAGTGTTTAAAACCAATATTTACCAAACTTAAAATTTTTTAATGAATTCAACTAATAAAAAATGTTACGAAATTTTCAGCTGAATTTTTAGTTAAAATTACGGTTTTTTTGCTACATTCATTCTACGAAAAGTTAACTAAATATTTTTTGTTAAATTAACTAGAAATTTAGTAGGTTCAAAATCAGGTGTTTTTTTAGTTAAATTTAACTAAATTTTTTGCTAACTTTACAGTTTTATTTTTTTGAGTGTATGTATTTTTTTATTTTCAAGTGACACAACAATAATTTTCATTCATAATTTTGAAATTTAGTTTTCGTTATTCCCAAATCGTTCCCAAATGCTTTCCAAAAAAATATTGCCATCTGTAGATAACGACTTCGTTATTACTGAAACTACTATTCATGAGTTACCCCTGATACAAGCTCTAGGGGTCTGTGTCTTTGATAAGATATATCATAACGCCCCCTGGTAGTGGATTTGAAGACTAATGTTTTGGTTGTGTAATCTGTTTCACAACCAAAAAAAAAAACTTCCCAAAAAATTTCCCGAAACCTGCTTGCATGTTTTCAAACTTACACTCAAAAAAAAAACACTGTAAAGTTAGTAAAAAATTTAGTTAAATTTAATTAAAAAAGCACCTGATTTTGGGCCTACTAAATTTCTAGTTAATTTAACTAAAAATATTTAGCTAACTTTTCGTAGAATGAATGAACACTCAAAAGAAAAACTCTGTCAAAAAATCTGTAAAACGGCTTTCAATTTGAATAAGCAATCTTTTTGCAGATTGTTCTGCTGAGAAGGATATTTTTACTAAAATCTCTGTCATTCAGTTTAAGAAATTAACAGACATTTTACTATGTTTATACTGATTTTGTTTGCTGAATTTCATTATTTTTTCAAGAAATTTTTTTATATAAAAAAAAGCAGAACAGATTGTTCTGCTGAAATCAGCAGATTGCTCTGCTGAAATCAGCAGATTATTCTGCTCAAATCAGCAGATTGTTCTGCTAAAATCAGCAGATTTTTCTGCTAAAAGCAGCAGATATTTCTGCTAAAATCAGATTTCTCTGCTGTCGAACAACACACATGTTTAATAACTAAAACGTCAGATAAAAGTATAAGCTTCCGTAGCGTAGTGGTTAAGAAGTGTACTTTCAAATGGGAAGGTGGCGAGTTCGATGCTGGCTGGCGGCGTATGTTTTTTTTTTTTTCTTCTTATATTTATTCACCTCTTATGACAGATATTTAGCAAACCGTGTCTGCTAAAATCAGCAGATTTCTCATATGGCTCAAAATGGGTGCAGAATTTAAAAACCTAAATTTAACTAAAAATTTAGCTGAAAATTTCGTAAAATTTTTATGTACATATTTACAAAAAAATTAGTTGAATTCACCTAAAATGTTTGTTACTTTTCGTAAACTAAAATTAACAAAATATTTTAAAACATTTTTTTTTTGCATTTTTAGGTTGACATTTTTTTTTATTTCACCGAACACTTTAAACACTAACACTTCACTTATTTTTTTCTATTTTTTCACAGCATTAAGTTCAGCTTAAGTAGAACTTATGAGATTCGCATAGGAGGCTACACAAGAAATTTCTTAAATAGTAATCACTCTTTTCACTTAACAAATATGTTACGAAAAATCAGCAAATTAATTAGTAAAAATTCGTTAACTCAGCTTTAAAGTCAACAAAAAAAATTAATTCAAAATTTGTTCAAAACTAGTATTTTCGTAAATTGAACTTAACGAAAAAAGTAGTTAAAACGCTGATTTTAACTAAAAATTTGCTGAAAAGCCAGTTAACTCAACTTAACAAAAAAAAATTGTTAACTTTACAGTTTTATTTTTTTGAGTGTAGGCTCATCGGAGAGTGCGTTTTTTTCTAGTTAAAGGGTTAAAGTTAATTATCGGCCGAAAATGGGTCAATTTTGGATAGGGTTGGCGGGGATGTTAATTCTGCTGCAGCATCTTTCGTTTTCTATTTTAAATGGTAATGTACAAAATCAATGAGATCCTTCAATAAAAAATCTTTAGATAATACACTGAGGAAAAAAAAACATATTTAAATCAAATATGTTCATATTTATTTTAAGTATGCTACATATTTTTGGAAAAACTTTAAATTTTAATATTGATTTTGATTGATTTTAACATAACATGTTTGCTTTAAAATTGCATACAATTTTGATTTAAAATTGATCCACAGAAAATAATATCGTAATTTTTTTTTTTTTTAATTAAAAATGGAAATTTAACTTCAATCAAACATTTTAATTGATTCAATTAATGTTTTAATTGAATTCTTAAATTTACTGAAAACAAAAATAAAATAAACAAACGAAACCGGTTTTGTATGCATTAGTGTTAGTAGCCAATGAAAAAATAAAAATGCAAAAAACAACAAAAAAAAAACTTTTGAACTATTGTTTTGTATATTTTGGTGGTAGCAGCCAATGAATACATAAAAACGCAACAAAAAAATTTAGTTTTATTGTTTTCTTTAAGGCGAGTAGTCGTTGCGGATAAAGTATTTTGCTAATAAAATGTGTACAGTTGAAACAAAAAAAAATAATATGAGGCATTTGCCTTGTGTTTTGCACATAGAAATATAATATTTTTTTTTTTGTTTCAACTTTACTAAAGCGACAAAAATGCATGCAATAACAAGATTTAAAAATAAAAATGTAATTTTAAATAGTTATTGATATTATAAAATACTACTATAATTAGGCTGACCATACGTACTGATTTTATCAGTACACAGAAAAAAATATGGAGGAAACAAATTTGAGTAATCACTTGTTTAAATTTAAAAACAAAAATTGAGTAATTTTTTAATTGACACAATTAAAAATTTACTCAAAAATTTTAAAAACAATTTAAGTAAATAATTTAATAAAAATTTAATAATTTTTTTTTAACTCTCATAGTTTTTTGAATTCTCGTTTAGTTTATAGTTTTTTGTGTATGTATATGAAATTTTGTAATCGACTTTATAAAATTTTCCTATGTTTTTGAGACATAAATAGTTTTGGTAAAGTTTGAAAAAACAAGTTTTTTGTTTTTTTTTTTTTTTTTTTTTTGTAAAAAAATTTAAAACTTTTTTAAACTTAAAAAAAAAATATATAAATTTTAAGTAAATTTGTAATTGTGTCAATTAAAAATTTACTCAAATTTTTTTTCACACATTTAATAAATTTTTATTAACAATTTACTCAATACTATTAAATCGTTTACTGGGGCAAAATTGAGTAATTTTTTACTCAATAGTATTAAAAATTTACTCAAATATTTTTTTTATTTTTTTCTGTGTACATGTACTGATTTTTGATCACGTGTACTGATCAAAAAACGTTGTACTGATTTGTACTGATTTTTTGAAATATGTACAGATTTTTGAACATTTTAACATAAAAAATAATTTTATTCGGAAATTCGATACAAAAATATGAATTTCCATAAAATAACTTAAGTCTGACAATGAAATAATTTGAATTATTTCCAAGGAGATAAGAGTTCCTTAATCAAGAGGAAAATGTATCTGAACATGAAATTATTTAGATCTTCATAAATTTATATGAAAAGGCGCACAGAATTTTTGAGGTTTTCGATAACGAAAACTTTAAGATGATGGATTTTTTGCATGAATCCAAATGATTCTGAGAGGTTCGGTAAGAAAATGACATCAGAATTTATTGCAAAAAGCGCTCAGTATATCATTAATTAATTAATGATTAACTAATTAAACATGTGCTCATTTGCTGGGAAGTTTTCTAAAAGAAAAATTTATCAAAACTTAAGGAAAAATGTCCTCAGAGTCTGAGGAATTTTCTTTTTCTCAAAACATGTGGGTTTTTGTTTTATTTTCTGCACTGAAGTTATTTAAAGTCAACTAAATTTTCTGCAAAATAACGAAAACAGTTTATGGCAGTAGTTTTTTAATAGTTGCTTTTAAGTGAAATACTACTATTTGAACTCAAGTTTAACCGAAATTTTGTGAGTGCTGAAGAAATCATCAGTGTTTTTCTATAAAAACGAGTCTTCTGAGAGTTATTTCTAAAAGAAAGAAAAAAAAGTTTGTACTGGTTTGAGTTTAGAAAAAAATGGTCACCCTAACTATAATGTCTCTATGCAAAACTATACCCACTGTTTATATTTAATAAAGAAAATAAATTTCTTAATAATATAAAACAAAAAAATTCTATGTTTATGTATGTTTATTTATTTTAGGGCATTTTTTGAAGTTTAACTTTTAAAATTAAATTGAGTTTTGGTCTTTTTTCAATTAAAAATTTTATGTGAATCAATAAATCTATATTATTGATTTTCAATATTATGTTAATTTTTTTTAGTTTATTTAATTACAATTTTAATTGGTTTTCCATTTTATTTTCAATTAAAACTTTAATTGATTCAATTAACAAATTAATTAAGTTTTTAAACTATTTTCAAACAAAATGAGTAATTAATATGCGCATTTTCGTGATAGGTCCGAAATCAATTAATTTTTTAATTGAATCAACGAATTTCGTAATTGAAATTCATTTTTACTTTTTTCTGTGTCCCTTTAAATTTAATATGCTGTCATTAAAAGTCGTTAAAAATTTTAAAAATATCTTGTTCAAATATTTGTATTAAAAACAATATTTTTCATGGTTATTTTAAAAACAATTTTGTTTTTTGACATTAAAAGTTTTTTTTTCAAGAAATTTAATATAGTTGGGCAATTTTATTTTAAGTAGAAACAATGTTAAAATATTGTTTCATTAAAAAAATGTCAATTTTTTTACTTCTCTAGATGTGAAATTAATTTAAGTGAAATTATTGAAATTAACTAACATAAAATTAAAAAAAAAATAAAAAAACTAAAGTGAAAAAGAAAATTATTAACAGTAAAAATAAAACTGAAAAAGTAAAAAAACAAAGTGAAAAAATATAAAAAAAAGAAGTGCTACAGAACGAGGAAGTGATGTATTTATGTAATTGGCAGAAAATTAAGACTTCTAACTTTAGTTTTTCATATATGGTATATAAGTATTAATCTAAATGTATTTATTTTTTACTTTTGGTATTTAATTACATTTGTTGTAATTAGACGTAGTGCTACAATTAGGGAAGAAGTACATCCAAGGCTTTGGCTTTAATTTTTTATGTATAGCGAAAACATAAGCAAACGAGCAATTTTTAAAGCCAAAGCCTTGGATGTAATTCTACCCTTAGATGTACAATTAGAGTAGTGTTAATTTTTTTGCTGTGTTATTAAAAAATATTGTAAAAATAATTTGAAAATAAACAACCCGAGTAAAAAAGTTTTATATATAATTTTATATAATTATATAAAATTTGATAAAATTATATATAATTATATAAAATTATATGAAGAAGTTTTTGTTTTCAAAAAATTTGATAAAATTATATAAAATTATATATAATTTGATAAAATTATATGAAATTATATCCGAATTTTTTTTATATAAAATTTTATCAAATCTTATATAATTTTATATAATTTTATAAAATTTTATCAAATTATATATAATTTGATATAATTTTATAAAATTTTATATAAAACAAATTTTGATATAATTATATATAATTTGATAAAATTATATATAATTTTATCTAATTTTATAAAATTTTATCAAATTATATATAATTAGATATAATTTTATAAAATTTTATGTAAAAAAAATTCGGATATAATTATATAAAATTTTATCAAATTATATATAATTTTATCTAATTTTATCAAATATATATAATTATATATAATTTTATCAGATTATATATAATTATATATAAACTTTTTTACTTGGGAAGTAAAAAAGTTAAATTCGGCCTTGCCGAATGTAGTGATACCCTCCACAATTTCTAAAAGATTATTGCAAAAAACATTATTTAAAAGGAAATTACTTTTGAAAAAATAAAATTTTTTTGAAAAAAAAATTTCCGCGAAAAAAAATTTTGGTAAAAAAAATCCGCGATTTTTTTCTTTTTTGTCAAAAAATATGTTCGTACTTGTTTAAATACCATTTGGTGTTCAATTATGTTCACATATGTCAACCAGAAGCCGAATTAAAGCATTTTGTATTTTTAGGTTATGTTGAATGTACTGAAATTTTTGAGGTGTGCTTACATTTTCGTTCATAACTTTTGAACAACTGAACCGATATCGCTCAAATGCAATACCAAACTTCTCGGGAGAACTTCCAATAAATATGTTAAGTTTCAGTCATCTCTGTGCAATATTTTGTCCGTGACGGCATTTTCCACAGACAGACAGACAGACGGACATCGCTAGAATGTCTTAAAATCGATCGGGCATCATGAATATATATACTTTATGGGGTCCAAGATCGATATTTCGATGAGTTACAAACGGAATGACAAACTTATATCTCTATCACTAAGTGGAGGGTATAAAAAAACTACAACAAAAATATGTATTGTTTTATTTTAAATTTCATGGTTTATACTTAGGTAAGTAAAAAGCTGCAAAAGAAACAAAATGTCCCATATTTAAATAAATATTGGTCAACTTTAAATTAAAATTTGGTGCATATTTAAATTTAGCATGGCCAATTTTAAAACAATATTTTTACATCTTAATTTTAGAATGTTGTCTACTAACCGTGGCATGTTAAAAACAACTAGAAACATATTTATATTAAATAAAAACAAACTTTGTTCTATTTCGTCACTGTTTTATATTTAATTTAAAGTTGTTTCTGTTTGATTTATTTTTTTTTTCTTAGTGTATTGTGTTATTTTATTTCCGCCTAAGTAGTGGTCAATGAACAAACGAAACATATTTTTAAATTTCACAAAAGTTTTTATTTGGAAATATTTTTTTTTTTTTAAGTTAATTTTCACTTAAAGAAAATTTTCTATTTATTTTACTTAAACAAATTTGTGTTTAAGTATTTTATTTCAACAAATATTGTTGCAAGTAAAAATATACTTACTTACTTACTTGAACTTTTCATCAAGTAAATACAAAATATTTGTACTTGAAATGTTTAAGTATACATAAATACAAAAATACTTGAAAAAAAATAATACTTATGTATTTACAGGTTTGGATGGTAAGTACTAATACTTTTCCACATTTTTCTTTTAACAACGGTTATGTTTTGAAATTTGAATATTTGTGTGTAATTGCATTTTATAAATTTTTTATAATTTTCGTTGCATATAGGCGTATTCGGATAAATCCACCAACCACCTGTAATGCGATTTAAGATAATTTTATTGATAATTTCATTAATAAAGCAGATTTTAATATTAAAAGTCAAGTTAATGGGGCTTATTTTTTTGTTCTCAAGCTTGATGCCAAAAATGGTCTTAAAAAGTTAACTGCCACGCCCATCTTTATAGAAAATTCTTTTTACAAACAAAACCCTTAGAAATTCTATTCAGAACCTTCGATTTCGAAAGCCGATAACTTTCTTATGTGTTATACAGACCAGGGGGTCTACTGCGTAACTCAAATCGAACAGAATTTTTATTTCTAAAATAATGTAATAAAAAAAAATTTTATTCAAGAAAAATTACTTGTAACTTGTAAGCGCTTCTCCAGACAATGTAAAAAGAGAAAAATATAAAAATTTACATACACGGTTGTGTTGATTTTAAAGGGTTAAAAATTTCTGAATTCGAACGCTTTCTTTCGATTCGAATTACGCAGTAGACCCCCAGTTATACGTTATACAGACCAAAGATCAACTGCACAATATCAAGTGACATCTAAGCTTTAATCAGTTGATAAATCTTGCCTTTTTGACCCTATCACATTTTTTAAATTACAGTAAAAGCCAATATCGGGAAGTAATTGTCGTCTAAACACCACAAAATTTGAATTGAGAACGCCATAACCTTTGAAAGAATTGATATTTTTATTATGTACAATAAAAATAAGGCAATTGCGTTGCAGTTTAGCTTTTAAACTATAAAACTAATTGCATTTTTAAAAATCAAAATTCCTTTTCAATACTTTATACCAAATCTTCTTGTAAAATATTACATAATTTATAAGTAGATTTAAAACTTCTATAATGAGTACGCAGATTTCGTATCAAAAAATTTTTGATGTCTGGTTCAAAGCATCCAAAAATCAAAAACTGTTCTTACTTTATTTTAATTTACCTTATTGTTTTAAAAAATTATAAAATTTAGTAATATTGAACTTTGTATTTTTTACTTTTTTTGATTTTAAGTCAAATAATTACAAGTAATGAATTACAATAAATTTAAGAATATACATTTTAATACAAAAAGAGATTTTTTTCGCACACTTGCAAGACGTGGAAGTTTACTTTTTATGCCCATATGTTATGTCAAGTTTGGCATAAAAAATGGGCAAAATTAAAATAGAACTCGAAACTCGCTTTAGAGATGGGCGTGTTCAGATATATGCCAATCTGATTACGTCCATGCATAACATATATTATAAAATTTGTTTGAAAAACAATTACACAAATTTAAAAATCCGATTCTTGTTACCAAATGGTTTTTAATATAATACTCTAAAATTTTAAAAGAGGCGTGGCACTTGGCTGACGCGAATTTTACAAACAAATATTGAAATCAGCGCACTTAAAAACTGTTAAAAAATGTATATAAAAACATTTAAAAATAAAACAGTAACAGCAAATAATAAAAAAATAAAATTGTATGGTCGGTGGGCGTGGCAGTTCACTGATCACGCCCATTTTTCTGAAGTTTAAGTACTTCGTTAAAATGATTCATACCAGTTTTCAAAACAATATCTTCAAAATTCGAGATTTGTCCTTCTAATTTGGCAAATTCTCACACTGTGCGGCGGCGCGCCGCTAATTTTGAGCCACTCGGCTTGATTTACTGGCATAAAAACCTATCGGAAAAAACCAAAATAATATGTATGCTTTGTTTTGTTTTATTATGAGCGTGACATCTTTCTTTTCTTTGTATACACAACAGAACAGGTACATACTTTTTTGAAACATTGCAAATTAATTCTGTTTTTTTTTTATACCCTCCACTTAGTGATAGAGGGTATATATAAGTTTCTCATTTCGTTTGTAACTCATCGAAATATCGGTCTGGTACCCCATAAGGTATATATGGGGCATTCCATGTGAAATCGGACACTTTGAAAAACTTTTTTTTTAGATTTTCCCAATTTGTTTACAGTTTTTAGTACCCTTCGAAAACTCCTTTGTGGTAAATTTTCTGATTTTTTTGATGACCCGTTCAAAAGATATCGAATTTTTAAAAATTGGTAGTTTGTTCCTTTACTCAAACTTCTTTTAATCATAACTTAGGCGCCCCAGTAGGCTAGTTGGTAGCGTGCTAGCCTATGAGTCTGGGGGTCGTGGGTTCGATTCCCACCAGAGGCCTTGGTCTGTTTCGCTACAACGAGACGAAGGTCATTGTTACCAGTTCTCGGTTAGGTTAAATTAGTATATGATTTGTAATTATATGGTAATTCTTAATAAAATAAAATAATCATAACTTCTTCAATAATGGTCCAAATTTCAATTTTTTTTTTCAAAATTTTTGTTTTTTTACGTACTTTCTAAAAAAAAGTCCCAAAAAGTTCTTAAAAGCGCTCTAGTATGCGATTTTTAATTATTAAAATTTAAATCTCATTTTTGATAATGTTTGTACTCTTCTATTGATTTTAAATTTTTTTGTGTAAAACTTCTATCAATTCAACAAATTTTTTGCCGAGGAAGATCGTGGGATAACGATTATTACTATTTTTTAAAATTTTTTGAAAAAATTTTATTGTAATTTTCCAATTTTAAAATCATTTTTACTGCTCCAACGGTGCGTCATAGAGGGGTCCTTTATAAGACCGACCCCCACTAATTTTTACGTCTTAACATTTCTTTGGAACAAACTAATACCCTATCTCCAATTTCTAAGGGGGCTCCCACACAAAACGACATTTTTTAAAATTTGTTCCAACCGCTCTAACTGCCCTAATAGTGCTCCAAGAGCAACAAAATGTATGACTGACCCACAATATTTTTTTAGTCCAAACATTTTCTCTGAACACACCTACCCTCTATCTTTTACTGTTGAGGCGGTCCCCATACAATTTTTTTTATTTTTTGTAAATTTGTTTTATTTAATTAGCTTCTACCGGTCCAATGGTGCGTCCGAGAGGGGTCATTAGTGAGACCGACCCCCATTTATTTTTACCCAACAACATTTTTTCAAAACTTACCTACACCCTATCTCCACTCCCTAAGTAGACTCCCATACAAAATTACATTTTTATAAAATTTGCTCCAACTGTTATTTGTATGGGAGCCTACTTAGGGAGTGGAGATAGGGCGTAGGTACCCAAGCAGAAATTGACGACGGTTCTAAAAAAAAAGCGTTCTGAAAGCTCTGTAACAAAAAAAAAGCATTCTCAAAACGCTATTTTCAAACGCTTTGCGAGCGTTGTTGAAAAGTGTTCTGAAAGCTCTATAACAAAAAAAGCAATCTTAAAACGTTTTTTTGAAACGCTTTGCGAGCGTATTCGAAAAGCGTTTTAAGAGTTCTTTATATTTATTTTTTTTGAAAAAAATTTCTAAGTTCCGAAACTATTTTTGAATAACAATTTTTTGTCAATTTTTTTGTTTGTTTTTTAAGTAAAAAAAATCATAAAAAATGTTTTTAGATTTTTTTTTTTTAAATTTTCTAAGTTTCGAAAATTTTTTTAAGTTTTTTTGAGTACAAAAACTTTTTTTTCGGATTTCACTTTGTATCAAACAAATTATTATAACCGAACTAAAACAGAAATTCTTTACTTTGGGTTTTTAAAGCGCTTTGATGACTTAAAAAAAAAACGTTCTCAAAGCACTTTTTTACATCGCTTTTAAAACGCTTTAAACCTAGCGTAGATCGATGTTATCATTCGGATCATCTGAAGGCGCTTTGAAGTTGGTATACAGAACGCTCGTACAACCGTCTACAACGCTTTCACAACGCTTTTGCGATTGTATTTTTCTGACTGGGTATGTTTTGAAAAAATGTTGTAGGGTAAAAATAAATGGGGGTCGGGTCTCACTAATGACCCCTCTCGGACGCACCATTGGACCGGTAGAAGCTGATTAAATAAAACAAATTTACAAAAAATAAAAAAAATTGTATGGGGACCGCCTTAACAGTTAAAGATAGAGGGTAGGTGTGTTCAGAAAAAATGTTTGGACTAAAAAAATATTGTGGGTCGGTCATACATTTTGTTGCTCTAAGGGCACTATTAGGGCAGTTACAGCGGTTGGAACAAATTTTAAAAAATGTCGTTTTGTTTTAAGACGTAAAAATTAGTGGGGGTCGGCCTTATAAGAGACCCCTCTATGACGCACCATTGGAGCAGTAGAAATGATTTTAAGATTGAAAAATTACAATAAATTTTTTTCAAAAAATTTAAAAAAATAGTAATAATCGTTATCCCACGATCTTCCTGGGCAAAAAATTTGTAGAATTGATAGAAGTTTTACACAGAAAAATTTCAAAAAAATCGAAGAGTACAAACATTTTCAAAAATGAGATTTAAATTATAAAACTTAAAAATCGCATACTAGAGCGCTTTTAAGAATTTTTTGGGATTTTTTTTTAGAAAGTACGTAAAAAAACAAAAATTTTGAAAAAAAAAAATTTGAAATTTGGACCATTATTGAAGAAATTATGATTAAAAGAAGTTTGAGTAAAGGAACAAACTACCAATTTTTAAAAATTCGATATCTTTTGAACGGGTCATCAAAAAAATCTGAAAATTTACCACGAAGGAGTTTTCGAAGGGTACTAAAAACTGTAAACAAATTGGGAAAATCTAAAAAAAAAGTTTTTCAAAGTGTCCGATTTCACATGGAATGCCCCATATATTCATGATGCCCGATCGATTTTAAGACATTCTAGCGATGTCCGTCTGTCTGTCTGTGGAAAATGCTGTCACGGACAAAATATTGCACAGAGATGACTGAAACTTAACATATTTATTGGAAGTTCTCCCGAGAAGTTTGGTATTGCATTTGAGCGATATCGGTTCAGCGGTTCAAAAGTCATGAGAGCACACCTCAAAAATTTCAGTACATTCAACATAACCTAAAAATAAAATCCTACTGAATATGACACTAACTGGGGTGTTTGAAACCGGTATAGGAAATACCAGAAATGTCTATAATTTTTAGGAATTCAATTTTTCTTCTGCATTTTTTCAACTTGAACCCTTATAACAAATATAATTAGAGCCCGTGCTCGATCTGTACTTACAGAAAAAATCAAATAAATTACTGACAAAATATGTCGCCATTAGGCACGTCTCCGAAACAGAAAATGCAAATTCCTTCATTTGTGTCTGCAATTCCAGAACATGTTGGTAACCCTTGCGAAATAATGTAAGAGACAAAAAAGTTGAAAGAAAGTATGAGGTGAGGTTGAGATTACTCGAAATAGAATTGTAGTGTTGGAAACTGTCAAAATTTATTCTGTAGAAACTATAAATATTCACATATATAAAAAACAGTTTTCATTAACAAGACAAACCGACATTTAAAATCCTACTGAAGATGACACTAACTGGGGTGTTTGAAACCGGTATAGGAAATACCAGAAATGTCTATAATTTTTAGGAATTCAATTTTTCTTCTGCATTTTTTCAACTTGAACCCTTATAACAAAATGCTTTAATTCGGCTTCTGGTTGACATATGTGAACATAATTGAACACCAAGTGGTATTTAAACAAGTACGAACATTTTTTTTTTGACAAAAAAAGGAAAAAAAAATTTTTACCAAAACTTTTTTTCGCGGAAATTTTTTTTTTCAAAAGTAATTTCCTTCGGCAATGCGCGCATCTGACAAACAGAGCGCTGTTTCGGCCTCGTCATCGAAGTCTGGTAAAAGGTTGCGCTCGCCCGACGAGAAACCTTTACCTAAGAGATCTAAGGTGACCGGCAACGTCTGGACTCAGTCTTTTAGTGAAGTGGTTAAAGGTAACTTCGTTAGGGATGTGATAAACAGGCAAAATGGGGATTGTAGCATTCCAAGGGACAAGTGGAGTTTAGTTGAAACTAAACTAAATGAAATCTATTATAGGCTCCTTGAGAGTATGCCTGATTTTCTCCCTACTACTGTCAACGCAGGTTGGTATCAGGGGCGAGTAAAACTCGTTGCTTTTGGGAACGAAAGATCCGCAGCCGTGTTTAAGGTTGCCATTAGCCAAGTGGGAGAGTTATGGTCTGGAGCTAGACTGGACGTTATGGAAAAACATGATATCCCCTCGCAACCCAGAGCTCATGCATGGATCCCAATGGCTACAAATGACACTGCGGTGATTCTTAAGATGATAAAAGTCTGCAATCCTGACCTTCCAACTCAGAATTGGCAAATTGCCAGATTGGGTGAGATGGAGGGCGCTCGTCGTCAAGCAGTGGTCTTGGTTAATGAGGAATCGCTTCCGCTTTTAGCCAGGACTGACGGCATTATTAGATTTGGATTTTTTCATATAAGAGTCAATGTCTACAAGGGCGACCAGAAGACTATTTTGGACGCAGACAAGCCAGTGGCAGAGTCGGCTGGGGAGGAGAATCTGGAAAAGGTTGATATTCAGCTGGCCGATTCTAGGCTGATGGGAGATGCATCTGGCATTTTTGAAACCGAATCTGGTAAAGAATGCGATCTCTGTGATGGCATGGAGAATAAAGCTGATGCCACGATGGGTGACATTCAAGATGAGGCCCATGCAGTGAGGAATTCGGAGAGTTCTGTTGCCTCCGATTCAGAACAGATGGGATATATATCTGGCTTATTCGAAACCGAATCTGGGGACGAATGCGACCTCTTTGATAACACGGAGGATGAAGCCAATAACACGGTGGTGGAAAGGATGGTGGAAATAAAACAAGATGTTGCGGTTCCTACAAATAAACCTCCATCACTGTAAGGCAGCCTCAGTTGTACTCTTGCTGCGCCTGACGACAGGAGCAGTTGACTTGGTTTTTATCCAAGAGCCCTGGGTGCGGGGTGGCCGGGTTTGCGGATTGAAGACCCCTGGGTTTAAGTTGGTGGTTGCCAAAGGTGAGGGCTCACCAAGAGCCTGCATCTTGGCAAAAAATGGCTTAAATATATTCTTTTTATCAACTTTTAGTGATATGGATGTTACAGCGGCTAGCTTAGAGCTTCATGGGAAGTCTATTTGGCTCGCCTCTGCGTATTTTCCTAATCCGGGGTCAATACCCCCGGAGAAGGTTGTCGGTCTAATTCGGGAGTCTAAATCTAGGGGACACCAGTTAGTAGTGTGTTGTGATGCTAATGCACATCATTCGATATGGGAAAGTACAGACACAAATGATAGAGGCGAATCACTTTTGGAGTTTTTGTTAAGCACTAACCTGTATATTTGTAACAAGGGTGGTGAACCAACTTTCGTTACAAGTACGCGGCAAGAGGTTCTTGACGTAACACTTGTATCAGATACATTGTCTGATAGAATTGATGACTGGAGAGTTTTGGAAGAGCATTCTTTCTCAGATCATCGCTACATTGAGTTTTTACTCAGGGAGCGTGCCCCGGTTGAGACAGTCTCTAGAAATCTGAGGAGAACAAACTGGGTGAAATATAGGGAGACTTTTTCTTTGCTTTTGGATGAAGTACCCTTATCTGAACCACATAGTTTGGCGGAAATTGACCGTCTGGTTGACCATATAACAAATGTTTGTAATAGGTGCCTGGATGCGTCTTGCCCTTCTGCAAAGCCTAGAGGGGAAAAAAAGCCACCTTGGTGGTCAAATGAGTTGCAGACGAGCAGAGATTCCTGCAGAAAGCTTTTTAATAAGGCTAAATTTTCAAGAGCGGACGAGGACTGGTCTGCATACAGGCTGCAACTTAAGAGTTATAAAAAGATGATCAGAAATGCAAAATGTGATTCTTGGAAAAACTTCTGTGGAAACATAGAAGACGTTTCTGAGGCATCCAGGCTGCGCAAGGTTCTGGCTTCTTCTCCTTGCACCCTGGGATACCTAAAAGATCCTAATGGGGTGTGGTCTTCCTCCAGTGGAGAGTCGCTGGATCTCCTTTTAAACACGCATTTTCCGGGCAATTCCATGACGCCGTTTCAAGCTTTGGAACGTTCTGACGCCCAAGCATCTGAAATTGCTTCGGAAATAATAAAGATGCCAACATTAATCTGGGCGATAAAAAGCTTCAGGCCCTATAAATCCCCGGGACCTGATGGTATAATCCCGGCTGAGTTGCAGCAAGTGTCGGACTATATAGCCCCGTTGCTGTATAATCTATACACAGCATGCATCAACTGGTCGTATATTCCTTTAAAATGGAGGGATACCAGAGTCGTATTTATCCCGAAGGCTGGGAAAAGTTCCCACACAGCTCCGAAGGATTTCAGACCAATTAGTCTGTCTTCTTTTTTGCTAAAGACAATGGAACGAATGATAGACTCATATTTGCGTAGAGTGATTGACCCGAGGTTGCTTTCGACAAAGCAACATGCATACAGCAAGGGACGATCAACGGAAACAGCTCTTCATGAGCTCGTTGGTACCATCGAGAGATCGCTTTCGGTAAAGGAGTACACTATGGTGGCCTTTCTTGATATTGAGGGGGCTTTTAATAATGTCATCCCAGAATCGGTCTGGGAGTAAAGCGTGAAATCGTTTTAATGGTGGAAAGCCTACTTGCCAGTAGACGTATAACGTCTGAATTGGGAGCGTCCGTCATGTCTCGATTTGTCAATAGGGGCACACCACAAGGAGGTGTTCTTTCGCCGCTTCTTTGGAACCTGGCACTGAATTCAATGCTACTATCTCTAGAAGCACGTGGTTGTCATGTTGTCGCATATGCTGACGATGTCGCGATAGCGGTAAAGGGGAAGCATCTGCCAACATTGAGGGACATTCTTCAGGGTTCTCTGAAAGATCTGTCTAAATGGGCAAGAGACTGTGGTCTAGGAGTTAATCCAAGTAAAACAGAGCTTGTTTTGTTTACAAGGAAAAATAAGATTCCTGCTTTTGATCCTATTTCTCTGGACGGCACTGAAATCACCTTCTCAGATGGAGCCAAGTATCTTGGAGTATTTCTAGATAGGAAGTTGAATTTCAGGCGTAACATTGAGGAAAGGGTGAGAAAAGCAACGATTGCTTTATATTCCTGTAAAAGGGCCATTGGAAAACGATGGGGTTTTAGCCCTCAAGTCGTTCTTTGGATCTATACAGCAGTGGTGCGTCCAATTTTGCTGTATGGAATCATTGTCTGGTGGCCTGCTTTAGAAACAAAAGCGAACTGTGTCTTTATCACGAAGGTACAGAGAATGGCGTCGATGTGCATCACTGGTGCTCTTCGTACTACACCTACGGCTGCATTAGAAATCCTCCTTCACCTGATACCATTGGACATATCCCCATCCAGGGAGTCTCGGATGGGGGATACTCCGGGTAGTGGAGCTACCATAAATTTTTACACAGATGGATCGAGGCTGCATGAACAAGTGGGCTTTGGGGTCTATTCGGAAGAGCTTGGATTGAGCCTGGCTCGTAGACTGACAGATCATTGCAGTGTTTACCAGGCAGAGATGCTGGCAATAAAGGAAGTGGCTGACTGGTTGAGCTGCAATGTCTTGTCTACAACCGCAGTCAACATCTATACTGACAGTCAAGCCGCGGTCAAGTCCCTGGATTCAATGTTTCTGAAAACAAGATCTGCCCTTAACTGCCGCACGTCTTTAAATGAGATGACCAAGCAGTTTAACATACGACTCATATGGGTCCCAGGGCACAGAGACATTCCAGGGAATTGCAAAGCCGATGAGCTTGCAAGACTAGGAACTACCTTACAGGTTCCAACAGAATTGGAATGTGTTGGTATGCCTCTAGAAACTTGCAAGCAAAACCTACGGCTTTGTTCTGCGACGGAGACTAATCAAAGATGGGAAAATGGATGGACGTGTGAGACAACACGACTGATTTGGCCTTCTCTTAATCAGGGGCGCACAAGTGAGCTGATATCGCTTCCAAGAGGAGAGATTTCGACGGTGGTTTCTATAATTACCGGACACTGTCTTATAGGGAAGCACGCAGAGCGGTTAAATGTGCCGTCGAATGACTTTTGCCGAAGTTGCATGGATGAAGAGGAGTTGGAAACTATCGAACACTTTATTTGCCATTGCCCGGCACTTTCTGGTCAGCGAGTTGCTTCACTGGGATCTAGGGAGCTGTACGATCTTTCTGATTTGTCGGATGTCAAAATTCAACATCTAAGGAGTTTCATAAGATGCTCAAACTGGTTTAACGACAGGGACTAGTAGGGAAACCTTTTACGATCCCGTGGTATCACAATGGACCTCAGAGTCTACGTGTGTTGACGTAAAACGTCAGCAGCCACTTACAACCTAACCTAACCTAACCTAATTTCCTTTTAAATAAAGTTTTTGGCAATAATCTTTTTGAAATTGTGGAGGGTATCACTACATTCGGCAAGGCCGAATCTAACTTTTTTACTTGTTTATAAATCAGTTTTACCAAAGCATTTCGTTTTTTTTTTATTCCATACAAATTTTGATCAGGAGCGGTGAAAATTTGAAATAAACTATTAAAAAAACAAAGGTAAATACAATCAATTTATTTTGTTTAACATTTTATTAATATAATTTTTTTCTTTTATGATTCCAGATAAATACACCAAAAAATTGTCATTTCATGTCGAAATTCTATACAACCAACTGAAATGAATTGCTTTTTAAATAAATAAATATCAATAATTTAAACGTTTAAGAAATTTTTTAAATAAAATTTCAGACAATTGTAGTAAAAACAACTGTATATAAACAGTTGTTTTTATTGTTTTAGTAGTAGTTTTGGCATAGGTTGTTTTTACCGTCTTTTGTAGTAGTTTTTACTACATTTTGTAGTTGAAAATCAATAGTTAAAAACAACAACAATATGTTCAGTTGTTTTTACCGTAATATGTAGTGGACGCCTTTTCAACAACAAAATGTAGTCTAAACAACTGTCTTTTGTAGTAGATTTTACCGACATACTTTTTTGAGTGTAAGTACAAATTTATCATTCGGTTTTTCCCAGCAAAAATTTTGCTGAAGTGGCAGCAGCTTTTGGAAAGGAAACTCGAGTCAAGGAACGCATCCAAACCTGCTGAATTCATGCATGATTCGCTTAGGCGATGTCACACTTTAGAGCGCTAGTGGAATTTTCCGAAAAAGCGCTTTTAAGATGCACTGAAATCACGTTTCCTTAGAGCGCTGATTAAAGACTTCTTTTATACCGCTATAAAGATGCATTGAAAATACAAATTGTAATTCAGAAATTTCCATTTATATTTCAGAAATTTCTATTTTTATATCAGAAATTTCCATTTATATTTCAAAAACATCTATTTATGTTTCATAATAAACATGCATCACAGTAGTGCGGCTTCAGCTGCTCTACTCATGACTCTTGTAGAAAAGTCATATGATGTGGCACTCATCCAAGAGCCCTGGGTGAATGCCACTGGCGAAATTCAAGGGCTTTCGACGCAGGAGTACGATTTAATTTTCTCGCAAACAAAAGGTATAAAACGTGCTGCTATAATGGCTAAAAAAACTTTAAACTTTTTTCTTCTACAAAAATATAGTACAAATGATCTAGCAATCGCAATATACAAGATGGGGAATAGGACACTACATCTGATATCGTCGTACATGGCACATAACAGGGAAGCACCGCCTCCCGATCTTCAAACATTTATTAGAGAGAAAACGGGTGAGTACTTAGTGATAGGTTGTGATGCTAATGCACACAATACTGTATGGGGCTCAACTGATATAAATGATAGGGGGGAAGATCTTTTACTCTATATCAACTCGAGAAACTTGAACATAGCGAATAGTGGTTCTGAACCAACATATATAGGGCCTAATAGTCGAAACGTTTTAGATTTAACACTTTTCTCAAATAAAAGTGGTCTGGAAGTACTTAAATGGGAAATTCTCAATAGGGCCTCCTTCTCCGACCATAAGTACATTAGCTTCAGAATATTAACTAGGGAAGCAAGTATAAATAAACCTTTCAGAAATCCCGAAAGGGCTAACTGGGAAATGTTTCGGGAGAATGCGATTACGGATTTAGGAAAACTGAAACGTAATCGACTAACTAGTCAACTTAATATCGATAGGAAAAATGACAACCTTACTTCAATCCTAATCAAGTCATTTGAGAAGGCCTGTCCAGTAAGGTATCGACAGAAAAGGATTCAACCACCATGGTGGTCAAAGGAGCTTTCGCAACACAGAAAAAACATCCAGACACTTTTTAAAAACGCAAGGAAAGACAACAATGATGATAACTGGGCAGTTTACAGGAGAGAACTTAAAAGTTTTAAAAAGCTAATTAGGAAATCGAAAAAGAGCAGCTGGAATGAACTCTGTAGTAAAATCGAACACACTACAGATGCTGCCAGACTGAGAAAAATTTTAACGAAGAAATCCATCCCCCCACTTTTGCTAAAAAGACGTGATGGAACATGGACCGAAAGTGCAGAGGAAACTGTTGACGTACTCTTAAGGACGCACTTTCCAGGTTGCAGGGAAACATCGATTTCAGAAAATCAACATATAGGACCGTTAACTTGTCCTTTAAACTTGTTTTCGAGAGAACGTCTGGCATGGGCTATAGGTTCCTTCAAACCCTACAAATCGCCTGGACCGGATGGAATCTTACCAGCAATGTTGCAACATACTGCAAATGAGATCATCCCTCACTTAATGGACATTTTTATTGCTTGTCTTCAACTAACGTACGTTCCGCAATCATGGAGAAAATCTAAGGCGGTTTTCATACCAAAAAGTGGAAAATTGAATTACGTAATGGCAAAAGACTACAGACCGATTAGTTTATCATCTTTTATTTTGAAAACTCTGGAAAGGATTCTAGACCTTTTCATAAGGGAAAATCTAGGTTTTCACTTCCTCTCTGATTCGCAACACGCCTATCAACAGGGAAAATCTATAGAAACTGCGCTTCACTCTGTAGTTAGCACTATAGAAAAATCTTTGCATGATAAAGAATTTACACTGGCCGCTTTTCTGGACATTGAAGGTGCCTTCAACAATGTCAGTATGGAGGCAATAATTAACGCAATGGAGACGGCATTGATCAACCCATGTATCACAAAATGGATTGGTCGACTGCTATTATGTCGTGAGGTGACAGCAGAATGGGGACCAGCAAAGGTTACAAGATACGCGTCAAAAGGAACGCCACAGGGTGGTGTATTGTCACCACTACTCTGGCTTTTAGTAGTGGACCCCATTTTAAAGAAGTTGAAATCGCAAGGAACAACAGTGGTAGCTTATGCAGACGACGTTGTCATTATGTCGTGTGGAAAGTTTTTGGGCACAGTATCGGAACTTTTAGAAGTGTCACTGAGGCAAATGTGGAAATGGGCTAATAATAGTGGCCTAAACGTTAACCCGGAAAAAACGGAAATGGTACTTTTTACGAACAGGTACAAAATAGAGACGTTTAAGGTCGAGATAAATGGAGTTAGAATTCCGTTATCAAACCAAGCGAAATTTTTAGGAATCATTTTAGACAGTAAACTGTCATGGAAACAAAACACCGAAGAAAGGGTCAAGAAGGCATACAACGCCTTTTACGCATGCAAGAAAATGTTTGGCGCAACTTGGGGACTGGAACCAAGGATCACTTACTGGATTTATACTTCTGTAGTAAGACCAATCTTACTGTATGGAGTTATGGTCTGGTATAACGCACTGGAGCGTAATGCGACGCACTTAAAATTTCAGAGAATTCAACGTCTCATGGGTTTATGCATCACAGGCGCTCTGAGAACAACATCAGCTGAATCTATTGACACGCTACTGCACCTGATACCAATTGACATCTTTGCTAAGGGGGAGGCTTATAAGTCCTGCCTTCGTCTCAAAGAGTCAAATTTATTCAGGCAACGCAATTTTGGACACAGTAACATGGACAATTTAAATGATATTGCCACCGATTACAGAGTGCCCAAACTTATTTTCGACCGGAAATACGACGTAGAATTTCCGACTCGAGAATTTTGGTCAAACTGGCAAAACCCCCCAATGAACGCTATTAACATATTCACAGACGGCTCAAAACAATCCATGGGAGTCGGTGCAGGTTTTTCAACGAGTTTGCGAGATTTAGAGAAGACTTTCATCCTTCCATTGGACTCTAGCATTTTCCAGGCCGAAATAGTTGCCATAAGCAGGGCGGCTTTACAGTTCGGTGATGAGACAAACAGAGAATTTAACATTTACGTTGACAGCCAAGCTGCTCTAAAAGCTCTCAAAAGCTTTTACATCAAGTCGAAAGTAGTTTTCGAATGCTTCGAGAACTTACAAAGTTTAGGGAGTATGAACAAGGTGAAACTAATATGGGTACCAGGTCACATAGGTATTCAAGGAAACGAGAGAGCGGACGAGCTCGCGAAACAAGGTGCTGATGGTATTGGTATTTCTGTGCATATTGATCCACCAATCCAGCACTTTAGATCGCTACGCGACATTCAAAACACTGCAATGGCTAATAGAAAGTGGAGAGAGCTAACGACGAGTGCGATCAGTAAAAGATTGTGGGCATGCTACAATCTAAGAAAAACTGAATACTTACTCTCACTCACTAGATGGAACTGCCGTGTACTTACTGGAGTGATCACCGGGCACTGCCTAATAGGCTATCATAGAAAGAAGATGGGACTTATTTCTGATGCAAGCTGTAGAAGGTGCGATGAACCTAACACTGAAGAAACGGTCGAACATATTCTTTGCCAATGTCCTGCTTTGGCCAGAACCCGACTGCACATTTTAGGCAGACATGACTTCGAGAGCTTGGAAACCGTTTCGAATGTCGACCTAAGGCAAATAGTACAATTCGCGATGAGGACAAACGCGTTCTATCAGCGTCGCTGAGGAATTATTGTGGTTTCGCTATGGACCATCCGGTCTATGTGAGGAGTCTTTGACTCCGCCACCTCTAACCTAACCTATTTATGTTTCAGAAATTTCCATTTGTATTTAAAATTTTAAAAATGATGCAAATATAAGTGAATTTTTTAGAAAGAATTTAAGAAATTTTTAAATACAAATGGAGATTTTTAAAATACAATTGGAAATTTCTAAAATATACATGGATTTATTTTTAAATTAAAATAAAATTTTCTTAATAGCAATTAAAAAATTTTGAAATGCAAATAGAAATTTTTGAAATATAAATGGAACTAGCTGTTTTTCACCCGGCATTGCCCGGGTTGAAAAAATGTTATGTAATGAATGAGTTTTTATTAGTCATTTTATCTACTTCTTCGTGGCTTTTCACTGGTGAATATAAACCTATTCATGAGGTTTGGTTTATTTTTTTTTTTTCGATTTTGCTTAGCGTCGGGAACATGGTGTGTACGTGTTCCTCCGTCATGAGAACAAACCTAATATTAATGTATTTCTGTAATGGCTTTTAAAAGGAACCTATAGTTCTATTCTCGGTTAGAACTTTATGTAGTGAAAACATCAATAAAGACATAACTTTCACTGTAGTTCAAGTGGGTGTGGCATTTAACGCATTTATTTAAATTTTGGTCTAATGTGACCTATAGTTCCCCTATTGGTTAGCACGTAAAGAAAATTGTAACTAAATTTGCTCAGCAGACATAACTCTCACTAAAGTACAAAGGAGCGTTCCATTATATGCCTTTTTATCAATCGATGTTTAATATCGGCTATATCACTATTTGTGTTGGAAATTTCATTGAAATCGGCTCAACTGTTTTCAGGTTCTAATATAGCAAAGTTCTAACAGTAGTGTATAAAGGAGTTGGTTAAGCCGTTTTTGCATGATAGCAAATAAGCCAGAAATAGCGTTCTGTATATGACAAATTGACATGGCATTTTACTCCCATGTTGACAGTTTTAATAACGGGACACTGTCTTGTCGGAAAACATGCCAAGAACATGAATCTTATTACGGACGCAAGCTGTAAAAGGTGCGAGACACCAGACGTCGAAGAGACCATTGAACACATCCTGTGTCACTGCCCGGCTTTGGCACGAACTCGACTATCAATTATAGGAAGTTCACAGTTCGAGACTTTGGAGGAAATTACAAGGATAGACCTGAACAGCTTGAAACAATTCGCAATGAAGGTCAATGTATTTAGTTTACATCGATAAGCGGAAAAAGTTTTGTGGTATCGCTATGGACCAATTGGTCTATGCGGAGTGCCCATCTGGCACCGCCACCCTAACCTAACCTTACTCCCATGTGTCTAATCGCGGGCTAATATGGTATATCGTTCAACAGGAAAAAATATTTTTTTAAGCCCATTTTCCCGATCACCACGGTAAATACCATCTGTGGTGAAAATTTAATTAAAATTTTTTTCACCGTTAACGCGTGTGTACGGATCGGGCAGAAATAAAGGGACGTGGCAATTCACGCCTTTGTCTGGTCGTGTCTATAGTTTCCGCCTCAATAAGTACTAACTAACTGTGGTGAAAATTATAATAACCGTTTAAACGTGATTAGTACAATGCAAAAGGCGTGGCAGTTGATACATACTAAAGTGCCCGCCTCTGTTAGTACTATCTATGGAATTTTTTTTGTTAAAATCGGTTTACACCACGTTCACACTACAAAAACTTACCGTGGTAAGTTGAGATGATTTTATGATTTTTCATTATGCTAGTACAATTTGAGATGATTTTGTAAATCACTATGGGATTTTGTTCAATGGAAAATCACATAGTGATTTTAAAATCACGCAAGTCTGTATGCAGTGTTAGTCGTTTAAGCGTTATTAAGGAACAGGCAGAAACACTTTAAGTATAGAACAAAGGCGCATGCCAATTTACGCCCCTTTGTCCAAACGCTCTCTATTTTAATCTATAGTTCCCGCCTCGGTAAGTACTTACTATTTGTAATAAAAATTTCATTCTAACCGGCTTAGCAGTTTATACTAGATTACGGAACAAACAGAAATAAAGTTCAATTAAATAAAAAGGGGCGTGACATTTTCCGCCCCTTTATTTAAACGTGCTCTATTATAATTTCTAGTTTCCCGCTCGGTTAGTACCATCTTTGGTAAAAACTTCATTAAAACTGGTTCAGCCGTTTATGCGTGATTGCGAAACTGGAAGAAATAACTTTCAATGTAATACAAAGTGGCGTGGCATTTTACCCCTTTCTTCGATCGCCCTCTATTGTGGATCATACTTTTCGCTTTGCTTAATACTATCTGTGGTGAAAATTTCATGAAAATCAGTTCAGCCGTTTAAGCGTAATTGCGGAAAAGGCAGAAATAGCTTTCAGTGTAACAAAAAGGGGCGTGGCATTCTACGCCCCTTTTTTCGATCGCCCTCTATTGTGGCTCATAGTTTCCGCCTCGGTAAGTACTATCTGTGGTAAAAATTTCATTGAAATCGGTTAAATCACTTTTCAGTGATTGCGGAACAGGCAGACATAGTTTCTGTATAGTACAAAGGGGTGTGGCATTTTACGCCCATTTTTCCGATCGCCGATTTTTGGCCTATAGTTCTCGCCTCGGTTAGTACTATCTGTGGTGAAAATTTCATGACAATCGGTTCAGCCGTTTTCCGTTATTGCCGGACAGGCAGATATAGCTTTAGCATGGTACAAAGGGGCGTGGCATTTACGCCCCTTTGTCCGATCGCGGTCGGCCTATAGCTCCCGCCGCGGTTAGTACTATATGTGGTGAAAATTTCATGAAAATCGGTTCAGCCGTTCTCCCCTGATTGCGGAACAGACAGACAGACCAACACTCAGATTTATAATATTAATATGGATTTTCTAAAAACCATTTAGAAATTTTGGAAATACAAATTTACATTTCTTAAATAAAATTGGAAATTTCATAAATATAAATAGAAACATGTGTAATATAAATGTTTTTCATTCAAAAAGTGTAAAAAATATTTAAAAGGAAAGCAAGTGTAAAATTTTTTTAAAAAATAATTATCAGTTTTATCTAAAAAATCGTAATAAAAAAATTAAAATTTGTTCCCCTTACTTTTACTGCATCCTCAAGAGCACTCTTTTGATGCGCTTCGTTACATAGTTATACACTGATAGAAAAACTCTTCATATAACTAACGAATGGAATTCATTAACGTTGTTTCATTACAACAATGAAATATTTCATATGCTGAATGAAATTTCATACATACTTATGGTGCAAGATTTTCATTAATTTTGATTCATTAGATTTCGTAGTTTCATTAAAAAATTTCATTAAGTTTTGTTTACAAAATTTGCTGTTTTTTGACACCTGTCGCGTCGGTTTAGTCAGTTAGTTTACGCGCGCAAAAAACAGCTGATCACAGCGTGATTTTTTTTTTAGAATTTTTTTACGAAATTTAAAATGAAATTTTGTTGATTAATTCTAAGTATTTATTAAACTCGCGTTGTTTTTTATTACTTCGTGGTTTTACTAATGTATTAAAAGTAAATGTTATAGTAAAATTTTGCGTGAGAAAACTGAGTGAAATCTATAGATAAAATAAAAATATGTGAAAGTGTTTTTTACCTTGGTATTTTGTGATTTTTTCCGACTTTTTTTATGAAATTTGAAATAAAAAGTAAATTATTAATTTTTTATTTACTAAATTCGTACTGTTTTATATTAGTTCGTGGTTTTAATTATGTATTACAATTTAAGGTTGGAGTAAAATTTTGTGCGAGAAAACTAAGGGAAAACCATTTTTTTTTTCAATTTTTAATTCTATAAAAAGATCTTTACAAATTTTTTACAAATATTTAATTTTAAAAATAAAAGTAGCATTTATTCTATGAAAGTATTTTATTTCAAAAATAAATAGAAGGATTTATTCAATGAAAGTATTTCATAAGAATTAAATACTTTTTTCATTAAAGTAATGAAAAATTTTCATAAAATATTATTTATATTTTGTATGAACAATTTTCATTAATTTAATGAAACTTGTTCTTGCAATAAAATTTTATGATACCTATTTCATTAATTCCATGAAACCCTACATAGGTTTCTTTTTAACGTAATTTTTCATAACATTAATGTAGATTTTCATTATTGTCATGTACAATTTTCTATCAGTGTAGAGTAAGGAAACAAATGGCGTTTGAACATGTAGTAAACAAAAACCATATGGTATTGTTTACGAAATTGTATCACAAATTGAAGTCTGAGTGAGATGGAAGATACCAGTTATACAGCGAGAATGCAGATTGTTTTTTTTTGTCTCTCTTTGTTTTGCGTTTGAACTTTAGTGTGGTATTACCAGATTTTTGCCATTATTCTTTCCAGGCGATGCCAGATCTACAAAACGGTCGATTCCTTACTCTATAACTCTGATTCGGTATGCTATGAAAAAATGCTGTGTCGCCCCAATCTAGATTTATTTTTGCTGGGTTGTTTTAGAGACTTTTAAAAATGTTTTTTTTCTAATATGTTCCACATTGATTTTTTTGACATACATGCTTGGCCAATAGTAACAATAACTTTATAATTTTGTATCGCATTTATGAGACCATAGTTCAATTCTATTCTTACGCCTTATACCAGATTTTATTTAATCCAATGGCTGCTGTGCGGCTTTCAAAAGAGGCAAAAATCGAGTTTTTCGCATTTTAAACTGCGAATAACTAAAATTCTAGATGTGATGGAGTACAGAAATCAGTGAGCCAAAACCCATGATTTGTTGTGCACTGTTATCCAAAAATTTTAAATAAAAAAAATTTTTTTTTTTTTGGTTCTGGCCAATATTTGTAAAATATTGCAATGAAAAAAAATTTTAAATACCCTCAAAGAGTATAAATAATAACATGGCAGTGTAGAGATATACAAATTTTGTAGAATACTCAAATCTCGGACCAACATTTTTGTCCGAACTTTTAAATGTCACCTTTTTGTAGACCAGTGGTCGGCATCCATTTCACATGGATCCCGAACACATTCGGCTATCCACATGTATTCAACACGAATGTCAACAAAACTCACAGCCAGGGCTGCCATATTTGCTGATTTATCGGCATTTTGCCTATTTTTTGCCTCAAAATTATTGAAGTGCCGATTTGCCGATTTTTGCTCCAAAAATGCCGATTTTTTGATCGACTCTAAAAACACTGTCACTTTTTATACCCACCCCTTAGTTAATAAGAGGATTTATGTATATAAGTATGTCATTCCATTTTAGGGTTGCCAGACGTCCCGCATTTGGCGGGATTGTCCCGCTTTTCATAACCGATTCCCGCGTCCTGCGCAGGATTCCATATTCCCGATTTTTTGGGATTTTTTTTTTAACAACAACTATTTTTTACTTTAAAAGCCTAAGTTTTTAAAAGGCTTATTTGTAAGCTTTTGTAAAATTGGTTTTACCTTGCCCCTTAATGTGGATTTAGAACCTTTTTAATGAAAAAATAAAGGCCTATTCACACCTGAAATAGGTGTGAATAGGCCTTTACTGGTCGTAGTGGTCGCACCGTTGGTGTATCCAAGAAGAAGACCGAAATCTCGTCGTTCCAAAGAGATTTCGGTCATATGGTCTGCATTATTTTATACACAACCATATGATCTTAGTGTTTGTATAAAAAAAAAATGTACGCCAAAAGTTGCACAATGTAGAGTACATTCCGGGAAAAATATTTATAAAATTTCCATGGAGAAATTCTGGTCCAGGGTTGTATCTTCGTAATGGAAATGTGTGTACTAAAATTTACTTTATCTAAATTAGTTTTTGAAAAACAAAAACACTTTTTCTATTTCAAAATGCACTAGAGGTTGGTAGTCTCTATTTAAAATAATAAAACTCGACAACATACTGCTAAATTTTTCATTTTTGTTCATAAAAATATTTTTGTCCCGCGAAAATTTTTAAAATCCCGCCATTTTTGTAATTTTCGGGAGCTTGTCCCGCATTTTCGAAATAAAATTCTGGCAACCCTATTCCATTTGTAACACCAGGAAATATCGTTCTATGACCCCACAAGTGAAAATACTCATGGTCAATCTAACAATTTCCGTCCGTCTGTCTGTAGAAAACACAGCATGTTCATTAGAGTGGAGCGTTTTTTATTTTTTATTTTACTTATCGCAGGGGTCAGAACAGTTGTCTTTTAGGGTCAATATCAACACAAACAGATATTGAACCTGTTAGAAAATGTCTTTGGGTTTTTTTTACCTAAAATCGGAAAGCCCTGAGAAAAAATATTTTTAAATTTTTTTTTGGTGGAATTATTTGTTAGTTCTTGACAATGGAATCTGACAAATTCCGAAACACAAGTCGATTAAGTGTTGCAAATATCACCAACATAAATAAATTTAAACAATAAAATAATTTTCTTGAAATTTATTCTAGAGAATATCATGGTTTTAATTAGTAAAGGAAATAATGACCTCGAGCTAGAATAAACCTACTCAAAATATAATATTTTAAAGGTCGAATAAAACCATTTTTACTTTTTAATAATAATTATTTAGAATTTTTAGTTTTTTGCTGACAATATAACATAACGTTTTAATTGTGTATTAATTATCGTTTGCCTTTAATGCTAAATTGTTCTAGTTTGCTATTTTTTGTCAATAAAAATATGTTTTATTGTATTTAAAATGGTATTTTTCATTTGCCGATTTTTTAAATTGAAGTGTCGATAATGCCGATTTTTTTTTTTTTGAAAATATGCCAATTTTTCATCAAAATTATCTGGCACCCCTGACAGGGCTGCCATATTTGCCGATTTATCGGCATTTTGCCGATTTTTTGCCTCAAAATTATCAAAGTTCCGATTTGATTTTTGCTCCAAAAATGCCGATTTTTAGACCAACTCAACACAGTCGCTTTCTATACCCTTATCTCAGTAATAGAAGGTATATTTATATAAGTTTGTGATTTCGTTTGTAACACCTCAAAATTTGGGTCTAGGATCCCATAAATTGTATATATTCATGGTCATCTGTAGATTTTATGTCAATCTACTGATGTCCGTCTGTCTGTAGAAAACACAGCATGTTCACAACAAAAAAAATATAAAACAAGTAAAAAAGTTAAATTCGGCCTTGCCGAATGTAGTGATACCCTCCACAATTTCAAAAAGATTATTGCAAACAACTTTATTTAAAAGGAAATTACTTTTGAAAAAAAAATTGAAAAAAAATTTCCGCAAAAAAAAATTTTGGTAAAAAAAAAATTCGCGATTTTTTTTTTTTGTGTCAAAAAATATGTTCGTACTTGTTTAAATACCATTTGGTGTTCAATTATGTTAACATATGTATGTCAACCAGAAGCCGAATTAAAGCATTTTGTATTTTTAGGTTATGTTGAATGTACTGAAATTTTTGAGGTGTTCTTACATTTTCGTTCATAACTTTTGAACCGCTGAACCGATATCGCTCAAATGCAATACCAAACTTCTCGGGAGAACTTCCAATACATATGTTAAGTTTCAGTCATCTCTATGCAATATTTTGTCCGCGAGAGCATTTTCCACAGACAGACAGACGGACAGACGGACATCGCTAGAATGTCTTAAAATCGATCGGGCATCATGAATATATATACTTTATGGGGTCCCAGACTGATATTTCGATGAGTTACAAACGGAATGACAAACTTATATATACCCTCTATCACTAAATGGAGGGTATAAAAATTGTGTATGTTTTGGGGATAATACAACCTATAAAGTGGTTTTGGATAATTTACCTAAGTTTTTTAGAGCAAAAACTTTGGTAAGTTATCCAAAACCACTTTATAAGTTGTAATTAAAACCAAAACTCACATATTTTTTTTTTGTGTGTAGAGTCGGGGCTGCCTTTAAAGGCCTCTACAGACGATTCAATATTATGTACAATCTGCATGAATTTTTTTCAGTACGATTTTTTATACAGTATTTTTATGTATGCAATTTGTGGGAAAACGTCAAAATTATTGTGCATATTGCGTCGTCTGTAGGTATCTTAAGGGTTAACATTAACACAGAAAAATATTGGACCTGTGGGAAATGTCTTTGGGTTGCTTTTTTATCTTAAAAATCGGAAATATCTGAACAAAGTGAAAAAATATGTTTTTTTTTTTAAATATATGTTAATATTATGACATTACTGAAAAATCGTTTTTATGATAATCGGATTTTTTTTTTGTCTGTAAAAATTGTAGTTTTGCTTTTCTTTTTTTTTGCAAAAAAAAATTAAAAAAATATGGACCAGCAAATTTATCCAATCATCACAAAAAAACTGTTTTAAATAAAAACAAGTAAGAAAATTATAGTCGGCCAAGACCGACCATACAATACCCTACACCAGAGTTTCCCGGAAAATGGGTCCCAATTTTATACATGGACTGATTAGATCTATATTTTGTCAAACCTTTAATAAGTGTAAAAAACACCCACAAATCAAATTTGAGTGAATTATGCTTCTTTTTGTTGACAATAAACCGCTTTAACTAAATATGGGCCGAAATTTTCACATGGGGCCTAAGTCCAAAAATGGTCCGATGATAATCAGATTTGATAATTTGAATTTTAATTAAATATTTTCTATTTTCATAAAATTTGAAAGATTTATGTGAAAATCGGGAAGGCGGTTTGTATGAGGAATGGTGATTTGTGTTGATGAAACATGATTACCTACCAAATTTCGAAAAGATACCTATTATAATGCGGTTATTAGAGTCATTTGAGCCAAAACTAAAGAGGACCTTGAATGGGGGCTGGGTCTAAATATGGACCGATTTTTTCCAATTTCAATAGGCTTCGTCCTTGGGCCAAAAGAGGCTTAAGTTTAAAATTTCAAGTCAATTTATTAAAAATTGCGACTTGTATCGTGCTTACAACTTTTACATGGACAGACAGACAGACAGACGGACATCGCTAAATCGACTCAAAAAGTGATTCTGAGTCGATCGGTGTACTTAAAAGTTTGTCTAGAACCAATATTTCGGGTAGTTACAAACATCAGCACAAACTCATTATACCCTCTACCACAGTGTGGTGTAGAGATACAAATTCAAAATATTTTTTTTTACTTTGTTCGGAATTGTCCGATTTTCAAGTCATTTCATTAACCGAAAAGAAAGTTGCAAGTAAAATAAGTTTTATCCCGAATTCACGTACATGTACAAAACGCTAAATACGTTTTGAAAGAGATTGGTAGCCAGAAAAATATTTTACAAACTATTTTTGTGACTTAAGTCAAAGAGGATAAAGAAAGAGATGGCAGTGGAGACTTATTCAATTTTTGGAGAAAACTCAAATCTCGGACCAACATTTTTGTCAGAAAATGTTCTAAAATGCGACAGTATTAGTGATTCTTATTTAGGGTGACCATTTTTTTCTGAACTCAAATCAGTACGCCCAAATTTTTATGTTTGTTTTTTTTAAGAAATTAGTCTCTGAAAACTCTTGGCTATGGGAAAACAATGATGGTTTTTTAAACACTCAAAAAATGTTGGTTAAACTAACAAACTCAATTAGTATTTCAGTAAAACAACTGTTGAAAAACAACTGCCATGAACTGTGGTCGTTATTTTGCATAAAATTTTGTTGACTTAAAACACCTTCATTTCACTGCATTAAATATAACAAAACCCAACTGGTTTTAAGAAAAAAATAAAATCTTCAGATTCTGAAGACTTCGCTTAAGTTTTGATAACTCTTATATGTTTTTTTTTTTTTATCTAGCCCTGATGTTCTTAGCGCTTTTTCTAATAAATTCTGATTACATTACCTTATCGAACATTTCAGAATCATTTGGATTTGTGATTTGTATAGAAAATTTATATGTATAAATTTTTGAAGATCAAAATAATATCATGCTCAGATACATTTTTGATTCAAGGAACCAATTGATTTACGAACTCTAAGCTTCTTAGAATTAATTCAGTATATCATTGTCGGACTTAAGTTATAAAAAACTACTCTGACGACTGAATACACGGAAATTCAAGTTTTTATATAGAAGTTTGAATACAAATATTTCTTATATTGAAATGTTCAAAAATCAGTACAATCAGTACATATTTCAAAAAATCAGTACAAATCAGTACAACGTTTTTTGATCAGTACACGTGATCAAAAATCAGTACATGTACTGATCAAATCAGTACGAATGGTCAGCCTATTCTTATTAGATTTTGTTATTATTCTAATTTAAAGATGTGATAATATTAGTGAAATTTTTGTATACAAATAGAAAATGTTGGTCCAATTTTTGAGCCCACAAAAAAGCCAAGTGAACAACGGTACTGCGCAATAACTCCCAAATGAAATAAGTCCCAATGAAATAATTCCCAATGAAATAAGTTCCAAGAAAAATGAATTAACTCCTCACTTTAAAAATGAAATAACTCCCAAAGAAAAAATGAAATATGTCCCAATATTTGGGAGTTATTTAAAATCAAAATAATAACTCCCAAAAAAATGAAAGAACTCCCAATAACATAAGTGTCAAAGAAAATGAAATAAGTTCCCATTGTTTTTTTTGTAATAAAGGTTTTCTGCGTAGCCGGCCTTCGGCCGGGCTTAGGGATTAAACCCACCCTCTCTGCAAACCAAAGCTATTTTATTTATCAGGCCTTTTTGAGGCATAACAAATTTGATAGCGTAAAGGCCTGCTACCCTAGAAAACTTTACTTTGCGGAGAGGGTGGGTTTAATGCATGGATTTTGTAATCCCTAAGCCCGGCCGAAGGCCGGCTACGCAGAAAAAATTTTAAGCAAAAAAAAAACAATTGCACAGAGGTGTATATTGTTTTCAATTAAAATAAAATAAGTCCCACCATTGATGAAATAACTCCCAATGCTTAACAAGAAATGAAATAACTCCCAATCTATTTTTTGTTGGGGTTTTTTTCAATTGGAAGTTATTTCATAATGAAATAAATCCCAACAAAATTTGTGCAATAAGTCCCACTACACTGGGACTAATTTCATAATGAAATAAGTCCCAAATCGTATGTAAAATTTTTGGGAGTTGTTTCATTTTTTTGGGAGTTATTTCATTTGGGAGTTATTGCGCAGTACCGTGAACAACTTTATAACTTTTAGTTGCTGCATACACATTGACTTAAGTAATTTTTTTAGCTAAAAAAAACTTATACCCAAAAAATAAAGAAGTATTTGAATTAAAATAAAATATTTTAATTAAAAATGTTTTTTTTTTCAGAAACTTTTTTTGAGTCAAAGAAAAAAACTTTTAAAGAAAATTTGTTCAATTAAAAATTTTTATTACAAAATGTGTCAATAAAAAAATATTTTTTAATTAAAAGCTGTGTCAAAAAAAAACGTTTCTTTAATATTGTAGAGGGCATTAGGTTAGGTTAGGTTAGGGGTGGTGGAGCCTAAAGTTCAGACTCCTCGCATAGACCGGCTGGTCCATAGCGATACCACAATTTCCTTCAGCGACGAGGATAAAACGCGTTAGTCCATGTTGCGAACAGTTTTAGTTGCGTAAGGTCCGTAGCGGCGATATCATCCAGATTCTCGATTTCTGCTTTACCTAGTATTCGCTCGCGGTGTCTGGCCAATGCGGGGCATTTGCACAGAATATGTTCAACTGTTTCATCTGTATTAGGTTCATCACATTTTCTACAATTGGCATCCGAGATAAGTCCCATAGTTTTCGCGTGAAAAGCAATTAGGCAGTGTCCTGTGACTACTCCCGTGAGTAAACGACAATCCTCTCTGTTAAGAGAGAGAAGGTAGCGAGTTTTCCCGAGGTCGTAATGCGGCCAGATTCTTCTGGTGATACTGCTCGTGCTTAGCTCTCTCCATTTCCTATTTGCAATAGAAATGCAACGACAGTCACTTCTCGTCCTATAGTACTGAATCGGGGGCTCAATATGAACAAAAGTTCCTACGCCATCTGCTCCAAGCTTAGCGAGCTCATCAGCTTTCTCGTTCCCATCTACTCCCCTATGTCCAGGTACCCATACAAGAGATACGGTATTATTCCCGGATAGTTTCTGAAGATTCTCGTAACATTTAAAAACGACTTTTGATTTAATACAAAAGCTCATTAGAGCCTTTAGTGCAGCTTGACTGTCGACGTAAAAGTTTATCATTTTACCCGTTTCCCCAAGAAACTGTGAGGCTGCCTTATCTATAGCAACTATTTCAGCCTGGAAAATACTACAGTGTAAAGGTAATTTGAAAGACTTCTCTATATCACAAACGTCTGAAGTAAAACCGGCTCCAACTCCCGTCGATTGTTTGGAGCCGTCTGTGAAAATATTTATAGCGTCATTTGGAGCGCAACGCCAGTCCGACCAAAATTCTCGAGTCGGAAATTCAACTTTAAATTTCCGGTCGAAAAGTAATTTGGGCACTTTGTAGTCAGTGACAACATTTTCCAAATTGTCCATGCTACTGTGTCCAAAGTTTCGGCGTCTGAGCCAATTTGACTCCTTGAGTCTGAGGCATGCCTTATAAGCCTCACCTTTAGCAAAGATGTCAATTGGCAGCAGATGCAGTAATGTGTCGATGGATGCAGCTGATGTCGTCCTTAGGGCTCCAGTGACACTAAGGCTTAAAAGCCGTTGGGCCTTTTGGAATTTCCTAAGAGTCACATCCCTTTCAAGTGCTTTGTGCCAGACCATAACCCCGTAGAGTAAGATAGGTCTTACTATAGAAGTGTATATCCAGTACGTGATCCTTGGCTCAAGTCCCCATGTTTTTCCGAACATTTTCTTGCATGCATAGTATGCATTATTTGCCTTCTTTAATCGTTCCTCTGTATTTTGGTTCCATGATAACTTATTGTCCAGGATGATTCCTAAAAATTTCGCATGATTTGAAAGTGGGATTTCAACGCCATTGACCCTGACTTTTCTAAAATTTTCGATCTTGTACTTTCGTGTAAACAGTACCATTTCAGTTTTCCGCGGATTAACGTTAAGACCATTTTCTTTTGCCCAACTCCATAACTGTTTCAGCGATCGCTCCAGCAGCTCGGATAACGTGGCCAAAAATTTACCAGTTGACATAATTGTCACGTCGTCTGCATATGCAACAACTGATACTCCTTGCGTATCCAGTTTTTTGAGAATAGGATCCACAACCAAGAGCCAGAGTAATGGTGATAAAACTCCTCCCTGTGGCGTTCCCCTCGACGTATATCTTGTGACTCTTTCAAGTCCCCATTCGGCTGTGACTTCCCTACAAGACAGTAGGCAGCCAATCCATTTTCCGATGGTTGGATTTATACTAGCCTTGTCCATAGCGTTAATGATTGCATCCATACTTACATTGTTGAACGCACCTTCTATGTCTAAAAAAGCGGCCAAAGTAAATTCTCTGAATTCCAGAGATCTCTCTATTGTATATACGAGTGAATGAAGTGCCGTTTCTATCGATTTGCCCTGCTGATAAGCATGTCGCGTTGCCGACAAAAAGTTTCCACCCAGGTTTTCTCTTATGTACAGGTCCAGAATTCTCTCCAAGGTTTTCAGAAGGAAGGACGATAGACTAATAGGCCGATAATCCTTTGCAGTTGCGTGATTAATTTTACCGCTTTTCGGTATGAACACTACTTTGGACTTCCTCCAAGATTGCGGTATATAACATTGCTGCAGACACGCTACGAACACTTCCTTCAAAAATGGAATTATTTCGATAACAGTATGTTGCAGCATTGCTGGAATAATGCCATCTGGACCTGGCGATTTATAAGGCTCGAACGATTCGACTGCCCATCTAATCCGCTCATCAGATATCAGATTGTGTGGAATTATCAATTGCTCGTGAAATTGTATCTCCGATAAAGGTTGTTCCCTGCATCCTGGAAAATGTGTCCTAAGAAGAACATCCAAAGTTTCCATTGCATTCTCGGTCCATGTGTCATCAATTCCCTTCAGTAAAATTGGTGGTATGGGCCTTTTAGATAAGACTTTCCTGAGTCTGGCGGCTTCGGCAGTGTGTTCAACGTCACTGCAGAGCTTCTCCCAGCTACTCTTTTTCGATTTCCGAACTAATTTCTTAAAGACTTTCAGTTCCTCTCTATATAAGGACCAATTTGCGTCAGTGTTAGCCTTTCTTGCTTCTTTAAAGAGGTCTTGAACCTTTTTCCTTGCATGCGATAGTTCTCTAGACCACCAAGGTGGTTGTATTCTCTTACTCCGATATCTTACCGGGCAAGATCTCTCGAAGAGGGCATTAAAGTATTTGAAAAAATCTAATTTATATTAACAAAGCTCTTTATTAGTTAAAGCATTTCATTTTAAATACATATTTTTAAATTTTAAGTGCATATTTTTTTAATTTTAAGTGCATATTTTTGATTTTTAGAAGCATATTATAGGCACATATTTTCGATTTTTAGATGCATGAAAGTACTTGCCCTAGTTATAAACACTCAAAAAATTATGTAAGTAAAATCAACTGAAAATGTCAGTTAAAATAACTACTTTGTAAGTTGTTTTGGGGTCAACTACTTTTTCAGTTAAATCAACTAACAATGTCAGTTATTTTAACTGACAAAAAACAACTGACTTATGTAGTAAAAACTACTTACATTTGTAGTCAAAAGAACTAACATGTAGTAAAAATAAAATAATCAATATATATATTTTTTTTTTTTAAATGTTTCAGAAAAAAATTTTTTCCAAGTTTTTTTTTTTGTTTTTTTTTAAGTTTTGAAAATTAAAAAAAAAAAAAAATTATTTTTATTTTTTGGAAAAAAACTTTGAAAATTTTTCAGAGATAAAAATAAAATTAACTACTTTAAATAACTGTTACTACATTACAGTACTTTTTTGTTAGTTATTCAAAAAAACGACTCAAAATAACTAACAGAAATAGTTGTTTGATATTTTTCATACAAAATCCACTGACTTTGTAGTTGAAAACAACTAACTACAGTAAAATATACAAACAACTAACATGTAGTAACTTACATAATTTTCTGAGTGAAAATTTATTAGTTGCTTAATTGTTCTATTTTGTGATTTTTTGGCAATAAAAAATATATATTTTATTTTATTGTATGTATTTAATTGGTAATTTTTTATTTGCCGATTTTTTTAAATTGAAGTGCCGATAATGCCGATTTTTTTTGAAAATATGCCAATTTTTCATAAAAATCATCTGGCACCCCTGGTTGTAGGCTTAATTTTGTGACAAAACTCACAATATTCAACTTTTTAAAGCTGATTGGTTCATGAATTCGCTAAATTAATTCATATCGGGTTCTTTATTCGCTAAATTCAATTCTTTTAGTACATATATTTGCTAAATATTTGGTATATTTGCTATATTTGCTGATATCAGGTTCATATATTTAATAAAATAAACTATGTTGGTAATGCTTTTGTTTAATTCACCTTTCTTGGTTCATATTTTAAGTTTTTCTACCATTGTTGGTCCATTTTTTGAGTGTACAAAAAAGCCAAACAAACAATTTTATAACTTATATGACTTGCATACTAGGGCTGCCAATCCGGAAATTCCGGGATTTTTGTCATAAAATGAATCCCGAATCCCAGGATTTTTAAGCTTAAATCCCGGGATTTTGGAAATATTAAAAATGTATGAGAATTTGTTTTTAAAAATGCAACTCTGTGTAATTATTGTTACATTTACATCACCCTGTTAAAAAAAACTTTTTCAATTTTCAACGTAGCTGGCCACGAATTTGCTGCTTACTTTGTGCTTTTGAAAAAAGAAAATACATAATATACTAATACATAAAATTCATGTACATTAGACATTTTTTCTTTAACTTTTGTTTTTGGCCATTTGTTATTCTGTCTGAGCTGAGAATCGGACCCAGTCTTGCTGACTAATACTCCAACGCACTAGCTATTAAGCCACAGCAACCATGATGCCCTTCCATCAAAGTTTAGAGATTTTGGTGAAAATTTTCCAAAAAAAACCAAAACTTTGACCGATTGGATAACAATTTGCACGGACGTTGAAAATCGGATGAAGTATTTTATTATTACTTTTCTCCTTTAAATGTTTTTTATATGCATTTTTGTTGTCTTTAAATTAATTTTAAAATTATTTGGCTCATTTAAATATGCATGCATATTGTGCACTATAAGATTTAAACTAAAGTGACTACTATTTTTTTTACTTTTATGATATTCAAAGAAATTTAATCCCGAAAAATCCTGGGATCCCGTTTGACAGCCCTATTGCATACACATTAAATACCCCTTAATATTTCTTTAAAAAAACCCAAGAAATAACCCAAATTTTTACCTAAAAAACCCCAAACGAAAAAAAAACCTAAATCTGTTCCGGACCCAATCATAATTGTAAATATTTTACAAAAAAAAAACATTTTACTACTACCTGTCAAAAAAGTGTTAGAATTTCTTCAAAACTGCCAACCAAATAGTAAATCTCTTACAAATAGAAGTACTTCAAATAAATACGGATTTGTAAAAGTACTTTTTTGATTGTGACTTAGTACCATTTTCAATACCTGCTTTTCCACCCCTGTTGTGAGAAAACAATCGTGTACCAATAACATAATAGTATGCATGTGTGTGAGTATCTATGTGAATGTTTGTATGTGGCGGTGAGCGAAATGGTGGGTTTTTTACCATACACAACACCCTCTACTTGTAAAATGTTTTGTGCGTTTTACAGACCTAAGAGCAAGTGGGAGAGCATTTTGTTGTTGTTAATGTTATTGGTACATAGATTATTTTGAGTTTGTTACGTTGTGTTGCATGTTATCTTATGGCGCGACCATACCAGTCATTTAGCCAGCTTAAGCGAGCACTCACTACTTGCTTAACTGGATGCGTCGCAGAAGTTTTTGTAAAAAAACACGTTGTTACAGTTTAACTACGCTCTTACTGACTTAAAATCGTGAACAAAATAATCGTTCAAAATTATAATAATTAAACAAAATACAAATGATGGCAAAATAAAAAAAAAAATTAAGAGAGATAACAAATAATTAAGGAAAAAGTGATAAATTTAAGTGAAAAATTAATATTATTATTGCAAATAAAAGTGCTAGTGCCTAAAAAAAGTCGATCGCTGTCATCAATCCAGTCAACAAGATGGTGGTCAAACAAGAAAGATTAATAATTAAAAAGTTGATAAAATAATAAAAAAAAAAAAAATAAATAACTGAAAACAAATAATGGTTAATTAAATCATATTGCTTTAAAGCGAATGAAAATTATATGCCGCCATGTTCTAAACGCTCTTCAAGTAACAAGTATTTAAATTTGCGAGTGCCGACGGTATTGTACAATTAATTCTTACATATTGCGAGAAACAAAAACAAAAAATAAATAAACGCGTTTTACAAATTTTTTCAGTGAAAAATACATTTATATGTTTTATGTTAATTAAATATCAAAAATCTTTTGTTTTAAATTCCAGTTTTTGTTTGACGTAACATTTTTCGACTACTTCAACATTTCCATAAAGTATGTTTTAAATTTGTTTAATTTATTTATTTACATATATCCATACATATATATTTTTTTTAATATAAGCATTTGCAATGGACATCAGCTCTTTTTAAGATATTTTTTTTAAGTTTTTTTTTTTTTTTTTTTAATAATTGATATAAATTATTATACGTACAGTATATACACATATGTACATATGCACAGTGGAACACAGTCGTAACGCATTAAAAGAACAGTCAAATATTTTTCTAGTTTGCCATACACACACAGTGAGTATCATAAATATTCGGTATTTCAGTGGACGGTCAACCCAATTTCATGTTTGCATTGTATTTTCCAACTCCCCCTTAATAGTCAATTGACCTTAATGTACTAATTTTGGACTGGGACGATGTTAAGAAACAAAATCTAAGCAGCTCGTTTTCGCGTCAAATAACTTGACTAATTGAAACTGAGACACCAGACAATTATTTATGTGATTATTCCAAAAACAAAACTATTTTTGCAAGAATAAAACGACACATATGTTTCGATCTCAGGTTATGGTACATATTACATATCGCTCATTTTCTAGAATAGTGAAATTACTCAAAAAAGGTGATTTTTTAAGTTAATGATTCAGAATTATCGTTATGGGTATGCTTTATATTGTGTCTAAAAATCGTATTAATATTTCTAAAACTCACCGTTTGAGAAGTCATTATTATATGGAGTTCACAATTAAGAATTTTTACTCGTTTAAGCCACTTGTTTAAAAAAGTAAACAAAATCGTTCACACTACATTTTGCGTGTTTAACGCTGAGTGTTTAACGTTTGTAAACAAACACACATAACCTCATTCTGAAAAAAATTGCAAAAATATTTCTAAAAACCTTTTAAACTTTGGCGGAAGACAAGATATTTAATTTTTTTATAACATTCACATAACACCACTACACGGAACACCTTTTTATTGACTCATTACAAGTAAATAGGATGATTTTTCTGTTTTTTGTTCCGGACCTGTCCAAAGCTGTTTGCATATTTATACTTCGATGGAAGGCAAAATACACTTTTGGTGCAGCTTTTCCAATATAATTATAAGTAAAACACATAATTTTTTCTGATTTTTCAGTAGTTTTTATTAGTTTTTTAAATATTTATAATTTCTCAATTTTCCAATGTTTTGCTACGAAAATGGCGGACAGATACAGAAGCTGGTTGCTATGAAATCTTTTTTTTTTTTTGTCATAGAATAAAGAAAAATAAAAAGGAAATATACCGAACCCTGCCTTTGAAATGTTTAGCGAAATGTTCAACAGGGAAACAAGTCGAATTTGATTGTTTAGCTAAACAACCAAATGTATGGGGAAACAAGTCAAATTTTGATCGTTTAGCGCTTAAACACTCATGAGATGTTTAAAGTCGCTAGTGTGAACTCCATATTACATTTTCTATGTACCGGACTTTTTCAATGGAAAACCAGTTTCAATTGTGAACTTTAAAGGCGATTTCTGCAAAATCAAATATGTTGAGTTATGACACTATTCTAGTAAGTAAAGGATATTTATATTCAAAAATAATAATAATATATAGGGTGACCGTGCCTAAGTTCGGCATGTACCAGTAGTCAGTCGGCTCTTTTTGAATTTAAACGTAAATAAAAAAGAATTATAAAAGTATAAAATATTTAAATACACTCAAAATAATTACTCTGTTAAAAACTCTGTAAAATGACTGTAATCTCAATTCGACAGATATTTGACAAAGCTATCTGTCGAAATACAGATTTTAAGAATAAACTTTGTATTTTCTTGTAACCGAATAACAAAATTTTATCTGTAATTTTACTTTTTACTTTGTAATCTCTATTTTACAGATAATAAACAGAGTTTTTTGTTAAAATACAGATTTTATAAAAATACTTGTGTTTTTTTCTCGTAACCAAAATACAAAATTTCAACTATAATTTTACTTATTGCTCTGTAATAATAAAACCTGGCACATTTTACGAGGATGTCGTGTAAAATTGCAGGTACTCGTAAAAAAATTTCACAAAAATAAAAAAAAAAATAAATTTACAATTTGGAAGCATTAAAGCGGGCAAATTTACTCGATGGCATTTTCCAATTGTCAACACTACTTGCACATTAAGGAAAGATAAATTGATCAGAAATCAAATAGTAAAAAAAATAGTCAAATTCTGGCCGCTTTTATCAAAATTTTACAGATAATTCTGAAAATTTACTGTTTTTTATCGAAATCATTTTACAGAGTTTTCTTCGTAAAATAACAAAAAATCTTGCTGGTTGGAAATCTATGGTATTTTCTGCTGGCTCAGCAGAGTATCTCTGTATTTTAACAGAGTGATTATTTTGAGTGTAAGATTAAATTTACATTTAAAATATATTTATCGCTCTGTTTACAATGATTAAATTGGAATAAGTTGATTATTTTGTCCTGATTTTACACTTTTTTTAAAACATTTTTTTAGAATGTGAGCAATTGCTTCTTTTTAAGAAATTTTTTAGTGAATAGGCCAATTAGAATGTGAGCAATTGCTTTTTTTTAACAGCTATATAATTATATTAATTTATGTTTTATTTGAACTCTTATGGTTTCTGGGGAAGATATTTATTAAAATATTGTTTTAAATGTTAAAGGTTACAAAAAAACATTTTTATTGTCTTTTTTTAATAGATGTAACCATTAGGAACAACAATTTTTCACAATTGCCAATAGCCGTAATTTGGAATTTGAAAAGATCAATTAAAATTCAAACAACAAATCGAAGGTTTTTGGCTCCGGTTTGAAGTTTCATATACAATTTTTAAAGATTTTGACTCGCTGATTCCAGTAGAGTAGAATTGAACTATGATCTCAAAAATATAATCAAAAACATTTTAAGTTGTTGCACTATTATTGGCCAAACATGCATTTTAACAAAACACTGTCAAAAAAATTTGAAAAAGCACCATTTTTAAAAGGCTCTAAAACAAAAACCAGATGATCAATCTTTACTCCGATGAGCTCAAAATTTAGGCAAAAGTTCATTCTTTCTTATAGACTTTTAAACCCATTCAAGATATCTTCTGGTTTATACAAAAAATAACACAGAAAGCTTAATTTGAAAAATTAATTTGGAGTTTTTCTTTGAAAAATATCAAAAAACTAAGGTAAATTTTACAAATATGGTAATTTTAAAAGTATCATTTTAAAGCGCAAGTAAAGCCCAACAAACGTAATAATTTAAAAAAAAAATGTGTTCTATGTTGGAGACCATAGACAAATTATACTTTTGCGCTTTATACCAGATTTGTATTCCACTGAATGGCTGCTGTGCAGGCTTTTAAATAAAGGGTTGCCAGAAATTTATTTGCAAAAAGCGGGACAAACATAAGAAAAATACGAAAATAGCGGGATTTTAAAAGATTTTGCGTGACAAAAATAATGCATTTATTGAAAATTCAGAAGAGTTTTTTTTCGAGTATTCTTGCCATAAATCTTTTTTACTTTTCTTAAGTCATTCTAACCTAGTGAAAAACTAAACCTTTTTCGGACAAAAAAAAATGTATTTTTATATATTATCTGATATCAGATCTAAAATATCGTAACTATTTTCTGAATTTGTTGTTTGTGGAAGTTTAGTAAATTTTCGGGACATTAAAAGTTTAGTAAATTTTCGGGACATTAAAATGAACACTGCCTAGTGTCCGGTAAGGCCTTAATTTAGTTTTTAAAGTTTTAGTTTTTAAAAAAGCGGGAATTTGGACAACGACCGTAGAGGCGCCGCGCTTATAAGGATACCAAAAAGTTGTGGAAGGTGACCAAATTCAGGCTGCCAAATTTGGCTTCCAAATTTCGTGGAGAGTAAATCAACGTTTACTACGTAAAATGTTGGACCCTACCGTGTGAACATTTAATAAATTTTTTTAATATTTAGTACATTTTTAATTTTTTTTTTTCAATTTTTTGTTTGTTTTTTATATAAAAAATACCGTTATTATGAAAAAATAATAAAAACAATGAAATCAGAATTTTGTTGTATTTATTATAATTGAAATAAATTTTTTTCAAAAATAAAATAAGGGCCTAATTTTGTAAAACGCAACGCGCCTTTTTATATCGCGTTGGACAATTTTCTATTTTGTAACACGCGAGCACTGAACAGCTGTTTTTTTCGCGTTGACTTACGTGTTTGTAGAACAAATTGTATGGAAAATGGAATTTTGTAAAACGCAAGAGAGAGTTTTTTCATCACTTGAAGTGTCAAAATGATCACTTGAAATTTTGGGGCGTTGATGTAACAAATATGCTTTTAAATAGCAAAAAATAAATAATGTTGGAATATGTAAATACACAACAAAAAAGTAATAAGTGTGTAAAAAAAACTTCTCCGGCAGAAGAAAAACATCGAAAATAGCAAAGCGTCTCGTTGTAATATTTATTGTTTTTTTCAATTAATTTATGTTACTTTTTTTTGTTCTCTTTTTTCTCAAATATTCTTTTTGCAGGTGTTGCCTGCATATATATGTGTTTCCCCACGATAATGGGTGTGTATCCCCTACAAAATGGGTGGCCAATTTCATTACTTTTAGATTGTCTGGCAACACTGATTCAAACATAATTGACATTTCAAGTGATGACGTAAAAATTTAACGCAATAACGTAGTGATTTACAAAATTGCACTTTTTGAGCCTCGCGTTCACGTTAACGTTGGTGATGCGTTCAACGCGAGTGATTTACAAAATCAGGCTCTAAATTTTTTTTTTATGATTAATTTTTTGAATTTTTTAATTGTTTCTGACATTTTACTGACGTTTTCGCAATATTTCTAAAAAAACACCTTTTTTAAGTATTAGCGGGTATTTCGTACCGTTTGCCCAACATTTTACGTAGTAAACGTTGATTTTTTCTCCACGAAATTTGGAAGCCAAATTTGGCAGCCTGAATTTGGCCACCTTCCACAACTTTTTGGTATCCCTATAAGCCCGGCGGCCTCTACGGTCGTTGATTTGGAATGCCGCCGATATGCGGAAAACGTTGGCGCAAAGCGCGACAACGGCGTACGGGCATAGCGCCCAAGGTCATATCGCCCAAATTAAAAAAATCATTACACCCAAAATAAATGTGTGTTAGTTCTTGTTGAAAAATTGTTTAGACGATATAGCAATTTTCTTTGGGTATTTTAACAATTTTCTTTAAATTAACATAAATTATCAAAAATGTCATATTACCCAAATATCAAAATGTTGAATTTATAAAATGGCATAACACCCAAAATAGTAATAGAAACACTCACCAATATTATATTTTTTTAATACAATATTTCAAAGTTTATAAGCGTAGCCGGCCTTCGTCCGGGGTTTGGGATTACAAAATCCATGCATTAAATCCACCCTCTCCGCAAAACAAAGCTTTCTTGGGTAGCAGAACTTTACGCGATCAATTTTTGTATGCCTAAAACGGCCTACTAATCAAAATATCTTGGTTTGCAGAGATGGTGGGTTCAATGCATGGATTTTGTAATTTTCACCGAAGGCCGGCTACGCATAAAACCTTTATTACAAAAAAATCACAGAAGTCGTAATTTTGACATTTTGCCCAAAAAAGTTATTATGGATTTTTTGACAATTTTGTTTTGGGAGAAATAACATTTTTAGACCTATCATTTTGGACTATATGTCGCAACTTAGCCGATATGACAATAACGGTTTTGGGCGATATGACCTTGGGCGCTACTTCAGTACGCCCGGGACAATCCCGCCAAATGCGGGACGTCTAGCAACCGTAAGCTCAACTAAATGTTGTTGTCTTGCACATAAAAGCTGAACCACGTTGACAAACACTATAAGGCCATATTTTAAGATATGGAATAAATTAAAACGTATGTCCGATAGAAATATATTTGCAAAATTTTTTAAAATATTCGCAAAAATTTTGAAACTTTTACGAATTTGACCAACATTTTTTTTTAAGATTTACATTGCTCAAAATAGAAGTTAACGTGTTCGTGTTCACGTAAAAAATCTGTCAAACTCCATATAAAAAAAAAATGTTTTTTGCAACGCGGCTATCTTGTGGGGGAATCGTTTAAAATGATTTTAAGTATATAAAACCGCACTTCTTTTGCAATAAAATGGCCATTTAAGATTTGTTATGATTGTTTCTTTCTTGTAATATTTAAAAGATTTTGTTTTTAATAGTTTTTGTTGCGATTTTAGACATTTGAAATTTTTTCACGTGAAAAACCACTTACCTAGCTTAAAGCATAGTACTCTGTTCGATTTCACGGAAAAAAATCTGTCAAGCTCCATATAAAAAAATAAATTTTTGGCAACGGAATTACAGGGAAATTGCGAAAAACAAGTTTTCACTAATTTTTATTATACAAAAATTTGTGTCAAAAATTTTGAATTTTTAAATGTTTTATTGCGATTTGAGGCATTTAAAGTTTAAGTAAAATTTTCACCATAAAAAAAACAGAGTACTTAGCTTAATGAGGTAAAATCTTTTATGGATAAAATCATTTATGGATATGGATTAAAACCATTGAGTTGAAACGTAAGTTTCGAACATGTGTATGTATTAGTGGCAGCACGCGCATGTAACTTTTGACGTTTTATACACTCAAATAAAACCTTGTCAAATTACTAGAAAAAGTCTCGTAATACCATTTTACTAATATTTGACCGTTGTCCTTGTTTTTTTAACAAATAATTTTCGATCAAAATTCAAACTTTTTTGTAGTTTTACAGTTTTTCTTGTAATTTTACAAATTTCAAAGAAATCTAGTAAATTTTATTTCGCCAAAAAGTTGCAAATTTACAATTTTATTGGTAAAAATCTTGTAAAATTACAAAAAACCTTGTAATTTTTACTAGGAATTCTCGTAAAATAGGAGGTAGCAAAAAATCTAGTAAAAACAAAAATTGTAAATTTACAAGTTTTGTAAAATTACAAAATTATTGGTAAAAAGCTTGTAAAATAACTAGGACTTCTTGTCAAACAGGACGTAGCAAAAAAAAGTTATAAACTTTTCTTGTAATTTTACAAGGTTTTTTTAGTATATAAAACATTAACAAACAACGCAAACAGCTTACACGTATTCTGGGCAGCAAAGTAAATTTAGTAGTATTTAGGATGCCTTCATATTAAAAGTTCAAAAATAAAATATAGTCTGTGATTAAATCTTAGATTTGATCTATACTTAGAAAACCACCATCATCGTTCTGGACCTTTTTCTAAAAAAAAAGTGTTATTTTGCAACAGCGCAAGTGATTTACATTCTGAATACTTCTATTAAAAAAGAGTATGCCGTTGTTAAGATGTTTTGATGTTATGATTTTTCTTCATAAGATTACAGTTTTCCCGCAATTGTTTCGACACAATTTTTATAAAACGAAATTCCGCCGCGTTTTTCCACCCAACTAGATTATATTTTTATGAGGACATAAAAAGTTTAAAAAGGCAGATATTTTTTATTTTTTTAATGAAATTCTTCTTCTTATTAATAAAAAAATAAAATAAGCAAGATCCGAACCTTTCTTTTTTACAAATTTATCAAAAGAGCTACAACACAACTCAAAATGAATAAAAGAGCTGTTGAGCTTAAAGAATGAAATACTTCACTCAAAACAGCTGAGCTAAAAAGAGCGATCACTTTACTGAGATCTATCTGTACAATTTTTTTACGTTCAAAAGTAAAGAGAACAGCCGATGTAAATTTGTTTGTATTAAAATTAAAAGCATTTGCGTGAAATCATTTTTAGGCTGTGTTTTTGACATATCGCTTTAACTTAGTTTAAACGGGAGTTTTATAAAACTTTATTAAATTAAAACCAAGTTTAACAAAGAATTTTTTTTTCAGTTCAAGTTTAGCAAATGTCATTTAACGCGGTATTGCCATACCAAATGCCACATTTCCAATTAAAATAGTTGCCATCATCGAACATTTTTTCCAATAAAATATCACAACATGGCAACACTAACCAGTATATTTGAAAATCAGAGGTGCTTTTTTTGACGTTTTTGTACCTTAGTTTAATACCCTATTCACACTTAGGATGCGTTTTTGACATATCGCTTTAACTTAGTTTAAATGGGAATTTTATTAAACTTTATTAAATTAAAACCAAGTTTAACCAAGCATTCTGTTTTTCAGTTCAAGTTTAGCAAATGACGATTAATGCGGTATTGCCATACCAAATGCCACATTTCCAATTAGAAAAGTTGTCATCATCGCACATTTTTTCCAATAATATACAACAACATGGCAACACTAACCAGTATATTTGAAAATCAGAGGTGTTAAACTTAAAATAAACAACATTTCAAACAGAATTTGTGGTTTTAACTCAGTTTAAACCTACAATCATTAAATTTTACAACTCAAAAACTCGCCCTTACAATTTTAAACCGTTTTTAGCAATTATTTTTAGCATTTTCTGTCAATATACTGTAATAGCATAAAGAAAGTGCTAAAAATATTGCTGCTAAAAACGGTTTAAAACTGCACGTGTGAACAGGGTATAACTCTCCAACATTTTTGAGTCAAACTTAAAATAAACCACATCTCAAAAACAGAATTTGTGGAGTTAACTCAGTTTAAACCTAAAATCATTAAATTTTACAACTCAAAAACTAGCCCTTAAACATGTTATAAAAGGAAATAAATGAAAAGTGTAATAAATAAGAGTGAAAACGGAATAAATAATTTGAGATTATGTTTACATTAATTCTTGCACAATATTTTTGTTTTAAGTATTGAACAACTTTATTTTATGTGTGGGGACAGACGACAATAATATTGTAAAACAAAATTTTAAAAATTGCACAAGAATATTGCAAGTGAATGGGCAGCTTTAGACAATCAAGCTGTACGATTGCATTCAAATCTGTCGTGTAATGGCAAGTTAGAAAACTTATCAACCAGAAAAGTTAGACTATTTATCGGTTGTCTAATTTGACATTAAAGGTTAAAATGAAATATCATTTGACAGCCAAACAAAAAAAAAAACGATAGTTTGTAATAAGAGTGTTCCACTGTGTATGCTTCCTATGTAAATTAATCTTTTCGTCTAATCCAAAGTCATTTAAGACACTAAACTGATTCTAAAAAGTCTTGCAAAATAAATATTAAAATATCTCAAATAACACACATCATCTTCAAAAATTAAAATCTTTTATTTATCATTATCATATCATTATTCCCAAAAAAAAGTCAAATTTTTACTTGACTTATTTATAAAGTTCTGCAAAATTTGAACTATTATTTTTTGTCTTTAAATTAAAAAAAAAGTTTATTAAATTTTCACTATGGATGATTATGAGAAACTACAATCAACATACCATTATCTTCTGGAAAATTATAAATATTTACAATCAACATTTTGCATCAAAGCAGTACTGTTCCATCATTCAACATATTTCTACAATCAACACTACCATCATCACCGTGACTATCGTCAGATGAAGAAGCACCAACCAGATCTCGATCCACAAAGTTTAAAAAATCCTTATGGATAAAACTTAAGAGATAAACAAAAAAAAAAAACCAAACAACTCCAACTTAAGAGTATTTAATAATCATCATGAAAACTTTAAATGAACAGAAGTATTTATATTTCTTATGTCACCAGACTTTTTTTTTACACTTTGTTTATTATTTCCAATGCTTTTTGTTTTGTGTTTGTTTTATAACAGTTAGTAGGATGACCCTATTTTTTATTTTATTGTACTAGTGCTTTGTTTGAAAATTAACGTTACCTTTATCATTATTATGCGTTTAAGACTCAAATAATGTGCAAAGTTTTTCTAACTTTGTTAAAATGTAAATCTTTATGTAACAAAATTTTTCGTTGTTGTAATTACCATTATTTTTTTAAATCTTTTGCAAAAGGAATCGGTTCACAAAAATTTTCCAGCCTAGTAAGGAAGATATTAAAAAAATCCCTAACTCTTTATCCTTAAAAATTTGAATAATTACTACAGAAGAGTTTCCAATTATATAAAATATTATGTTAAAAAAAAAATATATAGCTTACGAGGGAAGTCTCCCTGGTGTCACCCTTCGATCTTCATGAAATTTGGATATGTTGTTAAGAACGAAAATTAATTGGACACGTATTTTTTTTTTTAGCGGCCCAAACTCATTTTTAAGGGGGGTCGATTTGTATGGGGGAAATTAACCTTTTTCAGTTTTTTACGATTTACGCCTTCTTAAACAAAATTAATATAGGCATGTGTGGTATCAGATTAAAGGTATTACCTATCTCGTGGTGCTAACAACGGGCGAAAGAAGTTAATATTTTTCGACTAATTAACAAAAATGTCCTAAAATTTTGGTATTTTACTCAATATGACGAAAAGTTGCGCATGTGTGGACACGTTCTTAGCACACGTAGATAGGTTTTCCAAAGACCTTTCATTTGGTATGTAACATGACTAGGTTTCTTTGCATAATATAGGAGATAAACGAAAAAAATATGAAAAATGGCTTTGTCTTACCCCCTCCTTTTTACCCCCTAAATATGAATTTGGGCCGCTAAAAAAAATACTTGTCCCTTTATTTTTTCTGATCTACAAAATAAAACCAATTCCATAAAGATCCGCGGGTGACACTGGGGAGAATTCCCGTGTTAGTATCTTATCCTGACATCACAAAAAAATAATGGGTTGATCATATTAGTAAGACGATTTCTATTCATATAGAGCGCGTAATTGACTTTCTCACACTCGTGAAAGGAATTTTTCAACCACGCACACTCACTCACGAGCATAATTTTTCTCCTAACAGTCACAATCACGCTAGTTAATTTAGGGCAACTCACACTCACGTGCACTCACACAAGTTTGACTCACGAAACTCATAAATATTTATACAAAATTTAAAGTTTTGCTAAATTTACAAAATTTTTAGCAAAGATTAAAGTTTAGCTACATTTTACAATTTTCTTTGGTGTTTTTTTTTTTTTCGGGACAAAAGGAAGTATGTAGAAAGAATAAATCACGCAAAAAAATCGACTCACTCACTGACTCACGCAATTTTTTCCACTTACACTCACGTCTGTAAAATTAAGTTTTAGTCACACTCAGGCTTAATTCACACACTAATTTGCTCATGCTCTTATATGGTGTATATCAATGGTTCCCAAACTTTGATTCTCGCCCCACTAGGGGGCAATTTGAAGGTTCCAGGGGGGGCAACGAGCAAATTTTCAAGATTTTTTTTAGTAAAATTAACTACAAAAACTATTCTTTTTGCAAAATTAACTACAAAAATCTTGTTGATTTCTTAACATTTTTACTAAAAACTTAATTTAAATGCTTATTTTACAAAAACTTTGCTAAACAAGTAGAAATTTTTCATTAGAAACAAAAATTAGAAAAACTAACAAATTTTTCCTTAGTGTAGGGGGGACAAGACAATTTTTTTAACTTAAAAGTGGGGCGTGGCGTAAAAAAGGTTGGGAACCATTGGTGTATATGAAAAGAAAACTATCTATATATTTTTCGTAGATCAGGATTTTTTGTGGACAATATCTTTTAATAAAATTCCCATTCTGACTTGGAGTTAAAACGCTAATTGTCTGGCATACATTAGCACTAAACAAAATTGATTTGGCGCGTTTTGTTCTAAGTTAAACGATATTAAAACAAAATACATGTCGCTCATTTACTTGTATAGTGTCATAAATAGGGATGTCGCGAATAGTGTATTCGGTATTTACCGAATATTTACTATTCGGTATTCGGTTTGAACCGAATAATTTGTAAAAAATGAAAAAAAAGTAGTAGACTATAAAATAACAACGCTGTGTTGGCCACTATTTTTTCTATTAGCTTAATAATTTGAATTTTCATCAAGTACTCTAGTTTTTTTTGTAGAGAAAACAAATTAATAGGACAAATTGCAATAACTAAAAAACTGTTTTTTAAATAATTTTAATTTTGACGAATATTCGGCAATCTGTTGACGAATATTTATTCCGCTGAATATTCAAAAACCATGCCGAATATTGACGAATATTCGCGACATCCCTAGTCATAACGCAAAATGTTTGATTTTACAGAAAACCTGTTTAAAGTTTACAATAGAAACTTGTTTTACATTGCAAATGGCCCGTACATAGAAAATGTTATAATGGCGTGTTCTCTTCTCAAACGGTGAGTTTAGAAGATATTAATACGAATTTTTGACACAATATAAAGCAGGATATAACAAATAATTCTGTATCGTTTGCCCAAAAACGACATATTTTGAGTTATGACACTATTCAAGTAAATGAGCGATATATATTTAAAGTTCGTTTTAAAAATAAAAAAACACTTTCAAGACGACTGAATTCCAGGGGTAATGTTATGCAAAAACAAATTTTTAGTGATAGCAATTTTTAACGTAAAAAACATTGATCACAAATTTTAGTTAAAAAACTTAATTTTGAAATTCTATTTCGAAATGAAATCCATCAAAAATTTAATGAGTTTAGTAGGAAAATAAAAAAAACACATATGCAAAGTTTCAGTAGCCTCCACGTTGCCTTAAGGAACATAGTAGTTTTTCAACTATTTATTAATAAAAACGCAGTTAATCCAAAACAATCAAAATTACTTACAAAATAATTTACAGCACGTTATTGACTTTAAGCGAAGTCGGGTTATTAGCTCTCCATGATCTTAAAAATCTTGTCAAAAAAATGTTTCAATCTTACATTATCCCAGAAAAGCCTGTAATTAAACTTTTTATACAATTTTAATATTTGGATTTATTTGCTATCTTTCTAATTTTTTTTTTCATTTGGTGTTTTCACAGTGACTATTAAATTTACATTTTTAGTGTGGTATTTGGTAAATGTGCCAAACGTCGAAAAAATGCCAATTTGAGTCTGGCATATTTTTCTTAAAATGCCAATCTCAAACCTTGAGTAAAAAAAAAATACCAGAGTGCAAATAAAAAAAAAATAAAAACAGATGCGATTGTTTGTGCTTAAATTTCGACCGCGGCAACAAAAACATTTATACAAAAATTAAAATACAGATTATTTGTGTTTATTTAAAATTTCTGAATGCAAAAAGTTTTTAAAGCTAATTATAGTTATTTTGTGCAAACTATTTACAAAAAGTGCGTTCACGATGTGTAAAGAAAGAAAATGGTGGCAAATGCTTGACGTTTACTAAAACGGCAAATTTGCCATTTACCACATTAAAAAGCCCGGCACTGTGAAAAGCCCTATTATTTCAAAAATAAATGTATAGTTTGAAAATGATAAAAGTTAGTGGAATTTAATATAAAATTAAATCAAAAAAATATAAAATTATTTAAAAAGCTTAAAAGCCAAAAAGAACCCAATGCTTTATTTTCGCTTTTGTTTGAAACAATTTCGGAACTGAAATTAATCTGAAATTCTACCTTTTTTTATAAAAATATTTTTTGATATTTTTTGATATCTACACGCAAAAAAATCTGTGTCGGAGTGAGCAAAAATCTGGCATAATTTTACCAAAAGTATGCTAAAACTACAACCGACGAAGTAGTTTTCGTAATTTAGCCAAAACACTTATGTAAAAAATTTTGAAGAAAATTCTAATGCTATTTAAGCAAAAACTTGGTAAAATATACCAAAAGAAATATGGTGAAATATACTAAAATTATTAGAAAAGGTGACTAAAAATAATGCTTAAAATTACCACATTTATGCTAAAATAAATTTTCTATTAAATTTTTGTAAAAATTTGTATATTTGTTGAATTTAAAGTTTTCACAGAATAAATCCATATTAATATAATAAATGTTGTGTATGATTTAATTTACCACCGACCAACTGACCCTTTATGAACAATTTTCTCCAGTAACTGCTGCCTACGCTTTTTCTTGAAGTGAAGGATCCGCTATAGCTTCACGAATTTATTTAAAAGCATCCTGTAAAAATAGAAAATTATTACATAACATAAATTTTTAATTTAAAAAACTTGTAAATCCCATTGGTCTCTGTGTATGGAGGAACACTTAGTCATTCCATTTGTAACTCATCAAAACAGGTCTGACTGAACTCCCTTGGCTTTGCGTTCTTAATTTTATAACTAAAGGCAGGACTGGTGCCCACGCTCTTTATTGTAGTGAAGGATTCGCCATAGCTTCAAAAATTTATTTACCAGTACCCTGTAAAAACAGAAAATTATTACCAAACACTAATTTTTAACTGCACTCAAAATAATTACTCTGTTAAATACTCTGTAAAATGACTGTAATCTCAATTCGACAGATATTTGACAAAGTTATCTGTCGAAATACAGATTTTAAGAAAATACTTCGTATTTTCTTGTGACCGAAAAACAAAATTTTGTAAAATTGGAGTTACTCGCTAAAAACTTGTAATTCTCACAAAAATAAAAAAGTAAATTTACAATTTGGAAGCATTAAAGCGGGAAAATTTATCAAAATTTTAATTTTAATTAATTTAATTTTAATTAATGTTTTTGAAGCAGAGAAGTTTTACTCATAAAATGGATTTAACTAAAACTTTGTAAATTTACAGTTTTTTTTTGTAAAATTTTGAACTCATAAATGCATTTAACTAAAACTTTGTTAATTTACAGAGTTTTTTGGTAAAATTATTCTTGGTTTTATCAGTATTTTACAGATAATTCTGTAAATTTACAGTTTTTTTTTGATCGAAATCATTTTACAGAGTTTTCTTCGTAAAATAACAAAAAATCTTGCTGGTTGGAAATCTATGGTATTTTCTGCTGGCTCAGCAGAGTATCTCTGTAATTTAACAGAGTGATTATTTTGAGTGTAAAAATCTATTAAACCGTATTGGTATCTTCAGAATGGGGGTATATTCACTTTATCATTCCATTTGTAATTCATCGAAACATACATTTGTAATTCATTGAAACATACGTCTGGGACTCCATTGGTTTTGCTAATTTAATGGTGTTTTAAGTTATAACAGCAAAATTAACTTTAGCATTTTTGTATCCTACATTCATTTATCTTTTAAAAAACTAATTATTTATTTTTATTTATTTATTAATTTATTTTAATTTTATTTATAAATTTCCTTTTTACGTTTTTATAACACAAAAAATAAACGAACCACGCACACTAAAATACAAAATGAAAATGGCGGTCTATATTTGTTTTTTCTGTTTTCTTTCGATATTTTTTTTGTGCAAGTAATTTGCGTTATTGTGCAAGTTACTTGGTCATTTTACATAAAAAATTAATTATGTTACTTTAACATCGACAAGCATAATTTTAGCAAAAAACCAAGTAGGATTGCTCGATCTGACACAGATTTTTTTTTTGCGTGTACTGTTCGAAAAATCAAAACTGTTCGAAAAAATCAACAACCCGATCCAAACAATTTTAACGGTATTTTCCGTTGTCTTTAAAATCCCCATCATCATACCATATAAAAACAAAAAAAAAATTTGTATGTATTTCCAAATTAAAATATTTGTTTGAGTCTCAAACTTAAAATGTATAGTCTGATTTATGAAAAGCAAATATTTTTTTTTTATTTCTATTAAAAATACGGTCATCCTTATTACAAATGGTTCTAAGGAATATTAAAAATTTTCTAAGTATTAAATGTGTTTATGTATGTATGTGTGTGTGTATGTTTGAACAGGTATCAACAAAGTGAACCAAAAGAAATTGTAATATTTCCAGGAATTATTTTGTGCGTTACAAATTAAACGCTTATTAACGGTTTTTGTAATACATAGCTAAAGAGTATATATACTAGGGTGGTGCGTATTCCAATGAAGTGTTCAGATCAACTATTAATAGTTATTTTAAGTAAATACAAGCATTTTAAAACCAAAATGATCAAAATCGGTCCATGTCTTCTGTTCGCGCATCGCGGGTCAAAATTGGGGTTTTTGAAAAAATGGACATAATTAAAAAAAAAAAAATAAAAAAATTATTTAAAAAAAAAAAAATATTTTTTGTATAGCATTAATTAGTAAATATTCAGATATTTTTTTCGGATATCGATATCCCACCCAAACGTGAGTCAAAAAAAAAAAAAACGCAAATTTTTAGCATGGAACTCAAAACTACTTTTTCACTATTTTAAAAATTTAATGAAACAAAATTTCAAAATATATTAGTTTATCGATTTGATTTCATTGAATACATTCCAGGGACTGTACAAAAAAATTCTTGGTAAAATTCCTTCATCCAGTTAGTCTGTGGAGCAATTTGAATTTATCGGATTTCAAGAAAATGTGTTTTTTTCAAAGTTTTTGTCTAATTTCGAGCTGTAGGCAACATTTTACTCAAAATTAACCAACAGTCATTTTCAAATGGTTGTTTTAGACCATAATTACTCTGACATAAAATAATAGGCTTTTTGGACAACGTTAACCCTTGCCGGCACGCGGTTAAAAGTATTCCCCAATGAAATTTCAGAGAAAAGTTCTTAAATGTTATAAAATTCCTTTTATTTTTAAATAATTAAATATTTTTTTTTTAATTTTTTTAATTATGTCCATTTTTTCAAAAACCCGAATTTCGACCCGCGATGCGCGAAAGAAGACATGGACCGATTTTGATCATTTTGGTTTTAAAATTCTTGTATTTACTTAAACTAACTTTTCCGCACAATTAATAGTTCATCTGAGCATTTCCTTGGAATACGCACCACCCTAGTATATACTTTCGCAGGTCAAATAAATAATCTACCAAATCACCACGCACAGATACGACTTATGAGAGTATTTAGTATTTTTTGTAGGTAACACATACACTGATTGTACATATATATGTGTATGTTTGTTTACATACCTCTATCTACATTTATATTTCATATGATTTTCTTGTTTATACAAAAAATGTCATAATACCTTCTTTTGTTTGATAGTTGCAAGAAAAGGACTTTAGTATTTTCAATTAGAAGAATTTTATACCCTCCAACTACGGTATGGGGGTGTACTCACTTTGTCATTCCGTGTGTAACGCATCGAAATATCGGTCTAGGACCCCATAAAGTATATATATCGCTCATTTACTTGTAGAGTGTCATAACTCAAAATGTTTGATTTTACAGAAAACCTGTTTAAAGTTTACAATTGAAACTTGTCATAATACCTTCTTTTGTTTGATAGTTGCAAGAAAAGGACTTTAGTATTTTCAATTAGAAGAATTTTATACCCTCCAACTAGAGTATGGGGGTGTACTCACTTTGTCATTCCGTGTGTAACGCATCGAAATATCGGTTGTGTAGTGTCATAACTCAAAATGTTTGATTTTACAGAAAACCTGTTTAAAGTTTACAATTGAAACTTGTTTTACATTGCAAATAGAAAATGTTGTTATGGCGTGTTCTCATCTCAAACGGTGAGTTTTAAAGATATTAATACGAATTTTTGACACAATATAAAGCATGATAAAACAAATAATTCTGTATTGTTTACCCAAAAACGGCATATTTTGAGTTATGACACTATACAAGTAAATGAGCGATATTATTGATCAGTGATCGATTCTAAGACATTCCAGCGATGTCCGTCCGTCTGTGGAAGCCACGATACAGTCCAAAATAAAAGTGCTAGACTCCTGAAATTTTGCACATATGTGTCTTATGTTCATAGGCTGGTTAAGTTCGAGTTTTTAGATGGGCAAAATCGGACCAGGGGGGAAAAAGTTCCCCCTTGACGAAGTAAAACAACCCATGAAAAAAGGTAACTTTTTATAGGCTTTTTGTATTTTCGTTAAACAAATGAAACATTTTTATGCTTGAAAAAGTTCAAAGTCTTGGACTTGGATCCAGGGGATTAGAAAATTACTTTTTTTTTTGGTCCGCCCCCTTTAGTGGGCGGGGATATTAGCAAATAATGTATATAATAATGAAATTATATATCTTTTGTACAAAAAGCATAGTAATTTAATTTGTAAACATTTTTGACCAGAGAGAAGGTGTCCCCAAGGACCCCCGACAAGCCCCGCCCCAAGAAAAACGCCCCTGCAATTTTTTTTTAAACGTTGGAGGGTATACAAGATTCGGCACAGCCAAATTTCACTTGTTTTTACATGTTTTTAAAAAAGTTCAGCAAATGGCAATTAACGCGGTATTGCCATACCAAATATCGCATTTCCAATTGGAATAGTTTCCATCATCGCAGATTTAATCCAATAAAATACCACAACATGGCAAAGCTAACCAGAATATTTGATACTCAGAGGTATTTTTTTTTACGTTTTTGTAGTTTAGTTTAACCTTCCAACATTGGTAAGATAAACTTTAAATAATATGCCATTTACATACATATACCTCGAAATCCAGAAAAAAATGGATTTCAATGAAAATCCAAGTAAATCCCCTTACTCTTTTGGATTTCAAATGTCAAATCCCATAACAAAAAAAACTTGGATTTTGACAAAATCTTAAAATCCCAATTCAAAATCCCAAAAAATGTATACTACTTAATTGTACAACTATGGTTTTCCCCAAAATAATGCTTTTTACAACGCTGCACACGATTTTTTTTTCAGCTGTTGTTTTTTTTTTGAAATACTCATTACCTAGTTTCTTTTTTCTGGGTTCATACGCACCGATGCACAGTGTGAGAATTTGCCAAATTAGAAGGACAAATCTTGAATTTTGAAGATATTGTTTTGAAAACTGGTATGAATCATTTTAACGAAGTTCTTAAACGTCAAAAAAAAAAATGGGCGTGATCAGTAAACTGCCACTCCCACCTCCCATGCAATTTTTTTTTGCTGTTTTATTTTTAAAAGTTTTTATATACATTTTTTAACAGTTCTTAACTACGCTGATTTCAATATTTGTTTGTAAAATGGGCGTCAGCCAAGTGCCACACCTCTTTAAAAATTTTAGAGTATTATATTAAAAAACCATTTGTTAACAACAATCGGATTTTTAAATTTGTGTAATTGTGTTTTAAACAAATTTTGTAATATATGTAATGCATGGGCGTAATCAGATATATGCCACGCCCATCTCTAAAGCGAGTTTCGAGTTCTATTTTAATTTTGCCCATTTTTTATGCCAAACTTGACATAAAAAATTAACTTCCACGCCTATATATCTTGCAAGTGTGCGAAAAAAGCTCTTTTTGTATTAAAATGTATATTCTTAAATTTATTGTAATTCATTACCTGTAATTATTTGACTTAAAATCAAAAAAAGTAAAAAATACGAAGTTCAATATTATTAAATTTTATATTTTTTAAAACAATAAGGTAAATAAAAAATAAAATAAATACAGTTTTTGATTTTTTGATGCATTGATCCAGACATCAACAATTTTTTGATACGAAATCTGCATACTCTTTATAGTAGTTTTAAATCTACTTATAAATTATAATATAAAATATTACATAATTATGTAATATTTTACAAGGAGATGAGGTATAAAGTATTGATTTTTAAAATTGCAATTAGTTTTAAAAGTTTAAAAGCTAAAATGCAACGCAACTGCCTTATTTTTATTGTACATAAAAAAATATCAATTCTTTCAAAGGTTATGGCGTTCTCAATACAAATTTTGTGGTTTTTAGGCGACAATTACTTCCCGATATTGGCTTTTACTGTAATATAAAAAAAATTGTGATAGGGGCAAAAAGGCAAGATTTATAAACTGATTAAAGCTTAGATATCACTTGATATTGTACAGTTGGTCTTAGGTCTGTATAACGTATAACTGGTCTGTATAGCACATAAGAAAGTTATCGGCTTTGGAAAACGAAGGTTCTATTCAGAAAAAATTTCTAAGGGTTATATGTTTTAGGAATTTCCTAAACAGTCTTTTAAGGTCATGTGTTTTTTATTTAAATAAAAGACTATTTATTTAATTTTTAATTTTATCCGACGTTTCGCTGGTTTATTTTCAGCATCATCAGGGATTGATTTTTATTATATAAATAATCTTCAGTCAAATTTTACACTTAATTTTTAAACACAATATTAGCTTTACACCGTACATACTACACGACATAAAACACATAATTAATTTAAAAAATAATTGTAAAAATAAATAATTAAAATATCACAGTTAAAAATGTTTTCTTCTAATACTTTGTATCACAGTTTTTGTTTAATACTGTTTACGGGTTTTATTTGTAAAAAGAATTTTCTATAAAGATGGGCGTGGCAGTTAACTTTTTAAGCCCATTTTTGGCATTATCTTAAATCGCAGTATCGGTAGTTGGTGCATTTATCCGAATACGCCTATATGCAACGAAAATTATAAAAATTTTATAAAATGCAATTACTCACAAATATTTAAATTTCAAAACATAAGCATTCTTAAAAGAAAAATGTGGAAAAATATTAATTCCATCAAAGTTATGACATCCTGAATCCAACATGGATTTGGACAACAAATATTTCACGAAATTGACTTGTATTGTAATTTAAAAAAAGTGTATGGGAACGGCTAAAACCGGCAAAATGTATTAATTGGATCTTAATGCTGGGGTGACAGTTGATATATAAAGCTGTATAATGAAGATAATGGCTTTCGAAATCGAAAATTCCTTCCAGAACTAAATCTTCTGAGGTCAGAGTTTAAATGGTCTCTAGCTCGAAATATTTCATGTTCTTTATTTTACTTAAATAGGGGTAAAAGTGCAAGAGATAGGATTTATTAAAAAAAAAATAAAAAATACGTAAAAAAATATTACTACTAATTCTAACAAAAGTTATAGCATTTCAAAAAAAAAGTTTTTATGTGGTGTCAATATCAGGTTTGACGTCTGGCAACATTACTGATGTTAGGACAGGCATTATTCTTTGCTTATTTAATTTTTTTTAATAAGCAAATATAGATTTCTTGTTTCAAAACAGTTCTCAATCATACCTAATAAATAAAATTATCAAAATAAAAAATGGGCTTTTGTTCAGCTAGTTTATCAAATTCTTACACTGTGCGATGGCCAAAAACCACTAAATATAATCATTGGTGTAAAGGGTCTTATGAAAGTTTTCTCTTCAATTATATGCTGTAAACGCGCATGGCTATAAGTCAATTCTAATAAAATTAAACATCATTTACATAAAATATTAAAACATTTTACATTTTATAGAAAATTTTAAAAACATTCAAAAAATTCCACGGATACCAATTTTGAATCGATCTGATATCAAATACCGGAGATCAGGTCAAATACCGATCGGGTATTAAATTTTGAATTTCTGAGAAAAATATAAAACAAATTTACAAATAATCCCGGCAACCTGGGATTACGGTTTTAAAATCCAGGTATTTGTAAATGTAAATCCTGTTTGGTATCCCTTTACTACATACGTATATGGCAATAAGAATGTTTGTATGTATTACGTTATTGTTTTCTTTCTGATTTCTCAGTAGTAAACCAAATATACATATGTATATGCATGTACCACAAAATGACCAGAACGACAGTCAGACAGACAGACAAAAATACACAAAAAGAGAAACAGACGGACGGACGGACCTGTAGAACTTTTCAATGCTTTGTCTGTCAGAGGATCACATTTTTTTTTTAATTTTGGGTTTTTGTTAACTATGATCTTCAGCAGGTAACAATAATACTCTTTGCAATAAAACAACAACGACATCAAATCCTTTTGAAATTTTAATCATTTCATAGTAAATTATACGTACGAGTGAATACCTTTTTTTAACTGCTTATGAAGTTTCTGTTGTGTATTTTGTTGTTATTGTTGTTGTTGTTGATTACGAATAGAATACCAACAAAACATAAATTTTTTTGTTGTATTTTTATAGTTTACCTAAAATGCATAAACATGTACGGCGACACATATTTAATGACTTACGAGTAGCAAAGAATGTCAGAAGGGATCTTGAAAATACCTACATATAAATTGCTTAAAACCCGAATTAACTATTGGGAATTTTCGCGAAATTTCGTATAAACATTTTTCTGTATGCACTGAAATTTATTTTTATGTACAAACATACACAATATATGTACTACGTTCTCTTTTTCATATAATATGTATGTCGGCTGATATTTTAAGCCCGCGAATAAAAATTTTTATATGATGCCACATATGTATAATGATATATAACTAACCTGACCAACCATCCCGCTTTTGGCGGGATTATCCCGCTTTTTGATGTCTCATCCCGCCTTGAATTTCTATCCCGCTTCTTAAACAAAAGTCCCGCTTCATCCCGCTTTTGACTTTTAGAATAGCAAAGTACAATTTAAAATTTTTTAAATAATATTTTGAGTATAATTGTTCTGAAGTAATTTTAAGCGATTTATTTAGATTTTTGTGCATATAAATATGGTAAAATTTTTTACCGCGTTTAAATTTTATTAATTATTACTCCTAAATTTATGTTGGAACTCGAAAAAATTTCCAATAACTTTTTAAACGTTTATTTTTTAAAATAAATTGATTTTATTTTAAATTAAAAAGAAATTTTTAAATTTATTTTTATTTCAATAAATTTTTTTAATTAAAAAAAAAATATTTTTCTGGAGACGTGTTCAATTAAGTGGTCCAAATTTTTAAAATTTTTAAATGACCTGAAATAAGTAAAATTTTGAGCCGAATCGGTTAACTCTTTGACCCCGCAAAACTCTGTCAAAGTTTCCAGTTTTGGGCAAAAATTCTCGAAATTTAAGTAAAAAAGTTTAATTAAAAATTTTATGAATATGCTCAAAACAAGATAATTTTTGTTTAACGTTTCCCAAACGTACTTAGATAATACCCTATTCACACGTACAGTTTTAAATCGTTTTTAGCAGCAATATTTTTAGCACTTTCTTTATTCTACTTATTACAGTATATTGACAGAAAATGCTAAAAATAATTGCTAAAAACGGTTTAAAACTGTAAGTGTGAATAGGGTATTATCTACACTGAAAAAAATAGCCTTCCTGATATTAATGAAACGGATTCATTATTTTGTTTTCATTACTTAAATGAAGGAATTCATAAGCTGATTGAAATTTCATGCATGTTATGAACAAATTTTATGAAACTTGTTTCATTAGATTTCATAATTTCATTAAAAAATATAATAAGATTTTTTAGAACTAAATACAACTCTGCGTTGCGAATAAAAGAAAGAAAACAGAACAAAAACATACGACGCGTTATTACACCACGCGTGTTTAGTCTAATTGTAATTTTTACATGTGTGTTAACTTTTTTCTAATAAAATAAAATAATTTTATATTTTTTTGCTTTGTTATTGAAACTTGTGTGTGTGTTATGCTGGTTATATCTAATTGAAATTACAAGTGAAAAGTTCCCTATAAGTGTTTCTTTTGACTGTTTCTTATAAAATATAATATAATTTGCAAACAGAAAAATAGTTTTTTAAGTCATTAAAATTATGTGATGAAACGTAGGGTAATTTGTGTTGTTCCATTGCTACGTTGTTGCTACGTTTTGGCAGCACGTGTTTTTAAAGTCATCGCGTTTTTGTCTTGTTTACCTTACATGGCAATTATCATTACCAACTACTATTCCACATTTAATCAATGGATATTTTCATACATTTTATGGAAAACTTCATAAAACGTTTCAAACAAGTTCTACGAATATTTTCATTATTTATATGCAAGTTTTCATTGAAAGGAACTTTAATGACACCAGTTTCATTAATCAAATGAAACCTGTCTTCGGTTGAAAACGTGAGTCATTTTTCATTAAGGTTAAGTCAATTTTCATTAATTTCACGAAGCTATTTTTTTCAGTGTAAGTACCCATATTAATTTGGTACAAAACATAGTTTGTAAATTTGACGCATTTTTAAATCTGCAAAACTATTTTTTTTAATTTTCCTCATACAAAATTACCAGGTATTTCAGCTCGTTTAACACGAGTGCGCGTGTTTGAGAATGGTTAGACACCGTTATTTAACGGTACTTGATTAAGACTCCCAATTTTTTGTGTCCAAAAATTTAAAATTTTACGCTTTTAGCCCCCTTAAATTTTAATTTTGGTTGCATTGTTTTTTCATTCTAAAGGAATGGCATATTTTATTTTTTTAAATTTTTGTGTGCTCCATAAACTGCAACTTAGCCTTACTTTTGTTTAAAAAAAAATTTTATTAAATTAAAAAAATAATTTCATAAACTTAATTGGCTACAGCCGGCTATGAGCCGTCACCGATCGATTTTTGCTTAGCCGCCGCCGACAATTTCATGTTGGCTTCGTTCTCTGCAAAGGACTTGTAGAACCATAAACTTACACTTACAGTTTAAAACCGTTTTTAGCAATTATTTTTAGCATTTTCTGTCAATATACTGTAATAGAATAAAGAAGTGCTAAAAATATTGCTGCTAAAAACGGTTTAAAACTGTACGTTTGAATAGGGAATAAGAGTATTTGGTAGGCTCCAAAAGCAATCTGTCATTTTCTATAAAACGGTAAACTTACAAGGAAGGTCTTTCACAGGGCACCCACCGATTGTCCTGAAACTTGCATATGGGAAGAGGGGAGGAAAACAAGAGTTACCTATTTTTTTTCTTAGCTGCCCAATCTCACATTTAGCGGGTCAAAGGGGAGGGGAAAACGTGTTTTTTTTTCGTTTTTTGAGGATTTTTCACATTTCCTCAAAAGAAACTATATGAACATTTTATATAGGTCGAAAGAGGTTTTGAAGGCCTATCCAATTGTGTATCAGTTGTGTCCAAATTCGGCTTTAAATTCGTTATTGTCAAAAATGTAAAATCGTTGAGGTAGTTTCTATGGAGATTTATATACGTACGACCGCCAAAATCAAATATAATAATCTCTATCAAAATTAAGCTGTCCCGTATTTTTTCGTTTGGAGAAATTCCTACTAGTTCGGCTTTTATACGGATTTTCCCGAAAGCCCTTATTTTTTTATAAGGTGCCAACTCTTTTTTAAATTTGAGATTGGACAGCTAAAAAAAACAGGCAACTCTTATTTTTTACCCCTCATTACCATATTCAAGTTTCAGGACAATCGGTGGGTGCCCTGTGAAAGACATTCCTTGTTAGTGTATTTCGCTTTTCATACACGATTTTACATGTACTTGCCTTTTAGCTAAGTACTCTGTTCGGTTTCAAGGGAAAAAATCTGTCAAACTCCATAAAAAAAAAAAAAATTGGCAACGCGAGGAATTAAGGGGAAATTGTTAAAAAAGTTTTCACTCATTTTTATTATACAAGACAATTTAAATTGCCGTGAAAAAGTGACATTTCAGTTTTGTTATGATCGTTTCTTTCTTATCATTGTCAAAAGTTCTTGATTTTTAAATTTTTTATTGCAATTTGAGGCGTTTAAAGTTTAAGTGAAATTTTCACCGTAAGAAACAGAGTACTTAGCTTTTTACACTAATACCGTATTCACACGTACAGTCGTTTTTATCGTTTAATCGTTTTTAGCAGCAATATTTTTAACACTTTCCTTATTCTATTACAGTATATTGACAGAAAATGCAATATTTCTAGCACTTCCTTTATGCTATTACAGTATATTGACAGAAAATGCTAAAAATAATTGATAAAATCGGTTTAAAACTGTAAGTGTGAATAGGGTATAAATCTCGAGAGAGGAAATAACATGGTAGCCAACTAACCTGATACCCACTGTGTAGAACGTTGTAATCAGACCTTTTGGAGCATTCTTAAGTTAGTTGTGTATAGAGAGATAAGATTACAAATAGCCAAAACATAACACTGTGTGTGCTTAAAAAACACCGTTTGATATAATAATATTGTAAATGGAACTATTAGGGCAACCAGAAATTCCTTGTGTCATGTTCTTCTTAATAAAATTTTCGTTCCAAAGCTTTGCAAAAGTAATACGGGGTTCACACTTGCTGTTTTGAAGTGTTTAAGAGTGAGATGTTTAAAAAATCTTTGTTCCGTGTCCATTACGTTTTTATTCTGTTACTGGTGTTTTGTTGAACAACTTGTTTAAGGTCGCAAGTGTGAATGCCATACTACGTAACTAAAAACTGATTTGGTTACTGCTTGTCACTTTACCTTACTACACTCAAAAAAAAAAATCGTGTGTAAAATTTAGCAGGTGCACTTGTTAAATTTTTTTTATATGAAGATTACTGCTTTTTACCAATCCTTACAAAATTTTACCCAGTACTTGAGAGTAATAAATTAACAAAAAAAAAAATTTTTAAAGAAAAAATGGGAGAATTAATAAATATGAAGGGGAAATGTTAAGAATTATTTTTTTTTGACAACAATCAGTATTTTGACAACAATCAGTATTTTGCATGATGGTGCACATCTAAAAATAATTGATTAACAAATAAATCAAATTGGTTAATATAAAATTAAAAGGTAATTTTTAAATTTGTGGTTTTTATATTAATTTATTAATTACTTTTTAATTTTTTTTAGTTACAACTAAGAGATCTGTTGTTTGCCATGGAGATTAATAAAAGATGTCAAGTTGAGTACTACACTCAACCAAAAATCATTGTATTCCCAAAGAAAATCGTTGTAAATTCAACGGAAAGCATTGTTGATTTTGACCCTACAAATATTTATGTTGATTTCAATAAAAATTGTTGTCAGTTTTTGTAAAAGTTGATCAACTCGTTTTTTTCTAAATCAACTCGTATTTTATGTAAACTCAACTCATATTTTTGTTGATATAAGAAATTTTATTAATAAAAAAAGCTTGTTGTTATTAGTAAATATTCTTTTATTAAGTATAAATTACAATATTTTTTAGAATTATCACCGGCTTTTTAAGTTGCAATATTTAAACACGAGATTTTCACACACACTTCGTTCATTTATGTTATGCACTCGTAAGCCATTCTCCAGTTTTCTAATGACACCAAATCAAAAACCTTTAAAAAAAACAAAAAAAAATTTAATATAGTATGCAGCGACGTATCCAGGAATTTGAAAAGGGGGGAGCCCAGTTCAAATTGTTTTTGTTAATTATAATATTATGTTCTAGGACTGTTGTGTTTATCAAAATCTGAGAAGTTTGCTATAGAAAATATTCTGAGAAAAAAAAAATCAAATTATATGAACAAGATTGATTTAGCTTTCCTGATTCCAAATTATATTACCAGATATTTTAATGGTTTAACATATTTCCGATATTTGCGTTTGAAAATTCAATAACGCTAATTTAGGCATGTTTATGGTTCTACTGTTACGTATTCGTAAACGCGTTCCATTTTCGAAATATTCACGTTTGAAAATTAAAAAAAGTCTTATTTAGTCATTATTGCTACGTATTCTCACGTAAGAGCCATAATAAAGGACCTGATTCCAAATCAGCCATCCAAATTTTTGTATAACATTCCGTTATCAAGATATTAAGACTTGAATTTTTTTTTAATTCCTTAGCGATTTTTACGGCTCTACTGTTATATATTATTGCACTGGCGCAATATTTTAAAAAATAATCGATTTTTTTTTCAAGTTTAAATATTGTCCTAAGTCGTTTTTAATATTTAAAACTGCAGTTTCTTAATTCAAACCCGATTTTTTTAAAAAAAAAATGCTAAATTAAAAGTTATATATGAAAATTTGTCTTTAGAAAAAATTTTTTAAAATCTGAGAATTTTGTTTGGAAATAATATCTCAGAACCTGAGACTTTTAATAAAGAAAAAGGCTCTTAGAACCTCAGAGTTTGAAATTCTGTACAGAAAACTGTTTTCATGATCCTGATACATAAATTTCATTCAATAAACCCAATATAATGTGTTTTCGATACATATTTTACAGATATTTCGATATAAATAACTTTTTAAAAACGAAAATTTAATAAAATCAAGAGTTTTTATAAAAAGATATTACAAATTTTCTTCAAAAACCAAAATATTTGTAATACTAAAAAAATTATGTTTGTTACTTGTATTATGTGTTGAAGTGAATTAACTTTTAAAAAATTTTTAATCCAAAAGGGGGGGCCCGGGCCTCCTGCCCCCCCCCCTGAATACGTCCATGATAGTATGAATACATAAAGTAATCAATGTATTTTATAACTTACCAAATATTTACAGATCAGAATCTGATCATCAGATCCTATTTTTATTTATTTTTATAATATTAAATATTTTTATAAAAAACAAACACATAAAATAATTTTATAATAGACAAACAAATTTCACATTGCTACCAACTTGATAATACAAAAATGAACGAACAGGGTTGTTTTTTCTTTTTTGGTTTTATTTATTGAATTCTGTATAAGCGTTGTAAATAGTTGATTCAACTTTACTGATTACACAGCTCAACAAGAAAATGCATATTGGATTCTGGTTAGTGATTTGGATAGTGTATGTTGCGCTGATTCCAAACTTGGAGCCCAAATTTGTCTATCACGTCAGGATTTTGAGTAATTCGCGGTTAAAGTGCCGAAAAAGGGCATTGTTGACCCTTTTTAAAAGTTTATAAAATAAGATCCTGACATGCAAATGACTTGGTATCAAGCTCATTCGAAAGCCTGTAATTTTCTCTTAAAGATACGATAAAATTTACTAAAAATTTAATTTTTTAAAATGGTAAAAAAATCATTAGCAAAAAACCTTCCATTTTTTCAATATTTAGTTTATTTACACAGTGTTTTTTTAACAAATTTCCATACAAATTCATACGTAAATTTTAGATTTAAAGCACTTGTGGCTAATGATTTTTTTACCATTTTAGAAAATTAAATTCCAAGAAAATTTGATCTTGTCTGAAAGAGAAAATTACACACTTTCAAATGAGCTCAATACCAAGTCATTTGCATGTCAGGATCTTATTTTATAGGCGTTCAAAAATGGTAAAAATGGGCATTTGTTGACACTTTAATCGCGATTTTCTCAAAATTGTGACGTGATAGAAAAATTTGAGTGACCGTTTTGGAATTGGGGCACCAAACCCTATCAACTTTTTTTGGTTTCATCCAAAACGCAGCGACAAACCTCAGATTTGTAGAGCGGTGTTATTCGACGATATCAACATTAATTTTTGTTCAATGCGGCAATATTCTGTAAAACTTGATCTACAATGGGTTTACTAATTTTTCTACTAAGATATTTCTATGAGTGTAGAAACTGATTTTCATTCGTACGGGTAGCGTTTAGACTTGTGCTTAATCGTTCAATTGAGTGAGCGCTCATTTTCGTTCATTTCAGATAAAAAACCTGGTTCGTTCATCTAGTTCAATCGCTCTATCGGCTTTTTCGTTCAATAGTTCGTGAACGAATCATTTTGATCATATCTATTGGTCGTTCATCTAGTTCAAATCGGTCAATTTTGGTTTTCGTTCAACAGTTCGTGATCGAACCATTTCGATCATGTCTTTTGTTTTGTTTTTCTTTTTAAAAAAATACGAAAATTTTGCATAAAAACATTAATTAAAAAAAAAAACAAAAAAAGTATATACAATTTTTGTAAAAAAAACATAAATGATGAGAAAGCGTGCCAAAACTAACGCGTAATGACAAAATTAACAAAAAAAATTGAATGACCGAACTGAAAGATCAAAATGAAGTAATGACCAATTGAGCTGAATGAACAAAAAGACCTAAAAGAGCTGAAATGAACGAACTAGATAAACCGCTCAGTTAAGTGAATAGTTCAATTGAACTAGTTCGTTCGTGAACGACGCAACTCTAGTAGCGTTCGTTCGTGTGTTGTTTCGTCAGTGATACAGAAATAACCATATTAGTTTTCTTGTTTTAAAAATACAGAGTTTTTCGCTTAAATCTGTATTTTAGCAGAAAACTCTGCTAATTATCTGTAAAATTCAGATTTCAAAGTTAAAAGTAATATAACAGATGTTTTTTTTGTCACAACAAAATACAAAGTATTCTCTTTAAATCTGTATATTGACAGAAAACTCTGTAAAATATCTGTTGAATTGAGATTACATTCATTTTACAGAGTATTTTACAGAGTTGTTATTTTGAGTGCATTATTCGATTTGTTCGAACCGAAAAACAGAAAAACTCGGTTGTATTTTCCACTACCACAACGGAAATGGTTTCGGATCGAGCTATCAAAAAGGGAATTAGTGTCTGGTTATTTCGTAGAAATCAGTAAAACTACACCATATTTAAAAGCTGCTCGACGAAGTTTTATTTTCTCTAGTTGTCGTTAAAATAATAGGAACCAATATTTATTGTTGAGGTTGTTGTTCTTGATTTTATTGTTGTGTTGATAGTATTTGTAAGGCTTCATATGTTTGTCTAAGGCTTTTCATTCTGTCGTGCCATTGCTCTTTAGGCTCACAGCTCACATTAATATTCTTTGTTTTGTTTCCAAAGCTCTGCTAACAGGTTTCAGCCCCAATAATAGCAACAACAACATTAACGACAACATCAAGAAAGGCAAAGAGTAAAACAAGTATTTTTTTTTTTTTTTATTCATTTTAAGTTTAAATTTAGTTTATTTTTTATGTGTTTTTAGTTAGTTAGTCTGCGACATTAAAATACCCTTTTTTTGTCATAAATACAAAATGAAGCATGATAATTAATACAAATAAAATGACAATATGAGTGATTATTGAATATATGTATATATGTATGTAATGTAGTTGTGTCAATAAGTGAAAATACCCGAGTAAAAATGAATACATATAATTTTACATTATTTGATGTATGTATATATAGCCATATGAAATAATATGTTTTCATATCAAACAAAGTACATAATTATATCTCGCATTGAGTTTTTCCAAATTTTTTAAATGGAGTTATATAAAATTACATCTAATGATAACCATATTAATATATAAATACAGTGTATCACAAAAGTATTTTGCCTATGCAAACATAATGAAATTTACTAAATAAACGCTATAAAGAAATATTTATTTTTAAAAATAAATATATGTTTAAATGAATATTAAATGAAGGAAGATTAAACTTTAATTTCGTATGTCTAAACACATTATTTTAATTTTTTATGCATGAGATTTTTAAGAAAATATCAAATTGACACTCATTTTTCAGTTCACAAAAGTATTTTGCTTTTTTAATTTTAATATATCATTTTTGTAATTTATTAAAAAAATTAACAATTTTAATATTTTGAATGGTATTTATTGTTAGCTAGAACTAATTACAGACGTCTGGACATTGATTCCACTAAATTCAAAAATTTTTGAATAGGTATTTTTGTACGATTCTTCTTCCGATACTTGTTTTAAAGTAGTTTTTATTGAAATGTTGTGTTGCATGATTTTTTCGTCCAAATGAGCCCAAAGATTTTCGAAAGGATTCATATCGGGACTTTGAGGTGGTGTTGCCAGTCGTTTGTTGTTGTATAAAAACCACTTTTTAACGTCAAAAGCTGTGTGTTTTAGCTCATTATCACATTGGAAATAAAACCCATTTCGCGATAGCCCTAATTGTTCACCACTGGCATGTTAATTTTTCCTCAAAAAGGATAAATCTCTACATGACTATCCATAGTTTCATCAATAAACATCAACTGGCACATTTCAAAGCCGACATACAGCCCTACACCACCAGATAACTACCATCATGTTTTAAAGTTAATCTTATATTTTTATATTTAAGGATTTATTTGGCTTTCGCAAGACCATACGTCGACTTATACGACTTACAAGAAACCATTTAAAATTATATATGACTTACAAGAAACCATTTAAAACTATATATGGTTCCATCTTAAAAAACGAAAAAAAAAATTTTCTAATATAATTATATATGGTCGCACATATAACTCTATATACAGTTATATAAAACTATACATGGCATCAAACATTTATTTTTTTAATATTATCAAAGATATAATTATAAATGGCTTATGAGATACCGTATATAGTTTTGTAAGGTACCATATAAATAGATTTTTTTTTTAAACTCTATATATAATTTTAAATGGTGGCACATGTAACGCCATATAAAATGTTATACAATTGTATAAGGTAAAAAATATTTTTTTCTTTCACAATATTTTATATATAATTATGCATACTTTTATATGACAGTATTTCAATATTTTTTTTTAATGTTGCATCATATATATTTTTATTTAAGTATACAAGAGAGCTTGTATAATTATATATGATTCTCAAAGCACCTAAAATCAGTCAAAAAAAAATATATATAAATTCTATAAATTTTTAAATAGAAAAAAAATCTGTTTAATCCATTGTATTTTAAAACTTAAAAAAATGCATATTGGATTTTAAAAGTTAAATGTTTAAAAAATGCATATAACTTAAATAGTTGTGTGTAACTTTATATAAGATCATATAAGATAATATATGATGCTTGGGGACCCCGAGTTCGATTCCCGGCTCAACCCAGAAAAAAACTATTTTTTTTTAATTTTTTAAAAAAGAAAATATGTTTTTAAAGCTTTTTGTTTTTTTCTAAACTTAAAAATATTGAATAATTAAATTTTTACGATAAAATCGAAAAATAAATATTATTTATTTATAGTTATATAATTTTATATATTACATCATATAAGTTAATATATGGTTCCTAGAGACCCTGGGTTCGATCCCCGGCTGAGCTAAGAAAAAAAGTTGTTTTTTTTTAATTTTTTTTTTAAAGAAAATATGTTTTAGAAGCTTTAATTTTTTACTAAACTTAAAAATATTGATTAATTTATTTTTTATGATAATATTTAGAAATAAATATTATTTATATCCCTATTAATATTATAAATCTGATTGTTGGTTTGTCTGTCTGTCTGTCTTTCTGTCTGTCTGTCTGTCTGTCTGTTCCGCAATAAGTACAGAACGGCTTAACCGATTTTCATGAAATTTTCACCACAGATAGTACTAACCGAGGCGGGAACTATAGGCCATAAGCGAACGCGATCGGACAAAGGGGCGTAAAATGCCACGCCCCTTTGTGCCATGCTAAAGCTATATCTGCCTGTCAGACAATAACGGAAAAACGGCTGAACCGATTTTCATGAAATTTTCACCACAGATAGTACTAACCAAAGCGGTAACAATAGGCCATAAGCGACCGCGATCGGAAAAAGGGGCGTAAAATGCCACGCCCCTTTGTACCATGCTAAAGCTATATCTGCCTGTCCGGCAATAACGGAACAACGGCTGAACCGATTTTCATGAAATTTTCACCACAGATAGTACTAACCGAGGCGGGAACTATAGACCATAAGCGAACGCGATCGGACAAAGGGGCGTAAAATGCCACGCCCCTTTGTACCATGCTAAAGCTATATCAGCCTGTCAGACAATAACGGAAAAACGGCTGAACCGATTTTCATGAAATTTTCACCACGGATAGTACTAACCGAGGCGGGAACTATAGGCCATAAGCGACCGCGATCGGAAAAAGGGGCGTAAAATGCCACGCCCCTTTGTACCATGCTAAAGCTATATCTGCCTGTCCTGCAATAACGGAAAAACGGCTGAACCTTTTTTTAGGAAATTTTCACCACAGATAATACAAACCGAGGCGGGAACTATAGGTCAGAAAAATCCGCGATCGGAAAAATGGGCGTAAAATGCCACGCCCCTTTGTACCAATCAGAAACTATGTCTGCCTGTTCCGCAATCACTGAAAAGTGATTTAACCAATTTCACTGAAATTTTTACCACAGATACTACTAACCGAGGCGAAAACTATGAGCCACAATAAAGGGCGATCGAAAAAAGGGGCGTAAAATGCCACGCCCCTTTTTGTTACACTGAAAGCTATTTCTGCCTTTTCCGCAATTACGCTTAAACAGTTAACTTGATTTTTATGAAATTTTCACCACAGATAGTATTAACCGAAACAAAAAGTATGATCCACAATAGAGGGCGATCAAAGAAAGGGGCGTAAAAAGACACGCCCCTTTTTACTATACTGAAAGTTTTTTCTGCATGTTCCGTAATCATGCTTAAACAACCATACCGATTTAAAAAAATAACTAAAATAGCACGCCTCTTTTTATTCAATTGAATGCTATTTGTGTCTGTTCCGTAATCTTGCATAAACTGCTAAACCGATTAGAATGAAATTTTTACCACAGATAGTAAGTACTTACCGAGGCGGGAACTATAGATTAAAATAGAGCGCGTTTGGACAAAGGGGCGTAAATTGACACGCGCCTTTGTACTATACTGAAAGTGTTTCTGCCTGTTCCTTAATAACGCTTAAACGACTAAACCGATTTTAACAACATTTTTTCCATAGATAGTACTAACAGAGGCGGGCACTTTAGTATGTGTCAACTGCCACGCCTTTTGCAATGTACTGAAAGTTTATTCTGCCTTTCTATAATCACGGTTCAACGGTTATTATAATTTAGTTATTATAATTTTCACGGCAGTTAGTTAGTACTTTAATAAAATAATAAATTTAGTAAAATATCCATTTCAGAAGAAAAATCTGCTTAAAGTTTAGATTTTAGATTTTTGTTTAGATTTTTTGGCAGAGTTTTTTCCTGAGTGTATTCATAAATTACACAATCTGCCCTAGATCAGACTCAAATAAAAGCTAGATTAATTATCTACGTAGCACTTTTTATTTTTTAGTAATACACGATTTTGTTTTAAAGATATGCGCTTTTCAGTTTTCATGTTTGGTGTCATTACTTCGTGTTTGGTGTCATTATTTCGTGTTCCTATTATATTCATAAATTAAAGATAAATTCGCCCATATCTCAAAAACGGTGAGGGATACCGTTTCTCATAAAGAGAAATTTGTACATACATCTCAGAAACGGTGAGAGATACGAAAAAAGTATTAAGAAACATATTGTAGATAATTTTATATTCTACACACAGAAAAATAAATTGCCAACTGAATTTTTCAGTTGAAGCAACTCCAAATTTGGTTGTTGCTACTTAAATATGCTGTGACTAATATATTTTATGATTGCTTCAACTAAAAGTCAGATATATCAACGTTATTCAGTTGTGACTACCGATATTAAATTGCGACAGCCTATATATGAGTGATTCAACCTAATTTTAGTTACATTAACTGACTTTCAGTTGGCAATTGGCAAATTTGTTTTCTGTGTGTACAAGTTTTGTAATAGACTCTTAAAGCGTACGACGCATATCGAGCGAGATATTAGCAAAAAACTGTAAAAACCCGGTTTTTGTGACCTTTGACCTCAACATCTCAGCAAGGACACGGGTGATTTCTTGGGACTTTTTTCCCCTTATTTAGATTGCCAAAACTAAGATCTGTGCAAGTTTTCAGAGAACCTATCCGATTTTCCGCAGATTGTCCTTTTTTTCTCCTTATTTTCCTGGGCTATAAACGACTAAACCGATTTTAACAAAACTTTTTCCATAGATAGTACTAACAGAGGCGAGAACTTTAGTCTGTATCAACTGCCACGCCTTTTGCAATGTACTGAAAGTTTTTTCTGCCATACCGTAATCACGCCTTAACTACGAACCCGATGTTGTTATAATTTTCACCACAGTTAGTAATTATTGAGGCGGAAACTATAGACACCACAAGACAAAGGCGTGAATTGACACGCCCCTTTGTAATACACTAAAATTTATTTTGGCCTGATGCGTACTCACGCGTTAACGGTGAAACCAATTTTAAGCAAATTTTCACCACAGTTGGTACTTACCGGGGCGATCGGGCAAAGGGGCTTAAAATACCGCACCCTTTTGTATTAAATTAAAAAATATTTTTTCCTGTTTCGTAACTATATGCCATATAAAATGCGATGAGACAAATTAAAGTAAAATGCCACATCAATTTGTAATATACAGAACGTTATTTCTAGCTTATTTGCTATCATGCAAAAACGGCTTAACCAATTCCTTTATATACTACTGCCATATTAGAACCTGAAAACAGTTAAGCCGATTTCAATGAAATTTTCAACACAAATAGTGCTATAGGCAATATTAAACAGCGATTGATAAAAAAGGCATATAATGGCTTTTGTGAGTTAATATTGTCTGCCAGTTCCGCAAACGTGGAAAACCTGCTGAACAAATTTAATTGCAATTTTCTTTACGTGCTAACCAATAGGGGAACTATAGGTCACATGAGACCGAAATTGAACTAGATGCGTTAAATGTCACACCCACTTGAACTATTGTGAAAGTTATGTCTTTATTGAAGTTTTCACCACATAAAGTGCTAACCGAGGAGGGAACTATAGGTTCCTTTTAAAAGCCATTAAAGAAATACATTAATTTTGGGATGGAGCGATTATTCGTTTTTTATATTTCGCTTTGCGTCGGGGTCGTAACAGTTGCCTTTTATGGTCAATATTAACTCACAAAAGTATTGCACCTGCTGGGCAATGTCTTTGGGTTCCTTTTTTGATTTGAAATCGGGAAGTTCCAAACAAGGTGCAAAAAAACGTTTTGATTTTTTTTGTTAAAAAAAACGTTTTTGATTTTTTTGTTAAAAAAGGTTTTTATGCTGGTCGAATAACTTTTTTTGAACGGCCCGCATCACACACTCCACCCAACCAAGAAGGTTTGTTCCCATGACGGAAGAACACGTACGCACAATGTTCCCGACGCTAAGCGAAGTCGAAAAAAATCGACCAAACCTCAGGAATAGGTTTATATTCACCAGTGAAAAGTCATGAAGCAGTAGATAAACTGACTAATAAAAAACTCATTCATTATATAATATTTTTTCAACCCGGGCAACACCGGGTGCAAAACAGCTAGTATAGTAATATAACTTTCTATATTGCATCATATATGATAATATATAATTCTTGAGGACCCTGAGTTCGATTCCCGACTAAGTCAAGAAAAAAAATATTTTTTTTTTAATTTTTTTTTAATCTAAATGATTTTTTAATGCGTTTTCGTTTTTCAAATTTAAAAAAAAATAAAATCCCTGAATTTTAACAAAAATATTTCAAAAATAATTATATTTTGATATAATTATATATTATTTAATCCGAAGAAAAAATATTTTAAAACTTTAATGTTTAACCATCAATATCTCTGGTTTTAAGAGAGCTAAAGTCCTCAGATCAAGCTCAAATCAAAGCTTTATTTGTTGCCAATAATTAAAAGTGTATTTGGTTCGAACTTATGTTAGCAATATTTTCAGATAAAATTATTTTTGTCTGAAAAAACTTCCGAAAAAAACTTAAAACTCATTATTTGGCCGTTGGTGAGTAAAAAAGTTTATACATGTTTTATACCATTTTAAAGGTATTTTTATTAAATATACAACGGCAGAAAGAAAATTTGGATCCGATGAAAAATGTGAAGCTCAAAGGCCAAAAACCGTTTTTACTTTAAAGCTTTATAACTTGGAAAATTAAGAGCATTGGAAGATGAAAATCATGTTGTTGAACTCAGTATTAAACCCCCTATTAGCTCAGCAAATAAACTAAAAAAAAAAAAATCACAAATTTTAGCAAAAATTTTCTAAGTCTTTTTTAAAATTGTGTTCAAATTCAAGTCGAATATAATTTGATGCAATTATATACCCGATAAGATAAACTGGATTTAATTATATATAAGTTAAACTTGATATAATTATATATGATAAACTATTTTCTAAGTTTATTTAAAACATAGTCTTTTAAATTTGTCATTTATTAACAACGTCCGCTGGGTCAGAGGGTAGAGATTGCGATTACAAAACAGTTGGTAGCTGTTCGATTCCCCCGCCGCTCGAAGTTTTTTTTTTTTTTTAAATAAATTTTAATTATATATATTTATATCTTAATATTGAAAAAAATTGTTTGGATAAAACTTTATCAGTTCTAAAAATAGATTTTATTGTTCGGATTAAATTATATATAGTTCTAAAAATAGATTTTTTTTTCGGATAAAATTTTATCTAAAGTTTTTTGTAATACCCGAGTAAAAAAGATCTGATATAATCATATATGCTATTACATAATTATTTATATTTATATATGGTTATGCATTAACTTTGATATGGACATATAAGTTTATATATAGCATTGTATTTTTCCTTATTTTTTAATATAATAACATACATATTCATATCTATTTACATACCGATCTATATGAAATTAGATATGACATATAATGTCGGGAACCCGAATAAAAAAAAGTTATATGACGCAATATTTAATTATATATGAACAGATATGCTTTTATGTAAATCCATATTAATTTTGATCCGAAAATTGGCGGATCGAATATTATACGATTATATCAAATTCTATTATTTTTGATAAAATAATATCAAATTTGATTAAGTTTGATCCCAAAAATGGGTCTATCTAATTGTATTAAATCATATCTTATCTGTTAAAATTAGATAAATTTTTATATAATTAGATGAAATCTGGTGAATTTTTTTGGAATTTTAAACGAGAAATTAGAAATTATTTTATCAGATTGGATACATTATCAATTAGAAGAGTTTTTTTGCATTCTTCGGGACTTAGCAAATTATTAAAAATTTGTAATTTTTTTCTAAAAGCATTTTTAAGGGATTTAAAAATTCAAAAAAATTTTTGTCTTAGAAAATTTAAAAACATTTTTTCGGAACTTAAAAATTTTTCAAAAAAATAAAATTTCTCCTAAAAACATTTTCATTGATTTTTTTACTCCAAATGACTTTTTTACTCCGGGACTTTGGAAAATTTTCATAAAATTTTTTAGGACTTGAAAATTTTTTAATTTTTATTTAATTGTCCGGGACTTAGAAAATTTTGAAAAATTTTTTCGGGATATAATTATGAATAAAATCATATATCTTTTTATCTGCCATATCTAAAAATTCCCGACATTATATGTCATATCTAATTTCATATAGATCGGTATGTAAATAGATATGAATATGTATGTTATTATATTAAAAAATAAGGAAAAATACAATGCTATATATAAACTTATATGTCCATATCAAAGTTAATGCATAACCATATATAAATATAAATAATTATGTAATAGCATATATGATTATATCAGATCTTTTTTACTCGGGAATTTTTAGATATGGCAGATAAAAAGATATATGATTTTATTCATACCCGAGTAAAAATTTTCTGGTCTAATCATATATAATTTGATACAATCTTATATGAGTTAATATGCCTCCGTATAAATTTATATAAAATTTTATCTATCACTTTGATACGGTTGATCCACTTTATATGGTTAGATATTGCTCCATATATGATTAGATTCGTATTTTGGTTTTGCTCATCAAATTATATAAAAATAGATATTATAAGATCAATTTGATCTAATTAGATTTGACCAAATTCAGGATCAAATTGTATCAATTTTTATATTTTTTGATCTAAAGTAATACAATTAGATATTATTTGATACAACCATTTTACGGATCAAATTAGATCTATTTAGTAAAATTAGCATAATATTTTTACTAGGGTAATTATATCCCGAAAAAATTTTTCAAAATTTTCTAAGTCCCGGACAATTAAATAAAAATTAAAAAATTTTCAAGTCCTAAAAAATTTTATGAAAATTTTCCAAAGTCCCGGAGTAAAAAAGTCATTTGGAGTAAAAAAATCAATGAAAATGTTTTTAGGAGAAATTTTATTTTTTTGAAAAATTTTTAAGTTCCGAAAAAATGTTTTAAAATTTTCTAAGACAAAAATTTTTTTGAATTTTTAAATCCCTTAAAAATGCTTTTAGAAAAAAATTACAAATTTTTAATAATTTGCTAAGTCCCGAAGAATGCAAAAAAACTCTTCTAATTGATAATGTATCCAATCTGATAAAATAATTTCTAATTTCTCGTTTAAAATTCCAAAAAAATTCACCAGATTTCATCTTATTATATAAAAATTTATCTAATTTTAACAGATAAGATATGATTTAATACAATTAGATAGACCCATTTTTGGGATCAAACTTAATCAAATTTGATATTATTTTATCAAAAATAATAGAATTTGATATAATCGTATAATATTCGATCCGCCAATTTTCGGATCAAAATTAATATGGATTTACATAAAAGCATATCTGTTCATATATAATTAAATATTGCGTCATATAACTTTTTTTTATTCGGGTATTTTTTTTTCTTTCGTATGAAATTTTATCTTTTTTTATCCAGCTAAAAAAATCTTTTTTTTTTTTGTCTTGGTCCAATAAGATCCAACCATTTTTCAGATGAAATTGTATCCCACCGATTAAAACTGATCTAATTAGATAAACCCACTTTTCGGATCAAATTGTATCCGTCCGGTTAAAACTGATCTAATCTTAGCGATCCATTTTTCGGATCAGTGCTGATCTTTCAAATCTCGGATCTATCAACAGATCTGGAATAATATAAGAACATATATTGCTCCATACAAAATTTTTTACTCGGGTAGCTTAAGTTGATATACAGGGTGGCGTAGAGTAATGTATATGATTTAAATTATTTTTAACTTTTTAAATATGTAATTATTTTTTTTTCAGCAATTTGTAAAGAACACTTGGGGAATTTATTGTATCAGGCTACACTATCGAACAACTAACTTAAATAATTAAATTTTTTTGAATATTGAATATTTAGTGAAATTTTTTGCCTATTTTCACTCTTAACTTAAAAACATTTATTAGCCACATTTTTTGTTTTGTGCCGTCAATATACTGTAAAAGCATAAAGAAATTTCTTTAAACACTATTATTATACGCGCTATTTTGCTCACAAGCGATTTCAACTGGCCACCACTTTCACCCGATTTTACTGCTCCTGACTTGATCCTTAGGGGTAATTTTAAAGAACGAGCTTATGTTAGCAGTCCAAGAACTACCAAAATTTTTTTCATCGTTAAAACGAAAAAAAAAAAATCGCACTTATAATCCTTATTTTAAACGATACAAATTAAAACAAATCACCATAGCAAAAAAGTTATAAGGAATTCAAACCATACTCTGCGCCACCCTGTTTAAGCAAAAAGAGATAATGAGATATTGTTGTTCTCCACAATAAAGGCCGTTTGCTACGATAATACTGAGTCGTAAGATTTTAGTAAACCGAAATAAAATTAAATTTGGTCTGACTGTCAAAAAATCAAACCAATTTTTTTTTTGAATACATTGCCCTTTGCAACCATCACATTTGAAATAAAATGAAAACAGCTGTTCAGAAAAATAAATGTTAAAAAGGATTATTTGTTGCGTATTTTTTAAAAATACATTAAAATAAGAGACTTTTAAATTGATAAACTTAACTTTGTAGCTTTAGTTTTTTGTTTTTATGTTGACGTCAATTGGAGAGAAAATACATCCCTGATAAAATGAAAAGTCTCAGCTTTTAGAAATATTTCTAAAAATGACGAGTATTATACGACTGTCAAAATTTTTTCCGTATTACCGTCCGTGTCATTACATTTACACGATAACATTTTTAAATTCTATACGATTTTTTGACAGTTCATTTTACTGAGTCTAATCGTGACAAACGGCCTTAAAGCCCACTTCAGACTATAATACTGAGTCGTAAGAAAAAACGTATCTTAAATAATACGAAATTTTCTCCGCTTGTCAAAAAATCTTTTAAAAAATCCTTTGCATATTTACACCATCACATCTTAAATATTATCAAAATAAATACAACCCTGATCTTATGAAAAGCGTATACGTTTTCTTATTTTTAGAGAAATTTCTAAAAATGAGACTACGTATCCGCTTGTCATTTTTCAATCCGTATTTCTCTTGGTTTTATACCGATTTGTGTTTACACCATACTATTTTATAGGTTTTACACAAAATTTTGACAGATATTATTACAAATATTATGGTCTGAAGCCACCTTAAGGAACATATTAAAGTTCAACACACGTTTGAAAATACTTTTAGCAAGATTTATTTTTATTAAAATGGTAGATCGATTTTTTTTAGAATTCTTAATATCTAAAAAGGGTTTTCGATGTAAGCAATTATCAAGCTGGTTACCAATATGCTCTTAATACCGTTACTGTTTCAAGTGCCTTTCAACTGGAACAACTTAACCGGATTTCTTTTTTTGTATTCAAAATTTAATGTTTCTACTAGATTTCCGCAGGAACATTCAAGAACTTAAATAAATCATTAAAGGATGATGTTCGATTGTTAGTTTGTAACAAAATCTATAGAAAAAATGTTGATTTCGATAACTGCGACTTTTACCGTTAGCCAGCCGCGGATATAACAATTAATATACATACTAGAGATGGGCGCTGGTCACGTGATTTGCGTGATTCACGTGAATCACGCGTGAGTGTGAGTGATTTTCATTTCAATCACGTGATTGTGAGTGAGTGTGAGTTGAAAAAAAATCTGAGTGCGTGATTAGTGAGTGAGTCATTTAGTTTTTGCGTGATTAGATTTTTTGATTTGCACAATTTTTTTTTAATTTTTTGTAAAAAATTTTTTTTTGGATTTTTTTTTCTTTTTGGTAAGAAAATTTTATTGCGTGAGTAGATTTTACGTGACTCACGCGTGAGCGTGATTGAATCTGGCGTAAGTCACGCGTGATCGTGAGTAAGTTTTTTTATTACTCACGTGAATGTGAGTGAGCGTGAGTAAAAAAAAATTCCGTGAGTGATTAGTGAATGATTTGATTATTTTTTGCGTGAGTGAGTGTAAGTCAAAATCCACTCACGCGCCCATCTCTAATACATACTGTCAGATTTTTTTTATGTCAAACAAAAATTATTTGCTATTCGGTGTAGAGATGGGCGCTGGTCACGTGATTTGCGTGATTCACGTGAATCACGCGCGAGTGTAAGTGATTTTCATTTCAATCACGTGATTGTGAGTGAGTGTGAGTTGAAAAAAAATATGAGTGAGTGATTAGTGAGTGAGTCATTTATATTTTGCCTAATTTTTTTTTTCATTTTTTGTAAAAATTTTTTTTTTGGAGTTTTTTTTTTTTGTTTTGGTAAGAAAATTTTATTGCGTGAGTAGATTTTGAGTGACTCACGCGTGAGCGTGATTGAATCTGGCGTGAGTCACGCGTGAGCGTGAGTAAGATTTTTATTACTTACGTGAATAGTGAGTGAGCGTGAGTAAAAAAAAAATTGCGTGAGTGATTCGATTATTTTTTGCGTGAGCGTGAGTGAGTGTGAGTCAAAATCCACTCACGCGCCCATCTCTAATTCGGTGTAATTTTTATGATCTCAATAGTACTCAATAGTACATATCGCTCCTTTACTTGTATAGTGTCACAACTCAAAATATTTGATTTTGCAGAAAACACGTTTAAAGTTTACTATTGAAACTGGTTTTTAATTGAAAAAGGCCGGTACATAGAAAATGTAATAATGGCGTGTACTCTTCTCAAACGGTGAGTTTAAAAGATATTAAAACGAATTTTTGACACAATATAAAGTACGATATAACAAATAATTCTGCATCATTAACTCAAAAAACGCATGTTTTGAGTTATGACACTATACAAGTAAAGGAGCGATATTATCAGGAGCTAGGCATGCACCTCAGACACTCAAACATTAGTTGTCTGGATTAATAGAATGAAGGTTGAATGAGGAATTGAAAGAAAAGGCTTTTTGTTTCTAAAAAAAAAAACACTTTTATATTGTTTTAAACAAAACAGATTTACACTCAAAAAATTATGTTAGTAAAAACAACTGAAAATGTCAGTTAAAATAACTACTTTGTAAGTTATTTTGGGGTCAACTACTTTTTCAGTTAAATCAACTAACAATGTTAGTTATTTAAACTGACAAAAAACACCTGACTTATGTAGTAAAAACTACTTACATTTGTAGTCAAAACAACTAAAATGTAGTAAAAATAAAATAATCAATTTTTTTTTTCCAAAAATTTTTCAGAAAAAAAATTGAATACCAAGTTTTTTTTTTTTTTTTTTTTTTTAAAAAAAAAGTTGTGAAAGAAAAAACGAAAATTTATTTTTATTTTTTGGAAAAAAAAAAATTGAAAATTTTTCAGAGATAAGCTAAATAAAATTAACTAATTTAAATAACTGTTACTACATCACAGTACTTTTTTGTTAGTTGTTAAAAAAATGACTTAAAATAACTAACAGAAATAGTTGTTTGATATTTTTCATACAAAATAACTGACTTTGTAGTTGAAAACAACTAACTACTATAAAATATACAAACAACTAACATGTAGTAACTTACATAATTTTCTGAGTGTATGAAATTTACGTTCTTAAAATGTTAATGATTCAATATAATTAAAAAAAAATATTAAAAGTGCAAATAATGTACAAATTTCATGACTTTAAAAAACCAAAAATTGTACTTGATCCCAGACAGATTTCGCATGAGAGAAAAAAAGAGAGTTGAACCAATTACCATCTCTTTAATTTATTCTTCTATGATATTATACAAGAATTTGGACCTCTATGACCAGGCTTGCCATGTCAGCACTAGCCAGCAAAACTTTGATTACCAAATAAGGTATAAAATAAGGTATAGGATAACTTATTTTAAACATTGCAGCATTGATGATTTTAACATGGGATGATACTCAAAGTAATGCATCCGAGTAATGTATAAAATATAGCATGCCAGAACGTAATATATTAGGCGTTACGAGTAGTGAACAAGTAACGATGTATTAAATTTACTCTCGTGATTGTAAGTGAGTAGGAAAATATGCTCGTGAGTGAGTGTCCGTGATTTAAAAATTCCTGTCGTGATTTCATCTCAAGTTCAAACTTATGCATTTTTGTTTTTTTTGTCGTTTTTTTCGTTTTGATGCATGTTAACAATCAAAGTTTGCCAACAAAATACGCCTCTGTGAACCGATTTGGCTTAAATTTGTTCTACATCCGTTTAAGACCACTTGGCATGGTAGATGGTGAAAATCCAAAGTTGAAATTTTCATATCCACCCTATTGTGTATACTTTATTCTTCTCAATTTTTTTAATCAATTTTTTTTTTTTCTATTTCAAAATTATTTTTTATTTCAGTCCAAAATATTTTTTTTTTGTTTAAATTAGAAAATAGCTGCTGCTGGAGGGTATAAAAATGTTAAAGCCAAATTTAGTTTTATCTTCCCGAGTAAAAATTAAAAATGTCAGAACTAAGCTGTTAAACAAAACTAAGCAAAAAAGTATTTCTTAATCATAGATCTAAGTATTCAACAAAAATACCTTTTTCGAATTCGAAACTTAAGAGGGTCATTATTATTGTCCATAATAAAAGTCTAAAATTTATTTTGCAAATATTTGTCTATGTATATTTCCGTTAACTCTTTAAACTATTCTAAATGAAATTAATATGTTATATCTTTCCTAGGTAACTTTTTTTGTCGTCTGAAGTCATCATCTTATAAAATAGTTAATACATTTCAAGTGTAATTGCTAAGATTGTTATACATTGTATGTATAAAAAAAATCAAACATAATCTTCGAAGCAACTTAAGATCGAAAAATAAAAAAAAAAAAAAAATAAAAACACGGTTATTAGAATAATGCTCATAACTCTATCAAATAGAATTTAAAGTAACAAAAAATTACAAAATTAATAAGCTACCAAAATTGTGATTTACTAATGTAGAAAAATAAAAAATACATAAAAAAAAAATAATTTAATAATCAAAAATAAATTTACGTGAATGTGAGAGTGTACAAAATGCAAATGTTGTTAGCAATAACAAATATATGTTTATAAAACAATATGATAATTAAAATAATATTGATTAATAATAAAAATTTAACCACTTCGAACCAAAATAAATTGCCAATAATAGAGTACCATTAAATAATAGCTATAAAGAAAATTTAAAACAACGATTAATAAAAAATAAATTAACAAAACAAAAATATGTATTTATTTTGTAAACGGGTGCAATCAATTTTATAAATGTATATAATAAAATATAGCCAAAATAACTAGTGCAAATTAAGAAAAAAAAAAAAAAAAACACGAATTATTAAAAAAAGCATGCCTCATACAAGCCATACGCGCCATGCTGGTTCATCTGGCGATGATTTAGGAAGCACTGATGAAGTCAAAATCTTTAAAGATGAAGGTGATCGTGAAGATGAAAAGATCTCATCTGAAAATTTATTGGTGGAAGAAAAATCAAGTTTGATTGATTTAACTGAGAGTGAGGTAAGTTTTGGTATTTAAATAAATTTATGTATGTATGTATGTATGTGCAGGGGGTAGGCATGCACCTCAAACACTCAAACATTAACTGCCTCGATTAACCTTCGCACTACCAAAACCCCCGGGTGGGTTTCTTTGGTATACGTTTTGTACGTAAACAAAAATCTTTGGTAGTGAGAAGGTTAATAGAATGAAGGTTGAAAGAGGAAAAAAAGGCTTTTTGTTTTCTTTAAAAAAAACATTTTTATATTGTTTTAAACAAAACAAATTTATGAAATTTACGTTCTTAAAATGTTAATGATTCAATATAATTTAAAAAAAATATTAAAAGTGCAAATAAAGTACAAATTTCATGACTTTAAAAAACCAAAAAGTTTACTTGATCCCAGACAGATTTCGCTTGAGAGAGAAAAAAGAGAGTTGAGCCAATTACAATCTTTTTACTTTATTCCTCTATGGTATGTGTCAACAGTAGAGATGTTCTATAAAACTTTAAATGAAAGATTTCTCGCATGAAGCATCGGCAAAAAACCTGACTTTTCGCGTTCGACTGTTTCTGTATTTTTGTTCTGCGGAAACTTTCTGTCAATTGGGTTTTTATACCCTCCACTTAGTGATAGAGGGTATATATAAGTTTGTCATTCCGTTTGTAACTCATCGAAATATCGGTCTGGGACCCCATAAAGTATATATATTCATGATGCCCGATCGATTTTAAGACATTCTAGCGATGTCCGTCTGTCCGTCTGTCTGTCTGTCTGTGGAAAATGCTGTAGCAGACAAAATATTGCACAGAGATGACTGAAACTTAACATATTTATTGGAAGTTCTCCCGAGAAGTTTGGTATTGCATTTTAGCGATATCGGTTCAGCGGTTCAAAAGTTATGAACGAAAATGTAAGCACACCTCAAAAATTTCAGTACATTCAACATAACCTAAAAATACAAAATGCTTTAATTCGGCTTCTGGTTGACATATGTGAACATAATTGAACACCAAATGGTATTTTAACAAGTACGAACATATTTTTTGACAAAAAAAAAAAAAAAAATCGGGGATTTTTTTTTATCAAACATTTTTTTTCGCGAAAAATTTTTTTTTTTTAATTTTTTTTTTTTTAAAGTAATTTCCTTTTAAATAAAGTTTTTTGCAATAATCTTTTTGAAATTGTGGAGGGTATCACTACATTCTGCAAGGCCGAATTTAACTTTTTTACTTGTTTAACATGATAATGTTTATAGGCTGGTGTCTAATTTTAAAAAAGTTGACTATATAAGCTAACAATTAACGAAAAAGAAAACAAGAATTACTATTTTCATTTTCTTAAAACCAAAAATTTTAATAACTTGGGTTTGTAACTTGGATAATAATTCACCTCGTGGTGAATAAAACCGTTTTCCACCAGCTGGTGAATAAAAAATAACATAATTATTTTTCAACAAAAAAATTTTTTTTTCATCAAATTTTTTTTTTCATCAATTTTTTTTTTCATCAATTTTTTTTTCATCAATTTTTTTTTATCAATTTTTTTTTTTATTTTCATAAATTTTTTTTTTTCATAAATTTTTTTTTTTATCATTTTTTTATAAATTTTTTTTCATCAATTTTTTCCATCAAATTTTTTTTTTTCATATTTTTTTTTTTTCATCAAATTTTTTTTCATAAATTTTACTACCTCCGTCCCAAAATAATCTTAACATTTCTATATTTTGGCTGGGATTATGGAGGATTTTTTGAAAAAGCTTTGTTTTTTTTGTTAATACATATCGGGACATATCAATAATTTAAAAATTCTTTATAGCTTTGCAATTTTTCAATTCACGTGCAAAATGGATGCAATAAACTGCATTCAGATAAATGAGACAACTTGTTTTCGACGTTACAAACAGGCATGGTGTCGAAAAGATGAAAATTATTACAAAATGCGGCGTATGAAATAAGAAATTTTACGCTAGAGGCCCTTTTAACGGTTTTTAATAAATGCATTATGGATGCAATAGGGACATCTTGCAAATATTTTTAATTAATTTTGTTACAGTTTTAGTACACGAGATTAGTATAAGATTATTTTTTTAACTTTATCTTGTATTATTTCAACTAAAACACTGCTTAATAAAATGTTAAGTTTATTTTGGGGCAAAAAAATCTATAGAAATGTTAAAAATATTTCGGGACGGAGGTAGTATTTTTTTTCATCAATCTTTTTTTTCATCATTTTTTTTTTATCAAAAATTTTTTTTTAGCAATTTTTTTTTTCATCAATTTTTGTTTCATCAAATTTTTTTTTTCATTATTTTTTTTTCATTAATTTTTTCATCAATTTTTTTTTTAAATTATTTTTTTTAAGTGTGTTTTAATTTTTATTAAATAATAAAAATTAGTTATTTATTCGACCTTTTATAAAGAAATTTAGAATAAACTCTTTTTCATTATTTTTTTTTTCATCAAATTTTTTTTCATCAATTTTTTTTTTCATCAAATTTTTTTTTCCTTCAATTTTTTTTCCCCATTAATTTTTCTTTTATCAAAACTTTTTATCAAACTCTTTTTTTTATCATTTTTTTTATCAATTTTTTTTTTCTTTTATAAATTTTTTTTTTCATAAATTTTTTCCATCAAATTTTTTTTTTTCATAATTTTTTTTTTCATCAATTTTTTTTTCATAAATTTTATTTTTTTTCATCAATCTTTTTTTTTCATAATTTTTTTTTTACCAAAATTTTTTTTTAGCAATTTTTTTTTTCATCAATTTTTGTTTCCTCAAATTTTTTTTTTCATTAATTTTTTTCATAAATTTTTTTTTTTCAAATTATTTTTTTTAAGTGTGTTTTAATTTGTATTAAATAATAAAAATTAGTTATTTATTCGACCTTTTATAAAGAAATTTAGAATAAACTCTTTTTCATTATTTTTTTTTTCATAAATTTTTTTCATCAATTTTTTTTTTCATCAAATTTTTTTTTCCTTAAATTTTTTTTTTCATTAATTTTTCTTTCATCAAATTTTTTTTTCATCAAATTTGTTTTTTCATCAACATTTTTTTTTCACAAATTTTTTTATCATATTTTTTTCATCAACTTTTTTATCAAATTTTTTATTATCAATTTTTTTTCTTAACAAAAATGTTTTTTTTCATATTTCATCAATTTTTTTTTACATCAAAAAATTTTTCTTTTCATCAAAAAAATTCATCAAAAAAATTTTTCACCAAAAATTTTGGGTTCATTAAATTTTTTTTAACATAATTTTGTTTTTCGTGAAAAAAAAAAAAATTTTTTTTGCCAAAACTACTTTTTCACCAAGTCTAAGCTTTTCGCATAAAAATTTTCCATTTGTTTATCAAATGTACATAAAACAAGTGAGAGTGTTATATGCTTTGGTGCCGAATATTTTATACTCTCCAAAATGTAAAAACACTTTTTTGCACTTATTTTTGCACTCACGAAATGTACAGCTCTTTTGGTTTTTTAATGGGGGTCCTCGACTGATATTTCAATTTGTGTTGCATGGAATAGCAAAGTAATATAACATTATTTTGCTTTGGCAAGTTCACCCAAATCTTCCGCAAAACATTATCATGATTTAATGTTTTGGGCAAGAGTACAAAATTCGAAGGCATTTTTTCCAAAACTATTGGAAAGATGCAAAAACACTGTTTCTGTAAAACATATGGATGGAAAACTTTTGTAGTTGAAGTGTCAAAATCGCTCGTATTTTAAAATGGTGCGATATTTCGTAAATTAAACAACTTTTGAGGGGGGGGGGGTGAAATAAAGCCATAGGTAATAAGGCCATATGGCCTTATTTCTCAATTCAATGGGAAATAAGGCCATATGGCTTTATTACCAACACGATTGAGCAATAAAGTCATATTGATTTTGCAATTAAAGTGGAAATAAAGCCATATCAGTTGAAAATGGTGAAATATATTTCCCCGTAAATCCTGCTACCCAAAAAAAAATTATTTAGCGAAGCCGCTAAATTAATTTATTGAGTTTGTAATCCCTAAGCCCGGCCGAAGGCCGGCTACGCAGAAATTTTTTTTTTTTTTTGAGTATCTTTAAATTAAAAAACCACATATACCACGAACCTAGGAACTTAGAGGGGTCTAGAGGCACCAATTTTTTATTGGCAGGGTTTTTAATTTAATGATTGTTTAACAAAAAAAAGTTTTTCTGTGTAGCCGGCCTTCGGCCGGGCTTAGGGATTACAAAATCCATGCATTAAACCCACCCTCTACGCAAAGTAAAGTTTTCTAGGCTAGCAGGCCTTTGCGCTATTAAATTTGTTATGCCTCAAAAAGGCCTGATAACCAAAATAGCTTTGGTTTACAGAGAGGGTGGGCTTAATGCATGGAGTTTGTAATCCCTAAGCCCGGCCGAAGGCCGGCTACGCAAAAAACCTTTATTACAAAATAACAAATCATAGAAGTCGTAGCAGGATTTTAGTGGAAAAATTTTTCCACATTTTTCCCTACACTCTCCGGAAATTAATGACGAATACTTTTATAAGTTTTCAAATGAGTAATAAAGCCATATATGGCTTTATTTCCAACAGTGGTTGGTAATAAGGCCATATGGCTTTATTTCTCAACTCATTGGGAAATAAGGCCATATGGCCTTGTTGCCTATGGCTTTATTTCACCCCCCCCACTTTTGAGTTATATAAAATAAAAAAAAAAAATGATTTATTCAAGAAAGTACTAAAGGGTTTTCCAATAAGGACGGGTAGAATAATACCATTTACAGATGTAATTCGAAAAAGATCAATTGTAATTCGAAGATTCTACTTGTAATTCGAAGATTCCATTTATAATTCGAAGACTCCATTTGTAATTCGAAAATTCCACTTGTATTACAATTGGAGTATTCGAATTACAAATGGAATCTTCGAATTACAAATGGAATCTTCGAATTACAAATGGAATCTTCGAATTACAAATAGAATCTTCGAATTACAATTGATCTTTTTCGAATTACATCTGTAAATGGTGTATTTGTAATTCGAAGATTCCATTTGTAATTCGAAGATTCCATTTGTAATTCGAAGATTCCATTTGTAATTCGAATACTCCAATTGTGATTCGAAGATTCCACTTGTAATTCGAAGATTCCAAATATAATTCGAAAAAGATCAATTGTAATTCGTAAAAGATCAATTGTAATTCGTAATAGATCAATTGTAATTCGTAAAAGACCAATTCTAATTCGTAAGAGATCAATTGTAATTCGTAAAAGATCAATTGTAATTCGAAGATTCCAATTGTTATTCGTAAAAGATCAATTGTAATTCGAAAAAGATCAATTGTAATTCGAAAATTCCAATTGTAATTCGTAAAAGATCAATTGTAATTCGAAAAAGATCAATTGTAATTCCTAAAAGATCAATTGTAATTCGTAAAAGATCAATTGTAATTCGTAAAAGATCAATTGTAATTCAAAAAAAAGATCAATTGTAATTCGTAAAAGATCAATTGTAATTCGAAAGAGATCAATTGTTATTCGAAAAAGTTCAATTGTAATTCGTAAAAGATCAATTGTAATACGAAAAAGATCAATTGTAATTCGAGAAAGATCAATTGTAATTCGTAAAAGATCAATTGTAATTTGTAAAAGATCAATTGGAATTTGTAAAAGATCAATTGTAATTCGAAGATTCCAATTGTAATTCGAAAAATATCAACTGTATTTCCATTGATATTTTGCGAATTACAATTGGAATCTTCGAATTACAATTGATCTTTTACGAATTACAATTGATCTTTTTCGAATTACAATTGATCTTTTACGAATTACAATTGATCTTTTACGATTTACAATTGACCTTTTACTAATTACAATTGATCTTTTTCGAATTACAATTGATCTTTTACGAATTACAATTGATCTTTTACTAATTACAATTGATCTTTTTCGAATTACAATTGCAATCTTAGAATTACAAATGGAATCTTCGAATTACAATTGGAGTATTCGAATTACAAATGGAATCTTCGAATTACAAATGGAATCTTCGAATTACAAATGGAATCTTCGAATTTCAAATGGAATCTTCGAATTACAAATAGAATCTTCGAATTACAATTGATCTTTTTCGAATTACATCTGTAAATGGTGTAGAATCTTCGAATTACAATTGATCTTGTACGAATTACATCTGTAAATGGTGTATACTGATTTTTGCTTCTCCTGTAAAATTAATAAAATGTTAGTTAGGGCCTTTTGCATGTGAGGTGACGATATGCATATTTTGTTGAAAGTTTATATTTTTGGGCCGTATATTTTTTTTTAATTTTAATTTTAGATTAACCGGCCTCAAATTTTTTGAAACAATTTTTTTTTTTGTAAATAAGCTAACAAAGTAAAAATTTCAAAAAATTAAAAAAAAAATTGGAATGTACCTAAGTAGATTTTTTTTCTTATAAAAGTAAAAATGCACTGTTTTTGTATTGAGTTTTATATTTTTCTGTGCATATTTTTTTAGTACATATTAAGTATTTTTAGTGCATATTTTAGGCGCTTAAAACGAAATTTTTAAGTGTTTAAGGTCCTGCATGTGTTCATTTATATTTTAATAATTTTTATTTTTTTTTTTTTTTTTTTTCAGGAAAAAAGTGGTAAAATATCATCACGATCTGATCACAGTCCGGTTTTCAGTAAGTAAATTACTCTTTTTACATTAATATTTCATTTTAAGGATCTTATAAAACAGATAAGTCGATACTTCTAGTTATTTGCGAAAATTTTACCCTTTTTGTATAAAATTGTTGCAATTCTATACATAAAATTAAATATAATGAAAAAGAGTTTATTCTGATTCGAGGCCTTTTCATGTTCCCCATTATGAATTAACATAACAAGTACTTATTATAACTCTACTTTCTTTATTGGGATATTCTCCCATTAAATACTCATAGAGTTTCTTGCTTTCAAAAATTTTGGTAATTTTCAGGAATGAATTGACGATCGTTTCGGGGCGGTTTCAATTACCCTATCATCAGAATTCTTTAGAAAATTAGGAAATACTGTTAGCATGCAAACATCAAATATTCATTCTCTAAATAATCTCAACTTACAAGGGAAGACTCCCTGGTGTCACCCTCTGATCTTCATGAAATTTGGATATGTTGTTAAGAACGAAAATTAATTCGACACGTATTTTTTTTTAGCTGCCCAAACTTATTTTTAGGGGGGGTCGATTTGTATGGGGGGAAATAGACCTTTTTCAGTTTTTTACGATTTACGATTATTTAAACAAAATTAATATAGGCATGTGTGGTATCAGATTAAAGGTATTAAAAATATCTATCTCGCGGTGCTAACAACGGGTCAAAAATGTCCGAAAACTTTGGTATTTTACTCAATATGACGAAAAGTTGTGCATGTTTGGACACGTTCTTAGCACACGTAGATAGGTTTTCCAAAGACCTTTCATTTGGTATGCAACATGACTAGGTTTATTTGCATAATATAGGATATAAACGAATAAACTGAAAAATGGGCTTGTCTTCCCCCCTCCTTTTTACCCCCTAAATATGAATTTGGGCCTCTAAAACAAAATACGTGTCCCTTTATTTTTTCTGATCTACAAAATAAAACCAATTCCATAAAGATCCGCGGGTGACACTAGGGAGACTTCCCTTGTAAGTTGAAAGTGCATCATTAAACAATTTTTTATTTTATTTTTGTATAAAAGTATAGTAAAGAAGCTTTCCAAAACACCAAAAAACATAACAATCGGTCAAAAAATTAATGAGTTATGCTAAGTTTTGTAATAGGACATTTTTAATTTCTTTCAGAAATGCTTGTAATTCATGTATTATTCATAAATCTTATTGCTACCCAAGCAATAAGAAAAGCAATCTCAAAACTTTTTTTGGAACGCTTTGCGAGCGTATTCGAAAAGCGTTTTAAGAGTTCTTTAGATTTTTTTTTTTTTTTGAAAAAAAAAATTCTAAGTTCCGAAACTGTTTTTGAATAACAATTTTTGTCAATATTTTTTTTGTTTTTTAAGTAAAAAAAAATCATCAAAAATGTTTTTAGAATGTTTTTTTTTTTTTAATTTTCTAAGTTTTGAAATTTTTTTTTTGAAAAATTTTCTTGGAGTACAAACATTTTTTTTTTTTTCGGATTTCACTTTGTATCAAACAAATTATTATAATCGAACTAAAACAGAAACTCTTTACTTTGGGTTTTTAAAGCGCTTTGATGACTTTAAAAAAACGTTCTTAAAGCACTTTTTTACATCGCTTTTAAAACGCTTTAAATCTAGCGTAGATTGATGTTATCATTCTGATCATCTGAAGGCGCTTTGAAGTTGGTATACAGAACGCTCGTACAACCGTCCACAACGCTTTTACAACGCTTTTCCGATTGTATTTTTCTGAAAAATTTCCACCAAAAATCCAAAACTTTGACCGAAGGGCGCCACGGGATAAAATGATCGGATTTGGCTCAAATTAGATTTAAATTAAGATTGTCTTAAGCTCTATGAAATGGTCGAGGAAAAAAAAATTGTGATGTTTTTTAAAAAAGTTCTTGAACGTAGGAAAAAACCACCATTTTTTGCAAATTTCAAATGGCGATATCTCGAAAACCGTTCGACCGATTTTAATTTTTTTTTTTGATATTCGTGCTCACCGCATCAAAATTAACAAATATGATGTGTCGAAAAAAGTTTAAATGTTTTATTTTTTTTAATTTTTCAAAAATCCAAAACTTTGACCGCCGGGCGCCACGGGTTAATTTAATCCGATTGACCTCAAATTTGTACAACATCCGCTTTAGTCCTAGTAGAATAAAAAAAATGCCCGGACTTTGAAAATTGGAGAAAAATTTTTTTGGCCATACAGAAATATGCCAATCTAATGTGAGGGTTATTCGTAAAAAGTTTTTATTAAAGAAAACATTATCATGATTTAATATTTCGGGCAAGAGTATAACTCTGCGGCATTTTTGTTGATTTTTTTGGTATGAAAGGAAATATGAAGAGAAAATAAATCACACAAACTCACGCAAAAAAATCAACTCACGCACACTCATTCACGCAATAATCTTACTCACGCAATTTTTTTCTGCACTCACACTCACTCACAACCACGTGAGTAAAATTGAATTCAGTTTGTCTATCCACGCAAAAGAATTCAGTAATGTGTTTTTTGTTTTTTTTTCGAGAAAATCGCATTTGAATTTTGAATTTCATAACAATTTAGTAATTTGCTTGTATCAACGTAGCGTATGAGTAACATTTATGCAAATATTTAATACTCATTCGCTACGTTGAAACAAGAAAATACAAGCATATTACAAAATTGTTATGAAAATTAATATTCAAATCCCGAGTAAAAAAAATTGATATGACACAATATATAATTTAATATGGGTTCGTGTCTATTTTGATATAATCTTATACGAAGAATGGTTTCATAAGATTTGATCGAATAATATCTAATAATATCAGTTTATATAACTTTATATCGACTTTGATACGAGTTTTGGTCTAATCCAATGATATAAAATTATATCCAATTATATTAAAATTTATACAATTTTATAAATCGGATGTTTTTTTAAGTTTTTAATAAAAAGTTGAAAAACTAAAATAATAAAAATAAGTTGTTCTTGAAAAAAACTTAGAAAAATTTCAAAGTCATGTTAAATTTTATATAAAACACTTAGAAAATATTTTCAAAAAAAATTGTCCTTGGAAAAACTTAGAAAATTTTAAAAAAATGGAGTCATATAAAATTTTATATAAAACACTTAGAAAATATTTGCGATAAAAAAAATTTTCCTTGAAAAAAACTTAGAAAAAATTTAAAAGATGGAGTCATATAAAATTTTATATAAAACATTTTAAGTATTTTTATTCTGGCTCAAGGTCATTATTTTCTTTACTAATTAAAACCATGATATTCTCATAGCATAATTTTCAAGAAAATTATTTTCTGTTTTAAATTTATTTGTGTTGGTCATTTTTGCAAGACTTAATCGACACGTGTTTCGGAATTTGTCAGATTCCATTGTCAAGATTATTTAGCAAATATAAAAACCCTATACTAAATTAGTAAAGGGAATTTACAAGACAAATCGCTAGTGATCAAACTAAAAAGCCAGAATAAAAATACTTAAAATATTATATTTTAAAGGTCGAATAAAACAATTTTTATTTTTTAATAAAAATTAATCAGAATTTTTATATAAAACACTTAGAAAATATTCGTGATAAAAAAGTGGTGCTATAAAACACTTATAAAATATTCGTGATAAAAAGTGGTGCTTGGAGGAAAAATCTTAGAAAAATAAAAAAATATGAAGTCATATGAAATTTTATATAAAACACTTTAAAAATATTTGCGATAAAAATATATTCTTGGAAAAAAACCTAAAAATAATGGAGGCATATAAAATTTTATATAAAACACTTAGATATTTAAAATGATGCATGGGTCCAGATGTTACAACATATAGTTATGTATGGCGATATCTTAAAAAAATCCCACATCAAAATTTATTATATAAACTTATCTTGCAATACATAGTGTCACACATGATCATATATGAAATAATATGACTATATAAAAGTATATAAGATCATATTAAATTATTTTTACTCGGGATGCGATTTTCTCAAAAAAACATATGTCTGAATTTATTTGTGTGGATAGATAAACATCTAACCTTAAAAAAAAAGTGGCCGGATTTTTGATGCCCTGTGAAAGACCTTCCTTGTTAGTGTAGGTACAGAACAAGAAAATTACCGATTTTTGATTATACGAAATTTTTATTGCACTGATTAGAAATGCTTCAAAAAAATTAAATTTTTCCGAAAAAAGGGTTCAGGGAAAAATCAAAATTTTTCCAAATCCCGACACTTTTTGATAAGCCTTCGAGGCCTGGTAGTCATTTTTTTTTGCATTTGGGGTGTAAGAAAAAAATTATTATTTTCAGTCTCAAATTCACTAAAATTCTTAAATTGTTTTTTTTTTTTTTTTTTTTTAAATACTAAAATTTCAATTGTGAAGAAAAATCAAGCTTTTATTTTTAGATGTCAAGAAAAATTAAACATTTTTTTTCTAAATGTCAAGCTTTTTACCATTTTCGATCTGGCAAGCCTAAGTCGTATGGAAGAAGTGGTGCCGGGCTTGTTCTGTTCCTGCACTATATCGTAAAATATCGACAAATATAATTCGTACGTTTTACATACCCTTTACTTACCAGATAATTTTCGTTTATTAAAATCAGATAGCTTATCAATTTTCTACAATTAGCTCCCCGTTCTTCAAGTGTCAGCAAATTTTGAAAAAAAAAAAATTTTGCAAAGGATAATCCTGGTACAACATTTTTTTTTCAAATGATATCTTACAAGTTTTCATTTATGTTTTTCTACAAACGAAAACGATTTCAAAATGTTTAATCATTTTTTCTTAAAATTCATGTATTCTTTGAACGACTGCTAACAAGATGTTTTTTTTTTTTTTTTTTTTAATTCAGTAAATTAAAGAAACGTAAAAGCAAATATATGTATACATACAAATTTATTTGGTTTCTCTTTTGAGCGAAAAGAACAAGATAAAAAGAAATAAGAAAGAAGTCTTACACACGAAATTTAAAAGATCTCAAAAAAAAAAAAAAAAAAAAACATTTAACAATGATGATAATAATGAATATAAAAGCATATTATTGAGTCCGTTCTCTAGACTCTTGTTAGTGACGCAGTGCTGCCAGAAGTGACGATTTTTCGTCATTTTGACGATTTTTTCGTGAAATTTTGCAAAATGACGACTGCCGATTTTCTAATTTGATCCCCATATATTTTGATGATTTTTTGTAACTTCACTTTTATTCACAAAAATCAAAATTTGCAACTTTTTTAATTTTACAATGGTTTGAAAACAAAAATTAAATTGATAAAAATAAAATAGAGAAGAAAGACACACATTTACAACAATTTATTCTCTTTTGAAAATATAATACCCTTTTGAGATAAAACACCTCAATTCAACCGACGAGTTGACGCCACCCTCACCAAATTCAATTTCATTCTAGTATTCGAGATATGGGGTCTTGAAAATTTTCCAAATCGCATATATTTGACAAAAGTGTTCAGACATAAATAAAGATATCTCGGAAAGTGATAACAATAAAGGTCTCATTCAGGTTTCAAATAATAGGTAATAAGACAGCCTTTAAAATGGCATTAACCAAGATTTTTTTGAGAAAGGTCAAAGGTAATTGGTTTTGACCTTAATTTTCGGAGAGCTATGTCTCAAAAAACGATATTTTTAAAATTTTGGAAAAAATATGTGTTATTAAGAATCATCTGTACTACTAAAGTTTATTTATTTTTAGGATGGAGAGTTCATTGGAACTTTTAATATTAATAGAAACACAGTGACAGGAAAAAAAGCGGTGTATTTGCCCTTAGAAAAAAAAAATATTTTTTTTTGTCTTTGAAATTCTGGTACCAAAATTCACTATTCTAAATGTTTTTGACGTGCTGAGTAGGGTTTCTAAATTCCCGGACTTTTTTAATTCCCGGGAAATCGTTTTAAAAAAATCGTATTCCCGGGAATTCCCGGGAATTTTTTAATTAAAACAAATTTTGAACTTTACCATATACAAATTGTTGTATTACAAATTATGGTCGTATTTTCCAATTTAAAACCATTTTAGATGTATTCTTTGTAAAATAGTAAGAAAATTATATCTTGAAGATATATTTAATTAAACTTTCGAATTATTAAAATTAATTGGTTTAAGGCATTCCGGCCAAAATGAGAACACCATTATAACGACGTATTTTCACTGGTTGCTGGAATAGAACTCGCGGCGGCCAAGGTCGTTACAAAATATTTTTTTTTCACGGACGATAGATCTCAGGCTTTTACTTCATATATGAAATTTTAACTTGAAAACCAGGTTTGTTATATATTTTTTAAAATATCGATATTTTTGTTTTGTTCTGAATATAAAATACTAAATTTCGTAAAGAAGAAATCATTGGAATTTTAGATTAAGAAAACTTTTGCCAATTTGAAACCAACATTTGAAGTGAAATTTAGTTTGATTTCGTATTTTGTCACGCAATCGATTAAAGAAAAATAATTGTTAGGCCTAAATAATATACAAGCAGAAGCATGTCCTCACTACTTCTTCTTTTAAAAATTTTAATTCTTTTAAAGTTTTAATGTCATTTTTGTTAAATCATTTAAGATTGTGTTAAAAATGTGTAAATAAAATATATTTTTATTAAAAAATTAGCGACGAATTCCCGAAATTTCCCGAAGAAAAAATCCCGGGATTTTAAGAAAAATATTTCCCGGGAATTCCCGGGAAATTTTTCCCGAATAGAAACCCTAGTGCTGAGTCTAAATATGACCTTTGAACTAGCCTATCGCTATTACTTTTTAAGATATCTGCACCTAAATTTTCAAAAAACACAGTAATACCAATTTTCACACATTTATGTGCAGATATCTCGAAAACTAATAGCGACAGGCCGGATCAAAGGTCATATATGGACTCAGCACGTCAAAAACATTCAGAAAAGTGAACTGTGTACCAGAATATCAAAGACAAAAAAAATATTTTTTTTTCTAAGGGAGAATACACCGCCTTTTCTTTCCTGCCACTATGTTTCTATTAATAATAAAAGTTCCAATGAAGTTTCCATCCTAAAAATTTAAACTTAAGTAGTACAGATGATTCTTGATAACATATATATTTTTAAAAATTTTAAAAATATCATTTTTTGAGATATAGCTCTCCGAAAATTAAGGTCAAACCCAATGACCTTTGACCTTTCTCAAAAAAAAATCTTGGTGAATGTCATTTTAAAGGCTGTGTTATTACCTATTATTTGAAACCTAGGGGTCTCATTTAGGGTTTCAGGGTTTTTAACTTTTATTTTAGATTTTTTATGTTTTAATTAATTGTTTATCTGTAATAAAACTGTTTTTAATAAAAAGTTGGTCAAATTGTAATGTTTTTTATGATTTATGTTAATAATGAATTATTTTTTCCCCGTTTCCCGGGAAATCTAAAATTTCCAAACACTAGCAATAACCCAAAAAAGCATAAAGAAAAACAGAGCAAACTATTTAATCGCAAAACAAGTAAATATTAAGTTTAACCCCCAGTTTCTGTAATACGAACGCCATTCGTCTGCGACAAATTTGCATGTATTTTGTTTTTGTTACAATAACAAAATACACACAAATTCGTCACGAACGAATGGCATTCGTATTACAGAAACTGGGGATAAGAATCATCACTACATATAAAAAGAGAAAAAGAATAAAAAATTAGCGTAAAGTAGAAAAATGGTCCAAAAGTTTAAGCCGAAACACATTATTTGAGTGTCAAAATATACGCAATTCTTTATTCTATTACAGTATATTGGCGGAAAATGCTAAAAATAATTGCTAAAAACGGTTTAAAACTGTAAGTGTGAACAGGGTATTAGGCTAGATTACTCAATGCTCCGTTATAAAATAATTCTCCGTTAAATTTAACTTTTTCATAAAAATTTTGACATAAGGCTCCGTTAAATCGGCAGTTAGCAGCAGCGACGTATCTAGGAATTTGAAAAAGGGGGGGCACAACTTTCAAAATTTGTTTGTCATCGCCTATTTATATATATTTTTAACTAGGACTACACCGCCATTCCCCTCACCCCATCAAAATTTGATTTTTTTAATATAAAAAAAATTCTTGATATTCTGAGAATTTCCTATAAAAATAATAGCCCTGGTAATAATGGTATAAATAAATCTGAGTTAATCCTAGGATTTATCTAAATTTATTTTTCATCCTTTACATTTTGGACAAAGCTTAATTTGTTTTCTGTTTATATTTACTAATTGTACGGTGGCTCGCAGCTTATTTCGTGTGAAAGATATTAGTTAAGTGCGTATGATACCTGCTTTTTTCAAGTTGCTTGTTGCTGCATTTATTAGGGTTTTCTATAAAAATTTCGATAACTTCAACCAAAAATTTTGAATTTATCGAAATTCCCATAGAAAAACCCTAATAAATGCAGCAACAAGTAACTTGAAAAAAGCAGGTATCATAAAGGCATTAGCAATTCATTCAAGAAAAAGTTATTCAAAATAGACCTAATTATTATCAAATAAGTATTTTTGTAAAAAGTCCTGTGTATGTAATTAATCAAGCTTTAATTAAAGCTTAATGACGTTCAGATTGTCTAAATATTAAATGTGCTACGAGGGTCGTACTGGAAATTGAAATTATTGAAAGACCTTTTTTAGAAAATTTCTTAAAAATATTTCAAGGTCGATTTTATCCAAGCTCAAACATAAAAAAAATAAAAAATAGTCCAATAGTTAATATTCCTTTATTAAGTAATTTTTCCAAAGATCCAAACAAAAATCAAAATTTTTAAAACACAGTAGAAGAAATCCGAATTTTTTGACCTCCAATTCTTTTTACCACCAATTTTTGGTAAACAAAGAAAAGATTTAATTGTTTAATAATTTTAGTGCACCTAAGTGTATAATAATGAGATATAAAAATAATTAAACACTTCCTTTGTTTACAAAAAATTGGTGGTCAAAAGAATTGGAGGTCAAAAAATTCGGATTTCTTCGACTGCATATTATAAAATATGATTTTTGTTTGGGTCATTGGAAAAATTATTTGATAAATGACTATATACTATTGGACAATTTTTTAAATTTTTAATGTTTGAGCTTGGGAAAAATCGACCTAAAAGTATTTTTAAGAAATTTTCTAAACAACGTCTTTCAATAATTTCAATTTCCATTTCGACCCTCGTAGCACGATTAATATTTACTCAATCTGGACGCCATTAAGCTTAAATTAAAGCTCGATAAATTACCTACACAACACTTTTATCAAAGATACTCGTTTGATAATAATTAGGTGTATTATTGGAAACTTTGTCATAAATGGATTGCTAACTGATATCTCACACACGAAATAAGCTGCGTGTCTCAATTTACGGATCAAAAAATATCTGAAGCAGATATGAATATATATGAAGTAGATATGAATATATATGAAGTAGATATGATTACATCCATTCCCGACAAAAAAAAAAAAAAATAATACGGCGCCATATATCATTTGATCCCAAAAATGGAGGATCTAAAAATATATGATTAAATCTTATTAGATCAAATTTGATAAATTTAGATGGAACGGTAAATATTATCTAATTTGATGTTATAAAAAATTAGATCCAATACGATATAATAATATATAACTATATCATATTAGATCTAATATGATCTTCAATATCCAATTGGATGAAATTTACCGTTCAATATTTAGGATCAAATTATATCTAATTATATTAAATTTGATCTAATAAGATATAATCATATATGTTTAGATCCTCCATTTTTGGGATCAATTGATAGATCATTTTACATATACATATATAATTATATTAAAAATTATATGATTATATCAAAACTTTTTTACTCGGGTTTATATATGATCCATATATGTTTTTATCAAAAGAGATATGTTTTGATATAATCATTTTTTACACGGGGAGAAATCTTTTTTTTTAATATTTGAATTCCCAATGAACAAACATACTCTCTAGTTACTCCAAAAATGGATAAAAAATTTAAAATTTTTGTATGAAAACGATTCATCCAAAAGAGCCCCCTTTTTAGACTCAAAAACTAAAACTCAAAGAATAATTGGAGTCTTTATCGATAAATTTTCAAACAAAATTCTTTATACGTTCATTTTATGCTCTCTTCAGTCAGTTTTTAGGGTGTTTTCGAAGGCTCATTTTAAGCTCCAAAAAGGTGAGTTTTTTTGACAAAAAGTTTTTGATACTAAAAATTATTTTTCAAAGTTTATATTCTTTTAAAATCTGAAAAAAGTGCCCGAAAAAAACATTATTTTTCCGTCGGTCTTAGCGGTGTCTTATTTTGAAGCGTTCTAAAGTTCTAAAACAAGTAATACTTAATTTTAATGACTTTGTTGTTTGTTTTCTATAGTAAAAATAAATGAAAAAAATTTTATTTGTTTTATTTGTCTGTTGAAACAAATTTTTATTTAGCTAAATTATATTTTATAGAGTCCGACCGAATATTCGGTTTCGGCCGAATATTAGCCGAAACCGAAACTTTTTTCTAATTAAAAAAATATAAAAAAATTGCTGAATTTTTTAATTTCGTGTTTCATTCCAATTGTTTCAGTTTACTTAAAAAAAAGTAACATGGTTGTCCAATAAATATACAACTGTTATAGTTAAAAAAAAAAATTTTTCCTTAACGAAATGTAAAATATTTTTTTGTTTATAAAAATATGATTTTTTTTAAGTTTACTAAAATAAATTTTTTTTTAAAATACAACCATTCCTATGGTTTAAAAACATTAAGTTCTATAAAAAAAAAATCATATTAATTTTTTTTTTTAAGCCAGGCAACTATTTTGTTTTTAAGTTTCGGTTCGGTTTCGGCCGAATATTGATTTTTTGGCCGAATATTCGGTTCGGCCTCGAAAAACTGGTTTCGGTCGGACTCTCTAATATTTTATGTACGTAAATTTAAAAACTGCATTAAACAAAAGTGGATAGAAAAAATTTTATTGTGTGTTTTACAATTTTAATACATCAAAAAATGTGTTTTTTTTAACATTTTTTATAGTGACGATTTTTTGACGACTTTTTAAAACTTTTGACGATTTTTTTACAAATTTTTGACGATTTTTCGCAAATAAAGCCTGGCAGCACTGTAGTGACGTTCGGGCATCTATATTAACGACGTCATGGTGTCGTTATACGTTGTTTACCAACTCTTGTTATATGCAATTCAAGGCGATGAAGAGTGTAAAAGAACACAAAAAAAATCATTAGCAGTAAGCATACCCATATCCAGCATTTATATGTAGTTTAGCAGGTATATAAATAAACGCACAAAATAACAAGACAAAGCGGCAGAGAAACAAGCCAGGTCAAAATTTCGACGGCTTCTACTAATAATAGAGATTGACGGCGTCAGTACTTTGTTTTGACCACATCTTAAAAGCAAGGTTGCCATTTTCCGGCTAGATCTAGCGGTTTTATTTTCATCTAGCCATAAAAAATGGCTAGATTATATCTAGCCGGAAGATCTAGCCATTTTTTCAGGCTCTAGCCATTTTTTATATAAACTTTTCTTGAAAATGCGACGCAAAATTTTTATAAAAATATCGCAATTTTTAAAATATTTATAAAAAAACAGCTCAATTAAAATGAGCCATTTTACCAATGGATGTTTGTTTTTTTTTAATTTATTTAACTCTGGTGAGAGAATTTTTTGGATTGTTTCTCATACTGAAATTGTAAAAAATGTTGGTTTATACGTGAGTCCAATCCATTGATACTGCACAACAGGGATGATAAAGCCAGTACAATTGTACTTTTTTCAGTACAATTCGGAGGCCAAAAGTACGGCAGTACTCCACTGACTGATTTAGTACAATTTAAAAATTTTCCCAATCACAAATTTTTTTCGACTTAATTTTTAAAGATCGTCAAAATATTGCAAAATATGTACACAGAAAATAATATTGAGAAAAACAATTTGAGTAATCACTTGTTTAAATTTGTAAAATAAATTTGAGTATTTTTTTAATTAACACAGCTAAAAATTTACTCAAAAATTTAAAATAAAATTTGATTAAATAATTTAATACAAATTAAATATTTCTTTATATTTTTTTTTATTCCCTTGGTGTTTTAAGTTCTCATTTAGTTTATAGTTTTTTGTATATGTATATGAAAGTTTGAAATCATCTTTATAAAATTTTCCTTTGTCTTTACGACAAGTATATTTGGTAAAGTTTGAAAAAGCATTTAAAAAAAAATATGAGACTTTTTAAACTTTTAAAAAAAATAAATTGATACATTTTGCGTAAACTTTTACTTAACAGAATTAAAAAGTTACTTAAAAATATTGAAAAATTTTAAGTAAAGTTTTAATTGTGTGAATTTATAATTTACTCAAATTTTTTATTAAGCATTTAATAATTTTTTATTACAAGTTTACTCAATACTATTATCGTTTACTGGTGCAAAATTGAGTAATTTTTTACTCAATAGTATTAAAAATTTACTCAAAATTTTTTTATATTTTTTTCTGTGTAGAAATCAACAAAATAATTTTGTTCATTGTTTTTTCTGTTAGTACAGATTGAACACGGGCCTTAAATCTATTTTTATACACTAAACCAATCTGTGGTTCAGGTTGTTATTTGTAATTGCTCGAAATATTGTTCCTATATCCACTATTTAGCATACTGGTTGACTCAGAATCACTTTTTGATTCGACTTAGCGATGTCCGTTCGTCTCTTTATACATATAAACTGTATAAGCACGATACAATTTTCGATCAATTTACCTGAAATTTAAAACTTAAGCTTCTTTTGGCCCAAGGACGGTTCAAACGCCCCATTTAAATTGGACTAAAACCACTATAACAATAAATATCCTTTTGAAATTTGGCAGGTGAAGGTTTTGTATTCACAAATCACAATTATAAATTTAAAAAAAATCGGATCAGTTCCACTTGTATTCCCCATACAAACCACCTTTCCGGATTTCACATAAATTTTATAAAAGTAGAAAATATTTTATTAAAATTTTGTTTGTAGGTGTTAAACGCTTTCTTTGTTAACTATGGCTGTCAAACGGGATCGGTTTTTTAAAATCGCGGGATTCGGGATGTGAAAATCAAAATCCCGGGATTCCGGGATTTTTCGGGATTAAATTTCTTTGATTATAAAATTAAAAAAAAATTAAGGGGCTACTGTGGGTTAGTTGGTAGCGTGGGTTTGATTCCTACGAAAACCCTTGGGTCGATTTCGCTACAACGAAATTATTAAAACAATTAATTTCTAATTATTCTATTGTTATTTAAACGCAATTAAAAAATTAAGTATACTCCACTTATGCTGTTTTCAAATAATTATTATTATTAAATATTAAGCAATGAACTAAAAAAGCCTTGAGGGATTTGTTATGGAAAATGACAACTTTTATTTGCTTTTGGTTTCATCCAATTCCGATTTTGGTTGTAGCACTGTATAATTTTAAAACTAATTTAAAGAAAATCTAAAATAATAAAAACATTTAAAGGAGAAAAGTAATAATATAATACATTAGACTTGCTTTTTTTTTGTATAAAAAAAGTTTTTCTTCCAATTTTGAACGTCCGGGAAAATTTTTATTCTCCTACGCCTAAAACTTATGAGGTACAAATTTGAAGCCAATCGAATTAAATTTACCCGTGGCGCCCTTCGATCAAAGTTTCGGTTTTTTAGAAAATTTTCGCCAAAACCTTTAAACTTTGGTCAAAGAGCTCCGTGAATGTGGCTTAATGGTTAGTGCGATGGACTATTATTCTGCAAGCCTGGGTAGAATTCTCAGCTCAGCCAAATTCGTGGCCAGCTCCGTTGAAAATTAAAAAAAGTTTTACTTTTAATTTGTTTATGTAAATGTCACGATAATTGAACAAAATTGTATTTTTAAAAATAAATTCTCACATTTTTAATATTTCAAAAATCCCGGGATTTGAGCTTAAAAATCCCGGGATTAAGGATTCATTTTCTGACGAAAATCCCGGGATTTTGGGATTGACAGCCCTATTGGTAACTTATTCATGTCCGATTTTCATTAGACATAGGCCCTATTTTCTTAAATATTTGGTGCATGTGTGGACTAGGGGTCCATTTTCCGGAAAACACTGGTGTAGGGTGTTATATTTTTGTTAAATAAAAATTATTTTTTTTTTTTTAAATTTAAAACTTTTTTAGTACAATGAGGGTCAAAAAAGTACACTTTTTTAGTCAAGTCAGTACAATCTTGAAAATGTCATTTATCATCGCTGATAAAAATTAATCAGAATAAGATATATTTATTAGAGTTGTCAACCGATTAAGAATAATTCGATTAATCGAGCAAACAAAACTCTTGTTCGATTAATTTAAAAATGACGATTTTCGAATAACGAATAAATCGATTAATTTATGTCAATTAATCTAACAATTATTTTTTATACCTTCTAACTATAGTATCGAAATATCGGTCTAGAACCCCGTAAGGTATATATATTATAGGTCAGCGATCGATTCCAAGACATTATAGCGATGTACGTCCGCATAGGGCACGATACAGTCCAAAATAAAATAGCTTTGCTCCTGAAGTTTGGCACGAGTATGTCTAATGGCCATAGGCTGGTTAAGTTCGGTGCAGACCTTTGAAGAATTAATTCACTTTTTGATTTGATTCGCAAAAAGATTAATTCATATTAATAAATCAAGGAATTAATTCTTGATGATTTGATTCAAAAGAATTAATTTCAACTATTTGTTGAACGAATTAACTAATTTTTTGTTTAATTCCTTGTTTAAATAAAGAATTAATTCACTTGATTCAAATCAAACAATAATTAATTCACTTGATTCAAATCAAAAAATGAATTAATTCACTTGATTCAAATCAATTTGATTCAAATCAATTGATTCAAATCAATTGATTCAAATCAAAAATGTTTTGAATCAGTTGATTTAAACATTTTTTTCTTAAATCAAAGTATTTACTTTACAAACGCACACACACACTATAACATGCTTGTGCGGTAGTAGCAATATTTTTTTACTCACGCTCACTCGCTATTCACGTGAGTAATAAAAAACTTACTCACACTCACGCGTGACTCACGCCAGATTCAATCACGCTCACGCGTGAGTCACGCAAAATCTACTCACGCTATAAAATTTTCTTACCAAAAAAAAACAAAAACTCAAGAAAAAAATTTTTCACGAAAATTTCAAAAAAATTGGGCAAATCAAAAAATCTAATCACGCACTCACACAAAAAATAAATGACTCACTCACTAATCACTCACTCAGTTTTTTTTTTTCAAATCACGCTCACTCACAATCACGTGATTGAAATGAAAATCACTTACACTCACGCGTGATTCACGTGAATCACGCAAATCAAGTGACCAGCGCCCAACTCTAGACTAAAGGTACACGTTTAATAATACTGTACAATTTGGAGTGTTGTTTATTGATGGCGTGTGTTTAAAATTGACGATATTCCAATGACCTTAACGCAATCAGATATGATATGATTTTTATAATGTGCATTTTTAGTGTTTGATTTAAGTGAAAAAAGTTTAAATCAAGTTGATTCAAACCAAAAGTGATTTGAATCAGTTGATTTAAATCAAAAGTGATTTGAATCAGTTGATTCAAATCAAAATGTTTTAATTCAATTTAATCAAATCAAAGAATTAATTCTTTGCAATGAAATTAAGTGAATTAAATAATGAATTAATTCTTTTCGATTTATAGAAACAGGGAATTAATTCAATTATTTTAAATCAGATTTAAGAAATTGAATTAGGGAATTAAATCTTCAAAGGTCTGGTTCGGTGCAAGATCGGACGAGCGGAAAATGTTCACACTTAAAAAACTAAAACACCACTAGAAAAACACATTTTTTTTTTAAAGTTTTTTTTTCTATATTTGTTCAACAAATAAAATATTTTTATGCCATATGAAGTTCATTGACCTGCATTTGGGCCAAGATGATTAGGAAATGCTATTTTTTCGGCCCGCGGCGTTGTTATAGAAAATAATATAAAATAAGTTAAAAATTTCTGTAGATGAATAAAAGGTACTTTTGATATTTGTGAAATTTCCATCACTGATACCAATTACACTGTGCTACAGTGAAAAAATACTTCTGATGTTCTGTTGTTGGTCTTGCCGAGTAGATCACAAAAATACCCATTAAACTTGCCAGACACCCTCAAATTATTGAGTTATAGCCTAAAACAGTGATCGGCACCCATTGCACGCTGGAGCCGAACACAATCGGCAATTCACATGTATACAACACGAATGTCAACAAAAAATCAACAAAGAGCATAAAAAAAACAAATATTTTATTCAGTAGCAAGCTGACTTTCTTCAAAGCAGGTTGATGTCGCTTTGTTGAAGAAATACACCAACACATGCATATTTTTATTAAAACACTAATACTTTCATATGCCTCTTTGTGCCGACCACTGGCCTAAAAACGTTTTTTTTTTACTTTTCTCACTAAACCTTGTGTAATTCAGAAAATTTTCAACCGATTTAAAATTTTTAAACTGTTTTGGATAGAAAAAGGAAAGGGCTTTCCATGTGTGTGAATTGGTCAATATCTATTGATTTTTTCTATAAAATCAAATTATTTTGTTATTTTTTGAAAATTTTTCGAGTTTATCGATTTTTTTCTGCTATAGTTCTTTTAACAACCTTTATATTTATGAGCGTTTTTTTTAAAGAAAGTTTAATTCTAAATACGATAAGCTTCATTCAGAAAAAATCGTATAATAACTGACAGAGTTGTGATAATTTTTCTAAAAAAGAAAATTAAGATTTTGCAGGAAATCGCCGTTCAGATAACCCAGGCAAAAAAAAATAAATTTATCATAAATGGTCATGTACAACATTTTTAAAGGTTTTTGGCGCGCTGAATCCGAATGTGGCTTTTAAATTGCTCTATCTCGTCAGGCTTTTGAGATATTTAACATAATTTGATATATCAAAAACTTAATAAGCAATTTAAGGTCAAATTCGAATTCAGGTGGTCAAAAACCTTTAAAATAATGATACGCGACCTCTCAGCATGTTCGTTTATTTTTTTTTATTTTTATACCCTCCAACTACAGTATGAGGGTATACTTACTTTGTCATTCCGTGTGTAACGCATCAAAATATTGGTTTAGGACCCCATAAAGTATATATATATATGATCAGTGATCAATTCTAAGACATTCTAGCGATGTCCGTCCGTCCGTCTGTAGTTAACACGATGCAGTCCAAAATAAAAGAGCTTCCGACATTTGGCACGAATATGTCTTATGTTCCTAGGCAGGTTAAGTTCGAATATGAGCAAAATCGCACCAGGGGGAAAAAAGTTCCCCCTTGAAGAACTAAACCAACCTCTGAAAATTCCATTTTTTTACATGATTTTTTTGTGTTTTTTTTAACAAATGCAACATTTTTATGCTACATGAAGTTCGAAGTCCTGCATTTTGACCCAAAGAATTAGAAAATGTCGTTTTTTTTATTTTTTTTTAAATATTGATAAACTCGTATTTCTTTAGCTCAAAAAGCATAAGAATGAATTTTGAAACACATATTCGAGAGGAAATTTGCCCCCCCCCCCAATTACTATTCGATTTTGTGTTTTTTGTAGCACAGTGTTATCTACATTTGAAAAACAAAAAATGAGAGATCTATCTACGGTTTTGCTCTTCAATTTAATGTTTAGTAAGTTATCTATTGCATACATATGTAACTAATGAACGAGTGTTGTTTTATTTTTGTTTCTCTAATAAAAATTTAATTTTATTGATGATGATTTTTTCTTACGTTCATAATATGTATCAGGGATGTTAAAGTTGGTACAATTGTACTTTTTTTGGTACATTTCAACCTTCAAAAGTACCGTGGTACTACCGCGACTCATTTGGTACAATTTAATAATTTCCAATTTTATCGAAATATCGTTGAATGACCCCAATTTTTTTTTCACTAATTAAAAAAAGGCTCAAAATAAAATTTCAAGTCTAAATTGGGAAACTTTTTTTTAGAAAAATTTTCAGAAGTTAACTTGTTTTTATAGAAAATGCCTCAGAATTTGACACTTTATCAGTTCATGCGAATAAGGCCGAAAAGACCATTTGTAGAATTTTACAAGGGAAAATAAAAACGCAGGAAACGGTTAAAAATTAATATTTTTCTCAACTTGTTTGCATTAGCTTTAAGATTTAACTCACTTCTACCCTTCAATTTTTCCTTAAATGAATTGCACTTTTAAAGCCTTTTTATAGGCTAAAAAGTCAAAATGTTGCCAAATTTTTTTGCAGAGGATTAAAACATCCATTTATGCAGAAAATGTATTTTCGAAAAAGTAGTCTATTCGCCCTTATTCGTATGAACTGTTCAGTTTATGAAATTCTTACTTACTTTTATCAAAGAAAGTCTCCGAATTTTTTACAGAAGTTTCACTCAAGTACCCATTGATAAAAACTTAACTTTTTCATACAGAAAAAGTAAGAATTTTTTACAGAAGGTTCACTCAAGTACCCATTGATAAAAACATAACTTTTTCATACAGGAAAAGTAAGATAGTACTAATTTCAGATTCTGAGACATTTTATTGTTAGAGAAATTTTGGATCTCTATGCATTTTTCGTGTTCACACCTCAGGTACATTTTTCGTGTTCATACACTCACAAACAGATTATTATACCTGTCGAAAAATGCTGGGATTTTGAGAGTTATTCTTCTAGAAAAAGTATCGAATACTGAGACATTTTTCTGCAGACTAGATTTTAAGAAATTGTACAAAAACGCCCCTGGCGTCCCAGGGTATAAAATATTAGGCAAAACCGAACTTAACAGTTTTATGTGTTTTTAATTAAGTTTTTATAAAAAAAAAAAATGGTACCGTGAGGGTCCAAAAAGTACAATTTATTTTGAAAATTGGTACAAAATTGAAAACTCCATTTAACATCCCTGATATGTATTTGTTTCTCAGTATTATCAATGAATGTTATGATCAGGGAAACCAAAAAATGCAGTATCATGTTTTTTCCTGCGCATTGTGTTGATTAATGGGTAAGGTATTTATCCGTTTCAGAAGATTTTAAGAATTGATTTGTTGGAGCATATTTTTGCATATTTTAACCCTAAGAGCATATTTTTGCATACTTTAGGTTTAAGAGCATATTTTTCCAATTTTTAGAGCATTTTTTTCACTTTTTAGAGCATTTTTTAAATTTTTAGAACATTTTTAAATTTTTAGAGCATATTTTACAATTTTTTTAATAACAACACTTATTTTTAATTTTTTCATTTTTGGATTTTTTTAAATTTTTTTCATTTTTGGATTTTTATTTTTGTAATTATAATTGAAATGTATGTTTTGGTTTTGTTTGCAGTCAAAACGAAAAACTTTGTAAAATTGTAAGAAAAGTTTGTAAATTTTTTTTTGCTACCTCTTATTTGACGAGAATTCCTAGTAATTTTATACGCTTATTGCTAATAATTTTGTATTTTAAAAGCTTTTTACCAATAAAATTGTAAGTTTACAATTTTTTTGACGCGATAAAATTTACAACCGAGAAGGAATTCTCGTGAATTTACAAGATTTTTTTTTTTGTAAAATTATCTTGGAAATACGTAAAATTACAAAAAAATTGTAAAACCCGATCCAAAACTGTCACATTTGGTAAAATGGGTTTACGAGATTTTTTTTAGTAATTTGACAAGGTTTTTTGTTTGTGTGTGACGATTGATTCCCCTTTGGCCTGGGGGCTTATCACGTAAAACGAAAACGATTGACATCAAAATACATATCGTTTTGACGAGAAATTTTAAAGTTTTTCTTTATTATATTAGCCTTGTTTTTTGCAGACCGGATTAAGATTAGGATTAACTTTATTTTGTTAAAAAATGAGTCAAATCAAGTCCAGAATATTTTTTTTAATTTTTTTTTGAAATTACATATAATTAGTAAATATAAACAGAAAAACAAATTATGCTTTGTCCAAAATGTAAAGAATGAAAAATAAATTTAGTTAAATCCTAGGATTAACTCAAATTTATTTACACCATTTTACATTTTGGACAAAGCCGTTTTATATTTACTTATTGTATTCCTGTTTATATTTACTTATTGTATGTACACGCAAAAAAATATTTTACCAAGCGCTTGGGAGGAATCACATTAAACAAGATTTTTGCGTATATTATGCGAGAACTAATAATATTTTACCAAGCGCTTGCATAATTATACCTAACTTTGCAAACGTTTCAAGAAATTTCCCATGAGCTTGCATAATTCTACTAACTTTAAGATAAAACAAGCAAACGCTTGGTAAAATGTTATAAGTTTTTGCATAATATACGAAAAAATATTGTTTAACGTGATTCCTCCCAAGCGCTTAGCAAAATATTTTTTTGCGTGTAGTGATACCGTTTTTTTACAAGTAGTAATATTTATATATGTATAAAAAACTCGAAAAAACACACCTAAAGTTGATTATTATCGCCACAGAGTATGTCACCATTATGGTTACCAGATTTGAAATAGGGAATAACAGTACATTTGGTTGCAAAAAACGGTACATTGCAAATAAAAACAGTACTTTTTTTAAAAGTATTTTTTATAGCAAACTACAAAAACTTTTAGGGCCTAATTTTGTAAATCACTCACGTTGAACGCTTCACCAACGCTAACGTGAACGCGAGGCTCAAAAAATGCAATTTTGTAAATTACTACGTTATTGCGTTTAATTATTACGTTATCACTTGAAATGTCAATTATATTAGAATCGGTGTTGCCAGAAATTCTAAAAGTGATAAAATGGCCTATCCATTTTGTAGGGGATACACACCCATTATCGTGGGGAAACACATATATATAATAAGGCAACACCTGCAAAGAGAATATTTGAGAAAAAAGAGAACAAAAAAAAAAGTAAGATAAATTAGTTGAAAAAAACAACAAATATCACAACGAGCCAGGGATGATAAAGTCAGTACAATTGTACTTTTTTCAGTACAATTTTGAGGCCAAAAGTACTGCAGTACTCCACTGACTGATTTAGTACAATTTCAAGAAATTTCCCAATCACAAATTTTATTTCGACTCAATTATTTAAGATCGTCAAAAAATTACAAAATAGTATGTAGAAAAGTTGTCAAAATCAGCACCATATTTTCAAAAATCAACAAAATATATTTTTTTTGTTTTGTCTGGCAGTACAGATCGAACGCGGCCCTTAAATCTATTTTTATACCCTACACCACTCAGGTTGGTGTTTGTAACTACTCGAAATATTGTTCCTATATCATCTTTTTAGCATACTGGTTGACTCAGAATCACTTTTTTTTTTATAGCGACGTCCGTCTGTTTATGTAAACGGTGTAAGCACGATACAATTTTCGATCAATTTACTTGAAATTTGAAACGCAAGCTTCTTTTGGTCCAAGGACGGTCCCGTGTTTAGACCAAACCCCCATACAAACGCTTTATTTATATTGGACTAAAACAACTATAATAATATATCGTCACCTAAATTAAAATAATCCAGATTGGCTCTGGATTATTTTATTAACATATACATCCCCAAATAAAAATGTGAAGGATCAGTAATGATCCGAAAAATGGATCGCTAAGATTAGATCAGTTTTAATCGGACGAATACAATTTCATCCGAAAAATGGGTTTATCAAAATTTAAAAATGCATATTGCCGAAACAAAAAAAAAAAATGCCAAATACATTTTTGTAGTTCTTTACATGACCGTCTTAATCCCTCCGTGTAATAGTTTTTTAGTTATCCCTTTAAGATTCTAAAGACCCTTTTGGGCCCTTAGATTCCCGTATCTTAAAAACTAAGCAAGGTAGAGCGAAAAGGGCAAGATGTTGAATAAAAATCTATGACGATCCTTAATAGACCCAATGGGACTGGGCCTAAGGTGGTCTCGACCCATGGGTTCCGAACCTAATGGGGTCTGCCTGCAATCGGAACTTCAAATGATATGTACTCAATAAAATTTTTTTTTTCCATTTTCTAGTTTTTTCTTTTTCTTATGTTTCAGAAAAATTTAGATAAAAAGATGGTTCCCACTTTTTAAATAATTTTACTTTTTGAGTGTGGTATAAAATTTAATTGCATTTAGCCCCTTTTTCAAAATTGGATTAAAATTTTGTCAAATATGAAATATTTTTCGAAAAATTTTACATTTTGGTGATGAGTATAAAAAAACAGTACACGCTTTAAAAAACAGTACTTTTGCGTACTGTTTTAGGTGGTGTGCATAAAACAGTACTTTTTATAAAAAAAAAAAAAGTCATGCACTGTTTAAAACAGTACGAATGGCAACCCTAGTCACCATACTGCGGTTGGAGGGTATAAAAATTGTCAATTCCGTCCAGCCGTTTTCCGATTTTAGGAAAATCAAAAAAAGTGGGAGCAAATCTGGGCGCAGTCAATTTTTCTTTCCATAAAAACTAAATTGGACTATGACGAACATTTAAAAATCTCAAGTGATGCGATTACCAACGAACAACATTTAAATTTTATTTATATAGATTTTTTCCTCTTTTATAATTTTAGGTAAGATTGAACCGCATGCATCAAGCTTTAACATGGGCTATCTTGTTTCGCCATACTCATATTCGAATGGGGGCGCCGGAGGATTGCCAGTAACGATGGTAAGTTATTATATTATTTGCTATAACCAGGGAAAGTATCATGTTTTTTCCTGCGCATTGTATTGATAAATGCGTAAGGTATTTATCCGTTTCAGAAGATTTTAAGAAATCTGGCATCGATTTGTTAGAGCGTATATTAGCCTTAAGAGCATATTTTGCATATTTTAGCATAAGAATATATTTTTAGGGGGGGGGGGGGGGGGCGGCGAAATAAAGCCATAGGAAATAATAACAATTTTGTAATTTGTTTGTATTTTCTTGATTTAACGTTGCGAATGAGTATTATTAATTGCATAAATATTACTCATTCGCAACGTTAAAACAAAGAAATATAAGCATAGAGTAATACATCGACCGTTTTTAGATCTGGCATCATCAAAGATAATTGGAAAATTCTGGCAATGCCAAACTAAAGTTCAAACATAAAGCAAAGAGAGACAAAAAACAATCTGCATTCTCACTGTAAAACTGGTATCTTCCATCTCGCTCACATTTCGATTTGTGATAAAATTTCGTAAACAATACCATATGGTTTTTGTTTACTACTTTTTCAAACGCCATTTGTTATCCTACTCTATAACTCTGGTCACGAATGACATATATAAAGGATTGAGAAGAACGACAGAAATCTGTGTGTACTAAAAAAATAAAATGACGAAACAAAAAGGAATTGTGAAAATGATCAATTTTGTTTTTTTTAATTTGTTTAAAATACAAGAAAATTGTGTGATTTTTTCTATTTTTGTTTTGAAAATTATTAATTTTTGCTAATTAATCTTTAAAAATTAAGTAATTGTTTCTGGTAAAAGTGTGTGAAATTGCAAATAATAAAAATTAAAAGAAAACACCGAAACTTGTCAAAATATTGACATGGCCGACCAGTTATCCAATCTTACTTAACCGTGACTCTGGTTAAAGGGTTTGTTAGTCTAGGTGTATGATGAGGTAAATGTATGATGAGGTAAGGTAAGATGAGGTAGGATTTTAGTGGTGTTAGTTTTCACGTAAAATCGTGCCAGCTGTTTTTTCTTTTAATGTAATTTTTTTTGTTTAAATTTATTGTAAATGTCTTAATTAAATTAATTATCTATTTTTTTTATTTAAATAAAAGCTGAAAATTCTTTTATTTTTTATTTCGAACAAAAAAATGTGTTTGTTTACTTTTTTGTATTTATTTTATCAGCTGTGTATGTGAGGTGGAGCAGAAAAGTAAGAAAATTCTATTTTCTACAGAAAACTACCTCACCTCATTATACCTCACATCAAAACTAACCACTATATTACACCTCTAAACTAATTATGGCTTAAAGGTGCAAGGGCTGTAAACGGGATTTTTTGTTTTGAAGCCATGTTCACACTACAAGAACTTACCATGGTAAGTTGAGATGATTTTGCAATTTTTCTTTATGCTAGTACAATCTGAGATGATTTTGTAAATCACTATGTGATTTTGTTCAAAGGAAAATCAAATATAATAATAAATAGTGATTTTAAAATCACGCTAGTCTGTATACAGTATAAACTAGGGATGTCGCGAATAGTGTATTCGGCATTTTACCGAATATTTACTATTCGGTATTCGGTTTGAACCGAATACCGAATACTGCCGAATAGTTTGATTATCCATACGCCTGTATTTTACCCATGTAAAAAATAAAAAAAGTACCAGACTAAACAAGTAAGAAATTTGTAGTCGGTCAAGGCCGTCCTTATGTACCCTACACCAGTGTTTTCCGGAAAATGGGTCCCATTTCCAAACATGGATCGATTGGATCTATCTTTTGTTAGATCTTTGTTTAGTGTAGAAAACACACACAAATCAAATTTTAGTGGAATTGGTTTATTTTTGTTGCCAATAGAGCGATTTAACTCAATATCGTTCAAAATTTTTATATGGGGGACTAACAATAAGTCCAAAAATGGTCCAATTATATTCAGATTTGATTAGGTTACCGAAGTACACGCTTAACACCTACAAACAAAATTTTTATCAAATATTTCCATTTTTATGAATTTTGTGGGAATTAAATGAATATGGGGAGGGTGGTTTGTATGGGGACTACAAGAAGGACTGATCCGATTCCTTTGAAATTTGGAATGATGATTCGTGCATACAAAATTGATTACCTGTTAAATTTCAAAATGATATCTATTATAATACGGTTATTAGAGTCATTTAAGGCAAATTCAAAGGGGGCTAGGTCTTAACATGAACCGATTTTTTCCAAATTCAATAGGCCAAAATATGCTTGGGCCAAAATATGCTTAAGTTTCAAATTTCAAGGTAATTAATTGAAAATTGCGATCTCTATCGTGCTTAAACCGTTAGATGGACAGACGTAATGACGGGCATTGCTAAATCGACACAAAAAGTAATTCTGAGTCGATCGGTATACTTGAACGTAGGTCTAGGACCAATATTTCGGCTAGTTATAAACATCAACACACAATATACCATGTACCACAGAGTGGTGTAAGGTATAAAAACAGCAACGCCACAGGCTATATACAGGCTATATACAGAAAACACAGCGGTTTTTAGTAAGTTTTAAGCTAGCATGGCAACACTTTCTACGACTTAGGAGTGAGTGAAACAATAAAAACCGATCTGGCATCTATTTTTCTTATGGTGTGTTATATTAGCTTTCTCTTTCTAACCTAATTTGTAGAATAATTTGAAAAAAATAACCATATGGTTAAGGACTACTTTTTGAAACCTGTCACTTATGTCGAGTCTGTATTAGTCTGTGGCAACGCTAATGTTGACACTATTTTTTCTGTTACCTTAACTATTCGAATTTTAATCAAGTCCTCAAGTTTTTTTGTATAAAAAACAAACTGAAATGACTACAAAAAATGTCAAACGTTAATAAAAAGTGATTTTTAAAAAATTTTAATTTTTCCGAATATTCGGCAAACTGTTGACGAATATTTATTCAACCGAACATTCAAAAAACGTGCCGAATATGCCGAATACCGAATAGTGACGAATATTCGCGCCATCCCTAGTTTAGACCTATTTTTAAGAAATTGTGCTATTCTAGTCATTTAAAGCATTTTGTCGTTGTTGGAACTGCAAAGCATATTCAGGAACACGGACCTGAAACCCTGGGTCCATGTCAATTGTTTTTGATTGTATCCAGCATTAGCACAAACTTATTATGCCCTGTACTGCGTAGGGTATAAATATGGTTGGGGTTATAGAGAGATGCATAACAATTATAAGAAAATGTATCTAAAAAACGTAAATACAATAAACTTTTTATATGTTTTCTTCCATTGCTTTTATCAGCTTATTCATCTATTTTACTTAAAGCTGATGTAAGAAATACTAAGATTTTAATCATTTAAGCAGATTGATCTTCTAAACAACATTAAAAAAAATTATTTATGTATGTGTGCATACATATGTATGTATGTAACAAAACAAATTGTCATAGTTACGTTAAATATTATTTATAACGGACTAGAAGCAAAGATAAGCTCCAAACTTTCTTCACACTTAGAAAAAAAAAACTAACTAAAAAAGGGAAAATTTACTAAATCCAAGGAAAATTGATAATCATTTAGCTCCATTGCTATGTATTCCTACTTTTTAGTCCATATTTTTTCTAAAAATAAGGACCAATTTGAACTAGAAAAAGGGAAATAATTTCCCACATTCCTGATGAGGACATTTTTCTAGGTTAGGTTAGATGGGCGCTCGCCATTTGGCGAATTCACTCGGAGGCCAAAAGGCCCATTGTGATTCCCTTAATCATATTTCCCTACTCCCCCTCTGATACAAAGTTCTACTTTTTAAACCACCCCGTTTCCCTGAGGTATTCCGCTAGAGACGTCAATGAAACACCGCTTAGGCAATCCAGGTCATCGAAAAATCTTTGCCCCAAATGCTTAAGGCGGCTCCTCATTAGGCCCGGACATTCTCATAGCAAGTGCTTCACTGACTCCTCTTCCTCCACTTCCCCACAGCTTCTACAATAGTCCCTATCAGAAATTACCATACGCACGGCCATTTGGCCAATTATACAGTGTCCTCTAAGTACTCCTACTAATAGGCTAACCGTCCGTTTGCCAAAAGTAAGAAGACATTATGCCTAAAAATTAGTTAATTTCATATTTTTTATTGGTTTATTTATAGAATAGCATGTGAATACACACAGAATTCTCATTATGTACATTTTTTATTATAAATATAAAAAAACATTTGTTTTTTATAGTCAAGTAATAAATTTCATTAGTCTTCAGGGTCGCCAGTTTTCTTTTGGATGCCATCTCCAACTTAAAATTTCTCATCCCCAAAAAAATTTCTCAAAGTTTACTACAAGTAAAAACACTTGCATCTCATCAAGTGCTTTTGAGTAATTAAGCCAATTTTTTAGAACAAAAACTTGGTTGACTTACGCACAAACACTTGGTGGGTTGTATTTTACAAAAAATAAGTTTATCGTGTTTTTTTTTAATATTTCAACTAAAGTGACAAATGTCATTTTGGTTTTAAATTAAAGGTATTTGGAAGACCTATCTACACAGAAAAAAATATGGAGGAAAAAAAATTGAGTAATCACTTGTTTAAATTTAAAAACAAAAATTGAGTAATTTTTTAATTGACGCAATAAAAAATTTACTTAAAAATTTTAAAAACAATTTAAGTAAAAATTTTAATAAAAATTTAATAGTTTTTTTAATTTTTTTTTTAAACTCTCATAGTTTTTTGAATTCTCGTTTAGTTTATAGTTTTTTGTATATGTATATGAAAGTTTGTATTCGTCTTTATAAAAATTTCCCATGTTTTTGAGACAGCAATATGCTTAGTAAAGTTTGAAAAAACAAGTTTTTTGTTTTTTTTTTGTAAAAAAATTTAAAACTTTTTTAAAATTTAAAAAAAAAAATAAATAGATAATTTGAGTAAATTTTTAATTGTGTCAATTAAAAATTTACTCAAATATTTTTTCAAACATTTAATTAATTTTTATTAAAAATTTACTCAATATTATTAAATCGTTTACTGGTGCAAAATTGAGTAATTTTTTACTCAATAGTATTAAAAATGTACTCAAATATTTTTTTTTTTATTTTTTTCTGTGCACAGAAACTTGGATTAAAAGTGTAAGTGCATTTTGCGTGTTGAGTGATTAGCACAACATTTGAAACCGCCAATGTTTCGATAAGTATTATGATAAAATTCAAAAACAAACGGAATTGTTTAATCATGGATGGATAACTCAGGAATTTTTATTTTACACACCTCCGATAGAGTACTTTATTGGTCCAAATTTGATTTAATCTTGTTTTATATCTTGAATTCCCCTAAAGGTTTTCTCAGCAAACATAAGTCATCGGCCATAAGAAATTGTTTGTACCCTTTAAAAACAAAAACGAAAATTCTTTAAAGGTTTGATATACATATTGCTGTAAAAACACTTAACTTTTTATAAATACTTACTCCGGAATAGGTATCCAAAACGTGATATTGCTTTTTAAGATTTTAAGAAGTCGTTAAAGACCGGTATTTTCAATTGATGTACTTTTAAAATTTTTTCTACAGAAAAAAATTGTGAATTTTGGAAATTTTCCATAATAGATTTAAAGGATATACCATAGAAAATGTATGAAAATCTACAATTTGGTTTAAAGAAAAAGAAAAGCACACAGAAAAAAATAAAAATGAATTTCAATTACGAAATTCGTTGATTCAATTAAAAAATTAATTGATTTCGGACGTATCACGAAAATGCGCATATTAATTACTCATTTTGTTTGAAAATAGTTTTAAAACTTAATTAAATTGATAATTGAATCAATTAAAGTTTTAATTGAAAATAAAATGGAAAACCAATTAAAATTGTAATTAAATAAACTTAAAAAAAATTAATATAAAATTGAAAATCAATAATATAGATTTATTGATTCACATAAAATTTTTAATTGAAAAAAGACCAAAACTCAATTTAATTTTAAAAGTTGAACTTAAAAAAATGCCCTAAAATAAATAAACATAGAATGTTTTTGTTTTATATTATTAAGAATTTTTTTTCTTTATTAAATATAAACACTTGGTATAGTTTAGCATAGAAACATTATAGTAGTATTTTAATATATCAACAACTATTTAAAATTACATTTTTATTTTTAAATCTTGTTATTGCATGCATTTTTGTCGCCTTAGTAAAGTTGAAACAAAAAAAAAATTGTATTATATTTCAATGTGCAAAACACAAGGCAAATGCCTCTATATTATTTTTTTTGATTCAACTGTACACATTTTATTAGCAAAACACTTTATCCGCAACGACCGCTCGCCTTAAAGAAAATAATAAAACTAAATTTTTTTGTTGCTTTTATGTATTCATTGGCTGCTACCACCAAAATATACAAAACAATAGTTCAAAAGTATTTTTTTGGTGTTTTTTGCATTTTATTTTTTCATTGGCTACTAACACTAATGCATACAAAGCCGGTTTCGTTTGTTTATTTTATTTTTATTTTCAGTAAAGTTAAGAATTCAATTAAAACATTAATTGAATCAATTAAAATGTTTAATTGAAGTTAAATTTAATATCAAATCCATTTTTAATTAAAAAAAAAAATCACGATATTATTTTCTGTGCATGATAATATACTACCACTACCCAATTAGAAATTTTGTCTTTAAGACAATGTCAGTAATGATTCATCAGGTAGAAGTCACTTGCTGACATACATTTTACTTAAGACAACTTAATGACATGTCATAATTTTTGTCGGTGCTCCCCAAGTTCTATAAATGTACTGAATTGTCTTATAAGTTGTCTTATCAATTTAGAAAAATCATGTCTTTAATGCTGACAATTATATAGCAAATCCGTCCCATCACTAAAAATTTTTTTGCGATGTAAAATCGATGTAATTTTGTTTAATCCTTTAAAACTCTTTTAATTTACTTTGTAATTGATAAAATAAAATTGAATTGGTCTTAAAACAATAAAAAAAAAATAAAAAAAAATCCGCGACCGGGGATTGAACCAAGGCCAAAAATCTACAACACGTAAGCCGTCGAACCTGCTAGACAACTAGGCCAACCACAACTTTAAATTGTTTGTAATAAAATATATTTTGAAATCATAATATTTTCAAATTTGTCAAAAACAAAATAAATTGAATATATCGTAACCTTAATTGTAAAGGGCTCCAGCAATATTTTTTTTGTAAATGATTTTTTGTGTTTTGTATAAATAATATTAAAAACAACAAAGATACGCTTAAATAACTCTAACAAAATCTTGATAAATAGGATGAAGCCAAACTCCAATTAATATTTAAAAAAATTTTATATTTGAGAAAGAAAAATTTATATTGTAGCATTTTTCAATTCAGTCGACGAAATATATATAACAGGACAATTCAAATAATAAATTAACTTAAATTTGTTTTTAAATAAACATATTTATTATCAAAGTTTGGCTAAAGGGGTAAGGTGCTAGACCAGTGAACAGAAGGTTCGGAGTTCGCGGACCAAGTGAGGCAGATAAAAATAGTAAGTTTTAAAAAATTAAATTTAAGAAATGGACAGATAAAAATAGTAAAGTAGTGTAAATTAAAAGACGTGATTAATAATTTTTAAATTTTTTAACGATCTCTGACGTACTATGTACATGTCATAATGTAGTCAGCACTATTGACTACCTGCTTACTTGTCGGCGAGGAATTTTGACAAAATACTTGAAAAAGTCTGGAGGTGTCATGAGGTTTTTTGTATGGTCAGAGATTTTTCAGTCAGCAGGTACACTGACATTGTCATAAGGAAGTCTTTGAGATGTCTTAACGACATTTCTAATTGGGTACGATCCAGGTTTTGACAGACACTATAAAAAATTTTAGTTTTTTCTTTATAAATCTCACATAATTTCTACGTTTGCGTTTTTTTATGCTTTTATGTCCACGATTGATCAACAATTAGGTAGAGTACATTTTACCGATTTTAGCATTATCATATGATTGATGTATTTAAAAAACACTTGTTTATCTAAAATATTTCATCCCCTAAAAATCCCCGAAAAAATCAGTCATCCCCATGAAATCCCCGGATCTCCAAATTAAATTTTTCATCACCAATTTCCAAAAAAAATCCCTTATTCGGGGGAAAAAAACCCTAAAATGTCAACACTGTTATATGGCATTCACACTTGCGACTGGTGTTTTGTTGAACAAGTTGTTCAACAAAACACCAGTAACAGAATAAAAACGTAATGGACACGGAACAAAGACTTTTTTGAAAATCTCACTCTTAAACACTTCAAAACAGCAAGTGTGAACCCCGTATTAGTCTTTGAAGTTAAACTACAACAAAGACTTTGACTGTTCCCAGACTATGGGAAAAGACGCCAAAGCCAAGGCCTTTATTGTGTTTCAAATATTATTTTCTCTCTAATATGGAGTTCACACTAGAGAATTTGTACTCGTTTAAAACTATGTTCGCATTCATTTTTAACTAGTTTAATTATTGGTTTTCCCCATACAATTTAAACGTCAAATTTAAACCTCGTTTTATTTTGACAGATATCGTGTTTAAAATTTTATGGGGAAAACACATAATTAAACTAGTTTAAATGAATGCGAATATGGTATAAGCCACTTGTTTAAAAAAGTAAACAAAATCGTTCACACTACATTTTGCGCGTTTAACGCTGAGTGTTTAACGTTTGTAAACAAACACACATAACCTCATTCTGAAAAAAATGCAAAAATATTTCTAAAAACCTTTAAACTTTGGCGGAAGACAAGATATTTTTTTAATTTTTTTATAATATTTACATAACACCACTACACGGAACACCTTTTTATTGACTCATTACAAGTAAATAGGAAGATTTTTCTGTTTTTTGTTCCGGACCTGTCCAAAGCTGTTTGCATATTTATACTTCGATGGAAGGCAAAATTCACTATTAGTACAGCTTTTCCAATGTAATTATAAATAAAACATACACTTTTTTCTGATTTTTCAGTAGTTTTTATTAGTTTTTTAAATATTTATAATTTCTCAATTTTCCAATGTTTTGCTACGAAGATGGCGGACCGATACAGAAGCTGGTTGCTATGAAATTTTTTTTTTTTTGGAATAGAATAAAGAAAAATTAAAAGGAAATATACCGAACCCTGCCTTTGAAATGTTTAGCGAAATGTTCAACAGGGAAACAAGTCGAATTTGATTGTTTAGCTGAACAACCAAATGTATGGGCAAACAAGTCAAATTTTGATCGTTTAGCGCTTGAACACTCATGAGATGTTTAAAGTCGCTAGTGTGAACTCCATATAACACATCCATGTGTAGAAAAAATGTAAACATTAAATTTATTACTTCCCGGGTGAAAATGACCATATATGTTCATTAGAGTGTCCCTTATTTTGGAAATGTTGAGACGGTACCCGCTCATTTTTTTCCTTTTGACTTAAAAATAACTGAGGAAAAATTTTACGCCCCTACGACCACGCCTTCCTTACGCGACGGGGCCTTAAAGAGCGAGGCCTAAAAATCATTTTTCCATACAAAGCAAACATTTTTTTTTTGATTTCAAATTTTTTTGTTATTAATTATTATATTACTTGATTAGCTTATTCACGACAAAAAATTTGATTTTGCTGGTTTGAGGTTTTCAGCTCAAAAAAATTTTTCGAAAAAAAAAAAAATTTAGAGCCGCAGGGGTCCTACGGTAAAAAATTTTTAAAAAATATTTTTTTTTTAGTTTTGACAAGCAACGGTTTTTGTTGCTATGTTGCTTTAAATGATATATATTCATAAAAAAATATTTTTTGTATCTGTGACATCTTTATCTTTTTCGAAAAAAATAATTTAGAGCCGTTGGGGTCCTTATCCCACCAAAATCAAATTTTTTGCCGTGAATAAGTAATACAAGAATTAATAACAAAAAAATTAAAAATCAAAAAAAAAAATTTTGGTTTGTATGGAAAAACGATTTTTTAGACCCCGCTCTTTAAGGCCCTGTCGCGTAGGGAAGGCGTGGTCGTAGGGGCGTAAAATTTTTCTTCAGTTATTTTTAAGTCAAAAGGAAAAAAATGAGTGGGTACCGTCTCAACATTTCCAACATTTGCAAAATAAGGGACACTCTAATGTACATACATTGAAAATTAATTGAAAACAAAAATGTATAGTAGAGTGTGTAACCCTTTTTGATAGATTCTTTTTACTGTAGTATTATTTTGAGTGTACATACTCTTAATATTATAAATACCAATAACATTTGGTTCATATTATAGATTTAACGATATTTTGATACCTAAAATTGTAATATCATACGGTCTGGCGGTCGGTGGTAGCAATCCTTCAAAGCTAGTTTTTTAAGCACTACATCAAACATGGAAAAATAAGAACAGTTCTTCAGCTTAACCGAATCTTAAAATACCCTACACAATGTTGTAAGCATTTTGACTTAAAATTTAATATGAGTGGAAATATATGACAGCAACTTTTCAAGGGTGGTTTTTTTTCTTGGATTTTATAGTTTTTTTTATTGAATTTCGAAGAGCGCGCAGCGGGATTTTGTGCCATTGGATGTTACAATAATTGTGTAAAAATTTGAGGTAAATCGGAGAAAATTAACCCGAGGCGCACGGAGGTCAAAGTTTCGAGAAAAAGCCAAAATGGCCAAATTAAAAAAAAAAAAAAAACTTAAAAAAATGTAAATTTTGTAAAAATAAACAAAAAAAAAAGATTTTTTATTTCACTTTCACCCAATAATACTCAGAAAAAATTATCTTTCCCCTACCTTAATGAAAAAATCTGAAAAAAATCACGTGTAATTTTTTCACGGTGCTTAATATATATTCCGTGTGTCCCATTCAAAAATTCCAACAAAAAAAGTGCGATATATGAACCAGCCTAGTGTACACTTAAATGTTTGCATGGATAAAAAAAAAATATTAAAAAAAACTTTTTTCCACGGGTGTGAAAGAGGGTTACAGGACATTTGCTGTCTAGTGCTGGTCTTTCGAAAGTTATCTTATTTTCTGGAGACAGGCAGACAAAACATTGCAAAATCTTCTTCAAATCGTTCGGGGATCTCGAAGTCCCAGACCAATGTGTTACAAACGGAATGACAAACCTTTTATAAAGTATGTACATCTACCATCGAGTGAAGGGCATGCAAAAAATACTTGATACTTTTGAGTAATTGTTATATGTGATCAAACTATGCGTGTCGGTACGTATAATCACCCTTTAAAGTTGTCATCTATAAATGCATAACAATAACATAGTTTTATTTAAGTTACATGGTATTTAGTTGAAATTATTGTGTGTTAAAATTATAGTGGAAACACAAACCCCACCCCATTATTTTATATTTATTTATTAATGAATGCATCATCATTATCCGCATCGGCATCATATCACAGTTTGTTATAATAATTGTCTTTTAGCTGTTTGTCTAACGTCTGTCATCATACAACAACCCTAATGCCCAAGGTGGTATCTTATAATTAGAACCCTTTATTTTGTTTTTAGTTTGGTTTACATGAAACTTGGCCTAAGTAGGCAATAAAAGAAGAACCGCTGTCGATTAAAATAATTTAAAGTACTACATATCATAGCTGTATTATTGATTTTTTTTATTTGGATTTTTTGGAAAAAAATAAAATACTTTGATATTTTAGTTGGCTATCAAAAAATAAAATGTTTTGTTATTTTATTTATTTTGGTTTGAATAAAATAAAATTTTATTTTATTCAAATTCATAAAAATGAAATAATATTTCTTTCCAAAAAAATCAAATAATTTTTTCTGATTGCTTATTCAAACAAACAAAATAGAATTTTTCAAAATAATCAACAAAAATTTGTGATTTTTTTTGGTTATTCACAAAAATTCAAATGAATAACGTATTATTTAAACAAAAAAAAGAAATATTCTTGAAAATTTTGTGTTTGAAAAATAATTTTTTTTTATTTATTTTGAATTTTATTATACAGTAAAACACACAATTATTCTTACAAACCACTATTGTTTTACTTATTTAAGGTTTTCTTTACTAAAACATTAATTAGATTATTTTTAATTTTTTCCCAAATTGACTTTTACTGATTAAAAAATGTTCTTAAAACATTTTCTTATGGAAAATACTCTAGTTGATTAGACTTTTCGATATTTTTCTTAAACAATAAAAAGTCGTGAAAGGATGTATAATTACTTAAATACCCTTAATTGTAAAGGTTTATTTTGCAAAACATTGAGATTTTTAAGGGTTTTTGCTTTGGTGACATTTTTAAGAAAATATTCTTTAGTATTAACTGTGAAATGTTTCTACTACACAAAAATTATTTTAATCGAAAAAAATTTCATTCTTTATACAATTGAACATTTTTGCAATAGAAAATGCATTATTCTATTTTTAAAATTTAAATGCATATTCAGTTTTACTTTTGAGGTAAAACTGATGTTGTACTGATGATGTAATTTATTGTGATTCTCTAGCACATAACGATCTATCCGTCTATCCCTCATTTTACGGATTAACTGTTATATTTTTTAAGCGAGATACATTGAAGTCTACCAAAAGGGAAAAAATATTCTACGAATTAGTGCATGAAATTTCACTGGGAAAGTATCATATTGAAAATAATTAAAATAATAAGTTATAATATATCAAAAATGTTTCAAATTTACTTTATAACTATATCACATAGGCCAGGTAAAATTTGTGACCTTGACCAACCAAGTAAAACACGGGTGGTTGGAAACAGTTTTTGCCTAAAAGTGCGAATACTATATTTTCTTTTTTGAATACGTATTTGGAATGTCTAAGAATAATATAGGAACAAAAACCAAAACATCGATCGAGCACTTTTTTCAAAAATCGCGGTTGAATTGCAAAAGATTATTATATTCGAATTTTCTCGAAAACTAGAGATATCAAAAAAAACAAATATTATTTGGAATTATGCATTTATATAAAGTATTCAAAAAAATTTACATTGCAGTATTCAAACGGTCAAAAAATAAACATAATTATTTTGAATGTATTTTATACACTCAAAAAAATCACTCTGTTAAATTACAGAGATACTCTGCTGTTGTTATTTTACGAAGAAAACTCTGTAAAATGATTTCGATAAAAAAAAATGTAAATTTACAGAATTACCTGTAAAATATTGATTAAACCGAAAAGAATTTTACCAAAAAAACTCTGTAAATTTACAAAGTTTTAGTTAAATCCATTTTATGAGTAAAACTTCTCTGCATCAAAAACATTCATTAAAATTAAATTAATTAAAATTAAAATTTTGTTAAATTTGCCTGCTTTAATGCTACCAAATTGTAAATTTACTTTTTTATTTTTGTTAATATTACGAGTTTTTAACAAGTAACTCCAGTTTTACACGTCATCCTCGTAAAATTTACCAGTTTTTATTGTAATTTAAGACAATTTTTAAAGACGGTCATATTTGGAAGTTTTTTTATTTTTACATAGCAATAAGTAAAATTACAAATGAAATTTAGTATTTTGGTTACGAGAAAAAAACAAATTATTTTTCTAAAATCCGTATTTTAACAAAAAAACTATGTTTATTATCTGTAAAATAGAGATTACAAAGTAAAAAGTAAAATTACAGATAAAATTTTGTTTTTCGGTCACAAGAAAATACAAAGTATTTTCTTAAAATCTGTATTTCGACAGATAAATTTGTCAAATATCTGTCGAATTGAGATTACAGTCATTTTACAGAGTATTTAACAGAGTAATTATTTTGAGTGTATGGTATGGAATTGGGCACATTTTTTACGGATTCTTACAGTTATTTATATAAGTAGTTTTTTTTTTTAAATAAAGTTTCATTAGTTTCAAACGTATTTTCTGTTGAATTTACTGACATAATATTTTGAGTGTATGTAATAAATAAACATTTCGGTATTTATCATTATTATAAGATATCATTCCATTTCGCAAATCGCATGTTTTTAAATTTGGTTATATGACTGCTAAATTTTATCATAAAATTTCATTTTCTAGTCCCCTGGATTCAACTGCAGGACGTTGAAGTTCTTCTGCCATAGAAATATTTCATTTGCTTCTGCCTTTTTTCAAATTTTTAAATATGATCCGATTTGGCCCATTTCCGTACTTAACCAGCCTCAGACCATAAGATATATTTCTGCCAAATTTTCGCAGTCTAGCTCTTTTATTTTGGATTGTATCATGTCTTCCACAGACGAACGGACGGACATCTGCAGAATGTGTAACAATCGATCACTAATAAATAATATATATTTTATGGTTTGTTAGATAGATATTTCGATGCTTACACACGGAATGACAAAGTGAGTATACTCCTTAATCCAACCAAGATTTTTATACTTTTCTTTAAAAAAAAAGTTTTGTTAAGTAAATATTTGCATAAGTTTATAGCTTTGCACTTGGAATTTCCTAAATCACAACTTAACTTTTCTGAATTCAAATGGACTTTTTATAAATTACAATTTATAAGAACCTGATATTAAAACAAAACTGTTTTGTAAGAATAATTTTTTGTTAAACTGTACAAAATAAATAAAATAGTTTTTTTTTCAAACACAAAATTTTCAAGAATATTTATTTTTTGTTGTTTGAATAATACGTTATTTATTTGAATTTTTGTGAATAACCAAAAAAAATCACAAATTTTTGTTGATTATTTTGAAAAATTATATTTTGTTTGTTTGAATAAAAAAAATCAGAAAAAATTATTCGATTTTTCGTTATTCAAATAAAATCAAAATAAATATTATTCATTTTCAAATATTTAAATAATCTGTTATTTGATTATTTTTGAAAAAATATTGTTATTTATTCATTTCGTTATTTCAATCATAGTATACAGCTATGCTACATATGTACATTAGGGTTAGAACTTTTTGCATTTTTTACAAATATCAAATCTCGCAAGGTAAAATCGTGTAGGGCATGGAAAAATATTAAAAACTGCGTTTTTAGTTTCTCGCGGTCGTTAAAAAAAATGCGCGCATTGAAGATTTTAATAACACTACGTCACAAAAATATAAAAAAAATGTTTCTAGAGGTCTGACCATCATTTCTATATAATTAAGGCATGCTGATTTCAATGGTGAAGTCCATTTTTGAATCAATGGAAATGGAAAAAATTTAAAAATAATAAAAACAAGTAAAAAAGTTAAATTCGGCCTTGCCGAATGTAGTGATACCCTCCACAATTTCAAAAGGATTATTGCAAAAAACTTTATTTAAAAGGAAATTACTTTTGAAAAAAAAAAATTTCCGAAAAAAAATTTTGGTAAAAAAATCCGCGATTTTTTTCTTTTTTTGTCAAAAAATATGTTCGTACTTGTTTAAATACCATTTGGTGTTCAATTATGTTCACATATGCCAACCAGAAGACGAATTAAAGCATTTTGTATTTTTAGGTTATGTTGAATGTAATGAAATTTTTGAGGTGTGCTTACATTTTCGTTCATAACTTTTGAACCGCTGAACCGATATCGCTCAAATGCAATACCAAACTTCTCGGGAGAACTTCCAATAAATATGTTAAGTTTCAGTCATCTCTGTGCAATATTTTGTCCGCGACAGCATTTCCACAGACAGACAGACGGACAGACGGACATAGCTAGAATGTCTTAAAATCGATCGGGCATCATGAATATATATACTTTATGGGGTCCCAGATCGATATTTCGATGAGTTACAAACGGAATGACAAACTTATATATACCCTCTATCACTAAGTTGAGGGTATAAAAAAATCGCTAAAGGCATTTTAGAAATCGCTTTCAGTGCGTGCGTAAGTTTTTTTTACCAAATTGAACTGAAATTGGTTTTTCATCATTATAAAGGTGTCCTTAAAAACAAAAATCACCTTTTTATACCTGGTAGGGTCCTAAATTGTTCTTGTGTATCTAAAAATGAGTGAGACAAAATTTTATATGAAAAAAACCCTCTTTTTCTAATTTTTGGAAAAATATTGGTTTTTGTTAAGCTTAATTGAAAAATTAAAAAACAAAAAAAAAATGTATCTTTCGATACATCATATTTGTTAACTTTGATGCGCTGAGCACGAATATCAAAAAAAAAATTAAAATCGGTCAAACGATTTTCGAGATATAGCCGTTTAAAAAATTGTGTTTTTTTTCTACGTTCAAGAAATTTTTCAAAAAAAGTTAACCAGTGGCGCACTTTGATCGATGGGCGTATTTGGCTCAAATTAGACATACATTAAATATTGTCTTAAGCTATGTGAAGGGGTCAAGGAAAGGAATTTTAGGGATTTTTTAAAAAACTTTTTGAACATAGAAAAAACTGCCATTTTGAAATTTGTTGACAAATTTTAAATGGCGATGTCTCGAAAACCGCTGGACCGCTTTTTAAATTTTTTTGATATGCGTATTCAGCATGCATAAATAATAAAAATTGTGCATCGCAAGATATTTATTTTTTTACATTTTCAAAAATAGAAAATTTTGAGGAAATTTTCCATGGTTTAGAATGATCGGATTTGGCTCAAATTTGTTTTAAATGAAAGATTGTCCCAAGCTCTATAAAACGGTCAATGGTATGAAATTAACAATATCTTAAAAATCGTTCGATCGATTTTAAAACTTTTTTTAATATTTGTGGTCACTGCATCAAAATTAAAAAAATATGATGTGTCAAAAGATACAATTAATTTTTACTGAAAAAATTTTAGATTCTGAGCCCTTTTTTTTATCGCAAAAGTCTTATTTTCTTCAACCTTTTTCTAATGGAAAAAGTCCAGATTCTAAGACCGTTTTCCTAAAGAAAAAGTTTCAAATTCTGAGACCTTATTCCTAAAGAAAAAGTCTCAGATTTTAAAAGCTATTTCCTATATAGAAAAATTTAAAATTTTGGCACTTTTTCTCTAAAGAAGAAGTGCCAGATTCTGAGACCTTTTTCTGATTCTGAAATCTTTTCCTATTCTATGACACTTTTCCTATAGAAAAAGTCGAAGATTCTGTGACTCTTTTCTAAAGAAAAAGCCCCAGATTCGGAAATGTTTCAGACTTAAAGAACTTTTTCATATAGAAAGGTCATAGATTCTGAGACCTTATTCCTATAAAAAAACTCTTTGATTCTAAGATCTTTGTCCCGTTGAAAAAGTCTCAGATTCTGCGACCTTCAACCAACTCAGTAAGTTTCAACTTTAAAACTATTTTTTAACAATAAAAAGTCTCAGACTTTTTTCTTTTTAAAAAAGACTCAGATTCTGTGACCTTTTTCCTTAAAATAAGTCTCAAATTCTGAAATTCTGAGACTTTTTTCCCATAGAAAAATTCTTCTGCGAACTTTTTCCTATAAATAAGTTTTGAGACCTTATTCACATAAAAATGACTCAAATTCTGAGAATTTTTTTTTAAGAAAAAGTTTATTCTATCGTCACCTAAAATGAAAAAGGCCCTAACTAACAAAAAATTCAAAATCAGTTTTTTGATTGATTCTGGATTATTTTATCAACATACACGTCTCCACAAAAAATTAGGGCTGCATAATAAAAATTTATTTTATTATTTTATTTATAGCCAAAATTTAAAAACATGTGATTTTGGGCAAACGCCAATGGACGTAACTAAAAAAAACTTTTTCATCATTTTTTGATTGATTTAGATTCATACTTATTAAAAGAACGTCCTCACAAAATTTTAGCTAAATTCATTAAAAAACAACAAAGTTATTAACAAATTTAAAATATCATTCAATACTGTTTTTTGCTTCTCCTGTAAAATTAATAAAATATTAGTTAGGGCCTTTTGCATTTTAGTTGACGATATGTACGTTCGACTATCAACATTTTTAAGATTTAAGATATTTTTCCTATTGCTATATAGAAGAAAAACATTTTTTATATAAACCAAATTAAGATCCTGTAACATTTTTCTATACAAAAAAAAGAATATTCTAATCTTCACAATAAGATTGACAGATATTTTTCACAGAAAATTTTCAGATTAATTAACTTTTTTCTTAAAAAATTAAAAAATTTTTCCTATTAAAATTTTCACATTTTTTTCTATGAAATTTTTTTGACTTCGAGATTTTTTTCCTTCGGAAAATTTTCTAAAAAATTTCCCTTTTTCTTTTTTTTTTTTTCTTTCATTTTCTTTCTTTTTTTATTTTTTTCTTCTTTTTTTTCCTCTTTTTTTTCTTTTTGAAATTTGGTCTGGGGGTGGGAAATTTCCCCTTCCCCCCTTGTAGCCGCGCTTGATATATGAAAGTATATGTACCAGAGTTGTCAATTATTCGACTTTTAACTTTATTTGAATAATTCAAATAATTGTTTTTGTTCGTTTGAACAAACGATTAAATTTAAAAAATTATTCGATTAATCGATGAGAATAACGAATAAAAAAGTGGTTATAAAAAATATTTTTATTGCGTTTAAAGTTGTTTAAGTTGGGGGAATTCGGCGGGGGACGTTGGAGGACACCTTTTCCCTCTTCACATAAATGATTACAAATTTATTTATTACGATATTTACGCCTTAAAACACAGTTTTGTCATTTCCAATTTTTTTATTAATTTATCGCTTTTCATTCCAAAGTTACAGCAAAAATTGTGAATTATATGTAACCGTTTTTTTCGAAAAACAAAAAAACGCCTAACAGGTTAAGATTTTTTTTTTCCAAAATGTGTATTTTTATGTGTTTATATTAGTTCATCAATAAAAAAAATATAATACAATTCTAAAACTACTGCTTATCTGAATTAATCGCCATTTTGGGTACCATCGAACCCACTGTGCGGCGTGCAGAAAAAAAAAATTGACAATGAATATTTTCTGCTAATAAAATTCCAAGAATTGATTTTTTTTTTTAAATATGGGTTCCTCTTAAACTAAATACAAAAAAAAACTATATAAGTATATATAAAAAACTGAAAACAAAATTAAAATTTTACTATACCTAACAATTCAGCTGGCACCTATGGTTTATTAAGGCGCAGTCGTGCCAACGCAAGAAAGAAAATCAACATCATTAACACTTTTGCAAAACTACAAACTTAATATGTACATATATGTATCAGGGATGATAAATGACATTTTCAAGATTGTACTGACTTGACTGAAAAAGTGTACTTTTAATAACCTCATTGTACTTAAAAAGTTTAAAATTTTTTTTTTTTATTATTTTTTATAATTTTTATTAAACAAGAATATAATACTCTTCACCACTGTTTTCTGAAAATAGGTTCCAAGTCCATACATGGACCGATTCGATCTATCTTTAACCATATTTCAGCAAAATGCCAATACCGACTTAACTGAATATCGTGGAAAATTTTTATATGGGCCTATGTCCAAAAATTAAAAATCGGAGTTGATCAGGTTACCAAAGAAAGCGTTTAACACGTACAAACAAAATTTTAATAAAATATTTCTATTTTTATGAAATTTATATAAAAGTCGGGAAGGTGGTTTAAAAGGGGACTACAAGTGGAACTGATCTGATTTCTTTAAATACAAAATGCGTCCACCTGCCAAGTTTCGAAAGCATATTTGTTATAATACAGTCATAATAGTAATTTTTGTCCATTTTTGTGCATTTTGAAAGTGAAATTTGTTTGGGGGCTAGATCTAAACGTAGACCAATGTGTTTCATGTCCTTGAACCAAAATAAGCTTAGGTTTCAAATTTATGCTAATTTGATTGAAAATTGCGACCTGAATCGTTCTCACATCGTTCACATGGACAGGCAGACGGACATCGCTAAATCTACTCAAAAAGTGATTCTGAGTCGATCGGTACACTAAAAAGTGGATTTACAAACAATATTTCGAGTAGTTACAAACATCACCAAAAACTCAATATACCTTGTACCACAAAGTGGTGTAGGGTATAAAAATATTTTTAGAGCCCCGTACTCGATCTGTGCTAACAGAAGAGAAAATTAAAAAAATATATATTTTAATGATTTTTGAAAATATGCACCGAACCAAAACTTGTAGGTAAAATCAACAAAAAATTTTCGTAGATCTTTAACAAACGAAATTTCGTCAAACTAATGTCAAATATAAATCTAAGAATTTTATTCAATTCAACACCTTTTTTAGCTGTATAATGATTGTTCTTTCGTCAAATCAACATGCTTTTTCGTCAATATTACTGCCATATTTGGTTCGGTGTGGTGCTGATTTTGAAGATTATTCTACAAAGTTCGTAGTTTTTTTTTAACGAGTCGAAATAAAATTTGTGATTGGGAATAAACATTTTTAATATGTATAAAAAGAGAGAATCACGAAAATTTTTAAATTGTACTAAATCAGTCAGTGGAGTACTGCCGTACTTTTGACCTCCGAATTGTACTGAAAAAAGTACAATTGTACTGACTTTATCATCCCTGATATGAATGTATATTATAAAGGGACGACTCACGCACGTAAATATGCATATATGATTTTTAACAAAACATCGAACCGATTAGAGTATGTAAAATTGCATTCAAAAACGGTTAACCGGATTTATTAAACTAAAAACTATTCGATTATTTTTTGTGATAACTAAAGTTTTAAGATAGATTTTTCTTAATTTACTTGTATTTCAAAACCGTTTCTTAAACTTCTAATTTGATTAAGATATTTTTGTTCTTCAACAAAGCTAGTGAGACCTAAAATGTGATGCATTGAATTCCTATAGACTGATTCTAAATTTTAATTATGAATTTAATAGAGGTATTTTTTAATGTTTGTATCAGTATTTAAATATCAAGATAGCAGAACATTTAAAAAAATCAAAAAATTAATGTTTTAATTAACAACGTTTAAAGAAACAATCACACAACAAATTTTAAATGTCGCGCCATGTCCGAACTTTTTCGGTACAATTTAAATGTTTTTTTTTGATATAACTTTATTTATCAGTTTTAACAATTAAAAGTTTGGCTAATATTTTCACATGAAGACGTGTAGAAAGTATATGCAGTTTAATCGATTATTTTCTTTTTAATTTGTTCCTCGATTTTGACTGTTCTTTTTCGTTATAAAATAAATTTTCCGAAGAAACCCCGGTTTTTATGACACTGCAGTACCGATTACGTTCTAGTGTTTATTGAGAAAAATAACGTGTTGTATATAAATAAATACTAACAAGGAAGGTCTTTCACAGGGCACCCACTGATTGTTCTGAAACTTGCATATAGGAAAAAGGGGAGAAAACTAAGAGTTAGCTATTTTTTTTAGCTGCCCAATCTTACATTTAGCGGGTCAAAGGGGAGGAGAAAAACGTGATTTTTTTCGTTTTTTGAGGATTTTTCCCATTTCTTCAAAAGAAACTATATGAACATTTGATACAGGTCAAAAGGTTTTTTTGAAGGCCTATCCAAAGGTGTATCGGTCGTGTTCAAATTCGGCTTCGTTAAGTTTGTTATTGTCAAAAATGAATAATTGTTGGGGTAGTTTATATGGAGATGTATATACGTACAACCGCCAAAACCACATATAATAATCTCTATCAAAATTAAGCAGACCCATATTTTTTCGTTTTGCGAAATTCCTGCAAGTTCTGCTTTAATGAGGATTTTCCCGAAAGACCTTACTTTTTCATAAGGTGACAACTCTTTTTTAAATGTGAGATTGGGCAGCTAGGTAACTCTTATTTTCCCCCCTCATTCCTATATTCAAGTTTGAGGACAATCGGTGGGTGCCCTGTGAAAGACCTTTCTTGTAAGATGATACATGACTACAGACAGTGGAAGATTATTTACTTACATGTGTATATTGGGGCGTCCAATATATTTATAATGTGGAATTCAAAAATGAGTACACAGTGCAACAGCCATAATCGTAATAAACTTTTATTATAACAAGTGAGAGTGTTAAATTCGGCTGTGCCGAATCTTTTATACCCTCCAAAATGTAAAAAAAAAACAAAAAAAAAAATTTCATGGGCGTCTCTTTTTTTGGTGGGGGGGGGGGGGGGGGTTTGGTGGGAATCATTGGGGACACCTTCCCCTTGCGATATATGTTATCAAATGGATTTATTATGATTCATGCAATTATTTAATCCAATTAATCATTAATAAAATACATTTTTTATATCCACGCCCACAAAAGGGGCGGGTCAAGCTTTATTTTTATTTATTTTATTTAAAAAGTACGAAAAATCCTGCAAAAAAATACCGTTTTTCAGAGGTTGGTTTAGTTCTCCAAGGGGGAACTTTTTTCCCCTTGGTCCGATTTTTCCAATTTCCGAACTTAGCCTGCCTAGGAATATAAGACATATTCGCGCCAAACTTCGAAAGCCTAGCTCTTTTATTTTGGATTGTATCGTGTCCTCTACAGACGGACGGACGGACATCGCTAGAATGTCTTAGAATCGATCACTGATCAATAATATATTTACTTTATGGGGTCCTAGACCGATATTTCGATGCGTTACGCACGGAATGACAAAGTGAGTATGCCCCCATACTGTGGTTGGAGGGTATAATAATGATTACTTGTAAACTGTATAACTGGCGGTTTTTTAATTGTGTCATTGTACTTGTAATTGCCTTTAAATAACCAACATACGCAACGGCGCATAGTGGTTTAGTTTTAATAACACTGTGCTACAAAAACCACAAAATCGAATATACTTTTGAAATGAGGTAGTTAAGGTAGTAGGTCTCGTCGAAAAGATCACAAAAATGTCCATCAAACTTGCCAGACACCCTCAAATTTTAAAGTTATGGAAAAAAAACTTTTTTTTGGCACTAAACCACGTGTAACTTAAAAAGTTTTCAACCGATTTTCAATTTTTTAACTGTTTTGGATAGAAGAAGGATAGGGCTTTTTATGTGCTTGAATTGGTAAGAAAGATATGTATTGATTTTTTCAACAATATCTAATTTTTTTGTTATTTTTTGTAAATTTTTTTAGTTTATCGATTTTTTCTGCTATAGTTCTTTTAACAATATTTATATTTATAAACGTATTCTTAAAGTAAATTTAATTGTGAATACGATGAGCTTTATGCCGATAAAATCGGATAGCAATTGACAGAGTTGCGATAATTTTTCTAAAAAAAATTAAGATTTTGCATGAAATTGGCGTTCGGATAACCCAGGCAAAAAAAAAAATAAACAAACATACTGAGAGGTCACGTATCATTATTTTAAAGGTTTTGGCCCCCTGAATTCGAATTTGACCTTCAAATTGCGCTATCTTATTAAGTTTTTGATGTATCAATTTATGTTAAATATCTCAAAAACCTGACGCGATAGAGCAATTTAAAAGCCAGATTCGGATTCAGCGACCCAAAAACCTTAAAAAATATCCTACATGACCTCTTATGATACATTTTTTTTTTGCCTGGGTTGTCTGAACGGCAATTTCCTGCAAAATCTTAATTTTCTTTTTTAGAAAAATTATCACAACTCTGTCAATTGTTATCTAATTTTAAGGATAAAACTCTTCGTATTCAGAATTAAATTTTCTTTAAAAATACGTTTATAAATATAAAGGTTGTCAAACGAACTATAGCAGAAAAAAATCGATTAACTCGAAAAATTTTCAAAGAATAACAAAAAAAAAATAGATATTATAGAAAAAAACAATAGATATCTTCTTTATATGTGTAGACCAATTCATACACATGGAAAGCCCTATCCTACTTCTATCCAAAACAGTTGAAAAATTTTAAATCGGTTGAAAATTTTCTGAATTACACAAGGTTTAGAGTGCAAACTCCCGAAAAAACGTTTTTGACAATAACTCTAAAATTAATCGGCATTTTTGTGATCTACTCGACAAAACCAACAACTTATCACATCGGAAGTATTTTTTCTCTGTAGCACAGTGTAATTTAGCTATTCAATAAGTAGGTACTGATTGTAGCGACTTTCATACCGGCTATAGCTAACGTAATTTCGAACTTAAGTTTGGACACTGGATATTGTTAACTTTTCAAATTTTCAACCTTTTAAAAAAGTGGTTTTGCTCAAGTAAAAATATCTCCAGGAGAAATCGGTACATTTATTTTGTTTTAAAATAATGGTAATTAAATACTGAATTCTACACACATTTTTCCATCTGATTATCATCTTAGAAGCTATTAATCGATATATCAACAATTTTGCTTTAATATTACCGAAATTCATAAATTGATTGTAATAATGAATAAAATTAGAAATTGTAACACGCGGAATGATAAACTTAGTCTACCGCAAATTTTTTGTCAAAACATTTTGCTCCAACCACGCAAACGAGTCGCGTTTTATCATTAAGTGCACATACTAAATACTGCAGCAGCAAACAACGATTGCAGAAATCATATGATGATAATGAAGCGTCAGCATCATCAATGCTAACGAGCAAAAACGCCTTCCTGCGTCGCTTCAAAAAAAAAAAAAAAAAATGTTCGTTTAACTCCATAATGGCAAATACCAGGAATATCAACAACAAGCACGTTGTTGTTTCAGAAACAGAAATGAAGCAAGAACAGCATCACAATAAATACATGTACAGTCGAACTCGGTTATAACGCATTCTCGATTATAACGAACTAATTCCAAAGTCCCGACGTTTTGGCAACAATTTTCACACAAAATACTTCTTTTATAACGAACTCGGTTATAGCGAATCCTCGGTTAAAACGCACTACTTATTATGGTCACACGAAAACAATTTCATGTATATTTACCTTTATTTAGCGTATGGTTTACAGACATAAGAACTTATAATAAATCATAAATTTCGAGGGTTTTATTTTCATTTTATAGATTTAATGAGGTTAGCCAATCAACTGCGTCTGCTGTTAAACTGCTGATGTTACTTAATGGCCCTTTGTAAGATAATATGAAGCATTCTCGAAGAATGTGGTCTGTTGTTTGTGGAGGAGCACTACATGGACATGTAGGATCATCCACATAGCCCCAGTTGAAGAGAGTTTCTAGAGTTCTACCAGTACCAGTCCGTAATCTATTTAAATTACACCATGCTTTCCTTGGACGTTTGAGGTCGGTGTTGCTGCTTTGTTCATCAAATATGGGACTAGATCGACCTGAATTTGACCAGTCATATGTCCAAGCTGTGCTGATTTCAAAGTTTTCAGTAGATAGATTTTTGGCAAGATCTAAAGGCGCACGTCTTGATTCAAGTCTTCGTCTAGGAGGATTACTCATATCGGTATATAAAGGAATCCGATCATTGTTTTGAATCTTATTGTATTCTCATAATAGTGCCTGCTGTCTTCTCAGTTGTAGTGGTGCGATGTTACAAAGTTTTGGAAGCCACTCTGTTAGCGTTGGGCGCAGTGTTCCAGTGATCAAACTCATCGTTGTGTTAAGCTGAATAAAAATTTTTTGTGTGTGGCGACTATTTAGCCATACCGGGCTACCGTATTCCGCAGCGGAATATACAAGTGAAAGTGCTTGCTCCCCATGAAGAGCCAGTCAATTTTTGTATTAGGTTGTTTCTTGTTTTTAGTTTTTGCTAGGTTTTTAAGAGATGCGCGTTAAAGGAGAGGGTTTTATCCAGTGTAATTCCAAGGTATTTTATAATAAAAATATTGAGTTCTCGATTTGATTCGTGATGATTTAAATGAAAACAGCTAACTTCGGTTTTTGCAGGGCTAGGAGTAAGTTGCCAGTTTTTACAGTATGATGATAGTCTGCTTAGGTCAGATGTTAAGGCGTATTCCAACCCGGAGAAAGATGAATGTTGGTAGGCGAACGTCATCATCTGCATAAATGAATTTACGAGATATAGAGGACGGTAGATGATGAATATATAGGTTAAACAACGTTGGGGCTAACACGGAGCCTTGTGGAAGGCCGTTGTTTAGTTTACGGGTTCTACTATGCTTATCGTTCAAGTACACGTAAAACAGACGGTCACTGAGCATGGAGCTAATAAGATTATATATTCTGATACAAGGAATTACCTTTAACAATTTATATAACAGCCCCTTCTTCCAAACTGTTCGGCAATTATGTTTACCAAACTCATAAAAAGTTAGAAATTTTTATATTATAATTTTGAATATTATAATTTTGATAAAATTTGTTTTTATTTTAAATGTTTTCTTCTCAATAAGGATTTTAATTACAAAAAGAAAAAAAAATTGGAATTTTTTTTTTTTTTGAAATCAAAACTAGGTTGATATAAAATATACCCCGCTTATAGCGAACTTCGCTTATAACGAAATATTTTTGCTGGTCCCTCGAAGTGCGTTATAACCGGGTTTGACTGTATTAAAAAAGCACGTTACAAAAAAAAAAAAATTAAAAATACAAAAATGTTTATACCATAAGCTTAAAAGAAACCCTTTTTCCAGCTAATATAAATAATGTTTATGTATGTATTTGTATGTTTATTAGGGATGCCATGTATTCATATTTATTTCGGGATTCGGAATTTGTAGATAGACTTAATAGCCTTGTTTTTTGCAGACCGGATTAAGATTAACTTTATTTTGTTAAAAAATGGGTTAAATCAGGTTCAAAAATTTTTTTTTTTAATTTTTTTCTGAAATTACCCTGGCAGAAAAGTACGATCGTAAAAACGATTTTAAAGCGTTGTGAGTGGTGGTACAAGGGCTCTCACACCGTAGAGACTACCACCCTCAAAGCGCTTTTAAGCACACCAAATGATAACATCGTTCCACCATGGTTTAAAGCATTTTTAAAGCGGTGTAAAGGAGTGCTCTCACACCGTAGAGATAACCCTCGGAGCACTTTTAAACACATCAAATGTTAACATCGTTCCTCGGTAGTTCAAAGCGTTTTTAAAGCGATCTAAAACAGTACTTTAAGAGCGTTTTATTAAGTCATTAAAGCACTTTAAACCCTCAAATAAAGCACTTTTAAAGAAAATAAAATCCCAGAATTTGGAATTTCACGTTTGGTTTTTAATGATTTTTTTAAGATTTGTAAACTTTAGTGTACAAGCGTAGTAATAGGGATATGTTTATCAGTGTGTCCATTTTGACGCTTTTCTGGTATTTTCTGGTGCTTTTTTGGTCTGTTTACCCGGAGTTTGTTTCGAATACCCTTTTTAAAAAAAACGGGTATTCATATATATTGGAATAATAAGAAAATCTTATATGAATCACTAATACTGTCGCATTTTAGAACATTTTGTGACAAAAAATGTCGGTCCGAGATTTGAGATTTCTCCAAAAATTGAATAAGTCTCCACTGCCACCTCTTTCTTTATACTCTTTGAACAAAATATTTAATTCACTATCATTAATTTAGTTTAATAACTTTGAAAACATTGGCAGAGCGTTCTTATCCAGGACTTTAAAAGTGGTTTAAAACCATTTAATTTTCTGAACAATTTTTTTTTCAGTAATGCAAATACACTATTTGAAACGTTCTGAAAGGATACTTAGCCAGCGTTTTAAAACTATTTAATTTTCCGAACAATCATGAATTGAAGGGCTTACTGCAAGAACTTGATAAGCAACATTTTATTTTTTTGTGTTTTTCGCCTTCTGCTGATGTTCCATTGACAGATTTTTGGCAGAAGTCTAGCTTTAACCCTTCGTACAAGTATATTAAGAAAAAAAGTTCTGCAAAAGTTCTATTTTCTACATTATTTTAAAAGTTTTAAGGCAAAAACCATCAAAAAATTAAATGTTGCTTATCGAGTTTTTACAATAAGCCCTTCAATTCTTTTCTAGCAGTAATGGAAAAACGCTTTTTAAAAACGATGTCAAAGCGTTCTTTGCCTTAACTAAGAAGTGTTTTATAGTGTTTCATTTTCATAACAATCATATATATTTTTTTACCAGTAATGCAAAATCGTTTTTTTAAAAACGTTGTCAAAGCGTTCTTAGCCAGTCATTGAACGTCCGGTCTTTATATATGAGAATGCTCGTTGGGTCGACCTTGAGAACTTTTATCGGAGTTTTAATTGGAGTCTTTGCTTCCTTGATAACGATATCAATGCAGCCGCTCGAATGGTTGTAAGTATAATTACACTTGGAATGAAAAAGTTCATCCCATCGAAACTTAAATCTGGTAAACCAAAACATAAGACCTGGTTTAACAGAACATGCAGTGACGCTATCCGTTCTAGGGAAGAGGCCTTTAGAAACTGGCGTCAGGATACGAATCCGATTACGGACCAGCTGCGCAAGCAGGCTAGAACTAATTGTGCTAAGGTGATTAGGAATGAAAAGTTTTTACATGAACAACGCCTTCGTGCCAGTGTTCTATCTGCCCATAGGGGCAGTAAAAGCTTTTGGTCTTTCGTGAAAAGAATTAAGAACAATTCAAGCTCTTCAATCCCGACACTTTTAGATGGTGATCGAATCTGTACCGAACCAGTCGATAAGGCTAATCTTCTGGCCGAAACTTTTGCTAAGAACGCTTCTCTTCCAGATAGTGATCTGACCCCGCCCATACTCCCAAGAGTATCTTGTACTATGCCCGAAGTTTTTTTTCGTACACGTGCAGTTAAAAAGGTTCTATCAGAACTTAATGTAAATAAGTCTCCGGGCCCCGACGGTATTCCAGCCTTGGCTCTGAGGAAATGCTATTTGGCACTGGCTCGACCTCTGCGTAATCTCTTCTGCATTTCATACCGTGCAGGTATATTTCCCGACTGTTGGAAAATCGCCAATGTCCAACCTATCCCTAAAAAAGGTTCCGCTAACAACCCGGAGAACTACCGCCCCATAGCAATTTGCTCTACTCTCTCAAAAGTTATGGAGAATATGTTGAATTTTCATCTGGTCAACTACTTAGAATCCAATGATCTTCTTAATGACCGTCAATACGGTTTCCGTAGAAGTCGTTCTACTGGTGACCTAATGGCGTTTCTTTCGGAACAATGGACTCGTTCTATTCACCGCCTGGGTGAGGGTAAAGTAGTTGCTCTGGACATCTCAAGGGCATTTGACCGAGTCTGGCATAGTGCACTTATCTCGAAATTAATAGCTTTCGGTGTTGGCAACAAATTTACTCGATTTATATCGAGCTTTTTACATAAACGGACTATTCGTGTTGTTATCGATGGTTTTTCCTCCCGTGATTTTATATTAAATTCGGGAGTCCCTCAGGGATCCGTTCTTTCGCCATCTCTCTTTTTGATATTCTTGAACGATTTACTAAATTCAACGTCTAACCCCATATATTCTTTTGCTGATGACCGCAACATTAGTCATTCATACTCATTCGATTACAGACCCAATTGTTATGAGATTGATTCCATGAGACTTAACATGAATGACTCACTTAACCACGACTTAGAGGCTATCTCCGAATGGAGTCGTGTGAATAGAGTTGATTTTAGTGCTCGTAAGACCCAATGTTGTGTTCTGACACATAAACGGCTAGTAAATTCAGAATTGCCAACATTGTCAATTGGCGGTGTTAATATTGAGGAATCGGATTCCTTAGAAATACTGGGTATGAAAATACAGTGTGATGTAAGGTGGAATATGCACGTGTTCGAAGTGGCGAAAGAAGTTTTCAAGTGCCTAGGCTTTCTAAAACGCTGCAGAAACTACTTTTCTCCAGCGGATCTTTTGTGTATATATACCACATATATCCGACCGAAAATGGAATACAACTCACATGTTTGGGCGGGGGCTTCGAAAACCGCTTTGGAGCTTCTTGACCGAGTTCAACGTAGGGCACAGGTCCTTATAGGCGATGACGCTTTGTCTAATTCCATAGACTCCTTGGAACACCGTCGAACTGTGGGCAGTGTGTCCCTGTTTTATCGATACTTTCACGGAAATTGTTCCGCTGAAATTAGCAACATTATCCCTGAAGTTCGTGTATTTCAACGCAGTACTCGTCTCTCTGGTAGAGCCCATCCATTTGTTTTGGAATGGTCTACTGATCGTACTACACATTACAGGGAAAACTCGTTTTTTGGCCGAACAATACGTTTATGGAACGAATTACCTCCACACGTTTTTCCTGCTACATACGATATCACAAAATTTAAATCAAATATCCACAAACACTACTCCCTCTTTCCTCCTCCACTAACCTTTATTTCCTAATATCAGCACAATGCAATGCATATATAGGGGGCATCCCCTGAGTGTTGGTTAAAAAAAAAAAAAAAAAAAAAAAATGATTTTTTTTCTACCAGCAATGCTAAAACGCTTTTTGAAAACGTTGTCAAGACGTTTTTTGGCAGGGCTTTAAAAGTGTTTTAAACCATTTACGTCCCTGAACAATCATCCGTCATGAATTTCTGCTTGGCTACATACTATTAGTAAATATAAACAGGAAAACAAATTAAGCTTTGACCAAAATGTAAAGAATGAAAAATAAATTTAGTTTAATCTTAGGATTAACTCAGATTTATATATACCATTTTACATTTTGGACAACGCTTATTTTTTTTTCCTGTTTATATTTACTAATTGTATGTAGATTCAGAAAAAAATGTCTGGATTTGATTTGACCCATTTTTTAACTAAATAGAGTTAATCCTAATCATAATCCTGTCTGCAAAAAACAAGCCTAATATTCATTTAGTCGATGCCCATATCGTCACCTAAAATACAAAAGGCCCTAAAGCCCACTTCAGACTATAATACTGAGTCGTAAGAAAATACGTATCTTAAATAATACGAAATTTTCTCCGCTTGTCAAAAAATCTTTTAAAAAATCCTTTGCCTATTTACACCATCACATCTTAAATATTATCAAAACAAATACAACCCTGATCTTATGAAAAGCGTATACGTTTTCTCATTTTTAGAGAAATTTCTAAAAATGAGAATACGTATCCGCTTGTCATTTTTCAATCCGTATTTCTCTTGGTTTTATACCGATTTGTGTTTACACCATACTATTTTATAGATTTTACAAAAAATTTTGACAGATATTATTACAAATATTATAGTCTGAAGCCACCTTAAGTAACATTTTATTAATTTTACAGGAGAAGCAAAAAACAGTATAGAGTAAAATTTTTAATTTGTTAATAACTTGGTTGGTTTTGATTGAATTGGGCTAAAATTTGTGAGGACTTACGTTTTGTGAATATGTATCAAAATTTATCACAAAATTATTAAAAAATGTATCTCTAGTTGCGTTCATTGGCGATTTCGCAATTCACATGTTTTTAATTTTTGGCTATAAAATTGCTCATTTTTATTATGTGACCCTAATTTTTTGTAGGGAAGTGTAGGCTAATAAAATACACCAGAATCTATCAAAATACCGATTTCGAATTTTTTGTTAGTTATTGCGTTTTGCATTTTAGGTGACGATATGTTCATGTAAACGGTGAAAACACTATACAATGCCCAATTTCTGTAACTATGCGAAAAGTTTTCGCATCGAGAAAAAATAAATAATATTGTAGTCATTTAGTTTTCTACAGGGTGAGTACAATGATGCTAGTGTTATAAACATCAAATACAAAAATAAAATCAAAACTTTTTTCTGAATCACTCTGTGACATACTGGATGACTATAACGTTATTTTATTTTTTTCGATGCGAAAACTTCTCGCATAGTTACAGAAATCGGACACAGTAGCTGATTTCTGTAACTCTCGAATCGAAAGATTTCTCGCATGAAACATGTGAAATGAAACGAAAACATTGTAAATCGGCACAAAAAGTGACTTTTCACATTTTACTGTTTCTGTAACTTTGTTGTGCGAAAACTTTTAAACTTATTGGAATGATGCGAGAAAACTGTTTCTGTAAAGTACACTCAAAATATATTCTCTGTCCAATCAGCAGAAAAATCTGCTGAAAATACACCCATTTTGAACCATATGAGAAATCTGCTGAATTTAGCAGACACGGTTTTGCTAAATTTCTGTAGTGATAACCTGGGTTGAATCAGCAGACAAATCTGTCAAGACATCAGAAAAATTTGCTGATTTCAGCAGAAAAATCTGCTAATTTTAGCAGAAAAAACTGCTGATTTCAGCAGAAAAATCTGCAAATTTCGACTGAGAAAATTGTAGATTTAAGCTGAAAAATTTAAAAGTACGCCTAGTTTGAGCAAAATGATATGTTTTTCTGTAAAAATATCGTTTTTCACAAATAACAATTTTGTATAAAATTTAAAAAATACAACTTTATAAAATTCTTTACATGAACGAACAAAAAAAAAAAACGGGACTCATGACAGAATATAAAGCAAAAATAACACAACATACACACTTACTTATAATAACAAAAGAAAAAAATAAAACAAAACAACAAAACAAATTTAAAACAAGTAAAAAAGTTAAATTCGGCCTTGCCGAATGTAGTAATACCCTCCACAATTTCAAAAAGATTATTGCAAAAAACTTTATTTAAAAGGAAATTACTTTTGAAAAAAAAATTTCCGCGAAAAAAAATATTGGTAAAAAAAAGTCCGCAATTTTTTATTTTTTTTTTTTTCAAAAAATATATTCGTACTTGTTTAAATACCATTGGGTGTTTAATTATGTTCACATATGTCAACCAGAAGCCGAATTAAAGCATTTTGTATTATTAGGTTATGTTGAATGTACTGAAATTTTTGAGGTGTACTTACATTTTCGTTCATAACTTTTGAACCGCTGAACCGATATCGCTCAAATGCAATACCACAATTCTTGGGACAAAAACAAGTAAATATGTTAAGTCTCAGTCGTATCCATGTAATATTTTGGCCGGGAACACCATTTCCACAGTCAGACATCGCTAGAATGTCTTAAAATCGATCACTGATCAATAATATACATATATACTTGATGGGGTCTCACAAACCGCACAGAAAAAAATAAAAAAAATATTTGAGTAAATTTTTAATACTATTGAGTAAAAAATTACTCAATTTTGCACCAATAAACAATTTAATAGTATTGAGAAAATTTTTAATAAAAATTTATTAAATGTTTGAAAAAAAATTTGAGTAAATTTTTAATTGACACAATTAAAAATTTACTCAAAATTTATCTATTTATTTTTTTTTAAAAGTTTAAAAATTTTTTAAATCTTTTTACAAAAAAAAAAAAACTTGTTTTTCAAACTTTACCAAACATATTTTTATCTCAAAAACATAGAAAAATTTTATAAAGACGATTACAAACTTTCATATACACACACAAAAAACTATAAACTAAACGAGAATTCAAAAAACTATAAGAGTTAAAAAAAAAATTAAAAAAACGATTAAATTTTATTAAATTATTTACTTAATTGTTTTTAAAAATTTTAAGTAAATTTTTAATTGCGTCAATTAAAAAATTACTCAATTTTTGTTATTAAATTTAAACAATTGATTACTCAAATTTGTTTAATCCATATTTTTTTCTGTGCGATATTTTGATGAGTTACAAACGGAATGACAAACTTATATGTATCCTCTATCACTTACAATTAGTGGAGAATATAAAATGTATTGTTTTTTCTGTACAGCGTTGTAAAATATAGTTTTAGAACAAGTTTTTGGCAGATGAAAATAAACAACAACAAAAATATAGAAAATTTTTTAAACAATGGAGTTTGCTGAAAAATTAATAGAAATTAAAAAAAAAAATAAAAATATAATTTTTTATGCAATTTTTCAAGTTTTGAAGATATGTAAATTTTTATTCACCGCATGTGTATTTTATTTTTTAACTTTTATTGTTTGGAATAAATTAATTGCGCAAAAGTTGTTGTTCTATTTAATTATTTTCTTGTTTTGTAACCGTTTTATAAGATTTCGTCTCTTGATCTTAATTAAATGAGTTCTTATAATTTGAACAACTTTTATTGTTTAAATATAAATAAATTTTCATGCCACAAGTAAAAATTCATAATAAAATTAAAATAATTATCACAACAATTATACATTTCGAACACGCCCAGCAAAAACTAGGTAATGAGTACCCATTCCCAATTGGATTACCTGGTAATGAGTACTAATTACTCGCTGCGTTACTTTATACCCCAAAAAAAGGCCTTACTTTTAACTTACGATGTAAATGATTTGCAATCTGAATTTTCATAAAAATATATAAAAAACAATTTTACTCTTAATTTGTTTTCTCTCATTTAATAAGAGCAACTAAACAAACAATGCAGTGACTTTTTCAACTTTTCGTAAGCGAGCTAGGAATGGGCTATTATTTGTTAGCTTTTTCGTAAGCGAACAAAGAAGGCCTTGCCTCCAATGACATCGCCTTGTTAAAGTAATTAACAATGAAGTTGGGACGTAACTAGTTACTCATTTTCATTATAAATCCCATAGTTAATTACTTGGTAATGGAAGTTTTTGCTGGGCGGTTTAAATATATCAGGTTGAATAAGATTGGACAACTGGTCGGCCATATCAACTTTTTTGACAAGTTTCGGTGTTTTATTTCAATTTTTATATATTGCAATTCCACACACTTTTAGCAGAAACAATTCCTAAATTTTTAAAGATTAATTAATAAAAAGTAATAATTTTCAAAAACTCTGATTAATTTTTATTAAAAAATAAAAATTGTTTTATTCGACCTTTAAAATATTATATTTTGAGGATGTTTATTCTGGCTCGAGGTCATTATTTTCTTTACTTATTAAAACCATGATATTCTCGTAGCATAATTTTCAAGAAAATTATTTTTTTTGTTTTAAATTTATTTATGTTGGTCATTTTTGCAAGACTTAATCGACACGTGTTTCGGAATTTGTCAAGATTCCATTGTCAAGATTATTTAGCAAAAATAGAAACGATTTACTACAAAGTAGCAAACGAGTCTAATGACAAATCGTTTGTGCACAAACTAAAGTTTTAATACATATTCGACTCTATCCACAATGTGAATTAGAAAGACGAAGAAATTGTACTATACTAGTAAGGCAACGATTGTCAATAACCAACAAAAATATTTAAAACATTTTTACATACGATAGTCCATTGGACTACAATACTAGTATAGTACAATTTCGAGTCGAACATGTATTAAAACTGTAGTTTGTGCACAAACGATTTGTCATTAGACTCGTTTGCTACTTTGTAGTAAATCGTTTCTATTTTTGCTAAATAATCTTGACAATGGAATCTTGACAAATTCCGAAACACGTGTCGATTAAGTCTTGCAAAAATGACCAACATAAATAAATTTAAAACAAAAATAATTTTCTTGAAAATTATGCTATGAGAATATCATTGTTTTAATAAGTAAAGAAAATAATGACCTCGAGCCAGAATAAACATCCTCAAAATATAATATTTTAAAGGTCGAATAAAACTATTTTTATTTTTTAATAAAAATTAATCAAAATTTGAACATAATGGTTGGCACGCCATAGTGATATGAATAACCCTAATGTGGTTATTACATTCACAACAACAAAAAACATATTGTTGTAGTCCAATGGACTATCGTATGTAAAAATGTTTTAAATATTTTTGTTGGTTATTGACAATGGTTGCCTTACTAGTATAGTACAATTTCTTCATCTTTCTAATTCACATTGTGGATAGAGTCGAATATGTATTAAAACTTTAGTTTGTGCACAAATGATTTGTCATTAGACTCGTTTGCTACTTTGTACAATGGAATCTTGACAAATTCCGAAACACGTGTCGATTAAGTCTTGCAAAAATGACCAACATAAATAAATTTAAAACAGAAAAAATAATTTTCTTGAAAATTATGCTATGAGAATATCATGGTTTTAATAAGTAAAGAAAATAATGACCTCGAGCCAGAATAAACATCCTCAAAATATAATTTTCAAAAACATTAAAAAAAAATCACACAATTTTCTAAAATTTTAAACAAATTTAAAAAAAATTAAATTGAAAATTTTCACAATTTCTTTTTGGTTCGACATTTTATTTTTTTAGTACACACCGATTTCTGTCGTTCTTCTTCATCCTTTATATCTGTCATTCGTGATTTCGAATTATGTTTGTCAAAAATAATGTAAAGAAACCCGCAAACCGCTAGACGCTTAATTAAAATTATTCTCTCGATTTTTGACGCGTTTTTCCGCTTTCCGCTCCAATTGTGATCAATCTCTTAGTTTTGCTAATACAATCAACGAATCCCTGAGAGCCGGGTTCATTTGAGGGTTAAATGATGACCACCCACTAATAATATTAAACACAATATTTACTTGTTGTTGTTTTCTATTCTATTTTGGCACTTCCCTTCGTATTCCGTTGTTGATTTTATGTAGCGTATCGTATCTTAGAGTCGACTATAATAGAAAAGGAAGTTCTGTTAGATAAACAGTAATAAATTGAATTGATAAAAATAAGAAGAAGAAAAAAAAACAATTATTGTATGGATGATGTTGTTTGTTTGTTTTTTTTGTATGATTGTATAAACATACATAGTACATACATATGAGGCATTCCACACCAAATGTCCAGCGAAAAAAAGCATGTGTACCGTAAACTTCTGAATAGGTTGTATGAATAGCACTATATGGAACGTAGAAAATTGCGTTTTTGGTTTTTCAAATTTTCAAAAACTGGGCTTAGGAGGCGTGGTCAAATATTGGAAAAATGGTAAATTTTGTGCCTTGATTAATTATTACATTAAAACGGAATGCACCACAATCTCAAAAATTTACATTCTTATGTAGTTTTGTATGGGCTATCGATTAAAATTTTTTTTTGGAAAATTTTCAGAACCCGTTCTGAAATTTTCCATTTTATAAAAAAAGTCAATTTATCTAAAATCCGGCCACTTTTTTTCTTTTTTACATTTTTATACCCTCCACTTAGTGATAGAGGGTATATATAAGTTTGGCATTCCGTTTGTATCTCATCGAAATATCGATCTGGGGCCCCATAAAGTATACTATATATATTCATGATGCCCGATCGATTTTAAGACATTCTAGCGATGTCCGTCTCTCTGTCTGTGGAAAATGCTGTCACGAACAAAATATTGCACAGAGATGACTGAAACATAACATATTTATTGGAATTTCTCCCGAGAAGTTTGGTATTGCATTTGAGCGATATCGGTTCAGCGGTTCAAAAGTTATGAACGAAAATGTAAGCACACCTAAAAAATTTCAGTACATTCAACATAACCTAAAAATACAAAATGCTTTGATTCGGCTTCTGGTTGACATATATGAACATAATTAAACACAAAATGGTATTTAAACAAGTACGAATATATTTTTTTACAAAAAAAAAATCGCGGATTTTTTTTTTACCAATATTTTTTTTTCGCGGAAATTTTTTTTTTCAAAAGTAATTTCCTTTTAAATAAAGTTTTTTGCAATAATCTTTATGAAATTGTGGAGGGTATCGTACATTCGGCAAGGCCGAATTTAACTTTTTTACTTGTTTTTTTTTTTAAGTTTAGATGTTTGTCCATCCACACAAAAAAATTCAGAAACACATTTTTCGTTTTTTTCGAGAAAATCACATTTTAATTTTAAATTTCATAACAATTTAGTAATCTGCTTGTATTTTCTTGTTTCAACTGAGCGTATGAGGAATATATATGCAATTAATAATACTCATTCGCAACGTTAAAACAAAGAAATACAAGCAAATTACAAAATTGTTATGAAATTTAAAGTTCAAATGCGATTTTCTCGAAAAAAACGCAGAACGTGTTTCAGAATTTTTTTGTTTGGATGGACAAACATCTAAACTTAAAAAAAAAAAATTAAAAAAGAAACAAAGTGGCCGGATTTTTGATAAATTGACTTTTTAAAAAAATGGAAAATTTCAGAACGGGTTCTGAAAATTTTCCAAAAAAAAAAAAAATTTAATCGATAGCCCATACAAAACTATATAAGAATGTAAATTTTTGACATTGTGTGTGGAATGCCTCATATGTGTGTATTTATTTATATTAATACATACATACATATATATATGTATGATTGGTGGTCATTGTAGCGTAGAAAACACTATACAAACGATATTAGTACGGCGATAATGTACGGTCGACACGTCCAATTAAATGGTCATTTTAAATTGGTGGCGAAGCGTGTCAAACTAACCACATTTAATAGCCAAAAGACTACTGAAAGGATATTTTTCTTTCTTTTTTCCTTCCTTCCTTTCTTTTTTTTTTTATTTTTTTTTTGTCTATATGTTGGTACGTATTTGAATCTTCCACATACATAAGTATGTATGTAGGTAGATACAAACATACTAATGAAATGTAATACTACTTGTACAATATTTGTTTCCCCTGAAACATACTTAGAATATTTTGTAATGGGACGCATTTTGTTGTTTTATAGGCTTTCGACCAAAAATTAAATTACACAGATTACTTGTTAATTATCATTTGATACAATAACCGAATGAATGTTGTTGTGTACTATATTGATAATATAATCACTTGTTGCAGTTCTTTCAGATACATCCCAGCAGAAATTTTGCTGAACTGGCAGCAGCTTTTGGAAAGGAAAATCGATTCAGGGAGCGCAAATGTGCTGAATTCATGTACACAGAAAAAAAAAATTGTCAATGCAATTAATTACATTGTTAATACTATTAAACATTTAATTGAAACTGAGCCTAAATTGGATTTTGTCAATAAAACATTGACTTTTCTTACTTTTAAAACAAAAAATATCAACTCATTTTTGTCAATTAAATTCATTGTTTTATCAAGGATGAAATTAATTGAAAAGTTTGTAATAAATTATATTAACGGAAATAAACATGCATTAATGTCAATTTATTTAAAAAAATCTAAAAATAGAACAAAAAAATCTAAAAATTAAAAAAGACAAGAAAAAACAAGTAAAAAAGTTAAATTCGGCCTTGCCGAATATAGTGATACCCTCCACAATTTCAAAAAGATTATTGCAAAAAACTTTATTTAAAAGGAAAAAAAAAATTTTTTTAAAAAAAAAATTTCGTGAAAAAAAATTTTGGTAAAAAAAATCCGCGATTTTTTTCTTTTTTTGTCAAAAAATATGTTCGTACTTGTTTAAATACCATTTGGTGTTTAATTATGTTCACATATGTCAACCAGAAGCCGAATTAAAGCATTTTGTATTTTTAGGTTATGTTGAATGTACTGAAATTTTTGAGGTGTGCTTACATTTTCGTTCATAACTTTTGAACCGCTGAACCGATATCGCTCAAATGCAATACCAAACTTCTCGGGAGAACTTCCAATAAATATGTTAAGTTTCAGTCATCTCTGTGCAATATTTTGTCCGCGAGAGCATTTTCAACAGACAGACAGACGGACAGACGGACAGACGGACAGACGGACAGACGGACAGACGGACATCGCTAGAATGTCTTAAAATCGATCGGGCATCATGAATATATATACTTTATGGGGTCCTAGATCGATATTTCGATGAGTTACAAACAGAATGACAAACTTATATATACCCTCTATCACTAAGTGGAGGGTATAAAAACATAAACCGGCAGCTGGAATCGAACCGGCAACAAACATGATACGAGTCTAGCACACTACCACCGTGCTATTCCTCATATATATTTATACTTGACTAACGCGTATAAAAGGTGTCTGTAGAAAAGCAAAACAAAAATAATACAAAATAAAAATAAATAAAAAATAAAAAAATGTTTCCGCCAACTGCCCGCAAACACGCAATGTTCATGATTCGAGTCTAGCACACTACCACCGTGCTATCGTCACATATATTTCCGCTTTATTAAATGAGTTTATTAAGTGCCTGTGTTATTAATGCGCTTTTTAACAATGATTTTAATTGATGCATTTAATTGGAAATTAAATTGGATTTTTGTCACATTAACAATATACATTGTTGATACAATAAAAAACGTTGTTGAACTTGAAATTGGTTGCTAACAATTTGTTAAGTTACTTTTGATTTCACGATATTTTTTTCTGTGTATGATTCTCTAACATACATTTTTCATATGAGCAAAACATCTCAAATTGGGTGTTTTGGTACAAAACATGTCGACTTTTTAAACTCACCACTTGTTTTGGTCAGTGCTACACTGTATTTTATATTCGAAAATAAAAGCTATTCATTCGTAGTGAGTGTTCGCTAGAAGAAGAAGATATTTTATGTTTTTTATTATTAAAATAATTTACAAACATCTTTATTTAATTATAATAAACTACAAAATTAACTGTTTTTGGTAATTATTTTCCTAATTTTGTTGTTTTAACTTTTTTGTGGAGAAAACGTCAAATTAATTACGAAAATTCGTAATTAGTTTGACGTTGCAAATCACTTCAACTTGAATGGAAACAGCTCGAAGTGTTTTGCTCAAATCAAGTGTTTTTGATCTGAATGGAAACATGGTTTAAGGCGATGTCACACTTTAGAGCGCTAGTTGGATACACCGAAAAAGCGCTCTTTTAATGCACTGAAATCACCTGTCTTTAGAGCGCTGATTAAAGCATTATTTTATAGCGCTGCATCTTTAATAAAGATAAATTCATGTACATATCTTTTTAGAGCTGATTTAAGCAGAATAAAGATGAATACATTTGACTATTTCTGAAATACAATTGGAAAATCTAAAATACAATTGACTATTTTTGAAATACAATTGGAAAATCTTAAATACACCTTTTCTAAAACCAGGCGCGGATCCAGCTCTTGGGTTTGGGGGGGGGGGGGGGGGGGGGTGAAATTTTTTTTTTGCTCAAAAAATTTTTTTTTTGCAGGGAACTTCAGGTCGAATTTGAATCATTGGTTAAGATTTCTTACTGTTCAACTCTTATTTATTATGATTTTTTCTAAAGAAACATTTTCAAATTTTAAAAATTTATTTCCATAATAAAAAAAAAACTTTAATGTTTGATATTTTGAAAAATGTATCTCCAGGAAATTTTCAGGTTCTAAAGCATTTTTCTGACAGCAAAAGACCCAGATTCTAACATAATTTTCTAATAGAAAGTTTATGATTCTGAGACGTTACCCAATAGACAACTTCTGAGGTTCTGAAACAAAAAAGCTTTTAAAATTTATGCAAAAATATTTTAAGTAGGTTTATTCTAGCTGGAGGTCATTATATCTTTTACTTTTAAAGCTATGATATTCTCATAGAATAATTTTCAAAAAATTATTCTATGAGAATATTAAGGTCTAAATACGTAAAGGAAATAATGACCTCGAGCTAGAATAAACCTACTAAAAATATAATATTTTAAAGTTAGAATGTAACGATTTTTATTTTTGAATAAAAATTAGTCAAAATTAATACAAAAATTTATAAATTTTGATACACCTTCATTAGAGTGTCCCTTATTTTGGAAATGTTGGAAATGTTGAGACGGTACCCCCTCATTTTTTTCCTTTTGACTAAAAAATAACTCAGGAAAAATTTTACGCCCCTACGACCACGCCTTCCCTACGCGACGGGGCCTTAAAGAACGGGGCCTTAAAAATAATTTTTCCATACAAACCAAAATTTTTTTTTTTGATTTTTAATTTTTTTGTTATTAATTATAATATTACTTGGTTATCTTATTCATGACAAAAAATTTGATTTTGGTAGGATGAGGCTTTCAGTTCTAACAAATTTTTCGAAAAAAAAAATTTAGAGCTTTTGGGGTCCTACAGTAAAAATTTTTAAAAAAATTTTTTTTTTTAGTTTTGACAAGCAACGGTTTTAGTTGTAATGTTGCTTTTAATGGTATATATTCATAAAAAAATATTATTCATATCTGTGACATCTTGATCGTGTATCGAAAAACATCAAAAATGCATTTTTTACCCTTTTTTAGATCACGATAAAGATGTCACAGATAGGAATAATATTTTTTTATGAAAATATATCATTAAAAGCAACAATTCAACTAAAACGGTTGCTTGTCAAAACTAAAAAAAAAATTTTAAAAAATTTTTACTGTAGGACCGCAAAAGCTCTAAATTTTTTTTTTCGAAAATTTTTTTAGAACTGAAAGCCTCATCCCACCAAAATAAAATTTTTTGTCGTGAATAAGCTAATCAAGTAATATTATAATTAATAACAAAAAAATTAAAAATCAAAAAAAAAATTTTTTGCTTTGTATGGAAAAATGATTTTTAAGGCCCCGCTCTTTACGGCCCCGTCGCGTAGGGAAGGCGTGGTCGTAGGGGCGTAAAATTTTTCCTGAGTTATTTTTTAGTCAAAAGGAAAAAAATGAGGGGGTACCGTCTCAACATTTCCAACATTTCCAAAATAAGGGACACTCTAACCTTCATATAAAAAATTCTCAGATACTTATGCGATTCTCACACAAAAAATTTCTATATTTAGAAAAAATGTTCGTAAAGAAAAATTCTCAGATTTAGTGAGTGTTTTTCCCATTGAAAACTTCTTAGGTTCTGAAATATTAAAAATTTTTTCTATTCTATTTTTCTACAGAAAAGTTTTAAGATACCGAAATGATCTTTCTATACCAAAATTTTTAGGGTTTGAAAAAATAATCTGTAGAAAGTACCTGAGATTAGAAAAATTGAAGACTTTATTGCTTTTTGGAGGCAATTTTGTAGATTCTTAGACATTTTTCTTTTTAAAAAGTTTTGTTTTCTGAGAAACTTTTCCCTTAGAAAAAGTCTAAGATAGTCAAGCATTTTCTGAGAAATATTTTCATAAGAGAGTCTAAGAAATTTTTTCCTAAAAAATGTTTTATTTTCTGAGTCATTTTTCCCATAGAAAAAGTCTCAGAGTCTGAGTCTCCGAATTTTTTTTCTAAAATTCTCAGAATATTTTTTCTAAAATTCTTAGAGTCTAAGGCAAAAGACGTGGATTTTGAGTTATTTTTCCTATCGAAAAAGTCATAGATTTTAGAATATTTTTTTAATTTTAAAACTCAAAAATTCTGAGATATTTTTAATATCGAAAAAATATTTTTTTTCCTATTAAAAAGTCTTAGATTCTAAAACATCTCTCTAATAAAAATAACCTCAGATTCTGAGACATTTTTCCTAAGGAAAAATACTTAGATTCCGAGACATTTTTCCTACAAAAGTCCCAGATTCTGTATAATTTTTCCTATAGAAAAAGTCTAAGATTCTGTTGCATTTTTTGTAAAAAAAATTCTCAAATATTCTCTGAAGAATTTTTTTTTTATTTTTCCTATAGAAAATTTTTATTTTAATATTTCCCACTCAGTGGCCTCGAGCTACTTTTGAGATTCTTGAAATTTTATTTCTTTTTTTCTTTTTACCCGGAAGTATTGTCTAATTTTTAATATAGAAAATTCTCAGATTTTTCCTATAAAAAAATCTTAGATTTTCCTATAGAAAACCTGTTAGATTTTTCATATAAAAATTGTCAAAATTATAAGTTTTTTCCTATAAAAAAGTTCTAAGAAAAATTCTCGACTTTTTCTATAAATTCACAAATTATTCATGTAGAAAAATTTAAAAATTTTTCGTCTAGAAAAATTCCCAAATATGTCGTCTAGAAAAATTTTTGTATTTTTTATAAAGAAAAGTTTTAGTTTTTTGAGACTTTTATTACTGAGAAAAATTCGAACATTCAGAAACATTTAAGGATTCTTAAACATTTTTCATAAGAGAATTTCTATAAAAAAAATCTCCTATAGAAAAATTCGCAGATTTTTCCTATAGAAAACTTTTAACGATTTTCCTATAGAAAAATTCCCCATTCTTTCTTTAAAAAAATTCTCAAATTTTTTCATATAGAAAAAGAAAAATTTTAACATTCCACAACATTTTTCCTCTAGAAAATTTTTAAGATTCTTTAAATTTTTCAGAGAAAATTTTTTCAGATCCTTGGAATGTTTTTTCTAGTGTTTCCAATTATTCGATCCTGCCGGTTAACCGGTTAGGTCATTATTCGAAAATTGACGAAAATTGGTTAATCGGTTATTCGGGTCGAATAATCGGGAAAAGCGGCGATTAATCGATTAATCGTCAAAAACAATGAAAATTTAATTTTAAACGATTTTTTAAAAGTAATGTAACAAAAAATAAAAGTATTTTAAGTAAAATTTAATTTTCAGTCTTTATACACACACACAAAAAATAAAATGAGTTTCAATTACTATTTTAATTGATTTTGCACCTATCACGAAAGTAATAGTATTAATTACTTAAATTTGTAAAAGTTTAATATCGCAAAAGTGCATTTATTCTCAATTCACGGAAATTTTCGAAATTTATTAAAAATGTTTATCATATCAATTAAAAAAATTATTAAAAACAAAATCGAACTTTTTAAAATTTTTAATTAAATTTTTTTTTCTTTAAAATTTTTTGTGTGCAGTTTTTAAAGGGGAAAAAAATAAAATAAAAACTCCAAATTTTATTTGGAATTTTCTAAATTTGAATCAGGATTTTTGAGTTTCAATTGGCCATTTCCGTTTTTTAATTGGGATTTCACAATTTCAATTTACTTATAACTGTAATTTTTAAATTTTAATTTTGATATTCTAAACTATTAATATCAATTCAGATTTCTGAATTTCAGTTGGCTTTTCTAAATTTCAATTGGTATTGCGTAATTTCAATTGGTATTTTTGAATTTTAATTGTGCTTTTCCGAATTTTAATTGATGTCTTCTAAGTATTAATTTTGATTTATATAATTTGATTTCACTTTTCTAAATTTCAATTGGGATTTCAATTGAGATTTCTGAATTTTATTAGCTCTTTAGAAACTGAATTATCTTTTCTGAATTTCATTTAGAATTTTTAAATTTCAATTTTGCTTTTCTAAATTTCAATTTAGATTTCTTAATTTCAGTAGGCTTCTGTAAATTTCAATTTTGTGAAATTGGGAGTTTCTGAATATCAATTAGGATTTCTAAATTTCAATAAGCTTTTCTGAATTTGGATTGAGCTTTCGTAAATGTTAATTGGGCGTTTCTGAATTTCGATTTGGATTTCTAAATTTCAATTGGGATTTCTGAATTTGAATTAGCTTTTCTGAATTTCAATTAGGATTTTCTGAATTTTAATTGGGATTTTCAATATGGCGTTTGAAAACTGTAATTAGAATTTCTGAGTTTTAAATTATTAATATTTTAATTTTGCTTTTCGAAACTGTTAATTGCTGGTTTCTGAATACTTTTTTTTCTGTAGTTTTGACTTTTTTCGGTAGTGTTTGTAAAAACGAGGAAGTGTTTCAAACTAATTATAGTAGAATATAGAGATAATAATATTAAACGGTTAATCGAACTATTTTAACCGATTAATCGGGTCGAATAATTATTTGCGTTTTAAATTATTTGTTTCGACATTAACCGAAATAGAGGCGATTAATCGAGGAATCGGTTAATCGATTAACCGAATTGGAAACACTAGTATTATGCAAGGTGATAAACAGGGACAGGACCTTCATGCACTAAAAAACTATGTTTTAGGCGCCTAAAATATGCACTAAAAAGTTTTGAAATATGCACTAAAAATCGTAAAATATGCACTAAAAATCATAAATATCCACTTGTTTTTTTACTTTTATTAAAAAAATATAACATTTGAATTCAGTCTGGCATTGTAAGCTCAGACATACATACATATATACAGGTGTATAAAATGTTATTAAAAAATCAAAATTATCTAAAAAATTTAACAATTGCTTTAATACAAAAAATAAAAAAAAAAAATCATAAAATTTTTTTTTTAAATCGCTAAACATACTAAAAAATAGCAAAAAAACTAAAATTCATCCAAAATATGACCTGAAAATATGCATTTATAGCGAAATAATAGCAAATATGCAAAAATATGCATTTTAAGCAAAATATGCAAAAATATGCACTAACGAATCGATGCCATTTTAAAGCAAATTCTTTGATTCGCAAAGATATTTTGTTTATGCTGTTCTATGACCAAACGGAAAAAACATGCATTTGCATGAAAGTCCTCTCCTTGGTGATAAAGAATCGAAGCTCTGATGATTTACTGATGTGAAACCAAATCGAAAAAATGCATTCATTTCGAAGTTTTGTAATAATTTAATTTGTTGTTTTAAAAGTTCGTACGAATTAAAAAAAAAACATTTTTTTTTATTACTTTATTTTATTTTAACTTTCTACTACTAACTATTTTTATCTGGTCTTTTCTTCAAATTAATTTTGTATTACTAATTACTTGTCTTCCTCACTTGAGATTTGAACCCAGAACTTTCTATTTATGGTTTAGCAACTTACTCGTTTAGCCAAACTTTGATAATAAAAGCAGTTTTTAAAAACTATTTTGACAAAAATTTTAATTTTTAATTACTTTACCAGTTGACTAACGAGTCCTTAAGAGTTATTATTAATCTTTTTTCTACAATATGATTAAAAACAATTAATTTTGAAAAAATATTTCAGTTCATGATTTATTTGAAAGATGACAACTAATAACATAAACTAGTTTAATTATGTGTTTTTCCCATACAATTTTAAACACTTTATCTGTCAAAATTAAACGGCATAATTAAACTAGAAAACACATAATTAAACTAGTTTAAATGAATGCGAATATGCACAGAAAAAAATAAAAAATAAATTTGAGTAAATTTTTAATACTATTGAGTAAAAAATTACTCAATTTTGCACCAGTAAACGATTTAATAGTATTGAGTAAATTTTTAATAAAAAATTATTAAATGCTTACTAAAAAATTTTTAATGGATACTATTAAAAATTTAATTAAAAATTTTTCAATTTTTTAAGTAACTTTTTAATTGTGTCAAGTAAAAATTTACTCAAAATTTATCAATTTTTTTTTTTTAAAAAGTTTAAAAAAGTTTCACATTTTTTTTTCGAAAAAATTTTTTTTTCAAACTTTACCAAATATGTTTATGTCTTGAAGACATTGGAAAATTTCATAAAGATGATTTCAAACTTTCATATACATACACAAAAAACTTTAAACTAAACGAGAATTCAAAACACGAAGAGAATAAAAAAAAATAAAAAAATTATTAAATTTGCGTCAATTAAATAGTTATTCAAATCTTATTTAAAAATTTAAACAAGTGATTACTCAAATTGTTTTTCTCAATATTTTTTTCAGTGTGGTATAATTCAGTGAACACATTTCTCTTAAAAACTCTCTTTCGAAAATATTGCAGATAGCAAGTTTTGAATATTCGCCCTTGATACACTTTTTGAAAAAATATATAGAAAATTTTCCAGTATATGAAAGGATCAAATTTTCAAAGACGATTTTTTATTGACGATTTTTCGTCCTGAAATAAACATTTTTTTCATTTGTAGAGATTGTCCTCTTTTATTTGATACCCATGTTGATATAAACTAGGGTTGCCATTCCCTTTTTGAGAAAAAGAGGACGCCAACCTCAAAAAAAGAGGACATTTGGCCCAAAAAAGAGGACAATTTTTGTTATAAATTAATTTTAAAAAAATTAACAACGCGATACAAAATACAAATAAAATGTATTTTTAGTATTAGGAAAACAATTTTTATTTCCACTTATTCAAAAATGTTCCAGTGTATTTTGGGAAATATTATTCACAATTATTTCCAATTATTTTTCAAAAATTTCTATATATAATTCAACAATTTTTAATTTTATATCTGAATTTTCTATTAGTATTTAAAAATTTTCTAAATGCTTATCAAAAAATTAAATTTGTATTTCAAAAATTTCCATTACAAAATATCTTTATTATGTTTATTAAAAGTTCCATTTGTTTATTACAGAAAATTTTGAAAAAATTAGAATAATTTTCAAAAAACATATTTTTCTGTTTTTAACTTATTTATGTTGGTCATTTTTGCAGGACTTATTCGACACGTGTTTCGGAATTTGTCAGATTCCATTGTCGAGACTATAAAACAAATAAGAAACCATATACTACAAGCAGCAAAGGGAATTTAAATGATAAATCGCTAATATCACAGTGCAACACCCAAAATCGGAATGGGATGAAACCAAAAGCAAATGAAAGTTGACATATTCCATAACAAACCCCTCAAGGCTTTTTTCTAGTTCAGAGCTAGATTTTGTTTTACACGCATTTGAAGTTAGTGCACTTTTATTATAATTATAATAATAAATGCTTGAAAACTGTATCAGTGGCGAATGATTAATATTGTAATTGCCTTTAAATAACAATCATACGCAACGGTGTCCAGTGATTTATATTAATAATTGCCTTTAAATAACAATCATACGCAACGGTGTACAATGGTTTATTTTAATAATTTGGCTATTCAGTAAATAGGTACTGGACCGATTGCAGCAAAATTCATACCAGTCATAGCTGAAGTAATTTTGAGCTTAAGTTTGGAAACTGGACCCTACATGTCCAATAAGGGCACCACCAGGGGCCTTTAAAGTAGAACATGTTTAGTACACAAAAACTTTAAATGCTTTAAAATCACCAACTTTAAATGCGTGTAAAATAAAATCTAGCTCTGACCTAAAAAAAGGCCTTGAGGTTTTTTTTTATGGAAAACGTCAGCTTTCATTTGTTTTTGGTTTCATCCTATTCCGATTCCGAGTTCGATTTTGTATCACTGTGTATTCAAACAAAAACATTAATACATATTCAGCTCTGCCAGGGCGGCTTTATGGTATGGTGGGCCCTGGGCCCTGCTGAAAAGAAAAAGTCCATGACAAAAAAACATATTATTTTGGTACAATAAAAAAAAAAAAATATTTTGAGTACGGCTATTCTAGCTCGAGGTAATTTTTCTTTACGTAATAAAACCATGATGTTTGTGTAGAACAATTTGGTTTTAATGATACCTTTTATAGATCAGAATCTAAAACTTTGCCATACGAAAAATATCTCAGAATCTGAAACTTTTTCTATACGAAAAATGTCTCAGAATCTGAAACTTTTTCGATATGAAAAATGTCTCAGAATCTGAAACTTTTTCGATATGAAAAATGTGTCAGAATCTGAAATTTTTTTCTATACGAAAAATGTCTCAGAATCTGTGCCAATTTCTTTAGAAAAAATGTTTAGAATCTGAGAATATTCTTGTACCAAAAATGTCTCCTAAAAATGTATCAGAATCTTAGACTTTTTCTATACGAAAAATGCCTTAGAATCTAATGGCGTTATTTTTCTGGCAAAAAATGTACCTTTTTTTGCATTTCACCCCAAAAAATATGTTTTTGTGTTCTTTTCTAAAAAATGTCAACCCTTATAAAGAATATCGTGTTCTTTTCTTAAAATGTCTCCCTATAAAGTGCAAAAAAGTTGCACTTTTTACCCCGTAAAAAATCACGGGGTTGAAATTGCCTTATACAACAGCTGACACTTTCTGTGTTGTTTTCTCAAAACAGCTGTTAAAATATACAGGGCAGAGTATTTCTATATGTTGTGTTCTATTCCAGTCAAATAAAATGCAAGTTTTTGAAGGTGTGAGTTAAACATTTTAAAAATGTATACCCTAAAAAGGCAAACATTTTTTTCAGAAAAGAAATCACCATAAGACTTTTTCTATTCCAAAAACTGTCTGAGAATCTGAGACTTTTTTATACAAAAAATTTCTATAAATTAGAGACTTTTGACATAGGACAAATATCTCCTGTAGAAAAAGTCTCAGATGTATATGAAAAATCTGTTAGATTCTGAGAAATTTTCTGAAAGAAAATGTAAAATTTTCTTTAAAAACAAATAAAAAAAAATGTTGCTCCTTTTTCGTATAAAGGAAATTTATTGGCATTTCGGGGCCCCCTTAGGTCGGCGGCCCTGGGCACGTGACCAGTATGCCCTAATGGTTAAAACGGTGCTGAACTCCACATTCATTGAGAATTAGAACAAAAAAATTGTACAATCTCTTAGTAAAATCACGATCGTCAAATAATCAACACGATCGTGATCTTAGACCGAATTTACATTGGGCAATTTTAATTGCGGCAATTCTGATTTTTTAGTGTATCAGAGAGAGAGATAAGATTCTTCCCTCTCTCTCTGATACACTATAAAATCAGAATTGCGGCAATTAAAATTGCCCTGTCTGAATTTGGACTTACTAACAAGGGAAGTATCTCAACCCTTATGAACCGATTTGCACGAAACGTGAAATATATAAAAAAGAGACAATTTTTAGGTTGGGGTGTCTCGGCTTATCGGCCATATCGGGGATTTAGAGGTTCAAAACATGGACCAAAAAATTGCGAAAAAATCGTTTTTTGGATTTTTCAGCCATTTCTTTCTAAGAGACTATATGATGTTTACATATGAGAAGAAAGGATTTTTTAATGCCTATCCAACGGTAGTAAAACCTTGAAAAAATTCGGCTTTGTAAAACATTTTTTTTATGAAAATGTGTTAATGTTGGGGGGTATCTATATGAAGACATAGACCGACGATATCTATATGAATATGAAATAATCTTTATTAAATTTAAGTCGACACGTATTTTTGCGCTAGACGATATTCCTGTTAGTTCGGGAGTTATCGAAATTTTCCCGAAGGTCCACATTGTTTCATAAGGGGAGAACGAAATTTTTAAACACTGATATGGCCGATAAGCCGAGACACCCCAACCTTAAAATCGTCTCTTTTGTATATATTTTAAGTTTCAGGCAAATCGGTTCATAAGGGTTGAGATACTTCCCTTGTAAGAGACTGTACAATTTTCTTCTTCTAATTCTCAATGAATGACGAGTTGAATATGTATTAATAATTTTTGTTCGCGTTTTGCTCTCAAAAAGTTGACATTATTGCTGATAAGCTAAAATACAGCCAATAATTCAAAAGTTTAGAAGCAATAAAAAAAAATATGGGGAAAAGTCCAAAAAGTAGGACAACCCCGGACACTTTCTAAAAAAGAAGTAGGACTGCCCCGGACACCCTAAAAAAGAGGACGGTGTCCGGAGAAAAGAGGACGGATGGCAACCCTATATAAACTGATGGGTAGAAAGAAATATTTAAAATCCTTAAAACTTTGAAGTGCTTTTAAATGAAGAAATTATCGCGAACCCAGTTTTACTAAATTCGACCCCTAGTTTCATGGTCTTGTTCAGGTCAAAAAAAAAAAAATGTCAAATTGTCACACGGCGTTTGCAAAAGATTAAAAAAAAATATTGAGAATCGTTGTGGATTTCTGACTGTGAAAAAATATTGAATGTTCCTGTATGTATGAACTACATTATTAAAGCAACACAGTTTTTAATGATTTGCGAAGCAACTTGTACAATTTTTTTAAACATTTTTAGAAATTGCGAAATCCTTTTAATACAATGCTTATATAATGGATTTTAATAAAAAAAAATCATGCTCAGAAAAAAAAACAAAAAAAAAATATATTAAAAATTCCATGTTAAAAGAAACACGCCATTATATCAAATGATGCAAGGCTTTGGTTAGATATTCTTCCCTGTAAGGGTTGTTTTTTTTTATTATTTTTTACCATCATACTACCACTACATGTCTCATGTTTAGCGAAGTAACAGAACGAACAGGGGCTTTTGTAGATATGGGTGGATGGATGGTGAATGTTTGTTGGATATAATAATGTTCGTTTTATTTTTCATTGGAAGGGGGGAAATGAATCCAGGCAGGTGGGTGGATGGTAGGTTGTTTTAAAGCTTACGGAAAATTGTTCTTCTTTGCTGCTTATTTACATGGCCGAACTAAAGAGCCTGTTTGCTGATAAGCATGTGTTGCTTGCTGTTTGTGTGTGTGTTGACATGTGGTAGGGTAAAACATGGCGTCAAATTCAAACGCCACATTAACCCTTGTACGACCAAAACCAAACTAGACAAGAAAAAAAAAACTAAGTTATTCATGTTTATATGTAAAGTCGATACACCCAAACAAACACCTTGTAAAATGGCAAGAAAAGCTAATTATTATTTTTTAATTTTACAAATGATTTTACAAACTTGTTACCAATAATTTTAACTGTTTTACCAATAAAATTGTAAATTTTCAGCTTTTTTGACGCAATAAAATTTGCAAGGAAAAATATACAACTTTTTTGGCTCAATAAAACTTACAAGGAATTCTCGTAAATTTACTAGATTTTTTTTTTTGTAAAATTATCTTGAAAATTTGTAAAATCACAAAAAAAAATTGTAAAATTACAAAAAAAAAAACGAAATTTCGATCGAAATTTGTTTGTTAAAAACAAGAAAAATTGTCAAATATTGGTAAAATGGGATTACGAGATGGTTTCTAATAATTTGACAAGGTTTTTTTGTGTGTAAAATGCGATTGAGTGAAAGAAGGAATGGTTTTTGTTAATGGCTTTAATCTAAAAGTTATAGTGCATTTACACTGGTCCTCTAAACTAGCTTATAGTAGATTGTGGCTCCAATCCAGTTTCAATCTATTAGATTGCCCATACAATCTTGTAGTTTAGACTCTAATCGGCAAAACCAATCTGGTAAAGTTAGATACAACTCTGTATATCTGTTATTTGCATTTTTCAACACTGAAAAACACCGACACAAAGCCTGCCGTTTTGATGACGCCGCCAAGTATGTTTATGCCGCCGTCATTGTTGTTTGTAAACGCCGTCACTGTCCTTGTTAATCATACGACGACTAATTACCGTCGCTGTCTTTTGACGCACTCATACACATTTATTACCAACTTGTTGTTATAAATGCCAATCCTAATCTTCTCAAATGTAAAAAATGCCAATGTAAACGGTACAGATTGCAAAGTAGATTAAAATCGCAATTTACTAGATTAGAAATCCAATGTAAACGCACTATTAGAGTCGTGTAGATTTTTCATACTTTTGCTATTCTGGCGATAGCTAGGAAAAACACTAAAATTTTTGAGCACACTCAAAATAAGACATTAGTAGATTTACTAATTTTTTTTGCTAATGCTAGTAAGCTAACCATTAGCAATTTTTTAGTTGAGATTAACATGTTAGCAAAAATATCTTGTAAACTTCATTTAGCGCATTAGCAATTTTAAACAAAATTTTAACAATTTTTTTTTTGCTAAATTTAAAATTGAGTTGACCAAATTTTTACAAGTTTTTTTGCTAATATTAGCAAAAATAAATTGTAATTTTTTTTTATAAGAAAACTTAAAATGGAGGCCATTTTTGGTTCTCGGTCTCACATGTGTGGACCCTAATGGGTCTTACCCAGCAAAAACTAGGTAATGAGTACTCATTCCCAATTGGATTACCTGGTAATGAGTACTAATTACTCGCTGTGTTACTTTATACCCCAAAAAAGGCTATACTTTTAACTTACTATGTAAATAGATTTGCAATCTGAATTTTAAAAACCAGTTTAGTTTTAAACAAGTGAGAGTGTTAAATTCGGCTGTGCCGAATCTATAATACCCTCCAACATACAAAAAAAAATGCAGAGGCGTTTTTTTGGAGGGGGGGGGGGGTCAAGTAGGGGTCATTGGGGGACACATAACCCCATGCGGTAAATGTTTAAAAATTCAGTTATTATGCTTTTTGAGCTTATGTAATACACTCAAAATAATAACTCTGTCAAATTACAGAAAAACTCTGCTAATTTAACAGAGTTCACCATACTATTCCAGCTAGCAACATTTCTTGGTAATTTTACTATAAAACTCTGTAAAATGGTTTTGACAAAAAAAACTGTTAATTTACCGAGTTTCTAGTAAAATACTGGGTAAATAAAACACCATTTAGCAAAGAAAAACTCTGTAAATTTACATATATTTGTAAAATGCATTTTATGTATCCAAAATTTTACAGAAAAAACTCTGAAATTTACAGAGTTTGGTAAAAAACATGTTATTTTGTAAAATTTTTATACGATTTTTGAAAAGATTTTTTTGTTACTTTTTTAATATTTTCTCAAAAAAAAAATACAGATAAAATGTTTTATCTGCTTAACAAAATGTTTTATTTGCACTCTAATTAAAATTTGTTCAAATTTACCCAATTTATAGTATGAAACTGGACTCCTACTATAAATTGGGTAATTTTACTCTGAATGTGTAAATTGAATAAATTGACCACTAGTGGTCAATTTAAATAAAAAAGAGGTAAATAAATATTACAAAAAAAAAAAAAAAAATTCGGCGCCAGCCAGCATCGAACTCGCCACCTTCCGATTTGAAAGCACACTTCTTAACCACTATGCTACGGAAGCTTATAATTTTACCTGGCATTTTAGTTATTTAACATGTGTGTATGTATTTTGGTTGACAATTTTATTTACACATTTGTGTGTAAAATATTTGAATTAACGGATAATATTTATAATTTGCTGTGTTTAATTGGCTTAAAAGTATTTTACGCATTTTGTGTTTATATTAACACAAAATGCGTGCTATTCAAGAAAAGTTTACCCAATTTATAATAGTAAGTTTACATGCATTTTTTAGAGTGTGCTTAACAAAAATACAAAAAAAAAACTGTGAAAATATGGTGTTTTGCAGAGGTTAGTTTAGTTTTTCAAGGGGGAACATTTTGCCCATTTACGAACTTAAACTGCCTAGGACCAGAATACATATTCCTGCCATACTTAACGATTCTTTTTTTTTCAATTTCCCTTAGCGCGAGGTCGGAAATGTTTCCTTTTAGGTTAAATATCAACACAAACAAATATTAAACCTGTGTGTCAATTTCTTTGGGTTCCTTTTTTTGACCTAAAAATTTGGAAAGCTCTGGAGAAAGTGAAAAATATATTTTTTTTGTTTTTTTTTTGTTGGAAATATAAGTTAGTATTAGAACATTACTGAAAAATCATTTTATGGTAATCGGAAATTTCTTTGGTCTGTAAAAATTTTATTGTTATTATTTTTTTTTTTTAAAAAAAAATATTTTTAAATTTTCGCGGAGATGTAACGTAATATTAGCTCAGTATTGAAAAGTTTTAATTAGCGTAGTATTTTTGTTTGCCTTTAATGCTTTTTGTCAATAAAATACGGTTTATTGTATTAAAAATGGTTATTTTCCATTTGCCGATTCTTTTAAATTGAAGTGCCGAAAATGCCGATTTTTTTTTTTTGAAAATATGCCGATTTTTCATCAAAATCATCTGGCACCCCTGCCCATGGGGTACTCCACGTAAAATGTAGGTACTTTCGCCGGTGAATGGGCCCCATGGGGTTGATACGCCACTTAGAATGGTGTAGTTTGCTGACAAATGTGCCCCACGGGTAGTACATTTTTTTGGTTGTGTCAATAAATTTATGGTTTTTTAAGATATTGTTAACGAATTTCTAGAAGTTTTATTTCTTGGCGATTATGCCCACCAGCTTGGCGAATGTGCCCCATGAATTGGGCAGTTTCGCCTATTTAGGTTGCTTTAAAAATGTAAAAAAAAAATAATCGAAGCCAAACAGATAAATTCCATTTGGAGAATACATTTTTAAGCTTAAATATGTAGCTTCTTAAATCAACAAGGATTTAGGCATAACGATTACTGGTTTAGGTTTTACAGCACAGCAAAAGTGGCGAATGTGCCCCTCTCTACCCTACACACTGTGTCATGTATCCAAATATGTATAATGCATCCAAATATCAACCTAGGACCCCATAAAGAAGTATTACACTTGGGGTTTTCACAGTGACGATTAAATTTGCCTTTTTTAGTGTGGTATAAATTTGCCATTTTACTAAAGGTCAAGTATTTGCCATTTTTTTCTTTACATCTCGTGAGCGCACTTTTTGTTAATAATTTGCAAAAAATAACTTTAATTACTTTTAATAAATCTTTACATTCACAATTTTAAAATAAACACAGAAAACTTTTCTTTTTGTATAAATGTTTTTGTCGCCGCGTTCGAAATTTCAGCATAAACAATCACAGCTGTTTTCATTTTTATGTTTTTTTTTATTTGCACTCTGGCATTTTCTTTTTAGACAAGGTTTGAGTTGGGCATTTTAAGAAAAATATTCCACACTCACGTTTGGCACATTTGCAAAATACCCCACTAAAAAAGTTAAATTTAATTATCGCTGTGAAAACCCCGCTTGTCTAACAATAAAATGCCAGATTGCAAATAAAAAACATGAAAACAGATGTGATTGTTTATGCTGAAATTTTGAACTTGGCAACAAATTCATTTACACAAAAAAAAAAAAAGATTTTTTATGTTTATTTTAAAATTGCGAATGAAAAAAGTTATTAAAGTTATTTTGTGCAAACTATTAGCAAAAAGTGCGCTCACGATATGTAAAGAAAAAATGGTGGCAAATACTTGACGTTTAATAAAATGACAAATTTTTCAAATACCACATTAAAATGGCAAATTTAGTCTTTGCTGTGAAAACCCCAACTATGTAACACAATTTTTGTGTTTAATTTTCCATTTGGTTCTATTTTTCCTTTTGGTTTTTTTTCCAACTGTCGTAAAACATCAAAAAAACTTAACTTTCCTGAGAAAACTTTGTTTTTGTGATAAGAATGAACCTACAAATGTGTAGTTTTGCGAGAGTGTGTCATATCATTTTCACGAATAGGTTTCCAAATAGTGTCCCCATCAAGTGTTCATCGTAGGTTCCCTGGAAGCGACGTCCAAAAAGGATCAAAGTGCTCTTAAAATTGTTCGATTTGGTTTACAATTTAAACATAGAGTTTTTTTTACGAAAAGGAACCATAATGAGTAGGGTTCGGACTTTTATGCAGTTAAAATTGCGTTTTATGCGCATAAAACATGCACCAAAATAGAAAAATATGCGCTAAAAATGTAAAAAAAATATGCACTTAAAAATTTTTTTAAAACATTTATTAATGATAAAAAAAGCAGTTAAAATTGCGTTTTATGCGCATTAAACATGCACCAAAAATAGAAAAACATGCGCTAAAATTTTAAAAAATATGCACTTAAAATTTTTTTTAAAACATTTATTAATGATAAAAAAAAATAACAAGAAAAACAAAAAAGAATAAAAACTCGTAATAATTAAGTCTTATAAACGAAAATAAGGTACATTAAACACTAAAGTTCAAGGTTAAATCAAGTAAAACACAAAATTATAAAGGAAAAAAAAATTTTTTTGGAGTAAATTTTTATTACTATTGGGTAAAAAATTACTAAATTTAGCACCAGTAAACGATTTAAAAGTATTGAGTACACTTTTAATAAAAAATTATTAAATGTATACCAAAAATTTTGAGAAAACTTTTAATTAACACAATTAAAACTTTACTCGAAATTTTTCCTTTTTTTTTAATAATGTTTTTATTTGTGTCAAGTAAAAATTTACTCAAAATTTATCAATTTATTTTTTTAAAATGATCAAACAAGTGTCACATTTTTTTTACAAAAAAAAATATTGTTTTTTTTTATAATCTTTTACAAAAAATATTTATGTCATAGAAACATTTCATAGAGATGATTTCAAACTTTCATTTACATAAACAAAAAACTATAAACTAAATGAGAATTCAAAAAAACTAAGAGAAAAAAATAAAATTAAAAAAAAAAATATTAAATTTTTATTAAATTATTTACTCAAATTTTTTAAAAGCTTTTAGGTAAATTTTTAATTGCGTCAATTAAAAAATTACGCAATTTTTTACTGAAATATAAACAAGTGATTACTCAAAATTTGTTTTCCCATATTTTCTTCTGTGGGCTTTAAGGCATATATTATAAAATAAAAAATATATACAGCAATGTAAAAATATCATTAAATAAAAAAACACTATTTTTCAAAATATGCGGCAAAAATATGTAATATCAGCAATATATGCAAAAATATGCATTAAAAGCAAAATATACAAAAATATGCACTAACAAATTAATGCCATTTTACTGCAAATTTCTTAATTCGCAAATATATTAAGTTTTTGTTGCTCTCAGACTGACGACAACAAATATGCATTTGCATAAAAATCCGAACCCTAATAATGAGCCACGCAATCTAAGAAATTCGACAAAGGTAATTTTCGTGATAATACACAAAATTTTTAAAAAGGGTGAAAAGCATTTTTTGCTGTCTTTAGATATATTTTATAACACAATAAAGATGTCACAGATAAGAAAAATATTTTTTGGAATATGTATCATTAAAAGCAACTTAAAGGCGTGATTTCTCGAGAGATAATTCCCCTAGATTTAAAACGAAAACGGACCATAATTTGCCCGGCGATCGAAAAATTGAAAAACAGTCATAATTTGTGGCACCCTAGTATATAGTTTAATAAATCAATGTATGATTGTTTTATATTTTAATTTAAGTTTGCTTAAACAAAAAATGCATAACTTTTATTGTTGGATGTTTACTATTAAAGATAGTTGCTCAATTTAGATGTCCATATTTGAAGACGTTGGTCTTACAGAGGTTAAGAGGGGTGGAGCAAAAACTTAAACCAATTTTCAGGGTTGCAATCATAAAGCTCATATATTAAGGGATTTTTGAATGAGAAAAATTTAAATTTGTATAAAGAAATAATCAAACCAAAACATTTTTGCCTTATTTATTTATACCCTCCACTCTAGTGATAGATAGATATATGGGGCATTCCATGTCAAATCGACACTTTGAATTTTTTTTTTTTAGATTTTTTCAATTTGTTTACAGTTTTTAGTACCCTTCGAAAACTCCTTCGTGGTAAATTTTCAGATTTTTTTGATGACCCGTTCAAAAGATACCGAATTTTTAAAAATTGGTAGTTTGTTCCTTTACTCAAATTTCTCTTACTCATAACTTCTTCCATAATGGTTCAAATTTCAAATTATTTTTTTCAAAATTTTTGTTTTTTTACGTACTTTAAAAAAAAAATCAAAAAAAATTCTTAAAAGCGCTCTAGTATGCGATTTTCAAGTTTTAAAATTTAAATCTCATTTTTGAAAATGTTTGTACTCTTCGATTTTTTTGAAATTTTTTTGTGTAAAACTTCTATCGATTCCACAACTGTTTTTGCCCACAAGGATCGTGGGATAACTATTATTACTATTTTTAAAAAATTTTTTGAAAAAAAATTATTGTAATTTTCCAATCTTAAAATCATTTCTACTGCTCCAATGGTGCGTCATAGAGGGGTCATTTATAAGACCGACCCCCATTAATTTTTACGAACAAACTAATACCCTATCTCCAATAATAAAGTTTTTTCAAAAAATTTTAAAAAAATAGTAAAAATCGTTATCCCAAGATCCTCCTGGCAAAAAATTTGTAGAATCGATAGAAGTTTTACACAAAAAAATTTCAAAAAAATCGAAGAGTACAAACATTTTCAAAAATGAGATTTAAATTTTAAAACTTAAAAGTCTCATACTAGAGCGCTTTTAAGATTTTTTTTAAAAAAGTACGTAAAAAAACAAAAATTTTGAAAAAAAAATTGAAATTTGGACCATTATTGAAGAAGTTATGAGTAAAAAAAGTTTAAGTAAAGGCACAAACTAACAATTTTTAAAAATTCGATATCTTTTGAACGGGTCATCAAAAAAATCTGAAAATTTATCACGAAAGAGTTTTCGAAGGGTACTAAAAACTGTAAACAAATTGGGAAAATCTAAAAAAAAAATTCAAAGTGTCCGATTTGACATGGAATGCCCCATATGTAAGTTTGTCATTCCGTTTGTAACACATCGAAATATTGGTCTAGGACTAGCGTGATCAATTATTCGACTTTTTTCAAAAACCGTTTTCAAATAGTTCGAAAATCAGCATTTTTAAAAAACCCGGTTTCGGTTTTTTAATTTGACAAAAAACCGGTTGAACCGGTTTTTTGCAAAATAAGTGTTTCTTCACAATTTTAATTCCAAAAACCATCATTTACAATGAGAGAATCATTCACAATGTTTGCAAGTTAATATATACACTCAAAAAAAAAAAAAAACTGTAAAGTTAAAAATTTAGTTAAATTTAACTAAAAAAGCACCTGATTTTGGGCCTACTAAATTTTTAGTTAATTTAACTAAAAATATTTAGCTAACTTTTCGTAGAATGAATGTAGCAAAAAAAAACGTAACTTTAACTAAAAATTTAGCTGAAATTTCGTAACGTTTTTATGTACATATATTAACAAAAAAATTAGTTGAATTCAGCTAAACTTTTTGTTACTTTTCGTAAACTAAAATTTACAAAATATTTTATAAAAAATTATAAGTTTATTTTTTCTGTTTTTTCATCAGCTTAAGTAGAACTTATGAGATTTGCATTGGAGGCTACACAAGAAATTTCACTTAACAAATTTGTTACGAAAAATCAGCAAATTAATTAGTAAAAATTCGTAAACTCAGTTTTGAAGTCAACAAAAAAAATAAATTCAAAATTTGTTCAAAACTAGTATTTTCGTAAATTGAACTTAACTAAAAAAAGTAGTTAAAACGCTGATTTTAACTAAAAATTTGCTAAAAAGCCAGTAAACTTGAGTTAACAAAAAAAAATTTGTTAACTTTACAGTTTTATTTTTTTGAGTGTAATTTCTAGAATTTTGAGTGTTAACACTAACTTTGTATGGCAGAACATTGATAATTATACCAACAAAAAGGGCCTTATAATTAGTTGTTCAATTGAGGTATATTTACTTACATTATTCCACTGTGTATTAGGATAAGGTCACCATACGTACTCTTTTTTAGAGGGCAATACTCTAGCTAGCTGTACTCTATAAAATTTGTGTCCTCTTTCTGTAATTTTTTTTTCGAATTCTGTCGTCTTTGTCCTCTTAATTTTTAAAAGCATGATCAATATTTGTTTTTATTTTTCTAAATTAAAACAAATTTTATTTCATGGCGGTCACCGGTTGTTCTGTGGAAAATGCGCGCCGTGCTTGTTCTGTTCATACTCCTACTGAATTTATTTTTCTAAAAGTGGCCATACACTTGCAGTTTCGTTATACGGACAAAAAAAGGTTAAAGTTGTACCTCCCCTGAAAATAGTTGGGCCCTAGCGAAAATCTATCGTGAGATAAACCACGTCAAAAAAGGGTCCAAAATTTTTTTCTTCATGAAAAATTTTAAAAATTTAACCACAGACTCGAGATAACGAGATGTTTAAGTTATTTTTTTTTATGATTTTCAATTCACTTCACTGAAAATAAAACATTGCCATTTTGTGTCCGATTTTCACTTCTAATTAGTGTTTGGGGTCCGGGAATTCCCGGGTCGGACTTCCCGGCAATTCCCGGGAAAACTCTGACGGGAATTCCCGGGATTTTTTTATTTTTTCCGGGAAATGCGGGAATTTTATAAAATTAACCTTCTTACATTAAAACGCTTATTTAATATTTAATATATTGTTCCGGAAAAATTGTTAAAAAAGTGTCCACCCAAAACAGCATCTTTAGAAAAATATGGTGGACTAAAATTCAATAATTTTTGAGTGCAAAAAAAAACGTAACCTTTTTTTAATAATTTTTATTGAAATTCTTTACTTCAAAAAGCAAAGCAAATATTGTGTCCGGGATTTAGAGATTTTAAAAAAAGTTTTTCGGAACTTAAAGTTTTTAATAAATTTTTTCCTTCAAAAAATTTTTCAATTTTAAGTTTTTTCCCCTAAAAGCATTTTTAATACAAATTTTTACTCCAAAATGCAGAAAAAAAATGTTTGTGTCCGGGAATTTTTTTTTTTTAAATTTGCGTACAAATGTTTTTTGTCTTTGCCGTTTGTTATTATTTCCAGCGTGTTCTTAGAAATTTCCGTATGAAACGTCTTTTATAGTGTCTTTGTTAAGGCGTGATTAGACGAGAGAGAATTCCCCTAGATTTAAAGTAAAAAACAACTCTGTGGTAACTTTTAAAATTGGAATGTCAAATAAAATTTTATTATATATTTTTTAAATACCTTAATTCGGTTTCCAATCTACAAATTATTGACTAAATGTGCGAAAACAAATAATAATATAATGAAAATGGTAAGCAAAAGCAGGTATTAAAGAAATAAGATTTGACACAACATTTTTTAAAGTCAAAAGTATATTGCCACAGAGTTGTGTTTTACTTTATATCTAGGGGTTTTCTTTCCCGTCTAAACGCGCCTTAACAAAGACACTATAAAAGACGTTTCATACGGAAATTTATAAGAACACGCTGGAAATAATAACAAACGGCAAAACTTTTTTAACTCATTAGTCAATAAGCTGTTTGGATCTTGGAAGGGTTTGGATAGTCTTTTGCTAGAAACCGCAAAAAATTAAAATTTTTTTTTTTAATTTTTCTCTCTTACCTCTTTTACTTTTATTTTACTTTTTAATTGTCTTTTTGTGTTTTAATTAGTTGAACACATAGAGTTTATTTCTAATAAAACTGTTTTAAATAACAATTTTGTGAAATTTTAATGTTTTTAAAAGATTTATATTGATAACTACACCTTTTCCAATTGAATTTCAGAAAAGATCAATTGTAATTCAGAAATCACAATTGAAATTCAGAAATCCCAATTGAAATTCAGAATAGCCCAATTGAAATTCAGAAATCATAATTGAAATTCAGAAAAGCCCAATTGAAATTCAGAAATCACAATTGAAATTCAGAAAAGCACAATTGAAATTCAGAAAAGCCCAATTGAAATTCAGAAAAGCACAATTGAAATTCAGAAAAGCCCAATTGAAATTCAGAAAAGATCAATTGAAATTCAGAACATCACAATTGAAATTCAGAAAAGCCCAATTGAAATTCAGAAATCACAATTGAAATTCAGAAATCACAATTGAAATTCAGAAAATGTAAACAAACCAATTATTAATCACCACTACAAACATAGACACATTATGCAAATGCAGTACAGAAATGTGTATATGAGAGTATCTAACTTTATTCTCTTGCTACGTATTGTAGAGAGCAGACAGACAATACACTCATAAAATGCTTAAGGTAACATCAAGTGAAACTGACTTTTTATTATTTTTCTTTAAAACTAATTTTTTATTAATGCATTTGTCAAGGTAGAGTAAATATTTTTGTTCACTATATTAATTAATTTACAAAAAATAATAAAAATTCAGTTAAACTAAATTTTACCTACAACATTCTATGAGTGTATTATTGTCTGTCTGCTCTCTACAATACGTAGCAAGAGAATAAAGTTAAATACTCTCATAGTTGTACAGCATTTGTTTAATGTGTATATGTAGTGGTGACTCATAATTTGTTTGTTTACATTTTCTGAATTTCAATTGTGATTTCTGAATTTCAATTGGGCTTTTCTGAATTTCAATTGTGATTTCTGAATTTCAATTGTGATTTCTGAATTTCAATTGTGATTTTCTGAATTTCAATTGTGCTTTTCTGAATTTCAATTGGGCTTTTCTGAATTTCAATTGTGCTTTTCTGAATTTCAATTGGGCTTTTCTGAATTTCAATTACGATTTCTGAATTTCAATTGGGCTTTTCTGAATTTCAATTGTGATTTTCTGAATTTCAATTGGGCTTTTCTGAATTTCAATTGTGCTTTTCTGAATTTCAATTGGGATTTTCTGAATTTCAATTGTGCTTTTCTGAATTTCAATTGGGCTTTTCTGAATTTCAATTGTGATTTTCTGAATTTCAATTGTGATTTTCTGAATTTCAATTGGGCTTTTCTGAATTTCAATTACGATTTCTGAATTTCAATTGGGCTTTTCTGAATTTCAATTGTGATTTTCTGAATTTCAATTGTGCTTTTCTGAATTTCAATTGTGCTTTTCTGAATTTTAATTGTGCTTTTCTGAATTTCAATTGTGCTTTTCTGAATTTCAATTGGGCTTTTCTGAATTTCAATTGTGATTTTCTGAATTTCAATTGTGATTTTCTGAATTTCAATTGGGCTTTTCTGAATTTCAATTACGATTTCTGAATTTCAATTGGGCTTTCTGAATTTCAATTACGATTTCTGAATTTCAATTATGCTTTTCTGAATTTCAATTGTGCTTTTCTGAATTTCAATTGTGATTTTCTGAATTTCAATTGGGCTTTTCTGAATTTCAATTACGATTTCTGAATTTCAATTGGGCTTTTCTGAATTTCAATTGTGATTTTCTGAATTTCAATTGTGCTATTCTGAATTTCAATTGGGCTTTTCTGAATTTCAATTGTGCTTTTCTGAATTTCAATTGATCTTTTCTGAATTTCAATTGGGCTTTTCTGAATTTCAATTGTGATTTCTGAATTTCAATTGGGCTTTTCTGAATTTCAATTGTGATTTCTGAATTTCAATTGGGTTTTTCTGAATTTCAATTGTGATTTCTGAATTTCAATTAGGCTTTTCTGAATTTCAATTATGATTTCTGAATTTCAATTGTGCTTTTCTGAATTTCAATTGGGATTTCTGAATTACAATTGATTTTTTCTGAATTTCAATTGGAAAAGGTGTAGCTGGCCCAGTCCGCGTTGCTGGCCCAAATACATATAAGATCGGTGTTATATTTTATCTCGCTTCAAATATTGAGCCCTGCAAAAATCTATTGAATTTCTTGGCTTAGAAAAATTTGTGGTTTTAATCATCTTCAAATTAAATTTTAGGAATTAAAAAAAATTACCATGTCTTCGATTTTGCGAACTGTACATATTTAAAACTTCTTACGTATCATTATGAAAAAAACATAAATGGGGCGAATGGGGCGTTCTTAAGTGTTGCAAATTTTAAGGCTATTAAATAAAATGGGCTTTGAAGTGGGAAGAGGACAATAATCGTTTCCGTAAAATCCTTACTTGGACTATAATGACCAATACATTTTAGATGTATTAACACTAGTGTTTGGGGTCCGGGAATTCCCGGGTCGGATTTCCCGGGAATTCCCGGGAAAAGACTGACGGGAATTCCCGAGAATTTTTTCAATTTTTCCCGGGAAATCCGGGAATTTTATAAAATAAACATTTTACATAAAAAAGTTTATTTTAATTTAATTTTTAATATTTTTTTTTTTACATACAGGTTCAATTGCATTTGCTATTTTTTGTAGTTTTTCTATTTGGAAGAACAGTGCAAATATATATTCATAGGAAAACTGACCAAGTGTAAAAAGTATGACAATATCATGAAAAGACTTAAAAAGTTAAAAAATATACGTCGGTTAATGACAATTTTGCTAAGACTGTCAAAAAAATATAAAAATTTTGAACCTAGAATTTACATTCACACAAAAAATTATTGGCTAAAAATTTTCAATTAAATGTATTGATCAACAAAAATTAAATGAGTCAATCAATGTTTTGATTAAAATTTTTGCTATTTTTTTGTTACAAATTTACAACATACCAGATTTTTTTTTTTTCGCTTTAATTTATTTGAATAGATTAATTAAAAAATATACAAAATAATCGGGCTTTAATTTTTTTATTGTTGGCAACATATTGGAAAGCAAAGAAGATGAATTTTTGATAGTTTTGTCATAAGCTTACAATTCATTTGTTAAATCAATCATTATTTTAATTGACTTTAAACAAAAAATTGATCAAATTTTTGATCAAAATCGAAAAAATGTTTGATTGAAAAAAATTTCAATCAATCACCTACAATTTGATGATTGGTATAACAATTTTTTTAATTGGAGGAATTTCAATCAAAAAATTGATTGAGTCCGCGTTTTTGTTGATTGAAATTTGTTGATTGAAATTCAAATTTTTTCTGTGTTTCCAGAACAAATATTAAAAGTGCTGCCAACTATATTAGTTTTTGCTCGAATAACGCAGTTTTAAAGTTTTTTGCGATTTTTAGCTATTTTTTGGATTTTTTTTTTTTGTGGGGGAAACAGTTGTAATATTTTTTTTTTGTTTTGTTTTATTGTATTTCAGGATTTTTAACTTTTATTATTTGATTTTTTATGTCTTAATTACTTGTTTACCTGTAATAAAACAGTTTTTAATAAAAAAGTTGGTCAAATTTTAATGTTTTTTATGATTTATATTAATAATGAAAATTTCCCGGGATTCCCGGGAATCCCGGAAAATAAATAATTTTTTTCCCGTTTCCCGGGAAATTGAAAAGTCCGGGAATTCCCAAACACTAATTAACACACAAAAAATTTTTAATTAAATCTATTGATCAACAAAATTTAAATGAGTCAATCAATGTTTTGATTGACATTTTTTGTTATTTTCTTTAACTGTCGAATTACAAATTTTCAACATGCCATATTATTTTAGCTTGAATTTATTTGAATAGATTAATTCAAAAATATACAAAATATTAGGGTTTTACTGTTTTTATTGTTTGCAACATATTAGAAAGTAAGAAATATGAATTGTTTGATAATTTTGTTATAAGCTTATAATTCATTTGTTAAATCAATCATTATTTTAATTGACTTTAAATAAAAAATCGATCAAATTTTTGATCAAAATCAAAAAAAATTTTGATTGAAAAAATTTTCAATCAATCACCTACAATTTGATGATTGGTATAACAATTTTCTTGATTGGAGGAATTTCAATCAAAAAGTTGATTGAATCCGCGTTTTTGTTGATTGAAATTTGTTTTAAATTTTTTCTGTGAAAAAGAGTGGGATTGGAAAATTTTTCTTTTCGAAAAAACCTTAGTTGTACTATCACGCACGTCAACAAATACTACTAATAGCCAAATCGGCCCTGCCGTTCATTTATTTCAGATATATCGAAATTAAAGTGGGCGTGAAAAATTTTTATTTCTGTTTAAAACTTAGTTGGATCATGACGAAAATTTAAAAACAAAAAGTTTAGTCAAACCGATTCTGCCGTTCTCTGATTTTAGATATATCGAAAAAGGAGGCGTAAAAGTGGGCGTGACTAAATTGTTTTCCGAAAAAATCCTAAGACGAACATTAAAAAAAATTATCCAAATCGGTCAGTTCTCAAAAGATGCGGTTAACAACGAACTACATTTGATTTTTATTTATATTTTATTTTTCTCTAGAGCAAATTTTATATATATCGAAAAAAAGAGTGGGTGGACAACTTTTATTGCCGTAAAAACTCAGTCCATTCATTTAAAAGTGGGCGTAAGGGAAAATTGTTCTTTCTGAAAAACCTTAGTTGGACTATGACGAACATTAAAAACAAAAGTAGACAAATTGATCCAGCCATTCCATGATTTAAAATACAAATGTATATATCGTGAAAGGTGAGCGTAAAAGTAGGCGTGGACAATTTTTCTTGGGAAATTTTACTATCCGTAAAAACCTTAGTTTAATTATGACGAACATTTTCAAATCCATAGTGTGAATATGATGAAAATTTAGTCAAATCGGTCCAGCCATTCTCAGATTAAAGATAATTTGAAAAAGTGGGCGTGGTCAATTTTTCTTTCAGTAAAAACTTAAATTGGATTACTACGAACATTTAAATAAAAAATTATCCAAATCGGTGCAGCCGTTTTCCGAATTTAGATAAATCGAAAAAACTGGGCGTAAAAGTGGGCGTGGTCAATTTTTCTTTGCGTAAAAACCTAAGTTGGACTATGACGAACATGAAGGTATGAAGGGTACTCATATTTCAATCTTCTCTGATAGCCAGGCAGCACTTCGAGCGCTGTCTTCTTGAGAATTTAAATCCAACATGACACTGGAATGTTTTGATACCCTTCAACAGCTGGCCGGGAGAAACAAAATTACTCTATTTTGGATCCCTGGTCATAGAGGTTTTGAGGGTAATGAGATAGCGGATGAGCTTGCTAGAAATGCCTCCGCTACTCCTATGACCGGACCCGAACCCTATTGTGGGGTAAACTGGTCCACCTTCTCGAACATGATTAAGGGTTTGGAAAGAACCGACTTCTTAAACTTGTGGGAAAATTCAGGAGGCCTACGACAATCCAAAGCACTAATCGCTCCATTATCATATGGAAGTACACCAATACCCCGGTTTGCGTCGCTTCGTTTTGTGTCTTTTCGAATTAGGGCAACTGCTTTCATGCATCTAAAAAACGAAAATATGTGCCTATAATATGCATCTAAAAATCCAAAATATGCACTAAAAACTTTTAAAATATACATCTAAAAATTATTGTTTTTACTAAAAAAAATAGTGTTGTCAAATACTTTAAGGCTCTCCACAATTATTAAACATTTTTTTCTTTGAGCCACTGAATATTTCTGATGTAAAAAGATTTATAAAAGAAAAAAAAAATATTAACATACAATATTTTTCTAGAACAAGTTATTTTTTCTAAAAAAATATTTATTTTTAAAATATTTATTTTTCATTTCTTTTGGAAATTATAACTCTAAGCAAAAAAAACTCAATTTTCCTGTAATAAAATCTTACCCCTCAGCTCCACCTTCCATAATTATGTAAACATAAAGCAACAAACACACACAAAACAAAAACAACAAACAACATTTTTTTATTGTTTTGTGTGTGTTTGTTGCTTTATGTTTAAATAATTATGGAAAGTGGAAAAAAAATGTCTCAGAATATGAACATTTTATATAGGAAACATTTCCCAGAATCTAAAATATATACTTCAAGAATAAATTTTCTATAAAAAATGCATCAGAATATGATTTCTATAAATAATTATATTTTTCTATAAGTTTTGAAAAAATATTGATGAAATTAAAAAAAGTCCAAATTATATGAAAATATGCAAAAATATGCATTTATACCAAAATATGCAAAAATATGCAACTACAAATCAATGGCATTTTATTGCAAATTCATTGATTCGGATAGATATTAAATTTATGTTATGTTTACACAGCTGAGTAAAAATATGCATTTTCATGAAAGTACTTGCCCTAATAATGATATTTCAGTAAATGAGCAACGTATAAATGAGCAAATATATACACAGAAAAAAATATTGAGAAAACAATTTGAGTAATCACTTGTTTAAATCTATCTATCTCTTCTATATATATAAAAATGGATGTGTGTATGTATGTGGGTATGTATGTATGTTCCGTATCGACTCGAAAACGGCTGGACCGATCTTGATGAAATTTTCAGGGAATATTCAGAATAGCCTGGAGAGTAACGCTGTGTGGTCAGATTTTTTGCCTGTGGGCGGAGGGGCGTGGCAAAATCTTATTTTTTACATTGCACCAATTATGACATCTATACACAGAAAAAAATATGGAGGAAACAAATTTGAGTAATCACTTGTTTAAATTTAAAAACAAAAATTGAGTAATTTTTTAATTGACACAATTAAAAATTTACTTAAAAATTTTAAAAGCAATTTAAGTAAATAATTTAATAAAAATTTAATAGTTTTTTATTTTTTTTTTAACTCTCATAGTTTTTTGAATTCTCGTTTAGTTTATAGTTTTTTGTGTATGTATATGAAAGTTTGTAATCGTCTTTATAAAATTTTCCTATATTTTTGAGACATAAATATGTTTGGTAAAGTTTGAAAAAACATATTTTTTGTTTTTTTTTTTGTAAAAAAATTTAAAACTTTTTTAAACTTAAAAAAAAAAAATAAATAGATAAATTTTGAGTAAATTTTTACTTGTGTCAATTAAAAATTTACTCAATTTTTTTTTCAAACATTTAGTATTTTTTTTTTAATTTACTCAATACTATTAAATCGTTCACTGGTGCAAAACTGAGTAATTTTTTACTCAATAGTATTAAAAATTTACTCAAATATTTTTTTTATATTTTTCTGTGTATATAACAAAAACGGATGGATCGATTTTGATGAAATTTAAACCAAAAATAGTACTATCCGAGTACTACCTATGTGTCAAATTAGAGGGTTATTGGACAAAGGGCGTTAAATGCCACGCCCCTTTGTATTGAATTGAAAATATTTCTACATGCTTTGCAATAATGCAAAAACGGCTGTTTCTTGGGGGCGCGAAAACGGCTAGAGCGATCTTGATGAAATCTTCAGGGAATATTTAGAATAGCCTTTGGAGTAACACTGTGCGGTCAGATTTTTGATTCTCTGTCCGTGGGCGGAGGGGTGTGTCAAAATCGAATTTTTTACATTGCATCACTTTTGACGTCTGTGTATAAAAAAGGAATAAACCGATTTTGATGAAATTTAAACCAAAGATAGTAGTAATCGAGTACTAACTATGTGCCAAATTAGACCTTTATTGGACAAAGGGGCGTGGAATTTTACGAATTTATGAATTGAAAATATTTCTGCATGCTTTGCAATAATGCAAAAACGGCTGATACACTGATAGAAAAATGCTTCATTTCAGTAATGAATGGAATTCATTAACATTGCTTCATTACAACAATGAAATATTTCATATGCCGAATGAAATTTCATACATATTGTGCAAGATATTCATAAATTTTGATTCATAAGGTTTCATAATTTCATTAAAATTTGTCATTAGATTAGTGAAAAATTATAACTTTAATAAGAACAAATTATTTTCAACGAAATACATTTGCAAATTTAAAAATTTGCTATGTCTACAAAATTTTTTACAATTTTTCAAATCCCAGACATGCTTTATAAAAAAATTTAAGCTCCGAAAAAAAATGTTTAAGTCCCAGACACAAAAATTTAATTAAAATAAAAAGTAGCATTTATTCAGTGAAAGAATTTCATAAGAGTTAAATATTTTTTTTTCATTTTAGCTATAAACAATTTTCATAAAATAAAATTTATATTTTGTATGAACAACTTTTATTTATTTAATGAAACTTGTTTCATTTTCATCATGATACCTATTTCATTAATTTAATGAAACCCTACATAGGTTCCTTTTTACCGTCATTTTTCATAACACTAATGTAGATTTTCATCATTGCCATGTACAAATTTCTATCAGTGTACGATTAAAATTAAATGTTTAGCACTAACAGTACCAACGGAGTGCAGAACCACAGACTAATACAGACTCGACATAAGTGACAGGTGTCAAAAAAGTATTCTTTAACCATATGGTTAATTTTTTCAAATTATTCTACGAATTAGGTTAGAAAGAGAAAACTGATGTAACGCGCCATAAGAAAAATGGATGCCAGATCGGTTTTTGTTGTTTCACTCACTCCTAAGTCGTAGAAAGTGTTGCCATGTTAGCGTAAAACGGACTAAAAACCGCTGTGTTTTCTCCTAAAATCGCTAAGTTTTTCCCCATTTTTTCTTATAAAACTCTACTGTCGAGTCTGTGGCAGAACTATTGGCGATGATACACTACGATCGGAATTACGCAAAAACAGTTGAACCGATTCTCTTGGCGTTTTTAATCAATATAGTGCTAATCAATTGCATATGTAGGCCATATAAGATTATAATTGTAAAAAGGCACGGAAACAGAATGAATTTCATTTATAGGGGACATCCCCTGAGCGTTGGTCAAACAAACAAAAAAAAATATATATGTATATTCCTGTCACATCCGCAATCAAGCTAAAACGACTAAGCCGATCCTAATGAAACACAGATAGTGATAAAAGAGGGGTTGAACTACAGGACATATAAGAACACGATTCGCCAAAGAGGCGTAAGTTTCCTCTCCCTTTTTTTATTTAATAAAATTTATTTCTTCCTCTTCCGCAATCACACAATAACGGCTAAACCGATTGGAACTTTAGCTATATTAAAAGCAACGACTCGATAAGAATGCGTAAAATGACACGCTCTTTTGTACTATAATTAACGTTACGACTATCTGTGTCTCTATAGACTTCTCTATAGATAGTGCTAACCAAAAGTGGAAATAAGGGCTACTTCTGGACCCGGTCCCGTGCTTTCGTTTTGTCCGACACTGTATATTAAGATCGATATGCAATAGAAAACAGAATCGATGTTTTCTTAGGGCCAGCAACGCGCACCGGGCCAGCTAGTTTTTAAATAAGATTTGAGTAATTTTTTAACTGACGCAATTAAAAATTTACTCAAAAATTAAAAAAAAAAATTGAGTAAATAACACAGGTTGACAAAAGTTGAACTTTTTCAATTTGCCTGACCTTTGACAACTAATTTATATGGACTTTAGTGTGCTGATTCCGAATCTGTTATCCAATTTGTTCCATCAGCTCGCGTTCGCGAGCAAATCGCTGTTAAAGAATCGAAAAAGTGCGTTTTTTACCAACTTTGCTTGGCTATAATTTCCAAAACCCATTTTAGAGCCTCAGTTCTAAACATGAACTTAACTATATTCATGCGCGGGTACAAGGGGGGGGGGGAAAGGGGAAATTTCCCCCCAGACCAAATTTCAAAAAGAAAAAAAAAGAAAAAAGGGGAAAAAGGAAGAAAAAAGAAAAGAAAAAGGAAATTTACAAAAAAAAAAAAATCCAGAGGAAAATAATCTTAAAATCCAAAAATTTTTAATGGAAAAAAAAAAAATTTTTAATTTTTGGAGAGAAAATCTAAAAAAATTATAGGGAAAATCTAAAAATTTTTAAAGGAAAAATATGACTTAATTGGTACAAAAAAAATACTTATTGTTAGACTTTTTCTATAGGAAAATGTCTCAGAATCTGAGTCTTTTTCTATAGGAAAAACGCCTCAGAATCTGAGACCTTTTCTATAAAGAAAAATTTATCTTTAGGAAAAATGTCTCAGACTTTTTTATGGGAAATATTTCAGAACCTGAGCCTTTTTCTATGGTAAAATGAAAAAAAAAATCTCAAAATCTGTTACTTTTTTGTAAAAAAAATTTCCAGAATTTGAGTCTAATTTAGAAGCATTTGAAACTTTTTCTCATTTTTGTCGAACTAAAGTTAAAAAATCGGCTGCAGTTTTTTCTAAAAATTGTTTGATTTTATAGCTTTCCCATTACTTTTTTGAAAAAAGTATCCTTTTGTTGGTTGTTCGATAACTGTGAACTGATGATTTTTTTTTTATTCGAAGTTAAAAAAAAATTTTCCCCCCTGACTCAAAAGCTGTACCCGCCACTGACTATATTGGATGCGAGGATTCCAAAACTGGTTTTAGTTTTTTCTGACAGCTTTAGTTTTCGAGTTATTAAAAAAGGCATAAATATTCACAGAAAATTAAAGAGGGCATAAATTTAAAAATTGTATTTTAGCGATATCTCAAAAACTAAATATGACTCAAAAAAAGTAAGAGCATTTTTGGAATCAGCATGTCCAACACACTTTTTTATGTAAGTCGAGTGTTGGTAAATATGGACTGACAAACATGCCAAAAATAGCCTATTTTCAAAGTTTCCCTAGGCTATATCTTCAAAACTAGAGCTGATCCAAAAAAAAAACGATAGCCAGATTTAAAATCAGCGTACCCCAATTACCCACAACTAGCTATCAAAATCTGGGCAAAAAAAAAAAGTGTTGCCCTGTGTAATTTAATACAAAATTTAATTTACTTTTTTCTCTTCGTGTTTTGAATTCTCATTTAGTTTATAATTTTTGTATATGTATGTATATGAAAGTTTGAAATCATCTTTATGAAATTTTCCTATGTCTTTAAGACATAAATATATTTGGTAAAGATTGAAAAAACATTTTAAAAAAAGTTTTTTAAAGTTTGATAATAAATTGATAAATTTTGAGTATATTTTTACTTGACACAATTAAAAAGTTACTTAAAAAAAATCTAAAAAATTTTTATGTAAATTTTTAATTGTGTCCATTAAAAAAAATTTTTTAGTAAGCATTTAATAATTTTTTATTAAAAATTTACTCAATACTATTAAATCGTTTACTGGTGCAAAATTTATTATTTTTTTACTTAATAGTATTAAAAATTTACTCAAATTATTTTCTGTGTATGCTAAATACACTTCTTCTCAAAAATCACCAACTCACAAACAGAAACCCACTATAAGCCCCAACCACCCACCACCTAAATGTATTTGCTATTTCAAGGCAATCGTCGTACGTAGTTGGTGCCGTTGCTGTTGTTTTTAGTGGTGATGGTAATGTTGTTGTTGTATTATATGCGACTGAGGCGGTCTCTTTGATTTGTGCTAAACGTCGGCAAGATCAAAGGCCTGTTTGTGTTTTATTTTATTTTGTTTTGTATTTTGTTTAATGTTATGCCATTTTGTTCAACTTGTAGATACAGCTCTAGCTAGAAGTCTTGTTATAGCTGGCTAGCTATTCAACAGCGAACAATGAGATACATAAACAAGCTTTAGTATATAAGTAGATTATTTCCTATTTTACTTCTAATGTATAAAATATTTGCTTAAAATGCTTTTTCTTTTGTACCTATTTAATTTAAGTAAACAACCCCACACAGAAAAAAATTTGAGTACATTTTTAATTCTATTGAGTAAAAAAATTACTCATTTTGGCACTAGTAAACGATTTAATAGTGTTGAGTAAACTTTTAATAAAAAATTATTAAATGTTTTTTTTGGTTTTTTTTTTTAAAAAAAGCTTTTAATTGTGTCAAGTAAAAATTTAGTCAAAATTTATCAATTAATTTTTTTAAAAAGTTTTATAAAGATCACAACAAAACATAAACTTTTTTTTAAAAACTTTTACCAAATAGATTTATGTCTTAATAAAGACAAAAAACTATAAACTAAATGAGAATTCTAAAAACTAAGAACCCGGGTGAAAATAACAATGCATGCTCATTAGAGTGTCCCTTATTTTGAAAATGTTGAGACAGTACCCGCTCATTTTTTTCCATTTAACTTGAAAATAACTCAGGAAAAATTTTACGCCTACGACCACGCCTTCCCTACGCGACGGGGCCTAAAAAATATTTTTTTTCCTTACAAACCAAAAAAATTTTTTTCGATTTTTTTTTAATTACTTGATTAGCTCATTGCCGATAAAAAATTTCATTTTGTTGGAATAGCTCTAAAAATTTTTTTGAAAAACTTTGGTAATGGGAGGTGATTATATAACACATTACCAGGTAATGTATATGCCTTATTTGTAGCATTATTTTAGGTTGTCTTACCAAACATTTGTTCCACAACGTATTATTTTAAAGTGAAAAATAATGTTTTACTAATAATTTGTTACGAAATGCATGATTATTGGAAAATTGTATTTCATATTTATTATTTCTAAACATTTAATCATGGATGACTTATATTTGATTACATTATGTATTATTTCAAAGTTTGAAATAATGCATTATTTATAATTGGATTCACAATGCATTACAATAACGTAAAAAATAAATATTTAATAAAAAAATGCATAAGTTTAAACTAGAGATGGGCTCACGACAGGAATTTTCTAATGACACACACTCACTCACGACCATATTTTATCTACTTACACTCACTTAAAATCACGTGAGTAAATTTTATACAGAATTACTTTTTCACTACTCGTAACACCTTATATATTATGTTCTGGTATGCTATATTTTATACCTTACTCGTATGCTTTGCTATAAATTTGATCAATTATTTTATACCTTAATGGAATTCTTTGTCATAATGTGGATGCATTACTTTGAGTCTCATCCCCTGTTAAAATCATCAAGGCTGCAATGTATAAAATAACCTTATTTTATACCTTATTTGGTAATATAAGTTTTGCTGGGATTGGCGACCTCCCTAAATTTTTTTATATTTTTTTTTTGACAAGCATATATATTAGTTCAGCGATTACCAACCATTTTGGCTCGCGTACCCCTAATTTTAAATTTTGTCAGCCGCGTACCCCCTAGGGTTACCAGATTTGAAATATGGAATAACAGTACATTTGGTCGCAAAAAACAGTACATTGCAAATAAAAACAGTACTTTTTTAAATGTCTTATTTTATATCAAACTACAAAAACTTAGCCCTTTTACCCTGATTTCAAACAGATCTCAGCCAAAACGAGCATAAAAGGTTGTTAACAGAACGGTGGAACATTTTAGGTAAACTGTCTCAAATTTATTCTATTTTTTGTATCAGTGTTGAAAAAAATTGCGATTGACTTTTTGGAGCATTTGTCTTAGTTGCCGCGATATGCTTTCGCTTAACTAAAACAGCGATCTTCCTATCAAAAACATATGAAAAAATCCATAAAACAGTGTTTTAATTAAAACACGAGTTTAAAAAGCAAACGCGAAAACGGTATTATTACACTCAAACAAAGTCCTAACTAAATTTTGGGAAAATGTTTTTTTTCACAATTTTGTAAAATTTAATAAAAAAAATTTTAAATTTCTTTGACATAATTTGCAACCAATTAGTTCATCATATTTATTTTCTTAGAATTGATAAAGTTTTTTCTTCAGGTTTAGTAAATTTTATGCAATTTAAGGAAATTTTTTTTCAAAAAATGTTTAAAAAATTTCAAAAACTAAGCCAGAAAGAGCAAAAAAGTGTTCATTTTCGATTCTAAAAATCTCTAAAGAATCTCCGGTCCTCTTTCAATGTATGGACTCCTCAATTTGAATCTAAATATTTGGGCGTTTCTCATTTCTCAGAAAATATTGCCGAAACAAAAAAAAAAAAAAAAAAATGCCAAATACATTTTTTAATTCTTTACACGACCGTCTTAATCCCTCCGTGTAAGATTCTAAAGACCCTTTAGGGCCCTAAAATTCCCGTATCTTAAAAACTAGGCAAGGTAGAGCGAAAAGGGCAAAGATGTTGAATCAAAATCTATGACGATCCTTAATACACCCAATGGGACTGGGCCTGGACACATGGGTTCCAAACTTAATGGGATATGCCCGCAATCGGAATGAGATGTACTCAATAAAATATTTTTTTCCATTTTCTAGTTTTTTCTTTTTTTTATTTTTCAGAAAAATTTAGATAAAAAGAAGGAAAACATGGCAATGGAGCTAAATCATTATTGAATTTAGTTAAGTTTTCCACTTTTTAAATAATTTTTCTTTTTGAGTGTGGTATAAAATTAAATTGCATTTAGCTCCTCTTAAAAAATTGAATTAAAATTTTGTCAAATATGAAACATTTTCGAAAAATGTTACATTTTGGTGATAAGTATAAAAAAACAGTACAAAAACAGTACACGCTTTAAAAAACAGTACTTTTGCGTACTGTTTTAGGTGCTGTGCATAAAACAGTACTTTTTATAAAAAACAGTACATGTACTGTTTAAAACAGTACGAATGGCAACCCTAGTACCCCCTAACGATTTTTTTGAAATTTTTGATCTGAAGGTATTATATTTTTTTTTAAGGCTTTAGGGGAGATCAAAACAATGGTGGTATTTTTTGGGAAAAGTTTTCGCTCTTTGGGGTGGTTAAATGCATCTGAAAACGCGGATTTTGAGCTGATTTTTTTGCAGAGCAAAAACAGCGGAAAATATTGCAAATCTGATTTCACCAGTCGATTCTACACCAAAATTAAAAGCAACGGACGTTTTTTGAACTCTTAAAAAAAGTTCCAGAATCACATCACAGAGGTCGGAAGGGCAGATTAACAATTCCGTGACTTTTCGAATGAAACATCCCCGTATACATGTACAATGAAAGGACATTTTGAGCTTAACAAAATGGTACCACTTCGTCTCAAAAATGCCCCAAAAACACGTTTTTTGAGAACTTTGACATACATTTTCTCAAAAACCTGGCATCTTAGAAAAATTTGGGAACCATATAAGGAATCAGCATCGAAAGGTTAATCGAAAACAAGTGGTCAGATCTCAAAATATCGGAAAAAAATGTTCTCTAAATTTCCCAAAAATACGTTTTTTGGAAACTTTGACCTCAACTTTCTTAAAAACCTGACGTTATGGAAAACTTTGGAAGCCAGATGCGAAACGAGCATTGGAAGGTTAATCTAAAACAAATGTCCAAATTACTAAAATTTTGCGTACCCCCGCGGATAGTTTCGCGTACCGCCTACACTGAAAAAAATAACCATACTGAAATTAAATAAACACTGTTATTAATTTAAGTAAACATTTTTTTTTTGAATATACTTCAACTTATCTTAATATAAGGTGGTTTTACTTAAAACAAAGAAAATAAACTTGAAGATAGTACATGCAAATACTTAAAAAAGCACAAAAGTTTTCCTTAATTTGTTTTTTTAAATTAAGTTAAATATTCTTTACATTTATGGCGAATTGATTGCATTTAAGAAAAAAAGGGTTTATTAAAAAAATTTGTTTTACTTAAAAGAAAAAAGTTAAAATTGTGTGCAAAAAAAATAAATAAGTACGTAACTTACTTAAAAATAGTATAGACATTTTCAAGACCTTGAATCAAATAAGTACTAATCTTTAATTCCAAAACGCATTTTCTTTAGTTTAATCAATTTTTGTTTTAATTTAAGAAAAAAGTAATCTTTATTTTATTGATTTCATTGACTTTATTTGAATCCATATCTTCATCAGTTTAAGAAAGAACTTACTTAACTTAAGAAAAAAATACTTTAGATATTTTGGGGACCCCATATGGGGGCCCCATCTGGAGACCCCATGAGACCCTAACTTTAAACCCAAATTTCGATTTTCGCGGAATTTTCAAATGCCTATAACTTTGCAAATACTGTAGATACGAACAAATTTCTAAAGGCATTTTTGTAGTCCTTAACTTGTAGAATATGACCGCCGAAGACCCGAAAGCCCTCCGAGTTATAGTTTTCGAGTTATTTCATGTTCAAATTTCTCAAGACCCCATTTCCATATCTCGAAAACTAAGCAAGATAGAGCGATTCTGACCAAAATTTTGGATCAAAATCAATAATGACCCTATAATAGTGTGCGCACATACTCATGGGCGGACCCCATATATTGGGAGCCCGTAGGGTCCTCACATTGGGACTCCATAGGGTCCACAGAATCCATAAGTTTAAGGAAATTTTTACTTATTTAAAAAAAATATTTTTCCTCTGCATAAAAACAATTAAACTTATATTAAGTACAATTTTACTTACTTTTAAGATATAATTAAGTAAATGCATTACTATGTTTTAGGAAAAAATATACTTGGAAGATGAATTAATATCTTTGGAGCCCTCGCATACCCTCCTTTTTTTAAATTAAGTGCAACATGCTTTAAAAATGGTAAAATTTTTTTTCAGTGTAGTGGTATGCGTACCATAGATTGGTAACCGCTGTATAAGTTGATATGTTGCTATTTATGATATATATTTATATAAAAAAAATGTTTTTCCTTTCGTTGGCATCTTATCGTGTTCTAAAACGTAGCCAAAAACAGAAAAAAAATATTTTTTTTACATTTTTTGTTTACTGAAATTAAATAAACACTGTTATTAATTTAAGTAAACAAATTTTTTTGAATTTACTTCAACTTATATTAATATAAGGTGGTTCTACTTAAAACAAAGAAAATAAACTTGAAGATAGTACATGCAAATACTTAAAAAAGCACAAAAGTTTTCCTTAATTTGTTTTTTTAAATTAAGTTAAATATTCTTTACATTTATGGCGAATTGATTGCATTTAAGAAAAAAAGCGTTTATTAAAAATTTTTTTTTTACTTAAAAGAAAAAAAAAATTAAATTGTGTGCAAAAAAAATAATTAAGTACGTAACTTACTTAAAAATAGTATAGACATTTTCAAGACATTAAATCAAATAATTACTATTCTTTAATTCCAAAACGCATTTTCTTTAATTTAATCAATGTTTGTTTTAATTTAAGAAAAAAGTAATCTTTATTTTATTGATTTCATTGACTTTATTTGAATCCATATCTTCACCAGTTTAAGAAAGAATTTACTTAACTTAAGGAAAAAATAATTTAGGTATTTTGGAGACCCCATGAGACCCGTACTTTAAATCCAACTTTCGATTTTCGCGGAATTTTCAAATGCCTATAATTCTGCAAATACTGCAGATAATTCTGACCAAAATTTTGGATCAAAATTAATAGTGACCCTATAATAGTGTACGCACATACTCATGGGCGTACCCCATATATTTGGAGCCAGTAGGGTCCTCACATTGGGACTCCATATGGTCCACAGAATCCGTAAGTTTTTTACTTATTTTAAAAAAATATTTTTCCTCTTGATAAAAACAATTAAACTTATATTAAGTACAATTTAACTTACTTTTAAGCTATATTTATGTAAAGGCATTACTAGGTTTTAGGAAAAAATATACTTGGAAGAAGAATTAATATCTTTGGAGCCCTCGCATCCCCGTCTTTTTTTAAATTAAGTTCAACATGCTTTAAAAATGGTATTTTTTTTTTCAGTGCAATATTTTTGTACAAAAAGGGACAAAAGCAACAAGTGATAGTGTTACATTCTTATTTTCCCTCCAAAATATAAAAAATAAGATATATTTGTGCCAAACTGCATTGATTTAGCTTTTTTGGAATAGGACTGTATCCAGGCGCGGATCCACGGGGGTGGGAAAGGAAATTCCCCCCCCCCCCAAACCGAATTCGAAAGAAAAAAAAGGAAAAAGAAAGGAAAGAAAAGAATAGAAAAGAAGAGAGAAAAAGGAGAGTGAAAAGGAAAAAAATCTGAAAAAAAAAATTTCTATGAAAAATGTCCAAGGATCTGAAAAAAATCCTTAAAAGTTTTCTATTGGAAAAATCTAGAAATTTTACTATAGGATAATGTTTTTCTATAGAAATTCTTCTATGAAAAATGTCTAAGAATCCTAAAATGTTTCTGACTGCTAAAATTTGTGTACGTGATAAAACTTTTCTTTATAAAAAATACAAAAAAATTTATAGATGAAATATATCGGAATTTTTCTAGACGAAAATTTTTTTAATTTTTCTAAATGATAAATTTGGGAATTTTTCTATAGAAAAAATTTGATAACTTTTCTTAGAATTTTTTTATAGTAAAAATCTTAAAACTTTGAGAATTTTTATATAAAAAATCTAACAGTTTTTCTATAGGAAAAATCTGATAGTTTTTTTACAAGAAAAATCTGAGAATTTTCTATATTGAAAACTTGACAATTCTTCTGGATAAAAAGAATAGAGGAAATGAAATCATGAGTGAGAATTTTTTCTAGAATTTTCAAGAATCTCAGAAGTTTTCTTTAGAAAAAATGTTTTTAAAAAGTAAAATTTAAATTTTTCTGTAGGAAAAATAAGAAAATTTTCTTCATGGAAAATTTGAGAATTTTTTATACAAAAAATGAAATAGAATTTTGACATTTTCTGAAGGAAAAATTATACAAAATCTGGGACTTTTATAGGAAAAATTTCTCGGAATCTAAGTATTTTTCCTTATGAAAAATGTATCAGAATCTGTGATTATTTTTATTAGAAGATGTCTCAGAATCTAAGACTTTTTAATTAGGAAAAGCTGAGACCTTTTCTATAGGAAAAAAGTCCTAAAATACTAGAAATAAAGTTTCAGATTTTTTCGAAAGAAGAAATATCTCTGAATTTTTGGGTTTTAATATTAAAAAAATATTCTAAAATCTATGACTTTTTCGATAGGAAAAATAACTGAGAATCCAAGTATTTTTCTATAAAAAATGCCTTAGATTCTAAGAATTTTAGAAAAAATATTCTGAGAATTTTAGAAGAAATATCACAGAACCTAAAAAGTTCTTAGATTCCAAATTTGTTTTTAATTTGAAAAATGTCTCAGAATACAAGACTTTTTTGTAGAAAAAACATTGGAGACTCAGACTCTGAGACTTTTTCTATGGGTAAAATGACTTAGAATCTAGAAAATTGCCTCCAAAATTTTAAAAAGCATTTAAGTCTTCAATTTTTCTAATCTCAGGTACTTTCTATGGAATATTTTTTTAAATCCTAAAAATGTAGGTGTAAAAAGATCGTTTCGGTATCTTAAACCTTTTTTGTAGAAAAATAGAATAGAAAAAAATATTACAGACGTTTTTAGTTTTCAATGTGAAAATCACTTAATCTGAGAGTTTTTCTTTACGAAATTTGTTTCTAAATATAGAAATTTTTTGGTGTGAGAATTCCATAAGTATCTGAGAATTTTCTATATGAAGGTGTATCAGAATTTAAAATTTTTATACCCTCCAACCAGGGCTGTCAGATATGGCGATTTCTCGCCAAACATGGCGATTTTGAAATGTGTTTGGCGACGAGGTTTTCGATTTGGCGACGTGGCGATTTTTTAGCGATTTATAAAATGATTGGCGATTTCTTTGGCGATTTTGTCAAATTATTTCCTGAATATTTTCAAAAGATTAGTAGAGCCATTATTTCGAATTATCAATTTTTTTTTTACTTTTGCTGCGCTTAGACAGTTAAAAATTTTTTTTAACATTTTCGACTGACTTTCTACAAGTCTGCTCTTTACTTTTTTTACTGATTTTACACTGTTGTCTAGTAAAAATAGCGATAAGAAAATTTAGAAATATTCAAGATCGATTATCATTGATCGATTGGGGTTTTGCATTAGTGCAGAAAACAAGCATAAATGAATTTTGAGTGAAATTTATTGCCTATAGACAGATTTTAGAAGTAATTAGCCAAATTTTTCAATATAGTAATTTATAAATTACCGATTGAAGTAAAAAATACAAAAACTAAAAAAAAAAAATACTTTTGGCGATTTTTATGTAATTTTCTAGGATTTTGGCGATTTTTGGGTATTATTGTTTTCTAGCCATTTTAAAGAAAACAAAAAATATTTTTTTTTAAATAAAAATAATTATTTTTTTTAACAAAAACTGAAATATTTGAGTTTTGGCGATTTCTGGCGATTTTTGACATCCGATTTGGCGATGAGCGTAAAAAAAATCTGACAACCCTGCCTCCAACTATAGTATGGGGGTATACTCACTTTGTCATTCCGTGTGTAACGCATCGAAATATCGGTCTAGGACCCCATAAAGTATTTATATTATTGATCAGTGAACGATTCTAAGACATTCTAGCGATGTCCGTCTGTCCGTCCGTCCGTGCTAGACTCCTGAAATTTGGCACATATATGTCTTATGTTCATAGGCTGGTTAAGTTTGGAGATAGGTAAAATCGGACCAGGGGGGAAAAAGTTCCCCCTTGACGAAGTAAACCAACCCATGAAAAAAAGGTAACTCTTTATAGGTTTTTTTGTATTTTTGTTGAACAAATGAAATATTTTTATGCTTGAAATAGTTCAAAGTCTTGGACTTGGACCCAGGGGATTTGAAAATGACTTTTTTTGGTCCGCCCCCTTTTGTGGGCGTGGATATTAGCAAATAATTTATATAATGATGAAATTGTATATCTTTTGTACAAAAAGCATAGTAATTAAATGTTTAAACATTTTTGACCAGAGAGAAGGTATCCCCAAGGACCCCTGACAAGCCCCTCCCCCCCCCCAAAAAAAAAACGCCCCTTTTTTTTAACGTTGGAGGGTATACAAGATTCGGCATAGCCGAATTTAACACTCTCAGTTTTTTGTATTATTTCTGATTAATTTTATTCAAAAATTTTACCTTTGACGTTACAATTGACCTTTAAAATATTATATTTTTAGTAGGTTTATTTTAGCTCGAGGTCATAATTTCCTTTACTTATTTAGACTATGATATTCTCATAGAATAATTTTTTGAAAATTATTCTATGAGAATATCACAGTTTAAAAAAGTAATGAAAATAATGACCTCGAGCTAGAATAAACCTGCTCAAAATATTTTTGTATACATTTTAAAGGCTTTTCTGTATCAAAATGCCTCAGAACCTCAAAATTTTTCTATTTGGATAACGTCTTAGAATTATAAACTTTCTCTTAAAGAAAATGACTCTGAAAAATTTCCAAATCAGAAAACTTTTTGTGAATAAACATATCTCAAACCTGACTTATTTGCTATTAGAAAATTATGTCAGAATCTGGGTCTATTGCTATCACAAAAATGCTTTAGAAGCCGAAAATTTTTCGAATAGACATTTTTCAAAATATCAAACATTAAAGTTTTTTTTATTATAGGCCCGAGTAAAAATAATTTAATATGATCTGATATACTTTTATATAGTCATATTATTTCATATATGATCATGTGTGACACTATATCTTGCAATATAAATTTATATAATAAATTTTGATGTGGGATTTTTTTAAGATATCGCCATACATAACTATATGTTGTAACATCTGCTCCCATGCATCATTTTAAGTTTCTAAGTGTTTTATATAAAATTGTATATGCCTCCATATTTTTTTTATTTTTCAAAGTATTTTCCAAGCACAATTTTTTTATCACGAATATTTTCTACACGCCAAAAAATAACTGGTGTAAGAATAACTACTGTAGCTTAGGTAAAAATTTTTTTTATGGTTTCAAAAAAAATATACAAGTTATATATAAATTTTCAAAGTTTGAGTTAAAATTGCCATTGCCATTTATTTTGTATTATAACAAAGTTCACTTTGTTGCACCATTTTTAATCTTATTCCTTTATAATATTTAAATATTTGACATTGCTGTTTTTTTTAAGTGTAAACTTGATAACTTTACCTAAGTTAATTGGAAAGTATCATAATTTTAGTGGGATAACCTGCAAAGTGTTACCTCGACCAATTTAAAAGATCTTGCTTCTGGGAATAAAATACGTACTTAACACAGTACAGACTAGTATGCAAACAATGGTGCTAATTGCGTACTTTCCAATATGGTGGTATGGTTTTTAGTACTAAATTATCATCGCTGCCTAGTGTATGTGTGCATGTACGTGTGAGCTTTTGTGCATGTATTTATGTTGTTTGTTTACGTTTTGTATGAAACGTCAAAAGTTACACCGTGTGCTGTCACTAATATTTACACACATCAAATGCAACTCTGTGAAACTACTACTCATGTACTTAAGTACTTTATTTTCCATCTCTCATATTTTTTTTTTAATTTTAACAATAAGAAATAATTATACTTAAAATTGCAATGGAAGAAAAGCTTTTAGGGGTGCTAACATTGAAGTAAGTATTTAATAGTTTTATTACGAGTTTTTTTTTTTTATTTAATGTGTGTTTATATTTAATTTATTAAAAAGGCATTCCCCGAAGATTCAATACCCAATTTTATATTTCAAGGTTGTGATCAACATTTGGACTTATACTGGAAGCTAACAAAAAAAGCAATGAAACTGCACTCTGCTCAAAAAATGAATTAGAGCGAAGACCAAACAGCCGTCGTCCAAGAACCGCCAAGGGAATCTTAAGTACAAATTGCTACGAGTTCTTTATCCAACAAGGGGTAAGAAAGGTCAAGTAATGTTTCCTACATCTTCAGTTCAAAAGCGAACAACCCGCAAAGGAAACTGGTTTACGATGTAGGCGGTAATGGTGGTTGACCATATTACAATCATCCAAATTTTGACACCAATACAAGTGAGAACGAGTTTATCATTATGCCTGTATTTTGAGTCCTGTGGAAGGCATGATACAGTTCAAAACAAAATAGCCGTATCCCTGAAAGTGTCTCAGAATCAAAAACTTTTTCCATGTCGAAGAATCTAAGAATTTTTCTATACGAAATTTTTTTTGGAATCTATACAAACAAATGTTTCAGAATCTGCAACTTTTTCTATACGGAAAAATGTCACATAATCTATTGGGAAAAATTTTCAGCATCACATAAATCCTTATTTAAAAATGTTTCAGAATCTGAAAATTTTTCTACATTGAAAAATTGATTTTCTATAAAAAATTTATAATCAATAACAAATTTTATATAGAAAATTTATAATCGATAAAAAATTTAAAAAATTTTCTATAAATTTTCTAGAAAATTTTTTATCGATTTTTCATGTTCTATAGAAAATTTTTTATCGATTTTTAATTTTCTGTAGAAAATTTAAATTTTTTATCGATTTTAAATTTTCTACAAAATTTTTTTGTCGATTTGAAATTTTCTATCGAAAATTTGTTATCGATTTAACATATTATATTGAAAATTTATAAACGATTATAAATTCTCACATAATCTATTGGGAAAATTTTTTCAGCATCCGATAAATCCTTATTTAAAAATGTTTTATAGAAAATTAATAATGATACAAAATTTAAAAAATTTTCTATAAATTTTCTAGAAAATTTTTTATCGATTTTTAATTATAGAAAAATTTATAATCGATAAAAAAATCTTCTATAAAAAATTTATAATCGATAAAAAATTTTCTATAGAAAACAAATTTTCTACAGAAAATTTATAATCGATTAACAGTTTTCTATATAATATTTACAATCGATAACAAACTTTCCATTGAAAATTTAAAATCGATGAAAAATTTTTATAGAAAATTTAAAATCAATAAAACATTTTCTTAGAAAATGTCTATATAATATATACAGCCGATAACAAATTGTCTATAAAAAATTAATCGATTATAAATTTTCTGTTGAAAATTTGTTATCGATGGTAAATATTATATTAAAAAATTTTAAATCAATTATAAATTGTCTATAAAAAATTTTTGATTATAAATTTTCTATAGAAAATGTTTTATCGATTATAAATTTCCATAAAGATTTTTTGTAATAGAATTTTCTATATAATATTATACAGAAAATTTTTAATCGATTAAAAAAATTTCTTTAGAAAATTTTTATCGATAATAAATTTTCTATACAAAATTTTTAATCGATTATAAGTTTTCTATACAAAATTTTTAATCGATTATAAATTTGCTATACAAAATATAAACAATTTTTTATTGATTATAAATGTTCTATAACAAATATTTTATCGATTATAAATTTTCTATAAAAATTTTTTTGTCGTATATAAAAAAATTAATCTATAAAAACATTTTTATCGATTATAAATTTTATTATAAATTTTCTATAGAAAATTTTTAATCCTTTATAAATTTTCTATCAATTATAAATTTTCTATAGAACATTTTTTATCGATTATTAATTTTCTATAGAAAACTTCTTATCGATTTTAAATCTTCTATAGAAAAAATTTTATCAATTATAAATAGAAAATTTTTTATCGATTATAACTTATAGTTATAATTTTTTTTATCGATTTTTTGTAAAAAATTTAAAATCGATAAAAATTTTATATAAACAATTTTTTAATGATTATAAATTTTCTATAGAAAATTTTTTATCAATTATAAATTTTATTAAAAATTTTTTATAAAAAATTTTTATGGATTTTGAATTTTTTACAAAAAAATTTTATTATCGATTTTAAATTTTCTATTAAAATTTTTTATCGATTATAAATTTTATTATAAATAGTTTATAGAAAATTTGCTTGGATTTTACATTTTCTACAAACAATTTTTTTATCGATTATAAATTTTCTATACAAAACTTTTTATCGATTATTAATCTTCTATAGAAAATGTTTTATCAATTATAATTTTTATATAGAAAATATTTAATCGATTATATTTACCAATTTTAATTTTTTTATAGAAATTTTTTTAAAATTTTTATCTATAAAAAATATTCTATTTAAAATCGATAAAAAAGGTTCTAATCGATAAAAAATTTTCTATAGAAAATTTATAAAAGATAAAAATTTTTCTATAGAGAATTTATAATCCATAAAAAATTGTTTATAGAAAATTTTTTATGGATTATAAATTTTCTATAGAAAAATTTTTGTCTTTTATAAATTTTCTTTCTTTGTTTAAAAATTTTCTATAGAAAATTTATAATCCATAAAAAATTTTCTATAAACAATTTTTTATGGATTATAAATTCTCTATAGAAAAATTTTTATCTTTTATAAATTTTCTATAGAAAATTTTCTATAGAAAAATTTTTATCTTTTATAAATTTTCTTTCTTTGTTTAAAAATTTTCTATAGAAAATTTATAAAAGATAAAAATTTTTCTATAGAAAATTTATAATCGATAAAAAATTGTTTATAGAAAATTTTTTATCGATTTTAAATTTTTTATAGACTATAAATTTATAATCGATAAAAAATTTTCTATAGAAAAATTAAAATACACAAAAAGTTTTCTATATAAAATTAATAATCGATCAAAAACGTTCTATAGAAAATTTATAATCGATAAAAAAAAATTTTATAGAAAATTTAAAATCCATAAAAATTTTCTATGAAATATTTATAATAAAATTTATAATCGAATAAAAATTTTAATAGCAAATTTACAATCTATAAAAACTTTTTTATAAAAATTTATAAACGATAAAAAATTATTTGTAGAAACTTTAAATTCGGTAAAAACTTTCTATAAAAAGTTTATAATCGATTAAAAGTTTTCTAAAGAGAATTTTTTAATAAAAAATTTTCTAAAGAAAATTTATAATCGCTTAAAAATTTTCTATGGAAAATAATTATCGATAAAGAGTTTTCTATAGAAAATGTATAATCGATAAAAAATGTTCTGTAGAAAATTCAAAATCTACAAAAAAAATTCTGTGGTAATACGTGTAAATTTTATTTTGTATGTTTGCATTTAATGTATCAATTAATCTAATGTATCATTTTTAACCATAATAAATAATATATAAAAACATTTTTTGTAATTTTTTTATTTGTGTAGTAAAGAAAGTTAAAAATATAAAGGTAAATGTATAAATTGATATACGTTATTTGGTTTATTATGTTGGAATCAATTTGTTAAATTGTATAAAATATTTGAATAAGTGGTAACTTTGAGTTGATTAAATTGATAAATTTTACTTGATCATTTTTACAAAGTTTTCTTTTATAAATGTCATATTTTTTGTAAGACAATTTTTTACCTAAGTTTATTAACTACGTAGTCTAATAACTTGTTAAGTTGTATATTTACGTATAAACTTAGGTAGATTATGCCAGATTTTTGTGTAATCTTACACCTGTTTTTTTGCGTGTAAGTGTTTTATATAAAATTTTATATGACTCCATCTTTCAAATTTTTTCTAAATTTTTTTCAAGCCCGAGTAAAAAAGTTCCTATATAGTTGTATATAATTTTATAAACATCATATATGATTAAATAGAATTATATAGAATTTGATGCGAAAAATGAGTCGATAAAACTATATAAAATTTGATCAATGTTACTTATGTTTTGATAAATTTTTTATATAATTTTATGCGAAATTGGGACCCTTATTTTTATATAACAACAGCAAATTTATATAATCAGATATAATTATATACAACTATATCAAATTATATAAAACAATATATAATTTTATATAGTTATATAAAATTATATCAAGTTTTATATAAATCATAAAATTTTGTTTTAATTATATAAAATTATATATAATTTTATGTAACTTTATATAGTCTTATACTGTTTTATACAATTTTATATATTTTTATATAATTATATCTGATTATATAAATTTGCTGTTATTATATAAAAATAGGGGTCCAAATTTCGCATAAAATTATATAAAAAATTTATCAAAATATATGAAACATTGATCAAATTTTATATAGTTTTATCGACTCATTTTTCGCATCAAATTCTATATAATTCTATTTACCCGAGTAAAAAAGATTTGATATAACCATATATGCTAATATATAATTATTTATATTTATATATGGTTATGCATGAACTTTGATATGGACATATAAGTTTATATATAGCATTGTATTTTTCCTTATTTTTTAGTATGATAACATACATATTCATATCTATTTATATACCGATCTATATGAAATTAGATATGACATATAAGGTCAGGAATTTTTAGATATAACAGATAAAAATATATATGATTATATTTATAATTATATCCCGAAAAAAATTTTAAAAATTTTCTAAGTCCCGGACAATTAAAAAAAATTAAAAAATTTTCAAGTCCTAAAAAATTTTATGAAAATTCCCGGACACAAAATTTTTTTGGCAAGTTTTTTTGGAGTAAAAAATCATTGAAAATATTTTATGTTTTTGAAAAATTTTTAAGTTCCGAAAAAATGTTTTTAAATTTTCTAAGCCACAAACATTTTTGGAATTTTTTTTTTTAAATCCCTTAAAAATGATTTTAGAAAAAAATTGACAAATTTTTAATAATTTGCCAACCCGAATAAAAAAAAGTTATATGACGCAATATTTAATTATATATGAACAGATATGCTTTTATGTACATCCATATTAATTTTGATCCGAAAATTGGCGGATCGAATATTATACGATTATATCAAATTCTATTATTTTTGATAAAATAATATCAAATTTGATTAAGTTTGATCCCAAAAATGGGTCTATCCAATTGTATTAAATCATATCTTATCTGTTAAAATTAGATAAATTTTTATATAATTGGATGAAATCTGGTGAAATTTTTTGGAATTTTAAACGTGAAATTAGAAATTATTTTATCAGATTGGATACATTATCAAGTAGAAGAGTTTTTATTGTATTCTTCCAAATTTTTCGGGACTTAGCAAATTATTAAAAATTTTTATTTTTTATACCCTCCAACTACAGTATGGGGGTATACTCACTTTGTCATTCCGTGTGTAACGCATCGAAATATCGGTCGGGGACCCCATAAAGTATATATATTATTGATCAGTGATCGATTCTAAGACATTTTAGCGATGTCCGTCCGTCCGTCCGTCCGTCCGTCCGTCTGTCTGTCCGTCCGTCCGTCTGTAGTTAACACGATGCAGTCCAAAATAAAGAAGCTAGACCCTTCAAGTTTGGCACAAATATGTCTTATGCTCCTAGGCAGGTTAAGTTCGGAAATTGGCCAAATCGGACCAGGGGGAAAAAAGTTCCCCCTTGAAGAACTAAACCAACCTCTAAAAAAATACACTTTTTTACATGTTTTTTTGTATTTTTGTTCATTAAATGAAACATTTGGTATATTTATCGCGATGGGAAGGTGCTCTCAACGTCCCCCCACTGACCCTATCAACCCCCCCCCCTAAAAAAAAAAAAGAAACGCCCCTGACAAATTTTTTTTTTTATTTTTTTTTACATTTTGGAGGGTATAATAGATTCGGCACAGCCGAATTTAACACTCTCACTTGTTTTTTTCTAAAATCATTTATAAGGGATTTAAATTTTCCAAAAAATGTTTGTGTCTTAGAAAATTTAAAAACATTTTTTCGGAACTCAAAAACTTTTTAAAAAAATTAAATTTCTCATAAAAACATTTTCAATGATTTTTTTACTCCATAAAAATTGCCAAAAAAAATATTGTGTCCGGGACTTTGGAAAATTTTCATAAAATTTTTTAGGACTTGAATTTTTTTTTATTGTCCGGGACTTAGAAAATTTTGAAAATTTTTTCGGGATATAATTATAAATAAAATCATATATCTTTTTATCTGCCATATCTAAAAATTCCCGACCTTATATGTCATATCAAATTTCATATAAATCAGTATATAAATAGATATGAATATGTATGCTATCATATTAAAAAACAAGGAAAAATACAATGCTATATATAAACTTGTATGTCCATATCAAAGATCATGCATAACCATATATAAATATAAATAACTATATAATAGCATATATGATTATATCAGATCTTTTTTACTCGGGAAGTCTCGAAAAAATTCCGAAGAATGCAATAAAAACTCTTCTAATTGATAATGTATCCAATCTGATAAAATAATTTCTAATTTCACGTTTAAAATTCCAAAAAATTTTACCACATTTCATCTAATAATATAAATATTTATCTAATTTTAACAGATAAGATATGATTTAATACAATTGGATAGACCCATTTTTGGGATCAAACTTAATCAAATTTGATATTATTTTATAAAAAATAATAGAATTTGATATAATCGTATAATATTCGATCCGCCAATTTTCGGATCAAAATTAATATGGATTTACATAAAAGCATATCTGTTCATATATAATTAAATATTGCGTCATATAACTTTTTTTACTCGGGTAATCATATATGATGTTTATAAAATTATATACAACTATATAAAAACTTTTTTACTCGGGAGGAACATTTTTTTATCGCAAATATTTTCTAAGTGATTTATATAACATTTTATACGACTCCATTTTTTTAAATTTTTCCAAGTTTTTCCAAGGACAAATTTTTTTGAAAATATTTTCTAAGTGTTTTATATAAAATTTGACATGACTCCATTTTTTGAAATTTTTCTAAGTTTTTTTCAAGAACAACTTATTTTTATTATATTAATTTTTCAACTTTTTATTAAAAACTAAAAAAAACATCCTATTTATAAAATTGTATAAATTTAAATATACACAGAAAAAAATATGGAGGAAACAAATTTGAGTAATCACTTGTTTAAATTTAAATACAAAAATTGAGTAATTTTTTAATTGACGCAATTAAAAATTTACTCAAAAATTTTAAAAACAATTTAAGTAAATAATTTAATAAAAATTTAATAGTTTTTTAATTTTTTTTAAATTCTCATAGTTTTTTGAATTCACGTTTAGTTTATAGTTTTTTGTGTATGTATATGAAAGTTTGTAATCATACTTATAAAATTTTCCTATGTTTTTGAGACATAAATATGTTTGGTAAAGTTTGAAAAAACAATTTTTTTTTTTTTTTTTTTTTTTTTGTAAAAAAATTTAAAACTTTTTTAAACTTTAAAAAAAATAAATAGATAAATTTTGAGTAAATTTTTAATTGCGTCAATTAAAAATTTACTCAAATTTTTTTTTAACATTTAATAAATTTTTATTAAAAATTTACTCAAATTTTTTTTCAAACATTTAATAAATTTTTATTAAAAATTTACTCAATACTATTAAATCGTTTACTGGTGCAAAATTGAGTAATTTTTTACTCAATAGTATTAAAAATTTACTCAAATATTTTTTTTATTTTTTTCTGTGTAATTGGATATAATTTTATATCATTGGATTAGAACAAAACTCCCCGACTAAAAAAAAATAATACGATGCCATATAACATTTGATCCCAAAAATGGAGGATCCAAAAATATATGATTATAGCTTATTAGATCAAAATTTAGATAATAAGATATAATTAGATCCCAAAAATGGAAAGGTAAATATTATCTAATTTGATATTATAAAAAAATCTAATAATATATTATTATTTCTTATCATATCTAATATGATCATTAAGATCAAATCAGATGAAATTTACCGTTCCATTTTTGGGATCCAATTATATCTAATTATATCAAATTTGATCTAATAAGATATAATCATATATTTTTAGATCCTCCATTTTTGGTATCAAATAATGGATCAATTATATAAAAAACTATATGATTAAATCAAAACTTTTTTACTCGGGTCGTATCAAAGTCGATATAAAGTTATACATATAAACTGATATTATTAGATATTATTCGATCAAATCTTATGAAACCATTTTTCGTATAAGACACGAACCCATATTAAATTATATAGTGTGTCATATCAATTTTTTTACTCGTGGGAATAAATTTTTAAAATTTGAAAATGTAAAAAATCATAATAAACAAGTAAAAAAGTTAAAATCGGCCTTGCCGAATGCAGTGATACCCTCCACAATTTCAAAAAGATTATTGCAAAAAACTTTATTGAAAAGGAAATTACTTTTGAAAAAAAAAAAAATTTTTGACAAAAAAAAATTCCGCGAAAAAAAATTTTGGTAAAAAAAAAATCCGCGATTTTTTTCTTTTTTTGTCAAAAAATATGTTCGTACTTGTTTAAATACCATTTGGTGTTCAATTATGTTCACATATGTCAACCAGAAGCCGAATTAAAGCATTTTGTATTTTTAGGTTATGTTGAATGTACTGAAATTTTTGAGGTGTGCTTACATTTTCGTTCATAACTTTTGAACCACTGAACTGATATTGCTCAAATGCAATACCAAACTTCTCGGGAGAACTTCCAATAAATATGTTAAGTTTCAGTTATCTCTGTACAATATTTTGTCCGTGACAGCATTTTCCACAGACAGACAGACGGACAGACGGACATCGCTAGAATGTCTTAAAATCGATCGGGCATCATGAATATATATACTTTATGGGGTCCCAGACCGATATTTCGATGAGTTACAAACGGAATGACAAACTTATATATACCCTCTATCACTAAGTGGAGGGTATAAAAAGAGTTGAACACTAACAAAACCTTAACCAATGATTCAAATTCGACCTGCAAAAAAATTTTTTTGAGCAAAAAAAAAAATCCCCCCCCCCCCCAAACCCAAGAGCTGGATCCGCGCCTGCTGTATCATATCTTTATCAGACGCGCGGACATCACTTGAATGTCTTAGAATATTTAATCAAGGATAAATATACCTTTTTTATTTTGACGTTTTTTGACGATTTTTGTAAATTGGATGACGATTTTTTTTCGTAAAAATCGTACATTTTTGACGATTTTGTACCTAACAATTCTGGCAACCCTGACTGCAAGTGTGTTCTTTTTTGAGTTTGGAGGCTGTGTTGTTAACAAGTAGAACCTAATGATTTAAAAAAATGCATTAATGCGGCAAAGTTCAATAAACTCGTCGAAGCCTTTGTTGCTTTCTCTGTCTTACTTTTGGAAGGCGCCATCTGGAAAAAAATGTATGCTGTGTTGTGTGCTAAGTGGGAGGCTAAAACAGGGCAAACCACTGGATCTCTATTTTATTTATTTTATAAAAGTTTTTTTTTTTTCATTTGTAAGGCTTCTGGTGTTAATATTTTTTTTTGTTTTGTTGTATTATTGCAACGCAGTAAAATATATGTATGCAGTATTAGGGTGCTCCAAAAAAATTAAGTTGTTAAATATTGGCCGTAACTCCCCCTAGAAACATGCATTTGGGTGTAAAAATATGGTTTGCAAAATTATAGGGTAATCGGATGTGTGTAAGGCGTGCCGCATCGGCCCTGAAGTTTGAAAAACGGATTACAAGGGGAAAATATGACTTTTTTGTGATTTTCTCATTTAGATTTAGAGCTAATTGCCTATCTAATAAGGTATTAAAAATTAAAATCGGTTGAAAATCAGCCAAGTTATTACAACTTCCCCAGGCAACTAACGTGTGTCAGACCACTTATGCTCGTAATTTCAACAAGTAGGTACCTACGGTTGTAAAATACCTAATAGATATCTTTACCTAGCCGGTAAATTAACATTGAAAATTATAGTTACCTAAGAGTTAAGTTTTCGAAATTTTACTTACACGGTAGATATCTATGCACTGATAGTTTTCTGCTTGTTGAAATTACGGCTATTAATCAAGTAATTCGAGCCCCATTTTTTAAATTTATTGAAATTATCTACTGTAAAAACATTTTTTTATTCTTCAAGTCCCAATGTACTAAGAAGATACATATTTTTCATATTGCGTTTTGCTAACTTGTTTTAAATAAATGCTAAAGTGGTCTGAATTTTTCAACACTATTTTCAAATCTTCAATTTTAAATTTTTATATTTTTTTTTTTTTGTTAAAGAAATTTTAAAAAATCGGCTATTGGAGTTTAAGGATTTGTTAAGCGCATATAAAGGAATAAAAACCCCAAAAATTGTAGGGTTTGCTGTTTTCATTTGGATTACAGTGATGTAATTTCGGCGGATTTCGGGAATGTAGTGATTTTTGGCTTTTATTTTTTTTTTTTTTGTTTTTTTTTACAAACTTGATATGTTTTGGACCGAATTATATCAACACGAGATAGAATACTACAATTCGCAAAATTAGGGCGAAATTGAGATATAAAAAATTGTCCCTGTTAAGGGTCAAAGGTCAAATTTTAGAAAAGATGTGCTGGGCGGATTTTGCTGAATCTACTTGATGTTATTTTAATTGGTCTAAACAAAATGTCAAATAATTAAAATTTAGAAATTTAATTCTTAAGTGGTGTTGGGGCCTATAATTTTTTTAATTTAATGGAGATAATGTAAGTGTATTTTGTTCAAAGGGTCAAATAGGCCCCACCATCACTAAAGGGTTAATATTCTGAATTTAAATAAAAAGACATATGTTAAGACCTTTTAAAATGACATCAAGTAGTTTCATATATTTCCACTCAGAAAATCTGTTAATGTTTAAAAATTCAAAATCTTCTAAAATTTGACCTTTGACCTTTAGTTGGGGCAATTTTTAATTTCCCATTTTTGCCCTAAATATGCGAATTGAACTATTCTATCTCGTGTTGATATAATTCGGTCCAAAACATATGAATTTTGTAAAAAAAACAAAAAAAAAATAAATAAAAGCTAAAAAAGTGCCAAAAATCACTATTTTCCCGAAATCCGCCGAAATTACAACACTGTAATAGCCAAATGAAAACAGCAAAGCCTACAATTTTTGGGGTTTTTATTCCTTTATATGTGCTTAACAAATCCTTAAACTCAAATAGTCGATTTTTTAAAATTTCTTTAACAAAAAAAATAAAAATTTAAAATTTGAGATTTGAAAACCGTGCTTAAAAATTCAGACCTTTTCAGCATAAAATTAAAACAAGTTAGGAAAGAACAATATGATAAATACTCATCATCTTAGGACATTGAAGCTTGAAAAATAAAAAAATTTTATTACAGTAGATAATTTCAATAAATTTCAAAAATGGGGTTCGAATTCCTTGATCAAGTGGTCTGCCACACGTTAGTTGCCGGGGGAAGTTGTAATAACTCGGCTAATTTTCAACCGATTTTAATTTTTAATACCTTATTTGATAGACAATTAACTCTTAATCAAAATTCGGTGACCATTTGAATTCAAACTTTACTTAAAATATCAAAAAATTGAGGGAATGAAAAAAAGTCATATTTTCCCCTTGTAATCCGTTTTTCAAACTTCAGGACCGATGCGGCACGCCTTACACACATCCGATTACCCGATAATTTTGCAAAACATATTTTTACACCCAAATGCATATTTCTAGGGGGAGTTACGGCCAATATTTAACAACTTCATTTTTTTGGAGCACCCTAATGTAGTATACTCAAGCAAACCCTTTACCCCTTCTCTTGATGTTATTTTTTTTATCGAAGTCTTATGAGGTTATTGTTTTACTCTGCAGAGGTTAAAACGTTGTTTAAAAAATGCAAATTCACATAATAATGAACAAAAACTTGAATGAAAAATTTTAATTTTTACAATGAAATCAGTTTTACAATTCTTAAGTACACTTAAAGTATTGCGTACATCTATGCAATCCATCCTATGGATGCCAAGCGCAATATACATTTACCAATCCCGAGATTTGGGATTTATAAATCGAGATTTTGGGATCCGGATTCCTTGAGGGTTTTTTGGATTGCTTGATTTTTAGTACCTTTTTTGTATACTCTCCACTTACAGGGAAGGTATCCCATTACTTACACCCCGAATGTTCTACACAGAAAAAAATATGGATGAAAAATTTTTGAGTCATCACTTGTTTAAATTTACAAAAATATATTTGAGTAATTTTTTAATTGACGCAATTAAAACTTTACTCAAAAGTATTCAATATGTGTGTTGTTCGACCTTTTGTTGTAATTTTAATTTAAATAATTGGTTAACTGACCTTGAGCTTAACCACTTTACTCAAAAGTTTTTAAAAAATTTAAGTAAATAGTTTATTAAAAATTTATTATTTTTTTTTTAATTTTTGTACCCCTCAACCACAGTATGGGGGTATACTCACTTTGTCATTCCGTGTGTAACACATCGAAATATCGGTCGGGGACCCCACAAAGTATATATAATATTGATCCATGATAGAATCTAAGACATTCTAGCGATGTCCGTCCGTCTGTAGAAATAACGATGCAGTCCAAACCAAAAGAGCTAGGGCCCTGAAATTGGGCAAGAATATCTCTTATGTTACTGGTAAGGTTAAGTTCGAAGATGGGCAAAATCGGACTAGGGGGAAAAAAGTTCCCCCTTGAAGAACTAAAATTACCCCTGAAAAATACAATATTTTTTTAATTTTTGCTCAACAAATGTAACATTTTTAGGCCATATTATGTTCATAGACCTGCGCTTGGACCAAGGGGGTTAGAAAACTCGATTTTTTTCAGGCAGCCCCCTTTGAGGCGTGGTTATAGAAAATAATTAAAAATAGCGATAAAAATTTATTATTTAAGCGTAAATATAATAAACAAATAATTTGTAAACACATATAGCGGTGGCAAAGGTGTCCTCCACCTATTCCGCGGACTCCCCCCCCGCAAAAAGACGCCTATGCGATTTTTTTTATTTTAAAAGTGTTGGAGGGTATAAAAGATTCGGTACAGCCGAATTTAACACTCTTACTTGTTTTTATTCTCTTATTGTTAGTTTTCATAATTCTCATTTAGTTTTTTGTATACGTATATAAATGTTTGAAATCATCTTTAAGAAGTTTTTCTATGTCTTTAAGGCATAAATATATTTTGTAAAAGTTTGAATTTTTTTTTTTTTTTTTGTGAAACTTTTTTAAACGTTTTTAAAAAATAAATTGATAAGTTTTGAGTAAATTTTTACTTGACACACTTAAAAACTTAATTTAAAAAAAATTATAATTTTGAGTAAAGTTTTAATTAAGTCAATTAAATTTTTTTTTTTTTCTTTGTGCAATTAATATATCGTTGCTGCGCCTAAAATGGAGTCATGTGTTTTTGGGCAAGTGTTCAGGAGAGAAAAAAAACATGTTATTTTTGTCCCTTCGCGATATTTTTTAAATGTTTGTTCCATAAAAAATTCTTGTGCCGATATGCTATCCACATGCTACAAAGAACGTATGAAACATTTAACGGTTTTTCAGTGGTGCAGAATTTTTCAAAAAACATACACATAACTCCTTTTTTAAGTACTTTTTGGAACAAAATTTTAAACAAAATGGAAATATTTTTTACACATAACTCTTTTTGTTTATGAAACCATTCTTTTTGTTAATTTCTTTTCGAGGGGTACAAAGACTAAATAAAGTTTGGTGGTGGTTTAAAGCGACATAAGTTCGGCAAGGTCCATATAATTTTTATATTTGAGAGCTCTTTATTAATTAGCGAACAACAGATATCGCAAACTGGTGATGATTTTTTGTTTTTTCTTGTAATATTCAAAAGCTTCGACATACACTGAAAAAAAAATTACTGTTTTTAAAGCATGTTGAACTTAATTTAATCAAGTATAAAGGCTCCGACACAATGTCGGAGTCCTCTGTACTACAGAGTACCATCTCTAATAATACAGACGAGATCATACAAAAAATATACAATTGCGAAAGAGAAATGAACAAAATCCACTCTCTGGCACAGAGTACTCCGTCATTGTGAATTCAGCGTAAAAGTTAAATTCGACTTGGCCGAATCTGTGAATACCCTTTACAATGCCCTTTTTAAGGATAATAAATTTTTTAATGTAAAAAAAATTAACAATTTTGAATAGAAATATTTTATTTTGACTAAAAAACTTTTTTTTGTCATTTTTGTAAGAAAAAAATAATTTACTAATTTTTTTTTGAGTGTAAAAATTTTTTCGAGTGAAAATTTTTTTTTTAGTGTAAAAATATATTTGAGTGACAAAAATACTATACAAAGTAATTTTGTGGCTTATAATTATTTTTAAAGCTTGTTTCTTTAAAACTCGGGTTTTTCAACACGTGAATTTTAGGTGAAACCAATCTGAAATTCAGGGTTTTGCTTATAACTTTTGAACCACTAGACCGATTTCGCTAAGATTTAAAACAATTTTTGTTTGAAAGTTACGGTGTGTTTTATCTCGTAAATTCATGAAAAACCCTTGCCGAAATTCAGTCTTTTGCTCATAACTTATGAACCACTGCACCGATTTCGCTAGATTGCAATACCAACCTGACCAGGTAAATGGCCAACATATATGCCAAACTTCAGGAGCCTCCGTAAAGTCTTTCAAAAGTTAGCGTGTTTTCAACAGACAGACAGACAAAATATTTAGTTAACTTTTCGTAGAATGAATGTAGCAAAAAAAAACGTAACTTTAACTAAAAATACAGCTGAAAATTTCTAAATATTTTTATGTATGTATTAACAAAAACATTAGTTAAATTCAGCTAAACTTTTTGTAAAAAAATTGTAATTTTGTTAAATATTGATTTTATGCACTAACACTTCACTTATGTTTTTCTTTTTTTTTTACAGCATTAAGTTAAGCTTAAGTAGAACGTATGAGATTTGCATAGGAGGCTACACAAGAAATTTCTAACATTTTTTCACTCGACAAATATGTTACGAGAAATAAGCAAATTAATTAATAAAAATTTGTAAACACAGTTTTAAAGTCAACAAAAAAAATTAATTCAAAATTTGTTCAAAACTAGTATTTTCGTGAATTGAACTTAACTAAAACAAGTAAAAAAGTTAAATTCGGCCTTGCCGAATGTAGTAATACCCTCCACAATTTCAAAAAGATTATTGCAAACAACTTTATTTAAAAGGAAATTACTTTTGAAAAAAAAAAAAATTGAAAAAAAATTTCCGCGAAAAAAATTTTGTTAAAAAAAAAAATCCGCGATTTTTTTCTTTTTTTGTCAAAAAATACGTTCGTACTTGTTTAAATACCATTTGTTGTTCAATTATGTTCACATATGTCAACCAGAAGCCGAATTAAAGCATTTTGTATTTTTAGGTTATGTTGAATGTACTGACATTTTTGAGGTGTGCTTACATTTGCGTTCATAACTTTTGAACCGCTGAACCGATATCGCTCAAATGCAATACCAAACTTCTCGGGAGAACTTCCAACAAATATGTTAAGTTTCAGTCATCTCTGTGTAATATTTTGTCCGCTACAGCATTTTCAACAGACAGACAGACGGACAGACGGACATCGCTAGAATGTCTTAAAATCGATCAGGCATCATGAATATATATACTTTATGGGGTCCCAGACCGATATTTCGATGAGTTACAAACGGAATGACAAACTTATATATACCCTCTATCACTAAGTGGAGGGTATAAAAAGTAGTTAAAACGCTGATTTTAACTAAAAATTTGCTAAAAAGCCAGTAAACTCGAGTTAACAAAAAAAAATTTGTTAACTTTACAGTTTTATTTTTTTGAGTGCACTCAAAAAAAAAACTGTAAAGTTAGCAAAAAATTTAGTTAAATTTAACTAAAAAAACACCTGATTTTGAACCTACTAAATTTCTAGTTAATTTAACTTTTCGTAGAATGCATGTAGCAAAAAAAACCGTAACTTTAACCAAAAATTCAGCCGGAAATTTCGTAACATTTTTATGTACGTAAAACAAAAAAAAATAGTTAAGTTCAGCTAAACTTTTTGTAAAAAAATTTTTAAGTTTGTTAAATATTGATTTTATACACTAACACTTCCCGGTGAAAAATTAGCATATATGGATACATATATGTGGATATATGGATGCATATAGGTAAATATATGGCCATACATGATCATATTTGCAACATATATGTCCATATACGTAAAATGAGGGCATATGACCATATATGACATACATGGTCATTAGAGCAGGCGCGGATCCAGGGGGGGGGGAGAATGGGATTTCTCCCCCCCAAAATGATTTAAAAAAAAGAAAGGAAAGGAAAGGAAAAAAGGAAGGAAAAAAAGAAAAAAAAAAAGGAAAAGAAAAGAAAGGAAAAGGAAAAAGGGAGAGGAACAAAGATGGAAGGAAAATGACCAAATGTAAACAAATAGAGGCTATTTGTACTGAAGTAAATTTTTTTTAAATCCCTAAAATGTTTCAGAATGAAAGAAATTGCTTTTGAAAAACTTAAATGACAATAGCACAGACTAATACAGACTCGACATAAGTGCCAGGTGTCAAAAAAGTAGTCTCTAACCATATTGTTAATTTTTTCAAATTATTCTACTAACTAGGTTAGAAAGAGAAAGCTAATATAACACGCCATTAGAAAAATAGATGCCAGATCGATTTTTTATTGTTTCACTCACTCCTAAGTCGTAGAAAGTGTTGCCATGTTAGCGTTAAGCTAGCTAAAAACCGCTCGGTTTTCTCCTAAAATCGCTTAGTTTTCCCCCATTTTTTGTTGTAAAACTCTACTGTCGAGTCTGTATTTAGTCTGTGACGATAGAGTTAAATGGCAATAGAGTTATCATTCTCTAAGAAAAAATTATTATCTGAATATTTTTAAAGAAAAATGTTTCGAAATTCCAGACTTTATTTTTAGAAACTGTTTTGATACTTATTTGACTCTAAATGTAAAATTTTTTTTATTGTAAAACTATCTTAAATTTAGGGAAAACGTCTTAAAACTTTTCTATAGAAAACATCCCACAGCAACTGAGAATTTTTCCTTTGAAAGAATGTTTCAGAATATACCAAGATTTTTTTAGCAAAAAATTTCTCAGAATCGAATAACATTTCCAAAGAAAAAACGTCTTAGAGTCTGAATATGTACATTTTTCTTTTGAAATGTGTCTAATAATAAAATTTTTTCTATATGAAAATGTTTCAGAATCTAGATGGCATTAAAACCGTAACATTTTTCGTATTTTAAGAAAATTGATTCAAAATTTCTTAATAAAATGTGTTAAAAACTAATAATTTTTTAGTATCTGATAATTTTCCTTTACGAATTATGTTTCAGGATCTGAGAATTTTTGTATACGAAAGGAGGTTTTTTATAAGAAAAATATATCAGAATTAAAAATTAAAAATCTGAGACATTTTCTATAAGAAAGGGTTTCAGAATCTGAACAATTTTCTGAAAGAGTTATTTTTTTATATGAAAAATATTTAAGAATCTAAGAGTTTTTCTGTAGTAAAATTGTTTCATCATCTGAGATATTTTGTGAAGGGTACATGCATAAAAATGTAATACTTTATTATTTTTTTTTTCGAAATATTAATGCTTAATGTTATTTTTGTTTTCGAAAATTAAAAATTTTTATATAAAATTTTACGTGTCTATTCACAGTTGTGACTAGCTTTAACTGTCATAAGCCAATTTTTATGACTGAAAAGTCATAATATCAATCTTAAAATTTGCAAATGAAATTTAAACCTTTTTAATTTTTTTGTATAGAAAAATATTTGATGTTATGACTGTTCAATCATAAACATTGGCTTATGACAGTCATAGTCAGTCATAACTGTGAATAAGCACGTTTGTAAGACTATAAAAATGCTCCTCTTTTGGAAGTAAATACGACGTACAGTGTCCCCTAGTGAAAAAAATTTTTTGAGTAAAAAAAGTTCCCCTAAATCCAAATGCTTGAAAAAAAATATTTTTCTTGGTTATTAATTTGTAACGCAATATTAAAAATATTAACAAAAATTAACACAATACCCCCCCCCTTCAAACCAAACTTTATTGCTTTCCGATTTTTTGGTAAAAAAAAAAATCTCCCCCCCCCAAATGAAATTCCTGGATCCGCGCCTGCATTAGAGTGTTTCTTATTTTGGAAATGTTGGAAATGTTGAGACGGTACCCGCTCATTTTTTTCCTTTTGACTAAAAAATTTTACGCCCCTACGACCACGCCTTCCCTAAGCGAGGGGTCTTAAAGAGCGGAGACTTAAAAATCGTTTTTCCATACAAATCAAAAAAATTTTTTATTGATTTTTAATTTTTTTGTTATGAATTATAATATTGCTTGGTTAGCTTATTCACGACAAAAAATTTAATTTTGGTGGGATAATGCTTTCAGTTCTAAAAAATTTTTCGAAAAAAAAATTTAGAGCCGTTGGGGTCCTACAGTAAAAATTTTTTAAAAAATATTTTTTTTAGTTTTGACAAGCAACGGTTTTAGTTGTAATGTTGCTTTAAATAATATATATTCATAAAAAAATATTATTCCTATCTGTGACATCTTTATCGTGTTCTAAAAAAGGGTATAAAATGAATTTTTGATGTTTTTCGATACACGATAAAGATGTCACAGATATAAATAATATTTTTTTTGGATATATATCATTAAAAGCAATATTACAACTAAAACCGTTGCTTGTCAAAACTAAAAAAAAAAAAATTTTAAAAAATATTACTGTAGGACCCCAACGGCTCTAAATTTTTAGAGCTGAAAGCCTTATCCCACCAAAATCAATTTTTTTTTTTTGTCGTGAATAAGCTAATCAAGTTATATTATAATTAATAACAAAAAAATAAAAAAAAATTTTTTTTTGGTTTGTTTGGAAAAATGATTTTTAAGGCCCCGCTCTTTAAGGCCCCGTCGCGTAGGGAAGGCGTGGTCGTAGGGGCGTAAAATTTTTCCTGAGTTATTTTTTGGTCAAATGGAAAAAAATGAGGGGGTACCGTCTCAACATTTTAAACAAAAAAAAAAGGGACACTCTAATGTTCATATATGATGCATATATGTATGTCCATACCATAGAAAAGATTAGAAGGTACGCAGTGTTGTATTTGATGTATTTTCCAATATGGTGGCAAAATGCTTGTTCTTCCTCATCTCACACGTATTTAACATCAAATTAGATTCTTTGTTTATAAAAAATGGAATTTGTCTTTCATTTAATTAAATTTATTATTTATTTTGCTTAATTCAACTTTTTTTTTTAAAGATAATACGCACTATTGATAGTTTAAAAACTTTTTTTTCTCTTTTGTTTACATGAATTTGTATGTAAAATTTTTTTTGTATTTTTTCCATAAAACGTCTATTAATTGAAATTTTTTCAAATATAAATAATTTGTACTAATTTATGACACTGATTTTTTAATAAAAACTAACGAATATTTTAAAAATATACTTTGGATTTTATGATACTTTAGGACAATGGTTCCCAACCTTTTTTATGCCACGCCCCACTTTTAAGTTTAAAAAATTAACTTGTCCCCCCTACACTCAAGCAAAATTTGTAAATTTTTCTACTTTGAGTTTCTAGTGAAAAAGTACTGCTGGTTAAGCAAAGTTTTTGCAAAATAAGCATTTAAACTAAGTTTTTAGTTAAAATTTTAAGCAATAAACAATATTTTTGTAGTTAATTTTGCCAAAAAAAGGTTTTTGTAGTTAATTTGACTAAAAAATTTTTTTGAAAAATTGGTCGTTGCCCCCCTGAAACCTTCAAATTGCCCCCCAGTGGGGCGAGAATCAAAGGTTGGGAACCATTGCTTTAGGATAATCAAAGCTTCGAAGAACTAACCACTTTTCGAATGAATTCACAAGTAAAATACATTCGATTTTTATAGTCACTGAATACAATTATTTTTACATATCAATATTTCATGGAATGCATTCGATTTTTACCATTAAAGCGAATTCTTGTTTATGAGAATTTTTATTCATGAGACTTAAAAATCGAATTTATAAAAACTTACGCATTCAATTTCAAAGTCGAATGATTCGAATTTTAAAATCAAATGTAAATTCATTCGATAAATTGTGATTGGGGAATGCAATCATTAAAGTTTAATTCAGAACACCAAATCTTATTAAGGGATGAAATCCTTCGCAGCTCTGTCAGTAATACCGTAAGAGTGTTCGAATTTTCTTCTAAATTTGGTTGTTTACGTTAGTGCCGTTCATATTCGCCTATAGAATACAAAAATTATAACCAATGTTGATGATGTATGATCATTATTGTCCAACCGAACGACTTTTTCAGACTGAACACATACATGAACTTCGTCCAATTTTGCAAAGGTCTGCCGAACCCAACCTTTAAAAAAATTGTTTTTAAGATATGTATGTAAAACATGTATGTAAGGAGTATGACATACCTATCCACACATAGTTGCATACATTTACATATATGGAATATTACATTACCCCGAGTAAAAAAGTTTTGATATAATCATATAATTTTTAATTTAATTATATATAAATTGATCTATCATTTGACCTCAAAAATGGAGGATGAAATGACACACAAAAACACCGAGACACCCCAACTTATTTTTGGGTCATAGAATCCCGTGGTATACTCCGTTTTAAAAAGTTAGCTCAAAATAACGAGATATTTTGATTTTAAATTTGCAAATGTAGAGTAAAAATTGAATAAATCCAAAAAAAACAAGTAGAAAAGTTAAATTCGACTTAGCCGAATCTATGAAAACCCTCCACAATGCCCATTTTAAGTGATAGTAAATTTTCTAACGTGAAAAAAATAACAGTTATGATTAGAAATATTTTATTTTGTGTAAAAAAATTTTTTTTAGTCATTTTTGAAAAAAAAATACTAATTTTTTTTTGAGTGTAAAATTTTTTTTGAGTGTAAAATTTTTTCGAATTTTACATTCAAAAAAAAATTTACTAATTTTTTTTTTTGAGTGTAAAATTTTTTTTGGTGTAAAATTTTTTCGAATTTTACATTAAAAAAAAAATTTACTAATTTTTTTTTTTTTGAGTGTAAAATTTTTTTTGGGTGTAAAATTTTTTGCGAGTGTATTTTTTTTTTTGTTTTGGTACAAAAATATTTTTGAGTGACAAAAATACGTTTTAAAATATTTTTGTGACATACCAATGGTTTTAAAACAGGTTTAACGGGTTTTCACCACGTGAATTTAAGGTGAAGCTAATCTGATATTCCCGGTTTTGCTAATAACTTTTGAACTACTAGACCGATTTGGGTGAAATTCAACACGAACTAGGCTGGAGGAACGAAAAATATATATGCCAAGCTTCAGCATCCTCAGAATTGATTTTTGAAAGTTATAGTGCTTTTTATCTCATAAATTCATGAAAAACCCTTGCCGAAATTCAGTCTTTTGCTCATAACTTTTGAACCACTGGACCGATTTTGCTGGATTGCAATACCAACCTGACCAGGTAAATGCCCAACATATATGCCAAACTTCAGGAGCCTCCGTAAAGTCTTTCAAAAGTTAGCGTGTTTTCAACAGACAGACAGACAGACGGACAGACGGACGGACATCGCTAGATCGTCTTAAAATCGATCGAGGATCATGAATATATATACTTTATGGGGTCCTAGACCAATATTTCGAGGTGTTACAAACGGAATGACAAACTTATATATACCCTCTATCACTAGAGTGGAGGGTATAAAAAAAAATATATAAAATTCATCAAAATAAGAGCTAGTATTGTTCCATGTCCGCTTGAAAATGGACGTCCATTATTTCTAGATATACATTTTGACAAATAACAAGTTTTTTAAGTTTTTGAAAAATCCCCTTAAATCTACTACAAATTTAAAATCGTAATATCTCTGGATTTTGAGCTAACTTTTCAACTATAGCAGAAAAAATCGATAAACTCAAAAAATTTTCAAAAAATAAAAAAAAATTAGATATTGTGGAACAAATCCATACATATCTTTCTTATTTGTATAGACCAATTCACACACATGAAAAGCCCTATCTTTCTTCTATCTGAAGCAGTTAAAAAATTGAAAATCTATTGAAAAATGTTTAAGTTACACGTGGTTTAGTGAGAAAAGTCCAAAAAAAAAAACGTTTTTTGACAATAACTTTAAAACTTGAGGGTGTCTGGCAAGTTTGATGGGCATTTTTATGATATTTTCAACGAGACCTACAACCTTAACTACCTCATTATACCCTCCACTTAAGGTGTGTTTATATCATCCCACCGAGTCTTTGGATTTTAAGAAAGTAAAATATTACCAAAGTGTTTAACGCCCAGTTTCTGCAACACGAACGTCATTCGTTCGTGACGAATTTGTGTGTATTTTGTTATTGTAACAAAAACAAAATACATGCAAATTCGTCGCAAACGAATGGCGTTCGTATTACAGAAACTGGGCGTTAATACAGCCAAAAAATCATAGACAAAATCAAACAGACATTTTTCAAAACAGCTGTTTGTATGCAAATCTAATAACACACAGCCTTTTTTGGAAATATTTCATAAAATCAAAAGTCTTATTGGACTGTCAACAAAATCGTATTACACACGATTTTTTGACAAGTCTTAATACTCAGTGGTATGATATAAACACAGCTTTATTGATAGAGGGTATATATAAGTTTGTCATTCCGTTTGTAACTCAACGAAATATCGGTCTGGGACCCCATAAAGTATATATGGGGCATTCCATGTGAAATCGGACACTTTGAAAAAAAAAAATTTTTTAGATTTTCCCAATTTGTTTACAGTTTTTAGTACCCTTCGAAAACTCCTTCGTGGTAAATTTTCAGATTTTTTTGATGACCCGTTCAAAAGATATCGATTTTTTAAAAATTGGTAGTTTGTTCCTTTCCTCAAACTTCTTTTAATCATAACTTCTTCAATAATGGTCCAAATTTAAAATTTTTTTTTTCAAAATTTTTGTTTTTTTTACGTACTTTCTAAAAAAAAAATCCCAAAAAATTCTTAAAAGCGCTTTAGTATGCGATTTTTAAGTTTTAAAATTTAAATCTCACTTTTGAAAATGTTTGTACTCTTCGATTTTTTTGAAATTTTTTTGTGTAAAACTTCTATCAATTCTACAAATTTTTTGCCCAGGAAGATCGTGGGATAACGATTATTACTATGATTATTACTATTTTTTAAAATTTTTTAAAAAAATTTTATTGTAATTTTCCAATATTTAATCAGACGATGAAGACAACACAACAGTAGATTTTAAGTTTTTTGTTATAAACATTAAATACTCCCCCCTGAGGATGGTTTTCAAAGAAAACCGAAATATCGGAAAATAAATAAACAATTATTTACACCTAGACCTCGAGCTCGAGTATTTTATTAAATATATTTAACAAAAAGGTCGAACAAAAATTAACATCTTGTGTAATTTTCCAATCTTAAAATCATTTCTACTGCTCCAATGGTGCGTCATAGAGGGGTCCTTTATAAGACCGACCCCCATTAATTTTTACGTCTTAACATTTCTAAACTAATACCCTATCTCCAATTTCTAAGGGGGCTGTCACACAAAACGACATTTTTTAGAATTTGTTCCAACCGCTCTAACTGCCATAATAGTGCCCATAGAGCAACAAAATTTATGACCGACCCACAATATTTTTTTAGTCCAAACATTTTCTCTGAACACACCTACCCTCTATCTTTAACTGTTAAGGCGGTCCCAATGCAATTTTTTTTATTTTTTGTAAATTTGTTTTATTTAATCAGCTTCTACCGGTCCAATGGTGCGTCCGAGAGGGGTCATAAGTGAGACCGACCCCCATTTATTTTCACCCTACAACATTTTTTCAAAACATACCTACGCCCTATCTCTTATCCCTAAGTAGGCTCCTATACAAAATTACATTTTTATAAAATTTGCTCCAACTGTTATTTGTATGGGAGCCTACTTAGGGAGTGGAGATAGGGCGTAGCTATGTTCTAAAAAAATGTTGTAACGTAAAAATAAATGGGGGTCGGTCTCACTAATGACCCCTCTCGGACGCACCATTGGACCGGTAGAAGCTGATTAAATAAAACAAATTTACAAAAAATAAAAAAAAATTGTATGGGGACCGCCTTAACAGTTAAAGATAGAGGGTAGGTGTGTTCAGAGAAAATGTTTGGACTAAAAAAATATTTTGGGTCGGTCATATATTTTGTTGCTCTAAGGACACTATTAGGGCAGTTAGAGCGGTTGGAACAAATTTTAAAAAATGTCTTTTTGTGTGGGAGCCCCCTTAGAAATTGGAGATAGGGTATTAGTTTGTTCCAAAGAAATGTTAAGACGTAAAAATTAATGGGGGTCGGTCTTATGAAGGACCCCTCTATGACGCACCATTGGAGCAGTAGAAATGATTTTAAGATTGAAAAATTACAATAAAATTTTTTAAAAAAATTTTAAAAAATAGTAATAATCGTTATCCCACGATCTTCCTGGGCAAAAAATTTGTAGAATTGATAGAAGTTTTACACAAAAAAAAATTCAAAAAAATCGAAGAGTACAAACATTTTCAAAAATGAGATTTAAATTTTAAAACTTAAAAATCGCATACTAGAGCGCTTTTAAGAATTTTTGGGGATTTTTTTTTTTAGAAAGTACGTAAAAAAACAAAAATTTTGAGAAAAAAAAAATTTGAAATTTGGACCATTATTGAAGAAGTTATGATTAAAAGAAGTTTGAGTAAAGGAACAAACTACCAATTTTTAAAAATTCGATATCTTTTGAACGGGTCATAAAAAAAATCTGAAAATTTACCACGAAGGAGTTTTCGAAGGGTACTAAAAACTGTAAACAAATTGGGAAAATCTAAAAAAAAAGTTTTTCAAAGTGTCCGATTTCACATGGAATGCCCCATATATTCATGATGCCCTGCCCGATCCATTTTAAGACATTCTAGCGATGTCCGTCTGTCTGTCTGTGGAAAATGCTGTCACGGACAAAATATTGCACATAGATGACTGAACCTTAACATATTTATTGGAAGTTCTCCCGAGAAGTTTGGTATTGCATTTGAGCGATATCGGTTCAGCGGTTCAAAAGTTATGAACGAAAATGTAAGCACACATCAAAAATTTCAGTACATTCAACATAAGCTAAAAATAGAAAATGCTTTAATTCGGCTTCTAGTTGACATATGTGAACATAATTGAACACCAAATGGTATTTAAACAAATACGAACATATTTTTTGACAAAAAAAAGAAAAAAATCGCGGATTTTTTTTTAACAAAATTTTTTTTCGCGGAAATTTTTTTTCTCAAAAAAATTTTTTTTTTTAAAAGTAATTTCCTTTTAAAAAAAGTTTTTTGCAATAATCTTTTTAAAATTGTGGAGGGTATCACTACATTCGGCAAGGCCGAATTTAACTTTTTTACTTGTTTTAAAAGTATATTCGATTTTGTGTTTTTTGTTACACAATGTTATCAAAATGCCGATTTGCAAAAAAATTGCAAGAGTGTATCCCGTTTGGCAATTAAGTTAGTATAAAGTAAATGAGCAATTAAGTTAGTATAAAGTAAAAATGTATTTATACCCTACACCACACCCAGTATGATACTGGGTGATCAGTAGAGCCATCTCAACGAGCATATTTTTGTTAAACTACTTTTAGTACTTACTGTAAGAAAATAATTTAAAAATCTCTTTTCATTTGTATATTTTAGGCCAACAAAATTGGTTTACCGCCGTTTTTTTGCCATAATGGTGATCATCTGACGACTCCTCCACCTGCACACTGTGGTATACCTCCCTATCAGCTGGATCCTAAAGCAATGGGTTAGTTGAAATTCTCTTTTTTTATACATATACTAACATTTGGGTGGTGCGTATTCCACTGAAGTCTTTAAATCAACTATTAATAGTGCGGAAAAGTTGGTACAATATAATCTAAGCGTTTTGAAATATTATCAAATCGGTCTATATCTTCCGTTCGCGCATCGCGGTTCAAAATTGGGGTTTTTCAAAAAATTTACAAAATTAAAAAAATATTGAAAAAAAAATTATTAAAAAACAGGCAAAATTATTTTGTATCGAATTAATTCATAAATGTTCAGATAAAAATTTTAAAGTTTATCGAATATCGATAACCCGCCAAAACGTGAGATAAAAAAAAACACAGTTTTTGCATGCAGCTACACTAGGGTTGCCAGCCAGCCTGGAATGGCCTGGATTTTCCAGTTATTTGAGGTCTGGTCCAGTTTCCAGTTTAAACATAATTTGTCCAGTTGAAAAAGGATTTCTTTAATTTTAACAATTATTTTTTTAATAAATATTTTTTACAATTTTTTGGGACTATTTTTTGAATAAAACATTAATCACAAATATAACATAAATGCCTCTTTTGGATACGGAGAATGTGATCTTGTGCTTCATTTTCACTATTTTTTTGACAAATTTTTCGAGCATCTCGGCCAGTCTAGCGTTGATTTCGGCACAAATGTTTTCCTTGAGCTCGTCGATGATTTAGCGATTCTTGGCGTACATTTTGCTTTTAAAAATAACCCCACAAAAATATGTCTGCACTGAAAAAAAAAACCTTCGTGATATAAATGAAACAGATTCATTATTTTGTTTTCATTTAACCAATGAAGGAATTCATAAGCTCATTGTAATATCATACATATTGGAAACGAATTTCATAAAATTTGCTTCATAAGATTTCGTAGTTTCATAAAAAAATGTCATTAAATTTTGTTTATAAAATTTTTTTTGACACCTTAAGTGTCGCGTCTGTTTACTCTGTACGCGCAAAATGTTCTTCTTCTTCTTATTATTATAAACGCGCAAAATGTTAAAAAAATCTGATCAGAGCGAATTTATTTAGTGTTTGTTTTTAAAGTGTTTACAACGAAACTAAAAATGAAATGTTATTGATAAATAAATATTTTTTACTAAAATATGTATATTTTTTTTTAAATTATTTTGTGTTTTTTTTAAGGATATAAAAAAACTGTGTGTGTGTGAATATTGAGTGAAGTCTAAAAATAAAAAAAATGGCAAATCGTGATTTTTTTTGTGATTTTGTCAGACTATAAATTATATTTAAAATGAAATGTTATTAACTTTATATTCACTTAAATCCGCGATATTTTATTGTTATTTTGCAAGGTTGGCAATCGAAACGAATAACGGTATCGATATCGGTATTGGTATCGTTTTTTTATTTATTTCGGTATCGGTATCGGTTACGGTATTTGAGTTGAATCGGTTAATGTATTACCGATACCGAAACGTCAATACCGGTACGTACCGGTATTATCGAAAAAATGGTTAAAATATAAAAAAAACGTGTAAAAACTTTAAAAACATTGTAAAAACAAGTAGAAGAGTTGAACTCGACTTGGACGAATCAATTAATACACTCAAAAAAAAGAAACTGTAATGTTAGCAAAAAAAGCTTGTAAACCTACAAGAAAATTTGCTGATTTTGAACCCACAATTTTTTTGCTAAAGTTAGCAAAAATGTTTTGCCATTTGAGGACCCCATTAGGTTCGGACCCGATAGGTCCAGACCCCGATGGGCCTAGACCTAGTTGGGTTCCTTAAAAATCGTCATAGTTTTTGATCCAAAATTTGTGTCCGTTTCGCTCTACCTTGCTTAGTTTTTGAGATACGTGATTATAGGGGACCACTGGGGTCTTGAGAATTAAAAAACTCGATAACTTAAAAATATTACTCGGAGAGCTTTTGACTATTTTGCGGTCTTGTTCTACGTATTGAGGGCTACAAAAATGCTTTTGGACTTTTTGTTGTGTCGGCAATATTTACCGAGATATGAGCATTTTAAAATTTTCGGGAATGCTAACTTTTTTGGATCCAAAGTTAGGGCCCATTAGGGTCCACACATGTGAAGAGGACCCGCGAAAGTATGGAGATTCTAAGAACCAAAAATGCCCTCCATTTTGCTCTATCTGGCTTAGTTTCCGAGATAGAGCCATTTTAAGTTTTCTGAAAATAAAAAAAAATTTACCATTTATTTTTGCTAATGTTAGCAAAAAATCTTGTAAAAATGTTGTCAACTCAATTTCAAATCTTAGCAAAAGAAATTTGTTCAACGTTTGTTTAAAATTGCTAATGTGCTAAATGAAGTTTACAAGAATTTTTTGCTAACATGCTAATCTCAACTAAAAATTTGCTAATAGTTAGCTAACTAGCATTAGCAAAAAAAAATTAGTAAATCTACTAACGTATTTTTTTGAGTGTACCCTCCACAATGCCCTTCTAAAGTGATAGTTAATTTTCTAACGTGAATCAAATTAACAATTTTTATTAGAAATATTTTATTTTGAGTAAAAAACTTTTTTTCAGTCATTTAAAAAAAAAAAAAATTGACAGCATTTTTTTTTTGAGTGTACATTTCTTTTCGAGTGTAAGTATTTTTTGTTTTAGTATAACAATTTTTGTGAGTGACAAGAATACTTTGTAAAATATTTTCCTGACACGTCAATTTTTATAAAGCTGGTTTAACAGTTTTTTCAACAAGTGAATTTAAGGTGAAACCAATCTGAAATTTACGGTTTTCTTAATAACTTTTGAACCACTAGCTGAAATTCAATACGAACCAGACCAGGGGAACGGCAAACATATATGCCAAGCTTCAGCATACTCAGGACTGCCTTTCGAAAGTTTGGCAGTCTTTTGCTCATAACTTTTGAAGCACTGGACCGCTTTTGCTGGAAATTTTCCTATGTCTTAAGTACATAAATATAAGGCCGTATCGATTTTTGCCTTTATTTTTTGTTTGAGCTGAAAGTGGTCCAATAAGTTTCTATTGGGTGCCAAAATGACTCCATACAATTTATTTCCCTCGCGCATCGCGGTTAAAGTAAAACCCCCAACAAATTACATATTTCATCTTATTTCTAGACAACCAAGTTTTTTTTTGTTGGTGTTATCTATTTGGAAAAATAGGTCTTCCCTGTCTAGACAAAATCACATTTAAAAATATTGCAAACTATTTTTTTTCGCGAATTATGGGACTTTTATGGACGATTGCTACGAGTTAAGCCACTTCAAAAAATTATACTACGGTGGAAAACCTCCTGCTAGTATTCCAAATGCCTTCCCCAAAGTCCTGTAAATATCAAAAAAATCCTTGGACACCCACATCACGGATTAAATAAAAATTTCCAAAAAACTATATATACTATACGAAAGGGGTCCAGAAAGTTTCTATTGGGAGTCAAAATGAATCTATAAAAATTTCGTGAAAATCAATCATTTTCTTTTGCCCTCGCATCGCGGTTGAAGTATGGCTTTTTTGAAATTTTTACTTAATTCACGATGAGAGCCAAAAGGTTTTTTGATTTTTATGAGACTTCGGTGAGGCATTTGGAGTACGATTTTTCATTTACAAAACGGAAAAATTTACAAACTTTCTATTAAATTTTTTTTTGTAAAAAAACATGGTTTTTAAGAAAAACCGTTTCAATACCGGTACGTACCGATACCGAAGGAAAAGGTTTTTGGATACCGGTATCCGATACCAAAACTGAGTTTCGGTATTGGTATTGGTACCGGTATTCAATTTAAAGGGTTTTGAAACGGATAACGGTATTGAAAAGGTATCGATTGCCAACATTGTTATTTTGTGGTTTTAATAATGTGTTATAATTTAAGGCACAAATGCATTTTATGTTCTAGAATTACAAAAGAAAAAAGCAAAATTAATGAAAGCCGGGCCCCTCCAGATCCTTACGGTCCAGGGACCCCTGGTATGTGTTGGTACTTAATTTAGAAAAAAATTATCAACAACAAAATCTTCTTCTGCTTAACCGGCCTTCGGTCGGTCGTAGGAATTACAAACTCCATCCCATAGATGGTTAACAGGATTTACATACGTGTTTTATATTTTTATGATAAAAATATTAAAATGGACTTGGCCGGTACCACTAAAAATTTATTTTGGTTTTTTCTTTTTTGATTCTAGAACGTGTGGGGTGTTAGTGTTTTCTATTTTGCTGTGCCTCATAGACTGCAATTCAGAGTTAAACTTTGTGTGAGAAAACTAATTGAAAACTATAAAAAAATGTGCAATTAAATAAAATTTCAGTGACACTCATGGGTGTATGATACTTGATTTTTTCAAGTAACTAGTTCCTAACTTTAGTAGGGGTTTTCTATGAAAATTTCGATAACTTCTACAAAAATTTTGAATTTATCGTAATTCCCATAGAAAAACTATTAAAGTTAGCAACTAGTTTCTTGAAAAAAGCAAATATCATAAGCACATTACCAACTACTATTCTACATTTAACCAGTGAATAATTTCATATATTTAATGAAAAACTTCATTAAACGTTTCAAACAAGTTTTACGAATATTTTCATTATTTATATGTAACTTTTCATTGAAGGGAACTTTAATGAAACCAGTTTCATAAATCAAATGAAACCTGTCTTCGGTTGAAAACGTGAGTCATTTTTCATCAAGTTTATGTCAATTTTCATTATTTTCACGAATCTTTTTTTAGTGTGGATGGGTCAAATCCGCAAATGATGGTTGTTGTCGCCCTTTTTTGACTTCGCACGTCCGGGAAATTTAAGCTGCCCTCCTAGTTTTCCAGATTTTGTGGGGTTATTTAAAAAAAATATTACTCTGACAATCCTCAGGCCAATGACGAAAAAGTAATAGAAATGCTTAAACAAGGCACATTTTGCCGTGGCAATTAGAGACGACCATCAAGTCCAAAATAAAAATATAAAAATCGGTTGATTTCTTTTTTTTTTTTCAAATTATAAAAAAAAAATATGTATGGGTCCAGTTACTTATTAAAAATCCAGCTGAAAATTTTTCATTTTCCAGTTATTTGACTTCTAGTATCTGGCAACCCTAAGCTACACTGATAGAAATTTATAAATGACAATAATGAAAATCTACATTAATGTTATGAAAAATGACGTTAAAAAGGAACCTATGTAGGGTTTCATTGAATTAATGAAATAGGTATCATAAAATGTGATTGCAAGAACAAGCTTCATTAAATTAATGAAAATTGTTCATATAAAATATAAATTGTATTTTATGAAAATTTTTCATTACTTTAATGAAAAAAATATTTAATTCTTATGAAATACTTTCATTAAATAAATCCTAATTTTTATTTTTGAAATCAAATACTTTCATTGAATAAATACTACTTTTTTTTTTAAATTAAATATGTGTATGAAATTGTAAAGATCTTTTGATACAATTTAAAATAATATAAAATGTTTTTCACTTATTTTTCTCGCACAAAATTTTACTCCAACCTTAAATTGTAATACATAATTAAAACCACAAACTAATAAAAAACAGTAAATGTAAAATTAATAATTTACTTTTTATTTCAAATTTCATAAAAAAGTCTGAAAAAATCACAAAATAATCAAGTTAGAAAAACACTTTCACATATTTCTTTGTTTCATCTATAGATTTCACACAGTTTTCTCACACAAAATTTTACTATAACATTTACTTTTAATACATAAGTAAAACCACGAAATAATATAAAACAAGGCGAGTTCAATAAATACTTATAATTAATCAATAACATTTCATTTTAAATTTCGTATAAAAATTCTAAAAAAAATCACGCTCTGATCAGCTGTTTTTTGCGTGCGTAAACTAACAGACTAAACAGACGTGACACGACAGGTGCCAACAAACAGCAAATTTTTTAAACAAAACTTAATGAAATTTTTTAATGAAACTACGAAATCTAATCAATCAAATTAATGAAAATCTTGCACAATATGTATGAAATTTCATTCAGCAACTTAAATATTTCATTGTTGTAATGAAACAACGTTAATGAATTCTATTCATTTGTGATATGAAGCATTTTTCTGTCAGTGTTGTGTTATAATAATTTTCATTATCCATTTAAAATTTCAGAAAATTGTTGTTTAAAATTGTTTTATTAGAAATAAATAATGTCAGCCTTACCATAGAAAAATAAAATATATTTAAAATCAGCTTTTAATTTTATTTCCATACAAATTGTTTTTGTTTTTAAAATCGACTTTCACAAAATGTATTGAAAATTTTAAATTTAAAATAAAACATTTGTTTAAATAAACTTTTTGTTTTCCTGTGGTAAGGGCCTATGTGTACACACTTAAAAAAAAACTCAAAAAACAATTAAAAAGTAAAATAAAAGTAAGAGAAGTAAGCGAGCTGAATTATAAAATTTTCAATTTTTGCGACTATCCAACACCTTCCCAGCTCCAAACAGCGCATTAACTAATGAGTTAAGAAAGTTTTGCCGTTTGTTATTATTTTCAGCGTGTTATTTCAAATTCCCGTATGAAACGTCTTTTATAGTGTCTTTGTTTTGGAGTGAAGAAGTTAGAATACACCTGTTTTGGCCATAACTAAATATTCGGAAAAATTATTACTATTCGGCCGAAACCGAATATTAAAAACAAATATTTATATAGGAAAAATAAGAAAACAAGTTAAATTAGACTTACAAGGGAGGTCTTCCTGGTTCACCCAGATCTTCGTGAAATTTGGAGATATTGTTCAGAACGAAAATTAATTCTACACATATTTTTTTCAGCGGCCCAGGCTCAAAGGTATTTAAAAAAATATCTCTTGGTGCTAACAACATGCCAAAACAAGTTAATATTTTCGACTGATTAACAAAAATGTCCTAAAGTTTTGCTACTTAACTCAATATGTCGAAAAGCTGTGCATGTTTGGCCAACACTAAAAAGGGAAGTCTCCCTAGTCTCACCCGCGGATCTTTGTGGAATTGGTTTTATTTTGTAGAGCAGAAAAAATAAAGGGCAAAGTATTTTTTAAGCGGTCCAAATTCATGTTTCCGGGGAAAGCAACAGTAATTTTTTAGTTTTTTTTTTCGCTTATCTCCCACCTTATGCAAAGAAACCTAGTCATGTTGCCTATAAAATGAAAGGTCTTTGGAAAACCTATCCAAGTCTGTAAAAATCGTGTCCAAACATGGATAACTTTTTGTCATATTAAGTAAAATACCATTACATTTTTGTAAATAAGTCAAACAAATAATTTCTTTTTTGGCATGTTGTTAGCACCACAAGATATAAACTGTTCATTTGTTAATTGTTAAGACTGTACAAACAAGATTTTTATTCAAAAGTTTTTGACAGGTCGCTTTACGAGTTCGCTCATCTAAACGGCTCTTTAATAAAAACAAAAAAATCAAAAGTGTGGAAAATTTTATTTTTTTTTATTGTTAAGTTGCGGCTGGTAAAAATCGCTAGATTTCCCGCTGCCCGCTAAATCACTTTTTCCCGCTAGACGCAAAATAAAAACGCTAGTTTTAGCGGGAAAACACCAAATTGGCAACAGTGTACATTAGGGGTATAACCAAAATAAGAACCTATCATAACGGTATGGGCAATTTTATATAGATAACAAAAAACGATATCCGGGGTCATTTTGGTTCAAAAACCTTCGGCACCGATTGCAATTTCTTAAACACCAAAAATTTTATTTTTTTAGATTTTTTTGGTGGGTATCCTTCTCTTCCAACGTTTTTTTGATTTTTCACAGTTTTGCAACAAAAATAAAACAAGAAAAAATTAGCGTGTGATTTTTTACATTAGATATATGGGTTGCCTGAATAATTCAAAAATAATATTAGCGAAAACTTCATCGCGATCGGTGCCGAACCTTTTTCAACATTCGCGAAAAAAAGAATATACATTTCTTATTGACTTTTTATGTACTTTCTCACTCTGATAGGTCCTATTTGATATTTGCAAAAATATGCAAATGGTTATATCCCTAGTGTACAATGTACACCGGGAATTCCCAAACACTACTTGTGTGCAAAGAAAAAAATATATAAACCGGTTTAAAAATACCAGCCTTGCTTTTGAATTTTGCATATCATACTGTATGTACACTGTACATACAGTATGATATGCAAAATTCAAAAGCAAGGCTGGTATTTTTAAACCGGTTTATATATTTTTTTCTTTGCACACAAGTAGTGTTTGGGAATTCCCGGACTTTTCAATTTCCCGGGAAACGGGAAAAAAATAATTTATTTCCCGGGAATCCCGGGAAATTTTCATTATTAATGTAAATCATAAAAAACATTAAAATTTGATTATCTTTTTATTAAAAACAGTTTTATTAGAGATAAACAATTAATTAAAACATAAAAAATCAAAACATAAAAGTTAAAAATCCTGAAATACAATAAAACAAACCAAAAAAAATATTGCAACTTTTTCCTTCACAAAAAAAATCGCTAAAAATAGATAAAAATCGCAAAAAAAATAAAACTGCGTTATTCGAGAAAAAACTAATATACATAGTTGGCAGCACTTTTAATATTTATTCTGGAAATGTTAATTCTAGGTTCAAAATTTTTATATTTTTTTGACAGTCTTAGCAAAATTATCATTAACCGACGTATATTTTTTGACTTTTAAGTTTTTTCATGATATTAACATACTTTTTACACTTGGTCAGTTTTCCAATGAATATATATTTGCACTGTTTTTCCAAATAGAAAAAATACAAAAAATATCAATTTAATTATACCTGTATCAAAGAGTATAAAGAAAGAGGTGGCAGTGGAGACTTATTCAATTTTTGGAGAAATCTCAAATCTCGGACCAACATTTTTTGTCACAAAATGTTCTAAAATGCGACAGTATTAGTGATTCATATTAGATTTTGTTATTATTCTAATTTAAATATGTGATAGTATTAGTGAAATTTTTGTATACAAATAGAAAATGTTGGTCCAATTTTTGAGCCCACAAAAAAGCCAAGTGAACAACTTTATAACTTTTAGCTGCTGCATACCCTTTGACCTGTATGTAAAAAAAATGGTAAAAAATTCCCAAACACTACACACAAGGGAGTTTTTTTCTCTTGTATACATAAAGGATATATAAAAGCCCTAGAAACCGCCAAAAATAAATTTAGCGGGGAAAATTTAAAATTCCCCTTGCTAAATTACAAAAAAAAAAAACCGAAAAACTTGGCATTTTTAATTGACAAAAAAAAAGAAAAATTAAAAAAAAAACCTCCAAATTATTTTTTCTATGAAAATTGACTTTTCACTAAAAACGCGCAAGAAACTGCCGAAAAAAATTTATCGGGAAAATATAAAATTCTCCCACTAAGTTACAAAAAAAGCGCTAAAATTCGACAAACTTGGCGTTTTTGATTAAAAAAAAAGAAAAATTGGAAGAAAATCTCTAAATTTTTCCCGCTAAATCCAAACAAAAAGCACTAGGTTAGGTTAGGGTGGCGGTGCCAGATGGGCACTCCGCATAGACCAATTGGTCCATAGCGATACTACAAAACTTTTTCCGCTAATCGATGTAAACTAAATACATTGACCTTCATTGCGAATTGTTTCAAGCTCTTCAGGTCTATCCTCGTAATTTCCTCCAAAGTCTCGAACTGTGAACTTCCTATAATTGATAGTCGAGTTCGTGCCAAAGCCGGGCAGTGACACAGGATGTGTTCAATGGTCTATTCGACGTCTGGTGTCTCGCACCTTTTACAGTTTGCGTCCGTAATAAGATTCATGTTCTTGGCATGTTTTCCGACAAGACAGTGTCCCGTTATTAAACCTGTCAACATACGACATTCTATTCTCGTAAGTGTAAGTAAGAATTTAGTTCTTCCTAAATCATAGCGTGGCCATAAAATTCTGCTTATACGACTTGTCCCAAGTTCCTTCCATCTTCGATTTGCTTTGGCGACAGTAAGGGTATTTCGTTTAAGTTTGAAATGCTGGAGTGGCGGTGAAAGCATTATGGTGGTACCTATGCCATCTGCTCCAAGTTTCGCGAGTTCATCTGCTTTCTCGTTTCCTTCTATTCCTTCGTGCCCTGGTACTCATAATAAGGTAACTTCATTATTTAAGCAAAGTTGTTTTAAATTCTCGTAACACTTTAAAACCGTTTTTGATTTAATTTGGTAGCTCAAGAGTGCCTTTAGAGCAGCTTGACTATCCACGTAGAAATTAAGGGTGGCACCTTTTTCCTTTGCCATATATTCCACAGCTTTTGATATAGCAGCTATCTCAGCCTGAAAGATACTCGAGTCCACGGGTAATTTAAAAGATAAGTGTTGGTCTAGTTCCAGTATCGTGAAACCAGCTCCAACACCATGCGATTGCTTCGATCCATCAGTAAAGATATTTATTGAGTTCGCAGGAGGGCCCTGCCAGGTCGACCAGAATTCTCGATCCGGAAATCTAACTTCATATTTCCGGTCGGAAAATAGTTTGGGCACTGTGTAATCAGAGTCAATACGGTCCATATTAGCAATGTTACTGTGTCCAAAGTTGCGATACTTGAACCAATTTGACTCTTTGAGTCTGAGGCAAGCTTTGTAAGCCTCGCCCTTAGCAAAGAGATCAATTGGTAATAAGTGCAATAAAGTGTCGATAGAGTCGGCTGATGTTGTTCTCAAAGCGCCAGTGATACTCCGTCCCATTTGCCGTTGAAGCTTCTGAAACATTTTAAGCGTCACATCCTTTTCGAGTGCCTTATGCCAGACTAAAACTCCATAGAGTAAGATTGGTCTTACGATTGAAGTATAAATCCAGTAAGTGACTTTAGGTTCTAGACCCCAGGTACTGCCGAACATTTGCTTACACGCGTAATACGCGTTGTTTGCCTTTTTTACTCTTTCTTCAGAGTTCTTGTTCCAGAACAGCTTACTGTCCAAGAACACTCCGAGAAATTTGGCATGCGGTGATATTGGAATTTCAACTCCTCCCACTCGAACCTTTCTAAATTCCGGGATTTTGTATTTTCTAGTAAAAAGAACCATTTCCGTTTTCTGCGGGTTGACATTAAGTCCATTTCCTGAAGCCCACTTCCACATAGCCTTAAGTGAGCCCTCTAAAATCTCGGATACAGTATCCAGATATTTGCCACATGATAGAATAACCACATCATCAGCGTATGCTATTGTTGTGGTTCCTAAAGTCTTCAGTTCCTTTAAAATGGGGTCCAACACCAGGAGCCAGAGCAGTGGTGACAGAACCCCACCTTGTGGTGTTCCTCTAGTAGCGTAACGAGATGTTTTAGCATGACCCCATTCGGCCGTTATTTCCCGACATGAAAGCCTTTGCTCTATCCATTTACTCAAACAACTGTTAGTTGAAGCCTTGTCCAAAGCATTAACTATCGTCTTTGTATTTACATTGTTAAAAGCCCCTTCTATATCCAGAAATGCTGCAAGAGCAAATTCCTTATACTCCAGGGATACTTCTTCCTTCTGTACAAGTGAATGAAGCGCAGTCTCTATGGATTTACCCTGCTGGTAAGCATGCTGCGCATCCGATAGAAAATTTGTGCCTAAATGCTCTCGTATAAAAAAGCGCTAGATTTAGAGGGAAAACCTCCAACTTGGCAACAGTGATCACTGAGAGTAGTGCAAACAATTTTGTTTTACAGTGCTCTTGTCACGAAAGTCTTGTGAATTTGTTTATTCCTCAGTCAAAAAGAAACATTCGAGCAATGAAGATCACACGACGCGCATCGCAAAGGAAATCTGTCTGGGATCAAGTAAAATTTTTGGTTTTTTAAAGTCATGAAATTTGTACTTTATTTACACTTTTAATATTTTAATTTATATTGTGAGGATGTTTATTCTGGCTCGAGGTCATTATTTTCTTTACTAATTAAAACCATGATATTCTCATAGCATAATTTTCAAGAAAATTATTTTTTTGTTTTAAATTTATTTATGTTGGTCATTTTTGCAAGACTTAATCGACACGTGTTTCGGAATTTGTCAAGATTCCATTGTCAAGATTATTTAGCAAAAATAGAAACGATATACTACAAAGTAGCAAACGAGTCTAATGACAAATCGTTTGTGCACAAACTAAAGCATTAATACATAAGTATTCGACTCTATCCACAATGTGAATTAGAAAGACGAAGAAATTGTACTAAGTATGCCAGTAAGTAACGATTGTCAATAACCAACAAAAATATTTAAAACATTTTACATACGATAGTCCATTGGACTACAACAATATGTTTTTTGTTGTTGTGAATGAAATTATACCATTATTAGGGCTATTCATCACTATGGCGTGCCAACCATTATGTTCAAATTCTGATTAATTTTTATTAATAAATAAAAATTGTTTTATTCGACCTTTAAAATATTATATTTTGTGAGGATGTTTATTCTGGCTCGAGGTCATTATTTTCTTTACTAATTAAAACCATGATATTCTCATAGCATAATTTTCAAGAAAATTATTTTTTTGTTTTAAATTTATTTATGTTGGTCATTTTTGCAAGACTTAATCGACACGTGTTTCGGAATTTGTCAAGATTCCATTGTCAAGATTATTTAGCAAAAATAGAAACGATATACTACAAAGTAGCAAACGAGTCTAATTGTGGATAGAGTCGAATATGTATTAATGCTTTAGTTTGTGCACAAACGATTTGTCATTATGCCAAACTTCAGGAGCCTCCGTAAAGTCTTTCAAAAGTTAGCGTGTTTTCAACAGACAGACAGACAGACAGACAGACAGACAGACAGACAGACAGACAGACAGACAGACAGACAGACAGACAGACAGACAGACAGACAGACAGACAGACAGACAGACAGACAGACAGACAGACAGACAGACAGACAGACAGACAGACAGACAGACAGACAGACAGACAGACAGACAGACAGACAGACAGACAGACAGACAGACAGACAGACAGACAGACAGACAGACAGACAGACAGACAGACAGACAGACAGACAGACAGACAGACAGACAGACAGACAGACAGACAGACAGACAGACAGACAGACAGACAGACAGACAGACAGACAGACAGACAGACAGACAGACAGACAGACAGACAGACAGACAGACAGACAGACAGACAGACAGACAGACAGACAGACAGACAGACAGACAGACAGACAGACAGACAGACAGACAGACAGACAGACAGACAGACAGACAGACAGACAGACAGACAGACAGACAGACAGACAGACAGACAGACAGACAGACAGACAGACAGACAGACAGACAGACAGACAGACAGACAGACAGACAGACAGACAGACAGACAGACAGACAGACAGACAGACAGACAGACAGACAGACAGACAGACAGACAGACAGACAGACAGACAGACAGACAGACAGACAGACAGACAGACAGACAGACAGACAGACAGACAGACAGACAGACAGACAGACAGACAGACAGACAGACAGACAGACAGACAGACAGACAGACAGACAGACAGACAGACAGACAGACAGACAGACAGACAGACAGACAGACAGACAGACAGACAGACAGACAGACAGACAGACAGACAGACAGACAGACAGACAGACAGACAGACAGACAGACAGACAGACAGACAGACAGACAGACAGACAGACAGACAGACAGACAGACAGACAGACAGACAGACAGACAGACAGACAGACAGACAGACAGACAGACAGACAGACAGACAGACAGACAGACAGACAGACAGACAGACAGACAGACAGACAGACAGACAGACAGACAGACAGACAGACAGACAGACAGACAGACAGACAGACAGACAGACAGACAGACAGACAGACAGACAGACAGACAGACAGACAGACAGACAGACAGACAGACAGACAGACAGACAGACAGACAGACAGACAGACAGACAGACAGACAGACAGACAGACAGACAGACAGACAGACAGACAGACAGACAGACAGACAGACAGACAGACAGACAGACAGACAGACAGACAGACAGACAGACAGACAGACAGACAGACAGACAGACAGACAGACAGACAGACAGACAGACAGACAGACAGACAGACAGACAGACAGACAGACAGACAGACAGACAGACAGACAGACAGACAGACAGACAGACAGACAGACAGACAGACAGACAGACAGACAGACAGACAGACAGACAGACAGACAGACAGACAGACAGACAGACAGACAGACAGACAGACAGACAGACAGACAGACAGACAGACAGACAGACAGACAGACAGACAGACAGACAGACAGACAGACAGACAGACAGACAGACAGACAGACAGACAGACAGACAGACAGACAGACAGACAGACAGACAGACAGACAGACAGACAGACAGACAGACAGACAGACAGACAGACAGACAGACAGACAGACAGACAGACAGACAGACAGACAGACAGACAGACAGACAGACAGACAGACAGACAGACAGACAGACAGACAGACAGACAGACAGACAGACAGACAGACAGACAGACAGACAGACAGACAGACAGACAGACAGACAGACAGACAGACAGACAGACAGACAGACAGACAGACAGACAGACAGACAGACAGACAGACAGACAGACAGACAGACAGACAGACAGACAGACAGACAGACAGACAGACAGACAGACAGACAGACAGACAGACAGACAGACAGACAGACAGACAGACAGACAGACAGACAGACAGACAGACAGACAGACAGACAGACAGACAGACAGACAGACAGACAGACAGACAGACAGACAGACAGACAGACAGACAGACAGACAGACAGACAGACAGACAGACAGACAGACAGACAGACAGACAGACAGACAGACAGACAGACAGACAGACAGACAGACAGACAGACAGACAGACAGACAGACAGACAGACAGACAGACAGACAGACAGACAGACAGACAGACAGACAGACAGACAGACAGACAGACAGACAGACAGACAGACAGACAGACAGACAGACAGACAGACAGACAGACAGACAGACAGACAGACAGACAGACAGACAGACAGACAGACAGACAGACAGACAGACAGACAGACAGACAGACAGACAGACAGACAGACAGACAGACAGACAGACAGACAGACAGACAGACAGACAGACAGACAGACAGACAGACAGACAGACAGACAGACAGACAGACAGACAGACAGACAGACAGACAGACAGACAGACAGACAGACAGACAGACAGACAGACAGACAGACAGACAGACAGACAGACAGACAGACAGACAGACAGACAGACAGACAGACAGACAGACAGACAGACAGACAGACAGACAGACAGACAGACAGACAGACAGACAGACAGACAGACAGACAGACAGACAGACAGACAGACAGACAGACAGACAGACAGACAGACAGACAGACAGACAGACAGACAGACAGACAGACAGACAGACAGACAGACAGACAGACAGACAGACAGACAGACAGACAGACAGACAGACAGACAGACAGACAGACAGACAGACAGACAGACAGACAGACAGACAGACAGACAGACAGACAGACAGACAGACAGACAGACAGACAGACAGACAGACAGACAGACAGACAGACAGACAGACAGACAGACAGACAGACAGACAGACAGACAGACAGACAGACAGACAGACAGACAGACAGACAGACAGACAGACAGACAGACAGACAGACAGACAGACAGACAGACAGACAGACAGACAGACAGACAGACAGACAGACAGACAGACAGACAGACAGACAGACAGACAGACAGACAGACAGACAGACAGACAGACAGACAGACAGACAGACAGACAGACAGACAGACAGACAGACAGACAGACAGACAGACAGACAGACAGACAGACAGACAGACAGACAGACAGACAGACAGACAGACAGACAGACAGACAGACAGACAGACAGACAGACAGACAGACAGACAGACAGACAGACAGACAGACAGACAGACAGACAGACAGACAGACAGACAGACAGACAGACAGACAGACAGACAGACAGACAGACAGACAGACAGACAGACAGACAGACAGACAGACAGACAGACAGACAGACAGACAGACAGACAGACAGACAGACAGACAGACAGACAGACAGACAGACAGACAGACAGACAGACAGACAGACAGACAGACAGACAGACAGACAGACAGACAGACAGACAGACAGACAGACAGACAGACAGACAGACAGACAGACAGACAGACAGACAGACAGACAGACAGACAGACAGACAGACAGACAGACAGACAGACAGACAGACAGACAGACAGACAGACAGACAGACAGACAGACAGACAGACAGACAGACAGACAGACAGACAGACAGACAGACAGACAGACAGACAGACAGACAGACAGACAGACAGACAGACAGACAGACAGACAGACAGACAGACAGACAGACAGACAGACAGACAGACAGACAGACAGACAGACAGACAGACAGACAGACAGACAGACAGACAGACAGACAGACAGACAGACAGACAGACAGACAGACAGACAGACAGACAGACAGACAGACAGACAGACAGACAGACAGACAGACAGACAGACAGACAGACAGACAGACAGACAGACAGACAGACAGACAGACAGACAGACAGACAGACAGACAGACAGACAGACAGACAGACAGACAGACAGACAGACAGACAGACAGACAGACAGACAGACAGACAGACAGACAGACAGACAGACAGACAGACAGACAGACAGACAGACAGACAGACAGACAGACAGACAGACAGACAGACAGACAGACAGACAGACAGACAGACAGACAGACAGACAGACAGACAGACAGACAGACAGACAGACAGACAGACAGACAGACAGACAGACAGACAGACAGACAGACAGACAGACAGACAGACAGACAGACAGACAGACAGACAGACAGACAGACAGACAGACAGACAGACAGACAGACAGACAGACAGACAGACAGACAGACAGACAGACAGACAGACAGACAGACAGACAGACAGACAGACAGACAGACAGACAGACAGACAGACAGACAGACAGACAGACAGACAGACAGACAGACAGACAGACAGACAGACAGACAGACAGACAGACAGACAGACAGACAGACAGACAGACAGACAGACAGACAGACAGACAGACAGACAGACAGACAGACAGACAGACAGACAGACAGACAGACAGACAGACAGACAGACAGACAGACAGACAGACAGACAGACAGACAGACAGACAGACAGACAGACAGACAGACAGACAGACAGACAGACAGACAGACAGACAGACAGACAGACAGACAGACAGACAGACAGACAGACAGACAGACAGACAGACAGACAGACAGACAGACAGACAGACAGACAGACAGACAGACAGACAGACAGACAGACAGACAGACAGACAGACAGACAGACAGACAGACAGACAGACAGACAGACAGACAGACAGACAGACAGACAGACAGACAGACAGACAGACAGACAGACAGACAGACAGACAGACAGACAGACAGACAGACAGACAGACAGACAGACAGACAGACAGACAGACAGACAGACAGACAGACAGACAGACAGACAGACAGACAGACAGACAGACAGACAGACAGACAGACAGACAGACAGACAGACAGACAGACAGACAGACAGACAGACAGACAGACAGACAGACAGACAGACAGACAGACAGACAGACAGACAGACAGACAGACAGACAGACAGACAGACAGACAGACAGACAGACAGACAGACAGACAGACAGACAGACAGACAGACAGACAGACAGACAGACAGACAGACAGACAGACAGACAGACAGACAGACAGACAGACAGACAGACAGACAGACAGACAGACAGACAGACAGACAGACAGACAGACAGACAGACAGACAGACAGACAGACAGACAGACAGACAGACAGACAGACAGACAGACAGACAGACAGACAGACAGACAGACAGACAGACAGACAGACAGACAGACAGACAGACAGACAGACAGACAGACAGACAGACAGACAGACAGACAGACAGACAGACAGACAGACAGACAGACAGACAGACAGACAGACAGACAGACAGACAGACAGACAGACAGACAGACAGACAGACAGACAGACAGACAGACAGACAGACAGACAGACAGACAGACAGACAGACAGACAGACAGACAGACAGACAGACAGACAGACATAATTCAAGTAATATTACTAGTTTTCCATTTGCATTTAAATGAAGTAAATAACGTAAGGAAAGTACAAATTTTAATTATTACAAAAGTGAAAAAGCGAAAAAAAATCTATTAAAAAAAGTGTGCATTTGCGTAGTTTTTGTTTTTCACCATGGTACGGGCAGGTGAAACGTGATTTTGTGTTTGTAATCGAAAATGTGATTTTCGCAAAAGTCAATCTTGAGAAACAAAAGAACATTTTAGTAAGCTGGAATTTCAAAAAATGTTTGCATTTTAGCGATTTTTTATACATGTTTGGTGTGTGACGCTCAAGATAGAAATCATAGAAAACCTAAAAAAAAGTAAAACAATATTGATTTTTTTGAGAGCCTAAAAGTTCCACCGGATTCTTCATCAATTTCTACATAAATTGGCCACTCTTACAGGCGAATTGAAAAAACTTTAAAAATAAGCAAAAAAAATCGTTGTGTACGTTTTTTTTGAAATTGACCCATACACAAAAATATTTAAATACTAGGTAGAAATATTTTAAGGGTTTTTTTTTCAAAGAATATACGTTTTTTTTTTAGTACACAAAAGGAAATATAATCACGGAAGGTACCTAAGTAAAACAAATGTAAATATATTTAGCATTTAAAAATGATTTTTTATTCCATTTCAGTTTACACAACAATATAAACTTCTACCTAACAAAAATACATCTAATTACACTGTGCTACACCAAAAATATGCAGGGGTTCTCATATGAAAATTTGGGTTGGTGGGAGTCCATAGAGTACTGATATACTCATAGTTTTTCTGGATCACTTCGTTAAGTACGGTTTTTATTGGCAAATGTGTTGAAAAACGGAAATTCTTAAATTACAATTTTAAAAAATTATTAATTTGTTAATGTGCAACCGATTTTCGATTTTATGGATTTTTTTGAAAGGTATAAGTCATACCTTTTAAACAAAACAAAAAAATTAAAAATCGATCAAGAATTGGCTGAGCTACGATCGTTTAAGTTAAAAAAAACCCAATTTTTGGAAAAATTTACCATATTCTTTATACTCTAAGTTGAAAGTGCATCATTAAACAATTTTTTTTGTATTTTTGTATAAAAGTATAGTAAAGTAGCTTTCCAAAACACCAAAAAACATAACAATCGGTTAAAAAATGAATGAGTTATGCTAAGTTTTGTGATAGGACATTTTTAATTTTTTTCAGAAATGCTTGTAATTCAGGTATTATTCATAAATCTTATTGCTAGTAGTAATTTTATGTGCCTATGCATATAAACAAGAGATGGTAACATAATTAGATTTGTGAAACATTTTCTGGAAAATTTTCAGAACCCGTTCTGAAATTTTGCATTTTTTAAAAAAGTCAATTTATAAAAAATCCGGCCACTTTTGTTTTTTTTTTTGGAATTGTTTTTTAATATTAAATTTTGTCAATTTTTACGGACGGATCGAAGATGGTGATGGGTACAGGTTCGGGGGTATAAATATTCTTATTTATACAAAAAAAAAAAATATCAAAAACTAAAATTTCAAAAATCTTTCAAAAATTTCAACAAAATCTAAAATTTTACATTTGAAGGACTTATTGTAAAAACTCGATAAGCAACATTTCATTTTATGGTGGGTTTTGCTTTAAAACTTTTGAAATAATGTAGAAAATATACTCTTAAAAAGAACAAAACTGTAAAGTTAACATTTTTTTTTTTAGTAAAGTTGAGTTGAGTTAACTGGCTTTTTAGCAAATTTTTAGTTAAAATCAGCGTTTTAACTATTTTTTTTAGTTAAGTTCAGTTTACGAGAATACTAGTTTTGAACAAATTTTGAATTAATTTTTTGTTGACTTTAAAACTGAGTTAACAAATTTTTACTAATTAATTTGCTGATTTTTTGCAACAACTATTTAAGAAATTTCTTGTGTAGCCTCCTATGCAAATCTCATAAGTTCTACTTAAGCTGAACTTAATGCTGTGAAAAAATAGAAAAAAAAAATAAGTGAAGTGTTAGTGTTTAAAGTGTTCGGTGAAATAAAAATAAAATTTCAACCTAAAAATGTTAAAAACAATATTACAAAATATTTTGTTAATTTTAGTTTACGAAAAGTAACAAAAATTTTAGCAGAATTCAACTAATTTTTTTGTAAATATGTACTTAAAAATGTTATGAACTTTTCAGCTAAATTTGAAGTTAAAGTTACAGTTTTTTTTGCTACATTCATTCTACGAAAAGTTAGCTAAATATTTTTAGTTAAATTAACTAGAAATTTAGTAGGCTCAAAATCAGGTGCTTTAATAGTTAAATTTAATTACATTTTTTGTTAACTTTACAGTTTTTTTTTTTTTTTTTTTTGAGTGTAACTTTTGCAGAACTTTTATTCTCAAAATACTTGTACAAAGGGTTACAGCAAGACTTCTGCCAAAAATCTGTAAATGGAACATCAGCAGAAGGCGAAAAAAACGAACAAATACAATGTTGCTTATCAAGTTTTTGCAGTAAGCCCTTCATTTGTTTTGATTTTTTCGGGACGAAATCTGAAGTTAATCAAAATTTTACATTTTTTTGTTGCTTTTTTTGGTATGAAAGGAAATATGAAGAGAAAATAAATAACGCACACTCACGCAAAAAAATCAACTCACGCACACTCATTCACGCAATAATCTTACTCACACAATTTTTTTTCCACTCACACTCACTCACAATCACGTGAGTAAAATTGAATTCAGTCACACTCACGCGTGGTCACGCTCTAATCTGCTCATGTGCCCATCTCTAGTTTGTCTATCCACACAAAAGAATTCAGTAATGTGTTTTTCGTTTTTTTTTTCGAGAAAACCGCATTGAATTTTGAATTTCATAACAATTTAGTAATTTGCTTGTATTTTCTTGTTTCAACGTAGCGAATAAGTAACATTTATGCAAATATTTAATACTCATTCGCTACGTTGAAGAAAATACAAGCAAATTACAAAATTGTTATGAAAATTAATATTCAAATGCGATTTTCTCAAAAAAACATATGTCTGAATTTATTTGTGTGGATAGACAAACATCTAAACTTAAAAAAAAATGGCCGGATTTTTGATTAATTGACTTTTTTAAAAAATGGAAAATTTCAGAACGGGTTCTGAAAATTTTCCAAAAAAAAAAAATTTAATCGATGTTTGAGATTGTGGTGCATTCCAATTTAATTTAATAAATATTTAAACAAGGTAACTCAACACAAATTTTACCATTTTTCCAATATTTGACCACGCCTCCTAAGCTAAGTTTTTGAAAAATTTAAAAACCAAAAACGCAATTTTCCATATAGGGCTATTCATACAACCTATACACATGTTTCTTTTTTGCTGGATATTTGGTGTGGAATGCCTCATTCGCTTATTTATAAATTGGTAAAATTTCCATCAAATGATCCCACAATTTTACCAATTTCGTTTCAAAAATGTTTGCAAACGTACAACTTTTTCTGTCATAAAAATGTTGCAGGTATAACTTTTCAAAAAAGGGTTTTTACTTAAACGAGCCTATTTTCAACCAACTCTCAATATTTTTTTTGTTTAAGAAGTAACACTCATATTTTTAAAACAAAACCAAAACCAAAACATTATAAATGGGATTTAGAAGCAACCGACACGCCCATTTTTTTATTCCACTCACACTGCCACTCACTTACAACAACGTGAGTAAAATTGATTTTCAATCACGCTCACTAGTGATCATGTGTCAATCACGCACAAATCTAATTATGTTACCATCTCTTGTTTATATGCATAGGCACATAAAATTACTACTAGCAATAAGATTTATGAATAATACCTGAATTACAAGCATTTCTGAAAAAAATTAAAAATGTCCTATCACAAAACTTAGCATAACTCATTCATTTTTTAACCGATTGTTATGTGTTTTGGTGTTTTGGAAAGCTACTTTACTATACTTTTATACAAAAATACAAAAAAAAATGTTTATTGATGCACTTTCAACTTAGAGTATAAAGAATATGGCAAATTTTTAAAAAAATTGGTTTTTTTTAACATAAACGATCGTAGCTCAGCCAATTCTTGATCGATTTTAAATTTTTTTGTTTTGTTTAAAAGATATGACTTATACCTTTCAAAAAAATCCATAAAATCGAAAATCGGTTGCATATTAACAAAGTAATAATTTTTTAAAATTGTAATTTAAGAATTGCCGTTTTTCAACACATTTGCCAATAAAAAACGTACTTAACGAAGTGATCCAGAAAAACTACAAGTATATCATTACTCTATGGACTCCAACCAACCCGAATTTTCATATGAGAACCCCTGCATATTTTATTTTTGGTCTTTTGTAGCACAGTGTTATTCTTAGAAACATCAATTTTATGTTGTAAGTATGCTTTGAATTAAACAAATATTTTTGTGTTTAATGTTTTTCTTACATATTTTAGATTTCTAAAAATCAAAAACTCTAGCAACAGCTGAGTAATAATTGATGACAACCACCAAGCGCACAGTAACACATTGTTAACAAAAATATAAAAATTATAAATAAACAATTTACATTTTTTTACAAAAAAAATTATTAAATTTTACAACCGGGATTGAAAATTTATTTTACAGAAATTGTACAGAAAAATTTAGTAATACTATTTTTTTAGTATTTTTAAGATTACGAATTTTTGAAAACCAAAGTTTGTAATGGTAACTGAAAAAGTTATCGGGCACAAATTGAAAACTTTATTAGTAATGGTAACAGACTTTTTTGTAAGGAATACTAACATATTTTTATAAGTATACCAAAATTAATTTTTCTGAATGTTTTTGACGTGCTGAGTCCAAATATGACCTTTGAACTGGCCTATCGCTATTACTTTTCAAGATATATACACCTACTTAAATGTTCAAAAAACACAGCAATTGCATTTTAGCAATTTCCACACATTTATGTGCAGATATCTCGAAAACTAATAGCGATAGGCCAGTTCAAAGGTCTTATATGGACTCAGCACGTCAAAAACATTCAGAAAAGTGAACTTTATTACCAGAATCTCAGAGACAAAAAAAAAATATTTTTTTTTTCTAAGGGAAAATACACCGCTTTTTCTTTCCTGTCACTATGTTTCTATTAATATAAAAAGTTCCAATGAAGTCTCCATCCTGAAAATTTAAACTTAAGTAGTATAGATGATTCTTAATCACATATATTTTTTCCAAAATTTTAAAAATATCGTTTTTTGAGATATAGCTCTCCAAAAATTAAGGTTAAAACCAATGACCTTTGACCTTTTTCAAAAAAAATCTTGGGAATGCCATTTTAAAGGCTGTCTCATTAGCTATTACTTGCAACCTGACTGAGACCTGTATTGTTATTACTTTTCGAGTTATCTTTATTTACCTCAGAACATTTGTGTCAAATATATACGATTTTGCCAATTTTCAAGACCCCATATCGCGGGAAGAAAAACACTATGATTTTTTTTGTAAGGGCCCAACTATATTTCATCAAATTCGAAAGGGATAAGGTCAAAAATGCTACTTTTTTCGGTTGAATTGAGGTGTCTTAACTCCATATGGCCTTATTACCAACACGATTGAGCAATAAAGTCATATTGATTTTGCAACCAAAGTGGAAGTAAAGCCACATCAGTTGAAAATGTAGAAATATATTTCCACATAAATCCTGCTACCCAAAAAAAATATTTACCGAAGCCGCTAAATTAATTTATGAAGTTTTTAATCCCCAAGGCCGGCTATGCAGAAAAACTTTTTTTGTTTGACTATCTTTAAATTGAAAACCTATATGAGGCATTCCACACCAAATGTCCCGCTACAGAAAAACATATGTCCCGTAAATTTCTGAATAGGTTGTTTAAATAGCCCTATATGGAACTAAGAAAATTTCGTTTTTGGTTTTTTTAATTTTTAAAAACTGGGCTTAGAAGGCATGGTCAAATATTGGAAAAATGGTAAAATTTGAGGCGAGTTACCTTGATTAAATATTGATCACATTAAAACGGAATGCACCACAATCTTAAAAATTTACATTCTTATATAGTTTTGTATGGGCTATCGAATATAATTTTTTTCTTCAGAAAATTTTCAGAACCCGTTCTGAAATTTTCCATTTGTTAAAAAAGTCAATTTATCACAAATCCGACCACTTTTTTTTCTTTTTTTTAATTTTTTTTTTAAATTTAGATGTTTGTCCATCCACACAAAAAAAAAATCAGAAATGTATTTTTCGTTTTTTTCGAGAAAATCGCATTTGAATTTTAAATTTCATAACAATTTTGTAATTTGATTGTATTTTCTTGTTTTAACGTTGCGAATGAGTAATATTCATGCAATCAATATTACTCATTCGCAACGTTAAAACAAGAAAATACAAGCAAATTACAAAATTGTTATGAAATTTAAAATTCAAATGCGATTTTCTCGAAAAAAACGAAAAATAAATTTCTGATTTTTTTTTTGTGTGGATGGACAAACATCTAAACTTTAAAAAAAAATTTAAAAAAAAAGTGGCCGGATTTTTGAAAAATTTACTTTTTTAAAAAATTGAAAATTTCAGAACGGGTTCTGAAAATTTTTCAAGGAAAAAAAAATTATTCGATAGCCCATACGAAACTATATAAGAATGTAAATTTTTAAAATTGTGGTGCATTCCGTTTTAATGTGATAAATATTTAATCAAGGCAACTCGCCACAAATTGGGCCATTTTTCCAATATTTGACCACGCCTCCTAAGCCCAGTTTTTGAAAAACCGAAAACGCAATTTTCTAAGTTCCATATAGGGCTATCCATACAAGCTATTCAGAAGTTTATGGTACACGTGTTTTTTTTTTCGCTGGACATTTGGTGTGGAATATACTCATATATACCACGAACCTGTGAACTCAAGGGGCCTAGAGGCACCATTTTTTTTTTGTTAGCAGGGTTTTTAATTTATAGATTGTATAACGAAAAAAGTTTTTCTGTGTAGCCAGCCTTCGGCCGGGCTTAAGGATAACAAACTCTATAAATTAATTTAGGGGCTTCGCTAAATAACTTTTTTTGGTAGCAGGATACACGTGGAAATATATTTCCACATTTTCCTCCACACTTTTCAAATGAGTAACAAAGCCATATATGGGGCATTCCATGTCAAATCGGACACTTTGAAATTTTTTTTTTTAGATTTTCCTAATTTGTTTACAGTTTTTAGTACCCTTCGAAAACTCCTTCGTGGTAAATTTTCAGATTTTTTTTGATGACCCGTTCAAAAGATATCGAATTTTTAAAAAATTGGTAGTTTGTTCCTTTACTCAAATTTCGTTTACTCATAACTTCTTCAATAATGGTTCAAATTTCATTTTTTTTTTCAAAATTTTTGTTTTTTTACGTACTTTAAAAAAAAAAAACCCAAAAATTTCTTAAAAGCGCTCTAGCATGCGATTTTTAAGTTTTAAAATTTAAATCTCATTTTTGAGATTGTTTGTACTTCTATCGATTCTACAAATTTTTTTGCTCAGGAGGATCGTGGGATAACGATTATTACTATTTTTTTAATTTTTTGAAAAAATTTTATTGTAATTTTCCAATCTTAAAATCATTTCTACTGCTCCAATGGTGCGTCATAGAGGGGTCATTTATAAGACCGACCCCCATTAATTTTTACGTCTTAACATTTCTTTGGAACAAACTAATACCCTATCTCCAATTTCTAAGGGGGCTCCCACACAAAACTAAATTTTTTTAAATTTGCTCCAACCGCACTAACTGCCCTAATAGTGCCCCTAGAGCAACAAAATGTATGACCGACCCACAATTTTTTTTAGTCCAAACATTTTCTCTGAACACACCTACCCTCTATCTTTAACTGTTAAGGCGGTCCCCATACATTTTTTTTATTTTTTGTAAATTTGTTAGATTTTTTGATCTGAAATATGTAAAAGAAAATATTGAACACATTTTTTTTAATACAAAATATAAATTACATACCACATAAAATTAATGCTTTGAAAATTGTTGGTCTAGAATAAAAAATACATTATATTGATATTATTGAAATGGAACACATAATTATTCAGTTGTTACCTGCTTTCATCATTTTCTATTATAAGGGTTTTATTTATTATCCTATAAAAAACGAGTTAATTTTAAACAAAATATACTTTAAAATTTGGTTACCTGATATGAGGCATTCCACACCAAATGTCCAGCGAAAAAAAAACATGTGTACCGTAAACTTCTGAATATGTTGTATGGATAGCCCTATATGGAACTTAGAAAATTGCGTTTTTGGTTTTTCAATTTTTTAAAAACTGGGCTTAGGAGGCGTGGTCAAATATTGGAAAAATGCTCCAATTTGTGGCGAGTTGCCTTGATTAAATATTTATCACATTAAAACGGAATGCACCACAATCTCAAAAATTTACATTCCCGAGTAAAAATAAACATATATAACAATATATAACTTGATACAAACATAATAAATCATATATGATTATACATCGCGTGAGATCTTTTCTAAATTTTTTAAATGCAGTCATATGTAGTTATATATAATTTAATCATGATTCGGATTAAAAGGTGTACGGTTGATATAATTATATAAAATTATATGAGGGTCAATACAAAATTTGTTTTTCTGTATAATTTAACATTAAATTATATATAGCTTATGCTGATCCATATAAAACTATATATGTTTTCAATTAACCAAATATGTTCTAAGTTTTTTAGGCAAAGTATAAGAAACTTTTTAAAATGTTCCTAAACATTTCTTGTTAGGGTTATGTATATCACCTATCTGGTTCGAAGCGTACCCAAACATTTTTTTGTTTTAGAAAATTAAATGTTTGGTGAATGTATCGTTGACCTGTGGTGTATCTCAACCCAAACCAAAAAACACCAGGATTTTATATATTTTTATGCAATTAGATCTAATTAGATCCACCAATATATGGCAATGTCTGGTCAAAACTCGGATGAAATCAAATCATATTTTATACAAGTTGATCTTTTTTAATGCAAACACATCCACCATTATTCGGATCAAATTGCGTATAAATATAAAAATTTTTACTCGGGTTCTTATATTGTTTTGTATGGGCAATCTTTTATTTTTTTTTTTTTGGAAAATTTTCAGAACCCGTTCTAAAATTTTCCATTTTTTAAAAAAGTCAATTTATCAAAAATCCGGACGCTTTTTTTTTTTTTTAAGTTTAGATGTTTGTCCATCCACACAAAAAAATTCAGAAACACGTTCGTCGTTTTTTTCGAGAAAATAGGATTTGAATTTTAAATTTCATAACAATTTTGTAATTTGCTTGTATTTTCTTGTTTTAACAGATCGTATGAGTAATATTTATGCAATTGATAATACTCATTCGCAACGTTAAAACAAGAAAATACAAGCAAATTACAAAATTGTTATGAAATTTAAAATTCAAATGCGATTTTCTCGAAAAAAACGACGAACGTGTTTCTGATTTTTTTTTGTGTGGATGGACAAACATTTAAACTTAAAAAAAAAAATTAAAAAAAAAAGTGGCTGGATTTTCGATAAATTGACTTTTTTAAAAAATGGAAAATTTCAGAACTGGTTCTGAAAATTTTTCAAAAAAAAAAAAATTTAATCGATAGCCCCAAAACTATATAAGAATGTAAATTTTTGAGATTGTTGTGCATTCCGTTTTAATGTGATAAATATTTAATCAAGGCAACTCGCCACAAATTTTACCATTTTTCCAATATTTGACCACGCCTCCTAAGCCCAGTTTTTGAAAGTTTAAAAAACCAAAAACGCAATTTTCTTAGTTCCATATAGAGCTATCCAAACAACCTATTCAGAAATTTACGGGACACATGTTTTTCTGTAGCGGGACATTTGGTGTGGAATGCCTCGTATGTATTTTGTGTTGTAATATTTTGTTGTTTGTACATTTTTTTTATTTTCTTCCGCTCCACGACGTTATCCATTCAAATGCTATTTTTCGACTGAATAATAGAAAGAAAGGCATGAAGAAAAGTACACAAAATTACCAATACTATTCTGAGTATTAAGAAATCAACCCTTTGTGTACACAAGAAAAAAAAATTCGCAGATAGCGTAAAACAAAAAAGGACCGCAAGTGGAGAAGAAAGAAAAAAGGATTAATTTTGCATATCTTCTCTTTACTGCATTTTGTTCCTTTTTATACCCTCCAACCACAGTATGGGGGTATACTCACTTTGTCATTCCGTGTGTAACGCATCGAAATATCGGTCTAGGACCCCATAAAGTATATATTTGATTGATCAGTGATCGATTCTAAGACATTCTAGCGATGTCCGTCCGTCCGTCTGTAGAGGACACGATACAGTCCAAAAAAAAAGGGCTAGACTTCCGAAGTTTGGCAAGAATATGTCTTATATTCCTAGGCAGGTTAAGTTCGGAAATGGGCAAAAGCGGACCAAGGGGAAAAAAGTTCCCCCTTGGAGAACTAAACCAACCCAAGAAAAACTGCATGTTTTGCAGTTTTTTTTTGTACTTTTGCTAAGCAAATGCAACATTCTTATCTCAGAAGAAGTCCAGAATCGCAAGATGAAGGTCCCCCTAACGTCTTCCACCAACCCCCCCCCCCCAAAAAAAAAAAGACGCCCCTGGATTTTGGTTTATATTGTTTTTTTTTACATTTTTGGGGGTTTAAAAGATTCGGCACAGCCGAATGTAACACTCTCACTTGTTTTATATATTTTTTTAAATTGAAATAAAACAAACTAGTTACAATAAAGCAGACAAATGAGTGTAATTCAATATTAAAAATAATAAACATATTCATAATCATCAAAGCGCAGTTTTAACATTAAAATAAAAAAAAAAAATAACTAACTGTATATTTTTTTAAATGCTCTTTTTAATTTCCAAATATTTTAATAATATTTCCTTTTTGTATTTCATTATAGTGCATTATTTTTCAAGAAAAGATAACTGAAATTTACTTACTAATATTGTAAAATTTACAAAATAATTATTAAGAGTTAGTACGAAATTTGTAAAAAAATCAACTGAACAAAGTATTAAAAAATCAGTAAAAAATTAATAGTTTTAACGCGAGTTTACTAAAACGAATTACTAAAAATTATTTTTTTAGTACAATTTAGTAAAAAAGTTGTAAAGTTGGGATACAAATAATTTTACAAACTTTTTTACTAACGTATTTTTTTGAGTGCATGTTAAGCATTTTTTGAATTTTATTCATAAGCCCGTCATAGAATATCAGATAGGTCTGAAATTTTGGACATATTTTCGGCTAATGAAGTGCATCATTACTAGCATATTTTAGTTGACGATAGCAAAATCTATTTATAATAGAAAGAGTTATTAATTAGTTATTCTATTTTTATTTCTATTTTTTTTTTCACAAAATATGTTAAATACTTCTTCTGAAGTTACTTTATATTTAACTATTTCATTTTTAATATTTAAAACTTCGAAATTTGAAAATCGTTTCTGAAGCATTGCACTTCGTAACCATGTTTTTATTCTAATATTTTTTTTATACACTCAAAATAATTCTACAGTAAAGGGTTTAGTAAGTGATGTTGTACAAAAAACTGCTAATTAGTTACTAATTTTAGTATCTTCTAGTACTAAATTTAGTAATTTTAACTGGTTTTGAATAATATTAGTAAAAAATTTTAGTATTGGTTACCAATTTCTGCACTAGGTCCTTTTGGACTAAAATTTTGTTAAATTTTTAGTATTAAATACCCACGTTTTTTTTGGGTGTAACTAATAGGAAGGATTATTGCTACGCACAGAAAAAAATAAAAAAATAAGTAAAAAATTTCTCAATTTTGCACCAGTAAACAATTTAATAGTATTGAGTAAACTTTTAATAAAAAATTATTAAATGCTTAATAAAAATTTTGAGTAAATTATTAATTCACACAATTAAAACTTAACTTACAATTTTTCAATATTTTTGAGTAACTTTTTAATTGTGTTAAGTAAAAATTTACGCAAAATGTATCAATTTATTTTTTTAAAAAGCCTCATATTTTTAAAAAAAAATGCTTTTTCAAACATTACCAAATTTACTTGTCGTGAAGACAAAGGAAAATTTTATAAAGATGATTTTAAACTTTCATATACATATACAAAAAACTATAAACTAAATGAGAAAAATTACTCAAATTTGTTTTAAAAATTTAAACAACTGATTACTCAAATTGTTTTTCTCAATATTATTTTCTGTGCTTGTAAAAGTTTGGATAAATATTTCTGTCAATTTTAGATTTTAGCATATCAAAGTTTAATTAATAAAAAAAAAAGGAAAATTGTCTGGGGTGGGCTAAATCGAGTCAGCCCCCTTTTTTATATGTAAATGTGTGTTTTTTTGGGTCTCATGTTTTGGCGGGTTATCGATATTCGACAAACTTCAAACTTTTTATCTGAGTATTCATGAATTAATGCGATACAAAAAAAATGTTGCTTGTTTTTAAATATTTTTTTTTTAATATTTTTTTATTTTTTTTTAAATTTTGTCCATTTTTGAAAAACCTTAATTTTTTACCCGCGATGCGCGAACAGTGACATAGACCGATTGTGATCATATTGGTTTTAAATATTTGTATTATCTTGTACCAACTTTTCCGCACTATTAATAGTTGATCTTAGCACTTTGTTATATTTCCCAAAAATATTTTGAAGGCGTACTGACTTAGCGCCCAAGTTCATGTCGCCCAATATAAAAAAGTCATTCCACCCAAAAAAAGTGTGTAAGTTGTTGTTGCAAAATTTTTTTGGACGATATAGCCATTATTTCTGGGTATTTTAACAATTTTCTTAAAATTAATATAAGTTTTCAAAAATGTCATATTACACAGAAAAAAATAAAAAAAAATATTTGAGTAAATTTTTAATACTATTGAGTAAAAAATTACTCAATTTTGCACCAGTAAACGATTTAATAGTATTGAGTAAATTTTTAATAAAAATTTATTAAACGTTTGAAAAAAAATTTGAGTAAATTTTTAATTGACACAATTAAAAATTTACTCAAAATTTATCTATTTTTTTTTTTTTAAGTTTAAAAAAGTTTTAAATTTTTTTACAAAAAAAAAAAAAAACAAAAAACTTGTTTTTTCAAACTTTACCAAACATATTTATGTCTCAAACACATAGGAAAATTTTATAAAGACGATTACAAACTTTCATATACATACACAAAAAACTATGAACTAAACGAGAATTAAAAAAACTATGAGAGTTTAAAAAAAAAAATAAAAAAACTATTAAATTTTTATTAAATTATTTACTTAAATTGTTTTTAAAATTTTTAAGTAAATTTTTAATTGCGTCAATTAAAAAATTACTATTTTTTTGTTTTTAAATTTAAACAAGTGATTACTCAAATTTGTTTTCTCCGTATTTTTTTCTGTGTACCCAAATATCAAAATGTTGAATTTATAAAATGTCATAGCACTCAAAAAAATAATCTTAAAACTCACCAATATGGTTTTTTTTTAACACAATATTTTAAAGTTTTTATGCGTAGACGGCCTTCGGCCGGGCTTAGGGATTACAAAATCCATTCATTAAACCCACCCTCATCGCATTTATCAAATTTGTTCTGCCTCAAAAGGGCCTGATAACCAAAATAGCTTTGGTTTGCAGAGAGGGTGGGTTTAATGCAGCGTTGCGCACACACATACTATAACATTTATGCTTGTGTGGGTAGTAGCAAGCGAAAAGTCAACAAATTTTCTCAAGCAACAGAATTTTATAGTGTGCATGTGTCGACAGCGCACAAGCAGCATTTTTTTGCCTATTCCCGCGGGAATAGGAATTACAAAAATGCGCATGACTGGTTTAATGCATGGAGTTACATACCTAAGCCCGGCCGAAGGCAGAAAACCTTTATTACAAAAAAAACAAATCATAGAATTCGTAATTTCGACATTTCGCCCAAAAAAAAATATTTTGGATTTTTTTACAATTTTGTTTTGGGAGAAATAACATTTTTAGATCTATATTTTGGGATATAAGTCGCAGCTTGGGCGATATGACATTTACGGTTTTGGGCGATAAGACCGCCTATTTTGAATGCATATGAATTCAAGAAGAATGATTGTAATTTGTATAACGTAAAATAAGTTGTATAAAAATGTTGACTAGAAAAATTTAATTTTAAGTAAAAAACATTTTTTAGTTATTTTTCTAAAAAAAAATTTTTTTGTGAGTGTAAATTTTTTTTGAGTGCACATTTTTTTTTAATTAGCAAGAAAAAATATTTTTAAAACATTTTTGTTGCCTACAACTGCTTTTAAAAGTTCAACAAATTTATTCGCGAAAAACCCAATCAAAATTCGTGGTAAATTTTCAGATTTTTTTGATATTTGAAAGATATCGAATTTTTAAAAATTGGTAGTTTGTTCCTTTACTCAAACTTCTTTTACTCATAACTTCTTCAATAATGGTCCAAATTTCAAATTTTTTATTTCAAAATTTTTGTTTTTTTGCGTACTTTAAAAAAAAAAATCCCAAAAAATTCTTAAAAGCGCTCTAGTATGCGATTTTTAAGTTTTAAAATTTAAATCTCATTTTTGAAATTGTTTGTACTCTTCGATTTTTTTGAAATTTTTTTGTGTAAAACTTCTATCGATTCTACAAATTTTTTGCCCAGGAGGATCGTGGGATAATAATGATTACTATTTTTTAAAATATTTTGAAAAAAATTTATTGTAATTTTCCAATCTTAAAATCATTTCTACTGCTCCAATGGTGCGTCATAGAGGGATCATTTATAAGACCGAACCCCATTAATTTTTACGTCTCAACATTTCTTTGGAACAAACTAATACCCTGTCTCCAATTTCTAAGGGGGCTCCCACACAAAACGACATTTTTTTAAATTTGCTCCAACCATTCTAACTGCCCTAATAGTGCCCTTAGAGCAACAAAATGTATGACCGACCCACAATATTTTTTTAATCCAAACATTTTCTCTGAACACACCTACCCTCTATCTTTAACTGTTAAGGCGGTAACCATACATTTTTTTTTTTATTTTTTGTAAATTTGTTTTATTTAATCAGCTTTTACCGGTCCAATGGTGCGTCCGAGAGGGGTCATTAGTGAGACCGACTCCCATTTATTTTTACCCTACAACATTTTTTTAAAAAATACCTACGCCCTATCTCCACTCCCTAAGTAGGCTTCCATTCATTACATTTTATAAAATTTGCTGCAACTGTTATTTGTATGGGAGCCTACTTAGGGAGTTTAGATAGGGCGTAGGTATGTTTTAAAAAATGTTGTAGGGTAAAAATAAATGGGGGCCGGTCTCAAATTTACAAAAATTTACAAAAAATAAAAAAAATGGGGACCGCCTTAACAGTTAAAGATAAAGGGTAGTTGTGTTCAGAGAAAATGTTTGGAAAATATTGTGGGTCAGTCATACATTTTGTTGCTCTAAGGGCTCTATAAGGGCAGTTAGAGCGGTTGGAGCAAATTTTAAAATAGGTCGTTTTGTGTGGGAGCCCCCTTAGAAATTGGAGATAGGGTATTAGTTTGTTCCAAAGAAATGTTAAGACGTAAAAATTAATGGGGGTCGGTTTTATAAAAGACCCCTCTATGACGCACCATCGGAGCAGTAGAAATGATTTTAAGATTGGGAAATTACAATAATTTTTTTTCAACAAATTTAAAAAATAGTAATAATCGTTATCCCACGATCCTCCTGGGCAAAAAATTTGTAGAATCGATAGAAGTTTTACACAAAAAAATTTCAAATAAATCGAAGAGTACAAACAATTTCAAAAATGAGATTTAAATTTTAAAACTTAAAAATCGCATACTAGAGCGCTTTTAAGAATTTTTTGGGATTTTTTTTTTTAAAGTACGCAAAAAAACAAAAATTTTTAAATAAAAAATTTGAAATTTGGACATAGGTCTTTGCACTTTATAGGGCAGAAATTTTTAGAAAAGAACACGATATTCTTTATAATGGTTGACATTTTTAGAAAAGAACACAAAAACATTATTTTTGGGGCGAAATGCAAAAAAAAGGCACATTTTTTGCCAGAAAAGAAAACACCATTAGAAAATATTTGCGATAAAAAAATGTTCCTTGAAAAAAACTTAGAAAGAATTTAAAAGATGGAGTCCTATGAAATTTTATATATAATTCGTGATAAAAAAATGGTGCTTGGAAAAAACTTAGAAAAATAAAAAAATATGAAGTCTTATGAAATTTTATATAAAACACTTTGAAAATATTTGCGATAAAAATATGTTCTTGGAAAAAACTTAAAAAAATTAAAGAATAATGGAGGCATATAAAATTTTATATAAAACACTTTGAAATTTGCAATTATGCATGGGACCAGATGTTATGACATATACAGTCAAACTCGGTTATAACGAACTCGGTTATTACGAACTCGGTTATAACGAATTCTCGGTTATAACGTACTAACTCTAAAGTCCCGACGTTTTGGCATCAATTTTCACACAAAATACTTCTTTTATAACGAACTCGGTTATAACGAATCCTCGGTTAAAACGAACTGCTTATTATGGTCCCACGAACACAATTTCATGTGTATTTACCTTTTTATAACGAACTTCCATAAATATTTTTAAATGAGTGGCAATAATGTTTATCAAACTAACAAAAGGTTGCAATTTGTTGATTTATATTATAATTTTGATAAAATGTATTAATATTTTTAATGATTTCTTCTCAATAAGTAGTTTATATACGTTATAACCGGGTTCGACTGTAGTTATGTATGGCGATATCTTAAAAAAAATTACACATCAAAATTTATTATATAAATTTATCTCGCAAGACATAGTGTCACACATGATCATATATGAAATAATAGGCATGTTTTTCTTAATCCATATTTTTAGTTCATGTTACACAAACCAGACGGCGCTGGTTTATATTCTGTTGACTACGTAAATGTATACGACCTTTAACACACCCTTCATTTAAACACACATATTAATGTCACTATTAAGTTGTTGTTACTGGAAATTTTATTTATATTTTACACAAAAAAACTTTAAAATTAATAATAACATTTATACAAAAATTTATATCACTTTTTTTAACAAAAAAATAATAAACTTGTTAAAATTTCCCGTACGGTGTTAGACAGCGTCATATGTTTTTTTGTTTGTTTTCTTTATTCTCTCTCATTCTTAGTTCTAAATTAAGTACTAAACATGCTGCGTTGTAAACTTTAGTAGCAAATTCATTAGTGTTGACAACAACCCTTATAAATCGAAAATTAATCCAACTGCCAAGGTGGATTTATTTTGTTCGCTAAATCTTAATCCAAACACGCAAAAAACACACTAAATATGACTATATTAAAATATATAAGATCATATTAAATTATTTTACTCGAAAAGTTTAAAATAGTGTCATTCAAATGGCTATAAATCGGAAAGTAAAAGAGATAAAGACTACTTTAAGCATTTTTAGGTATTTACTAATGCTTTAAAAAAAATTAAAATTTCATAAAAACCGGATAACAAACAACAAATTGGCAAACAACTGTGCAGTATTAATCGGATTAGCCAGAGTTCACTGTATTTAGCTTACTCTAAGGAGGTTCCTGTTTTATGATCTAAACGTCTAGTAAGAATCAACAAAGAACAAGCAAACTTACATAAATATTGTCGAAATTTTATTAGTTTTCTGGTTGTTGCAGTTGCTGTACCGCAACCCCAATGAATTATTAAGTGTTTATAACCGTACGCTCTTGTACAGCCCACAAAGAACTTCACATCGGGTAACCTTTTAAATGGAAAACAATAAAAACCAAAAAACCATAAAATAATTTTAATACACACACACAAACTATTAATACTGCATCAAAAAAAAAAACGCAACAACTGAAACTCTTGACTTTCTCACCCCTTAGTGCAAAGCAAACAAATTATGAAATCATAATTTTTTTTGTTTTGTTGGTATTCTCTCCTCATTTCAATGTTGCCATAAGTTGAAACTGTGAAGGTGCTAGATCAGAAAAAATGGGTGCTAGATTGGTCTGCAGCTATAAAAACTGGTGCTAGATTTTTTTTTTATATTTTACTGGCTGCGGTTTCCATGCAAATTTATTTTTGTAGATAATCTTAAATAAAATCTTTTTTTAAACGTATAAAATTCACAAAAATCCAATTTTTGTAAAAATATTGTACTTTATCAGGATTGTCGTATTTGCCTTGGCGTATTTTCACTCCATACAGAATGTTTTTAAAATTTTTGTGTTTGTAAAAGCTTTTTGGTAAATTCGAATAATGCTAACCAATCATAATCACCATTTTATTTTAAAGATACATCCCGTGTAAAAAAATAATTATATCAAAACATACATATCTTCTTTTATAAAAACATATATGAGGCATTCCACACCAAATGTTCAGCAAAAAAAAGTGATGTCGTGTCAATATGAAATCAATTGCAGAGTATACTATTAAATAACACAAATAAAATTTCAGTTTTAAGGGTTCAAGTTAAAAAAATCCAGAAGAAAAATTGAATTTCTAAAAATTATAGACATTTCTGGTATTTCCTATACCGGTTTCAAACACCCCAGTTGGTGTCATCTTCAGTGGGATTTTAAATGTCGGTTTGTCTTGTTAATGAAAACTGTTTTTTCAAAAAGTGGGCTTTGTAGGCATGGTCAAATATTGAAAATATCTGAATTTTTTGCCTTAGCACCTTTATTTAAATATTTATGCAAAATTAGTGAAACACAGTGAAGCCTTTAAAATAAAAGTTTTTTTATAGATTTTTGTATGGGCTATCGATTAAAAAAATAAAAATTGTGAAAATTTTCAGAAGAAGTTCTGAATTTTTTAAATTTAAACTTAAACTTTATTTATCAAAAAACATGCCACAATTTTATTTCTTTTTTAAATGTTCAAAAATTAGTTAAGGTGTATATCTATCTGTTCTGAAATTTTCAGAGATGTTTTTTCCTTGTTTTCGAGAAAAAAAATGTTGAACATTGCACTATATATAATTTACAATAATGAGGTATATTACGTATGCGAATGAGTAATATTAACTCTTAAAAAACATTTAAAATAGAGATGTTTTCATGGGTGAGTTTTTTTTGACGATCACGCACGCTCACGAAGGAAAATTTTTAATCACGCATGATTTTTCATTTTCCTCACGTTCACGTACGCTCACGTGAGAAGAAAAAAATGTTGTCACGGGTGCGATACTCACGTGAGCGTGACTGAGCGTGAGCAAAATAAATGAGCGTGCGTGATTAAAATAATTTCCTTGGTGAGAGTGCGTGATGGTAAAAAAAACTTACCAACGATCACGTCTCTATTTTAAATGTTTTTTAAGAGTTAATATTACTCATTCGCATACGTAATATACCCCATTATTGTAAATTATAAGCATAGTGCAATGTTCAACTGTTTATTTCTCGAAAACAGGGCAAAATACCTCTCTGAAAATTTCAGAACAGATAGATATACACCTTAACTATTTTTTTAACATGTAAAAAAAAAAAAACAAAATTGTGGCATGTTTTTTGATATAAAAAGTTTAAATTTAAATTTAAAATATTCAGAACTTCTTCTGAAAATTTTCCAATTTTTATTTTTTTAATCGATAGCCCATACAAAAATCTATAAAAAACTTTTATTTTAAAGACATCACTGTGTTTCATAAATATTGAAATAAAGATACTTAAGCAAAAAATTCTGAAATTTTCAATTTTGTGGAATGCCTCATGAGTCATTCCACACCAACTGTTCCACTACAGAAAAACCATGGTGGTTTCAATAGGATATCATTTGCAAAGTATTCGCCCTTAGGGCACTATTAAATAACAAAAATAAAATTCAAGATTTTTCAAAAAGTGGGCCTTGGAGACATGGTCAAATATTGAAAATATCAAACTTTTTTGCCTGAGTACCTTTACTTCAATATTTATGCAAATTAAATGAAACACAGTAAAGTCTTTAAGACAAAAGTTTTTTATAGATTTTTGTATGGGCTATCGATTAAAAAAATAAAAATTGGAAAATTTTCTGAAGAAGTTCTGAATTTTTCAAATTTAAACTTAAACTTTATTTATCAAAAAACATGCCGCAATTTTATTTTTTTTTAATTTTTAAAAAAAAAGTTAAAGTGCTTTTCTATCTGTTCTGAAATTTTTAGAGATGAGTTTTGCCTTATTTTTGAGAAATCAAATGTCAAAGATTGATATACGCTAATTTTAAACAATAATGGTGTATAAAACGTGTGCGTATGAGTAATAAAAATACTTAAAAAATATTTTAAGAGGCGATGGGAGCGTGGGTGAGTTTTTATTTACGATCACGCACGCTAATGAAAGAAAAAAAATTATTCAAGCACGATATTTTATTTTACTCAACATAACCTAAAAATACAAAATGCTTTAATTCGGCTTCTGGTTGACATATGTGAAAATAATTGAACACCAAATGGTATTTAAACATGTACGAACATAATTTTTGACAAAAAAAAAAAAAAAATCGCGGATTTTTTTTAACAAAAATTTTTTTTCGCGGACATTTTTTTCAAATTTTTTTTTTTTTTAGTAATTTCCTTTTAAAATAAAGTTTTTTGTGGGAGGTATCACTACATTCGGCAAAGCCGAATTTAACTTTTTTACTTGGTTTTTTTTTCAGTTTGGGAAATATATTGATATAACTCAATCTAGCAATATTAAATTTTTGAAGCTCAAACATAATTTTTTATAAAGTTTGGTAAAAAATTAGAATTATTGAGAAAAGTGATTTGGTGTTCCGCCTGGCAGGGACAGGCTATTCGACTAGTATTTAAACAAATTTGCTAAAAAAATTCAACCATTTTGAACAAGGTGCCAATTCTAAAATTTGGGTGCTACATCACTTGGGCGGGTGCTAGATCTAGCACCCAAAGTGCTAACATGGCAAGCCTGCCTCACATACACACGCACAATTAAAAAAATAATAATGCAAGTATTAATTCGTTCAAACATATAGTTGTTGGTAATTGTTGTTTATTAAAAAATAAAAAAAATAAAAAACTGAATGGATGGATGGATGAATGAATAAATAAAATAAAAAAAATATTTTTTTATGTTTGTATAGAATTATGAAATTTGGTTGAGTATAATGTATGGATGGATGAATTTAAGGATAATTGTTTCATAAGTATATTTAATGGGTAGCGGCGGTTAGATGTGCTAAATATTTTAACCCTAAGGGCTTATATCAACAAATGGCTCACAATGTACTTCACACAATGTTGGTAAAGGATTAAATACCATAATGATCTTGGTTGTTATTTTTTTTTTATATCGTCCAAATTGAAAAGACTGACCTACACTAAAACTAAAATAAGTCTGTCGATAAACTGGGTTTATTAGTTCATATTATCCAGGGGCGTATCCAGGATTTTATTTCGCAGGGGGCCCAACATTTTTTATTTGTTTTGTTTACATATCTTCTCTCCCGCCGTCTTTCCCTTGAAACAAAATGTAACTGTTTAGGAGAAACAAAATTCTGATAATTTTTTTTTCAAAAATTTTAATTTTTTTAAGATATGTACGTACTTAAGACATTTTTTTATAGAAAAAGTGCCAGATTCTAAGACATTTTTTCTACAGAAAAGTCGCAGATTTTCTGAAATTTTTTCATTAGAAAAAGTCTCAGATTCGAAGACATTTTGCAGAAGCTTGAGACATTTTTCCTATAGAATAAATCACAAGCCTCAGATTCTGCAAAAAATTTTCCTATGAAAAAAGTATCAGATTCTGAGAAATTTTTTCTATAGAAAAATTCTCAGATTCTGAGACATTTTTTCTATAGGAAAAGTCTCAGATTCTGAAACATTTTTCAAGTAGAAATAGTCTTAGATTCTAAGATATTTATCATATAGAAACAGTATCAGATTCTGAGACATTTTTTCGTTAGAAAAAGTATCAGATTTTGAAAAAAAAAAAAAAAATTTATAGAAAAAGTCTCAGATTTTTCCCATGGAAAAAGTCTTAGATTCTGAGACATTTTTCCTTTAGAAAAAGTATCAGGTTCTGAGACATTTATTCTATAGAAAAAGTCTTAGATTTTGAGACATTTTGCCTATAAAAAAGTTTAGATTCCAAGATATTTTCCAAATAGAAAAAGTCTTAGATTCTGAGACATTTTTCCTATTGAAAAAGTTTCAGATTCTGATACATTTTTCCTATCGAAAAAATATTTTTTTTTTCTGTAGAAAAAGTCTTAGATTCTAATACATTCCTATTCCCATAAAAAGTATCAGATTCTTATACAATTTTCCTAACGAAAAACCATCAGGTTCTAAAGAAAAAGTATCAGATTCCCAAAAATTGTTCATATTAAAAAAGTCTCATATTCTGAGTTTTTTAAAAAAAGCTCAGATTCTAAGCCATTTTTCCTAAAGAAAAATTCAAAGATTCTGAGACATTTTTCCTATTGAAAAATTTTCTGATTCTGACACATTTTTCCTACAGAAAAATTCTCATATTCTGAGACATTTTTCATATAGAAAAATTCTCACATTCTAAGACATTTTTTCTATAGAAAAATTCCAGATTCTGAGACATTTTTTCTTTAAAAAATTTCAAGATTCTAAAACATTTTTCTTATTACAAAAATTCTCAGATTATGAGACATTTGTCGCAGATTCCGAGACATTTTTTTTTATAGAAAATTTCTCAGATTCTAAGACATTTTTCATATAGAAAAATTCTCAGATTGTGAGACATTTTTGCTATGAAAAAAGTTTTAGAATTTTAGGCATTTTTCCTAAGAAAAAGTCTCAGATTCTAAGACATTTTAAAATAAAAAAAGTTTTAGATAGCATAGGTGTCTGATTTTAAGATATTTTTTTTTCCAAAAAAGGCCTCTGATTCTAAGATATTTTTATATAGAAAAAATCTCTGATTCTGAGACTTTTCCTAAAGAAAAATCTTAGATTCTGAGTAAAAGTCTAATTTTTTGAGACATTATATACATAGATACCGGGCGATTTTATTTTGTGTGGGGGGAAAGGGGTCGTTTAAGAGCGATAGGTGTTATGTGGATAATACAGAAATGATTCAGGCTGTTAATGTGAATATCGTTCGAGCCATTTGTCAGAAAGAGCCGGAAACCTTGAAAAAGGAAAACTGCACTCAAAAAAGTATGTCGGTAAAATCAACTATACAAGGCAGTTGTTTTGACTACATTTTGTTGTAGAAAAAGCGTCCACTACATATTACGGTAAAAACAACTGAACATGTTGTTGAAATTTTCTTCAAAAACCAAAATATTTACAATGCAAAAAAAAACTTATGTTTGTTACTTGTATCATGTGTTGTAGTGTTTAAATTTTTCAATCCAAAAGGGGGGCCGGGCCCCCTTCCCCACCCTGAATACGTCCATGGTGTTACGAGAAGTGAAAAAGTAATTTTGTATTAAATTTACACGTGATTATAAGTGAGTGTAAGTAGATAAAATATGCTCGTCAGTGAGCCCATCTCTAGTTTAAACTTATGCATTTTTTTATAAAATATTTTTTTTTATGTTATTCTAATGCATTATGCATCCAATTAAAAATAATGCATTATTTCAAACTTTAAAATAATACATAATGTAACAAAATATAAGTCAACCATGATTTAATGTTTAGAAATAATAAATATGAAATACATTTTTTCCAATAATCATGCATTACGTAATATATACATTACCTGGTAATGTGTTATATAATCACCACCCATTACCAAAGTTTTGCTGGGTTAGAAAGCTTGTTGCTACCTTATGCCAAAGTACGGGCATTCAAAAAATTTCGGTTAAAACACGACCTGGAAGGAATATCGTCAAAAAAAAAAAATATATTTTTGGCAATTTCGTTCCTTGTGTGCGTATTAAAAACATTGCGTTTGCTGTGTGTCTTTTTTTTTTTTTTTTACATTCCCTAACATGAGAAGAAAAATATGATTGAACTAGAGATGCGCGCGTGACACGAATTGTTCGTGATTCACGTGATTCACGCGTGAATCACGCGTGATCGTGAGTGAGATTTATTTTTACTCACGTGATCGTGAGTGCGCGTGATCAGAAAAAATTGTTTCGTGCGTGAGCGTGCGTGAGTAATTTTTTTTCGTGAGTTTGCGTGATTATTTTGTGCTGTTTGAAACAGAAAAAAAGTTTAAAAAAATCGTCATTATATTGAATTAAGAGGGTAATTAATACAAAATTGTGATTTAAATAAATTTTTATTATTGTTTTAAGGAAAATCAATACTTTAAAAAAAAAAAATATTAATTACAATTTCGTGAGTCTGTGTGAGCGTGATTATTTCGTGAGCGTGAGAAAAATTTTAGTTACTCACGTGAGCGTGCGTGAACGTGAGCTGAAAAAATAATTTCGTGCGTGATCGTGCGTGAGCAATATTTTTATTTCGTGAGCGTGAGCGTGCGTGAGTCAAAATTCACTCACGCGCCCATCTCTAGATTGAACGAACACACAGCAACTGTTAAAATGTTAGTTAATGTGTGTATAACAGAAAAGAACGATATTGCAAGTAGCAGTGATTTAAGATATTTGATAACTGCAGTTACCAGTGATTTTTGAATCACGGTGATTAAATCATCGGTATGAAAATATCGCTCATCTCTAGTAATAACTACAATAAATAACATGAAGATTGAAGTGTTCTTTTTCATTTTATGCCATATTTTACGAATCCTTGGGCGGATGTTTACCAAATTTATTTTTTTTCTTGATCTTATCGATCTAAACAAGTGTTCCAAATTTCAACGCTCTAACTTAACTCCTTTTATTTTTGGCCACTCTTTACATTAAGTCGCAACACTGTGCGGTGTAGTCGGGTTTCTACACTCTATAGAAATCCTACAGTATTCCTTACTAAAAAGTATGTTGTATTTATTAACACGTTAGTATTAAAGGGCCCTTTAACGCGTTAGTAAATTTTTACTAAAGCGGTAAAAAAATTAGAAAATTTTTAGTTCTACAGAAAACTTTAGTAAAATTCAATTTATAACCGAGACGGTAATAAACATTTTTTTATAAAATGTTGGTATTGAAGTAAAATAAATTTTAAAATGCAATTTAAAAAAATTAAAAATGTTATTTTTATTTAATAAAAAACACAAATCAATATCAATTTGAATACAAAATTCACTTATAGAACACAATCACTTTAATGTTAATAATTTTAGGAGTTTTGTGTTTGCTTATTGCTTTGAGTTCGTCAAATATTAGGTACCACTGTCTGAAAAAAGTTAAAAATATGTAAGCAAAACTATGTGAATTGATTAAGGTAAAATGTGGAAGACTTACTTTTGTTGAAAAAAAATATTTATGACTGCTATAAAATAAAAGATTTTGTGATCGCACTGCATTTGTTTTGTTGTAGACATAGAAATCAACGACGGTAGAGGCCGCCGCGCTTATAAGGATACCAAAAAGTTGTGGAAGGTGGCCAAATTCTGGCTGCCAAATTTGGCTTCCAAATTTCGTGGAGAGAAAATCAGCGCTTTCCACGTAAAATGTTGGGCAGAATGGTACGAAATACCCGCTACTACTTAAAAAAGCTCTTTTTTTAGAAAAATTAAAAAAAAAACGTCAGAAAAATATCAGAAACAATTAAAAATTAAAAAAAAATAATAATAAAATAAAAAAAAAAAAAAAATATTTTTGAAAAAAAATTGATTTCAAATAAAATAAATACAACAAAATTCGGATTTTGTTGTTTTTATTATTTTTTCATAATAACGGTGTTTTTTTATATAAAAAACAAAAAAAAATTGAAAAAAACTGAAAAATGTACTAAATATTAAAAAAATGTACTAAATGTTCACACGGTAGGGTCCAACATTTTACGTGGTAAGCGTTGATTTGCTCTCCACGAAATTTGGAAGCCAAATTTGGCAGCCAGAATTTGGCCACCTTCCACGACTTTTTGGTATCCTTATAAGCGCGGCGGCCTCTACCGTCCTTGATAGAAATATGTTAAAGATTTTTGTATTTTTACCTGTAACGAGTAAATATGTGAAAAGGGTTTATTTTTGTGGAAAAAAAACAAAGTCTTATTATTTTTGTATTGTAAATATATGTAGATGTATTTATACAACTTATTGTACGCACCAGTTTTGAGAAAAATCCAAACAAAGAATTGCGTCAGCAGTTTTTTGTTTGGATTTAGCGGGAGAAAATTGGTTTTAGCAGGAACAGTGTTTTAGTGGGAAAATCTAGCGCTTTTTGTTTGGATTTAGTTGGAAAAATTTTGAGGTTTTTTCCAATTTTTCTTTTTTTTTCAATCGAAAACGCCAAGTTTTTCGAATTTTAGCGCTTTTTTGTAACTTAGCGGGAGAATTTTATATTTTCCCACTAAATTTTTTTCGGCGGTTTCTTGCGCGTTTTTAGTGAAAAGTCAATTTTAGTAGAAAAAATAATTTGGAGGTTTTTTTTTTAATTTTTCTTTTTTGTCAATCAAAAATGGCAATCGAGTTTCAGCACTTTTTTTTCGATATTTAGCGGGAGAATCTTAAATTTTCCCGCTAAATTTATTTTTGGCGGTTTCTAGCGCTTTTTTAGTGAAATTTAGAGGTTTTTGGTAAAAAATAGTTGGCAACAGTGCTTTTTTTGCATTTTGCCCCAAAAATTATGTTTTTGTGTTCTTTTCTAAAAAAAATGTCAAGCCTTTTAAGGAATATCATGTTTTTTCTAAAAATGTCTGCCCTATAAAGTAGAGATGGGCACATGAGTAGATTAGAGCGTGATTCACGCGTGATCACGCGTGAATGTGACTGATTTCAATTTTACTCACGTGATTGTGAGTGTGAGTGGAGAAAAAAATTGCGTGAGTGAGTGTGCGTGAGTAAGATTTTTGCGTGAGTGAGTGTGCGTGAGTCGATTTTTTTGCTTGAGTTTGCGTGATTTATTTTCTTTTCTTATTTCCTTTTGTACCAAAAAAAGCAACAAAAAATTGTAAAATATGGCTCAATTTAATATTTTGTCCTGAAAAAAGCAAAAAAAATGTAAAATTTCACTGAACTTTGCTGAAAATGTTGAAAGATTTTTGAAATTTTTGTTTTTGATTTTTTTTTTTTTTTGTATAAATAAGTATTTCGTGAGCGTGAGTCAACGTGAGTGTGAGTGAAGCTTGCGTGAGTGCACATGAGTGTGAGTTGTATTAAATTTACTCACGTGAATGTGAGTGAGTGTGAGTAGAAAAAATATGCTCGTGAGTGAGTGTGCGTGATTCAAAAATTCCTGTCGTAAGCGTGAGTCAAAAATCACTCACGCGCCCATCTCTACTATAAAGTGCAAAAAACTTGCACTTTTTACCCCGTAAAAAATCACGAGGTTGAAATTGCCTTATACATATAACAGCTGACTTTTTCTGTGTTATTTTCTCAAAAAAAAAAAAAAAAAAGTAAAAAAAAAGTTAAAATTCTTCATTAGGAAAACTTAAACAAACAAAATTCGGATGGTATGCATTTTGTAAGTCTTGCGACATTCTAAATTGACCAGCAAGGAAAGAAACTATCTCACTTTGAGTTATATTATATAACTTAATAATTATTTTTGTAAATAATTCAATTATAATTAATTCTTTGTGCATTAATCTATTTTGAATGAATTGATTTTACTTAATTCATTTTGAATGGGTTCATTTTTGAAATAAATTATTTTAAAAATTACATTAAAAATGGTTTACAGTACCCGAGTAAAAAAATTGATATGACACAATATATAATTTAATATGGGTTCGTGTTTTTATACCCTCCACTCTAGTGATAGAGGGTATATATAAGTTTGTCATTCCGTTTGTAACACATCGAAATATTGGTCTAGGACCCCATAAAGTATATATATTCATGATCCTTGATCGATTTTAAGTCGATCTAGCGATGTCCGTCCGTCCGTCCGTCCGTCTGTCTGTCTGTCCGTTGAAAACACGCTAACTTTTGAAAGACTTTACGGAGGCTCCTGAAGTTTGACATATATGTTCTTCATTTACCGGGTCAGGTTGGTATTGCAATCCAGCGAAATCGGTCCAGTGGTTCAAAAGTTATGAGCAAAATAGTAAATTTCGGGAAGGGTATTTTTCGAATTTACAAGATTAAAACCACTATAACTTTCGAAATACAATTCTGAGGGGACTGAAGCTTAGCATATATATTTGTTGTTCCCCAAGGCTGTTTGGTTTTGAATTTCAGCAAAATCGGTTCAGTGGTTCAAAAGTTATAAGCAATGCACTGAATTTCAGATTTGTTTCACCTTAAACTGTTGAAAACTCGTTAAACAAGTTTTAAAGCATGGTGAAATACCAGTTTTGTAAAACTTGTTGTTGTTTGTTTTCTTGTCGTGGGGTGCAGTTTAGTTGTTAGACAAGTAAATATTTGTTATTGTTAGTGTAACGTTATGTAACGGGAAAAAATCAAATAAAGTATGTGTATGATTGAATGTTAATTTGTTTTTGGTTTTTAAAGAAAAGGATGGTAATATAAAAAGAGGAAAGTATGTGAAATAGTTTTTTTTTGTATTACATATATGTAGGTATAAAACAACAAAAATATTTTACAAAGTAATTTGTTACTCAAAGAATTTGTACACTAAAAAAATTTACACTCAAAAAATAATTTACACTCAAAAAAAAATGTTACACTCAAAAAAAAAAATTTACACATTATTATTTTTTTGAATGAAATGGCAGACTCAAAAAAATGTTGACAGTAAAAAAAATTGTACACTCAAAAAAATTTGATTGATTAAAAGAAAGTTTGACTCAAAATAATATACATATTTCTAATAAAAAATTTGTAATGCAATTTTTTAAAATTTTTTTTAGAAAATTACTATCAGATAACATTGTGGAGGGTATTCATAAATTCGACCAAGTCGAATTAAATTTTTCTACTTGTTTTTTGATATAATCTGATTCGAAAAATGGTTTCATAAGATTTGATCGAATAATATCTAATAATATCAGTTTATATAACTTTATATCGACTTTGATACGAGTTTTGGTCTAATCCAATGATATAAAATTATATCCAATTATATTAAAATTTATACAATTATATAAACCGGATGTTTTTGTTTAGTTTTTAATAAAAAGTTGAAAAATTAAAATAATAAAAATAATTTGTTCTTGAAAAAAACTTAGAAAAATTTCAAAAAATGGAGTCATGTTAAATTTTATATAAAACACTTAGAAAATATTTTCAAAAAAATTTGTTCTTCCCGAGTAAAAAAGATTATATATAATTTTACTTATTTTTATATAAACATATATTATTTCATAAATTTATACGTAAATTGTTTTGCTATCATATAAGATTATATATATTTACACTTCGTATCTTTTTCTTATATAAAATTATATAAAAGAAAATGTTAAGTTATACATAATAACATATGATTAGAGTGAGTTTATATAATTACATATGAAATATAAAAATTTGTCTGTTTGTTTTATATAATTTCCCGAGTAAAAATTTTTATATGGTGCAATATATAATGATATATAACACAATATATATTTATACGCAATTTAATCCGAATAATGGTGGATGTTTTTGCATTAAAAAAGATCAACGTGTATAAAATATGATTTGATTTCATCCGAGTTTTGACCAGACATTGCCATATATTGGTGGATCTAATTAGATCTAATTGCATAAAAACATATAAAATCTTGGTGTTTTTTTGGTTTGAATGAGATACACCACAGGTCAACGATACATTCACCAAACATATAATTTTCTAAACAAGAAAATTGTTTGGGTACGCTTCGAACCAGATAGGTGATATACATAACCCTAACAAGAAAATGTTTAGGAACATTTAAAAAGTTTCTTATACTTTGCCTTAAAAACTTAGAAAATTTTTGGTTAATTGGAAACATTTAAAGTTATATATGAAACAGAAGAAGATATATATTATTTTATATTAAATTATACAGAAAAACAAATTTTGTATTGACCCTCATATTATTTCATACAGTTATATTAATCGTACACCTTCTAGTCCGAATCATGATTAAATTATATATTACTACATATGACTGCATTAAAAAAATTTAGAAAATATCTCACGGATGTATAATCATACATAATTTATTATGTTTGTATCAAGTTATATATTGTAATATATGTTTATTTTTACTCGGGTTAATATAACAAAATATTTGAAGACATTTTATATAAAACTTTATGCAACTTTTTTCTGAATCATATGTAATCTTATATGAATAAAATTAAAAAAGAAAATCTAAGTCCTTTATATTTAATTTGATATAACTTTTGAAAATTTTTCTAAGTCCAGAAAAAAATTTTTTTTTGAAGTTCCAAAACTAAACCTTACCCGAGTAAAAAAGATCATATATAATTATATATAGTTTTATATATGGGGCATTCCATGCCAAATCACTCACTTTTAGGCCCGACCCCCTTCGATTAATTTTATTTTTGGATATGTTTTAGTACGTATTAAATGCAACTTGCAGCCAAATTTTCAGCCTTTTATACCAAGGTGGTGTTGAGTAATCAATTTTTCAAAATGGCGATTTTTTCCAAAAAATTAAAAAATTTAAATTTTTAATCAATTTTGACCAGTAAAAAATATAGATATTTTAAAAAAAGTTGGACAACGTTTTGTTGGTATTTAAATGTAGTTTTAGAAAAAAAATGTGAAAAAATTATTCGAAGTAATTATCACTTATTTTTTGACGTTTAAAAATTAAAATCGACTTTTTGAAAAAGTCCGAAACCTTCGATTTTTTTGTAAAAAACTATAAGAATTCTACTCTAAATTATGCAACTTTTAAGCCATAACTCGAGATGTGATCACAATTCTTTCTATTTTTTTTTTTAATTTTTAAAATTGCACCTTTTATGTTTTGGCTCTGATTTATTTTATATGGAGCTCCAAAAAAAAAAAAAATGGTAGATACTGACCCTAACTTACCCTAAATATATTCATTTGGAGGTAAATATACGTCTCACAAAAATTTGGGACGATCGGACATGTGTAAGGCGCTTAGCATGGTCCTTGAAGTTTAAAAAACGGATTACAAGGAAAAATATGAATTTTTTTCTGTTTTCGCAATTTCTTTGGTATTTTAAGTTAAGTTTTAATTCAAGTGATTACAGAATTATGATGTGGAGTAAAATGCCTTTCTAATAAGGTACTAAAAACTAAAATCGGTTGAAAATCAGCCAAGTTATTACAACTTCCCCAGGCATCTAGCGTGTGCCATACAACTTGATTAAAAAATACGAGGCCCTTTTTTTAAATTTATTGAAATTTTCTACTGTAATAACATTTTTTCATTATTCATGTTTCAGTGTAATTTTTTTTTGACTTTTCCAAATTTTAAAACAAAAAAAAAAATTTTTTTTTTAAAATAGAGATTTCAAAAGGGTGTGGAAAATGCAGGCATTTTTAGCACTAATTTAAAAAATGTTAGCAAAACACAATATGAAAAATACTTGTCATCTAATAACATTTGAACTTGAAGAATAAAAAAATGTTATTACAGTAGAAAATTTCAATGAATTTCAAAAATCGGATTGTATTGATTAATCAAGTTGTCTGCCACACGTTAGATGCCTGGGGAAGTTGTAATAACTTGGCTGATTTTAAACCGATTTCGGTTTTTATGACCTTAATAGAGAGACATTTTACTCTACATTTCAATTCTGTAACCATTTGAATTCAAAATTAATTTAAAATACCAAAAAAATTAAGAAAACAGAAAAAAATGCATATTTTCCCTTGTAATCCGATTTTCAAACTTCAAAGCCGATGCGGCACGCCTTACCCATGTCCGATCATCCTAAAATTTTCTGAGACGTATTTTTACACCCAAGTTAATATATCTAGGGGAAGTTACGGTCAATATTTACCAAATTATTTTTTTTGGAGCACCATATAAAATAAACCAGAGTCAAAAAAAAAAAAGTGCAATTTTCAAAATTTGAATAAAAATAGAACGAATTACGATCACATCTCGAATTATGACTTAAAAGTTGCGTAATTTAGAGTAGAATTTTTTGACATTTTTAAAAAAAAATCGAAGGTTTCGGACTTTTTCAAAAAGTTGATTTTAATTTTTATACGATAAAAAACAAGTGATAATTACTTCGAATAATTTTTCATATTTTTTTTCTAAAACTACATTTAACTACCAACAAAATGTTGTCCATCTTTTTTTAATATATCTATATTTTTTACTGGTCAAAATTGATTGAAAATTTAAATTTTTTCATTTTTTGGAAAAAATCGCCATTTTGAAAAATTGATTACTCAACACCACCTTGGTATAAAAAGCTGAAAATTTGGCTGCAAGTTGCATTTAATACGTACTAAAACATATCCAAAAATAAAATTAATCGAAGGGGGTCGGGCCTAAAAGTGAGTGATTTGGCATGGAATGCCCCATATACATATATTATTTTGTAAAACTATATGTATTTTTTGTTGCATCATATGTGATTTTATATATTTGCACTTCTAATTTGTTTCTTATATAAAATTATATAACAGAAAATATTGACTTTTATATAATAACATATGATTTAAAGTTCGTTTATATAATTACATATGAACTTTAAAATTCTGTCTTCTTTTTTATATAATTTGATAAAACAAAATATTTAAGAAATTTTATATAAAACTTTATGCAACTGTTTTTAAATTATATGTTATCTTATATGAGTAAAATTAAAAAAAAAATCTAAGTCCTTTACATATAATTTAATATAACTTTTGAAAATTTTTCTAAGTCCAGATGTTTTTTTTTTTGAAAATTTTCAAAGTCCTAAACATATTTTTGAAAATTTTTAAGTCCTGGAAACAAATTTTTTTGTCAATTTTTTGCGTTTTGGGGGAAAACATTTTTTTCTTATATATAAATATATTTAATTATATATAATTGCATCAATTTTATACAAAAAAGGGTCCAATTTTCGCATATAACTATATAAAATTATATTAAAATTATATCAAATTTGATCAGATTTGATCAAATTTGATAAGTTTTTATATCGTTTTATCGACTCATTTTTCGCATTAAACTATATATGATTATATATGATGGCTTTATATAATTTTATATGAATATATATAATCTTTTTTACTCGGGTAAACATTTTTTTTTAAATTTTATATGTTATTATATATAATGCAAAATTAATAAAAAAAAATCTAAGTTCTTTATATATAATTTAATATAATTTTTTTTTTGGGATTTTTTTTATTAAAAAATTTTTTTTTTTGGATTTTTTTTTTTATTTAATTATATATAATTGCATAAATTTTTCTAAAAAAGGGGCCAATTTTCGCATCAAATCATATAAAATTATATTAAAATCACATCAAATTATATCAAATTTAATTCAACTTTATATGGTTTTATCGACTCATTTTTCGCATCAAATTCTATATGAATATATATGATGTCTTTATATAATTAAATATAAACATATATAATCTTTTTTACTCGGGTTTGAAAAACTTAGAAAAATTTTAAAAAATGGAGGCATACAAAATTTTATATAAAACACTTATTGTTAGAAAATATTTGCGATAAAAAAAAATATTCCTTGAAAAAAACTTAGAAAAAAATAAAAAAATGGAGTCATATAAAATTTTATATAAAACACTTTGTGATAAAAAAGTGGTGCTTGGAAAAATCTTAGAAAAATAAAAAAATATGAAGTCATATGAAATTTTATATAAAACAATTTAAAAATATTTGCGATAAAAATATGTTCTTGGAAAAAACTTAAAAAATTAAAGAATAATGGAGGCATATAAAATTTTATATAAAACACTTAGAAATTTAAAATGATGCATGGGACCAGATGTTACAACATATAGTTATGTATGGCGATATCTTAAAAAAATCCCACATCAAAATTTATTATATAAATTTATCTTGCAATACATAGTGTCACACATGATCATATATGAAATAATATGACTATATAAAAGTATATAAGATCATGTTAAACTATTTTTACTCGGGTATACTAGAGTGTCCCTTATTTAGGAAATGTTGAGACGGTACCCGCTAATTTTTTTCCATTTTACTTAAAAATAGCTCAGTAAAAATTTTACGCCCCTACGACCACGCCTTCCCTACGCGACGGGGCCTTAAAGAGCGGGGACTTAAAAATCATTTTTCCATACAAACCAAAAATTTTTTTTTGATTTAAAATTTTTTTGTTATTAATAATTATATTACTTGGTTAGCTTATTCACGACAAAAAAAAATTGATTTTGGTGGGATTAGGCTTTCAGCTCTAAAAGGCTTTTTCGAAAAAAAAAAAAAATTTTTGAGCCGTTGGTGTCCTACGGTAAAAAAATTTAAAAAAAAATATTTTTTTTTAGTTTTGACAAGCAACGGTTTTAGTTGTTATGTTGCTTTTAATGATATATATTCAAAAAAAGATATTATTTATATCTGTGACATCTTTATATTTTTCGGAAAAAAAATTTTAGCCGTTGGGGTCCTACGGTAAGAAATTTTTAAAAAATGTTTTTTTAGTTTGGACAAGCAACGGTTTTCGTTGTTATGTTGCTTTTAATGATATATATTCAAAAAAAAAATATTATTCATATCTGTAACATCTTTATCGTGTATCGAAAGACATCAACAATGCATATTTTACCCTTTTTTTAGAACACGATAAAGATGTCACAGATACAAATAATATTTTTTTATGAATATATATAATTTAAAGTAACATAGCAACTAAAACCGTTGCTTGTCAAAACTAAAAAAAATATTTTTTAAAAATTTTTACCGTAGGACCCCTGCGGCTCTAATTTTTTTTTTTTTTCGAAAAATTTTTTAGAGCAGAAAGCCTTTTCCCACCAAAATCAAATTTTTTGTCGTGAATAAGCTAACCAAATAATATTATAATTAATAACCAAAAAATTAAAAAAAAAAAAAAAATTTTTGGTTTGTATGGAAAAATGATTTTTTAGGCCCCGCTGTTTAAGGCCCCGTCGCGTGGGGAAGGAGTGGTCGTAGGAGCGTAAAATTTTTCCTAAGTTATTTTTAAGTCAAAAGGAAAAAAATGAGCGGGTACCGTCTCAACATTTTCAACATTTAAAAATAAGGGACACTCTACTGTATACCCAATAAAACTCTCATTTGATGCAAATTAAAATCGCTACTTTTAATGGGAAAACACTACATTGACAACAATATTTAAAAAATGTAAAGGGCTAGTTAGTCAACTGGTAAAGTATCAAGTAACAAGTACTCGCTAGATTTTTCTTACGTAACAATCAAAATGCATTAGATTTTTACGTAAAATGTTACTTTGTTCAGTAATCGTTTACATGTATTGCTATTAAACGAAAACGAACAGCAAATTTGTTACTGTTACGTTTGTTGCGTTACCACTTGAGTAACGAGCTCTTTAGAGAACATTCTTCTCAGGGATGATAAATGACATTTTCAAGATTGTACTGACTTGACTAAAAAATTGTACTTTTTTGACAATCATTGTACTAAAAATGTTTTAAAATTTTTTTAATTTATTAATTAAACAATAATATAATACCCAAACCCAGTGGTTTCCAAGTCCACACAAACCAAATTGGAGCAAAATGGGCTTCTATTTGATTTAACTGAATATCGTGCAAAATTGTTATATGGGTCCTATGATAAAAATTAATAAAATGAGGCATATGCCCAATTAAAGTCGGACTTGATTAGGTTAAAAAAGAAAGCGTTTATCACACATAAACAAAATTTAGGTAAAATGTTTCATATTTTTATGAACCCCCAGTTTCTGTATGACTTAGGTTCGATATTGTAACAAAATACATGCAAACTCGTGACGTTCGTAGTTCGTTCGTCATACCGACCCTCAGGGAGAATTTTTATAAATTTATGTGAAATTCGGGAAGGTGGTTTATATGGGTACTACAAGTGGAACTGATCCGATTTCTTTAAAATTTACAAAGGTGATTTGTGAATACAAAATACGTTTACCTGCCAAGTTTCGAAAAGATATCTTGTATAAAACACTTAAAATAGTTATTTAGTCCAATTTAAAAGGGGACGTCTTTATGGGGCTAGGTTTAAACATGGACCGATATTTTTCAATTTCAATAGGCGTCGTCTTTGGGCGAAATGAAGCTTAAGTTTCAGATTAATTGATCGAAAATTGCAACCTGTATCGTGGTTACACCGTTAACATGGACAGACAGACGGACAGACATTGCTAAATCGACTTAAAAATTGAATCTGAGTCGATCGGTATATAAATATAAATAGATTAAAAGACCGTGTTCAATCTGTACTTACAAAAAAGAAACAATTAAAAAAATATTTTTGACGATTTTTCTACAAAGTTTGTAGTTTATGAAGATTTTGTCAAAGAGCATGTTTCCGAACAGTGGGGCCAAATTTTTTTGGAATTTCCCACTTACGACGTTAAACAATTTATTTAATAAAACACCAGTTACAGAATTAAAACGTAATGGACCCACAACAAAATCTTTTTTAAACACCAAGTCCTTATGCACTCAAAAACAGCAAACACTTGCTCATTATAATTCTATAGAATCGATCATTGATCAATAGGGTTTCAGACCGATGTTTCGATGCGTTAGCAAAAAAAATAGTTAAAATTAACTAAAAATGCACCTGATTATGATCCTACTAAATTTCTAGTTAATTTAACTAAAAATACTGAGCTAACTTTTCGTAGAATTAATGTAGCAAAAAAACCGTAACTTTAAAAATTTAGGTGAAACTTTCGTAACATTTTTATGTACATATTTACAAAAAAATTTGTTGAATTCAACCAAACTTTTTGTTACTTTTCGTAAACTAAAATTAACAAAATATTTTAAATATAAAAAAATATAATATTAAATAAAAAATGAAATATTTTTTTTTTACATTTTTAGGTTGACATGTTTTTTTTTCATTTTATCGAACACTTTAAACACTAACACTTGACTTATTTTTATGAGATTTGCATAGGAGGCTACACAAAAAATTTCTTAAATTTTAGTAAATATTAACACATTTTTCTTTTTTAAATAGTAATCACTCTTTTCACTTAACAAATATTTTACGAAAAATCAGCAAATTAATTAGTAAAAATTCGTTACCTCAGTTTTAAAGTCAGCAAAACAAATTAATACAAAATTTGTTCAAAACTAGTATTTTCGTAAACTGAACTTCACTAAAAAATTTGCTAAAAAGCTAGTTAATTCGACTTAACTAAAAAAAATTGTTAACTTTATAGTTTTATTTTTTTGAGTGCAAAAAATTACAATCATTATTTTATTTTGAAAAAAAAACTCCTGTAGTATTTTTATGTTCTGTGGCTAGACACGTGTCCACTTGTAGGAACACGCGCTTTAAAGTATGCTCTACTAATTGCCACGAAAATTAATATCCTAAGGTTACATGCGGTGCATAAAAATGCACATACACACAGAAGGTATTGTATGTGTGTGCTTTAATTCAAGGAAAATATGTATATGATGATTAGGGTTAACAAAAAAAAAAAAATGAAGTTGTTAGATATTGATCGTAACTCCCCCTAGAAATGTGTTTTTGGGTGTAAAAACATGTCTCACAAATTTTAGGATAATAGGATATGGGTAAGACCTGCGCATCGGCCCTGAAGTTTGAAAAACAAATTACAATGGGAAAATGTGACTTTTTATTAATTTTCATATTTTTCGATATTTTGAGTTAAGTTTGAATTCAAATGGTTACAGAATTGTGGAGTAAAATGTCTCTCAAATCTATATCTATCTATATCTATAGTCTATACTAATATTATAAAGAGGTAATGTTTGCTTGTATACATGTTTGTTTCTATAGAAAGTAATCTCCGGAACTACTAATCCGATTTTAAAAAAAGTTTTCAGCAATATTTAGAGTCTTCCTCCAGTACGGACATACGCTAGGTTTCATCAAAGTTATATCAAAGTTAAATAAATATGAATGGCGAGATTGCAAGGAATAACCTCAAAAAAATTTATGCAAATATAACGACAACTGTGGCTTCGGCATACAACTACCCGTCTCGGCTCGTCCACTTTCCATACAAATATGTGAAAAACTGTACAATTTTCAAGTTCGAAATCATTTTATGAAAATTTTTTAAAAAATACTTGTTAAAAAAATTACATGGCTGGAATCGGTTTATAATTTTTATTACTTGTTTAAAATTTCAAAAGAATCCGATGAAAATTGTGGCCTGGCCATACCACTACCCGTCCCAGCTCGTCAAATTTCCATACAAACCCAGCAAAAACTTGCATTACCAAGTAATGAAATGTGTAATGGGAAATCCAAAAGTTATAACTACTTCTGATTCGAATTACGTTTCCCATTACATTTACAAGCAAATGTGCCACATGTAATGATTATTAAACCAGTATTAATAACTAATTACTAGGATATTCAATCGATTAACCGTTAATCGGTTAACCGATTAATTTTGGTCGATTAACTGTTCGAATAATTTAAAATTGTCAATTTTCAAATAACAAATAAACCGATTAATTTGTGTTGGTTAACCGATTAACCGAAATTTCTTTTTTTTAGAACTTACACCTATTTTTTTTGCTTTATTTTGTGTTTTGATGTTTCATTTTTAATTTAAACTACAGTTCTGCTGAAAGAAGTTTAGGTCTAAAAAAAAACTATCAAACTCTCTTTTAGCAACATGTAAAAACTTCGTCAAGAAAATATTTTATCAAGGTCCTAAAAAGATATTTTGGTTAAAAAAAAAAACAAACTTAATAACCCTAGCCAATTTTTTTATACATTCCTAACAGTATACATATATTTTTCTAATAGTTTTTCATGCGAGTAATCCGAATCTGACCTTACAACTGATCTATCTCATCTTGAGATATTTAGATTTTCGATTTTTTTAATATTTGTACTTGTCCTATGATGCCACTGGTGATGGCAAATTAAAGTGGAGGATCTCCCCTAATATTTTATAAAATTTAATCCTCTAAAACCTTGAAGTCGTTTTAAAAGGAAACAGGATCACAAAAATTAAAGACTGTAAATGCAGTTTTACTAAATTTAGTCTCTAGTTTCAAACGTATATTACCAGTTCTTGTTTAACGACTTTTTTAATTTTTGTCGGACGGTGTAAATAGTTCAACACATCGGAAAATACTACAATTTTTCTTCAAAATATTTTTGGAATCCTTTAGATATCTCTTTTCATTACGAAAATATCGACCGATGAAATTTCTTCAATTTCGGCACTAAAAAAAAAAAGAAAACAAATTTGGAAACCAAACAATTTTTTTGTTGATATTTTTAGTACCGAATTCGAAACTCTTTTAGGGCATCTAAGCCCAGCAGCAATTTGGCTCAATTTTTCCTTTTTCTATTTTTTTTTTTGACATTTTCCATACAAAAATTCTTTATTTGGGCTAACGCGTATTAAAATCTTCGCAATATCAGATATAGATTTCTTATTAATAAAATTCTTAAAAGTATATACAATTCCTGGTTTTATATTCAATTTAAATTTTAAATTGGATTTATTCGGTTAACCGAATAATTCAAATTTAACCGATTATTAACCGATTAAATCTCAACCCCGATTAATTATTTGCTCGATTAACCGATTAAACCAGAACCTCGATTAATTGAATACCCTACTAATTACATACATATATACTTATAGGTAATAAAAAAATTATTTAAAAAAAAAAAAAAACAAAAAAATAAAAAAATATTTAATTTTATTTTATTCAAAATAATGTGAGTCAAAAAGTGAAAATCTAGTTCTGAATTTTTTTTATTTTATTATAATGACTTATGTAAGTCATTATTAATAAGTCCTTATTTTACATTTCAAAATAATGCTAAAGGAAGTTTTCTGTCATTACTAAGTAATTCGAATGGTAATGATGTGTCATTACCAGGGAAACCAAAAATATGCAGTATCATGTTTTTTCCTGCGCATTGTGTTGATAAATGGGTAAGGTATTTATCCGTTTCAGAAGATTTTAAGAAATCTGGCATCGATTTGTTAGAGCATATTTTTGCATATTTTAACCTTAAGAGCATATTTTTGCATATTTTAGGTTTAAGAGCATATTTTAGCATAAGAGCATATTTTTAGAGCATATTTTACATTTTTAGAGCATTTTTCCACTTTTTAGAGCATTTTTTACATTTTTAGAGCATTTTTTTACATTTTTAGAGCATTTTTTTTTCAATTTTTAGAGTACTCTTTTCCAATTTTTTTTATGACGTCATTTTTTTTTAAATTTTTTTATCCAACAAGGATGTTTTTTTTTTTCAACAATTACGGAATTGTGACGATTGATTTCCCTTTGGCCTGTTCTTGCTTCATATCGGTATAGGAAACTATGTTTTCTTTAGATTCAGCAACTTGGTAGAAAATAATAAATATTAACGGTATTTGAAGTAGAGATGGGATCGTGAGTGACTTTTCAATCACGATCACGCACGCTCACGAAAAAAAAAATTTAATCACGCACGATCACGCACGAAATTTTTTTTTGTACTCACGCTCACGCACGCTCACGTGAGTAGAAAACAATTTTAATCACGCTCACGATGTAATCACGTTCACGAAATACTCACGAATTAAAATAAAATAAAAAAAATTTTATGCCATATTTTTTATGTTTTTAACATTTATTTAAATTTACAAAATGTTTTTGTAATTATAAAAGGGCAATTCCAAAATATTTAGAGCCAATTTTAGTCGTTTTTGGGAATGGTTTCTTCAGATTTAATTGAAAATTGGCACATAGATAGCCAACATACCTATGATAATGGAACTTTCTATCGTTTTTTAAATTCGGTTTACTGATCGTATTATGGCAGGTCAAACCTCGACTTTTTTTTGCAAAATTAGAAAAACATATCATCACATAAAACATGTTCTAACTTTTTAACCAATTATCCGATTTTCACAATTCTTGGCTCATATGAGAGCTTAAGTCTTGTGCTTTTTGGAAATAATTTTAAATGCAAAAGGATTCATAAAAGAAAAGTATCAAAAATGAAAAAAACTTTTTTCTTTGCGAATATTTAAAACAACACATTTTCGATTTTTTTTAAATTCGGTGATAGTCAAAATGTTTTGTATAACATATCCAAAATTCAGAGGGGGATCAAAAGCTATTCTGGTTTGAGTACTAGGTTCGCATAATTTTCCATTAGAATTTATTTTTTTTTTATTTTTGAAATGTTTTAAAAAATTTAACAGGGATAAGATTATATCCCTTATACAGGTTGTATTTTTCTCACTTTTGCTAAATCAGTCGAACTTCGACCCACGATAATTCGAAAACTATACTGAATTTTGAAAATCCAAATATGAAATATGCTATGGCAAATTTTAAGTCAATTCAAACAGTGGAGCAAATTTTTTTTTAAATTGCTCAAAAAACTTATTAATTTATTTGAAAGAACTTAAAAAAATAAAAAAAAAAAAAACGTAACCGCAAAAAAAAGGTGAAAAAATTAAAATCACGAAAAAATCACGCAGCAATTTTACTCACGCACGATCACGCACGAACTTTTTTTTGTTACTCACGATCACGCACGCTCACGTGAGTAGAAAATAAAATTACTCACGAATCACGTGATTCACGCGTGATTCACGTGATTCACGGTAATCACGTGATTGGTGCGCATCTCTAATTTGAAGGGTCTATTCTCTAACAAATTGTAAAAAACACCTCAAAAAAAGGGACATAATTTTTTTAAGAGCATATTTTTATTGTTTTTAGAGCATATTTTCCGTTTTTAAGGGCATTTTTTAAGCGCATAAAACGTGTTTTTTAGAGCATATTTTTGGTTTCCCTGGTCATTACCAAGTTTTTGCTGGGAATGTGTGAAAAAGTGTACAATTTTCAAGTCACTTTATGAAAAATTTTTAAAAAAAGGCTTGTTAAAAAAATTACATGGTTGGAATCTCCTTATAAGTGTTATTACTTGTTTAAAGTTTCAAAAAAATCCGATGAAAATTGTGGCCTTGCCAAACTACTACTCGTCCCGGCTCGTCCGATTTCCATACAAACAAAAAAACAGTAAATTTAGCAAAAAATTTTGTTAAATTTAACTAAAAAAGCACCTGATTTTGGCCCTACTATATTTCTAGTTAATTTAACTAAAAATATTTAGCTAACTTTTCGTTGAATGCATGTAGCAAAAAAACCGTAACTTTAACTAAAAACTTAGCTGAAAATTTCGTAACATTTTTATGAACATATTAACAAAAAAACAAGTAAGAAAGTTATAGTCGGTCAAGACCGACCATATCATACCCTACACCAGTGTTTTCCGGAAAATGGGTACCAAGTCTAAACATGGACCGATTGGATCTGTCTTTTGTTAGATCTTTATTTAGTGTAGAAAACACATACAGATCAAATTTTAGTGGAATTGGTTTATGTTATTGTCAATAGACCGATTTAACTGAATATCGGTTGAAATTTTTATATATGGGGACTAAGTCGAAAAGTGGTCCAATTATATTCCGATTTGATTAGGTTACTAAAGTACACGTTTAACACCTAAAAATAAAATTTTTATCAAATATTTCCATTTTTATCAATTTTGAGGGAATTACGTGAATATCAAGACGGTGGTTTGTATGGGGACTACCAGAAGGACTGAGCCGATTCCTTTGAAATTTGGAATGGTGATTTGAACACAAAATTTGAGTAACTGCTAAATTTCAAAGCGATATCTAATATAATACGGTTATAAGAGTCATTTAAGCCGAATCCAAAGGGGGTGTTTGTATGGGGGCTAGGTCTTAACATGGATTGATTTTCTCCAATTTCAAAAGGCTTCGTCCTTTGGCCAAAAGATGCTTAAGTTTCAAATTTCAAGTCAATTGATTGAAAATTGCAACCTGTATCGTGCTTAAACCGATAGATGGACAGACGGACGGACATCGCTAAATCGACTCAAAAAGAAATTCTGAGTCGATCGGTACACTGAGGGAAAAAATCGCAGTCAAATCAAAAATTTTCATACTCATTTTTAAAATCCTCAAATTTAAAAAAAAAATTTAATAATGAAGTTGAACTTTTTAAAATTTTAAATGTTTCGGCCTCAATTTTAAAATTTTGCTTTTTTGAATTAAGTATTCAAGAACTCATTTTCATTTCATGGTATCACCATGTTGAAAATCGTCATTTTGATTATAAACATTTTAAATATGAGTTTTAAACAATTTTAGCAATGACGCTTCAAAAATAATCAATTATAATTAAAAATTATGATGGTGTGCAATTAATAAAAAACTATTTTCAATACAAAATTTTAAAAAGTTAATTAGTAAGTAATTAAATTAAAAGAATAAAAAAATTTAGTAAAAAGTGAAGTGTCAAGATAAAGTTCAAAACAGTGAAAAGAAAAAGATTTTGAAGAAGTCGAAAGTTATATGGAGTCCAGGAGGGGATCATCAACTTAAAATGACCACCAGGAATATTTTCTTTAGATTATTTGGTTTCTTTTTCAATATCGTCGCTCCTCTTACGAAAACACCTGTGTGTATTGAAATTTTTTTTAAAGAAACTTAAAGAAAAGCTAAATTGTGAAATTTTGTGTTATTTTTGGCCTATTTCCAAGGGTTATTTTTATAACTTAATGGAAATAGGATATTGCAAAATCATTAAAATATTTGTAAAATTTATATTGCATTAAAGCACCACGAAAAGATAAAATTGAGCAAATTTGTAAGCATCTTGAAAGGGTGGTGTTCTCTTTAAAGCAGCGACGATGTACAAATTATGTAACACAAATGTACCTTTTTAATTATTTAGAAGAAAAATAAAAAAAAAATACACATGTATAAAAAAAAATTAGTTGTTTTATTTCAAAAGAAAATTTTAAGAGACAATTATAAAAAATTACATATTTATAATGGTCAATTTTAAATTAAACATGACTATCACTTTAATTTGATTATGAACACATTTGATTTAAACATGAAACATATTCAAATCACAGTTCTTTAATTTCATTTTTAAAATGTTGTTTGTTTCTCAAGTCATATTAAAAGTGTCCATGAATATTTTCAAATTGAGAAAAAACAAAGTTTGTTGACTTTTGTCACTGTTTTATTTTCAATATGAGGTTGTTTTTGCTTGATTTGAGAATTTTTTTTCTTAGTGTATGCTTGAAGGTAGGTCTAGGACCAATATTTCGGGTAGTTACAAACATCAGCACAAACTCATTATACCCTGTACCACAGAGTGGTGTATGGTATAATTAGTTGAATTTAGAGATGGGCGCGTGAGTGAATTTTGACTCACGCACGCTCACGCTCACGAAATAAAAATATTGCTCACGCACGATCACGCACGAAATTATTTTTTCAGCTCACGTTCACGCACGCTCACGTGAGTAACTAAAATTTTTCTCACGCTCACGAAATAATCACGCTCACACAGACTCACGAAATTGTAATTAATATTTTTTTTTTTTAAAGTATTGATTTTCCTTAAAACAATAATAAAAATTTATTTAAATCACAATTTTGTATTAATTACCCTCTTAATTCAATATAATGACGATTTTTTTAAACTTTTTTTCTGTTTCAAACAGCACAAAATAATCACGCAAACTCACGAAAAAAAATTACTCACGCACGCTCACGCACGAAACAATTTTTTCTGATCACGCGCACTCACGATCACGTGAGTAAAAATAAATCTCACTCACGATCACGCGTGATTCACGCGTGAATCACGTGAATCACGAACAATTCGTGTCACGCGCGCATCTCTAGTTGAATTCAGATAAAATTTTTGTTACTTTTCGTAAACTAAAATTAACAAAATATTTTGTAAATTGTTTTTTACATTTTTAGGTTGACATTTTTTTTATTTCACCGAACACTTTAAACACTAACACTTCACTTATTTTTTTTCTAATTTTTCACAGCATTAAGTTCAGCTTAAGTAGAACTTATGAGATTTGCATAGGAGGCTACACAAGAAATTTCTTAAATAGTAATCACTCTTTTCACTTAACAAATATGTTACGAAAAATCAGCAAATAATTTAGTAAAAATTCGTTAACTCAGTTTTAAAGTAAAAAAAAAATAATTCAAAATTTGTTCAAAACTAGTATTTTCGTAAATTAAACTTAACCAAAACAAGTAAGAGTGTTAAATTCGGCTGTGCCGAATCTTTCATACCCTCCAACATGCAAAAAAAGAAAAAAAAAATCAGGGGCGTTATATTTTTTTTTTGGGGGGGGGGGGTTCGGTAGTGGTAATGGAGGGGGAAAATTTCCTCTCGAATATGTGTTTAAAAATTCATTCTTATGCTTTTTGCACTAAAAAAATAAAAGTTTATCAAAATTAAAAATATTTTTTTATTCCACGCCCATAAAAGGGGAGGCGGTCCGAACAAAACGAAATTTTCTAATTCATAGGGTCCAAATGCAGGACTGTGAACTTCTTGTAGCATAAAAATGTTGCATTTGTTAAACGATAACACAAAAAATCATGTAAAAAAATTATATTTTTTAGAGGTTGGTTTAGTTCTTCAAGGGGGAACTTTTTTCCCCCTGGCCCGATTTTGCTCATTTACGAACTTAACCTGCCTAGGAAAATAAGACATATTCGTGCCAAATCGTGGGAGTCTAACTCTTTTATTTTGGACTGTATCGTGTTAACTACAGACGGACAGACGGACAGACGGACAGACGGACGGACAGACGGACGGACGGACGGACGGACATCGCTAGAATGTCTTAGAATTGATCACTGATCATAAATATATATACTTTATGGGGTCCTAGACCGATATTTTGATGCGTTACACACGGAATGACAAAGTGAGTATACCCCCATACTGTAGTTGGAGGGTATAAAAAGTAGTTAAAACGCTTATTTTAACTAAAAATTTGCTAAAAAGTTCAAAACTAGTATTTTCGTAAATTGAACTTAACAAAAAAAAGTAGTTAAAACGATTATTTTTACTAAAAATTTGCTAAAATATGAACAGGGTTGTTGTAAAATGAAGCGAAATTGAAATTTCCACCAGATGTAGTGTCATTGATTATATACTATCTTTTTCAATCCGGACAACGCCGGGTGCAAAACAGATAGTAAATAAATAAAAATCAAAAAAAAATTTTTTTGGTTAATAAGTATTTCATTCGATATGTAACTACTTAAGGCCGTTTGGCACGATAATACTGAGTCGTTAGATTTTAGTAAACCAAAATAAAATGAAATTTTGTCTGACTGTCAAAAAATCAAACCAAAAAATATTTTCGATACATTGCTCTTTGCAACCATCACATTTCACATAATATGAAAACAGCTGTTTAGAAAAATAAATGCTGAAAAAGATAATTTATTGCGTATTTTTTAAAAATTCATTAAAATAAGAGACTTATAAATTAATAACCTCAACTTTCTATCATTAGTTTTTTGTTTTCATGTTTTCGGCAATAAATTAAAAAAAAAAAAATACATCCCTGATAAAATGAAAAGTCTCAGCTTTTAGAAATATTTCTAAAAATGACGAGTATTATACGACTGTCAAAATTTCTTCCGGTTTACCGTCCGTGTCATTAGATTTCCCATGTACACTAGGGTTATAACTTTTTTTTGGACAAAAAAAGTCCATCCCACCACGCTATGGGCTAACAAAAATCAATTTTTTCGGTCATTTCGCTGAAAAAAGTCCACTCACCGAATGCCAATTTCTAAAACTCCCCCAAGAATGATTTTTTTTTATTTTTTTGTTTTCAAAATTTTATATTATGACGTCACATCTTAATTATTTGAAAATGACTACATATCAGAAGGAACCAACATTTAACTTTTTAATAACATCCGCGAAAAAGCACCAAAATTCCGCGATTATAATCTTTAGTTGCTGAAAAGAATTACTGCCTCATAGCACCTATCACTTGACATAAAAATTTAGCTAATTTAAAAAACCGCGAAGTAGCGTCAAAATATCGCGATTTTTTCTCGCCATCCATTCAATTGATGAGATTTTGTTTTTTTATTGATGAAATTACAAGATAATCCTAAATATTTTGCAATTAAATTTAATTTGTTTATACTTAAAAGAAAAACTAATATTCAAAACTTCATCGGATTTGGTGCATGAACTTTTTTAACGATCGCGAAAAAGTAAGACATCATTTCTTAATATTTTTTCATGGGCTATACGACTATGGGATTGACTTTTTGATATTTGCAAAAAATTGAAAAAGTTATAACCCTAATGTACACGATAACATTTTTAAATTCTATACGATTTTTTGACAGATCATTTTACTGAGTCTTATAGTGACAAACGGCCTTTAATAACATTTGTTTCGGATTACAAAACCCATTCCTAATAATGAAGTTTGTTAGACACAAGAAAGATTTAATGCCCATTTTTGGCATTTCAATAGTATTTTTTTATTATTAACAAATTATTAAAAATCTGTGCGCAACGCAAAAACATAACTTTTCATTCATTTATTGTTGTTTTTTTTTTAATATTGTTCAAAGAACAATGATGTACAGTTTATTACGTTGGCAACGTTTAAAACATAAAATGAACATTTATACTGTTCATACACTCAAAATAATAATTCTGTTAAATTTCAGAAAACTATGCTAATTTAACAGAGTACACTACGCTGTTTCATATATGACACTTTTTTTGATTTTTGTATGGGCCACCCGGAATATATCGTCACCAAAAATGCAAAACGCCCTAACTAACAAAAAATTCAAAATCGGTATTTTTATAGATTCTGGTGTATTTTATTAACCTACATCCCTACAAAAAATTAGGGTCACATAATAGAAATTAGCGATTTTATAGCCAAAAATAAAAAAAAATGTGAATTGCGAAATCGCCAATGAACGCAACTAGAAATACATCTTGTAATCTTTGATACATATTCACAAAAAGTACTTCCTCACAACATTTTAGCCCAATTCAATCAAAACCAACAAAGTTATAAACAGATTAAAATTTTTACTCTATACTGTTTTTTGCTTCTCCTGTAAAATTAATAAAATGTTAGTTAGGGCCTTTTGCATTTTCGGTGAGGATATATAAAGCAACGTGAAAAAATAGCACGTGATTTTTCTCAGATTTTTTAGGGGTCACTACCGGCCCTCAAACTTTGGGTCTTAAAAAAAAATTAGCACAATCCAAAATTTTTTTTTTTTTTTAATTTTTATTATAATTTAGCTTAAGCTTATTAACGACATTATGGGCGGACAAGTATTTCTGTTCCAAAAGAGACAACGAAAAAAAAATTGGATTATTAGGGACTTACTCCAAAAATTTAATTTTTTTTTTTTTTAGTTTTAATAAGCTTTTATAATATGTTTGTAGTTGGTCTCGGTAATACATTCTCCATTAAATAAGCTAATCAAGTAAAATTACTTATAATTGAAAATACAAAAACAAAAAATCGAAAATTTTTATATTGTTTTTTTTTTTGAAAATATCAATTTTTGGTTTTTGCCGCAAGTGAACGTTGTTTAGCAACAAAAAAAAATTTTAAGCAGAATATGTTATCAAGAGCAACTAAAACCCTATAACATAAGCTTATCAAAACTAAAAAAAAAACAATTTTTTTAAAAAATTTTAGAGTAAGACCCCAACCAGCCTAATTTTTTTTTTCATGGTCACTTTTGGAACTGAAATACTTGTAGGACCAAAATGAAACTTTTTGTCTTACTAAGTAATTGTATGTAGAATCAGAAAAAAATTAAAAATACAAATTCTGGACACTATTTGACCCATTTTTTTAACAAAATAGAGTTAATACTAATCTTAATCCGGTCTGCAAAAAACAAGCCTATTATTAAACTATGGAATTTTAACAAAAAAAAAATCAGTCATCATTTTTCGTGGGACACAAAGGTCTTCTATTTTAAATATTTTTTTTCCATACAAAAATGAAAAAATATCGTTTTTTTTTTATTTTTAAAAATTTTGTAAATTAATGTTTTCTAAATGTATTTTTGAAAAGCCATAACTCCTTAAGTAAATATCAGATTTCTATAATCAAAATTGAAATGGAAAGCTAGAATCCTCTACTTTCAACGAAAAATTTAAAAAAAATTGTGTCATTAAAAAAAATTAATTTTTAATGCACTAAAAAGTTCCATTTGCATTTAAATTGCATTTTTGTATTGAAAAATTTTTTCTGAACTTTTACGTTTAAAGAAGAGGATTCTAGCTTTCCATTTAAATTTAAAATATAGAAATCAGATATTAACTTAAGGAGTTATGGCTCTTCAAAAATACTTTGCAAGACAATTTAGAAAACATTTATTTACACAAAATTTTGAAAAACAAAAAAATCTATCTTTTCTTTATTTTTATATGAAAAAAAATTAGTAAAATTTTTTTAAAAAAGAATTAAAAATAGGAAACCTTTGTGTCCTAAAAAACTGATGGCTGATTTTTTTTTTGGTAAAATGCCATTCTTTAATAACATGTTAATTTAAAAATAAATAAAAAGAGGTAAAAGTTGACGAATATGCACTTCAAAAATGCACTTGCATTTAAAATTTATTTTTTAATGACACAATTTTAATGAAATTTTACGCTCAAAGAAGAAGACTTAAGCTTTTAATTTCAGTTTTGATTATAAAAATCTGATATTTACTTAAGAAGCTTCACTGAGGGAAAAAATCGTAGTCAAATTTTTTTTTTCATAATTTTTTTTTTTTTCATCAAACTTTTTTTTTATCAATTTTTTTTTATCAATTTTTTTTCCATCAATTTTTTTTTCATCAAATTTATTTTTTTATAAAATTTTTTTTCCTTAATTTTTTTCAAAAAATTTTTTATTCCATCAACAATTTTTTTGTGTTTTCATCAAATTTTTTTCACATAGTTTTTTTTTATCAAATTTTTTTTTCATCAAAATTTATTTTTCATAAATTTATTTTTATCATATTTTTTTCCATAAAATTTTGTTATAAAATTTTTCATTATCAATTTTTTTCTCACCAAAAATTTTTTTTTTCATATTTTTTTTCATCAATTTTTTTACATCAAAAAATTTCTTTTTTATCAACGTATTTAATAAAGATTGACAATACAACATTTGCATTTGGGGGAAACTTTACCTTCCCCTAAAATGAAACCCAGATGTAAACTTTCAAAACGCCGATACACGTATATTTTTTTTTTGTCTCTTCTATCAAATTTTTTTGGTCTGACATTGTAATTTTGGAAAAAATTTGATTTTCTTGAACAGTGTTATAAAAAGTTCATTAAACACGGACGCAACATTTTCTTACAATTAGTATATTTTGTTTTTGTTTTTAAGTACCGATTTTTGATTGCACAGATCAAAAATGCTTTGAAAAACATCTAAATTTTTCTAAGTCCCGACAATTTTTTTTGTTAACTTTAGAGTCCCCGCACAACAATGTCGGTGACGTTTTTTTTCATACAAATTTGGCAAGAAAAAACGCTCGACCGAAAACCGCTTGAATAAAATCAAATTTTATTTTTGTGTCGGTTTCTCTCTCTCTTTTAATTTTTGATATTGAAATGTTGCCACATTTTCATAAATATTTCGATAATTTTCGATAAAGTAAAAAAAATTGTGATCTCTAAAAAAAATATGTAAAATTATAATAAAACACAAAAAAAAAAAAAACTAATCAATATGAAAAAATTCATATTGATATTAAAAATAACAATTAAATTAAATAAAAGTGTGACAAAAAAGTGAAAAAATAGTGTAAATATCAACGTATGACTAAATTTCTCGCTACCGCCTTTGTTTTGCGCCTATTCTCTCTCATGACCAAAACCGTTCCGACTGGCATTCGTATTACAGAAACTGGGGGTTAGTATTACTTAATTTAAATGAAATAGGATAAAAAAATGACTTTTTTTTTTAAATACTAAAATTTCTAATGTCAAGAAAAGTCAAGCTTTTTTATCTAGATGTCAAGATAAATCAAACTTTTTTCTAAATGCCAGGCTTTTTACAATTTTCGATCTGGCAAGCCTAGTCTCATCCCATAGTATGGGGGCATTCTCATTTTGTCATTCCATGTATAACGCATCGAAATATCGGTCGAGGATCCCATAAAGAATATATAGTTGATTCATGAATAATTCCAATACATTCTATGAATATCCGTCCGTTTATTTGTTAAAACCAAAAGAGCTAGACACCTGAAGTTTGACAAAAATATGTCTTATGGTACTGGTTCGTTCAAGTTCGAAAAAAGTCCTAATCGGGACAGAGGGAAACAAATTCCACCTTGCTGAACTAAAAAATCTCAGAAAATCAAAATTTTTTTAAAATTTTATTTTGAATATTAACTCAAAAAACGAAAATTTTTTGACCACGGGAACTGGGACATTAAATTTTCTTTGGCCCGCCCCTACTTTGGGGGATGTGGTTATAAAAAAATAATTCAAGTAGTGATAAAATTAAGTGCAAATAGAATAATCAATAAATTTTTAAACATTTTTCACGAAGGGACACCACCTCGCCGAGGCCCCCTGAAAATGTCCTGACTTTTTTTTTATTTTCTTAACATGTTCGAGGAATAAAAACAATATCATTGTTGAATTTAACACTCTTACTTGTTTTTAATTTAACCGATAAATTAAACACAAAACAAGTAATATTCCCTCCAATAAATATAAAAAAATGGCGAGGGCGATGTTGGGGACCATTTTCGCTTACGGAAAGTGTTAACCAATTCATTGGGTGTTGTACATAAGTTTAAGTAACACAATTTTAAATTTCAAAGCTTCAAAAAAAGCACAAACTTAATAAAAATTGTAAAAAGCACTAAAGGCACAAACGGATAATTGAAAAAGCACCAACTTAGTGGCTTTTATGAGTTTGGCACTAAGGACAAAATTTTGGTGTTTTGAGGCATCAAAAAGCACCAAAAATAGTGCCAAAAGCACTAAGTTGGCATCACTGAGTTTTACAGTTTTGGTAAAGTTTCTATACTTTGCTGTATATCTTAAAAGCAGTCAATCAGACAAACAAATACATATTGCAATATGAGGCATTCCACACCAAATGTCCAGCGAAAAAAAACATGTGTACCGTAAACTTCTGAATAGGTGATATGGATAGCCCTATATGGAACTTAGAAAATTGCGTTTTTGGTTTTTCAATTTTTCAAAAACTAGGCTTAGGAGGCGTGGTCAAATATTGGAAAAATTGTCAAATTTGTGGAGAGTTGCCTTGATTAAATATTTATCACATTAAAACGGAATGCACCACAATGTCAAAAATTTACGTTCTTATATAGTTTTGTATGGGCTATCGATTAAAATTTTTTTTTTTTGGAAAATTTTTAGAACCCGTTCTGAAATTTTCCATTTTTTAAAAAAGTCAATTTATCAAAAATCCGGCCACTTTTTTTTTTTCTTTTTTATTTATTTTTTTAAAAGTTTAGATGTTTGTCCATCCACACAAAAAAAATCAGAAACACGTTCATCTTTTTTTTCGAGAAAATCGCATTTGAACTTTTAATTTCATAACAATTTAGTAATTTGCTTGTATTTTCTTGTGTCAACAGAGCGTATGACGAATATTTATGCAATTAATAATACTCATTCGCAACTTTAAAACAAAGAAATACAAGCAAATAACAAAATTGTTATGAAATTTAAAGTTCAAATGCGATTTTCTCGAAAAAAAAGATGAACGTGTTTCTGATTTTTTTTGTGTAGATGGACAAACATCTAAACTTTTAAAAAAATAAATAAAAAAGAAAAAAAAAGTGGCCGGATTTTTGATAAATTGACTTTTTAAAAAAATGGAAAATTTCAGAACGGGTTCTGAAAATTTTCCAAAAAAAAAAATTTTAATCGATAGCCCATACAAAACTATATAAGAACGTAAGTTTTTGACATTGTGGTGCATTCCGTTTTAATGTGATAAATATTTAATCAAGGCAACTCGCCACAAATTTTACCATTTTTCCAATATTTGACCACGCCTCCTAAGCCCAGTTTTCGAAAATTTAAAAAACCAAAAACGCAATTTTCTTAGTTACATATAGGGCTATCCAAACAACCTATTCAGAAATTTACGGGACACATGTTTTTCTGTAGCGGGACATTTGGTGTGGAATGCCTCATATGCAATATTTGTGGGAAATTTTCTGCTCTTCAACAAAAAATGCCCCCCTAATGTACATGCACCCCTAGCATCGTCAGAGAAAAAACAGTATACCAAAATGTATTCCAAACAAATTGAAATGTTATTTCATTTTTTAATCAAGGGGGTGTTATCTTTTTGCTATAACACAGCAAACCAATCCAAATAAAAAAAAAATATTTTCATTAAGCGAAGGATTGAAAAAAAAATCTATTTGTATTCTGCAAATGTACTTATCATTATTTCCCCTTTCGGTAAATTAACATAGATTTCTACGTATGTTTGCTGGGAATTTAAGCTAGTATGACGGATTACACGGGAAGACTTTTTCAGTGCTGATATCTTTTACAACGTAATCAAGCGAGTATTAGTAATGCCTCTTGAAAGTTTTTGTATTGTAAAGTAATGATACGCCTTAATGGCTTTGAAAAGATTTTTAAACGTATAATAATAAGGAAGGGGAAACAGTGGAAAGGAAGTTTACGACATAGACACTTTGCGGGTCCTGCGAGTATTAGCAGCATGTGGCTAACAACAGTATTAGTGAAATTGTCACAGCGCTATTATTCCAATGGTTTTCGGAATTCAATAAGTTTTAAGAGTTTTCAATTACACTTGCACATTAGGGTGACTTTTTGTTGTTATTTATTTCACATTTTGGGCACCAAAAATAATTATCATGCACTCATTAGACAAGAAAAAGTACAACAATATAAATTATATAATTTTTTCTTTGAAAGAGGAAAAAGGACTTAAAAATAATTTAAAAAAAAATAAATAAAATCAGAAATACAACTTTCTAAAATGTTATTGTCTTAAATCCTCCCTTGATTTTTTTTCTTCAAATGTTGGTTGCAAATTGGAAAAAGTTTTCTTAATCTAAAATTCGAATGATTTCTTCTTTACGAAATTTAGTATTTCATATTCAGAACAACAATCTTTATAGTAATTAAACAAAAATATCGATATTTTAAAAAATATTTAACAAACCTGGGTTTCAGCTTAAAATTTCATATATGAAGTAAAAGCCTGATATCTATCGGCCGTGAAAAAAAAAAGAATATTTTGTAACGAACCTGGCCGCCGCGAGTTCTATCCCAGCAACCAGTGAAAATACGTCGTTACAATGGCTATATAGTTAGGGTGACCATTTTTTTCTAAACTCAAATCAGTAGGCACACGTTTTTATGTTTTTTTTTTTCTAGAAATAACTCTCTGAAAACAGTATTCTGTGAAAAAACACTGATGATTTTTGAGAAACATTGATGATTTTTCCAACACTGAAAAAGTTTTGCTTAAATTACCATACCAAACTTCGGGTCAATTAGTATTTAGTAAAAACAACTGTTAAAAACAACTGTCATAAACTGTGTCGTTATTTTGCGGAAAATTTAGTTGACTATAAACAACTTCATTTGAATATTTTGATCGTTTCGGTGCAGAAATATAACAAAACAATCAAAAAACACAAACACAGATTCTGAGAACTTCCCAGATAATAAACAAGTCTTTTTTAAATAGATCTGATGTTCTGAGCGCTTTTTTCAATAAATCCGTATGACATACCTCATCGAGCATCTAAGAATCATTTTATTCATCCAATTACATTATAATGTGTAATAATTATCATTCTAAAAAAAATATAGAAATTCCTTCATCACGTGAACTTTTCGTTTTAGTAAACCTCAGAGATTCTGTGCGCCTTTTCATATAAATTTATGAAGATCAAAATAGCCTCAAGCTCAGATACATTTTTGCGTTAAGGTACCTCTTGATTTTCGAGTTCTAAGCTCCCCAGCAAAAATAATTCGAGATTTTTTTTTTTTTTTTTTTGCAACATAAAATTATTTTTTAATAAAATTTCATACTTGCTTTCATTTTTAAAATTTTTAACACTTTTTGAATGAAAAATATAGAGTTTTGGACAAAGACACATGATTTGACTGCATCATTATTGCGCATTAATCGGCGTTGCAAAGAGTGCTTCAATCATAACATCTTTAACACATTTTGAATGATGGCGAATAGGACGACCAAAAACCAGCAAATGCTTTATGTTATTTCAAAGAATAAATAAATTTCCATTTATATTTCAAAAATTTCTATTTATATACCAGAAATTTCCATTTATATTACAGAAATTTCTATTTATGTTTCAGAAATTTCCAATTGTATTTAAGAAATTTAAATTTGTATTTCCAAAACTTTTTTAAATGCTTTTCAGAAAATTCCATTTGTATTTCAAAAAATTTCCATTTTAGAATTGCTATTAAGAAAATTTTATTTAAATTAAAAAAAAAAATCCACGTATATTTTAGAAATTTCCAATTGTATTTCAAAAATTTCTATTTGTATTTCAAAATTATATATATATTCTTTTTATATATCCACACAGTACACAATTTTGGGTTAATTTTAATACCGTGCTGGTGTGTATATATATAAAAGAACAAAAAATAATTAAATTTATTCCAATAAATTACACTTTTAAATATTCATGGTGTACAAACAATTCTCCATTTCGGAATCAACACTAAATTTATTTCCAAAGAAAATTGAATTTAATTCTAAAGTGGATTTCGAGTTAAAAAAGTAAAGCAAAACTTTTTGCTGTGCATCATTTATAAAAATTTTGAAATACAAACGGAAATTTCTTAACTACAGTTGAAAATTTCCGAAACATAAATAGATGTTTCAGAAATATAATTGGGAATTTCTGATATCAAAATCGAAATTTCTGAAATATAAATGGAAATTTCGGAAATAAATTTTGTATTTTCTGAAATAATAGTGGAAATGGTGTATGCAGGCCTTTGAACTTTTTTTTACATAAAAATCTTTTTTTTTATCTATACTACAAAATAAACTAAAAAAATATTTTTATTTAACGGATTTTCTGAACTAGTCAATTGTATTTTAAGATTTTCCAATTGTATTTCAAAAATAGCCAATTGTATTTCAGATTTTCCAATTGTATTTCAGAAATAGTCAAATGAATTTCATCTTCATTCTGCTTAAATCAGCTCTGAAAAGATACATGAATTCACTGCATCTTTACAGTGCTTTAATCAGCGCTCTAAAGAAACCTGATTTCAGTGCATCTTAAGAGCGCTTTTTATGTGTATCCAACTAGCGCTCTAAAGTGTGACATCGCCTTAGAGAATCATGCATGAATTCAGCAGGTTTGGATGCGCTCCTTGACTCGAGTTTCCTTTCCAAAAGCTGCTGCCAGCTCAGCAAAATTGCTGCTGGGTCTTTAGAATTCATTAAAAATTATGCCTGTTCGTTGTTAAGTAAACAAACAGACCTATTATCTTATTGTCAGAATTAAGTGATAAAAAACTACCTTGAAGACTTATTTTATGGAAACTCAAGTTTTTGTATATAATTTTCGAATAAAATTATTTTTTATGTTGAAATGTTCAAAAATCAGTACAATCAGTACATATTTAAAAAAATCAGTACAAATCAGTACAACGTTTTTTGATCAGTACACGTGATCAAAAATCAGTACATGTACTGGTCAAATCAGTACGAATGGTCAGCCTATATATATAGTACATTGGTGATCTCATTTTGGCCGGATTGCCTTAAACCAATTTATTTTAATAATTCGAAAGTTTAAATAAATATATATTCAAGATATAATTTTCTTACGGTTGGCGTAGTCAAAATTAGAAAAATTTTCCAAAAAGTTATTAAACTCGCATTTGAAGCCAAATCGGGTATTTCCGAATTGTGAACAATTTAGCATGGAGTGGAAATACGTCAATGCAAATACTAAAACTATGACAAACTCCAATATTTCTACAAATATATTTTATGGTTGTTTTAGAACTTACAAGGGAAGTCTCCATAGTGTCACCCGCGGTTCTTTATGGAATTGGTTTTATTTTGTAGAGCAGAAAAAATAAAGGGACACGTATTTTTTTTTAGCGGCCCAAATTCATATTTAAGGGGTGAAAAGGAGGGGGGGAAGACAAGGCCATTTTTCGTTTTTTTTTCGTTTATCTCCTATATTATGCAAAGAAACATAGTTATAATACCAAATGAAAGGTCTTTGGAAAACCTATCTACGTGTGCTAAGAACGTGTCCAAACATGCACAACATTTCGTCATATTGAGTAAAATACCAAAATTTTAGAACATTTTTGTTAATAAGTTGAAAAATATTAACTTCTTTGGCCCGTTGTTAGCACCACGAGATAGGTATTTTTAATACCTTTAATCTCATACCACACAGGCCTATATTAATTTTCTTTAAATAGGCGTAAATTGTAAAAAACTGAAAAAGGTCAATTTCCCCCCATACAAATCGACCCCCCCTAAAAATTAGTTTGGGCCGCTAAAAAAAAATACGTGTCGAATTAATTTTCGTTCTTAACACCATATCCAAATTTCATGAAGATCGGAGGGTGACACCAGGGAGACTTCCTTTGTTAGTAGAACTATTTCACAAAAGAATTCATCTAAAATGGTTTTAAATTGGAAAATACGACCATAATTTGTAATATAAAGTTCAAAATTTGTTTTAATTAAAAAATTACAGGAAATTCCCGGGAATTCGATTTTTTAAAACGATTTCCCGGGAATTGAAAAAGTCCGGGAATTCAGCAAATGAAATATTTTTTTGCCATATGAAGTTCATTGCGTTTGAACCTAGATGATTAGCAAATGCCATTGTTTCGGCCCGCCCCCTTTTAAGGGCGTGTTTATAGAAAATAATACAAAAATAATGATAAAAGTGCTTTTTAGGCGTAAATATCGTAAAAATGAATTTGTACACATTTATGAAGAGGGAAAAGGTGTCCTCCAACGTTCTAAGCCGACTCCCACCAACTTAAAACTTCAAATTATTCAAATTTAAAGTTTTCTATCCATTGTGTACATAAAAAAGTAAATTTAGTTATTCAATTTATAAGTTTTTTACTTATTTTTTGTTAATAAAATTTTAATTATTTTATTTTAATGTTTTTTTGTTATGAATTGATTATTTTTTTTGTAAATAAAAATATTTTTTAATATACACTTTTTTATTCGTTATTCTTCTTGATTAATCGAATAGTTTTTAAGATTTAATCGTTGGATCGAATGAACAAAAATAATTAAGAATAATTGACAACTCTATTATTTACACAGTGTTTTTTTAACAAATTTCCATACAAATTCATACGTAAATATTAGACTTAAAGCACTTGGTTCCAATGAGTTTTTTCCATTTTAAAAAATTAAATTCCAAAAAAATTGTATCTTGTCTTTAAGATAAAATTAAACACTATCAAATGAGCTTAATACCATGTTATTCGCATGTCAAGATCTTATTTTATAGGCGTTCAAAATGGTCTAAATTGGCCTTTTTTGACACTTTAACAGCGATTTTCTCAAAATTGTGACGCGATAGAAAAATTTGAGTGACCGCTATGAAACCGGAGCACTAAAACCTATCCACTTTTTTTGTTTTATGCAAAACGCAGCGTCAATCCTCAGATTTGTAGAGCGGTGTTATTCTTACAAAATTTAATTTTTTTTATTTTTTTTATATCCTCCACTCTAGTGATAGAGGGTATATATAAGTTTGTCATTCCGTTTGTAACACATCGAAATATTGGTCTAGGACCCCATAAAGTATATATATTCATGATCCTCGATCGATTTTAAGTCGATCTAGCGATGTCCGTCCGTCTGACTGTCTGTCTGTCTGTCCGTAGAAAACACGCTAACTTTTGAAAGACTTCACAGAGGCTACTGAAGTTTGGCTTATATGTTGGTCATTTACCTGGTCAGGTTGGTATTACAATCCAGCTAAATCGGTCAAGTGGTACACAAAATATTGTAATTTTTGCAAAAAAAAATAAATTTTTTTCGATTGTAAAATTTTTTTCGAGTGTAATGTTTAAGTTACCAATGCTTTTTAGACTTAACAAGTTTAGGTTAGGTTAGGTTACAACCTAACCTAAGTGGCATTTAAGATGTTCAAAATCTGAAATTCGGGGTTTTGCTTATAACTTTTGAACCACTGCACTATAGGAAATTTTACCCATTTTTTGGCCAAAAGTCAAAATTAAAATTTTTGCAAAGCTTATTTTTTTTAGCTTTAATATAAAAAAAATACAACAAAGTAAACATCTCTTTTTAAATTTTTTGACAGAATTCATTTACTGTAACTTTGTTAGCTGTTTTTCTTGCAATTTCTAAATTAGTTATCAAATAACGAATTAGTGCAGTAAATTTTGTGATAGTTTCTAACAAAAGTTTTCATAATAAAAATTTATAGTTTTTAAAAACTAAAAAATGGAAAATAATGTCGAAGGTGAGTACTTTAATGATATATAGTGAAATGTTAGTGAACTTATCTAGTAGATCGTTTAAATTGGAAAAATTGAAGTGACCTTAACTTGAACTTATAGAATTATGAATTGGAATTTTATTTAGACTTACAAAAAAATGATAGCATATGTTAGCTTAAAAACCATATAAGTTCTCTAGGACAATCAATTACCTTCCAAATTTATCAAATTTCAAGGTCGGATATTTGCAAACTTTTTTTAAAAACGCATTTTTCCAGGTGACTACTGCGCGCAAAATTCCCATTTATTCAATTATGGCGACAGAAACACAACGAATATGACGAAAGAGCCGCTATTTGTGCACATTTCTTTTCATACATAGATGAAAGTGATCGTTTCGAAAACTTTAAAAAATATATAAAGGAGCAATCAAGAATATTTTGTTCAAATATAAATATGAAAAGGCTTGAAAAAGTTGTAGGAGTGGAAGTTTTTGAAAAACATCATGCTGTTTGGCTTAAAGGCAATACTTGGATAAGAAAATGTAAAACGCATCCTGCCCCCACTAAATCGAAACCAGGGCGACCGCAATTAACTTTTTTGTCAAAATCTGCAAGAACAAAAAGACGAATTACAGCAGAAATCTCTAAAGATCTAAATAGGGAAGTTGAGCCCCTAGCTTTTGCTTCATCTGCAGCTGCTCGTGGTGGCATTTTGAAATGTAGTTAACGACTTGGAACTCAAAAATCAAATTTTTTAATAAAATCCTTAATAAAAAGTAGCTTTGACATTTCTTAAAATTGTTAAAATAAATTTCTACTGTTATATTCGAAAGTTAATATACACTCAAAAAAATAGTAAAAACAGCTTAGAAAACCAAATAATCTATAAAAGATCTAAAAAATCTTAGATGCGAAAACTTATAACCCCGGAAACCCTGTTTTGAACTAATTGTTAGTAAATTTTTTAGGTAAATTTACTAAAGTTTTTTTTTGAGTGTATGAAAAACTTTATGAGTCACTCCCTCCCTCTTAACGGTCTTCCAAAAGTCAAATCCAAAAAATCATTCAAATCGGTCCAGCCGTTTGGCTGTAAATAATTTTGGCCAAAAAAAGGGGTAAAATTTCCTATAGTGCACTGGACCGATTGAGCTTAAATTCAATACCAAACAGACCTGAGGAACGGCAAATATACATTTCGAAAGTTATCGTGTTTTTTATCTCGTAAATTTGCGAAAATCCCTTGCCGAAATTTACTCTTTTGCTCATAACTCCCCCCAAAAAAAAAGAAACCACCCTAATATATACGATATTTTGTTTTAATTTTACGTTGTTTTATCTATGTATTTATGTGTGTTGTTGAAGAGTTTTTATAAAGGAAATACATACACTCAAAAAAATACGTTAGTAGATTTACTAATTTTTTTTTGCTAATGCTAGTTAGCTAACTTTTAGCAAATTTTTAGTTGAGATTAGCATGTTAGCAAAAAATTCTTGTAAACTTCATTTAGCACATTAGCAATTTTAAACAAACGTTGAACTAATTTCTTTTGCTAAGATTTGAAATTGAGTTGACAACATTTTTACAAGATTTTTTGCTATCATTAGCAAAAATAAACGGTAATTTTTTTTTTATTTTCAGAAAACTTAAAATGGCTCTATCTCGGAAATTAAGCCAGATAGAGCAAAATGGAGGGCATTTTTGGTTCTTAGAATCTCCATATTTTCGCGGGTCCTCTTCACATGTGTGGACCCTAATGGGCCCTAACTTTGGATCAAAAAAAGTTAGCATTCCCGAAAATTTTAAAATGCTCATATCTCGGTAAATATTGCCGACACAACAAAAAGTCCAAAAGCATTTTTGTAGCTCTCAATACGTAGAACAAGACCGCAAAATAGTCAAAAGCTCTCCGAGTAATATTTTTGAAGTTATCGAGTTTTTTATTTCTCAAGACCCCAGTGGTCCCCTATAATCACGTATCTCAAAAACTAAGCAAGGTAGAGCGAAACGGACACAAATTTTGGATCAAAAACTATGACGATTTTTAAGGAACCTAACTAGGTCTAAGCCCATCGGGGTCTGGACCTATCGGGTCCGAACCCAATGGGGTCCTCAAATGTGTCAAAAAAAAAAAACTTAGTTAACTAATTATTGGCAAAACATTTTTGCTAACTTTAGCAAAAAAATTGTGGGTTCAAAATCAGCAAATTTTCTTGTAGGTTTACAAGCTTTTTTTGCTAACATTACAGTTTTTTTTTTTTTGAGTGTAGTTTTGTTTTAAATGTCCACATCTCCGAAACCTTAGTGTGCCCGTATAATTTTCGTAAAATAAATTGAAAAATCTTTGTCTGTTAAAATGTTATTGTATTTTTTTTTGTTAACTAAAACTCTGTCTTTAAAAATAATGTCTCAATGTTATTTGACAAATAACATCAACGAGTGTATGAAGGAACAATAAAATAAAAATTCAATTTAATTAAAAATTACTTTACTAATGACAACTAGACTGTATTAATAATGAATAAAAAAGGGCGCAAAAAAATCTAAAGCCTAGCCGGCAATATAATCAGCCGTAATCCTATGTTTACAGATGTTCTTAAAAATTTGCCCATCAGCTCAATATCATTTACATGTATTCATTCACGTACAATATTGGGTGGGTTTCTTTCATTCTTTAAACTTTCAACTAGTAGCTCTAAGAATACGTGACAACAACGACATAATAAAAACAGCCCTGTTTTGACAAAAAAGAAAAAAAAAACAAAAAACAAATCGTGTAATGTATTAAGGAAGGATGGATGGATATCTATGTGAGGCAATCAAATTGAAATTACGTTCCCATTATTAATGGGACGTACGTACGCTCTCATTTGTTCGTATGCTTGACTTGTCACTGATCATTGCTAATAGATAAACAAATGTTCGTATTTGTTTTTTTTTTTTTTTCTTGTAGTTTAGATTTTTTGTACATCATTATTAAGGACATATTGCGATACGATTTTTTATAAACCCCTTTAAATGTTTCTTTCCTTAAAATGAAGGAAGTATGATTAGGACCCAGATTTAGTTTAAACTTTTAAAAGATTATTATTTGTATTTATTAGAGTGCGTTTTCAAATATTGACATTCTTTGGATTTTTTAAAATATAATCACTTCTTAGAAGGTTTTTGCATCAATGAAATAATTGCGTAGTATTTTTTGGAAAAATTCCAACTTCTTCATGTACCTCTCCGCGGTTAAAAGCCCGGTTTTTGACCAAATTCTCCTGCGGAGCGAAAACAATTGAACTTATTGCAAATTATTAGGGATGTCGCGAATATTCGTCACTATTTGGTATTCGGCATGGTTTTTGAATATTCGGAGAAATAAATATTCGTCAACAGTTTGCCGAATATTCTGAAAAATTTAAATTTGCTTAAAAAGCACTTTAATAACGTTAGTCTTTTTATACAGTCCTTTCGTTTTGTATTTTTTACAAAAAAACTGGATCACTTGATTAAATCTCGAATTGTTATTGGATGGATCTAAAGCAGGGTCGGACATTTTACCACATAAGCATAAATTTTATAGTATGCGTGTGCCCCCACTGGTTTAAAGGGATAATAATGTCAGGTCGGTGGGTTTTGCCTGAGACTTAAATAAATGTCAGTTGATATGGGGTGGCTGGCCTCTTAGTGGACAATTGTAGGGTATTTCTGGATTTAAGAGGGATAGGAAGCTGGTTATTGTTCTTAAGAGTCCAGATGGATAGTCCTTGTCTCTCTAGGCAGTAGTCTCACCTTACCGCTAATTGGTGAAGGTCTACTACGCAGAAATATGCTGCTTGGGTAACATTATATCACCTCCTTTACCATTTCAGTGTGTGAGTTTGCTGTTGCTTCAATTATCCCATCAATAGAGTTATCTCCCAGTAGGTGTTTCACATGGGGTTTCTCCTACCGCAGATGAAACCTTATGGATATCATTCTTTCCGATAACGATTTTCTTGTTGAGCTGTGGTTTGGGTGTGCCTGGTTCTTGGTCATGCTCCGAAGGGGCACCGGGCTATGGCCCGACCTCACATCGGCCGGGTCTATGCCGTGGGCTTAACGTAGGAATTCTTTCCACGCTCAAGGACCATAACATCCCCAACACAGGATCAAATCAAGTACAGCATTTTTTTTTATATACTTACAAGGGAAGTCTCCCTGGTGTCACCCTCCGATCTTCAGGAATTAATTTTCGAATTAATTTTCGTTTAACAACGAAAATTAATTCGACACGTATTAATTTTTAGCGGCCCAAACAAATTTTTAGGGGGAGTCGATTTGTATGGGGGGGAAATTGGCCTTTTTCAGTTTTTTACGATTTACGCCTATTTAAACAAAATTAATATAGGCATGTGTGGTATCAGATTAAAGGTATTAAAAATACCTATCTCGTGGTGCTAATATTTTTCGACTTATTAACAAAAATGTCCTAAAATTTTGGTATTTTACTCAATATGACGAAAATTGTGCATATGTTTGGACACTTTCTTAGCACACGTAGATAGGTTTTCCAAAGACCTTTCATTTGGTGTGTAACATGACTAGGTTTGCATAATATAGGAGATAAACGAAACAAGTAAAAAAGTTAAATTCGGCCTTGCCGAATGTAGTGATACCCTCCACAATTTCAAAAATATTATTGCAAAAAACTTTATTTAAAAGGAAATTACTTTTGAAAAAAAAAAAATTTTTGAAAAAAAAATTTCCGCGAAAAAAAATGTTGGTAAAAAAAATCCGCGATTTTTTTAATTTTTTGTCAAAAAATATGTTCGTACTTGTTTAAATACCATTTGGTGTTCAATTATGTTCACATATGCCAACCAAAGCCGAATTAAAGCATTTTGTATTTTTATCCCGAGTAAAAATTTTTATATGATGCAATATATAATGATATGTAACACAATATATATTTATACGCAATTTGATCCGAATAATGGTGGATGTTTTTGCATTAAAAAAGATCAACTTGTATAAAATATGATTTGATTTCATCCGAGTTTTGACCAGACATTGCTATATATTATTGGATCTAATTAGATATAATTGCATAAAAACATATAAAATCCTGGTGTTTTTTGGTTTGGGTTGAGATACACCACAGGTCAACGATACATTCACTAAACATATAATTTTCTAAAACAAAAAAATGTTTGGGTACGCTTCGAACCAGATAGGTGATATACATAACCCTAATAAGGAAATGTTTAGGAACATTTTAAAAAGTTTCTTATACTTTGCCTAAAAAACTTAGAAAATTTTTGGTTAATTGGAAACATATAAAGTTTTAAAGGGAACAGAATAAGCTATATATAATTTGATGTTAAATTATACAGAAAAACAGATTTTGTATTGACCCTCATATTATTTTATTTAATTATATCAACCGTATACCTTTTAATCCGAATCATGATTTAATTATATATTACTACATATGACTGCATTAAAAAAATTTACAAAATATCTCACGGATGTATAATCATATATAATTTATTATGTTTGTATCAAGTTATATATTGTAATATATGTTTATTTTTACTCGGGATGTTAAATGTACTGAAATTTTTGAGGTGTGCTTACATTTTCGTTCATAACTTTTGAACCGCTGAACCGATATCGCTCAAATGCAATACCAAACTTCTCGGGAGAACTTCCAATAAATATGTTAAGTTTCAGTCATCTGTGTGCAATATTTTGTCCGTGACAGCATTTTCCACAGACAGACAGACGGACATCGCTAGAATGTCTTAAAAACGATCGGGCATCATGAATATATATACTTTATGGGGTCCCAGATCGATATTTCGATGAGTTACAAACAGAATGACAAACTTATATATACCCTCTATCACTAAGTGGAGGGTATAAAAAACTGAAAAATGGCCTTGTCTTCCCCCCTCCTTTTTACCCCCTAAATATGAATTTGGGCCGCAAAAAAAAATACGTGTCCCTTTATTTTTTCTGCTCTACAAAATAAAACCAATTCCATAAAGATCCGCGGATGACACTAGGGAGACTTCCCTTGTTAGTTGGACTACAGACTAGAGATGCGCGCGTGACACGAATTTTTCGTGATTCACGTGATTCACGCGTGAATCACGCGTGATCGTGAGTGAAATTTATTTTTACTCACGTGATCGTGAGTGCACGTGATTAGAAAAAATAGTTTCGTGCGTGAGCGTGCGTGAGTAACTTTTGTTTCGTGAGTTTTCGTGATTGTTTTGTTCTGTTTGAAACAAAAAACAAGTAAAAAAATCGTCATTATATTGACTTAAGAGGGTAATTAATACAAAATAGTGATTTAAATAAATTTTTATTATTGTTTTAAGGAAAATCAATAATTTTTGTGCAAGAAATCGAAAAAAGTAAAATAAAAATATATTAATTTTAATTTCGTGAGCGTGATTATTTCGTGAGCGTGAGAAAAATTTTAGTTAATCACGTGAGCGTGCGTGAACGTGAGCAGCAAAAATAATTTCGTGCATGATCGTGCGTGAGCACTATTTTTATTTCGTGAGCGTGAGCGTGCGTGAGTCAAAATTCACTCACGCGCCCATCTCTACTACAGACGTATGTATAATCAAACTATTCGGCAATATTCGGTTCAAACCGAATACCAAATGGTAAATATTCGGTAAATTGAAGAATACACTATTTTTCGCAAGCTTCCAGATGTTATTAAAAAGTGGTAAGGGAGCACGGAAAAAAGCACATGCTTTATCGCTACTTTTTGGAACCTTCTAGTAGCTTGTGCAAAATGTCATAACTAGTGTTTGGGGATTCCCGGACTTTTTAATTACCCGGGAAACGGGAAAAAAATTATTTATTTGCCGGGATTCCCGGGAAATTTTCATTATTAATATAAATCATATAAATCATTAAAATTTTTACAACATTTTATTAAAAACAGTTGTATTACAGATAAACAATTAATTAAAACATACAAAATAAAAGCTATAAATCCTGACATACAATAAAACAAAACAACATTGCAACTTTTTCCCCCCACAAAAAAACGCAAAATAGCTATTATTTGCGTTTTTTCTTGGGGAAATCGCCAAAAAATTTAAAACTGCGTTATTCTTCTTCAATCACAACCCCTTAAAAACTAATATAGTTGGCAGCATTTTTAATATTTGTTCTGGAAATGTAAATTCTAGGTTCAAAATTTTTATATTTTTTTTGAGAGTCTTAGCAAAATTATCATTAACCGACATATATTTTTTGACTTTTTAAGTTTGTTCATGATATTGTAATTAGAGTTTTTTTATTCCCGCACTTTTTCGTTTCCCGGGAAAGCGGGAAATTTTTTTAATTTTCCCGGGATCCCGGGATCCAGCAGCGGAATTTCCTTTCCATATAAAAGGGCTTTTATTAAGAAAAAATTTTATTAAAAAGCTTAAAAACTGGCTAAAATAGTAAGTTCGAGAGATAAGTACACAAATATGTCCATTTAATTTACGTATTAACGTAAGAACTTTGATTTTTAAATTTCTTACAACATTTTTTAACATGAAAAAGGATTTTTCTTAAAACAATATAAAAAAATAACACAAAAAAACTAGAGATATGAGATCGAAATCAAAAACGTAGCAATAATGAAAACTATTGTCATTGGTTTTTTAAATTTTGACAAAATCAATCCATGTTAACCCATAGCCCCCATGTAAATGTCCCTTTCAAGTTTTACTTAAATACCCCTAACAATAGTATTCAAGATATCCTCTTGAAATTCGACCAATAAATGTTTTTTATATTCATAAACAATCGCTCTAAATTTTAATGGAATCGGACCATTTTAATTTCTAGGCCTCATAAAAACCACTCTCCCAATATTCACATAAATTTCCCAAAATACATAAAAATAAATAAATATTGTTTAAAAATTAATTCTTTTTAAATTATTATTTTACATTTCCGAATTAAGCGCCGCTAGATTGGCCATTTCGGCCACTGTGCGTCCCTTTGTAATGCATTGAAATTTATTTCTGCCCGATCCGTACACACGTGTTAACGGTGAAACCAATTGTAACCAAATTTTCACCACAGATTACACTCAAAAAAAATTAAGTTAAGTCAAATTTAACTAAAAAAGCACCTGATTTTGGGCCTACTAAATTTCTAGTTAATTTAACTAAAAATATTTAGCTAACTTTTCGTAGAATGAATGTAGCAAAAAAAAAACCGTAACTTTTTTTCTTTCACACCTTTCTCAATTCAAACCATATATAACATGATTAAAAAATTATAATACATAATTATAATTAGAGGCTGAGCTCAACTGTCTTTACAGAAAAACAAAAATTTGAAAAATAACGACTTTAAGTCGGCCTAAGTGGCAATATAGTATCTTTGGAAAATGGCAACACCTAACATTTGTGTCTACAAAATATAGACAATGTTCTGGCAAGGTTGCAAAATAAGTACTTAGATCAGAGTTGATGAAGGAGAGGAGGACGAATGATGATTACTAAAAAATTGAATTTATTCACCATAATGCAATTTCACCTTCTTCTGTACGAAAAAACAACAGCAACAACCACACATGAATTGAAAAACCATGATTTAGTTGATACTTGCTTAACAGCCAACTTAGCGTATCGGTCTAGAGTGATCGTACCTAAGAGGCAGTTAATAGCAAAAACATTACAGATCATGGGTTCAATCCCTGGCGGCTGCGATCTGTTAATAATTTTCACATATAGAATAAAATTGACTATTAACTGAATAAATTTGACATTAAAAGTTTTTCTGATGATTATAATAACTGGATTATATTAAACTAGTAAAAAACGAACCAGGATGTCTTAAAATTTTTAGAAAAATAAATTTTTCTTTCACACCTTTCTCAATTCAAACCATATATAACATGATTAAAAAATTATAATACATAATTATAATTAGAGCCTGAGCTCAACTGTCTTTACAGAAAAACAAAAATTTGAAAAATAACTTTAACTAAAAATTTAGCTGAAAATTTCGTAACATTTTTATGTACTAAACTTTTTGTTACTTTTCGTAAACTAAAAAATATTTTGTGTACGCAAATTTTAAAATTTCATAAACTAAATTTCATTGGATAGAAAAAATTTTATTGTGCGTTTTAAAATTTTAATATACCAAAAAACGTGTTTTTTAACAGTTTTTAAAGTGATGTTTTTTGACGACTTTTTTAAAAACTTTTGACGATTTTGACGATTTTTTTTCCAAATTTTGACGATGTTTCACAAAAAAAGCCTGGCAGCACTGCTAATAAATACCTACATTTATTTCCAATACATACATACCCAGGCAGAAACTGCCAACCGTTCCAAAGAAAAAGGCTCGGCAAAGCACTTAATTTTTTGTATAGAAGGTAGTATGAATTCGAAAAAGTGCTTTCCAAGCGCTTTGCCAATGTTTTTCTATTTAAATCCGTTCAAAATATAAATTTTTTATTAAAATTTATTAATTTTCATAACAATTGGAATGTTTTTTATTTCCCTGTAGGATTAGTGGCCGGTCCTTGATAGTTCTCATGATATGTCACTTATACATAATGACCCACATATTACAAACTTGACACCTTTTATATAAAAACACCTGTTTCTTTCGTGAGGAAGTGTCTTAAACTTCGGATATGAACTGTAACTGGACCTATCCCTTTGGAACACAACCCGTTTCGGTTCAATACACCACTTTTTTTTCGGGACTTTTCCAAAATTTTTCCTAAAAGCATTTTTAATAAATTTTTTATTCCAAAACGCAAAGAAAACGGAAAACAAAATTTTCAAGGAAAATATTTCAAAGTTTGTCGAAATTTTTTTTATCCTAATAAATTAGTCAATCAATTTTTTATCCTAATTTAATAAATTTCTTTATTCAAATAAACACACAAAAAATTTGTGTCTTATGGACTTATACATTTTAGATACGTCCCATTTTTTTGTTCTAAAAGTGCTATAATAGTACCATATTTTTAGTTTTTAAAGCGCTTTCAAAGCCCTTAAAAATAGCAACGGCATACCGTTTACCATGGTTATCATTTTGGACGCTGGGAGAGTAGTAAACTGTGATGCTTTCCCAGCACTCAAGCGACCATAAAAAGTACTTTGCCAGCGCTCTCCCGTTCGTATTTTTCTGCCTGGGTAGTTATACTAAAACAAAAAAGAAAAACAATTATCAATGCTAGAGTTTTTAAAGGGTACAAGGACGGAAATAAAAACTTACTTGAATGTTGAAACCGCCAAAAATTTGTCTGGTATTTAAAACAAGAAAACATTCATCAAAAAATTCAAATTATATAATAAACTAAAATGTACCTGCTTGTAAATATTAAGGATGAGCGGTCGTCATAAAACCACGTGTACAATAAGTCATCATAAGTGTATGTTGGGTTTTCACTTCATATTGATTTCTCATATAAAGATTTTTAATAGATAATTTGGGTTTTTTTGTTTGTGTGACACACAAAGTTTGTATCGTTATATTTTTGTTTGTGTCATGCGTTTTTTAGGAACGGTATAAGTACATCAAATGGCTTTGGTTTTTTGCATGTTTAGTAAGGGTGGGATAGTGTTGTGTGAGATTTTAAGCAGCAGTATTTGAAAACGCTAGAGCCGCTCATTTTGTGAGGTTCGTAAAAAAAGTGTATGAGCCAAAAAATGGGGGAATCGGATAGGATCTAGCCCCACAACTCTTCTGGCCCCCCAAACACTTTTGGACCTATGCCCTATCTCCACTTCCTAAGGGAGCTCCCATACAAAGGTCCAATGTTTAAAAATATTTGCTCCTACCTCTCTATCTGTCCTGGAAGTGACCCTAGAGGAATCAAATGTATGACCAACCCCCCAATATTTTTTCAACCCTAACATTTTCTTAGAACATACATACCCTCTATCTTCAACCCTTAGGGTGGTCCCCATAATTTTTTTTTAATTTGTTTTATTTTTTCTTTATTTGTTTTATTAAATCAGCTCCTACCGGTCCAATGGTTCCTCCTAGAAGGGTCATTAGCAAGACCGACCCCCATTTATTTTTAGCTCCCAACATTTCATATTAACATACTTATTCCCTATCTCCAATTGCTAAGGGGTCTCCCACACGAAAATTACCTTTTTATAAAATTTTCTCCCACAGCTCTAACTGGCACAGGGATGACCCTAGAGAAGTTTAATGTATGACTGACCCCCGATATTTTTTCAGCCCCAACATTTTTCCCACACAAACCTACCCTCTATTTTTAAGTCTTAAGGGGTCCCCACACATTTTTATTTTTTATACCCTCCACTTAGTGATATATAAGTTTGTCATTCCGTTTGTAACTCATCGAAATATGGATCTGGGACCCCATAAAGTATATATATTCATGATGCCCGATCGATTTTAAAACATTCTAGCGATGTCCGTCTGTCTGTCTGTGGAAAATGCTGTCGCGGACAAAATATTGCACAGAGATGACTGAAACTTAACATATTTATTGGAAGTTCTCCCGAGATGTTTGGTATTGCATTTGAGCGATATCGGTTCAGCGGTTCAAAAGTTATGAACGAAAATGTAAGCACACCTCCAAAATTTCAGTACATTCAACATAACCTAAAAATACAAAGTGCTTTAATTCGGCTTCTGGTTGACATATGTGAACATAATTGAACACAAAATGGTATTTAAACAAGTACGAACATATTTTTTGTCAAAAAAAGAAAAAAATCCCGGATTTTTTACCAACATTTTTTTTCGCGGAAATTTTTTTTTTTTTTTTTCAAAAGTAATTTCCTTTTAAATACAGTTTTTTGCAATAATCTTTTTGAAATTGTGGAGGGTATCACTACATTCGGCAAGGCCGAATTTAACTTTTTTACTTGTTTATAATTCTTATTTATAAAATCAGCTCTTACCGCTATAATGGTGCCTCTTAGGAACGGGAAATGCATACTGATCCCCATAATTTTTTCCCCCTATATTTTTTCCCAACATACCTACGCCGTATTTCCAACTTTGGAAGAGTAATATTTTTTCCTCCCGTTACGGCACAACACGTTGTTATAGTCCTCTATTAATTTTGCGCATCTTTCAGCAGCGTCGTTTAAAACGCTTGCTGGTAATCCTCACGATATTACCAAGTGTTTTGACAGGAAACAATGAAATTTGTTAATCCGAATCCGAAGCGTGCAAGAAATGTTGGTGTAACAAAAGTGAAGTAGTGGCTTAAATCATTATTTTTATGTTCTTGATTCACTTCATCTTTTTCCTTGCTGCTTTTGTCGGATGTCGTCCATCTTATCGTCAGATAACTCTTCCTCCTTGCATTTGGAATTTTTCGTTTTATTTCACAAGAGATATTCGTATCAAATAGTGCAACAGCTTCACCACTGAGATACCAAAGATGTCACAGAATCTCTACACAAATCGTTGGGACACAATCTTATCAATGGAAGCATAATTTGCAATCGCTTTCAAAAAAATCAAATCATTATTTGGAGGTTCCCCTGCTTTAGTGGCGCTTAACCAAGATTTCACGTAAATTGTTTTTGGTCAAACCTAATTAATTTTTAGACAATATATGCCTTTTGCCATCCATTGAGCATGACTGATGGGTCCTGGTGGGCTAAAATGATTATTAGGAATATTTTCACCAAGGTATAATAAAACAATTTTAATAAACTCCTTGTAGTCGTCTCTAGGTTGCTTTTGTTTTATTTGAGCCCAACAAAACAACTTGATGCAGTTTGGACTTGAGCTTGTATGTTGCCTTCCACTTTCTAAACTTCAATGCCAGGACTGTATGGTTTGTTTTTTATTTTTTCTCACTTCTGGTCCAGACGTTTTGCTGAATTTGGTTTTAAACACTTTTTAATTGATGTTCATAAATATGATGTTTGCATGGCAGATATAGGGGGCCAATCTGCATTTCCCGTCCCTAAGAGTCACTATGGGAGCGGTAAGAGCTGATTTTATAAAAAACTCTAAATGGGAGAAATTTTATAAAAATGTCGTTTTGTGTGGGAGACCCCTTAGGAATTGGAGATAGGGAAGTGGTATATTCGAATGAAATGTTAGGGGCTAAAAATAAATGGGATCGGTCTTGCTAATGACCCCTTTAATAAAACAAATTAAGAAAAAATAAACTAGTAAAAAAGTTAAATTCGGCCTTGCCGAATGCATTGATACCCTCCACAATTTCAAAAAGATAATTGCAAAAACTTTATTTAAAATTTTTTGAAAAAAAAATTTCCGCGAAAAAAAATTTTGGTATCAAAAATCCGCAATTTTTTTAATTTTTTTGTCAAAAAAAAGTTCGTACTTGTTTAAATACCATTTGGTGTTCAATTATTTTCACATATGTCCACCAGAAGCCGAATTAAAGCATTTTGTATTTTTAGGTTATGTTGAATGTACTGAAATTTTTGAGGTGTGCTTACATTTTCGTTCATAACTTTTGAACCGCTAAACCGATATCGCTCAAATGCAATACCAAACTTCTCGGGAGAACTTCCAATAAATATGTTAAGTTTCAGTCATCTGTGTGCAATATTTTGTCCGTGACAGCATTTTCCACAGACAGACAGACGGACATCGCTAGAATGTCTTAAAAACGATCGGGCATCATGAATATATATACTTTATGGGGTTCCAGATCGATATTTCGATGAGTTACAAACGGAAAGACAAACTTATATATACCCTCTATCACTAACAAGGGAAGTCTCCCTAGTGTCACCCGCGGATCTTTATGGAATTGGTTTTAATTTGTAGAGCAGAAAAAATAAAGAGACACGTATTTTTTTTTAGCGGCCCAAATTCATATTTAGGGGGTAAAAAGGAGGGGGGAAGACAAGGCCATTTTTCAGTTTTTTTCGTTTATCTCCCATATTATGCAAAGAAACCTAGTCATGTTACATACCAAATGAAAGGTCTTTGGAAAAGCTATCTACGTGTGCTAAGAACGTGTCAAAACATGCACAACTTTTCGTCATATTGAGTAAAATACCAAAATTTTAGGACATTTTTGTTAATAAGTCGAAAAATATTAACTTGTTTGGCCCGTTGTTAGCACCACGAGATAGGTATTTTTAATACCTTTAATCTGATGATTTTGTTTAAATAGGCGTAAATCGTAAAAAACTGAAAAAGGTCAATTTCCCCCCATACAAATCGACCCCCACCCCTAAAAATGAGTTTGGGCCGCTAAAAACAAATACGTGTCGAATTAATTTTCGTTCTTAACAACTTATCCAAATTTCATGAAGATCGGAAGGTGACACCAGGGAGACTTCCCTTGTGAGTTTGTTAAAAACAACATCAAAGTTTAGTATAATAGACTAACAGGCGGCCGTTTTTATTAAATGTTTGGTTGATATCATGTTTGGTTGATTTACAATTGCTGTTTGTTGATTTAAATTTGACGATTTTATTTTCTGTGTACATATTTGTATTTCACGATCAACCCTTACGGAGAAACAAAACAATTATTAAATTAACACTCAATAACACAATATTTTTTTTATCGTTTAAAATAATTTTTTTATATTACATTTAATTTAAAATTAATAATATAATATTTAATTATAAAAATACTTCCGCACGACTGCCACGATCAACGCTTTTGTTTGTACTGAATTGTTCTAAAAAATTCCACGCACAAGAAAACAAAAAACGGATACAAAAAATAAGAGAAAAAAATACAATTTATTTTTGCTAATATTACGAAAAAAAGCTTGTAAAGATTTTGTCAAGTCAATTTCAAATTTAGCAAAAAAAATTAGTTCAAAGTTTGTTTTAAATTGCTAAAGTGCTAAATGAAGTTTACAAGAAATTTTAGCTAACGTGCTAATTTCAACTAAAAATTTGCTGAAAGTTAGCTAACCAGCATTAGCAAAAAAAAATTAGTAAATCTACTAACTTATTTTTTTGAGTGTATCAATAGTGGAAACTCTTAACATAATTACTATTATGAAACTTTTTCTATCAGTGTTAATCCTATGTGTTGAAAATCACGTAACTGCCTCTGCGGCCCTGAAATTTTTACATTACTTAAACGAACAAATTGTAATTATTTTGTTTTTTTACTTTTTTATTTTAGGCTTAACGAGGCCGGCAATATATCCTTTTCCTTCTGGTCAGTATCCATATCCTATGTTAAGTCCGGACATGTCACAAGTGGCATCATGGTAAGTTATTTATTCGATATTTGCATTTATTAAAATCATTTTCTACAAAGAGGTAAACATATCATCACCGCTTTTTGCAATTACTTTTCGTTTTATTCGTAGGCATACGCCTTCTGTATATTCAGCAGCATCTAGTTTTAGAAGTCCTTACCCCACCTCCCTACCCATTAATACCACATTATCCAGGTAAATATAAAACATTTTGCATTAACTCTTATTTTTTATATGTCTTGTTAAAATAATTTTTTCTAGAGCTACCCAATCAGGAAACTGGTTAACCATTTTTTATTTATTTCTAAAGTCAATTTCAAAATTCGGATATTAAAATTTTTTTTTTGATTTTTGGGGGTCAATTTATCGGGATTTTAATAAGTAACCAATAATATCCCTCTTTGTAGATTTGTTCAAAAAAATCAAAATTCTTATGCCATATCGCTCTTTTGCGGCAAGGTCGCTATAACTTAAAAGCTTTGATTTTGTGAAAAACGAGTTTTAAGTTTTTATTTGAAATAGTTTTCAATTAAAAAAGGCCGGTAGTAACTACTGTATTTATTTCTAAAGCGGTGAATTTAAAAGATATAAATATGAATCGTTTACGCAATATACATATAGCATAGGGTTGCCATTTCCATTTTGAGAAAAAGAGGACATCAACCTCAAAAAAGGAGGACATTTGACCGAAAAAAGGGTAATTTTTTTTATAAATTAATTTAAAGACAATACAGTATACAAATAAAACGTATTTTTAGTATTATAATCCTATAGGAAAAAATTGTTTGTTTCCACTTATAATTCAAAAATTTTCCATTATATTTTGAGAAAGAGCATTGTCAATTATTTTTTATATATAAATAAAAAAAAAATTTTATATCAGAATTTTCTGTTTGTATTTAAAAATGTTTTTATTATTATTCGACCTTTAAAATATTATTTTTTGAGTTTATTCTAGCTCGAGGTCCTTTACAAATTAAAGCTATGATATTCTCATAGAATAATTATTTTTCTTTTTTAAAATTTATTTATGATGGTGATCATTTTTGCGGGACTTAGTCAACACGTGTTTCGGAATTTGTCAGATTCCATTATCAAAACTATTAAACAAATAAAAAACAAGTGAGAGTGTTAAATTCGGCTGTGCCGAATCTTTTATACCCTCCAAAATGTAAAAAAAAAATTGTCAGGGGCGTTTGTTTTTTTTGGGGGGGGGGGGTGATGGGGGTCGGTGGGGGATGTTGAGAGCACCTTCCCATCCCGATAAATATAGCAAATGTTTCATTTATTTAACAAAAATACAAAAAAACATGAAAAAAAGTGTATTTTTTCAGAGGTTGGTTCAGTTCTTCAAGGGGGAACTTTTTCCCCCTGAGCCGATTTTGCCCATTTACGAACTTAACCTGCCTAGGACCATAAGTAGGGTTGCCATCAGTCCTCTTTTCCCCGGACACCGTTCTCTTTTTTAGGGCGTCCGGGGCTGCCCTACTTCTTTTTTAGACAGTGTCCGGGGTTGTTCTACTTTTTTACTTTTCCCCATCAATTTTTTTTATTGCTTCTTAATGTTTGAATTATTGACATCGCTGTATTTTCGCTTACCAGCAGTAATTTTGACTTTTTGAGAGCAGAACGCACACAAAAATAAAAAAAAAAAAAACATTTAAAAATTTGTATATTTCGAGTAAAAAGCACTTTATGTAGTGCGAAAATAACTACGTTGGTATCACTTTTTATCACCTTCTGTGTGTCTTAAAGTTAGCTTTTCGAAAAAAGATTTGTGTATGAAAAATTTCCATTTCAAAATTTTCTAAATGATTTTAAGCAAATTCCTTCTGAATTTCCAAAAATTGTATATCAAAAATTCCCAACTGTATTTCAAAAGTTTCCATTTGTATTTTTAAATTTTCAATTATATTTAAAAATTTTATAAATGCTTTTCAGAAAATTCCAAATAAGTACATATATAGCAAAATTTCCATTTGTATTTCAAAATTTTGATACACAAATGAAATTTAAAAAAAAAATAATTTACATAATTTTTAAATCAAAATGGAAATTTTTGAAATATGTACAATTAAAATGTCTGAAATTTTTTAAAAACAAATGGAATTTTCTGAAAATCATTTAGAAAATTTTTAAATACAAATAGAAAACTCTTATAAACGTTGAAAATTTTTGACTTATATTTAGAATTTTTTTAAATATTACTGGAATTTTTTGAATTATAAATAGACATTTCCAAAAAAGAATATGTCGAAATCGGCACAACCAATGATCAAATTCCCAATTTACCTAAAAAGTGCCGAAGAGAAAAGTGAGTAAACATTAGAGTTGTCAACCGATTAAGAATAATTCGATTAATCGATCAAACAAATCCAAACTCTTGTTCGATTAATTTAAAAATGACGATTTTCGAATAACGAATAAATCGATTAATTTATGTCAATTAATCGAACAATCATTTTTTTATTCCCTCCAACTACAGTATCGAAATATCGGTCAAGGACCCCATAAAATAGATATATTGTTGACCAGTGATCGATTCTAAGACATTCGAGCGATGTCCGTCTGTGAAGGGCACGATACAGTCCAAAATAAAAGAGTCATACTCCCAAAGTTTGGAACGATTATGTCTTATGTTCATAGGATGGTTAAGTTTGGATGCAAAATCGGACAAGGACAAAAATGTTACCTCTTAAAGAACTAAAACACTACCAGAAAAACACAATTTTTTTTGTATATTTGTTTAACAAATGAAATATTAGGAAATGCTATTGTTTCAGTCCGCCCACTTTTAAAGGCGTGGTTGTAGAAATAATACAAATTAATGATAAGTGTTTTTTTAGGCGTTGTAAGTGGCTGCAGAGGTTTTACGTCAGCACACCTCAGCACAATCTCAGGTCCGTTGTGTGGTCCATTAGGCGTAGATATCGCAAAAATAAGTTTTTAAACATCTATGGGAAAAGGTGTCCTCCAACATCCCCCGCCGAGTCCCACCAACTATAATATTAAAATTATTAAAATTTTAAGTTTTTTTATACCAAATTCGCATTCATTTTTTTAAACTTGTTTAAGAACTTAAACATGTTAATGTACCTTAACAAGTTTAAATTTAAACATGTTTAAGTGGTTAAACATGTTTAAAAAAATGAGTGCGAATTTGTTATTGTGCATTTTTTACATAAAAAAGTAAATTCAGTTATTGAATTTATAAGTTTTTTACTTATTTTTTGTTAATAAAATATTAATTATTTTATTTTTAAGTTTTTTGTATGAATTGTTTATTTTTTTGTTAATAAAAAAAAATTTTAACAACCACTTTTTTATTCGTTATTCTCCTCGATTAATCGAATAATTTTTTTATATTTAATCGTTTGATCGAACGAACAAAAACAATTATTTGAATTATTCGAACAAAGTTGAAAGGCGAATAATTGACAACTCTAGTAAACATTCTTAAGTGGGAAGATGAAAGAAGAGACAAACATGCATTGTGCCAAATCTTTGGTATTGATGGCGGTACATCCACGCAGGTAAGCGTGAAGAGGTTGTTCTCTGGAGTCAAATACATAATGAGCCCAAGTCGTACACTCAGAAGAAAAACTGTGTCAAAAAATCAGTAAAACATCTTTAAGTTTGAATTAGAAAACTTTTACCAGATTTTTCTGCTAAAATGGAAACTACAACTTTAACTAAGTTTTAGAGAAATATTTTGTTGTGCTGTTTTTAAGAAAATTTTCTTCGTAAAATTTTTTAAAAAATTTTACTGAAAAACAACATAGCAAAAAAAATGTCACTTTAAGAAAATCGAAAAATTTTCACTTTTAAAATTATTGTGTTCCTAATTTCTTATGGTCTATTTTTCCCCTGAACTGCGGCTTTCCACTTCTTCCCCTTCCTTCTGGAAATGTCCCTGTCAATATTTGTGTTTTTTTTTTTTGGTTAAATATTGGTAGATATATAGGATTCGGCAAAGCCGAATTTAAGACTCTTATCAGTTCTTTATCGCGTCCTTTGAAACAGTTTTTTTTAATAAATCTTTTCTACTTAAATAAAATACAATTCCGATGTTTCGGCTGTTTATCTGAAATCAGCTGATTTTACTGCTTAAATCAGCAGATTTATCTGCCGTCTTGACAGATTTTTTTTACAAAACAAAAAAATCAGCAGATTTCCCAAATGGATCAAAATGCAGATTTTTCTCATGGCTCACATTGCAGATTTTTCTGTTGATTGCACAGAGACATTTCATAAACACGTAAAAATCAAAAAAATATTTGTTGAATTACAATATTGCGTCAAATTTTAATTAAATTTTGAGGTAATTAATATAATAAAATACAACTATTTAATTGAGTTAAAAATTCACTAAATTTAAGTTTTTTTTTTATCTTTTACGTGTTTTTAACAAATTTGTGACTTTTTAACATAAAATTTTATTCATAATACCGGTACGTACCGGTATCGATGTTCCGGTAACGGTTTGTCGTTACCGAAATAATCGAAAATACCGTTACCGTTACCGATATAAAAAATATGTAATACCAATACCGTTACCAATGCCGTTATTCGTTTCGGTAGCCAACCCTGGTTAAATTTAATTATTATGAATAACCCATAGAGTAAAGATGATCAGAGATTTTTATAGACCCCTAAAACAGGGTTGCAAAATGAAAACATCAAAATTGTACCAACGAGCTCCTAAAATTGTACTTTTTCGACCCCAATTGTACCAATTTTTTTTTTTAAAACCGGTCCAAAAAACAAGCTTTTGGAAAGCAATCAGGACTCAAAGAGCGCATCCAAACCGCCTGAATTATTGCATGATTTCTGTAGGCGATGTCACAGTTTAAATCACAATTTGGCAGCACTGAAAGAGCGCTACTGCTGATGCAGTGATGTCATGTATCTTCTCGACGCTGATTGTAGCATTCTTTCATATCATTCTTTCGAAAAAATTTTCAATTTATAAAAAAAAATTTAATTTTCAAAAATACATTTCAGAATACATATAATTTTTGAAAAAAGTACGCTTTGCAATATTGCCAGAGCTGGCAGTTATCCAAAATATTGGTCCTAGACATAACTTTAAGTATACCGATGGACGCAGAATCAATTGCTGAATCAATTTTGCTATGATATCCCGCTTTCTGTCGGTCCATCTAATTAGTATAGTATCCATACAAACGTCCTCCCGATATTTACTTAAATCTGTCTATTGACATCCTTATATGTCTATTTAACCAAACTTAAGGTTTGTATATTTTTCGACACCAATTTCAGATCTGGCCAAACATGTATCCAAACACATAGACATGATACAAAAGTTGAGTTGTCACCGTGAATCGTTTAAACTAGAGAAATTCCACCAAAAAGGGATAAACTGAGAAAGATCTTAAATTGTACCAAATAAGTCATTGGTGTACCATTGTACTTTTGAGCTTCGAAATGTACCAACAAAAGTACAATTGTACCAACTTTTGCAACCCTGCCCTAAAACAATATGCCACTTTATATAAATTGGTTCTCTTATGGTGTTTTCTTTTCTGAACAAAAAAATGTGTACTTTTAAAATGTTGACATGGCCCTGAAACGATGTAGGATTTTTTACACTCAGAAAAGAACACAAAAAAGCTGTTTTGTACGCAAATTGCCCTAATTTGCTGGTTCGATGGATGTGTTTTTCGCTTATATTGCCGGCGTCTCAGGTTCGAATCCCGGCGATGGCCATCACATATTTTTTTTTTCTTTTAAATTATTTTTTTTTTAATTATTTAAACTTAAAAAAAATACCAAAAAATAAACAAATTTACTCGATTTTTTAGTGAATTTTTTTTAAATTATATTATTTTTATATTTTGTTGACCTTTTTGTTGTAATTATTTATTTTTATTTCGGCTTTTGGTCAGAAAAAACAATAAAAAACTAAAAAGTATTTTTTTTAATTTTATTATTTATTTTATTTTTAATTTTCCGATATTTCGGTCAAATTCTTTGACCATCATCTGGGATCTATTTTTCAAAAAAAAAAAACATTAGTAAAAAACAAGTAGAAAAACTAAGTTCGACTTGGTCGAATCTATGAATACCCTCCACAACGTTATCTGATAGTAATTTTCTAAAAAAAATTTCAAAAAATTGCATTACAAATTTTTTATTATAAATATACATATTATTTTGAGTAAAACTGTTTTTTAATCAATCAAATTTTTTTGAGTGTACATTTTTTTTGACTGTCACCATTTTTTTGAGTGTGATATTTCATTAAAAAAAATTAATGTGTACTTTTTTTTTGAGTGTAACATTTTTTTTCAGTGTACAATTTCTTTGAGTAACAAAATTACTTTGTAAAATATTTTTGTTGTTTTATACCTACATATATGTAATACAAAAAAAAACTATTTCACATATTTTCCACTTTTTATTTTACCTCTTCTTTATTTTACCTCTTTAAAAACCAAAAACAAACTAACATTCAATCATACACATACTTTATTTGATTTTTTTTCCAAAAATACTTACTATTCACCGTTACATACAGTTACACTTAACAATAACAAAACAATAACAAATATTTACTTGTCTAACAAGTAAACTGCACCCCACGGCAGGAAAACAAACAACAACAACAAGTTTTAAAAAAACTGGTATTTCACCATGCTTATAAAACTTGTTTAACGAGTTTTCAACAGTTTAAGGTGAAAAAAATCCGAAATTCAGAGCATTGCTTATAACTTTTGAACCACTGAACGGATTTTGCTGAAATTCAAAACCAAATAGACTTGGGGAACGACAAATGTATATGCTAAGCTTCAGCACCCTCAGAATTGTCTTTCGAAAGTTAGAGTGGTTTTAATCTCGAAAATTCGCAAAATACCCTTGCCGAAATTTACTCTTTTGCTCATAACTTTTGAACCACTGGACCGATTTTGCTGGATTGCAATACCAACCTGACCCGGTAAATGGCCAACATATATGTCAACCTTCAGGAGCCTCCGTAAAGTCTTTCAAAAGTTAGCGTGTTTTCAACGGACAGACAGACAGACGGACGGACGGACGGACGGACGGACATCGCTAGATCGACTTAAAATCGATCAAGGATCATGAATATATATACTTTATGGGGTCCTAGACCAATATTTCGATGTGTTACAAACGGAATGACAAACTTATATATACCCTCTATCACTAGAGTGGAGGGTATAAAAAATAATACGTAATTAAATAAAAACAAGTAAGAGTGTTAAATTCGGCCGTGCCGAATCTTTTATACCCTCCAACAGGCAAAAATAAAAATAAAATTGCAGGGACGTTTTCTTTTTTTGGGGGGGGGGTCGAAAGTGGTAATTGGGGGGGGGGGGGGGGGGCAAATTTCCTCTCGAATATGTGTTTAAAAATTCATTCTTATGCTTTATGCAGTCAAGAAATACAAGTATATCATAATTTAAAAAAAAAAAATATTCCACGCCCATAAAAGGGGGGGGGGGCGGACCGACATTATCTAATTCTCTGTGTCCAAATGCAGGACTTTGAACTTCCTGTAGGATAAAAATGTTGCATTTGTTAAACAAAAACACAAAAAAACATGTAAAAAAGTGGTATTTTTCATGGGTTGGTTTAGTTCTCTAAGGGGGAACTTTTTCCGCTTTGGCCCGATTTTGCCCATTTCCGAACTTAACTTGCCTAGGAATATAAGACATATTCGTGCCAAACTTCGGAAGTCTAGCTCTTTTATTTTGGACTGTATCGTGTCCTCTACAGACGGATAGACGGACAGACGGACGGACGGACAGCGCTAGAATGTCTTAGAATCGATCACTGATCAATAAAATATATACTTTATAGGGTCCTAGACCGATATTTCAATGCGTTACACACGGAATGACAAAGTGAGTATACCCCCATACTGTTGTTGGAGGGTATAAAAATACCAGAATAAAAACAAGTAAAAAAGTTAAATTCGGCCTTGCCGAATGTAGTGATACCCTCCACAATTTCAAAAAGATTATTGCAAAAAACTTAATTCAAAAGGAAATAACTTAAAAAAAAAAAAAATTGAAAAAAAAAATCCGCGAAAAAATTTTTGGCAAAAAAAAAAATCCGCGATTTTTTTCTTTTTTTGTCAAAAAATATGTTCGTACTTGTTTAAATACTATTTGGTGTTCAGTTATGTTCACATATGTCAACCAGAAGCCGAATTAAAACATTTTGTATTTTTAGGTTATGTTGAATGTACTGAAATTTTCGAGGTGTGCTTACATTTTCGTTCATAACTTTTGAACCGCTGAACCGATATCGCTCAAATGCAATACCAAACTTCTCGGGGGAACTTCCAATAAATATGTTAAGTTTCAGTCATCTCTGTGCAATATTTTGTCCGTGAGAGCATTTTCAACAGACAGACAGACGGACAGACGGACAGACGGACAGACGGACAGACGGACAGACGGACATCGCTAGAATGTCTTAAAATCGATCAGGCATCATGAATATATATACTTTATGGGGTCCCAGACCGATATTTCGATGAGTTACAAACAGAATGACAAACTTATATATACCCTCTATCACTAAGTGGAGGGTATAAAAATATGTGGGCCACATATTTTTTTCACATGCCACGACTAGTGTTTGGGAATTCCCGGACTTTTCAATTTCCCGGGAAACGGGAAAAAAATAATTTATTTCCCGGGATTCCCGGGAATCCCGGGAAATTTTTATTATTAATGTAAATCATAAAAAACATTAAAATTTGATTATCTTTTTATTAAAAATAGTTTTATTAGAGATAAACAATTAATTAAAACATAAAAAATCAAAACATAAAAGTTAAAAATCCTGAAATACAATTAAACAAAACAAAAATAATATTGCAACTTTTTCCTTCACAAAAAATCGCAAAAAATAGATAAAAATCGCAACAAAATTTAAAACTACGTTATTCGAGAAAAAACTAATATAGTTGGCAGCATTTTTAATATTTATTCTGGAAATGTTAATTCTAGGTTCAAAATTTTTATATTTTTTTGACAGTCTTAGCAAAATTATCATTAACCGACGTATATTTTTAAGTTTTTTCATGATATTAATATACTTTTTACACTTGGTCAGTTTTCGTATGAATATATATTTGCACTGTTCTTCCAAATAGAAAAAATACAAAAAATATCAAATGTAATTATACCTGTACCCGATTTCTGTAACTATGCGAGAAGTTTTCGCATCAAAAAAAATAAATAAATATTAGAGTCATCTTATACTTAACAGAGTGATTTAAAAAAATAGCTTTGCGTTTTTTTCGTATTCTATGTTTTTTACATTAGCAACGTTGTACTCACCCTGTTAAAAACTAAATGACTGCAAAATTGTTTTATTTTTCTCGATGCGAAAACTTTTCGCATAGTTACAGAAACTGGGCACTGTATGTAAAAAAAAATGGTAAAAATTAAAGTAAAATAAACGTTTTTATGTAAAAAGGTTTATTTTACAAAATTCCCGGATTTCCCGGGAAAAATTAAAAAAAAATCCCGGGAATTCCCGTCAGTGTTTTCCCGGGAATTCACGGGCAATCCGACCCGGGAATTCCCGGACCCAAAACACTAGCCACGACACATCCTCTGCCCCACAACAGCACCAGTTAACTTGTGCGCTTAATTGGAGATGGTAGGTTTTTTGGCCAAAAGTCTCACAGGTCGTAAATGTTAATCGATTTTTTTGAAATTCAGAATATAAGCTTATATTAGGGTAATAAATAAGTGACTTGAAACTTTTTGGAATCGGACCTACAAGGAAACTGTTTCAGGGTGGACACTTCATTTTTAAGAAAATTTACAGATGTTATAGATGAAACAAATGAAGAGACACTTGTATTTTATTTGTGTATTTGAATTGGAGATGGTCTCTGGTCCCGTGATTTGCGTGACTGAAAAAAACGAGGTGATTCACGCGTGAGTGTGAGTGATTTTCATTTAAATCACGTGATTATAGATTGATTTTCATTTAAATCACGTGACTATATTAGGCTAATAAATAAGTGCCTTGAAACTTTTTGGAATCGGACCTACAAGGAAACTATTTCAGGGTGGACACTTCATTTTTAATAAAATTTACAGATGTTTTAAATGTAACAAATGAAGAGACACTTGTCTTTTGTTTATCTATTTCAATCGGAGAAGGTCTCTGGTCCCGTGATTTGCGTGACTCAAAAATAAGTACAACGTGATTTACGCGTGAGCGTGAGTGATTTTTATTTAAATCACGTGATTTAAAAGTTTTCAAAAATCATTTAAATCTCGTGAATCTACCGTTTTCCAAAATCGAATTAAAAAAAAGTTTATACAAAATTGGAAAAATTAAGTTTTTGTTTTGAAACCCCCCTTTTTATACTCATCGTTATCAAAAGTTCCATGCCCTTTTAAAAAACTGTCTGGGCCAGAATTATCCTTTCTATCCACACTTTCCAAAAGAGCTGCCCGCTTGTGCCCGTTTTCAAAAATGGAATTTAAATAAAATTTATAAAAAAAATGGAAAAAATTATTTCTTTTTTGAAAACCCCCTTTTAAAAAGTGATCGTTATAGAAAGTTCCACGGCCTTTCAAAAAACTGTCTGGGCCAGAATTATCCTTTGTATCAGCACTTTCCAAAAAAGTTACCCGCTTGTGCCGTTTTCAAAAATTGAATTGAAATAAGAGCATATAAAAATTTGGAAACAATTTTTATTTTTTTTTGAAAACACTCTTTTTAAACTCATCGTCATAAAAAGTTCCACGCCCTTTCAAAAAACTGTCTGCGCCAGAATTACCCTTTTTATCAGACCTTTCCAAAAAAAGTTGCCCGCCTTTGCCCGTTTTCAAAAATTTAATTCTAATAAGAGCTAATAAAAAATTGGAAAAAACTCATCAAAAGTTCCACGCTCTTTCAAAAAACTGTCTGGGCTAGAATTATCCTTTTTATCCACACTTTCCCGCTTGTGCCCGTTTTCAAAAACTTAATTGAAATAAGAGTTTATAAAAAATTGGAAAAAATTTGTCTTTTTTTGAAAACCCCTTTTAAATTTTATCGTCATCAAAAGTTCCACGCCCTTTCAAAAAACTGTCTGCGCCAGAATTAGCTTTTTTAACCCCACCTTACAAAAAACTTACAAGCTTTTGCCCGTTTACACAAATGGAATTAAAATACAAAAAATTAAAAAAAAAAAAATAAAAAAAGTTTGTGAAAGCCCCCTTTTTTAAAATTCATTGTGATCCAAAGTTCCACGCCCTTTCAAAAAACTGTCTGGGCCAGAATTATCATTTTTATTCGCACTTCCAAAAAATGTGCCCGCTTGTGCCCGTTTTCAATAATTTAATTGAAATAAGAGTTTATATTTTTTTTTTTGTAAGCCCTGTTTTTAAACCCATCGTTATCAAAAGTTCCACGCCCTTTCAAAAAACTGTCTGGGCCAAAATTATCCTTTTTATCCCTACTTGCCACAAATGTTGTCCGCTTGTGCCCGTTTACGCAAATGGAATTGAAATATTAAAAATTTGAAAAAAAAAAATATTTTTTTATGGAAACCCCCTTTTTAAACTCATCGTTCTCAAAAGTTCTACGCCCTTTCAAAAAACTGTCTGGGTCAGAATTATCCTTCCTATCTACACTTTCCATAATAGTTGCCCGTTTTAAAAAATGGAATTGAAATAAAATTTATAAAAAAATTAGAAAAACTATTTTTTTTTTTTTTAAACCTCCCTTTTAAAAACTCATCGTTATAGAAAGTTTCACGCCCTTTCAAAAAACTGTCTGGGCCAGAATTATCCTTTTTATTCCTACTTTACAAAAAATTTGCCGTTTACACATGGAATTGAAATACCAAAAATTGAAGAAAAAATAATAAAAAAAAATTTGTGAAAACTCTTTTTATCAAAAGTTCCACACTCTTTCAAAAAACTGTCTGGACTGCCTAACCGGGTACTTATTTTTTTTTCAATGTATTGAAAACAAATTTTAGTACGATTAAAAAAAAATATTTTTCATGTAACCGGTTTTTTCTCGTAACCGGTTTTTTGTGTATTCGGGGTTTTGGGTAACCGGGTTTCATTTTATCCCGTATTAATATAGAAAAACACTATGTAAAACCTTGAAAATTGTTAATTCATAAAATTAATTTAATTCAATAAAAAAGGATAATTTTAACAACTTTAGATTTGTTCATCTCCCTTTATATTGATATTTTATACGCAGATGAAAAAACGGGCAAAAGCGGGCAGGTCAGTTTGAAAGCTAGTAAACCAACGAACATTTTGGCATCCTAACTTTTGGATTAAGTCGCGGAACATTTTGGAAAAACTATTTCAAATAGAACAATTTTTCAAAATTTATATAAAAATATCAAAAAATCATCAAAAGAAATATGAAAAAAGAGCTGTTCATATCCATTTACATGTTGTACTTCCCTTTGTCAAATAAATTAATCCCCAAAAACAAAAAAACAAGGTCCCACCTTAATAATGTATATATTTGTTAGCTTTTTTGATTACGGTATATGGAAATTTGAACATACATATTTTATCTTTGATGGATCATTCCAAGAGAATGGGTGTACCGATTTTTAAAAAAATTACAGACAAAGTGCAGCAAGTATTACTTACTACAATAGTGCATTCACTTTTTTCAATTTAATAATTTTGTTTTTTTTTAGTTTTGGCCAAAAAAACTACCATGTCGGCCCAGTGTGCATGAGAGAATAACAGGGCAGTTTTTCACCCCGTCATTTGATTTTGGGGTGGGAAAATATGCATTTTTTACATCACGGTCAGGCAATATTTTGAGAAAAGAACATTATATTTTTTCAAAAGCGTGCATTTTTTTAGAAAAGAACACAAAAAAATCAAAGAATAAAAAAAAAAGTTACAAAAGGTGTGTTCCAGAACTTTCCGGGTAAAGTTCGGTAAAATGAGAGAAAATCAAAAAACCTCTCACGATACCACAAAAATGCACAAAAGTACGGGAACGCGAAAACCCACATTTCAAGCCCAAAATAATACAAAATGTAAACAAACCAAAAACGCTAAAATATTTCCGTAAGAAAAATTACTTAAACAAGGAAACAAATTGTAAAAGTTTATTTTAATAACAAATTATCTTTTTTTGTATTGAAATAATACATTTCCTTGGTTTAGTTCTTTATTTTATTTAAATTTCCAATTTAGCTTCACAAAAAACAGCTGTTTTTTCAACATCTGACTGTTACCAATTTACCCGAAAAAAAAGTGCGGGTAATTTTGGTAAAATGAGAAACTAATTTATTCTCTAAAAAACTCTCTTATTTACCCAATTTTTGCGTACGGGAACGCTTTTCGGGCTGGTTTGGCTAGCCGCGGGCACCCGCGGTAACGTTCTGGAACGAACCTAAAATGTCACATTTTTTGCCAGATAGTTTTTACATGCAATAGCAGCGATGCCTGAGCACCCAAAGCGCTTTCTGACCACCCAAAAAGCGCATTTTTCAAATCTAGTGCGTTTTAAAAAAAGACGCTGAACTAGCGCTTTCTTTCTTGAAGTAATCACTTCGAAAAAAAATGTAAATTTTACAACAGAAACGTCCTAATAACAGTCTTAAATCCATATTTTTCACGTAGGCGTTGTAGTACAAACATGGAAATGTAAAACTTTGTTGGAAATTAAGAAAAGAATGTGGTTTTTATAATAAAAACAGAAAAAAATTTGGTCAAAAAATATATTTAGCAAAAAATATATTTTTGCACTTATTCCATGAATAGGGCTAATGATTTTATAAAAATTTAAATTAAAACCGTTAAATTAAAAATATTTTTTAGCGCTTTTTACTTTATTAAAATTTAGCGCTTTTTAGCGCTTTTTGAGTCCCTGTTTTGCGCGTTTTGACTGTAAAAAGTTAGCATCAATGTGAAATAGTAAAGGCAACACTAACACCCGGTCTAGATTACACCCGGTCTAGATTAGCAACCACTAAAGCAATCATAAAGGGTGTTCAGTGTTACATTTGACGTTTTCAAACGCCAAACTCGATAGTAAACAATGGTTAGCAATTTCATGTAGACACTTGATTGCTAGCAATCTCTAGTAGAACAGGCGCTCTACCATCAATTCCCAGCAAAACTTTGATTACCAAATAAGGTATAAAATAAGGTATAGGATAGCTTATTTTATACATTGCAGCATTGATGATTTTAACATGGGATGAGACTCAAAGTAATGCTTTCGAGTAATGTATAAAATATAGCATACCAGAACGTAATATATAAGGCGTTACGAGTAGTGAACAAGTAACGATGTATTAAATTTACTTACGTTATTGTGAGTGAGTAGAAAAAATATGCTCGTGAGTGAGTTTCCGTGATTCAAAAATTCCTATCGTGAGCCTATCTCTAGTTTAACCTTATGCATTTTTGTATATAATATTTATTTTTTATGTTATTATAATGCATTATGTATTCAATTACTAATAATGCATTATTTCAAATTTTGAAATAATACATAATGTAACCAAACATTAGTCACCCATGATTTAATGTTTAGAAATAATAAACATGCAATACATTTTTTGCAATAATCATGCATTACGTAGCAAGTTATTAGTAATACAATATTTTTCACTTTAAAATAATACGTTGTTGAACAAATTTTTGGTAAGACATCCCAAAATAATGCTACAAATAAGGGATATACATTACCACGTAATGTGTTATATAATCACCACCCAATACCAAAGTTTTGCTGGGTTGTATACCATAATTGTATAAACTGTCCAGATTAGCAATGACAGCCATTACAACCAATTGTGACGTATGATAGAAGTGATGATTGCTAATCTAGACACACTGTAAGAGAACCAACTTATTGAGAGAGCAAAAAAAGCGCTTAGTTTTATTTATCGAATCTCGTGGTTCAGGATCACGCGTAACTCACGCCAGGTTCAATATTTTTTTATACGTGTTTTATATCATATATTCCAAATGAGGTTTTATAAATCTGACCGAGTGTCTTAAAATTTGTCTTATTTTGAGTACAATAAACCATATCCATTTTCAGTTTTTTAAACTTTTAAGAAATAATTATTTTTACGCGAGTTTATTTTTTTCAAAAACTAAAAAAAATCAAAAAAGTATGTTAACAAAGTAATTACTTTGAAAGCCATATCTACAAATGTATCTATTTAATTTCTACAATTCAAAAAGCATTTCGAGGGCAAATATTTAAAACTTACCATCTGCAATGTTACAACACAGCAGATAGCAAGTTTTGAATATTCGCCCTCGATTTGATTTTTACAATCCTCCTATTTTATACTATTTAAAACACTAATTATTTATTGAAGGTTTTTATACCGCAATTATTTTCCTTCGCCAATGCAATTTATTAAAAATCAATTGGGTGTTGTTAAAGTGATAAATATTGTTATAGATAGGCTGACCATTCGTACTGAATTATCAGTACATGTACTGATTTTTTATCACGTGTACTGATCAAAAAACGTTGTACTGATTTGTACTGATTTTTTGAAATATGTACTGATTTTTGAACATTTCAACATAAAAAATATTTTAATTCGAAAATTCCACAGTCGAACTCGGTTAAAACGAATTCTCGGTTATAACGGACTAATTCTAAAGTCCCGACGTTTTGGCAACAATTTTCACACTAAATACTGTTTTTATAACGAACTCGGTTACAACGAATCCTCGGTTAAAACTAACTACTTTTTATGGTCCCACGAACACAATTTCATGTATATTTACCTTTTTATAACGAACTCCCATAAATTTTTGGAATTTGCGACAATTATGGTTACCAAACTCACAAAAGTTTAGAAATATTTGCTTAATATTATAATTTTGATAAAATTTTTTTATATTTTTAATGTTTTCTTCTCAATAAGTAGTTTACTTTAAAAAAAAAAAAAGTCAAATAAAACAAAATTGGAACTTTTTTTTGGAAATAAAACGAGGTTGATATAAAATATACCCCGCTTATAGCGAACTTCGCTTATAACGCTCGTTTTTTACTGATCCCTCGGAGTTCGCTATAACCGGGTTAGACTGTATATAAAAACTTGAATTTCCATATAATACGTCTTCAGAGTAGTTTTTTATAACTTAAGTCTGCCAATTAGATAATTTGAATTAATTATAAGGAGCATAGAGTTCGTTAATCAAGAGGTTCCTTAACGCAGAAATGAATCTGAGCATGAGATTATTTTGATCTTCATAAATTTATATAAAAAAGCGTACAGAATCTTTGAGGTTTTCTATTACGAAAAGTTCACGAGATAATGAATTTTCTATCTATTAAGAAAGATAACGTAATTGGACGAATCCAAACGATTCTAAGATGTTCGATGAGGTAATTTCATTAGATTTTATTGGAAAAGGCGATCAAAACATGTGCCTATTATCTGGAAGGTTTTCTGAAAAGGAAGAGTTATCAAAACTTTAGAGAAAAAGTCCTAAGAATCTGAGGGATTTACTTATTCTAAAAACCTGTGGGGTTTGATATATTTAATACACTGAAATGAAGCAGTTTATAGTTAGGGTTGCCATTTCCTTTTTGAGAAAAAGAGGACATCAACCTCAAAAAAGGAGGACATTTGACCCAAAAAAGAGGACAATTTTTTTTTATAAATTAATTTAAAGAAAATCAACAACGCGATACAATATACAAATAAAATGTATTTTTAGTATTAGGAAAAAATGTCTTATTTCCGCTTATAATTCAAAAATTTTCCATTATATTTGAGAAAGAATATTCTCAATTATTTCCAATTATATTTCAAAAATTTCTATATACAATTCAAAATTTTTTATTTTATATCAGAATTTTCTATTTGTAGTTAAAAATTTTCTAAATGCTTATCAGAAAATTCTATTTGTATTTCAAAAATTTCCATTTTTCATTTCAAAATATCTGTATTATCTATATGTTTTTCAAAAAATCCCATTTGTTAATTGAAGATTTTTGAAAGGTATTTGGAAAATTTTGAAATAAAAATATAAATTTTTGAAATACATACTATGGCCTCTGTTCTGTCTTTCACAACTTTTCAATTCACATGAAAATTTCCGAATCACATGAAATCAAGTTTAGTGTTTTGTTGATCACGTTTTGATTCGAAGTTGAAATCAAATAATTAAAATTTAAAAAATTATAAGGAAAAAAGTGCATTCGTTTTACTTTCATCAAATTTTATTTATGTGAAACAAAACGAAAAAGAAATTCGGATGTGAAATCTAGAACACCAAAAAAAATCGGAAATTTTCATTTTCTCATTTTTTATGTGAATTACTTTTTTTGGAACTGCGGCCTATATTTGGAATTTTTTGAAAAGTATTCAGAATTTTTTGAAATATAAATGGATATTCCGATAAATTTTTTTTAAGAAATAAAAATTGTTTTTTCGACCTTTAAAATATTATTTTTTTAGTTTCGAGGTCCTTTACAAATTAAAGCTATGATATTCTCATAGAATAATTTCCAAAAACAATATTTTTCTCTTTTAAATTTATTTTTTGTTGATCATTTTTGCGGGACTTAGTCAACACGTGTTTCGGAATTTGTCAGACTCCATTATCAAGACTATTGAACAAATAAAAAAACCATATACTACAAGAAGCAAAGATAACTTACATAAGTGATAAATCGCTAAAGTTTAAACAAAAATATTAATACTTATTCAACTCCACATTCATTGAGAATTAAAAGAAAACAAGTAAAAAAGTTAAATTCGGCCTTGCCGAATGTAGTGATACCCTCCACAATTTCAAAAAGATTATTGCAAACAACTTTATTTAAAAGGAAATTACTTTTGAAAAAAAAAAAAATGAAAAAAATTCCGCGAAAAAAAATTTTGGTAAAAAAAAAATCCGCGATTTTTTTCTTTTTTTGTCAAAAAATATGTTCGTACTTGTTTAAATACCATTTGGTGTTCAATTATGTTCACATATGTCAACCAGAAGCCGAATTAAAGCATTTTGTATTTTTAGGTTATGTTGAATGTACTGAAATTTTTGAGGTGTGCTTACATTTTCGTTCATAACTTTTGAACCGCTGAACCGATATCGCTCAAATGCAATACCAAACTTCTCGGGAGAACTTCCAACATATACGTTAAGTTTCAGTCATCTCTGTGCAATATTTTGTCGGCGAGAGCATTTTCCACAGACAGACGGACATCGCTAGAATGTCTTAAAATCGATCGGGCATCATGAATATATATACTTTATGGGGTCCCAGACCGATATTTCGATGAGTTACAAACGGAATGACAAACTTATATATACCCTCTATCACTAAGTGGAGGGTATAAAAATTGTACAATGTCTTAACCCATTTCTTACCAGCGTGTGTTTGAACACACGCTTATAATTTCTTAAAAAATTACAAAACATGAAAAAATATTAATAAACAATTCAATTTTTTGGGAGTTTTTATTATGGTTTGGTCTATTAGTGAAGCAAGAAGATATTTTTGGAAAAAATTTACAAGCCCGCCCTTCACAAGGGGAGGGGAAGCCGTTCCTAAAAAAAAATCATCAACTTAAAACGTGTAAATCTGCATTTATTATTCATAAAAGGAAGAAAAGGAGTCGTTCCTGAAAGTTTTGCCAAAAAATTCCAACATCTAAATTTCTGGTAAGAAATGGGTTGATCTTACTAAGAGATTGTACAATTTTCTTCTTCTAATTCTCAATGTATGAAGAGTTGAATATGTATCAATAATTTTTATTAGCGTTTTGCTCTCAAAAAGTTGACAATATTGCTGATAATACAGCCAATAATTCAAAAGTTTAGAAGCAATAAAAAAAGTTATGAGGAAAAGTCCAAAAAGTAGGACAACCCCGGACACTTTCTAAAAAAGAAGTAGGACTGCCCCGGACGCCCTTAAAAAGAGGACGGTGTCCGGGGAAAAGAGGACGGATGGCAACCCTATTTATAGTCAACTAAGTTTTATGCAAAATAACGACAACAGTTCATGGCAGTTGTTTTTTAACAGTTGTTTTTCAACAGTTGTTTTTACTGAAATACTTAATAAGTTTGTTAGTTTAACTTACATTTTTTATTGTTAAAACACCATCAGTGTTTTCCCATAGAAAAGAGTTTTCAGAGTTTTTATTCTAGAAAAAAAAACACCCATAAAAATTGGGCGTACTGATTTGAGTTTAGAAAAAAATGGTCACCCTAGTTATAGATGTAAGGTAGCTTTAACAATTTTTCTTTAAATTTCTTTTTTTGCAAAAACACATGTGTTTTATAAAAACGATTTTTGAAAATAAAATAAAAAAAAAATAAATACTAATGCACTAAAAAACAAGTAAGAAAGCTATATTCGGCTGTGCCGAATCTTTAAATACACTCCACCAATGTGATGATTTAAAAAACAAAAAAGTTTGTTTTATTTATACCTCAGGAAATAAAAAAGTACCAAAAAGTGTACTTTCGGTACCTTTAATAAAAGGTACTTTTTATTAAAGGTACTTTTTATAGAAGGTACTTTTTATAAAAGGTACTTTTTATAAAAGGTACTTTTTATAAAAGGTACTTTTTATAAAAGGTACTTTTTATAAAAGGTACTTTTTATAAAAGGTACTTTTTATAAAAGGTACTTTTTATAAAAGGTACTTTTTATAAAAGGTACTTTTTATAAAAGGTACTTTTTATAAAAGGTACTTTTTATAAAAGGTACTTTTTATAAAAGGTACTTTTTATAAAAGGTACTTTTTATAAAAGGTACTTTTTATAAAAGGTACTTTTTATAAAAGGTACTTTTTATAAAAGGTACTTTTTATAAAAGGTACTTTTTATAAAAGGTACTTTTTATAAAAGGTACTTTTTATAAAAGGTACTTTTTATAAAAGGTACTTTTTATAAAAGGTACTTTTTATAAAAGGTACTTTTTATAAAAGGTACTTTTTATAAAAGGTACTTTTTATAAAAGGTACTTTTTATAAAAGGTACTTTTTATAAAAAGTACTTTTTATAAAAGGTACTTTTTATAAAAGGTACTTTTTATAAAAGGTACTTTTTATAAAAGGTACTTTTTATAAAAGGTACTTTTTATAAAAGGTACTTTTTTTAAAAAATACTTTTTATAAAAGGTACTTTTTATAAAAGGTACTTTTTATTAAAGGTACTTTTTATAAAAGGTACTTTTTATAAAAGGTACTTTTTATAAAAAATACTTTTCATAAAAGGTACTTTTTATAAAAGGTACTTTTTATTAAAGGTACTTTTTATAAAAGGTACTTTTTATAAAAGGTACTTTTTATAAAAGGCACTTTTTATAAAATGTACTTCTTATAAAAGGTACTTTTTATAAAAGGTACTTTTTATAAAAGGTACTTTTTATTAAAGGTACTTTTTATAAAAGGTACTTTTTATAAAAGGTACTTTTTATAAAAGGTACTTTTTATAAAAGGTACTTTTTATAAAAGGTACTTTTTATAAAAGGTACTTTTTAAAAAAGGTACTTTTTATAAAGGAACCTTTTATAAAAGGTACTTTTTGAAAACGGTACAGAATTTTCGGAATGTACTTGTTCCAGAATGTTTTATTTCACTAAAGGATTCTACATTCTAAATTTCAAGTTTGAAAAAAATTTCAGTAAATAAAAAAAAGTACCAAAAGTACTTTTTTACCCATTTTACCTCAGTAGAATCAACATTGGCAAAACCCGAGCCTTAGTGAATCTTTTTTGCGGAAGGTGAACCGACATTGCAAATTTCCATTTTCTAGTACCATTATTTAAGGAAATATAAAATGTAACAAAAGTACATATTTTTACCCTTTTTACCCTATTAGAAAAATCATTGGCAAAAACCCAGCCTTAGGGGATCTATATTCCGGGAGGTGAACATACAGTCCAAATTTCAAGTCTATGTGACAATTTTTTAAGGAAATATAAAAGGTGCCAAAAGTACAGATTTTTTCCCTTTTTACCCTCTTAGAATCAACATTGGCAATAATCCAGCCGTACTGGATCTATATTCTAGGATGTGAACATACTGTCCAAATTTCAAGTTTATATGACCATTATTGCAGGAGATATAAAAAGCACCAAAAGTACAGTTTTTTACCCTTTTGACCCCCTTAGAATTAACATTGGCAAAAATCCAGCCTTAGTGGATCTTTATTCCGGAAGGTCAAACTACAGTCCAAATTTCAAGTCTCTAACTTCAGCGGTTTGGGCTGGGCGATGATGAATGAGTATGTCAGTCAGTCATATTACTCTTTTATATATATATAAATTTTCCGGATTTGGGCGATTTTTGCCATAAAGTTTATTTCTGTCTTTTATTATTTAACAAAATTTATTTTTTTAAATGAAAATATTTTTTTTTTTAAAAATCTGAACAAAATTGAATTTTGGCGATATTTTACATCCGATTTGGCGACAAAGCCAAAAAAAAGTCTGGCAGCCCCGTTAATATGACGAAGCAAAAAATGGACACACACACACACACATGCTATATAAAAATAACTATTAATTTTTTTATTATTACTTAACGAACTTTTTTTTAATTAAATTTAGATTTTGTTTTACATATTTTAAAGCTTTTTTGTAAAGATTTTTTTCCTTTTTCTCAGTTTTTTTTTTTTCATTTCCGTTTTCTTTCTTATGTATCACACAAAATATGAGTTAATTTAGGGTTATGTTGAAAAAAACTATGTGTTTTTTAGTAATTCGCTCATAACTTTTAAAATACTTAACCGATTTAAAAAAAAATACATCAGTTTTTGCCTGGGAAAATTACGCAACTTTTGGTACCCCAAGCGTTTAAATCGGTTTCGGAGTATTGCCAAAACCGTGATTTCAACAGACAGACGGACGGACAGACAGACAGACAGACAGACGGACATCGCTAGATCGACTTAAAATCGATCAAGGATCATGAATATATATACTTTATGGGGTCCTAAACCAATATTTCAATGTGTTACATACGGAATGACAAACTTATATATACCCTCTATCACCAGAGTGGAGGGTATAAAAATATTTAAAAAATTCAATTTTAGATACATTTTTAAAAAGTTTGCCCCCCCCCCCTTAATTTTGAAACCCGCATACCCCCAGAAAAAAAAACTAACTAAAAAATGGGAAAATTAACTAAATCCAAGGAAAATTGATAATGATTTAGCTCCATTGCCATGTATTCCTGCTTTTTAGTCCATATTTTTCTTAAAAATAGGGACCAATTTGAACTAGAAAATGGGAAAAAAAAGCTCCCATTTTTTAGTTAAAAAAAAAAACACATTTCTGATGAGGACATTTTTGGAATGATGTTTTGTTAATACAAAATATGTTTACCTGCGAAGTTGAGACAAATTATAAAGGGACGTTTTTATAAGGGCTAGGTCTAAACATGGAACCAATTTTTTTTTAATTTCAATAGGCTTCGTCCTTGGGCCAAAGGAAGCTTAAATTTCAAATTTCATACAAATTGACTGATAATTGCGACCTGTATCCCGCTCACAACGGATATCGCTAAATCGTCTCAGAAAGTGATTTTGAGTCGACCGGTGAAGGTGAGTCTAGGACCAATATTTCGTATAGTTACAAACATTAGCACAAACTCATTATACCCTGAAGCACTCTGTGGTGTGGGGTATAAAAATGCAATATTTTCGATGTATGCAGGTTTCAAAAAAAAAATAAAAAATGGAGGAGGACAAAGTTTTAAAAAATGCATCTAAAAATTTCATTTTTTTTTTAAATATATTTTTGTTGAGTGTATTTGAATAGTAAAAATCAAAAAAAAAATCTTTTTGAATCGTAGAAATCAAAAAAATACTTTCAAAGATATGGATGGCTATTCAAGTAACATACTTTTTTGATTTTTTTTTTAATTTTTAAAGAAAGTTAAATTTAAAAAAAAATAATAATTTTTTTTAAAATTTAAAAAATTAAAAAGGTGTATGTATTACTGGCTTAATAGCATGCTGTTTATATAAAAAAAATAAAGACCAAAGGTCAGAAAATTAAATTTTTTCTGTGTTCTTTGGTGGAATTTATGATATATTTTAAGAAAATTGAAAAAAAACCGGTGTTTGTATTAATTTTGTAATTTATTTGTTTAGCGACTTTCCATTCCGGTTTTCACCAAACCTTTTGCCTTCAGTACACACATCACCGCATCATGTGCTTAATTCACATCCTGCTATTGTGACGTCAGGTCCGAAGCAAGATTGTAACCAGGATACCTCAGCAAATCATCGCTATTCAAGGTAAGTTGATACGCTTATATTGTTCATAAATATCCAGTTCACCTCCTTGTTGGTACACAAAAAAAAAAAATAAATAAAAAATTTGTAGATTTAACTAAAATAAGAAAAAACATTTTTAAATATATTGAATTCGTTTTTAATGATTTTTTTCTCAATTGGTCTTAAAAACAATTTTTTTTTTAAAGGTTGAGTTCGGCAGAACTTTGCAAAATTAGAAGAAGTTCATGTTCATTAGACTGGCATTTTTCTGTATAGCAAAATTTTTTCTTCTCCGATTTTTAATGAAAAAGTCTGAAAAAGTCTTTCGGTCGGACACTAATGATCATACATCATCAAGAATGATTATAATTTTTGTATTCTATAGGCGAATATGAACGGAAATAACGTAAACAACCAAATTTAGAAGAAAATGCGAACACTCTGACGGTATTACTTTTAGAGCTGCGAAGGATTTCATTCCTTTATTAGATTTGGTGTTCTGAATTAAACTTTAATGATTGCATCCCCCAATCACAATTTATCGAATGAATTAACATTTTATTTTAAAATATAGAATGCATTCGATTTCTTTTTCATTCGACTTTGAAAAATTGAATGCGTAAGTTTTTATAAATTCGACTTTTAAAAGTCTCATGAATAATAAATGAATAAAACATAAACAAGAATTCGATTTAATTTTAAAAATCTAATGCATTCCAAGGAATATTAATATTAAAAAATTGTGAATTTTTTATTCATGAAAAATACCATTTTTGGACCCGTTTTTACGCTGTTTAGCTCACGGGAGATTATCGCTAGAGCCCAAATATTTTGGGAATCTTCATATAACATGTCAAAGGTAATTTTGAGGGGTACATCATTAACTTTTTTTTTGAGTCACTTGTACTTGTATAGTGTCATAACTCAAAATACGTCGTTTTTGGGTAAACAATACAGAAGTATGTGTTATATCCTGCTTTATATTGTGTCAAAAATTCGTATTAATATCTTTTAAACTCACCGTTTGAGAAAAGAACACGCCATTATAACATTTTCTACTCACGGGCCTTTTGCAACGTAAACCAAGTTTCAATTGTAAACTTTAAACAGGTTTTCTGTAAAATCAAACATTTTGAGTTATGACACTATACAAGTAAATGAGCGATTTGTTGTTTTTATTATGTAGATGCATTCTTAGATTTTATAATGATTTTTAAATAAATAGATCTGATCTCGAGATTAACGGATTTTATTATTAATAATAAAAAAAAACAATAAAAATACCTCCCAGAAAAGCACATTTTTTTATGGGAACCCAAAATGACTCCAAGCAGACTCCAATTAAAAAAAAATTTCCCCTTCTTGAATCTTTTTTTGGAGTCGTTTTTGAGGCCAAAAAGAAGACTCTTTTGGATGAACCACTTTCATACAATAATTTGAAATTTCTGTTACATATTTTAGCCCATTTTGGAGTCTAAAATGAGTCTGCTTGTTTGCTGGGTAGCCTATTTTTGAGCACCACGTTCTTTAAAGTTACTAATAGCACTCTCAAAATAATAACTCTGCTAAATTACAGAAAAACTCTACTAATTTAACAGAGTACACCATACTTTTCCAGCTAACAACATTTCTTGGTAATTTTACTAAAAAACTCTGTAAAATGATTTTGACAAAAAAAATGTTAATTTACAGAGTTTATAGTAAAATATTGGTTAAATATGAAAGCTTTTTGACAGAGAAAACTCTGTAATTTTACTGTAGAACTCTGTAAAATGATTTGGACAAAAAAACTGTAAATTTACAGATTTTCTAGGAAAATATTGGTTAAATAAACCACCATTTAGCAAAGAAAACTATGTAAATTTACATACATATATTTGTAAAATGCATTTGATGCAAAAAAAAATTTACAGAAAAAAACCCTGTAAATTAACAGAGTTTAGCTAAATGCATGTTATTTTGTAAAATTTTTATAAGATTTCTGCAAAGATTTTTTTTTGATAACTTTTTTTGCTACTTTTTCAACTTTTTCTCAAAAAAAAAAAAAAAATATACAAATAAAATGTTGATGTTTGGTAACAAAAACAAAAACTACTCAAAACAGAAAACTTTTTTGGTTATAAAAAATACGAAGTATTTTGCTTAAATCTGTATTTTAGCAGAAAACTCTGTTAATTATCTGTAAAATTAAGATTACAAAGTAAAAAGTAATATAACAGAGGAAACTTTGTTTTTTTGTCACAACAAAATACAAAGTATTTTCTTTAAATCTGTATTTTGACAGACAACTCTGTCCAATATCTGTTGAATTGAGATTACAGTCATTTTACAGTGTATTTTACAGAGTTATTATTTTGAGTGCATCATCAATCATTATTCCAGTTGATGGATGCCTACTTTGCTATGGTGTTGGCAGCATCATCTTTTGTCTTCTTCTCGGCAGCTGGACTTTCAGCAGAATCTGAAATGTTTTTTTTTTTCACACTAGAACATTTTAAACAAAATTTTTTTTTCTTAAACTAAGAAAAAAAAAAATAAAAAGTATTACCATTCCTTAAAGGAAAATACATACTAATATTTTTGCTAAAATTATAGTAAAATAAAAAAAAAAAACTAGAAAGAAAATATAGTAAAAATACCAAAAAACTTGTTGTATTTTACCAATAGTAAATTGCCCAAAAAAATCTGTAAAACTTAAATTTTTACAATATTTTGACTAAGTTATTTTTTTCAGTGTATGCCGTTAATTAAAATTAAGTGGATATTTAGTTAATTAAGATATTAATAATGTTAGTTAAAAAAAAACGAAATTAAAAAGGTAATTAAAATTTTAACTACATAAATTAAAAATTTAATTGAAAAAAAATTTAATTGAAAATGTAAATTAAAAATTTAATTAAAAATCACACATTTTTTTAAATAAATAATATGTAAACTTTAAAATAACATTTTTATACCCTCCACTTTAGTGATAGTGAGTTTGATGGGAAAGTTGATCCAAATGTACTTGTTTTTTTTACTTTTTGACGTTATAAATGGCGTTAATACGCCCGTAAATTATCTGATACTTTTTACAACTTGCCGCATTTTAAATATTTTTTTATTTGTTGTTTATTAATTCAGTATTTTTTTAAGTTTTGCAAAAAAAATTTAACTTTCAATTCAGATTTTCGTTCTCAGTTTATAGAACGAACAAATTTAATAAAGCCTATATGACACCAGCTTTTTTGTATTGAATTTATATTTTCTAGCAATGTTATTCATTTTAGAGACCGACTCCAATTTGAGGGATAACTGTTTAATCCATATTGTTGAACTCTTCGCACACATTACTTTCCCATTAGGGAATTTATAAATTTTTCGTTACTATGAATCCAATACAAAAAAATCCATAATCCTGTACACTTTTTGTTGTATCGATTGTATTTTATAATAAACTAAAGATATCGAAATCTTATATTGAAAATGTTTAAATTACAAACTTAACATTTTTAAGGAAATTTTCACCTTAAAAAACATCTTTATTATAAAAGTTCTGGTTAATTTTTATTAAAAACGAAAATTATTTGATTCCACCGGCAAAATATTATATTTTGTGAAGGATTTAGTCTAGCTCAGGTCATTCTTCATAACAAATTAAAACTATGATACTCTCATAGAATAATTTTCAAGAAAATTATTTATCTGTTTTAAATTAATTTTAAGCCGTCAAGTGTTCTGATCTGTGTTAAGTGATCATTGTCAAGACTCTTTTGCAAAAATAAAAAAATCTTTATTATTTTTTTATCCATTGAAAACTACTCAGAAAAAATATCGTAAAATCAAAAGTAACTAAACAAATTGTTACCAACGAAATACCAGTTCAACAACTTTTTTAATTGTATCAACAATGCGTATTGTTAATGTGACAAAAATCCGTTTTTATTTCCAATTAAACGCATGAATTAAAATCATTGTTAAAGATTCCACAAAATGCACTTTAATAACACAAACAATTTATAAACTCATTTAATCAAGCACGAACATATGCGACGATAGCACGGTGGTAGTGTGCTTAACTCGAATCATGAAGGTTTCCGGTTCGCTGTCAGTTGGCAGAACCGTTATTTATTTTTGTTTTTTTTTTTTATTTGAGATTATTTTTTTGTTTTCCTATTTTTAGATTTTTTTAAATTTGTATTATTTATTTTTAAATATGTATAATGCCTAGTGTTTGGGAATTCCCGGACTTATCAATTTCCCGGGAAACGGGAAAAAAATAATTTATTTCCCGGGATTCCCGGGAATCCCGGGAAATATTCATTATTAATATAAATCATAAAAAACATTAAAATTTTACCAACTTTCTATTAAAAACAGTTTTATTAGAGATAAACAATTAACTAAAACATAAAAAATCAAAAAATAAAAGTTAAAAATCGTGAAATACAATAAAACAAAACAAAAAAAATAATGCAACTTTTTTCCCCACAAAAAAACGCAAAAAATAGCTAAAAATCGCAAAAAAATTTAAAACTGCGTTATTCGAGCAAAAACTAATAAAGTTGACAGCACTTTTAATATTTGTTCTTTAAATGTAAATTCTAGGTTAAAAAATTTTATATTTTTTTGACAGTCTTATATGGAGTTCACACTAGCGACCTTAAACAAGTTGTTCAACAAAACACCAGTAGCAGAATAATAACGTAATGGACACAGAACAAAGACTTTTTTAAACATCTCACTCTTGAACACTTCAAAACAGAAAGTGTGAACGCCGTATTAGCAAAATTATCATTAACCGATGTAAATTTTTTGAATTTTTGAAGTTTTTTCATGATATTGTCATACTTTTTACACTTGGTCAGTTTTCCTATGAATATACATATATTAGCACTGTTCTTCCAAATAGAAAAAATACAAAAAATAGCAAATGTAATTATACCTGTATGTAAAAAAGATATTAAAAATTAAATTAAAATAAACCTTTTTTATGTAAAATGGCCTATTTTATAAAATTCCCGGATTTCCCGGGAAAAATTAAAAAAATTCCCGGGAATTCCCGTCAGTCTTTTCCCGGGAATTCCCGGGAAATACGACCCGGGAATTCCCGGACCCCAAACACTAATAATGCCACATTTTTTATTATTGTTAAAAACGCAAAAAGTGCATATTGAAATCACAGACATCTTATGTACGCATTTAGTCAACTTTAAATATACATGAGGAATAGCACGGTGGTAATGTGCTAGCTTCGAATCATGAAGGTTGCGGGTTCGCCGCCAGATGGATGAACTTTTTTTTTTTTTTTAATTTCCAATTGTTTTTTTTTATCATTCTAATTGTAGACTGTTTTAAATATGACGTTTAGTCAAATAAAAATATGTATAAGGATATCACAGTGGTAGTGTGCTAGACGCATAGCACGAAGGTTGCGGGTTCGATCCGAGATGGCGCACAGTGGGTTCGATGGGACCCAAAATGGCGATTAATTCAGATAAGCAGTATTTTTTTATTGATGAACTAATATACCCACGTAAAAATACACATTTCGGAAAAAAAAAATTAAAAAAAATTTTTTTTTTAACCTGTTAGGCGTTTTTTTGTTTTTTTGGAAAAAAGGGTTTTAGTTCACAATTTTTGCTGTAACTTTGGAATGAAAAGCAATAAATTAATAAAAAAAAATGGAAATTAAAGTGTACATAATGTGCTATTAAAGCAGGCGCGGATCCAGGAATTTCATTTGGGGGGGGAGATTTTTTTTCATAAAAAAAAATTTAATGTTTGGTAGGTGAGGAGGGGGGTGGTGTTGTGTGAATTTTTGTTAATATTTTTAATATTAAGTTTTTTTCAAAAAGCATTTTTCTAATCAAAAATGATATAGTAGGGCAAATCCACCTCAAACCACACAGCATTCGAATTTGTCACCTTCGATTTAAATAAAATTTGACAAATATATTGCAAATGGATAGTGTTCCTAAAATCATTACCTTTCTGGCTCCAAAACCTTTCGGTTTTCGAAATATGGTGTCTTGAAAATTGGCAAAAACGTCAAATTTTCAATAAGGTGCACATACAAAGTCACCCATAACTTTAAAACTATAAAACCCATAATTACCAAATAGGTATCATTTGAAAGCTGAAAGGATTACCTTATAAGTGGCATGCACAATTTTTTCTTGTAACGAAAGGTCAAAGGTCATATTTCAAGGTCTAATGTTCAAAGACCTATATCTCAAAATCCGATATTTTTAAAATTCTCAAAAAAATATATGATAACAATCAAGTCTTTCCCTACATTTGTATCAAAATTTCAGGGTGGACACTCATATGGTTCCAAAGTTACAGAGGAAAACGTGCTTGAAGTCAAGATTTTCTCTACGAGTTCATATGCAAAAGCTTACACACACGAAGCAGCATAACATGCTAGCATGCTGCTAGCAGTAAACAAACAATGGGACGGACCTAAAAACTGAACCCATTATTTATTAATATTTCGACCTCCTGAATTTAATTTCACTATCAAAACTGAATTTTATCGTAGGGTTTTCTTGTTTTCTTACAAGGAAAATCTTTAAAGTGAACATACGTAATTTCTTTGAAATTTATGCCCATGAAAGACAACAAATATCTAACATCGACCTGTCTGAGCTTATTGGTCTTAATTTAGTTTTAAAGGGTTAAACGGGAGTCAAAAATGACCGATTTTTAATAATTTTAACTTTTAGGTACATTATTGCCAATTATATCAGATCCGTTTCATTTAAAAAAAAATTTTTGGCGTCTGTTTGAGACATTTTATTTGTTGCATAATTGTTTTTGTTAAAAATGTATAGTTTTTGTTATAGTTTTTGTAAAAAAAATTCATTATTGGTACTATTTTCTATTTAAATTAAGCAATCACATGAATTTTTTATTGGCAGTTTTTCTTACAGGTCGGGTTTCATCCGAATTAAAAAAAAAAAAAAAATCTTTATTAGTGTGTCCAAAATAAAATAAGGCAAAAATTCAAAGAAGTTCGAAACATTAGTGTTTCCATTTCTAAACCATTTTTATGCTTGATTATATTCTTTTTTATGAGCTTTATTCCGCTTTGAACATACGGTTCCTCCACCCCATTCCTATTTTCCTACTATGGAAGAATATATGTATGAAAATGGGTAATTTTTAACCCCGTTTAACCTGAATTTAGGCCGACAAGCTCAGACTGGTTGATTTTAGAAATCAGGTATGTTCACTTTCGAGGACTTTCCTTGTAAAAGAACAATAAAACCCCTACAATATAACTCAAAATACATAAAAAGTTTTAAGCCTTGTTCTAGGCCCGCACCTTTGTTTACGACTATGTATATTGTTTTGTTTGTGCAATATTTTTTATATGAACTCGTAGAAAAAACCTTGCCTTCGAGCACGTTTTCTTCTGTAACTTTGGAACCATATGAGTGTCCACCCTGAAATTTTGATGCAAATGTAGAGAAAGACTTGATTGTTATCATATATTTTTTTGAGAATTTAAAAAATATCGGATTTTGAGATATAGGTCTTTGAACATTAGACATTGAAATATGACCTTTGACCTTTCATTAGAAGAAAAAATTGTGATGTTACTATTAAGGTAATCCTTTCAGCTTTTAAATGGTACCTATTTGGTAATTGTGGGTTTTATAGTTTTAAAGTTATGGATGACTTTGTATGTGCACCTTATTGAAAATTTTAAGTTTTTGCCAATTTTCAAGACGCCATATTTCGAAAACTAAAAATTTTTGGAGCCTGTAAGGTAATCATTTTATGAAAACAACGCATGTGAAATATTTTTTGCGAATTTCATTAAAATCGGAGGTGACAAATCCGAAAATCACAGTTTTCTGTGCGGTTTGACATGGAATCACCCAGTATTTAAATCATGCGTGGATCCAGCTTTTTGCTAAACATTTTTTTTACAATTTACTTCATAAATAAGGCCGTTGATAGTCATGTAAACGGGCCTTTTCAAAGTTATGATTGACTTTGTCTGTCATAAACCAATTTTTATGATTGAACAGTCAATATTTTTCCATACAAACCACCAAAAAACATTAAAAAATTTTAAATTTTATTTGCAAATTTTAAGACCTCAAGACTATTATAAAATTGACAAATAAAATCTAAAATTTTTGAAGTTTGTTGTATGGAGGTTTGTGTAGAAAAATATTGATATAATGACTTTTCAGTCACAAAAACTGGCTTATGACAGTCATATCCACTCACAACTGTGAATACATAAAAATGTTTTATGTTTCAAAAAATTTATTTAGAAAAATAACACATTTTTAAGATATAAAAATGTTCAGATTTTAAAACCCTTTAATATAAAAATTCTCAGATCGAAGTTTTCTTATAAAAATGTCTCAGATTTTTAAACTTTATTTTAAAGAAATAATCTGAGATTCTGAGAGATTCTTCCTATAATTTTTTTTTTTCAAATTCTGATCAAATTTTCTTATACAAAATCTCTGAAATAATTCTCGTTTTAAAGTCATTCTCAGATTATAAGAAATTTTTCCTATTCAAAAATTCTCAGAACCTGAAACATATTTCGCAAGAGAAAATTGTCAGCAACTACAAAAGTATCAGTTTCTAAAAAATTTTGATACACTTTTCTAAAAACAAAATCTTAAATTGTATAGCATTTTTCAATAGAAAAATTTTACGTTTTTATGCCATCTAATGTTTTCTAAAGCAACTTCTTAGATTCTGAAACATTTTTCATATAGAAAAACTATAATTGGACAAGAGATAAAGTTACATATTAAAATTCGCAGATTCTAAAAGATTTTTCAAACAGAGAAATTCTCATATTCTTAAAAAATTGTCCATAAAAAAATTTAAGATTCGAAAATATATTTCTCCATACAAAAACTCAGATTCTGAGAGGGTTTTTTGTGCAAATGTTGTCCGATTCTGTAAATTTTTTTGCAGAAATTTTTTTGGCAGATTCTGAAACATTTTTCCCAAGAAAAAATTCTCAGCTGCTGATGGATTTTTTCTATCTATAGAAAAGTTATTAGACATTTTTCGTAAAATTTGAGGATTTTAATAAAAAAAATTCTTTCATTTTGAGTCAAATAAGTATCAAAAATTTTTCTATAAATAAAGTCTAGAATTCTGAGACATTTTTCTACAAGAAATATTTGAGATAATACTTTTTCTTAGGATAGAGGCTATGTGTGCTGACGTTAATCATATACACACACACATACCTGAGGATTTTTTACATCCTGGTCATTTGCTTTGTAACTTTGTTCCTTTCCTTTCTTTTTTTTCTTTTTTCCCCTTTCCTTCCTTTCTTTTTTCTTTTTTGGAATCCTTTTGGGGGGGGGGAGAAATCCCATTCTCCCCCCCCCTGGATCCGCGCCTGCGCAAAGGCATAAAAAAAATATGCAGCGGAAATGGAACAATGCGTTGCAAATGAAAAAAAAATAATATTTCCAAAAGGGTTTCATGTCGTTAAGAAAATTCAAATTTACAAATTATGCTTAAAAGTACAAAATTTCTTAGAAAAGTCTAGGAAAAATTGTACTAACTCGCTTTCCTCATAAAAAAAAATATTTTTCGAAACTTTAAGCCTTTGTTTTTGTAGATTTACCTGTTTTATGTAATTTACCGTCTGAAAACAAAGTTTTTTTTTTTTTAATTCTATAAAGTTACATATTTTTTAATTTTTGACGTAATGAAAACTATAAGGCAAACCTTATTGTTTACAAGCATTTTTTCTGCAAAATTGCAAGTTTTCTTTTTGAGTAAAAATAAATTTAATTCTAAAAACAATCAGCCTTACCATAGAAAAATAAAATAAATTTAAAATTGACTTTTAATTTATTTCCATACAAATTGTTTTTGTTTCTTAAATCGACTCTCAAAAAATGTATAGGAAATTTGAAATTTAAAATAAAACTTTTGTTAAAATATACTTTTAATTTTCTTTGATACGGGCCAATACTTTGTTTCTTTTAATTTTGCCAATAAATATGATATTGATCCTCTTTAATTTACTTATCGCAAAACAAGCTCCACTCAGAATGTGGCTTCAAGGAAACCTCCTATGTAACTCGAAAATAGTCACCAATATCTGATTATTCAGTGACTAGGTTAGGAAAAGTAAGTCAAAACAAAACCCCAAGTAAAAGATACAAAACCAAGCATTTTAATTAAAAAAAAATAAATATTTAATTTAAAACCTCAACTATGGAATCGTAAATATACATATAAACAAAAGCGTGTCCAGAAAATGAGAAATTTAAGGAAATTTAAGAAATTTATTAAAAATTCACCACCACGTTTTGAAATTGTGTAATATATTTTATTTTTCTTAAGTTTTTGTAAAAGTTCTTTGGAGTTTTTCTATTTAAGTTGGAAGTTTAAGTTTTTATATAAACGGAGTTTTATACAAAAATTGAAAAAAGACATAAAATAAATTAAATGTCTCCAAAATTTCAAAACGTTGTGCTGGACCAAAATTGCTTCATGAAAACTTCATAATTATTTTCGCCTAAATGTATTCTACGTAACGAAACTTTTGGCTCCAATTTTTAAAAACAAAAACATTTTTTTTTTTTACAAAATGCACTAAGGATGCAAATTCAAAGCGCTGTTTGTGCCCTTAAGATGACCTCCAAACATTTTTGATTTTTTTTCTTTGTAATCAGCTCTTTAATGAACTTCTTGCTGGGGGTATGCGGCATTAGGGCATAACGTATGCCCTAATGAAATACCAAAATTTCCTGATTTCGGGACATGCTAATATACAATAAGTGTTTTAAAAAATACATATATATATATGTACATAAGTACAAATATGTGTTAACACAAATACACACAAGTAAAATCCGCCATATTTATTTAACAGACACATATCCAAGGAATCGCGTTGCTATTGGCCTCCTGAAAGCAAAGGGGGTATCATATGCTCATTTATTTTCTCTTTCCTTCCTACACTATGTGATTCAACCCTTGTTAAAGAAAATATTTCTAAAAGTGTATATGTTTGGCTGAGTATCTTTTAACTTTAGAAAAAAATAGTTCTTTTATTTAGAGAACATACACTATAGAGAAGGATTTGTCTCGTTAGTTCTTTAGCGAGTTTCGCTATTTTCTTTCTGTGTTTTTTATACCCTCCACTTAGTGATAGAGGGTATATATAAGTTTGTCATTCCGTTTGTAACTTATCGAAATATCGGTCTGGGTCCCCATAAAGCAATGGTTCCCAACCTTCGATTCTCGCCCCACTGGGGGGCAATTTGAAGGTTCTAGGGGGGGCAAGGAGCAAATTTTAAAGATTTTGTTTAGTCAAATTAACTAAATTTTTAGTAAAATTAACTACAAAAACAGTTGTTTTAGCAAATTTAACTAGAAAAAATTTGTTAATTGTTTAAAATTTTTAAAAAAAACTTAGTTTAAAATTACTACCTCCGTCCCAAAATAATCTTAACATTTCTATATTTTGGCTGGGATTATGGAGGATTTTTTGAAAAAGCTTTGTTTTTTTTGTTAATGCATATCAGGACATATCAATAATTTAAAAATTCTTTATAGCTTTGCAATTTTTCAATTCACGTGCAAAATGGATGCAATAAACTGCATCCAGATAAATGAGACAACTTGTTTTCGACGTTACAAACAGGCATGGTGTCCACTATGGTCGAAAAGATGAAAATTATTACAAAATGCGGCGTATGAAATAAGAAATTTTACGCTAGAGGCCCTTTTAACGGTTTTTAATAAATGCATTATGAATGCAATAGGGACATCTTGCAAATATTTTTAATTAATTTTGTTACAGTTTTAGTACACAAGATTAGTATAAGATTGTTTTTTATACCCTCCACTTAGTGATAGAGGGTATATATAAGTTTGTCATTCCGTTTGTAACTCATCGAAATATCGGTCTGGGACCCCATAAAGTATATATATTCATGATGCCCGATCGATTTTAAGACATTCTAGCGATGTCCGTCTGTCCGTCTGTCTGTCTGTCTGTGGAAAATGCTTTCGCAGACAAAATATTGCACAGAGATGGCTGAAACTTAACATATTTATTGGAAGTTCTCCCGAGAAGTTTGGTATTGCATTTGAGCGATATCGGTTCAGCGGTTCAAAAGTTATGAACGAAAATGTACGCACACCTTAAAAATTTCAGTACATTCAACATAACCTAAAAATACAAAATGCTTAAATTCGGCTTCTGGTTGACATATGTGAACATAATTGAACACCAAATGGTATTTAAACAAGTACGAACATATTTTTTGACAAAAAAGGAAAAAAATCGCGGATTTTTTTTACCAAAATTTTTTTTCGCGGAAATTTTTTTTCAAATTTTTTTTTTTTTTAAAAGTAGTTTCCTTTTAAATAAAGTTTTTTGCAAAAATCTTTTTGAAATTCTGGAGGGTATCGCCACATTCGGCAAGGCCGAATTTAACTTTTTTACTTGATTTATTTTTTTTTTCTGTTAAACTATTTTTAATTATTTAAACTTAAAAAAAAAAAATACCAAAAAAAAACAAATTAAGACGATTTTATATGGAAATTTTTTTTTTTTTTTTAAATATTAAATTATTAAAAAAAAAAAAAACATTATTAAATAAAAAATAATACGTTATTGAATAAAAAAAAATACCAGAATAAAAAATAAAATAAAAAATATGTTGGTCACACCGGGATTTGAACCCCGAACCTCCAGCGTCACATGCCACGACACATCCTCTGCACCACAACAGTACCAGTTTACTTGTGCGCTTAATTTGAGTTTTGCTACATGAGAGAATACCAAGGCAATTTTTCATCCCGTCATTTGATTTTGGTGTGGAAAATATGCATTTTTTGCATCAAGGTAGTGTTGAAAATGTATTGAGTAGTTGAGTACCGAGTACTCAATACTGCCTATTTTTTCTAATACTCATAAGTAACACTTACTATGCATAATTTAACCAATAAAATAAAACCATGAAATGCAACTCTGTGCATACAAATTTTTTTTTTCTAGATAAATAATAATTTAAATTGGTTAAAAATAATCTGAATTTAATAGCGAATGTCTTTTTATTAAAACATAACAAAACTCAAATAGAATTTAGAAAAAAACAAGTGAGAGTGTTAAATTCGGCTGTGCCGAATCTTGTATACCCTCCAACGTTTAAAAAAAAATTGCAGGGGCGTTTTTTTTGGGGGGAGGGGCTTGTCGGGGGTCCTATGGGACACCTTCTCTCTGGTCAAAAATTTTTACAAATTTAATTACTATGCTTTTTGTACAAAAGATATACAATTTCATCATTATATAAATTATTTTATAATATCCACGCCCACAAAAGGGGGCGGACCAAAAAAAAAGTAATTTTCAAATCCCCTGGGTCCAAGTCCAAGACTTTGCACTTTTTCAAGCATAAAAATGTTTCATTTGTTTAACAAAAATACAAAAAAACCTATAAAAAGTTACCTTTTTTCATGGGTTGGTTTACTTCGTCAAGGGGGAACTTTTTCCCCCTGGTCCGATTTTGCCCATCTCCGAACTTAACCAGCCTATGAACATAAGACATATATGTGCCAAATTTCAGGAGTCTATCACTTTTATTTTGGACTGTATCGTGTCTTCCACAGACGGACGGACAGACGGACAACGCTAGAATGTCTTAGAATCGATCACTGATCAATAATATATATACTTTATGGGGTCCTAGACCGATATTTCGATGCGTTACATACGGAATGACAAAGTGAGTATACCCCCATACTGTAGTTGGAGGGTATAAAAATAATTAAATTATAATTTAGAAGGCACTATTTTTGAATTTTTCAATTTCAAAAAAAGTATTGAGTAGTATCAAGTACTCAGTTTAAAAAGTATCGAGTAGTATTGAGTAGTCAAAAGTAACCACAATTTACAACATTACATCAAGGGCAGCCAATATTTTGGGACGGAGGTAGTAGTATTTTTCCAAAAGTGTGCACTTTTTTTAGAAAAGAAAACAAAAAATTCAAAGAATAAAAAAAAAATTACAAAATGACACATTTTTTGCCAGAAAAGAAAACGCCATAAGATTAAACATGCATTCACACTTTTCTAATTCTATACCGCACCATTTCAAAAAAAGGAGGACATTCCTCGCTGGACTTCTTGCTACAAACGTAGAAAATTTTAACCTTGTAAATGTTCCTTACAGCTCCTTAAGAGGTTTCTTATAAACGTTAGTTTTTGTTTTGTTGACTGGGCATCACTTGACACGTAATCTACACAAAATATATTTTATTATTAAAATTAATTTTAATCAATAAACAAAAAAAAAAAACATTACCTTTTTAGAAGATTTTAGGCATATTGAATAATTTTTTTTTGTAAATAATTTAATAGTTTTGAAATTTAAATTATGTCAAAAAATTTTCGAAGATGTTGCCTATACAGCATGGGTAAAACAAATTTTGTTGTAGCTGAAAAATATATGAAATATTACCCATGCGAATAGGTAATTAAGCCATTATATTTTAATTTCATTCAAAATGAAAGTGCCTATGCCAATTTGGGTAATATTACATCGATGTTTTTTTGTGTGTATACTTTATTTTTTTTTTGGTCCCATCTAAGATAAATTATAGTACAAAAATAGAAAAACATGAAGAAAATTAAATGTTTCTTCGGTTCTAGATGGGTTAAAAAATAGATTAAAATTTTTCAAAACTTTATAAAATTTATGTTTTTTGTTGTTAATTGTGTCCTTTATTTGAATTCATGTGTATAAGTGATTATTTTCGTTTTGGCCAAAAAAAAATGTAGCTTGCCAGACCAATGTGCATTGCTCTAGGCTCACAGAAAAATTTAAATTACGTAAGATTTTCATTCGTTCCATTCGTATGAGAAAACAATTTTGTTTTGATTGACAAACAATTACAAAATTTATAAGCTTTTGAAAGTAAAATATTTTATTTTTGCTATGCCTATTTATATGAATATTTATATGTTATCGTAAGATGTTACTGCATTAACACCCGGTCTAGATTAGCAATCATCACTTCCATCATACTTCACAATCGATAGTAATGGCTGTGATTGCTAATCCGGACAGTTGTATACAATGATGGTATACAATTGATGGTAGAGCGCCTGTTCTACTATAGATTGCTAGCAATCAAGTGTCTATATGAAATTACTAACCATTGCTTACTATCGAGTTTGGCGTTTGTAAACGTCAAATGTAACACTGAACACCCTCTATGGTTGCTTTGTTGGTTGCTAATCTAGAACGGGTGTAACATGTATTGCCATAAAATAAATGTAGGCAAACAGCCGATTTGTTGCTGCTAGTTGCATTACTGTCTCTTCACAAAGTGTTGGCGCAACAACAAAATTCATGTAAAAATTTAGCTGTCTGCTGCTTGCTGCTGTATTGTGAAGATAACCTTACTTCTACAGTTTAGCAATCAACCCTTAAGCTAAGTACTCTGTTCGGTTTCACGGGAAAAAATCTGTCAAACTCCATATAAAAAAAAAAAAAATTGGCAACGCGAGGAATTAAGGGGAAATTGTTAAAAAAGTTTTCACTCATTTTTATTATACAAGACAATTTAAATTGCCGTGAAAAAGTGACATTTCAGTTTTGTTATGATCGTTTCTTTCTTATCATTGTCAAAAGTTCTTGATTTTTAAATGTTTTATTGCAATTTGAGGCGTTTAAAGTTTAAGTGAAATTTTCACCGTAAGAAACAGAGTACTTAGCTTTACGAGTGAGATGCCACTTTCGCCACTTTGTAGTTGGCAATTATATAATTTTGTAGTTGGCAATTCGATCACATGACCTTTATGCCGTATCTTCATAACAGTGTTGCAAGGTACTTTTTTTTCCTTTCCCCTAAAAAAATTAAAAATCCCCAGATCTGGGCGATTTAAAAAAAACCCCCTTAACATTTTGAAATTGAAATAGTTTTATTTTTACTAATTTTGTAAAATTAAATCAAAGAATATTTTTTTGTTTAAGCTTACAAAATGTCAAAACACCCCTAGATTTAAGCGATTTTGAAAATAAAACCCCTTAATATTGTAAAATAAAAAATACAGATATTTACTAAATTCAGAAGATCAATCAATATCAAAATTATAATGAATATATTATTCATTCTTTTTTCAAATCAATCAAATATAGCTAAAAATGTGTTCGACCAAGAGCTTCGAAGAATGAAATCCTTTTCGAATGAATTCTCAAAAAAATCAATTCAATTTTCATAGTCAGTGAATGCATTCGATTTCATAAATCAACAATGAATGCAGTCCTTGGAGTTCATTCGATTTCTTGTTCATTCGATTTAGAAAAATCGAATGCATTCGACTTTTTATCATTCCACTGCGAATGCAATCGATTTTTTAATTAGACAGACCAAAACAGAGCCAAATTTTGGTCCATAGTATCGCCGACTCTCTTTACATACGATGGCCTTAATTTTGAATCCAAAAAATTAGTGTTTACGTAAATTTTAAAAATGCACATATCAACGGCCTAACGATGAAAAGTGTGAAGAGTGTTGGCGATACTATGGACAAAAAATTGGCTTCGTTTTGCTCTGTCTTTGTTAGTTTTTTATGCAATGAATGAATAAGCCATTCGATTTTTCAAATTGAATGAAAAGAAAATCGATTGCATTCACATGTGAATGCATTCGATTTTTAAAAGTCGAATGAAAAAAAAATCGAATGCATTCGATTTTTGAAAGTCGAATGAAAAATAAATCGAATGCATTCGCTATTTATAAATCGAATGAATCTAAAGCGAATTCATTCAATTCGCTAAAATGTGATTGGGGAATGCAATCACTAATTTTTCATTCAGAATGCCAAATCGAATTAAGGAATGAAATCCTTCGAAGCTCTGGTAGTAACTTACATAATTTTCTGAGTGAAGGAATTTAATTCTAATGTTTCCATTGTCTGCTTTAAATTCATTAAATAAATTCATTAAATAATAATTTATTCAATAAGAATATAATTTTTTCCAGACCGGATTAAGGTTGTGATTAACTTTATTTGATTATAAAATAGGTCAATTAAGTCCAGAATTTATTTTTTAATTTTTTTCTGAATCTACATACAATTAGTTAAAATTAGTTAATACATATAAACAGAAAAAAATAAGCGTTGTCCAAAATGTAAAATGATATATTTTATTTTTGCTTATAGATTGTAGATTCTGAAAAGAAAAACAAAGAAAAAAAAGCATTGTTTGGACAGATAAGACCCCTTTTTTAACTAAAATAAAGTTAAGCCTAGCCTAACAACAGAGCAATCGGCAATGTAGACCTTTTAAAACAAAATTTTGCAAAATAATAAAAGAATTTGGAAATTATATTTGGTAATTTTGGATATTTCCTTATTTTAATTAGGGAAATGATAAAATTCTGATCTGGCAACACTACAAAAATTCACTAAATTATAAAAAATGTTGCTTGTACTTAGTAAATTAGGTTGTTGTCTATAATAAGTTTTGAACATGAACATGATCACAAGATGGCGCTCATATCATAAATAAACCAGACCCCTGCAGCTTGTATGCGCATTGTAAATATAGAGGGCGTATACTTATTTTTTCCAGTAAATTCCGGAAACGGAAGAGAAGAAAATTATTATTATTAGAAAAAAAAAACAAATAAAAACCAAACAACTGTAAAAACGATTTGTTTTTATTTGCTTTATTGATTTTATTGTGGTAATCAATATTTTAGTCATTAACAAATGAAATTAGGAACTTTAAATAAACTGCCGGAAACATTTATCTGAAACGCCATCTAGTGAACAGTAAAAAGAAGAAGCATTGCCTACATCTTTATTATATATGGCTTTGAATTAACCAAAGACATATATGATAAAGATGCACCAAATCAGTGTTGCCAGAAGTAGGGAAAAATCCCTACATGTAGGTATTTTTGTTCTCAAAATGATAGCGTAGGGAAAATCGGACAGATTTTTAAAATTTCATCAAATGTAGGTACTTTTCAGAATATAGCTAAAAGTTGTCCAAAACCTTGAATTTTAGCTAAAAACTGTACTTTTCTTAGAGGGCTTCAGAACAAATTCTTGGAATGTGCTTTATAAAAATCTTTTGTGCTCTCATATTTTTTTATTTAAAAAAAATTTACACAAAAATGTTGTGAGATTTGAATCAAGGACGCCGGAGTCTAAAGCACAAGACACAACCACCAGGCCAAAGCCGTCTTAAATTAATAGCGAACTTTACTGATATTGTACAAATGAATAAAATATACAAAAATAAGTTTCGTTTTAACATCTCTGTAAAAAAAGAATCTATTTATAGAATCTGAAGCAACAAGTAGAGTTTTAACAACTCTGTAAATCTATTTATAGAATCAGACACACATATACGTATAAAAAAAATGTTTTAAGTTTTATTAAAAAAAAAAAAAAAAAAAAAAGCATCTGCGGGGAATCGAACCAACGCTACAACGCATTGTAAGCACAACACTATACCACCAGGCTATCGCCGTACTTGCATGTTTTCGAACTTTATTCTTATTTAAAAACGAATAAGCAAAAGAAAAACAAATAAAAGAAACACTTCACACCCTCTCACGATATTAGCATCTATTTAGTGTTACACATATAGAAAAATATTGTGGGTACTTATTTTGTTGTTGTTTTTCTTTGAAAAATAAAATAAAATCTAAATTTGGGCATTAAAGTAATTGAAACCATTTTTTTTTTTTTTTTTGAGCGTAGTACTTTAAAAAAAAAAATCCACTGGCAACACTGCACCAAATCCTTCTTCTTTTTACTGTTCACTAGATGGCGTTTTTTATAACTGTTTCCGGCTTTATTAAAAGTTCTTAATTTCATTTGTTTAAGACTGAAATCTCGATTACCACATAAAAATCCATAAAGCAAATAAAAACAAATCGTTTTTGCACTTCTTTGGTTTATTTGTTTATTTTTCTAATAATAATTATTTTTTCTTCTCTTCCGTTTCCGGAATTTACTGTAAAAAAAAAGCATACGCCATCTATATTTACAATGCGCATTAGACTGATTTTTTTTTTTTTTTTTTGGAATTTCAAAAAAGTGTAGGTGGAATATAGTAAAACTAGGTCAAAAAATACGGTTCTGAAATTGTTGGCCAAATCGGACCACAGGATCACGAGGCCCATCGCGGTCAAAGTTTCAGAACCCTATAGCAAATCGAAAAAAAAATTACATACTTAAGTCTTTTTATATCACTTTTCTGACTAATTTCTCTGTGCTGAGCAAAGAGTGGTGCTGAGTTCAAAAAAGTTAAAGTTTTTGAAATCGAATAATTAGTTTTTGAGATATCACGATTATAATTTTGTTAAATTTTTTTTTTTTTTTATTTTCGATATGAGCGACATCTCATTACCATATTATTACACTACACAGTTATTCTGGACAACAACCACACTTCAGTTAGTGCAGACATGGTTTTAGTGAATTTATGGAGTGTTGCCGGATTCATTTTTAGTCATATTCCCAAATTTTAAAACGGAAATCCCCAAAATTACCCAAAGAGTTTTCATATTCTTTTATTTTTTGCCGATTTGTTATTCTAAATTACTAAAATTACCAAAAAAAAAAAAAATAGTTTTGAGATATTTCTGAAATATTTACCTTTTTAAACGAATTCTTAGGTTTTAAAACAATCTCTTAATCGAATCAGCAGAAAAATCTTTAAAGAATTTTCTGCGGATTTCAGATTGAAAATCTACTGATTTTCAATCTGAAAAATCTGCTAATTTCGGATAAACAATCTGAACTTCTGAAGAAGAATCAGTGAAATTATAAGAAAATTTCTATTATTTTCTAAAATTAAATGACAGTTAATTAAGTTAAAATATCCAAATCTGTCAAAAGTTGGCTTATTCAAAGTGAAAGTTAGGGTTCTGAAACTTTGACCGCGATGCGCCTCGGGATCCCGTGGTCCGATTTGGCCAAAAAATTTAGAATCGTATTTTTTGACATATCGTATTTTTTTACATATACACTCAAAATAATACATTAGTAGATTTACTATTTTTTTTTTTTTTTGCTAATGCTGGTAAGCTAACTTTTAGCAAATTTTTAGTTGAGATTAGCATGTTAGCAAAAATATCTTGTAAACTTCATTTAGGGCATTAGCAATTTTAAACAAAATTTGAACTTATTTTTTTTTTTGCTAAATTTAAAATTGAGTTGACCAAATTTTTACAAGCTTTTTTGCTAATATTAGCAAAAATAAATGGTGAATTTTTTTTTAGCGCTTTAGCATTTAGCGCATTTGCAATTTTAAATAAAATTTAAACAAATTTTTTTGCTAACTTTAAAATTGAGTTGACCAAATTTTTACAAGCTTTTTTGCTAATATTAGCAAAAGTAAATGGTAAATTTTTTTTTATTTTCAGAAAACTTTAAATGGCACTATCTCGGAAACTAAACCAGATAGAGCAAAATGGAGGACATTTTTGGTTCTCGGGCCCTCCATAGTATCGCCGGTCCTCTTCACATGTGTGGACCCTCATGGGTCCTAACTTTGGATCCAAAAAAGTTAGCATTCCCGAAAATTTTAAAATGCTCATATCTCGGTAAATATTGCCGACACAACAAAAAGTCAAAATGTATTTTTGTAGCTCTCAACACGTAAAACAAGATCGCAAAATAATCAAAAGCTCTCCGAGTAATATTTTTGAAGTAATTGAGTTTTGTAATTCTCAAAACCCCGGTGGTCCCCTAAAATCACGTATCTCAAAAACTAAGCAAGGTAGAGCGAAACGGACACAAATTTTGGATCAAAAACTCTGACGATTTTTAGGGAACCCAACTAGGTCTAGGCCCATCGGGGTCTGGACCTATATCTATATATATTTTCATATCTGTTTGTATTTATCTTTGTTTAATACTAGCTGACCCGGTCCGCGATGCTGGCCCTAAGAAAACATTTGTTTTATATTGCATCTCGATCTAAATATACAGTGTAGGACAAAACTGAAGCAAAACTGAACTGAAGGTCCAGCAGTAGCCTTTAGTTCCACCCTCGGTTAGCACTATCTATCACTGTTGCCAGATTTGACGATTTCTCTGCATTTTGACGATTTTTACTCCTCAAAATAGCAAAATGACGATTTGACGATTTTTGCCCCAAAAATGACGATTTAAAAATAAACAAGTAAGAGTGTTAAATTCGGCTGTGCCGAATCTTTTATACCCTCCAAAATCCAAAAAAAATAAAAAAATCCATGGTCGTTATCTTTTTTTTCAGTGGTCATTGGGGGGGGGACAAATTTCCCCCCGAAATATATGTTTAAAAATTCATTCTTATGCTTTTTGCACTAAAGAAATACAAGTTTGTCATTATTTTACAATTATTTTTTTAGTCCACGGCCGAAAAAAACGATATTTTCTAATCCCCCGGGTCCAAATGCAAGACTTTGAGCTTCTTGAAGCATAAAAATGTTGCATTTGTTAAACAAAAACACAAAAAATCATGTAAAAATATGGTGTTTTTTAGAGACTGGTTTAGTTCCTCAAGGGGAACTATTTTCCCCCTGGTCCGATTTTGCCCATCTCCGAACTTAACCAGCCTATGAACATAAGACATATTTCTGCCAAACTTCAGGAGTCTAGCACTTTTATTTTGGACTGTATCGTGTCTTCCACAGACGGACGGACGGACAGACGGACGGACGGACGGACGGACGGACGGACGGACAGGCGGACATCGCTAGAATGTCTTAGAATCGATCACTGATCAATAATATATATACTTTATGGGGTCCTAGACCGATATTTCGATGCGTTACACACGGAATGACAAAGTGAGTATACCCCCATACTGTAGTTGGAGGGTATAAAAAAACCTGACAATTTTGTCTACTTTTTAACAAATTTTTAATAGAAATTTAGTATTCAATGAATATTTTTTTGCTTTTTGTTAGGTAAAAAAATATATCCACCAATATTTTTGTACAAAAATGGACAAAAGAAGCAAGTGAGAGTGTTACATTTTCTTTTTCCCTCCAAAATGTAAAATAATTATAGGGAGTTTTTTGGCGGAGGACCTTTTGTTCTTTGATTTTGTATGATATTTACGCAATTTTATCATAATTATTTTTTTATAGAAGTGCCCACAAAAAGGGGTGGACAGAAAAAAAAAATCATTTTCCAATTAACTTGACCCAACTGCATAATCTTTTCTTTCATAAAAATATTTCATATGCTTAAAAATATTATAAAAAATATAGAAAAAATTTTCAGCGGTAGGTTTTGTTTTACAAGGGGGGGCTTTGTTCTACCTGGTCTGATTTTGCCGATTTTCGAACTGAATCATCCAATGGCCATAAAATATATTTGTGCCAAACTGCATGGAAAAAGCTCTTTTGGAATTGGACTGCATCATGTCTTCAACAGACATCGGTTGAATGTCTTAGAATTACTCTTTATTCAAGGATAAATGCATCTTTTTTATTTTGACGATTTTTTTGACGATTTTTGGAAATGGGATGACGATTTTGACGATTTCTTTTATAAAAATCGTACATTTTTGACGATTTTGTACCCAACAATTCTGGCAACCCTGCTATCTATAGAGAATTCTCCACAACTTCGGTTTAGCTGTTTGTTCGTGATTTCGAAAAAGACAGACGTAACGTTAAGTATAGTACAAAGGGGCTTATCATTTTACGCGTTTTTATCGAATCGAGGTTTTAAATATAGCTTAAGTTCTAAGTTGCGTCCTCTGTAAGTCAAAAACTTAAATATATAAAGACTATGCAAGAGTCAATTCTTTTTGACGTTTAAAGGTGGTGTTAGTTTTACAAATGGTATCTGGGAAAGCTGGAAATTTTTGTTTCTATTTTTCGTTTAATTTTGCTGGTTGCTTTGATTTAATTATATTCATTTCTTTTTTTTATTATGTATTTTTTTATTTTCAAGTGACACAACAATAATTTTCATTCATAATTTTAAAATTTTTTAACCCGAGTAAAAATAAACATATATAACAATATATAAATTGATACAAACCTAACGAATCATATATGATCATATATCCCGTGAACTGTTTTCTAAATTTTTTAAATGCAGTCATATGTAGTTATATATAATTTAATCATGATTCGGATTAAAAGGCGTACGGTTGATATAATTATATTTAATTATATGAGGATCAATACAAAAATAGTTTTTCTGTATAATTTAATATAAAATTATATATATACTATTCTGTTCCATATATAACACTATATGTTTCCATTTAACCAACAATTTTCTAAGTTTTTAAGGCAAAGTAAAAGAAACTTTTTAAAATGTTCCTAAACATTTCCTTGTTAGGGTTATGTATATCACCTATATGGTTCGAAGCGTACCCGAACATTTTTTTTGTTTAAGAAAATTATATGTTTGGTGAATGTATCGTTGACCTGTGGTGTATCTCAACCCAAACCAAAAAACACCAGGATTTTACATGTTTTTATGCAATTAGATCTAATTAGATCCACTAATATATGGCAATGTCTGGTCAAAACTCGGATGAAATCAAATCATATTTTATACAAGTTGATCTTTTTTAATGCAAAAACATCCACCATTATTCGGATCAAATTGCGTATAAATGTATATTGTGTTACATATCATTATATATTGTATCATATAACAATTTTTACTCGGGAATGTTTATTTTTCGTTATTCCCAAATCGTTCCCAAATACTTTCCAAAATAAGATTGCCATCTGTAGATAACGACTTCGTTATTACTGACACTACTATTCATGAGTTACCCCTGCTGTAAGTACTATCAGTGCTGCAAATTTCATTGAAATCGGTTTAGTCGCTTTTGTGTGATTGCGGAAGTGGAAGAAATAAATTTTATTAATAAAAAATGGAGTGGCGTTTTATACCCCTGTGCCGAATCGCGCTCCTATATGACCTATAGTTTCCGATCATTTAGTACTATCAGTAGTACAAGCTTCGGCTTAGCCGAAAACAGAAAGATATAACATTGGGTGAATCATTAAAACTTACGCCTTTTTATCCAATCGTGTTCTTATATGTTCTGTAGTTCCACCCCCGTTTAGAACTATCTGTGCAGCAAATTTTATTAAGATCGGTTTAGCGGAATATATTTTTATTTAACAAAAAGGGGTGTGGCAATTTTCGGCCTTTTTTCCAATTAGGATCTTACATGGATTACATATGCAATTGGTTAGCACCATCTAACATGGACTACATATGCACCAAAAAACGTCAAGAGAATCGGTTCAGCTGTTTTTTGGTAATTGCAAAACAGGCAGACAAAGCTCAATATAGTATAAAGGGGCGTGTCATTTTACGCCCCTTTTTCCAATCGAAGTGTAGCATGGCCTAGCAGCCGTTTTTGCAGTATTGCAAAGCATGCAGAAATACTTTTATTTCAATACAAAGGGGCGTGACATTTTACGCCCCTTTATCCGATAACGCTCTAATTTGGCACATAGTTAGTACTCGATTAGAGCTATCTTTGGTTTAAATTTCATCAAAATCGGTTTATTTCTTTTTTATATACAGATGTCAATAGTGTTCCGATGTAAAAATTCGATTTTGCCACGCCCCTCCTCCACAGGCAGAGAATCAAAAATCTGACCGCACAGTGCTACTCCCCAGGCTATTCTAAATATTCCATGAAGATTTCATCAAGATCGGTCCAGCCGTTTTCGCGTCCATAAGGAACATACATAAAGCCGTTTTTGCATTATTGCAAATCATGCAGAAATATTTTCAATTCAATACCAAGGGGCGTGGTATTTAACTCCCCTTTGTCTGATCACATAGTTAGTACTGGGTTAGTACTATTTTTGGTTTAAATTTCATCAAAATCGGTCCATCCGTTTTTTATATATGGATGTCATTAGTGGTGCAATGTAAAAATTCGATTTTGCCACGCCCCTCCGCCCATAGACAAAAAATCAAAAATCTGACCGCACAGTTTTACTCCCCAGGCAATTCTGAATATTCTCTGAAAATTTCATCAAGATCGTTCCAGCCGTTTTCGAGTCCATACGAAACATACATATGTATATACCCACACACATACACACATTCATTTTTATATATGGGGCATTCCAAGCGAAATCACTCACTTTTAGACCCGACCCCTTTCGATTTATTTTATTTTTGAATATGTTTTAGTACTTATGCAACTTGGACACCAATTTTCAGCCTTTTATTTCAAGATGGTGTTGAGTAATCAATTTTTCAAAATGGCGATTTTCTCAAAAAAATTAAAAAATTTAAATTTTTAATTAATTTTGACCATTAAAAAATATAGATATTTTAAAAAATGTTGGACAACGTTTTGTTGATATTTAAATGTAGTTTTAGAAAAAAAATATGAAAAAATTATTCGAAGTAATTATCACTTATTTTTTGACGTTTAAAAATTAAAATCGACTTTTTGAAAAAGTCCGATTTTTTTGTAAAAAACTACAAAAATTCTACTCTAAATTGCGCAACTTTTAAGTCATAATTCGAGATGTGATCACAATTCTTTATATTTTTTTTTTAAAATTGCACCTTTTATTTTTTGGCTCTGATTTATTTTATATGGTGCTCCAAAAAAAAATAAATTGGTAGATACTGACTCTAACTTACCCTAGATATATTCATTCGGAGGTAAAAATACGTCTCACAAAAATTTAGGACAATCGGACATGGGTAAGGCGTTTAGCATGGTCCTTGAAATTTAAAAAACGGATAACAAGGAAAAATATGAATTTTTTTCTGTTTTCGCAATTTTTTTGGTATTTTAAGTTAAGTTTTAATTCAAATGATTACAGAATTATGATATGGAGTAAAATGCCTTTTTAATAAGGTACTAAAAACTAAAATCGGTTGAAAATAAGCCGAGTCATTACAACTTCCCCAGGCATCTATTGTGTGGCAGACCACTTGATTAAGCAATACAATCCGATTTTTGAAATTTATTGAAATTTTCTACTGTAATAACATTTTTTTATTCTTCAAGTTCAAATGTTATTAGATGACAAGTATTTTTGATATTGTGTTTTGCTAACATGATTTAAATTAATGCTAAAAATGCCTCCTTTTTCAACACTATTTTGAAATCTCCGTTTTAAAATTTTTATTTATTTTTTATTTTTAAATTTGGAAAAACAAAAAAAATATTACACTGAAACATGAATAATAATTTCAATAAATTTAAAAAATGGGACTCGAATTCATCAATCAAGTGGTGTGACACACGTTAGATGTTGTAATAACTTGGCTGATTTTCAATCGATTTGAGGCATTAGTACCTTATTAGAAATGTATTTTACTCCACATTATAATTCTGTAACCACTTGAATTTATACTTAATTCAAAATACCAAAAAAATTGCGAAAACAGAAAAAAATCATATTTTTCCTTGTAATCGGTTTTTTTAATTTCAAGGACCATGCTGAACGCCTTACCCATGTCCGATCGTCCTTAATTTTTGCGAGACGTATTTTTACCTCCAAATGAATATATCTTGGGTAAGTTAGGGTCATTATCTAGCAATTTTTTTTTTTTTTTAGCAACACATAAAATAAATCAGAGCCAAAAAATAAAAGGTGCAATTTTAAAAATTTGAAAAAAATAGAAAGAATTGCGATCACATCTCGAATTATAGCTTAAAAGTTGCGTAATTTAGAGTAGAATTTTTAGAGTTTTTTACAAAAATAACGAAGGTTTCGGACTTTTTCAAAAAGTCGATTTTAATTTTTAAACGTCAAAAAATAAGTGATAATTACTTCGAATAATTTTTTCATATTTTTTTTTTCTTAAACTACATTTAAATGCCAACAAAACGTTGTTCAACTTTTTTTAAGATGTCTATATTTTTTAATGGTCAAAATTAATTAAAAATTTCAATTTTTTATTTTTTTTGAGAAAATCACCATTTTGAAAAATTGATTACTCAAAACCGTCTTGGAATAAAAGGCTGAAAATTGGTGTCCAAGTTGCATTTAATAAGTACTAAAACATATCCAAAAATAAAATAAATCGAAAGGGGTCGGGTCTAAAAGTGAGTGATTTGGCCTGGAATGCCCCATATATAGATAGATTCCCTTTTACGTTTTTATAACACAAAAAATTAAACGAACCACGATCACAAAAATACAAAATGAAAATGGCGGTCTGTAATTGTTTTTTTTTTTTTTGTTTTCTTTCGATAATTTTTTTATGCAAGTAATTTGCGTTATTGTGCAAGTTACTTGGTTGTTTTACATAAAAAATTTATTATGTTACTTTAACATCGATAAGCATAATTTTAGCAGAAATTTATTAAAAAAAATTTTACCAAGTAGGATTGCTCAATCTGACACAGATTTTTTTTGCGTGTAGTAATAAATGATAGTTGGCAGTAACAGCTGAGATACAAAGTTGGCATCACTGATTTTTACCTGACGTTTGTATGCCTGTCAAAACATTGCTGGGTGACAGTCAAGCCAAATAACAAAAACTTTTACACAGTTTTTGAATTCAACAGTTTTCTAATTGTATTTACCAAACATGTTATGCACAAATAGAGAGTCATGTATCTATTAGAGAGCTTTTAAAGTTTGGAGTAAATGAGAGTGTACGTACGTTAAAAGTCGTGAAAGCTTGTATCCCTTGTTTTTATGCCTCAATCTGAAAAAATAAATATAAAAGACATTAAATAATCAACAACTGAACAAGTTTACAAGGATGTTAAATGATTTTGGTTGGGCTGATTTTAAAAGCAGTATATTTTTGTTGATACTTAATGTTTAAAAATCCCATTTCAAGTTAATATTTTGTGAGAAATGCGTTCGATGTTTGCTGTGAGATAATTAATCATAAATGTGTTAAAATGCATAACTAATGAATGTTACAAGTGATTTACAATAGCAAAATAGTCATATAAATATTGAGACAATAGAGGAAACCCTATTAAACAAAAAGGCTGACCCCTCCAGAATTCATAAAGAAAAATCTAAACTTAAAATTAAGAGGGGCTTAGGAAACCCTCTGGGCCCCTGATAAAATCGCGAGATTGGTACTAAAAATAATCGGTTCAGCCTGAATCTTATTATTCTTTCAGTTCTAAGGGGCGGCATTAGGGTTTTCCTTTATTAAGTGCAATTTCGACAATAATAATAATGATAATAATAATAAATGTGTTACTAATTCGTGTTTTTTTTGTTGTGAATTTGTGGCAGTAAGATTACTTCGTGTATACAAGTGCTTGACAACGAATAATATTTTCTAAACGCCTTAAGATATGCAGTGTATTTTGTTTATAAATTGTATGGCAAAATCGATAACAATTACTTAGCTTGATCCAAAGACAAAACTGTAAAATTTGTTAAACAAGCCTTGTGAAAATTAATTGAGAAATTAAACAAAAAGAACTAAATACGTGCATCTACTGAGTCTGACACCCGTACAGCCACCCTCAAAATATTAATTAATGATTTTTACTATTCTCTCCCAGCATCCCCTGTTTAAAATTTCTTCGGAGTATTAGTGTGTGTGTGTGTGAGAGCGTGTATGTGTGTTGGTTTTTTTATTAAACAGTGGTGTAAAAGTATTGAGTATTATTTACTGTGACTACTGAGCAGTGTTGCCAGGTACTTTTTTTCTTTCCCCTAAAAAAATTCAAAAACCTTTAGATTATGACAATTTTCAAGAAAAACCCCTAAACATTTTGCAATAAAAAAAATAAACATTTTTGTTAAGTTTATAAATTTTAATCAAAATATATTTTTTTGTTCAGCCTCACAAAACGTCAAAAACCCCTAGATTTAAACGATTGTGGAAATAAAACCCCTAAAAATTTTAAACTAAAAAATTCTCAAAATTATGTAAATTGCCGAAAAACTTTAAACAAAATTGTATTTTATTGACATTTGCATACAATGTCATCAGAAATATATAGCACATCATCATCTTTATGATGATGTGCTGGATATTCAGCCAGAACTTCATGGAGAGAAGCAAAAAGGCTAGCTGTAGATAGAAACCAATGGAAAACATTTGTACTTGCCCTTTGTTCCAACTAGGAATCCCAGGAATTTATATATATCATCTTTGTTTGTACTATGCAATTTCTGCTAAAATGGAAATATTGCTCTGCGATTTTGTTGCAAAGCACAATCTTCTGATTAAAGTAATTGATCTTAAGATTTTTAAAATAAATAGAGTAGTTCGATATTTTATAGTAAACATTTTTAAATTAGAAATAGAATGTGGTCCAAAAATAATTTGATTTTTTTTTTTAAGAAACATTTCAATATGTTTAAAAACTTTTTATTAAGAACACCATCTACTAGTAGTATATTTTTTATCCATTGATAATTATTTATATGTCCAAGAACTGGCTACGGATTTCGTGGTTCTTGAAATTTTTTCATTACGTCTCAATTTAATGTAATTCACGGTTGAAAATGCGAAAAAATAATTTTGCATTTTTTGAAAGCCTGCACAGCGGCCATTCGATGGAATAAAAATCTGAAATAAAGCGAAAAAGTAGAATTGCACTCAAAAAATTACGTAGGTAAATTCCAGTGAATATTCACTTAAAACAAATGAAATTTTATTTAAAAACCATTCCACTGTTTTTTCATTTAAAATAAAAACGCATTACAGTCAATTTTAAATGTTAATTTAATGACTAACCAAAACATTAAAAAACAAGTGAATATTCAGTTATTTTGTATTGAAAAACAGTAAAACTATAGAAGAAATTTTTTACTGCCGAAATTGAATGTAACAGAAAATTCAGTTTTAAGACAGTAAATTATTTTTTTTAAACCACCGAAACAGTAGAAAACAAGAAATCCATAACAAAATTAATGATTTTTCTTTTAAAATAACTTTACTGTTTGATTTTTAAAATAACCTACAAACAGTTAACGACATAATTTTCTTAGTGTGGGCTATGGTCTCCAACATAGGATAACATTTTTTTTAATTATTGCGTTTGGGTAGGTTACACTTGCGTTTTTAAAACGTACTGTTCAAATTACCATTTTTGCAAGTTTGTCTTATTCTTATGATATTTTTTAAAGAAAAGCTATTTTTTAGCTTTACAAATTTAAGTTTTCTGTGTAATTTTTTGTAAAAACAGGAAGATATCTTGGACGGTTTTAATAGTATATTCGAAAGAATGAACTTTTGCCTAAATTTTGAGGTCATCACTGTACAGATTGATCATCCGGTTTTTGTTTTAGAGCCTTTTAAAAATGGTGCTTTTCTAATCTTTTCCATAGTGTTTTTTTTTAAATACATGTTTGGCCAATAATAGTTCAATAACTTCATAAATTTGTGTCACATTTATGACCCCATAGTTTAATTCTACTCTTACGATTCATACCAGATTTTATTCAATCCAATGGCTTCTGTGCAGGCTTTCAAAAGAGGCACTAAAACTAAAATTCTAGAAGTGATCGAAAACTTTTTAGTACAGATTTGCAATCAGCGATCCAAAAACCTTCGATTGTTTGTTCATAGGTTGTAAGTGGCTGCTGACGTTTTACGTCAACACACGTAGACTCTGAGGTCCATTGTGATGGTTATCTAAAAATTTTATATTAAAAAAAAAACTTTGTCAAAATAGATTTTTTTTTTGTTCTGGTCAACACATATTTGTAAACTATTGCAATGTAAACGAAAATTTTCAATACCCCTAAACATTTCTTAAAAAACCCCAAAAAAATAATCAAAATTTTTACCCCCTAAAAAAACCCTAAATCTGGCGGGAAAACCGCCAAACTGGCAACACTGCTACTGAGTAAATATCCCACAAGAAGGTGTTTTAATATGTGTTTATGTATTTTGTTTTTGATTGTACCTAAATAAAACAGCAAGTGATTGAGAAAAAGCTTCTTTTTTTAAGTATTATTACTTGATTGTCACAGGCGGATATTATCATCACTGTCAACTATATAGATTGTACGAATACGTTTAGAATTAAAACTTGTTTTGTGGCAACTCTTTTAAATGAGAGAGGGAAAATATTAAGGAAAGGTAAATAAAATGAAAAGTAGAAACTTTTGACAGATATTTGTTTACACCAGGTCTCCACCTGATTTTTTTTTGTAGCAATAACGAATAAACAAAATAAATAACGTTTTGATGACTTCCAAACAAAGATAGCCCACAATTTTGATGAAGAATTTTTATCAGTTGTGGACGAGGTGTTACCCAGTCAAATAACATACATATGTATATACCCACATTTGCGAGCGATACTTGTTGACACATTCGAAATACATCTGATATATTATCATGAACAATTTAATTTTTTAAGAACATTGTAATTAAATATCCGTTTTTGCGCAATTAAAAGTGAGAATTCATTTTATCATTAATGAGCATAAATTTTCAAATTGTGTGAGAATTATATTGCAGGTGACAGGCAATAAAGCAATGACGTGTGCTAAATAATCACGTTCTCTATTACTACACATTTTAAGGAAGAATTAATATATGAGGCATTCCATGTCTAATCGGACACTTTGAAATTTTTTTTTTTTTAGATTTTCCCAATTTGTTTACAGTTTTTAGTACCCTTCGAAAACTCCTTCATGGTAAATTTCCAGATTTTTTCGATGACCCGTTCAAAAGATATTGCATTTTTAAAAATTGGAAGTTTGTTCCTTTACTTAAACTTCTTTTACTCATAACTTCTTCAATAATTGTCCAAACTTCAAAATTTTTTTTTCAAAATTTTTGTTTTTTTACGTACTTTAAAAAAAAAAATCTCAAAAAATTCTTAAAAGCGCTCTAGTATGCGATTTTAAGGTTTTAAAATTTAAATCTCATTTTTCAAAATGTTTGTACTCTTCGATTTTTTTGAAATTTTTTTGTGTAAAACTTCTATCGATTCTACAAATTTTTTGCCCAGGAGGATCGTGATATAACGATTATTACTATTTTTTAAAATTTTTTGAAAAAATTTTATTGTAATTTTCCAATCTTAAAATCATTTCTACTGCTCCAATGGTGCGTCATAGAGGCGTAATTTATAAGACCGACCCCCATTAATTTTTACGTTTTAACATTTCTTTGGAACAAACTAATACCCTATCTCCAATTTCTAAGGGGGCTCCCACACAAAGGGGGCTCCCACACAAATTTTTTAAATTTGCTCCAACCGCACTAACTGCCCTAATAGTGCCCTTAGAGCAGCAAAATGTATGACAGACCCACAATATTTTTTTTGTCCAAACATTTTCTCTGAACACACCTACCCTCTATCTCTAATTGTTAAGGCGGTCCCCATACAATTTTTTTTATTTTTTGTAAATTTGTTTTATTTAATCAGCTTCTACCGGTCCAATGGTGCGTCCGAGAGGGGTCATTAGTGAGACCGACCCCCATTTATTTTTACCCTACAAAATTTTTTTAAAATATACCTACACCCTATTTCCACTCCCTAAGTAGTGGTCATACATTTTGCTGCTCTAAGATCACTATTAGGGCAGTTAGAGCGGTTGGAGCAAATTTTAAAAAATGCCGTTTTGTATGGGAGCCCCCTTAGAAATTGGAGATAGGGTATTAGTTTGTTCCAAAGAAATGTTAAGACGTAAAAATTAATTGGGGTCGGTCTTATAAATGACCCCTCTATGACGCACCATTGGAGCAGTAGAAATGATTTTAAGATTGGAAAATTACAATAATCTTTTTTTCAAAAAATTTTAAAAAATAGTAATAATCGATATCCCACGATCCTTCTGGGCAAAAAATTTTAAGAATCGATAGAAGTTTTACACAAAAAAATTTCAAAAAAAACGAAGAGTACAAACATTTTCAAAAATGAGATTTAAATTTTAAAACTTAAAAATCGCATACTAGAGCGCTTTTATGAATTTTTTAAGATTTTTTTTGAAAAGTACGTGAAAAAATTTGAAAAAAAAAATTTGAAATTTTATTATTAAAGAAGTTATGAGTAAAAGAAGTTTGAGTAAAGGAACAAACTACCAATTTTTAAAAATTCGATATCTTTTGAACGGGTCATCAAAAAAATCTGAAAATTTACCACGAAGGAGTTTTCGAAGGGTACTAAAAACTGTAAACAAATTGGGAAAATCTAAAAAAAAAAATTCAAAGTGTCCGATTTGACATGGAATGCCCCATATGTATATTAGAGTGTCCCTTATTTTGGGAATCATTTTTCCATACAAACAAAAAATTTTTTTTTTTATTTTTAATTTTTTTGTTATAACTTATTATATTACTTGGTTAGCTTATTCACTTATTCAGCTTATGAATTCCTTCATTTGTGTAATGAAAACAAAATAATGAATCCGTTTCATTGATATCAGGAATGTTATTTTTTTTAGTGTGAATAATCTACAGGCAACACTTTTTTTTTGCCCGGGTTGTGATACCAAATTTAAGGTAGTATGGGTACGCTGATTTCAAATCTGGCTACCGTTTTTAAAATTAACTTTAAAAATAGGCTACTTTTGGCATGTTTGTGAGTCCATATTTAGCAACAGTAGTAATAATAATAGTTTTGATCACATGATCAATTATTTTTATTTATTCTTTCTATTTACTTACAACTCATTTTCTATAAATTCAACCTAACCGAGAACTGGTAACAATGACCGTCGTCTCGTTGTAGCGAAAAAAACCAAGGGTTTTGGTGGGAATCGAACCCCCACGTTGAAAGGCTAGCACGCTACCAACTAGCCTACGGGGGCCCCCACCCCCACAACAGTAGTTTAACATCCAAAAAGTGCATGACGATTTAAGGTATGTTGGATATGCTGATTCCAAAAATCTTCTTACTTTTGTTGAGTCATCTTTAGTTTTTGAGATATTGCTAAAATAAAATTTTAAAATATATGCCCTCTTTAATTTTGTCTAATTTTTATGCCCTTTTTAATAACTCCAAATTTAAAGCTGTCAGAAAAAAACTAATACCAGTTTTGGAATCGTCGCATCCAATATAGTAAAGTTCGTGTTTCACACCAAGGCCCTAAAATTAGTTTTGGAAATTATAGCGAAGCAAAGTTGGTAAAAAACGCACTTTTTCGACTCTTTAACAGCGGTTTTCTCGCGAACGCGAGCTGATAGAAAAAATTGGATAACAGATTCGAAATCAGCACACTAAACTCCATATAAATCAGTCTCCAAAGGTCAGGCAAATTGAAAAAGCTCAACTTTTGTCAACCTGTGTAATTAATAACAAAAAAATTAAAAATTAAAATTTTTTTTTTTTTTGGTTTGTATGGAAAAATGATTTTAAGGGGTCCGCTCTTTAAGGTCCCGTCGCGTAGGGAAGCCGTGGTCGTACCGGCGTACAATTTTTCCTGAGTTATTTTTTATTCAAATGGAAAAAAATGAGCGGGTACCGTCTCAACATTTCCAAAATAAGAGACACTCTAATGTATGTCTACGTTTAAAATGCATGTATGCCATTTACGATAAATGTCAGTCCTCAAATATGATTGATAAGTAAATGTATTGGTATTTTTCCGCAATACACTAATAATCTAAAATTGTTTAAATAAAAACATATAAGAACAATATTAGCACAATAACAAACTCGTGTGTCAAGAGAGTACGAGAGAATGATGAATATAGATGGGGAGAAAACTTACAGATTAATCTGACAAACAAACCACCCACTCAAGCATTTTTTCCCTTGACTATGCTTAAGCATACTTAATCGTCGTACAAATAATGTATATATAATTTATTTTATTTAATATGTTTCAGTTTTTGTGCCTTAATTACACCAGCACCTGCACTTGTTGTTTTGTTTTTGTTTTTTTTTTTTTTGGTGTTTGTCAATGTATGTTTGTGTGCGAGTAAATTCTGTAAATGAAAATGAGCGTAGTTTGAAGTACAACAAATAAATATTATATAGTACATAAATTTGATTAATAAGAACGGTATTATTTGTAGAAAATTTATGGAAAAACTAAAAACACTTTAAATTAATTCCTGTACAAATTGTTGAATAGAAAAGTGTCATAAATATTAAATAAACCTAACGAAGTTAGACCTGAATGTGTTGTCGAATAGGACTCTAAGGAGTGGTGCATCCAAGAATATGTGTAAACCTTCATACTGCCGGTGAATGTGTTGTTTCCGAAAGTTTCAGTTTTGTTAATTCAATTCTAGAACGGGGAAAAATTTATATTATAAGCATCGGCTGTTTGTGAATAGAATATATTCGTTAAAACTTGTAATATTTCAAAGTAATAAGACCTGTAGCTGAATAAAAACTTTCGTAGACGGACGTATTTTTTAATCTTTCGTAGCAACATCCTTAAGTTGTTAGTTTCAATTAAAGTCAATGTTGTATGCAGATCATCTTTATGAATTTTTTGTTACTAAATGACTATGTTTGAAAATGTTAAATTTAAGTAGTTGGAAGTTTAAATGAATTCAGTAAACGTTGGGCATCTATTGGATGTTGACAGTAATATTGCGAAAAAGAACTGCATTTAAAAACTCTAGCCTCACCAACTTCAATTGACACTATAATGCCACCTCCTTCTTTCAGCTCCATTGATTTTCTATCACCTTTGCCACCAGCGTCAGTTAATTTAGCTTCGACTTCATCGTCGTCGTTTAATTGTCCGACCAACTTAAGCAATGAAATAATTTACAGTGATTCGAAAGCCACTAGCCTACATAATATTATATCGCCGACAGGCGGATGTACGGACTTTTCGGGATACATTTTAGGTCATGTGTCCCCTCCGACTGCATTCTGTTCGCCCACGAGTTCACCATCACTATTAGGGTCTTCGGTGTCAACGACACCGCCTTTATTAACATGCTTGTCATCTTCATCGACATCGCCAGGCAGTTTAACTGATCTAACAAATTTTAAAACAGGAAGAGTTAAGCCACTTTCCACATCACCCACACCAGTACATAAAAATGTTGTTTCGATGTGCTATGACAATGACAATTCCTCTCGTACAATTGCCTTTACTACAACAGATGAAGCGAAATTAAAAATTGGAGTTAATAACAAGGATCAACAAACATCACTAAGCGTAAGTAAGGAAAAAGAAGATAAAAACGATGATGAAGTAAGAGAACAAGTTCAGATGCATGATGAAGCCACCAGTAATAATGATATGGTCACAGATGGCAATTGTAAAATTGATGATAAAAGTTTCATGAATGGGACATGTTTATCAGCTCAGTCAAACTCGTCATTTGAAAACCACTTGTTGACAAGCAGAGATGGTCTTAAAGGAAATTTTAACCGATCGAAGGGTCGTAGTCTTTTGCATCGTTTGGCATCTTTTGCTGCAGCTGCGAGCAATAGCAACAATTTTACTCTAAGTGCATCACCCAATCGTCAATTGGAAAAACTAGCTAAGAAAACATTTCTCTTAAGCTCTACAGAATTAAAGCAGACATCGCTCTTAATGGAGATACTTAAACTGAATAGAATAACGGAAGATCAACAGAAAGACAAGCACTTAATGCCAGAACCCTCTAATAATCTGCCCATATCATCTCACATGTTGGCCTCTCAGCTGTTATATTCTCAATTTATTCAACAAAGTTCTCCACTACATGTATTAGATTATAGTTCAACAAGCAACAATACAGCTGCTGCAATTAATTATGATAACAACAATAATACAGACAGCAGCAATAATGACGATGTTGACACTGAAGTCGATGCAGATTTAAATGCTGACGACAACCTTAACGATATCCCTATGCATATAGATTCAAAACAACGAAATCAAAATGCAATAAAAATAGAAAAAAAATCTTCTTCGGAGACAAATATTAATGTTCAACCTCCTTCACCGGCACTCTCGTTGCTCACCAGCTCATCTACATACGACGATGTTAACACTACTGCGAATAAAGTTTTAGAATTGTGGCACGAACAATTGAAGGTATTAACTCAAGCCCACATATGCTTAGAGCAATTCTTGGAGATAAATCATGAACTACAACATGTCTTTGAAGGATCCGCAAAACAGGCTAATATTAGTCAAACATTTGAGAATTTAAGGGATCACAAAAATTTCGTCGAGCCAATAATGGGCAAACTACAATTCCTTTTAAGGCATTGTGAAGATTCCCGACAGTTCTTCTTGAGAGCCACCTTCAAACAAATGGAGGAAGAGGCGTTGGCAAATGAAGTATCAAAAATTGATTTAAAGCCATTCAGCGGCACTACGACACATTCCACTAAGGATGACTGCATTGAACCAGATATGATCACAATAAAAAGAGAAACAATAGAAAAATCAGACGTAGAAATGGAATCAAAGTGTAAAACGAAGATTAGTAGAAACGTATGGCAACCATTTGTTAATGAAAAGACAAAAAACGAAATGGAGGAACATAATCACAAAAAGGAAGAACATGTTGAACCACAAATCAGATCTCCTGTGTGCTTTTGGCATCCAAAAAATCTTGGTACAAACATAAATGAAAAAGCTGTAGCAGCAGCTGAAATTATACTTGAATGTGCTGCTTTAAATAAAGAACATCAGGCAGCAGCAGAAAAAAATAAAGTTAGTACCAGCGATGCTAATCATAACAGTATACCCGATTTTCCCACTTCACCCTTAGCTGGAACAGCGGTAGAAACAACGTTTTCTCAAGCTCTTAACTCTTGTGTTTCTTCCTTTATGCCAACACACTTGCAATCATCAATAGCAGACCAAAGACATTCCGATGATGCACCCGCATTAAATATGTTAATGGCAGACTGTGGGACTTCATCATTTTTAACTGCACTTAGCAACCGAGCTCTTAGTAATATGACACCAAATTCTACACATCTGAAACCTAATATGCCACCGAATTCCACCACAAGTTGTAATAGACGTAAAACAAAAAAGGATAGTAACTCGCCCGCCTCTCTAACAACATTAAATACTACATCATCATATACATCAGCCGTGTTATCAAGTCCGCATACAAGTAACTCACAAATATATGGTACTCACTCTTCGGCTGCCGCAGCAGTGGCAGCTTTACAGGAAAAAGCTTTAAGTGATATGTTTAAAGCACGATTTAGTGCTTTAACAGCCGCTGCCGTAATAAATGCTGCAACTGCATCAGCAAGTGCTGTCGCAGCAGTTGCTACGGCTAGTACAAACAATACCAGCAGTCTTAGTAATACATCAATCAATAGTGAAGGTCCATACGATCTCAGCATTGGCAGCAAATTCAAAAATATGTAATTACACTTATGTATATCGTATTGAATGAATATGTATATCGTATTGAATGAAGAGATACTAACAGTTAGAAACGTCCATCCGAAAATGAAATTAGTGAAAGACTTATATGATAGTTAGAAAAAAATTTATTCGTAATATGACGCATTCCACACTAAATGTCCAGCAAAAAAAAACACGTGTACCGTAAACTTCTGAATAGGTTGTATGGATAGCCCTATATGGAACTTAGAAAATTGCGTTTTTGGTTTTTCAATTTTTCAAAAACTGGACTTAGGAGGCGTGGTCAAATATTGGAAAAATGGTAAAATTTGTGTCGAGTTGCCTTGATTAAATATTTATCACATTAAAACGGAATGCACCACAATCTAAAAAATTTACATTCTTATATAGTTTTGTATGGGCTATCGATTAAATTTTTTTTTTTTTGAAAATTTTCAGAACCCGTTCTGAAATTTTCCATTTTTTAAAAATGTCAATTTATTAAAAAACTTTTTTTTTTCTTTTTTCTTTTTTTTTAAAGTTTAGATGTTTGTCCATCCACACAAAAAAATTCAGAAACACGTTCTTCGTTTTTTTTTTGAGAAAATCGCATTTTATCTTTAAATTTCATAACAATTTTGTAATTTGCTTGCATTTCTTTGCTTTAACGTTGCGAATGAGTAATATTTATGCAATTAATAATACTCATTCGCAACGTTAAATCAAGAAAATACAAGCAAATTACAAAATTGTTATGAAATTTAAAGTTCAAATGCGAATTTCTCCGTAAAAACGAAGAAAGTGTTTCTGAATTTTTTTGTGTGGATGGACAAACATCTAAACTTAAAAAAAAAAATGTGGCATGTTTTTTAATAAATTGACATTTTTCAAAAATAGAAAATTTCAGAACGTGTTCTGAAAATTTTCAAAAAAAAAAAACAATTTTAATCGATAGCCCATATAAAACTATATAAGAATGTAAATTATTGAGATCGTGGTGCATTCCGTTTTAATGTGATAAATATTTAATCACGGCAACTCGCCACAAATTTTACCATTTTTTCAATATTTGACCACGCCTTCTAAGCCCAGTTTTTGAAAATTAGAAAAACCAAAAACGAAATTTTCTTAGTTCCATATAGGGCTATCCAAACAACCTATTCAAAAAGTTACGGGACACATGTTTTTCTGTAGCGGGACATTTGGTATGGAATGCCTCATATACATTTCTGAATGTGAATATATATTCCTTGCGAAAATTATTGACATTTTCTTAGATATTAAATTACTGCACACTTTATGCTCCATGCTAAGGAAACGTAACAAACAGTAGTTGCTGCTACACTCAAAATAATTCTACAGTAAAAGTTTTAGTAAGTGATTTTGTACCCAAATCTACTAATAAGTTATTAATTTTAGTATCTTCAAAGAACTAAAATTAGTAATTTTTACTGGTTTGGAATAACATTATTAAAAAAATTTAGTATTGGTTACCAATTCCTGCACTAGGTCCTTTTGGACTAAAATTAGTAAAATTTTTAGTATTGAATACCCACGTTTTTTTTTTTTTGGTGTAGATAGCGCTATCTGGAATGTCCAAATGGCCTTTTAATTTTAAATTTCGGAGTTAGTTCTGAATGTTTGGACACGTTCTTTGCACATTTAGATATGGTTTTTAAAAATCTTTCATTTACTATGTAGCATGGGTTACTAGGTTACTTCGCATTATATAGGAGATAAACAAAAAAAAAAATGGCCGTTTCTTCCCCTCTCAGTTGCACCTCTAAAATATGAATTCTGGCCGTAAAAAAAAAAATCATGTCCCTTTATTTTCCTAATCTACAAAATGGGATTTAAGGGAACTAGTACATATATGTGTAATTAAATTTTTTTAATATTCAAGCACAACTTTTCTCTTTTTAAAAATGCGTTTAATTTTTTATACGATTTTTGTGGTATCGTCCTTTCCGCAACATTTTACTCGTTTAAAATCTGTAGACTCAGTACTGTGGCTTCAGCTGTAGTTTATGTCGCGCGAAATAAATAGTGCGACAAATAGATCATGGAGAGCGTTAAATATACATACATTAAGAAAGAACTCACTGCTGGTCTAAACAAGCTGTAACATAAAAGTGCGACCACTATAAAAATTTTTTATAATATTTATTTGGGAGGTCTAAGAAAAATTTAGCAACAACAAACAAAATCTCCGATCGAGTACTTTTGTAAAAATCGCGGTTGAATTGCAAAAAATTAAAATTTTCGAATTTATCCAAAACTATAAGAGATATCAAAAGAACGGTTATGGCAAAAAATATTTTTCCGATAAAATGCATTTGCAAAAGATATCTAAAAATTTAAATTGCAGTATTAAAACGGTCTAAAAATAAAAAAAAAATAATTTTGAATATATTTTGTGTGGCACGAAATTGGATACATTTTTAAACATGAAGAACACGAAACAAGCCTCAGCAAAACAAGCTACAGCATTTTAGATGAAAGTTTTAGATCTTACAGGTCCATTTCATATAAAATCCACCCCAAGTTTTTGGCATTAACGCAATAATATATAACAGTGAAGCGCTAATAAATACATTTTTGAAAATTCCATTCCTAAATCCAAATCATCTATTTAAATCGTTTTAATTAGACAAAAATTAAAATTAAAAAAAAAAAAAATGCCAACAAGAAATATTTGTAAAATACAAAAACTTGAACTTAATGACCGAGAATTTAGTTTAAGTATCCATTTTAGCAAAAACAAGTGAGAGTGTTAAATTCGGCTATGCCGAATCTTTGATACCCTCCAACATGTTAACACATTTAAAAAAATCCAGGGTAGTTTTTTTTGGGGGGGGGCTCGGTTGGGGTGGTGGGGGATACTTTCATCATCTCGATAAATGTTAACTAATTTATTTAAAATGCTTTTTGCAATTTATTAATACCATTTTCTCATTATTTTAATGATTTTTTTAAATCCACACCCACAAAAGGGGGCGGGCAGAAAAAAACTAAATTGTCCAGCCCCCTGGGTCTAAGTGCAGGAGTTTAAACCCCTTCTGACACAAAAAGGTTTCATTTGTTTAACAAAAATGGCAAAAAAAGATGTAAAAATGGCGTTTTTTAAGAGGTTTTTTTAGTTCGTTAAGGGGGAACTTTTTTCCCCCTAGCCCGATTTTGCCCATTTCCGAACTTAACCGGCCTATGAACATTAGACATATTCTTGCCAATTTTCAGGGGTCTCGCTCTTTTATTTTGGACTGAATCGTGTTTTATACAGACGGACGGACGGACGGACGGACATTCATAGAACAACTAAGAATCGATCATAGATCAATAACATATATAGTTTATGGGGTCCCCGACCGATATTTTAATGCGTTACAAACGGAATGACAAAGTTAGTATATCCCCATACTGTGGTTGGAGGGTATAAAAATATGGCAAAAGTTTTCTAGTGTACGACTTGGGCTCATTATGTATTTAACTCCAGAGAACCTCCTCTCCACGCTTATATGCATGGATGACACCGCCAGCAACATTAGCGATTTGTCACATTTCCGGTTTGTCTTTTCTTTTATCGTCCCACTAAAGATTGTTTACATTACGTGGCACTAGGGTTGCCAGACGTCCCGCATTTGGCGGGATTGTCCCGCTTTTCATAACCGATTCCCGCGTCCCGCTTTTTTTGCAATTTCTTTTTAACAACTATTTTTTACTTGAAAAGCCTAAGTTTTTAAAAGGCTTATTTTTAAGCTTTTGTAAAATTGGGTTACCTTGTCGCCCAAATGATGTGGATTTAGAACCTTTTTAAAGAACAAATAAAGACCTATTCACACCTGAGGTGAAATCTCGTTCGAACGAGATTTCGATCGTATGGTCTGCATCATTTTATACACAACCATATGATCGAAATCTTGTTCGAACGAGATTTCACCTCGGGTGTGTTTTGGGTATAACTAGGGTTGCCATCCGTCCTCTTTTCCCCGGACACCGTCCTCTTTTTTAGGGCGTCCGGGGCAGTCCTACTTCTTTTTTAGAAAGTGTCCGGGGTTGTCCTACTTTTTGCACTTTTCCCCATACATTTTTTTTGTTAATTCTTAACGTTTATTGGCATCGCTGTATTTTCGCTTACCAGCAGCAATGTCAACTTTTTGAGAGCAAAACGAGCACAAAAATAAAAACACACTTTATGTAGTGCGAAAATAACTACGTTGACATCATTTCTTATCAGCTGCCGTGTCTTAAAGTTTGCTCTCCGAAAAAAGATTTGTGTTTAAAAAATTTTCATTTCAAAATTTTCTAAATGCTTAAAATCATTCCTTTTGAATTTACAAAAATTGTATTTCAGAAATTTCTAATTGTATTTCAAAAGTTTCCATTTGTAATTTTCTAAATGCTTTTTAAAAATTCCATTTCATAAATTTCCAATTGTATTTCAAAAATTTCCATTCCAAAATGCTTTTCGGAGAATTCCAATTGAGTTTATTTCAAAATTTCGATTTGTATATCAAAATTTTTTCAAATGCTTTTCAGAAAATTCTGACATGCAAATAAGATTTTTTTAAAAGCATTTGCATAATTTTTATATCAAAAGGGGAATTTTTAAAATACAATTAAAATATCTAAATTTATTTAAATTAAAAAGTTATTTTTTTAAAATTATTTAAAAAATTTGAAATGAAATGGAAATTTTTGAAAAACAAATGAAATTTTCTGAAAAGCATTTAGAAAATTTTGAAGTACAAATAGAAAACTCTGGTATACAAAAAATTTTGACTTATATTTCGAACTTTTTGAAATATAACTGGAAATTTGTAAAGGGATATTTCTAAAATATAATTGAATAGATATTTCCAAAATATTGAAATATATTTGGAAATATATTTTTTTAGTGGAAAAAAATTGTTTTCTTAATAAAAATTATTTGTTTTTAAATATTGTATTGCTTTGTTGACTTGTTTTAAATTAATTTAATATTACAAAAAAATTGTCCTCTTTTTTGGGTCAAATGTCCTCCTTTTTTGAGGTTGACGTCCTCTTTTTCTCAAAATGCAAATGGCAACCCTAGGTATAACCAAAAACTTTACAATCTTAGTGTTAGGTTAGGTTAGGTTGTAAGTGGCTGCTGACGTTTTACGTCAACACACGTAGACTCTGAGGTCCATTGTGATACCACGGGACCGTAATAGGTTTCCCTACTAGTCCCTGTCGTTAAACCATTTTGAGCTTCTTATAAAACTCCTTAGATGTTGAATTTTGACATCCAACAAATCAGAAAGATCGTACAGCTCCCTAGATCCCAGTGAAGAAAGTCTCTGACCAGAAAGTGCCGGGCAATGGCAAATAAAGTGTTCGATAGTTTCCAACTCCTCTTCATCCATGCAACTTCGGCAAAAGTCATTCGACGGCACATTTAACCGCTCTGCGTGCTTCCCTATAAGACAGTGTCCGGTAATTATAGAAACCACCGTCGAAATCTCTCCTCTTGGAAGCAATATCAGCTCACTTGTGCGCCCCTGATTAAGAGAAGGCCAAATCAGTCGTGTTGTCTCACACGTCCATCCATTTGCCCATCTTTGATTAGTCTCCGTCGCAGAACAAAGCCGTAGGTTTTGCTTGCAAGTTTCTAGAGGCATACCAACACATTCCAATTCTGTTGGAACCTGTAAGGTAGTTCCTAGTCTTGCAAGCTCATCGGCTTTGCAATTCCCTGGAATGTCTCTGTGCCCTGGGACCCATATGAGTCGTATGTTAAACTGCTTGGCCATCTCATTTAAAGACGTGCGGCAGTTAAGGGCAGATCTTGTTTTCAGAAACATTGAATCCAGGGACTTGACCGCGGCTTGACTGTCAGTATAGATGTTGACTGCGGTTGTAGACAAGACATTGTAGCTCAACCAGTCAGCCACTTCTTTTATTGCCAGCATCTCTGCCTGGTAAACACTGCAATGATCTGGCAATCTACGAGCCAGGCTCAACCCAAGCTCTTCCGAATAGACTCCAAAGCCCACTTGTTCGTGCAGCCTCGATCCATCTGTGTAAAAATTTATGGTAGCTCCACTACCCGGAGTATCCCCCATCCAAGACTCCCTGGATGGTATCATACGCCTGAAATTCAGCTTCCTATCTAGAAATACTCCAAGATACTTGGCTCCATCTGAGAAGGTGATTTCAGTACCGTCCAGAGAAATAGGATCAAAAGCAGGAATCTTATTTTTCCTTGTAAACAAAACAAGCTCTGTTTTACTAGGATTAACTCCTAGACCACAGTCTCTTGCCCATTTAGACAGATCTTTCAGAGAACCCTGAAGAATGTCCCGCAATGTTGGCAGATGCTTCCCCTTTACCGCTATCGCGACATCGTCAGCATATGCGATAACATGACAACCACGTGCTTCTAGAGATAGTAGCATTGAATTCAGTGCCAGGTTCCAAAGAAGCGGCGAAAGAACACCTCCTTGTGGTGTGCCCCTATTGACAAATCGAGATATGACGGACGCTCCCAATTCAGACGTTATACGTCTATTGGCAAGTAGGTTTTCCACCATTAAAACGATTTCACGCTTTACTCCCACACCAGACAATGCCAATATTATCGATTCTGGAATGACATTATTAAAAGCCCCCTCAATATCAAGAAAGGCCACCATAGTGTACTCCTTTACCGAAAGAGATCTCTCGATGGTACCAACGAGCTCATGAAGAGCTGTTTCCGTTGATCGTCCCTTGCTGTATGCATGTTGCTTTGTCGAAAGCAACCTCGGGTCAATCACTCTACGCAAATATGAGTCTATCATTCGTTCCATTGTCTTTAACAAAAAAGAAGACAGACTAATTGGTCTGAAATCCTTCGGAGCTGTGTGGGAACTTTTCCCAGCCTTCGGGATAAATACGACTCTGGTATCCCTCCATTTTAAAGGAATATACGACCAGTTGATGCATGCTGTGTATAGATTATACAGCAACGGGGCTATATAGTCCAACACTTGCTGCAACTCAGCCGGGATTATACCATCAGGTCCCGGGGATTTATAGGGCCTGAAGCTTTTTATCGCCCAGATTAATGTTGGCATATTTATTATTTCCGAAGCAATTTCAGATGCTTGGGCGTCAGAACGTTCCAAAGCTTGAAACGGCGTCATGGAATTGCCCGGAAAATGCGTGTTTAAAAGGAGATCCAGTGACTCTCCACTGGAGGAAGACCACACCCCATTAGGATCTTTCAGGTATCCTAGGGTGCAAGGAGAAGAAGCCAGAACCTTGCGCAGCCTGGATGCCTCAGAAACGTCTTCTATGTTTCCACAGAAGTTTTTCCAAGAATCACATTTTGCATTTCTGATCATCTTTTTATAACTCTTAAGTTGCAGCCTGTATGCAGACCAGTCCTCGTCCGCTCTTGAAAATTTAGCCTTATTAAAGAGCTTTCTGCAGGAATCTCTGCTCGTCTGCAACTCATTTGACCACCAAGGTGGCTTTTTTTTCCCTCTAGGCTTTGCAGAAGGGCAAGACGCATCCAGGCACCTATTACAAACATTTGTTATATGGTCAACCAGACAGTCAATTTCCGCTAAACTATGCGGTTTAGATAGGGGTACTTCATCCAAAAGCAAAGAAAAAGTCTCCCTATATTTCACCCAGTTTGTTCTTCTCAGATTTCTAGAGACTGTCTCAACCGGGGCACGCTCCCTGAGTAAAAACTCAATGTAGCGATGATCTGAGAAAGAATGCTCTTCCAAAACTCTCCAGTCATCAATTCTGTCAGACAATGTATCTGATACAAGTGTTACGTCAAGAACCTCTTGCCGCGTACTTGTAACGAAAGTTGGTTCACTACCCTTGTTACAAATATACAGGTTAGTGCTTAACAAAAACTCCAAAAGTGATTCGCCTCTATCATTTGTGTCTGTACTACCCCATATCGAATGATGTGCATTAGCATCACAGCACACTAGTAACTGGTGTCCCCTAGATTCAGACTCCCGAATCAGACCGCCAACCTTCTCCGGGGGTATTGGCCCCGGATTAGGAAAATACGCAGAGGCGAGCCAAATAGATTTCCCATGAAGCTCTAAGCTAGCCGCTGTAACATCCATATCACTAAAAGTTGATAAAAAGAATATATTTAAGCCATTTTTCGCCAAGATGCAGGCTCTTGGTGAGCCCTCACCTTTGGCAACCATCAACTTAAACCCAGGGGTCTTCAATCCGCAAACCCTGCCACCCCGCACCCAGGGCTCTTGGATAAAAACCAAGTCAACTGCTCCTGTCGTCAGGCGCAGCAATAGTGCAGCTGAGGCTGCCTTACAGTGATGGAGGTTTATTTGTAGGAACCGCAACATCTTGCTTTTTTTCCACCATCCTTTCCACCACCGTGTTATTGGCTTCATCCTCCGTGTTATCAAAGAGGTCGCATTCGTCCCCAGATTCGGTTTCGAATAAGCCAGATATGTGTCCCATCTGTTCTGAATCGGAGGCAACAGAACTCTCCGAATTCCTCACTGCATGGGCCTCGTCCTGAATGTCACCCATAGTGGCATCAGCTTTATCCTCCATGCCATCACAGAGGTCGCATTCGTTACCAGATTCGGTTTCGAAAATGCCAGATGCATCTCCCATCAGCCTAGAATCGGTCAGCTGAATATCAACCTTTTCCAGATTCTCCTCCCCAGCCGACTCTGCCACTGGCTTGTCTGCTTCCAAAATAGGCTTCTGGTCGCCCTTGTAGACATTGACTCTTATATGAAAAAAGCCAAATCTAATAATGCCGTCAGTCCTGGCTAAAAGTGGAAGCGATTCCTCATTAACCAAGACCACTGCTTGACGACGAGCGCCCTCCATCTCACCCAATCTGGCAATTTGCCAATTCTGAGTTGGAAGGTCAGGATTGCAGACTTTTATCATCTTTAGAATCACCGCAGTGTCACTTGTAGCCATTGGGATCCATGCATGAGCTCTGGGTTGCGAGGGGATATCATGTTTTTCCACAACGTCCAGTCTGGCTCCAGGCCATAACTCTCCCACTTGGCTAATGGCAACCTTAAACACGGCTGCGGATCTTTCGTTTCCAAAAGCAACGAGTTTTACTCGACCCTGATACCAACCTGCGTTGACAGTAGTAGGGAGAAAATCAGGCATACTCTCAAGAAGCCTATAGTAGATTTCATTTAGTTTAGTTTCAACTAGACTCCACTTGTCCCTTGGAATACTACAATCCCCATTTTGCCTGTTTATCACAGCCCTAACGAAGTTACCTTTCACCACTTCACTAAAAGACTGAGTCCAGACGTTGCCGGTCACCTTAGATCTTTTAGGTAAAGGTTTCTCGTCGGGCGAGCGCAACCTTTTACCAGACTTCGATGACGAGGCCGAAACAGCGCTCTGTTTGTCAGATGCGCGCATTGCCGAAAGTTTGTCCTGTTCTTCAATGACTCCTTTCGCCCATGATAGCGACGCCCTCTCACGTTCGGAGAGCTTCGTTCCATCGAGTTGGCTTAGTCTGTTAATTATTTTCAAACAAAGCCTCCTCTGGTTGTGCCTGACCTTTGATGGCTTAAGTTTCTTTTTCTTTTTACCACCAATATTAGGCTGAGCACCCCTACCAGAATCAAGGCCGGACTTCAAGGTCGCAACCCTAAGACCAGTGCTAGGACCAGCACCAGTCGGTGAGGCAGAGCCTCGAACTAAATCGGTATCATTTGTGTCCATATTTTCATTTTCCTTGATGTGGTAATGAAAATATCACAAAAATACCTATTACGAACAAACCTATTACGAACAATTTTAGTAATTCAATTTATAGCACGGAGTTAAAATAAAACACGTCCACACTCGTCAACAGTTGAACGATTATCTTAGTGTTTGTTTGCAAAAAAAAAAAAAATATTTTTCAAAAAATATACGCCAAAAGTTGCACAATATAGAGTACATTCCGGGAAAAATATTTATAAAATTTCCATGAAGTAATTCTGGTCCAGCGTTGTATCTTCAAAATGGAAATGTGTGTACTAAAATTTACTTTAGCTAAATTAGTGTCTAAAGCAGCGTGGAAAAAATGTTTTTGAAAAACAAAAACATTTTTTCTATTTCAAAATGCACTAGAGGTTGGTAGTCTCTATTTAAAACAATAAAACTCGACAACATGCTGCTAAATTTTTCAGTTTTGTTCATAAAATTACTTTTGTCCCGCGAAAATTTTTAAAATCCCGCCATTTTTGTAATTTTTGGGAGTTTGTCCCGCATTTTCGAAATAAAATTCTGGCAACCCTATATCAAATGCTTTTGTAAAGTCAAAAAATATGCCTGCTACTCCACAGTGACCTTCATCTAGTCCTTTACAAATGAAATTAATAACATTAACAACCGCTTCTTCTGTACCACAACCTTTTCTAAATCCGTATTGAAAATCACTCAACAAATTTTAATTTTTGATATAATTGGAATAATGCTCATATATAATTCGTTCAAACACATTATCAATTACCGACAACACAGCAATTGGCCTAAACATATCTGGCGTAAATAATGCATTGCTTACTTTTGGAATTGGTATTATCTTATGTATTTTCAAAATATTCGGATACAATCCCATAGTTATCATATTATTGAAAATAGATTCCACAAAAGGAGCGAAATCATTTTTGTTGTTTAAAAGTATTTTGGGAAATACATTATCGTGTCCAGCACTTTTATTAGTTTGCAAATTAGATATGATATTCTGAACTTCGTCAATTGTTGTACGGTTAAATTTAAATCTGTTATTATGTTGAATTAACGTCCTTAGAGAATTACATGAATCCGATGAATTTTGTACAATTTGAAGCCTTAAGTCCTTTACAGTTTGAAGATAATATTCATTTAAAACCTCATTATTAGCATCTTTAATATTTATAGACTTTTTTTGAGCTCTTCCTAAAGTTTCATTTAAAAACTTCCAACATTTTCTTGGATCTTGTTGAATGCTATTTAAGTTGTCTCTGTAGAAATTGTTCATAGATTCTTTACAAGCTCTTTTAATTACGCAGCTGATTTTTTTTAATCTTCCTTCAAACTCTACATTACCTACGTTCTTTCTTCGTTTTTTCTTATAAGCTATTAATTTTTGCAAGTTTGCATTTACCCAGGGCGTGATTTAGCTTTTATTACACCTTCTTTGTGTATTTTCACTTGTAAAGCTAACAACAGCATCACTAACGCACGAAATAATAGCAGATGTATCTACTGACGGATCCCCAGTAGGGAGTATTAACGGCAAATTGTTTTCAATATATTACTTTACTTTGTTATAATCACAGCATAAACGAATTTCTTCAACAAAATTTTGATTTTGAACTTCCAACGCTATTCTACACGAAATCATGTTATGATCCAAAAAATCACACTCTACTGAGTCGATATACAACGTATTTTGAATATTAGTGTATATATGATCAATTGATTTTCCACTGCTTGGGCGAGTAATCAATGACTGTTCTTAAAGTCATAATTTTGAAGTAGATCCAACAGTTCTTCTACCGATTGGCTGTCTAAACCATCAATATTTGAGTCGCCTACAAAAAGACATGGGTCTCGACCATTATTTATTAGGAGGGTTTCTAAAAATAATAAAAATCTACTTGTAGTACACTTTGGTGACCTGTAAAATGCTGAAAATTTTATAGATTTTCCGTTTAATTTTGGACTATTCAATGTTAAAACAATTGATTCGATAAAACATCTACTTTCGCACGCTTCAACCGTATATTGCACACTATCTTGTAGTGTCCGACCGAACAGTTCGGCCAAAAAATGGTATTGGCCAAAATTAATATTTGCAAGCATTTTTAACAGCTTTTTCAGATGGCCGTTCTATTCTGACTTTCAAACTTAATGGCGAGGATAGGGTTGCCAGAAATTTATTTTAAAAAAGCGGGACAAACACAAAAAAAATTAAAAAAATGGCGGGATTTCAATAATTTTGGCGGGACAAAAGTAGTGCATAATATCGTCCATTTTACTTTTTCCCCAATATATCGTCAGTGCGCCAACCAAAACCGCTATGTGTGTTTTCAAAATTTTTTGAAGAGGCTTACATATCAGCTTTATTTTGACCTTTCGCGGTTCTTTAACACAATATTTCCTTCATTAACATTTAAATAATATTGCATATTTTCTATTTACATTAATTTGAATTAAAAAAAAAGCGCAAAAGTACCAAATTTAGTTGTTATTAAAGTCCCTTCAAAAAATTTTAAAATACACATAGCGGTTCTGGTTGGCGCACCGACGATATGTATTCCACTTTTTAGTCTACATGTAGACAAAAAACTCTGAGGAAAAATTTGTTAAACAACTTTCTGTTTGAATTATCACACTTTTAGGAAATTTTTGAAAAAAAAACTGAAAATTTTCGTAAAAAAAATTACAATTGGCAAAATAAACAGCATTGGGCTCAATATGGGTTTATTTTCAGCAGATTTTTCTGCTGATTGGACGGAGGTAGTATTTTAAGTGTATGAACGAAAATAGTGAACTCTATTCCTCCCGCTTAAGCTCTATAGCACTATGGAAACTTATATTCACTTCAACATCAATAACAATTTTTAATGAAGCAGTAGATTTTTCTACTGATAGCTGAAATCAGAAAAGCGGGAATTTGGAATCCCGCGCGGGACTCGGGAATCGTTGTCAAAAAGCGGGACAATCCCGCCAAATGCGGGACGTCTGGCAACCCTAGGCGAGGACGAAGTTAAGCACCAATTTCGATGTTCGGTAACCGAACGTTCGGCTAAATTGAAAAAAGTTCGGTTACCGAACTTCGAAAATGTGGCTTAATTTCGTACTCGTTCTTTAATTTTACACTCAGAATCGTCTTCCATCGCCTCAACAATTCTACCCCATGTAATAAAAGTTGTTAAAAGTACTACCAAATACCAAATTTTTGATTAAATGACGTTTTTTGGCCGAACTGTTCGGTCGGACACTACTATCTTGTATATAAATTGACACCCCACCATAGCTACCTGATCTACAACAATGTACACTACTATAGCCAGCAATATTATAAAGTTGAACTAGATCCTTACAAAACCATGTCTCCTGAACAGCAATGATAGTGGGCAGTTGTGGTAATTTCGAAACTAAGGATTTGAATTTATTAAATTTATCAATGGAAGAAATACTTCTGATGTTTAAAATCTGTAATATACTTTTATTATACGTTTTTATAAGTCAAAAAATAATTTAATTTAAATTATTTCAAAAGAGTGCGGTTAACTGTTAACCGCGGTTAATCGCTTGAATTTTAACCGTAACCGCGGTTAATGAAAACTGCGGTTATTTGCAAACCCTAGTTTTAATAAATCAAAATAGACCGTATACAATAATAATCCCAATTTTTAATTCAAAAAAATGGATTCAAAAATTTAATTCAAAAAATTAATTAAAAAAATTAAATTAATAAAAACATTTAATTAAAAAAATTTAATTAAAAAAATGAATTAAAAAATGTAATTCAAAAAATGAATTTAAAAAATTTAATTCAAAAATGAATTAAACAAATATGAATTAAACAAATATGAATAAAACAAAAATTAATTAATTTATAAAGAATTAATTAATTCTTGAAATGAACTCTCTGAATTAAAATTGAATTATTCGCAAAATGAATTATTTTTTGTTAAATAATTGAAATTTAATTCAAACATGAATTAATTCATTAAATAAAATTTATGAAATTAAAAATTTAATGGTGAATTACATTTTCGAAGGTATAGGTCTTTACATGGACAGACATCGCTTAATCGACTCAAAAAGTAATTCTGAGTCGATCGGTACACTTAAAAGTGGGTATAGGACCAATATTTCGGGTAGTTACAAACATCAGCACAAACTTATAATATCCTTACCATAGAGTGATGTAGGGTATAATAACAATTTTGTTCCGACAACTTTTTTTTGCGTTACGTTAAAAATATTTCAGAAAAAAAACCGAGTTTTTTTTTGCATTTTAGAGTGTAAGAAAAAATTAAAAAAAATTGATTTTTAAGTCTCAAATCCACTACCCACCTTATATTATCAAATTAGTTTGAAATAATACTTTAAAAAAATTACTAAAATTTCAAAATTTCAAAATTCAAGAAAAACCAAGCTTGTTTTCTAGACCTTAAGGAAAAATAAGGTTCTTTTCTAAATGTCGAACTTTTTGGCATTTTAGATCTGGCAAGCCTACGTGGGAGGTAGGCGTGTCCTTGCACCGATTTTTTCAAAAATTAATATTTTTCTTAACTAAGGTATTTCATGCAAGTGTACCACATTTTTAAAATATGTGACGCTCCTTCTGTTTTTGTCCGATTTAACATGGGAACAAAGCACTGCGAGACGGCAGAACACATTCTTTGTTTTTGCACAAGACTGTCACCATCTTGGGGGATACTTGATGGCTCCGACTGACGTACAAAACTCACTACCATTACCTAATTATATATATGATTTCGAGGCGACTCGATTGAATATCTGAAACCAAATATTATTTCTCACAGCTCAACCCTGCTCTCGGATGGCTTAAAAATCTTAACTTGTATCTCTAATTTCAGGAAATTTCATATTAATTTTTATTTTTTTGCATTTTTACTTTCATTACTTTCCCAGCAAAAACTTGGTAATGGGGACTCCTTCCCGTCTCACTTACCTGGTAATAGCTATGTATACTACTAATTACCATTAGTATTACTTAACACTTAAAAAGGCTAATACCCAGTTTCTGTAACACGAACGTCATTCGTCTGCGACGAATTTGCATGTATTTTGTTACTGTAACAAAAACAAAATACATGCAAATTCGTCGCAGACGAATGGCGTTCGTGTTACAGAAACTGGGGGTAAATGTGGTTACCTCTAATGACATCACTGTGTGAAAGTAATTAATATTAAAATTGGTAGGTAACTAGTTACTAGGGTGTTCAATTAATCGTGTTTTTGAATTGTTCGATTAAACGATTAATCGACATTTGGCATTTTTGACTTATTCGATTAATCGTACAAACTTTTAAAATTGAACGATTAATCAAATAATTCCAAATCAGAAATTTTCTAAGATACAAGATTTTTGTTGACAATTTTAGAAAAAAATGGTTAATAAACAATATTAATTAAAAGTATTTTAACGTTTTATTAACAAAAAAAAAACAAAACGAACGTCAAAGCATTACAAAATGTATCAAAATTTATGTTTTCTGCGATTTTGTTTGAGAAAATAAAAAAAAAATTTTGGAGTGAAAATGACCATGTATGTTCATACATGATTATACATGCTCATTAGAGTGTCCCTTATTTTGGAAATATTGGAAATGTTGAGACTGTACCCGCTAATTTTTTTCCATTCGACTTAAAAATAACTCAGGAAAAATTGTACGCCCCTACGAACACGCCTTCCCTACGCGACGGGGCCTTAAAGAGAGGGGCCTTAAAAATCATTTTTCCATACAAACCAAAAATTTTTTTTTTTATTTTTAATTTTTTTGTTATTAATTATTATATTACTTGGTTAACTTATTCACGACAAAAAATTTAATTTTGGTGGGATAAGGCTTTCAGCTCTAAAAAAAGCCGTTGGGGTCCTGCGGTAAAAAAAATCTAAAAAATATTTTGTTTTTAGTTTTGACAAGCAACGATTTTAGCTGTTATGTTGTTTTTAATGATATAAATTCAAAAAATATTATTCATATCTGTGACATCTTTATCTTTTTCGAATAAAAATTTTTGAGCCGTTGGGTTCCTACGGTAAAAAATTTTTAAAAAATATTTTTTTTAGTTTTGGCAAGCAACGGTTTTAGTTGTTATGTTGTTTTTAATGATATATATTCAAAAACAAATATTATTCATATCTGTGACATTTTTATTGTATATCGAAAAATATTAAAAATTCATTTTTTAACCCTTTTTTAGAACACGATAAAGATGTCACAGATACAAATAATATTTTTTTATGAATATATATCATTTAAAGCAACATAGCAACTAAAAGCGTTGCTTGCCAAAATTAAAAAAAATTAAAACAAAAAAAAAAAATTGTTGGTTTGTATGGAAAAATGATTTTTTAGGCCCCGTCGAGTAGGGAAGGTGTGGTCGTAGGGGCGTAAAATTTGTCCTCAGTTATTTTTAAGTCAAAAGGAAAAAAATGAGCGGGTACCGTCTCAACATTTCCAACATTTCCAAAATAAGGGACACTCTAATGAACATACATGTCCATATTTAGACCACATATGATTCACATGTGAACATTTTTCACTGGGTAGGTACATGTCACACACCTTCATATATGCAATGCATCTGCATAGCATACATGTCTTAAAAACATTTTTTTTTAAAGTTGGGTTCCGCAGAACTTTGCAAAATTGGACGAAGTTCATGTATGGGATCAGTCAGAAAAAGTCTTTCGGTCGGACAATATTGATCATACATCATCAAAATTGATTATAATTTTTGTATTCTATAGGCGAATATGAACGGCACTAACGTAACCAAATTTAGAAGAGCTGAGAAGGATTTCATTCCTTAATTAGATTTGGTGTTCTGAATTAAACTTTTATGATTGCGTTCCCCAATGCGTAAGTTTTTATAAATTCGATTTTTAAAAGTCTCCCCGAGTAAAAATTTTTGTATGGAGCAATATATGTTCTTATATTATTCCAGATCTGTTGATAGATCCGAGATTTGAAAGATCAGCACTGATCCGAAAAATGGATCGCTAAGATTAGATCAGTTTTAACCGGACGGATACAATTTGATCCGAAAAGTGGGTTTATCTAATTAGATCAGTTTTAATCGGTGGGATACAATTTCATCCGAAAAATGGTTGGATCTTATTGGACCAATACAAAAAAAAAAAGATTTTTTTAGCTGGATAAAAAAAGATAAAATTTCATACGAAAGAAAAAAAAAAATATTACAAAAAACTTTAGATAAAATTTTATCCGAAAAAAAAAATCTATTTTTAGAACTATATATAATTTAATCCGAACAATAAAATCTATTTTTAGAACTGATAAAGTTTTATCCAAACAATTTTTTTCAATATTAAGATATAAATATATATAATTAAAATTTATTTAAAAAAAAAAAAAAAAAAATCGAGCGGCGGGGGAATCGAACAGCTACCAACTGTTTTGTAATCGCAATCTCTACCCTCTGACCCAGCGGACGTTGTTAATAAATGACAACTTTAAAAGACTATGTTTTAAAAAAACTTAGAAAATAGTTTATCATATATAATTATATCAAGTTTAACTTATATATAATTAAATCCAGTTTATCTTATCGGGTATATGATTGCATCAAATTATATTCGACTTGAATTTGAACAAAATTTTAAAAAAGACTTAGAAAATTTTTGCTAAAATTTGTGATTTTTTTTTTTTTAAGTTTATTTGCTGAGCTAATAGGGGGTTTAATACTGAGTTCAACAACATGATTTTCATCTTCCAATGCTCTTAATTTTCCAAGTTATAAAGCTTTAAAGTAAAAACGGTTTTTGGCTTATGAGCTTCACATTTTTCATCGGATCCAAATTTTCTTTCTGCCGTTGTATATTTAATAAAAATACCTTTAAAATGGTATAAAACATGTATAAACTTTTTTACTCACCAACGGCCAAATAATGAGTTTTAATTTTTTTCGGAAGTTTTTTCAGACAAAAATAATTTTATCTGAAAATATTGCTAACATAAGTTCGAACCAAATACACTTTTAATTATTGGCAACAAATAAAGCTTTGATTTGAGCTTGATCTGAGGACTTTAGCTCTCTTAAAACCAGAGATATTGATGGTTAAACATTAAAGTTTTAAAATATTTTTTTCTTCGGATTAAATAATATATAATTATATCAAAATATAATTATTTTTGAAATATTTTTGTTAAAATTCAGGGATTTTATTTTTTTTAAATTTGAAAAACGAAAACGCATTAAAAAATCATTTAGATTAAAAAAAAATTTAAAAAAAAATAATTTTTTTCTTGACTTAGTCGGGAATCGAACTCAGGGTCCTCAAGAATTATATATTATCATATATGATGCAATATAGAAAGTTATATTACTATATATAAATAATATTTATTTCTAAATATTATCATAAAAAATAAATTAATCAATATTTTTAAGTTTAGTAAAAAATTAAAGCTTCTAAAACATATTTTCTTTAAAAAAAAAATTAAAAAAAACAACTTTTTTTCTTAGCTCAGCCGGGGATCGAACCCAGGTTCCCTAGGAACCATATATTAACTTATATGATGTAATATATAAAATTATATAACTATAAATAAATAATATTTATTTTTCGATTTTATCATAAAAATTTAATTATTCAATATTTTTAAGTTTAGAAAAAACAAAAAGCTTTAAAAACATATTTTCTTTTTTAAAAAATTAAAAAAAAAAAATAGTTTTTTTCTGGGTTGAGCCGGGAATCGAACTCGGGGTCCCCAAGCATCATATATTATCTTATATGATCTTATATAAAGTTACACACAACTATTTAAGTTATATGCATTTTTTAAACATTTAACTTTTAAAATCCAATATGCATTTTTTTAAGTTTTAAAATACAATGGATTAAACAGATTTTTTTTCTATTTAAAAATTTATAGAATTTATATATATTTTTTTTTTACTGATTTTAGGTGCTTTGAGAATCATATATAATTATACAAGCTCTCTTGTATACTTAAATAAAAATATATATGATGCAACATTAAAAAAAATATTGAAATACTGTCATATAAAAGTATGCATAATTATATATAAAATATTGTGAAAGAAAAAAATATTTTTTACCTTATACAATTGTATAACATTTTATATGGCGTTACATGTGCCACCATTTAAAATTATATATAGAGTTTAAAAAAAAATTGTATATATATGGTACCTTACAAAACTATATACGGTATCTCATAAGCCATTTATAATTATATCTTTGATAATATTAAAAAAATAAATGTTTGATGCCATGTATAGTTTTATATAACTGTATATAGAGTTATATGTGCGACCATATATAATTATATTTGAAAATTTTTTTTTTCGTATTTTAAGATGGAACCATATATAGTTTTAAATGGTTTCTTGTAAGTCATATATAATTTTAAATGGTTTCTTGTAAGTCATATATAATTATATATATAATGATATTGGATTTTTTTTTAAATATGCTCGTATACGTTATTTGATATTAAGTCACATATAAATATGTATGCAATCAGATTAAGTTATATGTGTCACATATGATTATGTCTCCCACATGTATTTATATATTAATATGGTTATCATTAGATGTAATTTTATATAACTCCATTTAAAAAATTTGGAAAAACTCAATGCGAGATATAATTATGTACTTTGTTTAATATGAAAACATATTATTTCATATGGCTATATATACATACATCAAATAATGTAAAATTATATGTATTCATTTTTACTCGGGTCATGAATAATAAATGAATGCATTCAATTTTTAAAATTCTCATAAATTCTCATAAAAAACAGTGTCATAAATTAATACAAATTATTTATATTTGAAAAAATTTCAATTAATAGCTATTATACTATACCCGGGTAAAAATGAAATATATATGATCATATATGAAGATATATGGATCATATATGGATTAATATAACCATATATTATCATATATGCCTCCATATATGTTCATATATGATAAAATATGGTTATATAAATCCATATATGATCCATATATCTTCATATATGATCATATATATTTCATTTTTACCCGGGTATAGACGTTTTATGGAAAAAAATACAAAAAAAAATTTACAAATTCATGTATGACAATGTATGATCATTAATGTACATGTACCCTCAAATTACGGATATGCACTTGTATGGACTCCCGAGTAAAAATTTTAATATGGCGTCACATAAATTTATATATAGTTTGATCTGTCCTCGAATACAATTAGATATAATTTTATCCCAAAAATGGTGGATAGAATTACATTAATTTTGGATTGGATTTAATAATATGCTATTTTATTCATTTGTATATAGTTTTATACAATTTTGTCCGAAATTTGTCTCTATCCAATGGCATCAAATTATATGTGATTGGATACAATAAGATCCAATTATATCTAATTGTATAAAATTTTATCGGGTTATAGTGAATCTTTTTTTGGTTGAAATGACATACATCACAGGTCAACGATACATACAACAAATAAAGTTTGTGTACCCTTCGAATCAGAAGATGTAGTTTATCAAACTGTAAAAATACTTCCCTAGTAAAAAAGTTTTGATATAATGATATATTATTTGATACAATCATATTAAATTATATATGAATTTTTATATGTTCAGATCTAATTATATGAAAGACTTGATATGGCTCCATTTTCTAATCTGAGGTTATACATAAATATATATGACTTTATATAATTATATAAATCTACATTTATTTATATAAAATAAGATCAACTGGATTTATTTGGATGTGACCAAAATTCGGATCTAATTGTATAATTTTTTATATTTGTGTATCTTAAATAATACAATTAGATAATTATTTGATACAACTTGATACAGCCAATTTTGAGATCAAATTAGATCTTAAAAGTTTTTTTTTTACTCGGGTTGTAAAATTTTTAAACTGTAAAAAAATTAGAAAAATTTCAAACTGCAAAAAATCTTAGAACAATTTCAAACTGCCCTAGTAAAAAAGAAAAAAAGTTCATGACTAATTATATCCCAAATATGGCGGATACAATTACTTTAATAATTACCCAAGCAGAAATTGACGACGGTTATAAAAAAAAGCGTTCTGAAAGCACTGTAACAAAAAAAAAGAACGTTCTCAAAACGTTATTTTCGAACGCTTTACGAGCGTTTTCGAAAAGCGTTCTGAAAGCACTGTAACAAAAAAAAAAAGCATTCTCAAAACGCTTTATTCGAACGCCTTGAGAGCGTTTTCGAAAGCCGTTTTGAAAGCACTTTATTAACAAAATACATGTTCGTTTCAAAATTAAATGGTTTTAAAGCAGTTTTTGCAAACGTTTTTAAATTTTTTTCGTAGTACATACAAGAATAGTATTTTTTAGATTATACTCAATTTTAAACAAATTGTTATAAAAACATTTTGTTAAATCAAATTAAATAATTTTTCCCTACCACCACATTGAAAACGCAAAATTTTGAAAACATAAAACATTTTTTAATTTGTAAATCTATTTTAAGTTTTATTATTATCATTTATGCAAAAGAGTTATAGCAATTGTTTCGTTATAAAATTTACAAATAATGCATTTAACTTCTACAATATGCACACTGACTTCAATAACATCTTCACGTAAATTTTTAACGTTATAAAGTCCTATTTCTTTTGATGGAATTAGATAGACAAAATAATCGTTTATTTCATTAAAGATGTTGCCTTTTAAATATCATTAATTCCATGAGAGACCGAACAAAATCTGACCAGGGGTCTTTGAAGTTTTCCAATATTTTGCACACACAAGCGCTATGGAACCATTTAAAGATATCATTTATCAGATCCAATGAATTTAAAAATTTCGCGATTTTATTCGCGATTTTCAAAAAAAATGCAAAATCTGTGTAACTTTGAACAGCTATATATTTTTAAGTACTCATTGTATCTTTATGAAATAAAGCGCAAAATGATAGTACGTTAGTCTATTTTTACATTTAAAAAGATGGAAAAAGTTGGTGGTTCAAAAGTGCATTTTAAATGCAAATGCAGTTTTGAAGTGCATTTGCGAAACTTTTATCCCTTTTGATTTTTTTTTTATTTAACATTATTATTTTCTTCATCATTTTTACTAGAAAAAAATGTCCTCATTTGCTGAAAAAGGTTTCGAGTTTCCAAAAAATAGCGCAATTAGAAATGGTTTCGACATGTAAAATGGTGAAAAAACTTTGCCCATTACTGACCAAAAACCTTTTTTTGATTTGTTAAATATATCCATGCCATCCACATGAATAATAATTTCGATTTTTGGTTCAGTGAAATTATTGGGATGAATTATTTTATTTAGAGTTTCCTTTATTCCGAAAAATTTAAAAACTCCTAATGTGTCATCCATACTCCTCATTATTTTACTGTCACTTCTAACGCCTGATGTTCCAAGTAAGGTTTTGCAACACTTCGGAAGTGATGTATAGCCTTCAGATCTAAATATTATTAGTATTTCACCAATACATTTTTGTTTTTTTATTTTCTAAAATACTTTTATAAAAAAAATATCTACAATTAACGAATAAAAAAAAATATCAGCTTTATATGAAGTCCTTTAAAGTACTGTTTTTTCTTATTTCAATCGCTGGAAAATATCTTTAATTTTTGTATTTAAGCTCTTTACTTTTGGTTTTTAAAGCGCTTTCATGACTTTAAACAAAACGTTCTGAAAGCACTTTTTTAAAACGCTTTTAAAACGCTTTAAACCTAGCGTAGATCGATGTTATCATTCGGATCATCTGAAAGCGCTTTGAAGATGGTATATGGAACGCTTTTAGAACCGTCCACAGCGCTTTCACAGCGCTTTTGCGATTGTATTTTTCTGACTGGGTATCTACGGGTATATTTTATGATCTAGCGGGATAATCTTATATATAATGTGATACGTGAATTGAGTCTATATAATTATATCAGTTGGAGGAAACTGATACGATTAAATATAATTTAAAACCATTATAACGGATCATATATTGCTCCTTATAACGTCATATAAGTTGGATAACATTATATATAATCATATGTAATTTATGTAATGTTATATACAAAAATATGTTCTTTATGAAGAGCAATATCTAACCATATATATTTATGTCTTATAGTCTCAATTTATTTTATATTGTATCAGTCCGGATCAAACTGATAAAACCAGATGGACCCATTTTACGTATCACATTATATATAAGACTATCTGTTCAGATCTTGTGGGATAACCGAACATAATATTTGAAACAATTGTGCCCACCATATTTGCGATCTAATTTGTCACGGCTATACTAACTATTTTTTACTCGGGTGTAAAAAAACTTTTTTTTTAACATATATGGTTATATATGACATCACCTAAGGAATATATAATTATATATTTAATGCTCTCGAAAAAATTGAAGTTTAGTTTAATATATAATTTTATATAATTAAAGGTGACGTAATATATATTTTTATATAAAATGAAGTATTGATACTTGTGCCTTATATAATTTTATATAATAACATCAACCATATTTATTTATATCTGAATTATCATCAAATAATATGTAATTACATATAACTCCATATGAAAATTAAGAAAATCTATTTACTTATACCCGAGTAAAAAAAAATTATATGACGCAATATTTAATTATATATGAACAGATATGCTTTTATGTAAATCCATATTAATTTTGATCCGAAAATTGGCGGATCGAATATTATACGATTATATCAAATTCTATTATTTTTGATAAAATAATATAAAATTTGATTAAGTTTGATCCCAAAAATGGGTCTATCTAATTGTATTAAATCATATCTTATCTGTTAAAACTAGATACATTTTTATATAATTAGATGAAATCTGGTAAAATTTTTTGGAACTTTAAACGTGAAATTAGAAATTATTTTATCAGATTGGATACATTATCAATTAGAAGAGTTTTTTTTTGCATTCTTCGGAATTTTTTTATTAAAAATTTGTCAATTTTGTTTTCTAAATCATTTTTACGGGATTTAAAAATTCAAAAAAATGTTTGTGTCTTAGAAAATTTAAAAACATTTTTTCGGAACTTAAAAATTTTTCAAAAACATAAAATTTCTCCTAAAAACATTTTCAATGATTTTTTTACTCCAAAAAAAATTGCCAAAAAATTTTTGTGTCCGGGACTTTGGTAAATTTCCATAAATTTTTTTAGTATTTGAAAATTTTTAATTTTTTTTTAATTGTGCGGGACTTGGAAAATTTCGAAAATTTTTTTCGGGATATAATTACCCAGGCAGAAAAAAACAACCGTTAAAACGCTTTAAAAGCGCTTTGTATGGTAGTACGAATGCTCTCAGACCATACTGAAAACCATCATCAGAGCGCTTTCAGACTGTCCTAATGATAACACCGTTAGACGGTTTATTTGAAGCGTTTTTTAAGACATTTATAATAATGATTTTAGAACGCTTTGTTATAGCGCTTTTAAAGCATTGCAAAAACCAAAAATGTATCACTTTTGAAACGGTATGTAAAGCAATTTTAAAGTGGTTTATATGCAAAAAAAAGCAATTTACAAGAATTTCAGATACAAAACCTAAAGTAATTTTCCATCAATTTAAAAACCAAATGAAAGTTTATTTTTGTTTTAATTTTTATTGTTTTAAGAAAAGATAAATATATTATTTTTTTTTATAAAAAATAAGTCCCAATTCACAACAGGCAATTTTAATTGCGGCAATTTTTGTGTTTCTCTTTTGAACTTGCCGTATATGTTTACACACTGGCAATTCTGTTGGGCAATTCCAAAAAGGAATATGAAAATTCTCTATAGAGTGAGAGTTGCGAATGAAAAAACAAAACGAATTGCCAGTACGAGCAAGTTTTTTCCCCTTTCCATTCCTCTTACCTCTCTCTCCTATAAACTAAGAATTGCGGCAATTAAAATTGCCCTGTATAAATTGGGACTGTTTTTTTATACCAAAAACTAAATAGAATTTCGTTTAGTTATTCTCTCTTCTGCTGCCGCTAGCCAGCGGCTTGTTTTGGTCAAGATAGACTTGTCGGACTCATTTTCAAATTGTAGAAGAAGGTGTTCTGCAACGGGAAAACAAAATGAGTTTATTAATATTATAGGTATATAGCATTTCTGATCTGACGAAAACTGCGATGTTTTTTTTTTTTTAAATCTTTTGAAAAGATCTAGAAATTTGCTTAATTTGATGCTTTCGCGGTAAGGCAAACTTCACAAATATCAAAAAAAAAAAAAATGAAACGTTTCTATTAACATAAATTTTACTTTAAAAATATAACGCGAGGGGACGAAATTAGGTTGATACCTAAAATTGTTTTGTGAAAAACACATACATGTTTTGATCAAAGATATATAGTTGTTGGCCAGCATAATATTACCTTTCAATTCATTAAAAACTTTAATGGTGCTAAATTTTTTTTCGAAACTCCTTTAGTCGCTTTTCCAACGCCGCTAAACATTTGCTGTAAACCTGGGGACATTATAACGGAAAGGATACTTCCAATGGCCTTATATCATACATAGGAATTTTTAATTGGCATTGAATTTTCATTGGCATTGAATTTTCATTGGCATTAGTTGGAACTAATGCCAATGCCAAAAAAGCATTAACATTTATTGCCAATGAATTTTTTTGGCATTGGCATTATTTGTACTAATGCCAATGAAACGGCACAAATGCCTAAAAAACTATTTACAATTGATAAAAAAAGCATTTTTTTACAATAAATATATATTTTTTTTAAAAACTTAAAATGGCGATATCTCGATAACTAAGCCAGATAGAGCAAAATGGAGGGCATTTTTGGTTCTTTGAATCATCATGCTTTCGCGGGTCCTCTTCACATATGTTTACCCCTAACTTTGAATCCAAAAAATTTGGGATTCCGGAAAATTTAAAAATGCTTATGTCTCGGTAAATATTGGTGACACAACAAAAAGTCCAAAAGCATTTTTGTAGCTCTTGGTTTCTAGAACTCGTCTGCCAATACTAAAAAACCCTCAGAGCAATAATTTTTTAGTTATTCAGTTTCTAAAATTCTCAAGACCCTATTGGGCCCCTAAATTGCAGTACCTGGAAAAATAAGAAAGATAATGCTAAAGGTATGTGAATTTTTAAACTTTCGGGACTGCCAATTTTTTAGATTCTAAATTTTGACCTATTAGGGTCCACACATGTGAAGAGGACCGGCGAAACTATGGAGATTCTAAGAACCAAAAATGCCCTCCATTTTGCTCTATCTAAATTAGTTTTCGAGATATTATGCCTGTTAGTTTACCTAACTACAATCATCTCATTTTTACTACTTTTAATAAAGCTGGAAATTTGTAATACAAAAAGTAAACAAAACTTTCCAGTTGTAGTAAAAAAAGTAAGAAATTTGGGTAAACCAAAAAAAAATTTTCACAACTGGTTGACGGAAATACGACTTTTAATATTGCTAATGCTTTGTTTTCATTAAGACATTTATTAATGCCAATGAAATTTTTCATAATTGGCATTACTAATGCTACTAATTCCTTAACGGGCATTGGCATTGATTGAAACAATGCTAATGCTAAAAATTTCATTGGCATTTGTTTCAATATAATGCCAATGAAATCGTCAATTAATTAGTCCATTTATTTAAATAGTCCCATGTATGCCTCATATAATGAGTCGGCCTTACATTTTAACCGCATCAGGTCACGCTGAATAACAAAATAAAAATTAGTAATTTTGATTCAAATGTAAATATAGAAAAATACATACCAGTGAATTGCAAAATTGCTGATCAGTTTTAACCTTGTTGTCAAACTCCTCAAACTTAACTAAATCTGTTATGGGGTCGTCTAGAGCAGCGGTTACCAACCTTTTTGGCTCGCGTACCCCTAATTTTAAATTTTATCAGCCGCGTACCCCCTAACGAGTTTTTTGTTTTCGTTAAAAAAACTTCACATATAAATATTAGAGTATATCTGCGGGTATTATAAGGATTTAGGAGGAAGGATTTAGGAGAGATCAAAACAATGGTGGTATTTTTTTGGAAAAATGTTCGCTCCTTTGGGTGGTTAGTTCAATGCATATGAAAACGCGTGTTTTGAACTCTTAAAAAAAATGTAATTTTTTAATTTTTTTTAATGTTTTTTTTAATACAAGGGAAACACCCACAATTACAATGGAAGGGCATTTTGAGCTTAACAGAATTGTAATAAAATTTCCACTCTATTAAAACCCGTCTCAAAAATGCCCAAAAACACGTTTTTTTTTAACTTTGACATAAATTCGCTCAAAAACCAGGCATCAAAGAAAAATTTGGGAACCATATTCGGAATCAGCATCGAAAGGTTAATCGAAAACAAGTGGTCAGATCTCAAAATATCATCCAAAAAAATCGCAAAAAATGCTCTCTAAATTGCACAAAAATACGTTTTTTTGTAAACTTTGACCTCAACTTTCTTGAAAACCTAACATTATGGAAAACTTTGGAAGCCAGATGCCGAGCCAGCATTGAAAGGTTAATCTAAAACAAATGTCCAAATTACTAAAATTTGGCGTACCCCCGCGGACAGTTTCGCGTACCCCCTAGTGGTACGCGTACCATAGGTTGGTAACCGCTGGTCTAGAGTTAATTCGCTTTTAATGTCGGCTTTTTGGTCGTCGTAAACCATATTTAAAAAGTAGTGTAAAATGTTGTAAAAAAAATTGTATTCCTAAACCAACATAAATTTGGCGAAAAAGTAATCTCAAAAAGCTTTTTCAAAACGTTCATAAAGCGTTATGAAATAATGCTTTAAAAATGCTTTATTTTTGATAAGTCATGACTTTTTTTTTTACCGTCATGAATTTTTACTTGGAAGTGTTTTAAAAATGCTATTTTTTTATTACCGTCATGAGTTTCTACTTTGGAGTGCTTTAAAAACGCTTTTTTTTTTATAACCGTCATGAATTTCTACTTGGGTAGTGTAAAAAAAATGTTGTAAAAAAAATTGTATTCCTAAACCAACATAAATTTTTCGAAAAAGTAATCTCAAAAAGCTTTTTCAAAACGTTCATAAAGCGTTATGAAATAATGCTTTAAAAATGCTTTATTTTTGATAAGTCATGACTTTTTTTTTACCGTCATGAATTTATACTTGGAAGTGCTTTAAAAATGCTATTTTTTTATTACCGTCATGAGTTTCTACTTTGGAGTGCTTTAAAAACGCTTTTTTTTATAACCGTCATGAATTTCTACTTGGGTATATATCTAAAAATTCCCGACCTTATATGTCATATCAAATTTCATATAGATCGGTATATAAGTAGATATGAATATGTATGTTATCATATTAAAAAATAAGGAAAAATACAATGCTATATATAAACTTATATGTCCATATCAAAGTTCATGCATAACCATATATAAATTTAAATAATTATATATTAGCATATATGATTATATCATATCTTTTTTACTCGGGTATGTAATCATATGTTTTATATGATTGGATAAACTTATATACGTCTATATATAATTATTTTTACTCGGGCTTGTATGGACATCCATATATGCATCATATATGAACATATATGGTCATTTTCACCCGGGATTTAAAAAAATTGTGGAACTTAAAAATTATGTTTGTTGCCCAATTTGTATGAATAACCGATGTCACAAACATTTTATATTTATTATTAAGCAACATTTGAAAAAATGTTAAGCAAAGAATTTTTTGTTTTGAGCATATTCATAAAATTTGTAATTTATTTTTTTTATAATTAATTGGGTTTTTTTTTTTCCAAAACTCGATTTTTTTTTTATCGATTTTAGCGCGGTGATAGAGTTAACCGATTTGGTCCAAAATTTTATCAGGTACTTTCTTTAGGTCGCTTTTTTATAATTCCAACGACCACATACATTTGGTTTGTTTATTTGACTTAAAATTTTAAAATAATTATACATATTTCCAGAAAAACCATGTAGTAGTATTATAATTATTCGATTAATCGGCATAAATTCTTCGATTAACCCTTTAATCGAAATTAGCAATTTTAAATTAATCGAAAATAATAATTTTTCGTCTAAAATTGTTCGATTAATCGAACAAGAATTAATCGACTGAACACCCTACTAGTTACTCATATTTTTTCTAAACCCTTAAGTTAAATACTTGGTAATTGAAGTTTTTGCTGGGTTTTTAATATTTTCTTCTTTTGCCACACAGACATCCAAATTTTTTCTTTATTTGTGTTTTTTTTTTAGGAATCTGGACACAAAAAACTCAACGAATTTACAGGGAAGCGATAACTGCAAAGATAATTCAGCGGAGAAAAAGAAACCACACATCAAAAAACCCTTGAATGCCTTCATGTTATATATGAAAGAAATGCGTGCCAAAGTCGTAGCAGAGTGTACATTAAAGGAGTCGGCTGCCATTAATCAAATATTGGGTAGACGGGTAAGTTTTTGAGCTAAGAATTTAAATTATTAAAAAATTAAATACAACAAAGGTGTTGCTCTTCAATTAATGAGTTGATGAAACTGTGGCATCACTTTTTGGTTGTCGAAACAACATTATTATTAAATCAATACATTTTTTGAGCACAAATAGATAAAAAACCAACGTTAACACAGGTCTTATTAGACTGATTTTACGAGAAACAAAATCTTATGTTAAAACAGTCGACGCCCAGTAGCACAAATGTCTAATAATATGAATGGCATTACTTCAAACACAGACTACACAGACGTGACACTTATGACAGGTGGCAGATATCGCTCCTTTACTTGTATAGTGTCACAACTCAAAATATTTGATTTTGCAGAAAACACGTTTAAAGTTTACTATTGAAACTGGTTTTTAATTGAAAAAGGCCGGTACATAGAAAATGTAATAATGGCGTGTACTCTTCTCAAACGGTGAGTTTAAAAGATATTAATACGAATTTTTGACACAATATAAAGCACGATATAACGAATAATTCTGCATCATTAACTCAAAAAACGAATTTTTTGAGTTATGACACTATACAAGTAAAGGCGCGATATGAAATCTTTGATTTTTTTTAGATTTTACCATTTTTAAGTACCTTTTGAAAACTTCTTTGTGGTAAATTTTAAGTTTTTTTTTTGATGATCGGATAAAAAAAAAAAGAGATATCGGATTTTCAAAATTCGGAGCTTGTCCCTTTGCATAAACATCTTTCACTCATAACTTCTTGAAAAGTGGTCCAAATTCCAAATTTTTATTTTTGTAAATTTTTGTACTTTTTAATAAAAATTCTTAAAAAAATCTTAAACGTGTTTTAGAATGCGATATTTAAGTTTACAAATTTAAATCTCAGTTTTGAAAATGTTCGTACTCTTTGATTTTTTTTTTTTTGAAAATTTTTGTATAAAACTTTTATTAATTATACAAATTGTTTGCCCAGTAAGATCGTGGGATTATATTTTTATTTTTTTGATATTTTGAAAAATTTGTATTACAGTTTTCCATTTTTAAATCAGGTCTACTGCTCTAATGGTGCGCCCTAGTGGATTCAACGTCAAGACCGACTCCAAAAAAATGTTAACTTCGATAGATTGTTTTAAAACGAACTAATAGTCTATCTCTAATTTCTAAGGGGTCTTTCGTACAAAACAGTCTATCTCTAATTCCTAAGAGGTCTTTCATACAAATTAAATTTTTTTTAATTTGATCCAACCGCTCTTACTGCCATAAGAGTGTGCTTAAAGCAGTCCAATGTATGGCCGACCCACAATATTTTTTTAATCTAAAGATTTTCTCAAAACATACCTACCCTTTATCTTTTTATAAATTTGTTTTATTAAATCAGCTCTTACCGGTCCAATGGTGCGTAGTGAGACCGACCCCATTTTTTTACCCTCCAACATTTGTTTATAACATACCTACCCCCTATCTTCCCTCCATAAGTGGGCTCCCATACAAATTACAATGGGAGCAAATTTTATGAGTGTCCGATTTTGCATGGAATTAGGGTGATCAATTATTCGACTTTTATTAAAAACCGGTTTTCGAAAGTTAGCATTTTAAAAAACCGGTTTCGGTTTTAAATAACTTTTAGAAATGTTAAATTTTATTTATATTTCATAAATATTTATATTTATGAAATTTTTTTACGTTTCTGAAATTTCCAATTATATTTTCGACATTTCGACAAAATCTAATGCAAATGAAAATTTCTGAAATACAAATGAAACTTTCTTAAAAGCGTTTAGAAAATTCTGAAAAACAAATGGAATATTCTGGAAAGCATTTAGAAATTTTTTAAATACAAATGAAAAATTTTAAAAACCAATGGAAATTTGAAATACAAAGGGAAATTTTTAAAAACAATTGGAATTTTATGAAAAGCTTTTAAAAAATTTTTAAATTTCAAAGGAAAGTTTTTTACTTCAAATATTTTTTATTTTTAAACAAAAATAACTAGCAAACATTAAAAAATTACTTAAAATAAAATTTTGATAGTTGACAAAAATGTTCACTAAAATTTGTTTTTACTATTTTTTTTACACTTAAAAATTTGCCACTTCCAAAAATGATTTGCACTCAAATTTATGGATTTGGCCAAGGCGAAGTTATTTTTTTTTTACTTGTTTTGCATTTAGTTGGGATTTTTTTTTAACACCTTTTTTAGTAATCAAATTACACTGAAAAAAAAACGAGTTTAACTGCTTTTAAAGGTTGATTTAAAAAAAAACCGGATTTCGACAGTAAAAAACCGGTCTAACCGGTTTTCGAATAGTTAAATAGTTAAGATTTAAAAAAAAGCCGACCGTTGCAATCCACAAAAAACCCTTTTTAACCGGTTTCGAAAAACCGTTTTTTTTTCATTTCATTCTACCTGTTTTAGCTAAAAGGAAAATTTATAAAACGCACCATGTGGTAAACAGATGCCAGATTTGTATAAAGGTTTCCACTCATTAATGAGAAAGAAAAAAGTTTTCGTGTTTAATTGAAACCAGAAACGCAATTCACTAACTTTTTAACGACAAAAATCGGTAGTTATATTGTCAAAAATCGTTAATTATCGACAATTGTCTTTCAAAAGCAATTCTATAACTTTTTTCTACCGAATTTTGTCGTTATTGAAAATCGTTAACTTATCAACAAAAAATTTTTGAAGTTAAAGTTAACGAAAATTTTCGGTTCTCAATACAATTTCAAAATAAACAAATTTCAAATTAACTATTTTTGTCGTTAATTCTTGTCGATAATTAAAAAATTTATAGAATCACATATTCGTTAAAACAACCGACAATTCTCGTTAGTTAACGATATCGATAATTTCGTTAAAAAAGTTACTGAATCGCACTACAGGGATGATAAAGTCAGCACAATTGTATTTTTTTCAGTACAATTCGGACGCCAAAAGTACGGCAGTACTCCACTGACTGATTTAGTACAATTTCAAAATTTTCCCAATCACAAATTTTATTTCGACTCAATTATTTAAGATCGTCAAAAAATTACGAAATTTGTAATCAAAATAATTTTGTTAATTGTTTTTACTGTAAGTACAGATTGAACACGGGCCTTAAATCTATTTGTATACCCTAAACCAATCAGTGGTTCATATTTGTATTTGTAATTCCTCGAAATATTTGTCCTTTATCCACTATTTAGCATATTAATCGATTTAGAATCACTGATTCGATTTAGCGATGTTCGCCCGTCTGTTTATGTAAACAGTGTAAGAACGATACAATTTTCGAGCAATTTACATGTTATTTGAACTCAGTTTACTTGTTATTTACATGTTATTTCTTTTGGCCCAAGGACGGTCCCATGTTTAGACCTAGCCCCCATTCAAACGCCCCATTTAAATTGAACTAAATTCCCCTTGTATTCCCCATACAAACCACCTTCCCTATTTTCACATAATTCTCTAAAATTTCTTTAAAATAGAAAATATTTTATTAAAATTTCGTTTGTAGGTGTTAAACGCTTTCTTTGATAACTTAATCAAGTCAGATTTTAATTGGATATAGGCCCTATTTTTTATATATTTGGTCCATGTGTGGACTTTGGACCCATTTTCCGGAAAACACAAGTGTAAGGTATTATATTTTTTTCATAAAAATTAAAAAAAAAAAAAATCAAATTTTGCTGTTGTTTGCTTTATGAAAACTTTTGCTGTCTGCTGCTGTATTGTGAAGCAGTGCTGCCAGAAGTGACGATTTTTCGTCATTTTGACGATTTTTTCATGAAATTTAGCAAAATGACGATTGACGATTTTCTGATTTGATTTCCATACATATTGACGATTTTTTGTAACTCCACTTTTATTTACAAAAAGATTTCTATTTTATCAGCAGTTAAAATTGAATGTTGCTGACTGTCAAAACAAATGAAAAAATATAATGACTTTCAACTATTTTTTAAATGTTTTAAAAGTAAATTCCTTTAAATTCCATTTTTAGCTAAAATATATTTTGTGTTCGTAAATTAAAAAAATAATTAAACAAATGTGGATACAAAAAATTAATTATGCGTTTAAAAATTTTAATATTTTTTGACGACTTTTTTTAAAACTTTTGACGATTTTGACAATTTTTTTTTCCAAATTTTGACGATTTTTCAACAAAAAAGCCTGGCAGCACTGTTGTGAAGAGACGCTAATAGTGCATTTACACTGGTCCTCTAAGCTAGCTTAAAGTAGATTGTGGCTCCAATCCAGTTTCAATCTATTAGATTGCCCATACAAATTTATATTTTTCAATCTAGTAGTTTAGGCTCTAATCGGCAAACGCAATCTTGTAAAGTTAAATACAACTCTGTATTTCTATTATTTTCATTTTCCAACACTGAAAAACACCGACACAAAGCCTGCCGTTTTGATGGCGCCGCCAAGTATGTTTATGCCACCGACATTGTTATTTGTAAACGCCGTCACTGTCCTTGTTAATCATACGACGACTAATTATCGTTGCTGTCTTTTGACGCAGTCACACACATTTATTACCAACTTGTTATTATAAATGCCAATCTTAATCTTCTCAAATGGAAAAAATGCCAATGTAAATGGTACAGATTATAAAGTAGATTAAAATCGCAATTTACCAGATTAGAATTCCAATATAAACGCACTATTACCCCCTAATTTTGTAAAACGCAACGCGTCGCGTTCTCAAAATTTCTGTGTAAATTGTTTTTGTTACAACAATAAATAGCATTAACATTTTTACAACGCGGCGCGTTGCGTTTTACAAAATTTGGGAATTAGTCTGTGGTCACTGTTGCCAGATTCAACGATTTCTCTGCATTTTGACAATTTTTGCTCCCCAAAATAGCAAAAGGCTGATTTGAGGATAATGCGATTCTTTAAACAAACAAAAACATTTAAATTTTGTCTTCTTTTTAACATTTTTTTAATAAAATTTTAGTATTTAATAAATATTTCTTTTACAAAAAGAGAGACAAGAAACAAGTGTGTTTCATTCCCTTTTCCCTCCAAAATGTAAAAACAATGGTAGGGCGTTTTTTGGTGGAGGACCCCTTCTCCACCGTGATAAATAATGACAAATTCATTTATAATAATGATATTTACGCAATTTTATCGTTATTTTTTTTTTCATAGCCGTGTCCACAAAATGGGCGGCCAGAAAAAAAAATACATTTCCTATTTACCTTGGCCCTATTGCAAGACCATGAACCTTTTCTGTCGTACAAAGATTTTATACGCTTAAAAGGTAAACAAAAGCTGTAAAAAAAAATTTTCAGAGGTAGGTTTAGGGGAACTTTGATCCTTCTGGTCTGATTTAGCCCATTTACCAACTGAACCAACCAATGGCCATAAGAAATATTTGTGTCAAAATACACGGATTTAGGTCTTTCGGCTTTGACTGCATGTCTTCCACAGACATGTCTTGAATGTCTTAGAATGTATCTCTTATCGAGGATATATATACTTTGTTGGATCCGATATTTCGGCGCATTACACATGAAATGACAGAGCGAGTATGCCCTCATACTGTGGTTGGATGGTGTAAAATACTGAAAAATGGATAATTTTATATTGACGATTTTTACAAAAGCGACGATTTGACGATTGTTTTCATAAAAATCGTAAACTTTTGTACTTTACAATTTTGGCAACCCTGTCTGTGGTACAAGTATCACTTAATTTTCTTGTCGATGCTATGAATGACCTGGGGGGTAAGTAATTATATAACTTGATAGTCGTCTAATCGTGTCGTTAGCTCATTTTTCCATTATCATAAAATAACACTATATGGTAATGGAATAATAATGAGCTAACAATTCGATTTGACGATTATCAAGGTACATACTAGAGTTGTCAACCAATTAAGAATAATTCGATTAATCGATTAAACAAAACTCTTGTTCGTTTAATTTAAAAATGATGATTTTCGAATAACGAATAAATCGATTAATTTATGTCAATTAATCGAACAATTATTTTTTTTTACCCTCCAACTATAGTATCGAAATATCCGTCTAGGACCCCATAAAATACATATATTATTGATCAGTGATCGATTCAAAGCCATTCAAGCGATGTCTCTCCGTCTGTGGAAGGCACGATACAGTCTAAAATAAAATAGCTATACTCCTGAAGTTAGGCACAATTAAGTCGTATGGTCATAGCACAGACTATATACAGACTCGACAGTAGAGTTTTATAAGAAAAAATGGGGAAAAACTAAGCGATTTTGGGAGAAAACAGCGGTTTTTAGTCCGTTTTACGCAAACATGGCAACACTTTCTACGACTTAGGAGTGAGTGAAACAACAAAGACCGATCTGGCATCTATTTTTCTTATGGCGCGTTATATCAGTTTTCTCTTTCTAACCTGATTCGTAGAATAATTTGAAAATAATAACCATATGGTTAAAGAATACTTTTTTGACACCTGTCATATTTGTCGAGTCTGTATTAGTCTGTGGTCATAGGCTAATTAAGTTCTTACAGCACTATTTTATTACATATTATTTTCTATATTTGTTCAACAAATGAAATATTTTTATGCCATATGAAGTTCATTGACCTACATTTGGACCAAGATGATTAGGAAATGCTATTTTTTCGGCCCGCCCACTTTTAAGGGCATGTTTATAGAAGATAATACGAAATAATAACAAAGTGTGTTTTTAGGCGTAAATATCGTAATAAATGAATTTGTAAACATTTATGTGAAGAGGGAAAATGTGTCCTCCGTCGTCCCCCGCCGACTCCCCCAACATAAAAAACTTAACATTTAATAAAAATATTTTTTAATAACCACTTTTTGTATTCGTTATTCTCATCGATTAATCGAATAATTTTTTAGATCGAACGAGCAAAATACAATTATTTGAATTATTCGAACAAAGTTGAAAGGCGAATAATTGACAACTCTAGTACATACATACATAATTAGAAAATGGACTGTGATCTTGTTGCTCCAAAGCTATACAAAAAGTTTCCAAATTTTTTAATGTTTCAGGATTAGACAACATTCTTTAATAATATAATAAAGAACAACTTAAAAACGTTCCTCCAAAACGATATGTATTTTGATGTCGTTTTTGCATTGTCAATCGCTTTTGTTTTACGCGATTGGCTTTTGTATAAATTATATTGGCATGCTTTGCGAAATGGGGCATCTATACCCGAGTAAAAATAAACATATATTACAATATAAAACTTGATACAAACATAAGAAATTATATATGATTATACATCCCTGAGATATTTTCTAAATTTTTTTAATGCAGTCATATGTAGTAATATATAATTTAATCATGATTCGGAGTAAAAGGTGTACGGTTGATATAATTATATAAAATTATATGAGGGTCAATACAAAATTTCTTTTTCTGTATAATTTAACTGAAAATTATATATAGCTTATGCTGTTCCATATAAACCTATATATGTTTACAATTAACCAAAAATTTTCTAAGTTTTTTAGGCAAAGTATCCCGAGTAAAAAAAAATTGTATGGTAGAACATGTTATCTTATAAAATTATATATAATTTATTGGATCTGATTTTGCTAAATTTCATCCGAAAATTGGCCGCGCCAAAGTTATCTCATAACATCTTGTAATATATGAAGTTACAGTTTAATATTTGATTGTATGTGGTTTCATCCGGAAATTGGCCGCGCCAAAGATATCCAAAATTATCTATTATCATGATTTTGTATTAAATATGATATGATATGATGTAATTTCATCCGGAAATTGGCCGCGCCAAAGTTATCTTAATATATCCAATATCATGATTTTATATTAAATTGGATATTATATAATGTAATTTCATCCGAAATTTGGCCGCGCCAAAGTTATCTTATAATATCTGATATCTTGATTTTATAAAAAAATTATTGGATACATTTTTATCCAAAAAATGTTTCTGTTTTTAGATTTTTTTTTAGATATATTAATGTCAAACTGAAAATAAATAAAAAAAAAAAAAACTTCGAACGGACGGGGATTAGAACCACAAGTCTTCCGTTTTGTAATCGCAATCTCTACCCTCTAGACCAGCGGACGTTGTTAGCAAATAACAACTTTAAAAGACTTAGTTTTAAATAAATTGATCCCCGAGTAAAAATAGACATATATTACAATATATAACTTGATGCAAACATAATAAATTATATATAATTATACATCCCTGAGATATTTTCTAAATTTTTTTAATGCAGTCATATGTAGTAATATATAATTTAATCATGATTCGGATTAAAAGGTGTACGGTTGATATAATTATATAAAATTATATGAGGGTCAATACAAAATTTGTTTTTCTGTATAATTTAACATAACATTATATATAGCTTATTCTGTTCCATATAAAACTATATATGTTTCCAATTAACCAAAAATTTTCTAAGATTTTTAGGCAAAGTATAAGAAACTTTTTAAAATGTTCCTAAACATTTCCTTGTTAGGGTTATATCACCTATCTGGTTCGAAGCGTACCCAAACATTTTTTTTTTTTTGAAAATTATATGTTTGGTGAATGTATCGTTGACCTGTGGTGTATCTCAACCCCAACCAAAAAACACCGGGATTTTATATGTTTTTGTGCAATTAGATCTAATTAGATCCACCAATATAAGGCAATGTCTGGTCAAAACTCGGATGAAATCAAATCATATTTTATACAAGTTGATCTTTTTTAATGCAAAAACATCCACCATTATTCGGATCAAATTGCGTATTGTAGTAGTAGTAATTTCTTTATTTACAATTAATTATGTTTACAAATTCATTTATAAATTCTATGTTAAATATTTTTTGCAAATAAGAAAAACAAAAGAAGTAATGTTCGACAATGTATTTTTTAACGTCTGTCGAAATTTTCCGGTGATTAAAATTTTTATCAAGGAAGTTAATTATATTCTTGTATCAAAAATTTTCTATAATATAAGGCTGTGTTAAGGTATTGCACCAAATTTTCCCAATCTGTTTCTGTAGCACCGTTCAGTATTTCTATCATTTCTTCATCAAGTAAGTGAGCTTTTCCGAAGCTAGCAATTCTAAACTCCTTAAGAATAGGGCAAGCACATAAAAAGTGTTGGAATGTTTCAATTGTACTCATATTGCAAAGTTTACATAGTTTTTGATCATTTGTCGCACCGAAGGTGTTGTAATTAAGTTTAATCAAACCACATCGTGCTTTAAATATCCATGTTATATTAGACTGATTCATATTGTCGATAAAATAATTAAGACCACGGGTATGATCTAAACTTTTGTATATTCTTGAGCTGGCTGCTTTATTTTGTAAGCACTGATTTTGTTGATGTTGTTGTATTTTGTGTAAAAGTTGATTATTTTGAGCAATCCATTGGTGTTTATTGGACTGTGTACTAGACCATGGTGAACTAAGTTTTTCTGCAAGCATTTTCAATTCTTTGAAACAAAACAAGTTTTTTTGAATAAGTATTTGCGTTATTTGAAACGGTAGCCTATTATCCTGGTATTGAAAAATAACTCGAGTCAAGTACTGCATATGTAGTTCTAAGGTGTATAAATGATTGTTTACGGCGGAAGTCTCCAGCATGAGAGCATAATTTGGAGTAAAATCTGGCAGCTTTAAAACTTTCTTCATAAAATATCTTTGTAGTATATCTATTTCTTCAAAATGACCGTAACCCCATACTTGGGCTGCATATGCTTGTATAGACCTGCATACCGCTAAGAAAAGGTTCCACTTTTGTCTTAATTGTATTTCTCGGTTTGAAATAAAACTCTTCCAAGTGTAGTTTATAGCTTTTTTTGCCTGGATATTTCTGCTTTCTACGTGTTTAGTGAATTTCATTTTGGGTGTAAGAATAACTCCAAGATACGTATACTCATTGGTTATTTTGATATTGTTTCCATTTAGCTGCCATTTTTCTTGTGTTTTTAGTCTGCCACCATTTCTAAATATGACAATTTCTGACTTATTAAGGTTGATTTCAAGATTCCATAAAGCGCAATAGTTTTCCAAATTTTGTATCATTTTTTGAAGTGTATCAATTTCATCAGCAAGGATAACGATATCATCCGCATACATAAGGAGTCGGATATTTATATTGCCTATTTGTAAACCTCCTTCGAGGCTCTCGTGTAAGTCATTTATATAAAGTGAAAACAAAAGAGGCGATAACAAGCATCCTTGCTTCACACCTGAATTGGTCTGAAAGTACTCCGATAATTCTTCGCCATTCCATACCGCTGATTTTGTGTCTGTGTATATATCTTCGAGTATTTTTACAAATTTATATGAAATACCAATTGAGTATAATTTGTATATCAAAGACTTTCTCGCCACTTTATCAAATGCTGCCTTGAAATCGACAAAGAATGCATATACCTTTTTCTTTTCCGATAATTTTATATTAACAATACCAGCAAGGTTGTAAATATTGTCTGTTGTCGAATAATTTTTTCGAAATCCAGCTTGAAATTCCGTTAGTATATGGTTTTCTTCAACCCATTCATATAGCCTGTTATTAAGCATTCCCATCATAACTTTAGCTGTGGTATTCATGAAGGATATACCTCTGTAGTTTTCCGGCATATTCGGGTCGCCTTTTTTAAATATTGGAAAAACAACTGATTTACAAAAAACCTCATCTATTTTTCCCGTATTATACATTTTGTTATAAGAATTTAACAAATGTTTTTTGAAGACATCAGTTGAATTTATAATAAACTCGTAAGTAATTCCATCCTCTCCAGGTGCTTTGTTTGTTTTGGCGTTTTTTAAAACCAGTTTTAACTCCTCCAGCGTAAAATTTGCGTCGAGTTTATCATCTTTAATGAGTATTGGTGCGTAAACAAACTCCTGGGATTTGTGGGGTGGGTTAAGAAGTTTATTAAAATAATTTTGGAAGTCTGAAGCAGATATCTGAGTACCTACTGTATGATTTTGACCACGTACTTCCCTCGCAAGTTTCCACCATTGTCTGCTGTCATTTATTTGGTTTATTTTGCATGATATCTGTAGGTAATATTCATTTTTACTCTGCTTACATATTGCTTTATAAATATTCTGTTTTTCCAAGTATATTATTTTATCATTTACATTTTTAGACGATCTGTACTTGTTTAAGCATTCCATAACTTTCAATCTGGCGTTATTACATTTATAATTGTACCACTTATTTTTTGGTTCAAATGTTCGGTATTTTGGAACCACCGCTGACGTCGTGATCAAGCTAATCAATTCTTTTATGCTAAAATCATAATTGTTGGGGTGTTGTAACAGTTTAGAATTCATGTTTGTTTGATATTTTAGCTTTTCACTATTATACCAGCGTAATTTCGGCAACAAACTTATATTTTTGGTGTGGTTTCTATCCCAGGACAAGTTTATTGTTAATTTTATTGGAAAATGATCCGACCATACTTCATTGTCCACACAAAAGCTATTAATATATTGTAGATTTTCAAAATGAACTGCGCAGATATCGTTTACTGATTCTCCAGCTGAACTAAGATATGTTAATGATCCCTCTTCATCACCCTCAGTTTGGCCATTCAATACAAATAAATTTTCATCTAAGCAGAATTTCATAAATTGTCTTCCCTTATTGTTGTCTATAACATCTTTTGATTGTCTCACATCTCTTCCTGCTTTAAACATTTGCATATGTAAATCATCAACATTTTGTTGTATACTTCCTATTCTGATGTTAAGATCACCAATAATTAACGGGTTTGTTATATTATTCTCTTCAAAAAAGTTTTTAACTGTATTGAATTCTGTATCCCAGTTACTTCCTCTCAAATACGTTGGTATTAATGTGATTTCTTTGTTTTTTATGCTTAGCTTAGCTAATTTCACATAGCCTTCATCAACAATGTCCATTTTAAAACCTGCGCTCCTCAATCTGTTATTTATTCCGTACAAACACCCACCCATTGCCCTGCCAAATCTGCTATTCCTTGTTGCTGGTACAAAGTACAATGTAAATCCTTGAAAATATTTTCGTATATATTCAGTTTTTTCTTCAATTAAATGAGTTTCTATTAAAAAGAAAATATCAGCTTGCCTTATATAATTAAAAAACGGTGGATAACTTAGTTTATTTAAGATGCCATTTATATTATATGATAATATTGTAATATTTTGATTCTCAATTTCAACATTACCACCTGCAATAGCACTTTTCTTTCGACAGACAATATTTAGTTTTTTGTATACGCATTATTTAATAAAGTTTCATAATTTAAATCTAAATGTTTCACCTCATCTCCATAAACACTCGCCAGTACTGTTAAGCCATCTTCTTTACCACATATCAATTTGTTTTCAGCGTTCCATATAAACCATTTATCATCTACTTTCACTTTGTCATCTCTTACCATAACTTTTTTATTTTTATTAAATTCTACCAATTTTTTCTTTAGTTGCAAGAAAACCTTTTTCTTTTCCTGCTTAAATGGTATTAACTCACGTTCAATAACGATTGATAAGCCGGACAATTTGTTAGTGTTTTGAAATATTTTTGAAATATCAGTTGTAGATTCAAATTCAACGGCCACATTGATTTTATCATCTTTCTCAAAAATTTTGCGCGCAGTAAGAATGTTAACATCGATTTTTAAAATATTTTTGCACGTTTTACGAATGGCAACTCTAGGGTTACTTTCCTTGTCTAAGCCTTTAAATATTAATTTTTTATTTCCTGCTTGCTTTTCTAGCCATACTATGTTCTTCATATTTGTTTCTTTTTCTCTTTTTAAAATTTCAACCTCTTTTTTAAGTAGCTCATTTTCAGTTTTTAATACAACCATATCATTGTTGACCATTCCTATCTCGTGTTTTATTTCCTCTATATCCGATTTAGTAGCTAACGTTTTCATTTTTTCATCTAAATTATTGTTTATTGTATCTTTTATCATACTCATTAAATCATTTATTTGCATGCTTCCTACCAAACCACCTTCTTTATCAGGCGATAGTTCAATGTTCTTCCTTTTTGCCAGTTGGGTAGTGTTATCTTGTTGGCATGACATACTTTTAGGCGCTTATTAAAATTACTCAACAACACAGAGCTGTATTTTCATCAAAATATTTGTTACCAGTTTTTAGTGAATTGCGTCGACTGACTCTCAGCTGATGTTATTAAAAAGATTTTTTGTTTTGTTATTTACATACGTATTTTTTGTAAGCTCTCCTTCCAATAATTGAGTGTTTTTTTTAATAAATGTTTTGGAACGAATTTAAAAATAAAAAATTATCAGCTCCCTTACACCAAAACCAAATGAAATCTTTTAAAAAACCTTTATTGCACCAAAATCCGGATACCTCCAGCCACCTCCAGTACACAACCCACTCACCAATGGTACGTAATTACACCTGTTTTTGCAAGAATAAATTGGAGCCTCAGTTTTCACGACCTTCTTCCTTTGACTTCTTCTTCTTACAAGAATATATAATATATATTGTGTTACATAATACCATTATATATTGCATCGTAAAAAAATTTTTACTCGGGTAGGAAAAAAATGGTAAAATTACAAGAATATGGTTTCTTCGGCTTGATGGTGGCAACATCGTCTTTTGCCTTCTTCTCAGCATCTGTAGTTGCAGTAACTGGACTTCCAACAACATCAAAATCCAAAATGATTTTTTTTTTTCACTTAAACACTTTAAACAAAAAATTCAACACTTCACTTTTTTATTTTTTTGCGTCATTTTTTTAGCTTAAGTAGAACAAATGAAAATTGCGTAGTAGTCTACACAAGAAATTTCTTACATTTTCACGTAAAACTGTTAAAAATTAAGAAAATTTTTAATTTTTTTCACATGTATTTTTAAAAAAATAAAAAAAACTTTTGGATATTAAAGATTAGCGGTCAAATTCATAACGTTTTAAGATATGATAATAAAAGGTTTATAGGGGAAATTTGCTAAAACATTATTCAAAATCGTTTAAAAGCAACAAATTTATGAAAGATTTATAGTAGGGTATAGTCAACAATAAACCTTCAATAAAGTTTGGAGTTGAGAAGTTTCTCATTTTGTGCTCGGCATTCAATCTATAATTATCTAAACACTTAACGAAACATTCTCCTACCTAGAATAGTTATATGCCATCAATTTCTATTCTATAAATCGAAGATATCTTCTACAATTAACATACTACTATTTTGGATGTTTTCAATAAAAAATTGTCAAATATTTGTTAAAAATAAATTAAAATCAAATAAAACAAAATAGTGATGTACATTCAATCAAAACATATCCGGTACTCGAATATTTTTTGTGCTCTTGGTATAAAATTACAATTATTTCACTCTTACTTCTATTTGACTTCTATATAACGTTAAGAAAAACGTTTTAAACTAATTTTTATTTCACACGAAATCTTTTCTAACTCTCAAATCTGCAAACAAAATATTTACTTATGACTACCGAGTCAATCGATTAATGATTTTATACATCACAAACAATTAAATGAGAAATATAGCAAGGGTGTTGCCAACATTAAAACGCAAAATTATTAAACTGTTAAAGTACGTTTATGAATACAATTTTGAAATAAAGGTTTATTAAAGGCTTATTGTACTTTAACTATTGTGTGCTTTAAGGTACCTACAGACGACGCAATATTATGCACAATATTCAATTATATTGTACATAATATTGCGTCGTCTGTAGGTACCTTTAAAGCCAAACTACAATTGCCTTATGAATTTGACCGTAGATATTTAAGTATGTGTTAAAATAAAAAAAAATAATTTTTCATAATTAGCAAATTTTTATTAACAATTTAGTTGCCAAATTTTAAAAATGTTTCATATAAAATTAGCAAAAACAAGTGAGAGTGTTACATTCGGCTGTGCCGAATTTTTTATACCCTCCAAAATGTAAAAAAAAATATTAAAAAATCCAGGGGCGTCTTTTTTTTGGGTGGGGGGGGGGGGTTGGTGGGAGACGTTAGGGGACACCTTACCCTTGCGATTTTGAACTTCTTGTTTACCAAAAGTACAAAAAACTCTGCAAAAAATGCGGGTTTTCTTGGGTTGGTTTAGTTCTCCAAGGGGGAACTTTTTTCCCCTTGGTCCGATTTTGCCCATTTCCGAACTTAACCTGCCCAGGAATATAAGACATATTCGTGCCAAACTTCGGAAGTCTATCTCTTTTATTTTGGACTGTATCGTGTCCTCTACAGACGGACAGACGGACGGACGGACGGACGGACGGACGGACATAGGATGTCTTAGAATCGATCACTGATCAATAAAATATATACTTTATGGGGTCCTAGATCGATATTTCGATGCGTTACACACGGAATGACAAAGTGAGTATACCCCCATACTGTGGTTGGAGGGTATAAAAATGGTAAAATTACCAAAAAATATGGTAAAAAAATACTAAAAATTGTGTAGCCTATTTTTGAGCACCACGTTCTTTAAAGCTACTAATAGCATCATGGAGTTGATGGATGCCTACTTTGCTATGGAGTTGGCACATACTTGGGACTTGGCATTACTTTTGTATGAAAAACAATGCCAATGCTATTTCATTTAGCAATGCCTGCTATTTCATTGGCATTTTACATGAAAAAAACTAATGCCTCAATGCTTAGGTCCCAAGTATGAGTTGGCAGCATCATCTTTTGTCTTCTTCTCGGCAGCTGAACTTTCAACAGCAGCAGAATCTGCAATAGTTTTTTTTTCAAACTATAAACTATGTGACCATTTTTTAAGCTTTTAATTTTTGAACTTGAAAAAAATCGACTTAGAATTATTTTTAAAAATAATTTATTTTTCTAGCGCGACCCTTGTATTATTAAAGCAATTTGGACTTTATTAAGCTTAAATTAAAGCTTGGAAAATTCCTTAAATAGATTTTTGTTTGGTACTGATAATAATATCACAAAAAAGTTGGAATGTAATTTTTGTTCAAAATGTTTTGGGCAATAAACTAATTATCCGCTTGTCAAAAAATTTTAGTTACATTTTTAGAAATAGAGAGAGCCTCCCGTATATCAAATCACTTTAATACAGTAGTTTGACATACGGACGGCTCTCCTCATCTTTTAAAAATAATTCAGAAAATTATTTGACAAGCGGATCAAATATTAAAAAACATACTCCGAAGAGACAAACCTTACCGAAATACTAATCGTCTAAACGACTCTTTACCAACATTTGTTAATTCGGCTGTGTTAAGACTGCAAAAACAAGATTTTAATTTAAAAATTGTTGACAGGTCGCTTTACAAGTCTTCTCGTCTAAACGACTCCTTAATAATAATCAAGGTAGATTTATATAAGGTAATATTTTAGTGACGTAAATAAACAATTTTCTTTCAAAATCAGTTTAGTCGGCAAAAACTACTTAAATGTTCAGTGCACGCACACATTAACCAATTTAAACGCTTTTTAAGACTTTAAAATTTTAGAAAACAACTAAATTACAAAAAAATATTGAAATTCAAACGAAATTCTTTTATTTTCCACTACAAAAATTTTAAAAAACTAAAATATTTTTAAGCATAAAAAGTGTAGTGTAAACTCAAGTCATTTATGCCGAAGAAAATATTTTGATTTCGTTTTGAAAATCCGTAAATATTATTGTTTTCAAATTTGTCAAAAAAACTAACTATGGAGGAAAAGTGAGGTTATTGGATCTAAACCTTGTATAAATCTACCTTGATAATAACAAAAATTTCACAATTGTGGAAGCTTAAAGTTTTTTTGTTGTTAAAACGGTTTGTACAAATCGCTAGATTTCCCGTTGCCCGCTAAATCACTTTTTCACGCTAGACGCAAAATAAAAACGCTAGTTTTAGCGGGCAAAACACCAAATTGCAATTACGGCTGCTGAGAAGAAGGCAAAAGAAGATGCCATCAAGCCGAAGAAACCATCCAACAACTGAAGTAATAGTTGATGCTGCTATTACTACATTTAAAGAACGTGGTGCTCAAAAACAGGCTAAAAATTTTTTGTATATTCACCAAATTTTAAATTAACTAGAAAAAAACTACTAAATAAAACAGTTTTTTACAAAATTACAAATTTTTTTATCTATTTCAATTTTACCATTTTTTTTTTGGTAATTTTACCATATTTTTTGATAATTTTACAAGGTTAATTTTTTACAAAAATAAAATGGTATTCTTGTAATTTTACCATTTTTTTCCTAATTTTTTGATTAGCAAAATGGTTTTGCTAATATTACCAAAATTTTTGCAACGTCCAAAACTACATTTTTTTTTGCTAATTTTAACCATTTTTTTTGCTAGTTTCACAATATTTTTTTTTTTTAGTGTACCCAATGCTATAAAAAAGTCTTGCTTTTTCATGAAAATCATACGACTCATTGGTATGGTGTAAAATTAGCTTTAATAACAAAAATGGTTGTAGTAAATAAATTATGATTTACAAATTTACTCAGGAAAATTTTTTGGAACCTATTGCTTCTGCAATAGATTCTTGAATAAATTCTATGGTAATCACAACAAAATTTTCTATGTTAAATTATTTTTCAAAAAAACTACTTGCTTTAAAAATCGATTGCTTTCGGGACAATTTCAAACAAAAATCATTGATTCTGGAACGTTAAGTAGAATCAGTTGCAGGGTAATATGATGCATTCTGGAACTGATTATTTGGAACAGAAAATTTTGCTGGGTATATCAAAACATAAAATATTAAAAAAAAAAACAAGTGAGAGTGTTAAATTTGGCTGTGCCGAACCTTTTATACCCTCAAAAATGTACAAAAAATAAAAAAAAATTGTCAGGGGCGTTTATTTGGGGGGGGGGGGGGTGATGGGGGTCAGTGGGGGACGTTGGGAGCACCTTCCTATCCCGATAAATATACCAAATGTTTCATTTATTTAACAAAAATACAAAAAATATATAAAAAAGTGTATTTTTTCAGAGGGGGAGCCCATTTACGAACTTAACCTGCCTAGGACGATAAGACATATTCATGCCAAATTGCAGGAGCCTAGCTCTTTTATTTTGCTCTGCATCGTGCCATCTACAGACGGACGGACAGACGGACATTCACAGAATGTCTTAGAACCGATCATGGATTAATAATATACAGCTGCGGTCAAAAAAATAGCACCAGGATACAACAGAATTTTCTTCGTTGGTTTCTTTTTAACAATTTCAACTTATGTCACTGATAACGTGTCATAAGATACTTACAAGAGTGTGAAACAATATTACATAAGAAAAGGCTAATTTAGTTTTTTATTTTATTAAAAATTTTCAGAGTTTTTAAAAAAACTTAAAAAAGACTCAGTCAAAAAAATAGCACCACAGTACTTTTTGTATTAAAATTAAATTCTTAAATTTGAAAAACGAATGGATTATGAATTCAGCCTTGTTGTAATATCTTTAAATATTAAAAAAAAAATTGTCGAGTGCTCATTGTTGACAATTACCTCTGTACAACGTTTTTGTTCCGAATTCGCGAGATTTTTGGATCTTTAATTCGAAATTCAGTTCCAGAGTTGCGGAACAGCCACCCAAAGTGCTTCATTACAAGTTGGTTGTATTCGAGACACTCCCTTCTCTATATCTGTCTATCAACTATCGATTTGGTCTAGATCTGGGGACTGACCAGGCCATTCCATCACGTTTACTTTATTGTCCAGACCCAATTTTTTGCCAATTTCCCGTCATGCTTTGGGTATTTGACGTGCTAAAAGAACTAAATTAGTGGCATTTGCTTAGAAACTTATTGCAACATTACTTTCTGGAGGATATAAACGTTAAGTGTATATCCACAGTTGTCCTAGTCCAATATGTGAGCCATGGTGCAATATATGAACCCCACTCCACAGTAGGAAAATATTCCCCACACTATAAGCACCATTTAAAGTTATTTTTATTTTGAATTTTGGATTGAATTCCGCGTATTAGGGTCTTCTGACATAGGTATGTGATCCCATGACTCCAAATAAAACAACATTGGATTCATTTGCCCATAGATCATTGATCCACTTTTAAGCTGGTCATTCTGAGTTACTGTTAGCAAACTTCAAAGGACTTGCAGCATGCTTAAGTGAGAGTAGGCGCACTTTTCCGAATCTACAAGCGTTAATGTTGTTGTTTTGTAATCTTTGACGAACATTTTCGTCATTTGCTGTCCTTTTTTAGCTCTGGAGCTGCCGAAAATGGGTCTTTCTTCCATTGACTTTACAAACACCTAACCACTAATGGTGACAAACGTCGCTTGTGACTAAGTTTTTCAAGCTCAAAAGTAATTTTGCTGAATTTCCAATCATTTTATAAGCGCATCCAACCAATTTTCCCTTTTCAGAATATGGTTTATGTTCAGAAATCATATTTTTTACAAAAGAACGTTTTTGAGGAGTGGAATTCTTTCCACGTCATATTTTTATGAAAATAAATATGAAATTTTGTAATGAATTAAATTTTTTTATAAATAAAAACTAGCTTCCTTTAGTATTTAACACTTTTATATTAATAATTACAATATTATTAATTTTTTTTAAAGAAATTTTGTAATTCGGTGCTATTTTATTGACTGCACTGATTCGGAGTTTTTTTAAAATATCGATCATTAAAAAAGAACCGTCCACAATTTTTGGAAAAAGTAAAAACATTTAAGGGGTTCAGACTTAGTATAAGAGTATTGCATATTTTTTTTAAACGAATACGCACATAATATTTTGTTTTAATTGAATGAATAGAGATTTTGTCATTGGTGCTATTTTTTTGACCTGCACTGTATATACTTTATGGGGTCCCCGACCGATATTTCGATGCGTTACAAACGGAATGACAAAGTGAGTATACCCCCATACTGTGGTTGGAGGGTATAAAAATAAATACATTTTTGTTATGCATGTGATTTTTCGTTAACCCAAGTGGGTAAATATTTCGAATCCAAAGTGCTTTGCTTTGCTAATTATCTGTATATTAGGTGGAAGTTCGTTCCAGAGATGAATGGCATTAACATAAGTTTGATTGTTAACAGGCATCAAAACGAAAAAAAAACGACACGTTAACTTATATAAGTTTGGAATGAAATATTGATAAAATTAACTTATTAACCACAATTTGGATTGATAGTTAATACTAGAGTTGTCAATTATTCGCCTTTCAACTTTGTTCGAATAATTCAAATAATTGCTTTTGTTCTTTCGATCAAACGATTAAATCTAAAAAAATATTCGATTAATCGATGAGAATAACGAATAAAAAAGTTGTTGTTAAAAAAATATTTTTATTAACAAAAAAAATAATTCACAATTCATACAAAAAAAATTAAAAATATAATAATTAATATTTTATTAACAAAAAATAAGTTAAAAACTAATAATAAACTAGCTGTTTTGCACCGGGCATTGCCCAGCTTGAAAAAGATATTATATAATGAATGACAGTTTGTAATGCCCAATGGTTCCATACTCGGTTAGCACTACACCTGGTGAAAATTTCGATTTCACTTCATTTTACAACAACCCTGTTCGATCGCGCTGATATGGCCCATTGTTTCCGCCTCGGTTAGTACTCGACGTTTAAGCGTGATTACCGAAGAGGCAGAAATAATTTTCCATATATTAAAAAGGGGTGACACTCTGATATGGCCCCGCAGATTTCGGAACTGGAAAAAATAATTTTAAAATAATGCAAAGGGGCGCAGTATTTTAGAACGCTTTTGTCCAATTACGCGCTAATATGGCATATTGTTCCCGCCTCAGTTATATGAGGTGAAAGTTTTGTTGAAATCAGTTTAGGCGTTTGAGAGTAATTACGCAACAAACAGAAAAAAACTTTCATTGCGGTGCAAAGGGGCGTGGAAACTTACGTCCCGTGGTCGAAACGCGTTTTTTTATGGTTTATAATTCCCGCTTCGGAAGTACTAAGTATGTGTGGTGAAAATTCCATTAAAATTGGTTAAGCCGTTTAAGCATGATTATGGAACAGACAGAAAAAACTTTCAATGTAATACAAAAGAGCGTGGGATTCTACTCCCCGTTGTCAAATCGCATTCTTTTATGGCTTCTCGGTTAGTACTATCTGTGGTGGAAATTTAAAATTTAAAATCAGTTTAGCCGAATAAGCGTGATGCGGAAAGAACGTGCAATAAATTTAACAGGGCGTGTCATTTTATGCCCCTTTTTTTCGATAGCCCATTTGATGACCTATAGTTCCCGCCTCGTTTAGTACTATCTGTTGCGAAAATTTCGTGTTTATTGTTTCAGCCGTTGATGCGTCATTGCAAAACTGACAGAGACAACTTTTAGTATAGTACAAAGGAGCGTTGCAACTAGTGCCTCCTTGTCCAAACGCGCTTTATTATGGCAGGCATCGACGTATACAGAGGGGGGGCCCAACAACAACAACAAAAAAATATTTTTTTTTCATGTATTGGAAAACACAAATCTCACGAAAAAAACAACAAAAATTTTTTTGTTGTTGTTGTTGGGCCCTGAAAAAACAGTCCTGCATACGCCGTTGATGGCAGGTAAAAATAATTTTAAATTAATACAAAGGGGCGGCATTAAAACGCCTTGGCCCAATCAAGTGCTGACATTGCATATTGTTCCCGCTTCGATAAGTACAATCTGTGTTGAAAATTTCAATTAAATCGGTTCAGACGTTTAAGAGTGGTTACTGAACAGGCAGAAATAACTTTCAATGTAATACAAAGGGGCGTTTTACGCCCATCCGTCAGAGTATGGTTTTTTCAGGGGTATAGTTTTTTTTTATTTTGGACTGTATCATGCCCTACACAGACGGACATCGCTAGAATGTCTTAGAATCGATTACTGATCAATAAAATATGTATACTTTATGGGGTCCTAGACCGATATTTCGCTACTGCAGTTGGAGGGTATAAAAACATTGTTCGATTAATTGACATAAATTAATCGATTTATTCGTTATTCGAAAATCGTCGTTTTTAAATTATCGAAAAAGAGTTTGGTTTTGTTTGATCGACTAATCGAATTATTCTTAATCGGTTGACAACTCTAGTTAATACCAAAGGGAGTTATTCAAAATGTAATTAAATAACTATTAACCCCACGGTTTCTGTAACACGAACGTCATTTGCATGTATTTTGTTACACAAACTGGGAGTAAGTTCTAGAACTCTTAGCGTTAACACTAACGTGAACTTTGAATGGCAGAATATAGCAACAAATGTTTAAATCGAGTGCTAAGCTTTTCCTTACATAAAAATGAGTATGAAACAGTTGTCATCCCAATTATAACCATCCGTTGTTTGCTATGAAAACGGCCTACAGTGGTTCATATTTTGAGAGGGCGGACAAAATCTTTTTTTGATTTTTCAACAATTTCACTACTAACAGGGTGTTCAAAAAAGGGACATTCTTAGTGTTTGGCTATAACTATGAATTTCTTAGTTAATTTTTAAAGTTAAAATGTTCATAACTATTTTGTTTCTCGAGATATTTAGAAAAATTTATACATATATTTTTTTTAATAGTCAAGTTATTGGGAAATCTGCTACCTAATAGAGCATATCTCCTTACCGTAGAAAGGTTAAAAAAAATTGTACTTGTATGTAGTACGGAATCTCCCCTAAACCTGGATTGTCCAGTTATTTTGGGTCTGGTCCAGTTTCCAGCTCAAATATAATTTGTCCAGTTAAAAAATAATTTCTTATATTTTTTTATTATTGAATATATATTTAATATATTTTACAACTTCTTTTTGGACTACTTTTTGAGTTATACTGTATACAGACTTGCGTGATTTGAAAATCACTATGTGACTTTTCATTGACACACAAAATCATCTCAAATTGTACTATTATAAAGAAAAATCATCTCAACTTACCATGGTTAGTTCATGTAGTGTGAATGTAACCTTAAACATTAATAACATAGCTGCCTCTTTTGGCTACGGCAAAATGGGCTATGTTTGGTGCATTTTCACTCCTTTTTTCATTATTTTTTCGATCAGATCGTCAGTCTAGTGTTGATTTTGACACGAATGCTTTTCTTGAGCTCGTCGGTGATCTGAGGATTGTGGGCGTACATTTTGCTTTCAAATAACCCCACAAGAATAAGTCCGGAAGAGTCAAATCTGCAGATAAGGGCCAGTTATTGTCGCCCTTTTTCGACATCGCACATCCAGGGAATTTTAACTGGCCACCTAGATTTCCTGATTTTACCACTCCGGACTTCCTTTTGTTGGGTTATTTAAAAAGAAAAATCTACGCCAATAATCCTTATACCATTAACAAGCTCAACATCAATTCGAGATGATCGAAAAATAATTGGAAATGCTTAAAAGAGCACATTTGCCGTTTCGAAAAGAAGTCCAAAATTAGTTACTAAAAAAAATTAATGTGTCCAGTTATTTTTGTCAAAATCCAACTGATTTTTTCCACTGTCCAGTTATTTGACTTCTTGTATCTGGCAACCTTACCTAAAACCGCGGTAAGGCATCCAGTTCAAAAACAAAAATCAACTTTGTTGTGGTCAGTTTATTCGCTATTCATAAAAATACAACCATATAAAATATTTGGTAAGTAATGGAAAACAAGTTGGAAACTATCACAAACCTATTAGAAGCTCTTGGTGTGAGATTTCGCTAAGCCCCAAACCAATTGTGGTTTGGAATGCATCGTGCTTTCCACATACAGTTAGAAAGACGTCAAACAAATTAAAGTTAGAAACATTTAAAGTGCTATGGACCGGGCTTGCCAGCCATTTTGTATACGTACCCCAAGAAATTTTTATTTTGTTCATTTATATTTTTAACGATACACACAGAAAACAAATTTGCTAATTTCCAACTGAAATTCAGTTGTTGCAACAAAAATTCGGTTGATGCATTTGTATTAAGGTAAAAACAACTAAATATCGGTAGTTACAACTAAATTTTGTAAATACAACAGTCTTTTAATTGAAACAACTATAAAATTCGTCTGCCACAGTGAAATTTAGTAGCAGCAACCGAATTTTGAGTTGCAACAACTGAAAAATTCAGTAGGAAATTTATTTTTCTCTGTGTAAGTGTAAACATTTTTAAAAATGCCTAAAAATTAAATATTAAAGAAAGTAAAAGATTCAAGTAATTGAAAACAAGTAATTGAAAACAAAACCAATTTATAGTAAGTAATGAGCCATTGTGTTGCCTGACTGCTGCGTAGACAAATGGCGTGCGTCAAGATTTGGAAAAAAAGATCAGTGTTAACATTAGTTTAATCTTTATTTGCCTCAAATAATGTTTGATAAAAAAATATTCTTAAATAATATGTTTTTGTTTTACACCATTTTCTCTAAAAAAATAAAAATAAATATTCAATTTTAACAAAATTAAGCGTTGGAATTTTCAAGAAGCTGTATTTTTTTTTTTTTGTTATTAATATGTTAGTTTAATATATGATCGCCCGATTTTTTTGGGTAATCAATCATTAAACTTAAATTTGTAGTTGTTTTTTACCTATACATATGAAACATTTATGTACGTAATTTCATTGAAATGTATGCATTTTAAATACAACTCCCCCCTCCCCAAATTATTTTGTAGTGGCATGAACTGTCCCGCGAAGAACAAAGTAAATATTACGAAAAAGCTCGGCAAGAACGTCAGTTACACATGGAATTGTATCCGGGGTGGAGTGCACGGGACAACTATGGTTATGTTTCGAAAAAGAAAAAGCGTAAAAAAGACCGATCGCCCGCGGATTCGGGAGGTATTGCACTAAATTTTTTATTTTACTAATTTATTTTTTACTGTACCTTTTAAAACACTAAAACATTAACCATCATTTAACATTATTAACAGTTACAATTTGTATTTTTTCTGTTTGTATTATCATTTATTACACACCAAATAACATTAGTAAAGTACTTGCAATTACTGTAAAAATAATACGAATAATAATAACAATAACAATAATAATAGAAATATGATAAAAAAAAAACAGATTCCTTAAGTCGGTAACAAGATGATGCCAGCCATTTAAAATTACTGTCCCTTATGTTAAAGATAACGAAATGATGTCGTGGTATTTGGATCTCTTACTCTGCTTTAAAAACTTCTTGTCAGTTACAATAAGCAACAATTTGGGTCATTGGTTAAGGACTCCACCAAACCAACATCAGATGAAAATGTGTACATTAGGGATATAACCTTTTTTGGAGGTCATTCTCCCAAAAGTCTATCTTTTGGGCAATATTGTATTAATGATAAAAAAACAATTTCAGTTCAATTTGGTGAAAAAAACCTCAAGCACCGAAAGCGATTTCTAAAATGCCTTTAATGCTTTTTTTTATTATTTTTTTTTTTTAAAACATCTTTTTAAATCTCCACTGATCCTAAAACGGACTTCAACATTGAAATCTGCATGCCTTAATTCTATAGAAATGATGGTCAGATCTTGAGGCACAAACAATTTTTGTTTTTTTGTAACGTAGTGTTGTTAAAAACTTAAATTCGTTTGGTGCGTGAATTTTTTTAAGGATCGCGAAAAACCAACAACGCAATTCTTAATATTTTTCCATGCCTTACACGATTTTACCTTGGGATATAGTGTACTCTAGTGTACATATGTATGTAAATTATGGTGGCAGTGAAATTTCAACTTTGGATTTTTAACCTTGTCGGGTCGGAATATTGTGCCACATGGTCTAAAACTGGATAATTTTAGCCAAATTGGATAATTTTAACCTGTGCCCCTTTGAGGTCAAAGTTCACAGGGTAAAAACAAACCATATAAGCAAAACTATTTTTTTTCAATTTTGTTTTTTTTTTTGTTTATTTTTGAATGTTAGTGAGCTTTATTCAAATTCGACCAAATTCTATATAATCATATATAATGTTTATAAAATTATATATGACTATATAAAAATTTCTTTACTTGGGTCCCCAAGTAAAAATGTTTTTATATAGTCATATAGAATTTTATAAATATCATATCGTTGGCTTACAAGGGAAGTCTCCCTAGTGTCACCCGCGGATCTTTATGGAATTGGTTTTATTTTGTAGAGCAGAAAAAATAAAGGGACACGTATTTTTTTATAGCGGCCCAAATTCATATTTAGGGGGTAAAAAGGAGGGGGGAACCCAAGGCCATTTTTCAGTTTTTTTCGTTTATCTCCTATATTATGCAAAGAAACCTAGTCATGTTACATACCAAATGAAAGGTCTTTGGAAAACCTATCTATGTGTGCTAAGAACGTGTCCAAACATGCACAACTTTTCATCATATTGAGTAAAATACCAAAATATTATGACATTTTTGTTAATAAGTCGAAAAATATTAACTTCTTAAGCCCGTTAATAGCACCACGAGATAGGTATTTTTAATACCTTTAATCTGATACCACACATGCCTATAGTAATTTGGTTTAAATAGGCGTAAATCATAAAAAACTGAAAAAGGTCAATTTCCCCCCATACAAATCGACCCCCCCTAAAAATGAGTTTGGGCCGCTATAAAAAAATACGTGTCGAATTAATTTTCGTTCTTAACAACATATCCAAATTTCGTGAAGATCGGAGGGTGACACCAGGGAGACTTCCCTTGTTAGTCGGCAAACCTGTCAAGTCCGTTTTTTTTAATTTTTAAGGAGAGACAAAAAACTGTCTTACTTTTTTTTTGGGTTAATTTTTTTTAAATCTGTAAACGCAGTTTTTTTCTTAAGTTGATCTTGTTTAACCCCAAAAAATCATAGAACTCTAAAATAAAAGAAAGGAACACTTACAGGCTCTTTTTGGACTTAGCACAATTGCTCTTTATAATTTTCTATTTTAAATGTGGACTTAGCAGATTTTCTTTCCATTTTGTGGACTTAACAGATTTTCTTGTATTTTATTTTTTTATTTTTATTGATTTTTTGGGGTTTTTATAGTAAAAAATACTACATACATTGTTGTTGAAATGTTGACTGAAATGTTGGGACAATAAAATAAAAATTTAAAATGAAATATGTTTATATATTTTTTATTTAATTAATTTATTAACTCATGACCTAATGTCGAACAAAATCAACAAACTACTAAACTAAAGGTCAACTATTCACAACTTTAAACAATTTTGTGAAATAAAAAAGTCCAAAAAAAATTGCTGATAAATTTTGGTCCATGGAAGCACATAAAAAGCCAAATTTTCTTTTCTTAATGCGCTTTATTTTACTAAATTTTACCATTCGAATGAAATTTTGAAAAAAAAAAAAAAAAATTTATATAAAAAATCTAACTTTTCTGGCTTTGGAAATGCCATCATGTACCAAAATTCATCAGCTAATTTTTATACCCTCCAACTACAGTATGGGGGTATACTCACTTTGTCATTCCGTGTGTAACGCATCGAAATATCGGTCTAGGACCCCATAAAGTATATATATTATTGATCAGTGATCGATTCTAAGACATTCTAGCGATGTCCGTCTGTCCGTCCGTCTGTGGAAGACACGATACAGTCCAAAACAAAAGTGCTAGACTCCTGAAGTTTGGCAGAAATATGTATTATGTTCATAGGCTGGTTAAGTTCGGAGATGGGCAAAATCGGACCAGGGGGAAAAAAGTTCCCCCTTGAGGAACTAAACCAGCCTCTAAAAAACACCATATTTTACCATGATTTTTTGTGTTTTTGTTTAACAAATGCAACATTTTTATGCTTCAAGAAGCTCAAAGTCTTGCTTTTGGACCCGGGGGATTAGAAAATATCGTTTTTTTTTGGCCCGCTCCCCTTTTGTGGGCGTTGATTAAAAAAAAAAATTTAAAATAATGATAAACTTGTATTTCTTTAGTGCAAAAAGCATAAGAATGAATTTTTAAACATATATTTCGAGGGGAAATTGGTCCCCCCCAATGCCCACTGCCGACCTCCCCCCCCAAAAAAAAAAAAGAAAACGACCCTGGATTTTTTTTTATTTTGGAGGGTATAAAAGATTCGGCACAGCCGAATTTATCACTCTTACTTGTTTTTTTTGGAATTTTTGCCTTTAAAAGTTTTATTTTGCAAAAAAACAAAAAACAAGCATGTTTTTCCATACGAGCTCTCTTTTTGTGTCCTTTTTGCGTTAATAAAATAAACAAACGTCGAATTTAAATCTAATGAAAAAATTTGTTGATACAAAATGTGTGTTGTTTTCAGCTGGACTTAGCACGTGGCTTTCGATGTTTTATTTTTTTTTTTTTTTGGACTTGACAGAATTTCTTACCACTGCATAACAAGAAGAAAAAACAACATTACGGCATTTTGTTTTTTGTAAATGATGTGTTTTGAGTTATACTAGCATACTACATCAAAAACTCAATTTGCATAAAAATTGGACTTGACAGGTTTGCCGACTAAGCCAACGATATATGATTATCAGAGACTGGAAATTCATGCATCTAAAAACCATGCATACAGATGATGGGTTCAATCCTTGTCGGCTGCGATCTGTTAATAATTTTCACATATAGAGTTCTATTGACTATTAACTGAATAAATTTGACATTAAAAGTTTTTCTGAAGATTATTATAACTGGATAATATGAAACTAGTAAGAAACAAACCAGGATGTCTTAAATTTTTAGAAAAATTAAAATTTTTCTTTCGCATTTTTCTCAATTCAAAACCATATATAAAAACCTTATTTTAAGCGCTTAAAATATGCATAAATAATCCGAAAATATGCCATCAAAATTTTAAAAATATGCATTTATTTTTTTTACTTTTATTAAAATAAAAACACAGCAAGAAAATTATAGTGGGTCAAGACCGACCATATTTTACCCAACACCACAGTTTCACGGAAAATGGGTCCCAAGTTCAAACATGGCCTGATTAGATCTACATTTTATCAAACCTTTAATAAGTGTAAAAAACAAATAAAATTTTAGTGAAATATGCTTTTTTTTGTCGACAATAAACCGTTTTAACTGAATATCGGGCAAAATTTTTCCCAAAAACGATAACGATTTTCTAACACTTCTTGGTACTCTGTTAAAAAAAGCTACAATAAATATCCGAAAAGCTTCAAAATGGCAGCATTAGTAAATAAGAAATATGAAAAAAGTACTACATAAATTTAAAAATATTGCGAAAAAATATAACAAAAAAATTTTAAAAACTTGAAATTTTTCTTAAATATTACAAAATAAGATTCTAAAATGTACAAATATGCAAATATAAGCATTGAATTCAAGCATACTAAACGACCCAGAATAAATCACTTTTTGAGACGATTAAACGATGTCCATCCGTCTGTAAATTATGTGCGCACGATACAGTTCCCAATTATTAACCGATTTGTCTGAAATTTAAAGCTTTGTCCCAAGAACAAAGACTAACGAATTTGAATAAAACCAGTTCATGTTTTGACCTTGCCCCAATACAAACGTTCCTTTTAAATATGTGTAAAATTACCCTAACAACCGTATTTTAATTGGTATCTTGGAAGGTAGACGTATTTTGTATTCAGAAACCATCATTTAAAATTTAAGAGTCCTTCTTGTGGTACCTATACAAACAACCTTCCCGATGTTCTCATTAATCACTCAAAATTCATGAAATTGGAAAATTTTTTGTTGAAATATTGTTTGTAGGTGTTAAACGTAGACTTTGTTAATCTAAATTAGTGTTTATAAACCGGTTAACCGAAAAACCGTTTTTTCCCCAAAATGTTGGTTTTTTGCAAACCGGTTAACAGAAATTGAAAAAAATCCGGTGCACCGAAAACCGATTTTTTATGCCGGTTAACCGGTTTTTTTAAATACATTCAAACGGAATAATTTGCAAAAATTTAGGGTTTGCACTTGTTTTTTTAAAATATTTTCAAAATTTGATTTAAAAGACCTTGAAAATCCGTGAGAAAGAAAGTCTTAAATACTTTTTGTCTTTAAGAAACAATTTTCCAAATAAGAATTTTATTCCGAATCTGGTAAAGCGCTTTTTGGCTGTTAACCAGATACCAAAATTCCTGTTAATATAGAAAATGTTAATAAAAGAACATCGATATAAAAAAATTCCACTTTTTCGGTTAACCGGTTTTCTCGGTTAAACCGGAAAAAACCGGTTAACCGTTTTTTTTTCTTTAACTGACAAATCCAAAAAATATTTTAAAATTGTTAATTTTTATTAAATAAAAAATCGAATGTAACTAAAGTTAACATATTTGTTTCTTTGAGCAAAGTTAGTAACTGTTATCCTTTAAAAATAGCGGGATTTAAATACGGTGCTTTATTGTCCCATATTCACCGGAGCTTTAATTTTTATTAGTTTTATTTAAAAAAAATACATAACTTCGCTACAATTTATAGCGGTGAATATGGGAATATAGAGCACCGTATTTAAATCCCGCTATTTTTAAAGGATAACAGTTGCTAACTTTGCTCAAAGAAACAAATATGTTAACTTTAGTTACATTCGATTTTTTATTTAATAAAAATTAACAATTTTAAAATATTTTTGGATATGTCAGTTAAAGAAAAAAAAACTGGTTAACCGGTTTTTTCCGGTTTAACCGAGAAAACCGGTTAACCGAAAAAGCTGAATTTCGGTTAACCGAGAAACCGGTTTTCCAAAATGTCGGTTTTTTATAAACACTAATCTGAATATAATTGGACCATACCTGGACTTAGTCCAAATATAAAATTTTCATCCGATATTCATTTAAATCGGTAAATTTCCAACAGAAACTAAGATCTTAAAATAGAAAAATCCAATCGGATAGATGTTTGAACTTGGGGCCCATTTTCCGGAAAACACAAGTATATGGCATTATATGGCCTTGACCAAACATAATTTTCTTACTTGTTTAATTATAATAAAGGTCAAATAAAAAAGTTTAATTTAAAATTAACCGCCCGAGTAAAAAAATTAATATGGTCCTTTATGTAATTATATCTTAATTAATCTGGTAGCAGCTCTTAATTGATCTAATGTGATCTCAAAATTGGCTGTATCAGAAATTATCTAAAATTGTCTAATAATATCATATACGAAATTGTTGGACTTAATTAGATCCGAATTTTGGTCTAATGTGGATTTGTAAAATTTTATCAAATTATATTAAAAATTATATAATCTGATATTTTATATAAATTTATTAAAAAAAATTTGGGCCATAAATTTTAAAACTTAAAACAAATATTTTTATGTAGTTATTGAATTCATTTAGGCTGGATTACTTAATGCTCCGTTATAAAATAACTCTCCGTTAAGTTTAACTTTTTCATTCAAATTTTGACATAAGGCTCCGTTAAATCGGCAGTTAGCAGCTAACTTTTCATAAAGTAATCCGCCCTTAGGGTTTTTTCCTTTTGGGTTATATTAAAATTAGAATTAGCAACAATCTTCCAAGTTTTGTTTTTTTAATCATTTTAATTTGGTAAAAATCTAAACTAATTTTTGTTATAATTTTTATTATTTGTTTTTCTCTTCAACAATTTTGATTTTTTTTTTTTGTATAAAATTACATAAAATAATATCAAAATTCACTTAGAAAATTTTTGCTGTAATATAATGATATATTATTTGACATTGCACCATATATAATTATTAGAGTTCGTTTGGTGATTATGTCACTTCATCTGTTTATCGGATATCATAATTTTTTTTAAAGGATTTAGGGGAGATAAAAAGAATGCCGGTATTTTTTTTGGAAAAATTTTCACTCCTTGGGGAGTAAAAACGCAAAGCATCTGAAAACGCGGATTTTGAGCTGATTTTTCTGCAGAGAAAAAACGGCTGAATATATTGCAAATCTGACTTCACCAGTCGATTCTACAGCAAAAATTAATACAATATCAGTTTTTCGAACTCTTAAAAAAAAAGTTCCAATACCAATCCAATACCAGAGCAGGGGGCGGAAAAATCAATTTTTTTTTTTTTTAATTTAAAATATTTTTTTAATCATGTACGATGAAGAGGCAGTTTTTGCTAAGAAAATTGGTACAAAAAGCACCTTACTATCACAACCCATTAAAAAGTTATAAGGCTTCAAAGTTTTTTTTCTAGTGGCAAAATTATAAAACACTGACTGAAATTTGAAAAATTTTTGGATGGGTCAGCGGTCTGGACACTCGTTTTCGATTAGCCTTTCAATTCTAATTCCAAATCTGGTTTCCAAAGTGGACTGTAAATGGAGAATTGAGACGAAAAAGGGGCGTGCCACGATTGGGATTTTTTGACATTTTTACTTCTTTTTAAGCCCCCAAATGACTTAGGAAGCGGAAAATGGTATAGCATATAGTTCTAACAATAAAGTATATCCTAAAGTAATCGGGTTTAAATTTCTTAGACTGTGGATGGAGAATTAAGAGAAAAAATGGGCGTGGCAAAATTGTGTTTTTTAATATTTTAAATAATTTTAAGACCCCCAATGACCCAATAAAGATGAAAATTCACATGACCTAGGAAGCTGAAAATTTCCAAACATATAGTCCTATCGATAAAGAATATTCTGAAGTAGTAGAATTTTAAATTTTTGGACTGTGGGCGGGGAATAGAATGGAAAAAGGGGAGTGACAAAATTCGGGTTTTTAACATTTAAACTTCTTTTAAAGCCCCAAAGGAAGCGGAAAATGTATAGCGTATAGTCTTTACCATGTAGAATATCCTGAAATAATCGGATTTGTCGACTATGGACGAAGAATTAAAAGATTAAAGGGGCGTGGAAAATTTGTGATTTTTAATATTTTAACTACTTTGAAGACCCCCAATGACTTAGGAAGATGCATATAGGTATATAGTAGGTTTCATGGAGAACATCAACACGGGCCTGGATTTTTGATATTCAGTGTATGAGTGGAGAATAAGAAAGGCAAAGGGGCGTGGCAAATTTATTTCGATCCATTTTCTGTATATATAATTTATTTTTTTATGCCTTTTGAATCCCATTGATGGACTTAAAAGCTTAAAATTGCCATGTATATAATAAAACACCAGGGACAGATTCTTACGAAGTCGAATAAAAAGAGGCTTTGGCAAAATAATTTTTTTTTAACATTTAAGAATATTTTTAAGCTCCACCCAACGAACTAGGAAGCTGAAAATTTCCTAGCATAAAGTTCTAACTATGAAGCATGTCCTTATGTAGTTGGATTGAGCATTTTTGGAGCGTGGTGGAGAATTGAGAGGAAAAAGGGGCAAGGCAAAATTGCGTTTTTTTTATTTAATTTTTACTAATTTTAAAGCCCTACTGACCTACGCAGCCAAAACTTTGCAAGCATATTGTCCTGACACAGGAGCATATCCTACATGTTAACAAATTTTTAAGACCCCAATGACTTAGAAAGATGATCTTACGTCTTTCAGGATCTTCAGGACCTACTAGGTATAAACTCCTGGCTACTAAAGACATTCATCAAAGCGTCAAAATGAGTTTTTATTGGGTAAACACAAAATTTAATGGAGAGAAGGAAGAAACAATAGCAGGAATCATAATGGGCCAACCACTGGTCTCTAAAGATGTGGTTCCCAAAAGTTTTTGTTTTAGGGATTGGCGTCATCCTCACTAACCTAACCTAGGAAGATTGAAATTGGAATAAATATAGTGCGGACCGTCAGTATGGTCCGAGATTTTTGATATCAGGTTAAAGAGCAGAGTGTGGGGTGGGGTAAATTTAATTGCATATTAACTTATCTAAATAATTTCCTTATTTGTGTGTTTCACTTTTTTTTGTCTATTCAGACCTTTTTATAACCCACTGAAATTGGCATTCATATTGTAAAATACCTGAGCCAGATCTTAACGTAGCCGGATTATTATTTTTGGCATGTAGGTGGAAAATTAAGAGGAAAGAGAAGTTCAGTTTTTTAACATATTAATTTTTTTAAAGCCCCCAAAGACTTGAAAAGCTTAAAATAGACTTGAGAAGCTTAATTTAGTCCTAACGATGGACCATATTCTGAAGAAATCGTACCCGAGTAAACAAAATTGTATGGTAAAACATGTTATCTTATAAAATTATATATAAATTATTGGATCTGATTTTGCTAAATTTCATCCGAAAATTGGCCGCGCCAAAGTTATCTCATAACATCTTATAATATATGAAGTTACAGTTTAATATTTTATTGTATGTGATTTCATCATGATTTTGTATTAAATATGATATGATGTAATTTCATCCGGAAATTGGCCGCGCCAAAGTTATCTTATAATATCTGATATCTTGATTTTATAAAAAAATTATTGGATACATTTTTATCCAAAAAATTTTTCTGTTTTAAGATTTACTTTTAGATATAATAATGTCAAACTGAAAATAAAATAAAAAAATCTCTACCCTCCAGACCAGCGGACGTTGTTAGCAAATCACAACTTTAAAAAACTTAGTTTCCCGAGTAAAAAAAAGTTATGTGACGCAATATTTATTTATATATGAACAGATATGCTTTTATGTAAATCCATATTAATTTTGATCCGAAAATTGGCGGATCGAATATTATACGATTATATAAAATTCTATTATTTTGGTAAAATAATATCAAATTTGATTAAGTTTGATCCCAAAAATGGGTCTACCTAATCGTATTAAATCATATCTTATCTGTTAAAATTAGATAAATTTTTATATAATTAGATGGAATCTGGTAAAATTTTTTGGAATTTTAAACGTGAAATTAGAAACGTAAAATTATCAATTAGAAGAGTTTTTATTGCATTCTTCGGAATTTTTTCGGGACTTAGCAAATTATTAAAAATTTGTCATTTTTTTCTAAAATCATTTATAAGGAATTTAAATTTTCCAAAAATTTGTGTCTTAGAAAATTTAAAAACATTTTTTTGGAACTAAAAAATTTTTCAAAAAAATTAAATTTCTCCTAAAAACATTTTCAATGATTTTTTTACTCCAAAAAAAATTTGTGTCCGGGACTTTGGAAAATTTTCATAAAATTTTTTAGAACTTGAAATTTTTTTAATTGTCCGGGACTTAGAAAACCCTAGTAAAAATATTATGCTAATTTTACTAAATAGATCTAATTTGATCCGTAAAATGGTTGTATCAAATAATATCTAATTGTATTACTTTAGATCAAAAAATATAAAAATTGATACAATTTGATCCTGAATTTTGTCAAATCTAATTAGATCAAATTGATCTTATAATATCTATTTTTATATAATTTGATGAGCAAAACCAAAATACGAATCTAATCATATATGGAGCAATATCTAACTATATAAAGTGGATCAACCGTATCAAAGTGATAGATAAAATTTTATATAAATTTATACGGAAGCAAATTAACTCATATAAGATTGTATCAAATTATATATGATTATACCAGAAAATTTTTACTCGGGAATTTTGAATTTTTTTTTTTTTCGGGATATACTTATAAATAAAATCATCCCGAGTAAAAAAAAGTTATATGACGCAATATTTAATTTTATATGACCAGATATGCTTTTATGTAAATCCATATTAATTTTGATCCGAAAATTGGCGGATCAAATACTATACGATTATATCAAATTCTATTATTTTTGATAAAATAATATCAAATTTGATTAAGTTTGATCCCAAAAATGGGTCTATCTAATTGTATTAAATCATATCTTATCTGTTGAAATTGGATAAATTTTTATATACCCTAGTAAAAATATTATGCAAATTTTACTTAATAGATCTAATTTGATCCGTAAAATGGTTGTATCAAATAATATCTAATTGTATTACTTTAGATCAAAAAATATAAAAATTGATACAATTTGATCCTGAATTTGGTCAAATCTAATTAGATCAAATTGATCTTATAATATCAATTTTTATATACCCGAGTAAAAATTTTCTGGTCTAATCATATATTATTTGATACTATCTTATATGAGTTAATATGCTTCCGTATAAATTTATATAAAATTGTATCTATCACTTTGATACGGTTGATCCACTTTATATGGTTAGATATTGCTCCATATATGATTAGATTCGTATTTTGGTTTTGCTCATCAAATTATATAAAAATTGATATTATAAGATCAATTTGATCTAATTAGATTTGACCAAATTCAGGATCAAATTGTATCAATTTTTATATTTTTTGATCTAAAGTAATACAATTAGATATTATTTGATACAACCATTTTACGGATCAAATTAGATCTATTCAGTAAAATTAGCAAAATATTTTTACTAGGGAAATTTGATGAGCAAAACCAAAATACGAATCTAATCATATATGGAGCAATATCTAACCATATAAAGTGGATCAACCGTATCAAAGTGATAGATAAAATTTTATATAAATTTATACGGAAGCATATTAACTCATATAAGATTGTATCAAATTATATATGATTAGACCAGAAAATTTTTACTCGGGTAATTGGATGAAATCTGGTAAAATTTTTTGGAATTTTAAACTTAAAATTATAAATTATTTTATCAGATTGGATACATTATCAATTAGAAGAGTTTTTATTGCATTCTTCGGAATTTTTTTACCCTAGTAAAAATATTTTGCTGATCCCTAGTAAAAATATTATGCTAATTTTACTAAATAGATCTAATTTGATCCGTAAAATGGTTGTATCAAATAATATCTAATTGTATTACTTTAGATCAAAAAATATAAAAATTGATACAATTTGATCCTGAATTTGGTCAAATCTAATTAGATCAAATTGATCTTAAAATATCTATTTTTATATAATTTGATGAGCAAAACCAAAATACGAATCTAATCATATATGGAGCAATATCTAACCATATAAAGTGGATCAACCGTATCAAAGTGATAGATAAAATTTTATATAAATTTATACGGAAGCATATTAACTCATATAAGATTGTATCAAATTATATATGATTAGACCAGAAAATTTTTACTCGGGATTTTACTAAATAGATCTAATTTGATCCGTAAAATGGTTGTATCAAATAATATCTAATTGTATTACTTTAGATCAAAAAATATAAAAATTGATACAATTTGATCCTGAATTTGGTCAAATCTAATTAGATCAAATTGATCTTATAATATCTATTTTTATATAATTTGATGAGCAAAACCAAAATACGAATCTAATCATATATGGAGCAATATCTAACCATGTAAAGTGGATCAACCGTATCAAAGTGATAGATAAAATTTTATATAAATTTATACGGAAGCATATTAACTCATATAAGATTGTATCAAATTATATATGATTAGACCAGAAAATTTTTACTCGGGTATTAAAAATTTGTCAATTTTGTTTTCAAAAATCATTTTTACGAGATTCCAAAAAATGTTTGTGTCTTAGAAAATTTAAAAACATTTTTTCGGAACTTAAAAATTTTTTAAAAACATAAAATTTCTCCTAAAAAAATTTTCAATGATTTTTTACTTCAAAAAAAATTGCTAAAAAAATTTTGTGTGTGGGACTTAGAAAATTTTGAAATTTTTTTTCGGGATATAATTATAAATAAAATCATATATTTTTTTTATCTGCCATATCTAAAAATTCCCGATCATATTGTAAGTCATATCTAATTTCATATAGATCGGTATATAAATAGATATGAATATGTATGTTATCATATTAAAAAATACAATGCTATATATAAACTTATATGTCCATATCAAAGTTCATGCATAACCATATATAAATTTAAATAATTATATATTAGCATATATGATTATATCATATCATTTTACTCGGGATATGTATATCTTTTTATCTGCCATCCCGAGTAAAAAAGATCTGATATAATCATATATGCTATTATATAATTATTTATATTTATATATGGTTATTAGGCCGGGTCGATTTGTGGGGAGGAAAAAAAATCGCCCATGGCTCAGTGAAAATCGTATTCTAGGGATAAAATAAGAAACTTTGCCGAAGGAACCATACCTCTAAAACGAATTCTACTACCCGCCAACTGTTGACTTTTGTCCCGTAGGGTCAAGTTTTGAAAAATATCACTTTGACCCATTTAGAGTGCCCCAATCGAGTCCAAATGTATGACCAACCCCCACTAACTTTGGAGGGCCGATCCGCCCATGCTAGTGGCACACCCCCTGGAACTCCCCTGGGGGGTTCCCCATACAAACATTTCAAAAAATCACCATTTTTGGCACTTTGACCCATTTAGAGTGCCCCAATCGAGTCCAAATGTAGCAGTGGCACACCCCCTGGAACTCCCCTGGGGGGTTCCCCATACAAACATTTCAAAAAATCACCATTTTTGGCACTTTATTTTATTATTTTTTATATATTTTATTTAGGCGCGCCCTAATTCTGAGTAGATGAAGCTATTGTTTTTTAACAAAGCTAATTTTTTAAAAATCTTATCTTTAATTAATGATTCTTGAAGGGAATAAAATTACCTTTCAAATGAGTGTATAAGCATTAAAATCGGTTAATATTTGGGCGAAATACAGCTACTCAAAGTTTATATGTGAAAATTAAATAGTGGGGTACGAACCTTTCCTGGTTAGGGTAGTATATGAAATTAGATATGACATATAAGGTCGGGAATTTTTAGATATGACAGATAAAAAGATATATGATTTTATTTATAATTATATCCCGAAAAAAATTTTCAAAATTTTCGAAGTCTCGGACAATTAAAAAAATTTCAAGTCCTAAAAAATTTTATGAAAATTTTCCAAAGTCCCGGACACAATTTTTTTTTGGCAATTTTTTTTGGAGTAAAAAAATCATTGAAAATGTTTTTAGGAGAAATTTAATTTTTTTGAAAAATTTTTGAGTTTCGAAAAAATGTTTTTGGAAAATTTAAATCCCTTATAAATAATTTTAGAAAAAAATTAAAATTTTTTAATAATTTGCTAAGTCCCGAAAAAATTCCGAAGAATGCAATAAAAACTCTTCTAATTGATAATGTATCCAATCTGATGAAATAATTTCTAATTTCACGTTTAAAATTCCAAAAAATTTGACCAGATTTCATTTAATTATATAAAAATTTATCTAATTTTAACAGATAAGATATGATTTAATACAATTAGATAGACCCATTTTCAAATTTGATATTATTTTATCAAAAATAATAGAATTTGATATAAAGAAGTGGCCACTTAAAATCGGTACGTATTAAAGCGACCATAAATTTTAAATGAAACAACATATATTAACATGTTATACATTAAATTAAAGGTAATTTTTTAACCTTTAAAAAAATATAATTGGAAGTTTATGGGTCCTTATTTAGTATAAATTTTCTGGCTTCTCTTTTAATGCCTCCTATCAACTTCTGCACAACTTTTCTTTTCACTCTCAAGCTAATTTATTCCACTTTGTTCTCATCAAAATATGGTTATTTACTGTTCCTGAACACTTTTTCAATTTGCGTTTAAAAATTGCCCAATATTTCTTGATTGGACGAAGATTTGAGCAATTTGGTGGATTGATGTGTTTTCATCATCCATAACAATGCAGCCCTAAAAATTGGTAAAATCCTGATCACACAGCAATCTGCTACACTTTTTTGCTACTGGTTCTTTATTTTCTGTTCTATTTGGATATTAATTAGCACGGTAGGACTTTAATCCAACATTTTTACTAATTCGACGTACAATACTTCTGCTAGTTTCATTTTTTTTGCACGATTATTGTTTGATAAGCCTGGGTTTTTTTTTTTGAGAGACCTTAGCACTTTCTGCTTTAATTTTTTGTCTCGAGTTCCTGTTTTTTTTCACAATTTTGATCTTTATTTCAGTGTATAATTTATTATTGTACTTTTTTTAAAAATTTACACACTGTAGATGTAGCCATTTTAAGTGATTTTGCTATATTTGAACCCGCCAAAATCGGATTTTCTAGATATTTGTGCACAATTTTATTTATAGCTTCTTTTGCCATTGTGTCTACACTTTTTAAAATTAAACTTAATTACTCGCAATTAATTGTAGATTAACGGTAGATTTGTTGTTAAAAACGTATGTTAATGTTTTCCCATTTTGATAACAGGGGGCGTCGTTACGATTACAACAGTGCGTACCGATTTGAAGTGGCCACTTCTTTAATCGTATAATATTCGATCCGCCAATTTTCGGATCAAAATTAATATGGATTTACATAAAAGCATATCTGTTCATATATAATTAAAAATTGCGTTATATAACTTTTTTTACTCGGGATATCTTAAAATTCCCGACCTTATATGTCATATCTAATTTCAATAGATCGGTATATAAATAGATAGGAATATGTGTGTTATCATATTAAAAAATAAGGAATAATACAATGCTATGTATAAACTTATATGTCCATATCAAAGTTCATGCATAACCATATATAAATATAAATAATTATATAATAGCATATATGATTATATCAGTTCTTTTTTACTCGAGAATATTTTTTTTTTTTTGTATAAAATGTTATCTATTTTAATCCAGCTAAAAAAAAATTTTTTGTCTTGATCTAATAGATCCAACCATGTTTTGGATGAAATTGTGTCCTACCGATTAAAACTGATCTAATTAGATAAACCCATTTTTCGGATGAAATTGTATCCCCCGATTAAAACTGATCTAATCTTAGCCATCCATTTTTCGGATCAGTGCTGATCTTTCAAATTTCGGATCTATCAGCAGATCTGGAATAATATAAGAATTTATATTGCTCCATATAAATGTTTACTCGGGTATTTTAATTAACGTTTACGTATATAATTTTAATATGTGTGTTGCAGTTTTTAGAACTCGTACTTCTACTTACAACAATTGTTTAGCACCAACCGATTTCTATAGTATTGAGCTCATTGAGACACATATGCTAATTCCTCTTAAATGGCATTTGGTTATTAGTAACATCTTGGACTTGGAACTGTTTACAAAGTGATTGATAGCGATTTTTTTGTTAGTTAAATCAGTAGCCTTCTTAGACAACATCACTAGTATCACCATTATCCAATCATCATCATAATTACAATATTAAATTCGAATCACCAGATTTTTATTTATTGTATTTTTTTTGTTTGTTTTTTATTTTACTTACCAACCTATCATTAATATTACAATTAAGTAAATCATAATTTGTATTTTATTATTTTTTTGGTTATATAAACAAACTACATAACTAATTTATAGGTTAGTATATTTTTTTTTGAATTGCTTTCAAACCATAACTAAAATTATTTTCAAACACTTATAACAATTGGCATAACACACGAATCAGACAATTTGATTTGCAAGATATATATATATATATGGGCTATTTCACGTCAACGGGAGACCCCCGAGTTTTATTTGAATGCGAAAACCTCGAAAAAATCATCCGCCATATTGGATCCGCCATTTTGAAATCTGAACGAAAATTCGAAATAAGCGTCCCAATAAACCCCCTGATAACAAATTTCAGAAAAATCCGATAACTCCTTAATTAGTTTCCAGCATATCCCGATCGGGGTATCACGATTCGCGCCGCCATATTGGCTCACTTACCATTGGGTTCAACTTCCGCCACTCAGCTTTCAAAAGTAGAGATCATTGGCTAAATTTTAAGCCATAATACAACTCTCTAGGACCAATAGAATTTTGGGGGCGGGGAGTCTCCCGTTGACGTGAAATAGCCCATATAAGTATATATATGGGGGTTTTCGTGTCAACTGACACAACTTTTGAAACCAATGTTTCCGATCGGAATGAAATTTGCACCAAGGTTAGTCCTATTGAATAGTAGTTCAGACACAATTTTTCAGCGAGATCGGTAAGGACTCTCTGAGTTAGAGGGGATCGAAATTTGACATTTTGGCCAAAGAGGTGTTTATTCTCATCCATGTAACTTCTTACCTATTGTTTTTAACAAAATGTGTCCTATATAGCTTTGATAGCTATTTCTTTTTTTTTTTTTTTGATTCAAAAGAAAGCTTATGTCTTTTCCTTTATGAGCTATGGAGTCGCTTAGTGGGATGCGAGTGGGATATCTATGAAATTTTTTTTTTTAACTTTGGAACACAAAAAACGGTTCTTCAATTTGCACTATTAGGCGTGGGATAGCTCACCAGTTTTCGATTTCGACCCGGGACACCCTCTAATTTTAATACGTTCGAAAAAGAAAGCATAAGCCAAAAAATAAGGGCGGTGGGGTGGGGCCATATGGCTCCTCATCGGGGTCAAAGTTGGGCGTAAAGAGGTTAAAATCCTCAAAAATCCCAACAACTGCCCTAGAACTGCCCACGGAGGGGTACAATGTGAGATCGCCCTCTATTAATTTTCTGATCCCAACATTTTTCTTGAATATACCTAACCTGTATTTCCACTTCCTAAGGGGGCTCCCATACAAAATTACATTTTTATAAAATTTGCTCCTACCGCTCTAACTGTCCATAGGGTGCCCCTAGAGAAGTAAAATGTATGACCGACCCCCAATATTTCTTCAACTCCAACATTTGCTCAGAATATACCTACCCTTTATTTTCAACTCTTAAGGGGGTCCCCATACATTTTTTTTATTTTTTTATTAGTTTTTAAAAATACATGTTTTTATAATGTATGGGAGCCCCTTAAGGAGTGTAGATAGGGTGTTATTATGTTCGGACAAAATGTAGGTAACTAAAAAATAATGGGGGTTGGTCGTAATTTTTGCCTCTCTAGGAGGCACGGTAGTGGCGGTAGGAGCTGGTTTAATAAAACAAATTTATAAAAAATAAAAGAAATGTATGGGGACCACCTTAAGGGTTAAAGATACATTGTAGGTGTGTTTGCAAAAAATGTTGGAATTAATAAAATAATGGAGGTCGGTCATACATTTGGCGCCACTTGAGGCACTTAAGGGTAAGTTAGAATGGTAGGATCACATTTTTTAAAAATATTTTGTATGGGAGCCCCATTAGGAAGTGGAAATAGCGGTAAGGTATGTTCAAGAAAAATGTTGGGGGCAGAAAATTATTGGAGGTTCGTCTCACATTGCACCCCTCCAGGGGCGTTTCTAGGGCAGTTTTGGGGCTTTTTGAGGATTTTACCTCTTTACGCCCAACTTTGACCCCGATGAGGGGCCATATGGTCCCACCCTACCGCCCTCATTTTTTGGCTCGTGCTTTCTTTTTCGAACCTATAAAAATTATAGGGTATCGCGGATCAAAATCGAAAACTGGTTAGCTATCCCACGCCTAATAGTGCAAATTGAAGAACCGTTTTTTGTGTTCCAAAGTTAAAAAATTTTTTTTTCATAGATATCCCACTCGCATCCCACTAAACGACCCCATAGCTCTTAAAGGAAATCACCTAAGCTTTCTTTTAAATCAAAAAAAGGGCCCAATTTGAGGAAAAAGTCAAAAAATCAAAAAAAAAAATTTATTATTTTTATAATTTTTTTTCGAAAGACTGAAGAAATAGCTATCTAAACTATTTGGGACACATGTTGCTAAAAACAATAGGTAAGACGTTACATGGATGAGAATAAACACCTCTTTGGCCAAAATGACAAATTTCGGCCCACTCTAAGACTCAGAGAGTTCTTGACCGATCTCGCTGAAAAATTGTGTCTGAACTACTATCCAATATGACTAACCTTGGTGCAAAATTTCATCCCGATCGGAAGACATCGGTTTCAAATGTTGTGTCAGTTGACACGAAAACCCCCATATATATATATATGGGGCATTCCATGATTTTTTTTTTTTAGATTTTCCCAATTTGTTTACAATTCTAAGTACCCTTCGATAACTTCTTCGTGGTAAATTTTCAGACTCTTTTGATAACCCGTTCAAAAGATATCGAATTTTTAAAAATTGGTAGTTTGTTCCTTTACTCAAACTTCTTTTACTCATAACTTCGTCAATAATTGTCCAAATTTCAATTTTTTTTTTTTTAATTTTTGTTTTTGTAAGTACTTCTTAAAAAAAATCCCAAAAAATTCTTAATAGCGCTCTAGTATGCGAATTTTAAGTTTTAAAATTTAAATCTCATTCTTGAAAATGTTTGTACACTGCGTTTTTTTTGAAATTTTTTTGTGTAAAACTTTTATCGATTCTACAAATTTTTTGCCCAGGAGGATCGTGGGATAACGATTATTACTATTTTTTAAAATTTTTTGAAAAAAATTTATTGTAATTTTCCAATCTTAAAATCATTTCTACTGCTCCAATGGTGCGTCATAGAGGGGTCATTTATAAGACCGACCCCCTTAATTTTTACGTCTTAACATTTCTTTGGAACAAACTAATACCCTATCTCCAATTTCTAAGGGGCTCACAAACAAAACGACATTTTTTAAAATTTGCTCCAACCGCTCTAACTGCCCTAATAGAGCCCTTAGAGCAACAAAATGTATGACTGACCCACAATATTTTTTTAGTCAAAACATTTTCTCTGAACACACCTACCCTCTATCTTTAACTGTTAAGGCGGTCCCCATACATTTTTTTTTATTTTTGGTAAATTTGTTTTATTTAATCAGCTTCTACCGGTCCAATGGGGTCATTAGTTAGACCGACCCCCATTTATTTTTTCCCTACAAATTTTTTTTAAAACATACCTACGCCCTATCTCCACTCCCTAAGACGCACCATTGGAGCAGTAGAAATAATTTTAAGATTGGAAAATTACAATAAAATTTTTTCAAAAAATTTTAAAAAATAGTAATAATCGTTATCCCACGATCCTCCTGGGCAAAAATTTTGTAGAATCATTTTCAAAAATGATATTTAAATTTTAAAACTTAAAAACCGCAAACTAGAGCGCTTTTAAGAATTTTTTTGGATTTTTTTTTTTTTAAAGTACGTAAAAAAACAAAAATTTAAAACAAAAAAAAAATTAAATTTGGACCATTATTGACGAAGTTATGAGTAAAAGAAGTTTTAGAAAACGAACAAACTACCAATTTTTTAAATTTCGATATCTTTTGAACGGGTCATAAAAAAAAATCTGAAAATTAACCGTGAAGGAGTTTTTGAAGGCTACTGAAAACTGTAAACAAATTGGAAAAATTAAAAAAAAAATTTTTTCAAAGTGTCCGATTTGACATGGAATGCCCCATGTATATATGAGTACATAATGTATTTGGTTTGAAAAATCAATTTAATTTTTAGTAATTGTTTCAAAATTAGCTTATATATTTTTTTTGTTTTAAAATTTAAGTTTAAGCATTTTATAGAATTGGCCCAATTTTTATGATTTTGTTTTGTTTTATTTAACAAGTTATTTTATTTTTACAAAATATTAATGAATTTATAATAAAGATCTTTAACGACTTTGTAAAATCTAAATACTATTATGAAAATTGACGATAAAAAATATCATTTCAAATATACAAAAGATGAACTCTTAAACAAATATTTCGAAACTAATCTCGCTTACAATCCAGTACCTACTTAAGGGTACTTTTCACTATCACACATTTCCATTATACAAGCGTAATTTCACCATGTTAGCGAAATATATTTTTAAAAAATTTGGCCAGAAATTGTTCACTTATTAGATACGACTAGGTTTCAATCAAAAAAGAATCCAAAAATCTTTAGGAAGTTGGTAAATTTTGATGTGTATAATAGAAAAGTGTGATAGTGGAAAGTACCCTTTACAAATTAAAAAGAACATATAGAGGAATATTACATTAGACTGGCTCAAAATGCAAAAACATTAAAATATTGTGCTCCAAAAGGATGCCCCATTTCCAATCTATAAAATAAACATATTTCAAATTACAGACAAATCGGAAAATATTTAGAGCTCGCTAGAAATTTACGATTTTTTGGTTGTTTGAACAAAATTTTACTTTTTATAAAAAAAATTTATATTTTTAGATTTATTTACACGCCAAATGAAAAAGAGATTGACTTCCATATCAATTATTTTTAATCCTTAACATGTTTTTAATAAGATCATAACTTTTATTTTTTGCATAAAATTTTTTTAAATTTTGGAATGAAAACTATTTAATGGTCTGGGACATGTAGGCTTTTAATGCTTATTATACCCTCCAACCACAGTATGGGGGTATATTCACTTTGTCATTCCGTTTGTAACGCATCGAAATATCGATACCATAAAGTATACATATATATTGTTGATCCATGATCGATTCTAAGGCATTCTGTGAATGTCCGTTTGTCCGTCCGTCCGTCTGTCTGTAGATAACACAATGCAATCCAAAATAAAACAGCTAGACTCTTGAAGTTTGGCACAAATATGCCTCATGTTCATAGGCAGGTTAAGTTCGTGTATGGGCAAAATCGGGCCAGGGGGAAAAAAGTTCCCCCTTGAAGAACTGAACCAACCTTTGAAAAAATACACCTTTTTACATGTTTTTTTGAATTTTTGTTAAATAAATGAAACATTTGCTATATTTATCGTGATGGGAGGTGCTCTCAAAGTCCCCCACTGACCCCCATCACCCACACAAAAAAAGTTATTTTCATTCTTATAAGAAAGACCCAAAACTTTAATCCTTTTTCGTCGCGAGTTATTTTTATCCGTTTGTCTCCAAATTTTGGACCATTTTTTTTAGATACTAAAAACCCCTACCAGTAGCCCTTTTCTGTAATTAAAGTTTTCGCATCGAAAAATATGAAACAAAAATTTCCACCGTTTCTCGACTCTGGAATAAAAACTGTTTCTGTATGTCAATTCAAAAACGCCAGCGTTTGTATTGGAATATTCCAAAATAGCTGTGTCAAAAAAGTAATCAAAGTGAGAAAATAGTAACAAACAAAAAAAAAAAAAAAAACACGGAGCAATTTAAATTATTGTTTACGGATCATTTAAAAGCAATAAAATAAATAAAAAAAATTAAAATTATATATTGTTGATAATAATGTATAGTGTTGTATTGATAAGACCATTTTTGCATTTAGAGAATCTTTGATTTTTCTAAAATTTGTGAAAAAATATAATAAAATAGATATTTATACAAACACAAAACAAGTAATTTGTATTTTTCTTACTATTTTTCTCCATTTTTTTCATTTATTATTAGTTTTTTAATGTTTTTATTTCTTTTTGTCAAAGTCTCGCACCGTTTTAAAATGTGAATTTTTTTGACACTTCGAATACAAAAGTTTTCGACCAATTACTTTACAGAAACAGTTTTCTCGCATCATTCCAATAAGTTTAAAAGTTTTCGCACAACAAAGTTACAGAAACAGTAAAATGTGAAAAGCCACTTTTTGTGCCGATTTACAATGTTTTCGTTTCATTTCAAGAAAAATCTTTTGATTCGAGAGTTACAGAAATCAGTTACAGATAAAAAAAAAGTTATATTTGATTTTAAGGACACCTGTAATGAACAAAGTAGAAACAAGTACTACACTATGTAACTTGATACACAAAACCTAAAACTCGAAATTTCTAGCGACCTCTAAATGTGCTACGAATGTTCCCATTTTTGGTATGCACACATTTTTTGATGAAAGGAACTGGGGCGGCCTTGTGGAGTCAACAAAAAGTAACTTTTGCAAATCCCATGCATTTTTGAGCCATATACTATATTACATTGTCAAGTTTTGACATAACTGTCGAAAAAGTAAAGGTGTCCTAAGTGTCAAACCTAGAACACATATGGGATTTAGTCAGTACAATGCTTAAGCTTTATGTCAGCGCTCATCCCAGAAAACCCTTGGTAATGGTTGGTGATAATATATTACATTATCATGTAATGTGTATCACTTATTAGTAGCATATTTTTGGATGTCTTACCAAACACTTATTAAATAATACATTATATGAAGGGCTTACTGCAAAAACTTGATAAGCAACGTTTTATTTTTTGGTGTTCTCCGCGTTCTACTGATGTTCGAGCGACATATTTTTGGCAGAAGTCTAGCTTAAACCCTTTGTACAAGTACCTTAAGTATGAAAGTTTACTAAAGTTATATTTTTTACATTATTTCAAAAGTTTTAAGGCAAAAATCAGCATAAAATGAAATGTTGCTTATCGAGTTTTTACAATAAGCCCTTCATATATTTTTTTGCCCACTGGTAAGCGTAAGTTTTATACTAACTGGATTCTATGTAATAATTTAAATGCATTGCTTTCAGTCTCATCCCCATGTTAAAATCATCGATGCTGCATAGTTACATTACTTGCATCGATGCTGCATAGTTACATTACTGTGATTCAAAAGGGTCCTTGAAGATCTCAACATAAATAAGGCCCCGGGGCTGGATGGTGTTTCGGCTGTAGTCCTGAAGAAGTGTGCCTTGTCGTTATCTCGTCCTTTGGCAGCATTATTTAGCTACTCGTGACGGGTTGGAGTTTTTCCCTCTTGCTGGAAGGTGGCCAATGTCCAGCCAATCCCTAAAAAGGGTGTTCTACGAACCCTGAAAACTACCGCCCAATAGCAATATGCTCTACGCTCTCGAAAGTCATGAAGAGCATGATCAACCACCACTTGGTAAATTATCTGGAGTCTAATTTACTTTTGTGTGATCGACAGTATGGCTTTCGTAGAAGCCGTTCTACGGGAGACCTGTTAGCGTTTCTTTCGGAACGTTGGAGTCGTTCTATTCACCAATTCGGTGAAAGCAAAGTGCTTGCTCTAGATATTTCCAAAGCGTTTGATCGTGTGTGGCACGGTGCACTCGTTTCAAAGCTTGTTGCGTTTGGTGTCGGTAGAGATTTCTCTCGATTTATATCGAGTTTTCACAGAGACCGATCCATACGTGTTGTTATAGATGGGTTCTCATCAGATGAGTTTCATTTAAATTCAGGTGTACCGCAAGGCTCTGTTCTTTCGCCTACACTTTTTCTTATTTTTCTTGACGACCTCCTGGGTATAACTTTCAATCCTATATATTCTTTCGCAGATCACAGCAACATTTGTCATTCATTTTCCTTTAATCATAGACCAAACCTTACTGAGGTTGAAGCTATGAGGCAGAATATGAATGACACACTCAATCATGACCTTACGGCAATCTCCGAGTGGGGTCTTGCGAATCGGGTCGATTTTAATGCTCGTAAGACCCAATGTTGTATGTTGACCCACAGACGGCTTGTGGAATCAGCTTCATATGTATCCATGGGTGGTATAGCTATTGAGGAATCAGACACTCTTGATGTTCTAGGCATTAAGATTCAATGTGATGTTCGTTGGAACCAACATGTTTTTCAAGTGTCGAAAGAAGCATTCACGTATCTTGGTTTCTTAAAACGGTGCAAGAATTACTTCACTCCGTCTGATCTCCTCACTATTTATACCGCCTATATCCGACCGAAAATGGAATACAACTCCCATATCTGGGCAGGTGCTTCAAGGTCTATCTTGAAGCTTCTGGATCGGGTGCAAAGGAGTGCGTTGAAGCTCATCAATGACAGTAGGGTATCCAGCTCTGTTGACTCATTGGAGCATCGACGGAATGTGGGTTGTGCGTCACTGTTCTATCGTTATTATCATGGTAAGTGCTCAGCTGAGATTGGCGAACTCATCCCTGAGACGCGGGTATATGCCCTTAGTACTCGCCTTTCCACCAGATCACATCCGTTCGTTGTCGATTGTCCAGTGTCTCGCACAACGCATTACAGAGAAAATTCGTTTCTCGGTCGAACTAGCCGTATGTGGAATAAACTCCCGGCAGAAGTCTTTCCAGTCAGCTACAATTTGGAAAAATTCAAATTAAATGTCCACAAACACTACTCCCTCTTTCCTTCTCCTCATAACCTATTTTCCTAATACCAGCACAATGCATTGCATTAATAGGGGGCATCCCCTGAGTGTTGGCTCAAATTGAAAAAAAAAAAAAAGTCCCTGTGGCGGCTGCGAGAAGAACTGAAAATAAACTCCATAAAAATATGAACTCAAATTAAAAAAAATATTATTCATCTTGGTTAAACCAGTTAACAAGCCAAGCATAAAACTTGAAAGCAGATTCCTGGAAGCCTTTTAGAAAATCGCGCGATTTTTTTTTAACTTTTTGTTAAAATCTCTTGTACAATTTTTTCGCATTCAAATCTTTTCAAACATATAATCTATTCCAACAACATATATTTCAAAATAAAGAAAAGAGTGAGTAGGTTGTAAAAGATCGAAAGTGCATTTCGCCTACACTTTAAATAATCTAATGTGCCCGCCAAACCAACAGGATTCTAAAACTTCTTATTACACCGGTTGCGGATCTTCAGTTTGTCATGCAATACATCTGAATTTTCATAAATTAAAACCATTGTTAGAAGAACTCGAAATTTTTCACAATTACTCGCAGCATGCATTTCGCCTTAAAGCAAACGTATTATTTTTTTTTTTTGGATTTTGATTGACATTGATGTACTTCTGAGTGAATGGTTTTCTAAATTTATTTACAAGATAATTCAAAAAGTATTGAAAAAAAGTTTATTCTAGTTCGAGGTCATTTACCTTCCCCGTTATAAATTAACTTTTCCTGAAAACAACTAAAGAAAATATCTAATTTTTGTTATTTTTAATAAAAATTACAGAAACTTGAAAATTCAATAAGTTAAATTTTTATTTTCATAATTTACTCTCAAACTCTTGGGAGTTATTTCATTAAAATAGTTTGGGAGTTATTGCATAATGAAATAACTTCCAAACTTAAAAATGAAATAACTTCCAAAAAAATGAAATAATCCCCGCAGATTTGGGGGTTATTTCATTATGAAATAACTCTAAAATCGTATGGAAATTTTTGGGACTTATTGCATTATTTTTCTTGGGACTTATTTCATTGGGAGTTATTTCATGGCGCCGTAAATTGACACGCGCCTTTGTACTATACTGAAAGTGTTTTTGCCTGTTCCTTAATAACGCTTAAACGACTAAACCGATTTTAACAAAAAATTTTCCATAGATAGTACTAACAGAGGCGTGCACTTTATCAACTGCCAAGCCTTTTGCAATGTACTGAAAGTTCATTCTTCTAAATTTTCACCACAGATGGTATTTACCGTGGTGATCAGGAAAAGAGGCTTAAAATGCCGCACCCCTTTGTATTAAATTAAAAAATCTATTTATTTATTTTATTCGACCTTTTTATTTATATATCAATAAATTAAAATATTTGAGCTCGAGGCCTCGAGCTCAAATATTTCGTTCCTGTTGAACGAATGCCATATTAGCCCGCGATTAGACAAATGGGAGTAAAATGCCACATCAATTTGTAACATACAGAACGCTATTTCTGGCTTATTGGCTATCATGCAAAAACGGCTTAACCAACTCCTTTAAACACGACTGTTAGAACTAACGGAACGCGAACTATTTGCTATATCAGAACCTGAAAACAGTTGAGCCGATTTCAATGAAATTTCCAACACAAATAGTGATATAGCCAATATTAAACAGCGATTGATAAAAAGGCTTAAAATGGCACGCCCCTTTGTACTTTAGTAAGAGTTATGTCTGCTGAGCAAATTTAGTTGCAATTTTCTTCACGTGCTAACCAATAGGGGAACTATAGGTCACATGAGACCAAAATTTAACTAAATGCGTTAAATGCAACACCCACTTGAACTACAGCGAAAGTTATGTCTTTATTGATGTTTTCACTACATAAAGTGCTAACCGAGGATGGAACTATAGGTTCCTTTTAAAAGCCATTAAAGAAATACATTAATATTAGGTTTGTTTCCATGACGGAGGAACACGTACACACCATGTTCTCGACGCTAAGCAAAATCGAAAAAAAATCGACCAAACCTCATGAATAGGTTTATAGTATTCACCAGTGAAAAGCCACGAAGAAGTAGATAAAATGACTATTAAAAAACTCATTCATTATATAACATTTTTTTCAGCCCGGGCAACGCCGGGTGCAAAACAGCTAGTATTTCATATTTTATTCACCTCTTTTTTTATTAAAAGTGGTCAATTTATTCAATTTACACATTCAGAGTAAAATTACCCAATTTATAGTAGGAGTCCAGTTTCCTACTAAAAATTAGGTAAATTTCAACAAATTTTGATTAGAGTGTAGGTAATTTATAAGGCTTTAATTTAAGCTTGATAGTGTCGAGTTTGAGCAAATAATAAATTTTTTTCTAAGTTCAAACATTAAAAAATGGTCCAATGGTTTTTATTCAGTAATCAACTATTTTTTTAAAAAATTTAAATTTTTAAATACTGTAGAAGAAATTCGCATTTTTGACCTCCAATTCGTTTGGCCACCATTTTTTGCAAACAAAGAAAATATGTCATTGTTTATTAATATAAATACACCTAAGTGTATAGTAGGAGATATTAAAATAATTTAATTTTTTTTTTGCTTGCAAAAAATTGGTGGTCTTCTATTGTATTTAAAAAATTTCGTTTGGACTTCGAAAAAAATCGACTTAATAATTAATAGTAAATTTCTTACTTTTTCTAGGTTCTGCTCTTTTATTGAGATACGGAATTAGTAAACCTTGGTTACCCAACAATTTTAAATTTGCGAAAAAGTATGTTTTGTTCTGCGGCTCCTCACATGCTATAGAGAAAAAATCATAGATTTAACTGTTTTTTTAGTGGCTATCGTGTTGGTTAAAAGGGGAAATGGGAGGGGGGAAAACAGATTTTTTTGTTTGTTTTTTGGGTTTTTTTACATATGTCTTCCAACGAAACTATGTGAACATATGAATGGAAAGATTTTTCTTTGTCGAGGTATTTTATGTGGAGAAGTATATACGTACGACCCGCAAATTCATATATAATAATCTCTATTAAGTTTAAGCCGACACGTGTTTTTGCTTTTGGCGAAATACCTGTTAGATCGCTTTTATTAAGATTTCGCGAAATTGTTTCCACTAAAATGCGCTGGTGGACCAAACTTAAATATTTTTACCTCAATGTACTAAACGTTCCGCAAATTTTGACACCAATAGCGGTAAAAACAAAAAATATTTTATTTTTTTTGACAATGTACACGACGATTGCGAACTATAACCGGTTGAAGGGAGGCAACTTTTTTTGGAATTTTTTTTCCCCATTATCAGCTCTGTAATACGTATGTTTTTTTTTCTTTTACCAAAAAGTGCCATTTTCGGGAATGCGTCTGCGGGAATAGGTATTAAAACAAGTAAAACAAGTGAGAGTGTTAAATTCGGCTGTGCCGAATCTTGTATACCCTCCAACGTTGAAAAAATCCAGGGGCGTTTTATTGATTACGGAACATACAGAAAAAACTTTCAGTATAGTAAAAAGGGGCGTGACATTTTCTGCCCCTTTGTCCAAACGCGCTCTATTATAATTTCTAGTTTCCGGCTCGGTTAGTACTATCTTTGGTAAAAACTTCATTAAAATTGGTTCAGCCGTTTTTGCGTGATTGCGAAACAGGAAGAAAAAACTTTCAATGTAATACAAAGGGGCGTGGCATTTTACACCTTTCTTCGATCGCCCTTTATTGTGGATCATACTTTTCGCTTGCCTTAATACTATCTGTGGCGAAAATTTCATGAAAATCTGTTTATTTATAGCATTTTTTCTGTTAAATTAATATTTTACTTTTAACTAGGGAGATTTTTTTGTCAAACACATTATACAGAGTTTCATTGTAAAATCAACGATTTTATTACTACATGGGAATGTTTGGTTTAGTCAGCAGTGTGTTTACAATAGGGTGACCATTTTTTTCTGAGCTCAAATCAGTACGCCTAAGTTTTTTGGCTTTAAAAATAATAAAATTCCTCAGATTCTGAGGACTTTTCCCTTAAGTTTTGATAACTCTTCCTTTTAAAAAACTTCCCAGATAATATCCACATTACACCGGTTCTTATTATACATGCTTCCCCAGACCATTATACCGTAATTTTTTATATGGAACAAATTTTTTTTTCTGATTTTCAATTGTAGGGCAAATTATCATTTCATTAGGTCTAAAACTGCTGTAGAAAAAAATTAATTCCAATTGGACTACATAAATGGAAAGAAAATAGTTATTTAAAAAGTTATTTTTCCCCTTATAAAATTGTTAACCGATTTCGGCACGTATTCCTCTTATCCGACTGTCACCAAATTTTGAATTTTTAGTTTTTGGATACCAATAAACAAAACTGGGCCCATCCATGTTAAAAAAATACATTTTGAAAATGTTCCTCGTATTTAAGAACAGGTCTAATGTACATTTTTCATTAAATAGCCCTGATATTCTGAGCGCTTTTCCAATAAATTCGGATGATATTACCTCATCGAGCATTTTAAATTATTTGGATTCATGCAATTACATTATATTAAAAAAAATATAGAAAATCCATCATCTCGTAAACTTTTCATTATTAAAAACCTCAAAGATTCTGTGCTCCTTTTTATATAAATTTTTGAAGATCAAAATAACCTCATGCTCAGATACATTTTTGCATTTAAGAACCTTAATTTATGAACTCTAAGCTCCTTACAATTAATTCATCATAAAGACTTAATTTATAAAAAAAAAACACTCTGACAATTTTATTTTATTCAAGCTTTTGTCTAGAATTTTCAAATAAAATCCTTTTTTTTTGTTAAAATATTCAAAAATCAGTACAATCAGTACATATTTAAAAAAAATCAGTACAAATCAGACCAACGTTTTTTGATCAGTACACGTGATCAAAAATCAGTACATGTACTGATCAAATCAGTACGAATGGGCTGCCTAGTTTACAACAGACATATTATTTAGAGAGAATTTTCTTAAACTTTTGTTAAAAACTTAATTTCAACTAATGTTTCGCCAACTTGAATCAGAAAAATAGTAATTTTAATAGTACTTCAACAAACAGTGAAAAACTATAGCCCTTGAATCGTCTTTAGTCTTATGTGCTGTTCACACTAACTGGTTTTGAGTGTTTAAGAGCTACGAATGTATTTAAAAAAGTCTTTGAGCTCTGTCAATTATGTTCTTATACCAAATTCGCATTCATTTTTTTAACATGTTTAACTACTTAAACATGTTTAAATTTAAACTTGTTATTAAGCACTTAAACATGTTTAAAAAAAAATGAACGCGAATTTGGTATTATTCTGTTACAGGTGTTGTATAAAACAACTGGTTTTTGGTCTTAGATGTGAACCCCTTATTGACTAATACGGGGTTCACACTTACGACATTAAACAAGTTGCTTAACAAAACAACAGTAATACCATATTCGCATTCATTTAAACTGGTTTAATTATTCGTTTTCCACATACAGTTTAAACGTCAAATTTAAACGGCGTTTAATTTTGAGTGTGTGAACCGTGTGTTGTTGAACAAAACACCAGTAACAGAATAAAAACGTAATGGACCCAGAACAAAGACTTTTTTAAACATCTCACTCTTAAAACCTTCAAAACAGCAAGTGTGAATGCCATATAAGACTGTTATATAAACGGTTTTAATAATAGAAAAATATGTTTAAAAATGAAGCAGGTGTATACACAAGAAATACAATATTTATTTTTTTATTATACTTATTACAAAAAGTACAGTAAATGGCCATTGCAATATGCAAACTAATATAATTTTTTTTTTTTTTAATATAAAGAATGGCCCAGTTATAATCTGGACGACTTATGTGCCTTATAACTTTTGAATGAAAAGTCACATTTTTACAATTTATGTATCAAATTAAAGGAAATATTTCCACTTTTTTTTGGTACAGGTTTCAAGTCTGTAGGTTAAATATTCTTTAGTACAGACGTCATTAACCGAAAAAAAGATGAAGAAATTTTGCACATCCTTCGGTGCTACCTCTGCATCAAACTTAACATTAAATTTAACAGCTTTATACATTTTTGGCTTCTTTATACTCTCCTTCAATTTATTTTTTTTACATTTGGCAAATTTTTTTCGATTGGTTAAAATTGTAGGCAAAACTCATTTTTTACTCCAGGTGATTTCTAGCATCAAATTTGACGCAGGTTTCATGTGGTAACCTTTAAACTTCGTTTAAACATTGGTGTTTAAAAAGCGAAATCATGTTTTGGCATCGAACTTCGATTTTCTCTTGCGGGTTTAGTCATTTACCGCTCCGTAGAACTTTAATCCTACAGGATTCATTCGAGGGAGGTATGTTTTTTTCAACTTGATAGGTTTTTTTTTTTCAAACTTGGGCTAAAACGATATTTTTCAACGCGTTTGAGGTTTTAAATTTATGCTTGCTATAGCCCCGTAAGGATTTAAAACCCTAAGCACTGTAAATTTTAGAATTTTAAAAGTTTAAGCAATTTCTGAACAGCTGTATTTCTTAAAAAACGTGAAAGTGTGCAAAATTTCTTAATCTTAATTTTGCTTAATGGCGTCTGTACGAAAAAAAAGTGGAAAAATTTCCTTTAATTTGATACATAAATTATAAAAATGTGACTTTTCATTCAAAAGTTATAAGGCACATAAGTCGTCCAGATTATAACCGGGCCATTCTTTATTTAACTCCAAAATGAGTACAGGGTGATCCATATTGTTTGTCGGTATGTGAATATTGAATAAGTAACAAAAAAATCAACTGATTACAATATAGTTTTAGACATTTTGTTTGTCCACTTTTTGAATAAAACAAAGAAAATAAACGCCTTATTATACCCTATTCACACGTACAGTTTAAACCGTTTTTAGCAGCAATATTTTTAACACTTTCTTTATTCTATTACAGTATATTGACAGAAAATGCTAAAAATAATTGCTAAAAACGGTTTAAAGCTGTAAGTGTGAATAGGGTATTAGCCACGAAAAACTTATTTTTTTTTTCTTCATTTCCACAACTTTTCTCCAGTAATTTCTTTTCGAGGAACTCGGGCAGTAAAGTGAGAATTTCGGGTCGAATGCTAACCTTGGGCTTGACGATGGTTTAAGGATTGTTGGTGTACATTAGACTACCCAAGAAATGTATGGGATTTGCAAAAGTATTTTTTTGTTCGCTCCACCGGCAGTTTCTGATAGATTGGCCATAAAAAATAATATCTGTGCAAGAACTGGATCTCTCGGTTACATACAGGCCAGTCGATTTGAACTTTTGACCCTAAAAGTGACCTAAAAGCACTACAAAGCTTTTATGTTTCATAACTCTTAAAATATGAGTTTTTCCAAAAAATGCTATATAAGTTTTATTTTGCAGAATAAGAAAGCAAACATTTCCTTCATACAAATTTTTAGTCTAAGTCTAACACATCGTGGTGTTTTTGGCGGTTAAAGTAAAAATTTATGTGAAGACTTCATTTAAAACGACCCTCGTTAAAATTTGGACGGATATTGAAATAGTCGGTGTCCATTATTTTGTAGAGTAAGATATTTAGTTTTCATAATCCAATTACATTTGGAATTTATATGGGTAATTTCATTATAGAAGAGCCCAAAGCTGACTTTGAAGTTTCGATTTTCCAAATGCTGTATACAAATTTGTGCAATTACTTTATTTTAAACGACCCTTGTTAAAATTTTAATGGATACAATCGGTTTCCATGATTTTGAAGGGCTAAAAATGGAGATTTCAAACAAGTGTTTAAAAGTACAGGGATTTTTAGCACTAGTTTACAACATGTTAGCAAAATATAATATGAAAAATACTTGTCATCTTATTACATTTGAACTTGAACAATAAAAAAATGTTCTTACAGTAGAAAATGTCAATGAATTTTATTAATCGGATTGTATTCCTTATTCAAGTGATCTGCCACACGTTAGATGCCTGGGGAAGTTTTAATAACATGGCTGATTTTCAACCGATTTAATTTTTAGTGAAATTCTGTAACCATCTGAATTCAAATTTAACTTAAAATACCAAAAAATTGAGAAAATAGAAATAAATCATCTTTTTCCTTGTAAGCCGTTTTTAAAAATTCAAGGCCGATGCGGCACGCATTACCCATGTCCGATCAACCTAAATTTTTATGAGACATATTTTTACCCATAAATGAATATACCTAGGGTAAGTTAGGGACAATATCTACCAATTTCATTATTTTGGAGCATCATATAAAATAGAGTCATATAAAACAGAGTCGAAAAAAAAACTGCAATTTTCAAAATTTGAAAAAAATAGAACGAATTGTGTTCACATCTCGAACTATGGCTTAAAAATTGTGTAATTTAGAGTAGAATTTTTAGACTTTTATAAAAAAAAATCTAAGGTTTCGGACTTTTTCAAAAATTTAATTTTAGTTTTTAAACGTTAAAAAATAAGCGATAATTACTTCAAATTATTTTTTCATATTTTTTTCTTAAACTACATTTAAATACCAACAAAACGTCGTCCAACTTATTTTAAGATATCTTTATTTTTTACTGGTCAAAATTAATTGAAAATTTCCATTTTTTAATTTTTTTGAAAAAACGACATTTTTTTGATTACTCAATACCAACTTGGAATAAAAGGCTGAAAATTTGAGTGCAAGTTGCATTTAATACGTAATAAAACATATCCGAAAAAAAAAATTAATCGAAGAGGGTCAGGTCTAAAGGTAAGTGATTTGGCCTGGAATTCCCCAAATATTTTCCAAAAAGTACACATCTAACTCTTCAAAATCATGGAAACCAATTGTCTCCATTCAAATTTTAACAAGGGTCGTTTACAACAAAGTAATTGCACAAATTTGTATACAGCATTTGGAAAATCGAAACTTTAAAGTCAACTTTGGGCTCTTCTGTAATGAAATTACCCATATAAATTCTAAATGTAATTGGTTTATGAAAACTACATATCTTACTCTACAAAATAATGGACACCGACTATTTTGATCTCTGTCCAAATTTTAACGAGGGTCATTGTAAATTAAGTCTTCACATAAATTTGTATTTTAACCGCCAAAAACATCACGATGTCTTAGACTTAGGCGTGAAATCGTTTTAATGGTGGAAAACCTACTTGCCAATAGACGTATAACGTCTGAATTGGGAGCGTCCGTCATATCTCGATTTGTCAATAGGGGCACACCACAAGGAGGTGTTCTTTCGCCGCTTCTTTGGAACCTGGCACTGAATTCAATGCTACTATCTCTAGAAGCACGTGGTTGTCATGTTGTCGCATATGCTGACGATGTCGTGATAGCGGTAAAGGGGAAGCATCTGCCAACATTGCGGGACATTCTTCAGGGTTCTCTGAAAGATCTGTCTAAATGGGCAAGAGACTGTGGTCTAGGAGTTAATCCTAGTAAAACAGAGATTGTTTTGTTTACAAGGAAAAATAAGATTCCTGCTTTTGATCCTATTTCTCTGGACGGTACTGAAATCACCTTCTCAGATGGAGCCAAGTATCTTGGAGTATTTCTAGATAGGAAGCTGAATTTCAGGCGTAATATTGAGGAACGGGTGAGAAAAGCAACGATTGCTTTGTATTCCTGTAAAAGGGCCATTGGAAAACGATGGGGTTTTAGCCCTCAAGTCGTTCATTGGATCTATACAGGAGTGGTGCGTCCAATTTTGCTGTATGGAATCATTGTCTGGTGGCCTGCTTTAGAAACAAAAGCGAACTGTGTCTTTATCACGAAGGTACAGAGAATGGCGTCAATGTGCATCACTGGTGCTCTTCGTACTACACCTACGGCTGCATTAGAAATCCTCCTTCACCTGATACCCTTGGACATATTGGGTAGGCAGTATGCGGCTGCGTCGGCAATTCGACTTAATAGCACGCTGCAATGGAGGAGCAGTGATTGTGGCCATAGCGCGATCTTGAAAAAGATAACAATACCACAAAATGTGGACTGTGCTCCCTCTTTGAGCCTCTTTGAGCGCCACTTTACCACTACGATACCATCCAGGGAGTCTTGGATGGGGCATACTCCGGGTAGTGGAGCTACCATAAATTTTTACACAGATGGATCGAGGCTGCACGAACAAGTGGGCTTTGGAGTCTATTCGGAAGAGCTTGGGTTGAGCCTGGCTCGTAGATTGCCAGATCATTGCAGTGTTTACCAGGCAGAGATGCTGGCAATAAAAGAAGTGGCTGACTGGTTGAGCTGCAATGTCTTGTCTACAACCGCAGTCAACATCTATACTGACAGTCAAGCCGGGGTCAAGTCCCTGGATTCAATGTTTCTGAAAACAAGATCTGCCCTTAACTGCCGCACGTCTTTAAATGAGATGGCCAAGCAGTTTAACATACGACTCATATGGGTCCCAGGGCACAGAGACATTCCAGGGAATTGCAAAGCCGATTAACTTGCAAGACTAGGAACTACCTTACAGGTTCCAACAGAATTGGAATGTGTTGGTATGCCTCTAGAAACTTGCAAGCAAAACCTACGGCTTTGTTCTGCGACGGAGACTAATCAAAGATGGGCAAATGGATGGACGTGTGAGACAACACGACTGATTTGGCCTTCTCTTAATCAGGGGCGCACAAGTGAGCTGATATCGCTTCCAAGAGGAGAGATTTCGACGGTGGTTTCTATAATTACCGGACACTGTCTTATAGGGAAGCACGCAGAGCGGTTAAATGTGCCGTCGAATGACTTTTGCCGAAGTTGCATGGATGAAGAGGAGTTGGAAACTATCGAACACTTTATTTGCCATTGCCCGGCACTTTCTGGTCAGAGATTTGCTTCACTGGGATCTAGGGAGCTGTACGATCTATCTGATTTGTTGGATGTCAAAATTCAACATCTAAGGAGTTTTATAAGAAGCTCAAAATGGTTTAACGACAGGGACTAGTAGGGAAACCTATTACGGTCCCGTGGTATCACAATGGACCTCAGAGTCTACGTGTGTTGACGTAAAACGTCAGCAGCCACTTACAACCTAACCTAACCTATGGGCAATCTAATAGATTGAAACTGGATTGGAGCCACAATCTACTTTAAGCTAGCTTAGAGGACCAGTGTAAATGCACTATAAAACACAAAAGATGACACTAATACTCGCTGTATGATGCGATGGGGTTATTTATTGTTACAAAAGTACTGTATAAAACATACACAAAAACACGAAAAGTCGTAGATAAGTTAAACCTTAATGCGATAAATATTTAAAAATACCACATTTTGTATGATAAACCCTAATCCAAGTGATTGCCAAACACAGCTAATGATAACACTGTGCTACAGTGAAAAAAACTTCTGATGTGACATGGTATAGGTTGTTAGTAGAGTTTTTCTTTTCCCGGACTTTTTCATTTCCCGGGTAAGCGGGATTCATTTTTAAATTTCCCGGGATCCCGGGAATTCCCGCAAAAACCAAAAAAAACCAAATTTGTTTTTCAAACAAAAATATAAAAACCTTATGAATGCGATTGCACTATTTATAATGTTTATTTACACCATAAAAATCTTATTTTGTACCTTTAAAACAAAACAAAAAAATAAGTTTCGAGAAAAAAAGAACAACTTTTGTTACCCAGTTTTTATAAAAAAAAAAATGCTCAAATATGTCAAAGTCATTTAAAAGTATTTTTAAAGGAATATGTTATTTCTCATCGCAATTGGTTCTCAACGCTTTGCCTTTAAAACATAGTCATACTGCAAATTTTTATAATGCAGGCTTTAGAAAGAAAATTTCTTAGTTTCTGAAAAAAAAAGTATCAGGTTCTGATAACACAGTGCAACAACCAAAATCGGCATGGGATGAAAAAAAAGAAAATGAAAGCATTACAAAACCCCCGATACTTTCTTATTAGTTCAGCGCTAGATTTTTTGGTCAACTTTTATTATAATTGTGAAAATAATTGGTTGAAAATTGTTTATGGCATATGATTAATTTTGTAATTGCCTTTAAATAACAATCATACGCAACGGTGAACAGTGGATGCAGCGAAATTCACACCGGTTATAGCTAACGTAATTTGCTTAAGTTTAGACGCGCACACCATATCAGAGTCATAGAGTAGGATAACAAATGGCGTTTGAAAAAGTAGTAAACAAAAACGAAATGGTATTGTTTACGAAATTTTATCACAAATCGAAATGTGAGCGAGATGGAAGATACCAGTTTTACAGTGAGAATGCAGATTGGTTTTTGTCTCTCTTTTCTTTACGTTTGAACTTTAGTTTGGCATTGCCAGAATTTTCCAATTATCTTTGGTGATGCCAGATCTACAAAACGGTCGATGGATTACTTTATAACTTTGCACCATATGTCCAATATGTAAACCACCAGGGGCCCCTAATGTAGGACATGTTTCGTACATAAATGCTTTAAAATCACCAACTTTAAATGCGTGTAAAAAATAATCTATCGCTGAACTAAAAACCGTCTTTCATCCCATTCCGTTCCGGAAAGTTCGATTTTGTATCACTGTGTTATTATATCCTATCAAAGATTTAGATATTGTAAGACTTTATTCATTTCGTAAGTCTCAGATTTTATGACATTTTAAAGTTAGAAGGTCTCTCTTGAAATACTTTTTGGGCGCTTCTGGTCCTGCGTACGTTTCTGTCATCAATTATCAAGAATTTTAATAAAATCTCTTAAAAATCACATACAAAATAATCAATAGAAATTAAAAAAATCAACAATTTCAAAGAAACTAAAATTCCCGGGAATTCCCGCTCTATTTCCCGGGATTTCGGGATCGAAAATTTACGGGAATTCCCGCGAAATCCCGTCCCGGGAATTCCCGTGAAAAACTCTAGTTGTTGGTTTTGTCGAGTAGATCACAAAAATTAAACTTGCCAGACACCGTCAAATTTTAGAGTTGTTGTCAAAATACGTTTTTTTGGGACTTTCCTCAGTAAACCTTGTGTACACTCTAAAAAACGCATGTTAACTTACTATTATAAATTGGGTAAATTTTTGTTGAATAGCATAATAATGTGTTAATATAAACACTAAATGCGTATATTAATTTCAAACCAATTAAACACAGCAAATTAAAAATATCATCCGTTAATTCAAATATTTTACACACAAATGTGTAAATAAAATTGTCGAACAATATACATACACACATGTTAAATAAGTAAAACGCCAGATAAAAGTATAAGCTTCCGTAGTGTAGTGGTTAAGAAGTGTACTTTCAAATCGGAAGGTGGCGGGTTCGATGCTGGCTGGCGCCGAGTTTTTTTTTTGTTATATTTTATTCACCTCTTTTTTATTTAAATTGACCACAAGTGGTCAATTTATTTAATTTACACATTCAGAGTAAAATTACCCAATTTATAGTAGGAGTCCAGTTTCCTACTATAAATTGTGTAAATTTCAACAAATTTTGATTAGAGTGTAATTCAAAAAATTTTTAAACGATTCAAAATTTTTTAACTGTTTTGGATAGAAGAAGGATAAGGCTTTCCATGTGTGTGAATTGGTCTAGAGTCTAGACATATATGAAAGATATCTATTGATTTTTTCTATAATATCCAATTTTTTTTTTATTTTTTGAAAATGTTTCGAGTTTATCGATTTTTTATTCTATAGTTCGTTTAATAACCTTTATATTTATAAACGAATTTTTAAAGAAAATTTCATTCTGAATACGATGAGCATTATCATGAAAAAATCAGAAAACAAACGTATTCTTAAAGAAAATGTAATTGTGAATACGATGAGTTATATGCCGAAAAAGTCGTATAACAATTGACAGAGTTGTCATAATTTTTCTAAAAAAGAAATATTTTTAAAGGTTTTTGGCGCGCTGAATCCGTTGCGTCAGGTTTTAAAGATATTTAACATAAATTGATATATCAAAAACTTAATAAGATAGCGCAATTTCAAGGTCAAATTCGAATTCAGGGGGCCAAAAACCTTTTAAATAACGATACGCGACCTCTCAGTATGCTGGTTTATCTTTTTATTCTTTTTTTTTTTTTTGCCTGGGTTGTCCGAACAGCAATTTCATGAAAAATTCCAAAAAATTATCACAACTCTGTCAATTGTTATCCGAATTTTTCGGCATAGAACTCATCGTATTCACAATTAAATTTTCTTTAAGAATATGTTTATAAATATAAATATTGTTGAACGAACTATAGCAGAAAAAAATCGATAAACTCAAAGAATTTAAAAAAATTAGATCTTGTTGAAAAAATCATTACATATCGTTTTTATATGTATAGACCAATTCACACACATAAAAAGCCCTATCCTTCTTTAATCCAAAACAGTTAAAAAATTGAAAACCGGTTGAAAAATTTTTAAGTTACACGTGGTACGTTGTTTTTTGACAATAAATTTAAAATTTGAGGGTGTGTGGCAAGTTTGATTGGCATTTTTGTAATCTTTTCGACGAGATCTACAACCTTAACTACCCCATTGTGTTTTTTGTAGCACAGTGTAATTATAAACAATTATACACCATTCGTTCAAAAGTATTTCTACAATTAAAAAAAAATATTTAAGTGCGTATAATACTTGCTTTTTTAAAGTTGCTTGTTGCTGCATTTATTAAGGATTTTCTATAAAAATTTCGATAACTTCAACCAAAAATTTTGAATTTATCGAAATTCAAATAGAAAACCCCTAATAAATGCAGCAACAAGTAACTTAAAAAAAGTAAGTATCATTAATTAATTTTAAAAAAAATATTTAAGTGCGTATAATACTTGCTTTTTTTAAGTTGCTTGTTGCTGCATTTATAAGGGTTTTTCTATAAAAATGTCGATAACTTCAACCAAAAATTTTGAATTTATCGAAATTCGCATAGAAAACCCCTAATAAATGCAGCAACAAGTAACTTGAAAAAAGTAAGTATCATAAAGGCATTACTAATATACATATCGCTCATTTACTTGCATAGTGTCATAACTAAAAATATGTCGTTTTTTTGGTAAACAATACAGAATTATTTGTTATATCCTGCTTTATATTGTGTCAAAAATTCGTATTAATATCTTTTAAACTCACCGTTTGAGAAGAGAACACGCCATCATAACATTTTCTACTCACGGGCCTTTTGCAACGTAAACCAAGATTCAATTGTAAACTTTAAACAGGTTTTCTGTAAAATCACACATTTTGAGTTACGACACTATACAAGTAAATGAGCGATATGTATGTATATTGTTTACCATTTTTAAAGCACACTTTAGGGAGAATATTAGAAAATCTTCTTAATAAATCCAAATAATTAACAAGTGAGAGTGTTAAATTCGGCTGTGCCGAATCTTTTATACCCTCCAACACGTTCAAAAAAACAGTGGCGTCTTTTATTGTTGGGAGGGGTTTCGGTGGTGGGAGACAACCTTCCTGGATCCAAGTGCAGGAATTTGAACTTCTTCTGACATAAAAATGTTTTGTTTGCTAAGCAAAAGTACAAAAAACCTATAAAAAAAATGGAGTTTTTTCAGAGGTTGGTTTAGTTCTTAAGAGGGGAACTTTTTCCCCCTGATCTGATTTTGCCCATGTTCGAACTTAACCAGCCCAATACCATAAGACATATTCGTGACAAATTTCAGGAGTCTAGCTCTTTTACTTTGGACTGTATCGTGTCTTCCACAGACGGACGGACATCGCTAGAATGTCTAAGAATGGATCACTAATCAATAATATATATACACTTTATGGGGTCCTAGACCGATATTTCGATGCGTTACACATACTGTGGTTGGAGGGTAAAAAAGCATAACAATTGTAAAAGTTCACACCAACAAAATGTGTGTGATATGAAATGTATTTTTTTCACTCACTCGCACACTCACTCTATCTCTTAATTTCTAAACAATAAAATAAAGCCAATACAAAATACATAAACATTAGAGTGTCCCTTATTTTGGAAATGTTGGAAATGTTGAGACGGTACCCCCTCATTTTTTTTCCTTTTGACTAAAAAATAACTCAGGAAAAATTTTACGCCCCTACGACCACGCCTTCCCTACGCGACGGGGCCTTAAAGAACGGGGCCATAAAAATAATTTTTCCATACAAACCAAAATTTTTTTTTTGATTTTTAATTTTTTTGTTATTAATTATAATATTACTTGGTTAGCTTATTCACGACAAAAAATTTGATTTTGGTGGGATGAGGCTTTCAGTTCTAAAAAATTTTTAGAGCTTTTGGGGTCCTACAGTAAAAATTTTTTAAAAAATATTTTTTTTTTAGTTTTGACAAGCAACGGTTTTATTTGTAATGTTGCTTTTAATGATATATATTCATAAACAAATATTATTCATATCTGTGACATCTTGATTGTGTATCGAAAAACATCAAAAATGCATTTTTTACCCTTTTTTAGATCACGATAAAGATGTCACATATAGGAATAATATTTTTTTATGAAAATATACCATTAAAAGCAACAATTCAACTAAAACCGTTGCTTGTCAAAACTAAAAAAAAATATTTTTTAAAAAATTTTTACTGTAGGACCTCAAAAGCTCTAAATTTCGAAAAATTTTTTAGAGCTGAAAGCCTCATCCCACCAAAATCAAATTTTTTGTCGTGAATAAGCTAACCAAGTAATATTATAATTAATAACAAAAAAATTAAAAATCAAAAAAAAAATTTTTGGTTTGTATGGAAAAATTATTTTTATGGCCCCGTTCTTTAAGGCCCCGTCGCGTAGAGAAGGCGTGGTCGTAGGGGCGTAAAATTTTTCCTGAGTTATTTTTTAGTCAAAAGGAAAAAGATGAGGGGATACCGTCTCAACATTTCCAAAATAAGGACACTCTAATAAACATGCTTTAATACATTTTCAACAAAATAATGATATATATGATAATAAAATTAATATTAATATTAAAAAAAAAAACATATGTATTTATATATAGATATATATATGTATGTATCAAACACATTCAATTTATTACATAAATCAAATTCGGCATACGACTGCATGCTTCCGAAACCGTTAATACGATCGTCAAAATTTATCATTTTATGAGCCAAAAATAAAGAGTTTCATTTCAAAAATCAGTCAAATGGGAATTCCTCTGTTTCTTTTTCATTTCTTGAAATTATTTCGTTCAATAAAAAGCAAATAACAAACAAAAAATGGAAAAGCAAAAACAAATTAATTGTAAAATACTTTTTTTGATTATTTTTTTTATTTTTTTTTTATTTTCTAAATATCTTTTATTGACATCTCGTACTTATTGAAAAATTAATAAAAAAAAAACAAATTAAAACAAAATAATAGTGGCATGCTTTGGGTCGCGAAGAACAAGCCAAATATTATGAATTGGCGCGTCGAGAACGTCAATTGCATATGCAAATGTATCCCGATTGGAGCTCACGGACCAATGCGTCACGAGGGAAGAAACGCAAGCGAAAACAAGACAACAATGCTGACGGAGGTTAGATTAACTTTTTTCAGGCATACATTTTATAATATGTATATTCGTTATAATAAGCAAAATACTATACTAAGTTAAACATCTACACATACTACTAATTAACCCATTAATGTTCAACAACAACCACACCAACAAACTTGAACAGAGCAGTACTTAACTATTGTATATTACATATGTATGTATTTTTCCAACAGTCGCTACAAAATTTCTAGTATGAAAATAACCTATTGCTATAGGAATATAATCAGTTCTGAAATTGTGTTTAACTTTTTTTCGGTGACCATTAATGGGTTAAAAACCACATTGTATATAAATATACTACTACTACTACTCAATTAAATTGTCTTAAATGTCAAAAAAATATTTTGTTTTCTCCGTTAAAAAAATTCTTATAAACTATTTTTGTTACTATAAATTCAGTTTAAATTCAAATTATCTCTTTGGTTCGGTTTTCGCCGTTAATTTTGACCAACCACCACCACCACCACCCAGAACATATCATGTTTTTAATTACCGTTAGATGATTACATGATAAGAGCAGTTCCCACGCAAGCATGTGTAAAGTTAATGAAGATGCCTCTCTTCCACCAAAAATGAAGGAAACAGAGAATGAAATAAAAACAATGAATTAAGAGAAAACTTTTTGGCTCCTAACCCCTAGGTCTAAGAGAGTACATAATGATGTTTTGCTTTATTTTATTATTTAAAAAGTGGGAAAACTTGGCATATTTTTACATCTAAAAGAGTAAAAGCCCGGTTAGCCGAACCAAACATCCCCTAACGTAACGAATTAGCTAATCAAAGCACAGCCGAACGGTAAACTTTTTGTTTAGTTTTCCTTCTTTCTTTAATTTTGTATAGATTTTGCACAAATTTTTAAAGCTTAAACGGACAAAAATTTCAATTATTTATTTTAAATAAAAATAAAATATAATATATATAATAAAAACCTTTACCAAGCTTGAATGTCATAATAAGTTTAAAGTTAGTAAGTTTTCTTTTCAATAGAAAATTTTTTTCAGTTTTATGTTCAGTATTATGTTCATGGTTCAACAGAAAAAGCTGCTGCTACTATACTGCTCCTCAACATGATGAACGGTTTGATTGTTGACCTTCTAGTCAAGATGTTTAGTGAACGCTACTCAACTTTTGTAGCGTAAAAAAGGTATGCTACAGTAGCTGTTTTATTAAAATTATTTATTTTCTTGGTATTATTCAAGGAAATAAACAAAAAAGCATACACATTTATTTTTATCTGTAAAAATAAATGAATTTCGGCTGTGCTGAATCTTTTATACCCGAAAACATGTAAAAAAAATTGAAAAAAAAATCTAACTTAAACTGTGTATTTTTATGTGGAACTTTGGGAGTTTAGCTCTTTTGGTTGGGACTGCATCCTGGTTTCCACACACAGAAGGACATTTACAGAATGTGTTATAATCGATCACAAATCATAAATATATGTATATAAATACTTGTGAGGTCCTAGAACGATATTTCGTGTGCAAAGACACGGCTAAAATTTGACTAAATGGTTATGTCTTAAACATCCTAAATATATAAATATTTCCTTTCTAAATGTGAAATTCAAACGATTTTTAAATGGTTTGTATTCTAACAAAACAATGTAGCTAGCAATGCAATATTTAGCAGATTGTTTTACGGGTTCGTAGCCGTTTGCAGAAAACAACGCCAGCAACATTTTTACGCAAGGGTAAATCGAAAGAGTTTTTTTTAATAAAGTTGTAAGTTTTTTACTTGAAAACTGAACAAATTATACCTTGCTTAAGACTTAGCAAACAAGATGAATTCCTATTTCCATTCGAATTACTTTAATCGCGTTTTACTTTAAATTCTTTTAAAAAACTTGATATTAAAGAGCACTACCTCACTTTACAACTAGACTAATTAAGCATTAAATCAGAAGATTTTCAACTAAAAAAGTCTAAAATAACTTTACTCCACCCACATAAACCTAAAAAAGTGTCTAAACACAAACGAAGAAAAAATAATTAATTTTAATAATTAATTACACGTTATATTTAAGAAATCAATTCGTATTGTGATAACTCTAACGATGTAATGATAATTGCTGGTGGTGGATTTTCGTTTATATATATTTTTACTTTATTTTTTTACTACTGTTCATTTTCTATGTTTAATTTAAACTTACTGCAGCTAAAATTTGCTTAGATAAAAAAAATAAAATTATTCAATTGGGCCATTTTTTTTTTATCATAAAAACTCATTTTTATAATATAAAGCGAAGTTGTAAGAAATTTTTTTTTTGTTAAATGAAACAAAGACTTCTTTAGCAATTCAGCTTGATTTTGCAAAGATCTCTTTTCCTCTCTCTTTTTCATCTCTGAGTGTGTGTGTCTTCCATAACGGCTGTGTTGTCTTTTGTCTTTTCTCTGTGTAGATATGTATATGTAATGCTGAAAAATGTGTGCCTGCTTGACCAGACGCTGGTAGAACATAACGAAACGGTTTTAGTCTAACGAGATCCTGAAAGAGCAGTTATGCACTTCATTTTGATCGTTGCGGTAAGGCTAAGCCCTATATCAACCAGATCTTCGAAGGATTTCCTCCATAATTTGATTTGTCGTTTCGAATGAAACTCAAATGATTGCATTCCCCAATTATATTTGAGCGAATCCAATGAATTCGCATTTTGTATCATCCGATTTTAAATATGGAAAGCATTTGTTTTTTTTTTTATTCGCATGAATAAGAAGTTAATGAATGCGTTCGATTTAAATAAGTCGCAACTTAAAAAATTCGAATGCATTAGATTTTTTAAAATTGAACGAAAAATAAATCGAGTGCATTTAATTTTTTTCATTCAATCCCAGCAAAAACTTCGCTTACCAAGTAATTTACTTAAGGGGTTAGCAAAAATATGAGTAACTAGTTACTTCCCAATTTCAATATTAATTACTTTAACACGGTGATGTCATTGGAGGTAACCACATTTTGCCTTTTTTGACGTAATGTAATGCTAATGGTAATTAGTGGTATTCAAAGCCATTACCACGTAAGCGAGGCAGGAAGGGGTACCTATTACCAAGTTTTTGCTGGGATTGAATGCATTCTAAGAAATTCATTGTTCAATATTGATATACATATAAAATCGAATCCATTCAGTGTCTATCAAAATCGAATGGATTTTTTTTTTAATTCATTCGAAAAGGATTGTATTTTCTTCGAAGCTCTGCCATCAACGTTCCGAAAACCCAGCATTTACATTTTCTTGCATTAGTTTCTCAAATCAGAGCATACTCGTTTACATGTGTTTTTGCACATGTGTACTTATGTATGAACTTAATTCAAAATCGAACACAGCTACAGTTTTTGACGTAAAAAAATTAGCATATTTTTTTGTAATAACCTAAAATTTTACCATCAAAAGAAAAAATAAATAAAAATATTGTATATTTATTATTTTTTACATATGTATTAAGAAATAATGCATGCTTTTTTACATTTAGTTTTATTACTAACATTTAGCAATGTTGTTATTATTATTACTACCACTACTATGAATCTATCTACTACATATCTATTTCTCTCTGTATGGTGTTTCCTCCCTTATTTCCATTTTTCCACTTATTTCACCTTTATATCGATTATAATGAGTTTATTGTGTTATTTTTATGTACTTTTTTGTGTTTTTTTTTTTTAACCAACTGATCTAGGTAATAATATGAAGAAATGTCGGGCCCGTTTTGGTTTGGATCAACAGAATCAATGGTGTAAACCCTGCAGGTATGTAAAAACTTGTATATGTATATGTGTTATATATATATATATTTATATATCGAAATATATATATTATATATTTGGTTATTATAAAACAAAGTTGGATAACTAAAAATGCTTAAAACATCATTTTTTGGCCTCTTATCAGGAGAGTTAATCGCCCAATAATTATAACAAAATTCTATTCGCATAAAATATCCCAGCAAAAACTTCCATTACCAAGTAATTAACTTCGGGGTTTATAACGAAAATGAGTAACTAGTTACGACCTAATTTCATTGTTAATTACTTTAACAAGGCGATGTCATTGGAGGCAAGGCCTTCTTTGTTCGATTACAAAAAACCTAACAAATAATAGCCCATTCCTAGCTCGCTCACGAAAAGTTGCAAAAGTAACTGAATTGTTTGTTTAGTTGCTCTTATTAAATGAGAGAAAAGAAACAAAAGTTAACAGTAAAATGGTTTTTAATGTATTTTTATAAAACTTAACTAGTTTTTAAAATTCAGATTGCAAAGCTATTTACATTGTAAGCTAAAAGTATGGACTTTTTTGGGGTATAAAGTAACGCAGCGAGTAATAAGTACTCATTACCAGGTAATCCATTTGGGAATGAGTACTAATTACCTAGTTTTTGCTGGGATGTGAAGGGAGTTTTGTTTTTTTTTTACATATAAAAGATTAAGGCTGGATTACTCAATGCTCCGTTATAAAATAACTCTCCGTTAACTTTTTCATACAAATTTTGACATAAGCCCAGCAAAAACTTCCATTACCAAGTAATTAACTTTGGGGTTTATAACGAAAATGAGTAACTAGTTACGTCCCAATTTCATCATTAATTATTTTAACAAGGCGATGTCATTGGAGGCAAGGCCTTTTTTGTTCGCTTACGAAAAAGCTAACAAATAATAGCCCATTCCTAGCTCGCTTACGAAAAGTTGACAAAAGTAACTGTATTGTTTGTTTAGTTGCTCTTATTAAATGAGAGAAAAAATACCCATTTTTATAGTAAAATGGTTTTTAATATATTTTTATGAAACTTAATTGGTTTTTAAAATTCAGAATGCAAATTTACTTACATAGCAAGTTAAAATTAAGGCCTTTTTTGGGGTATAAGTAACGCAGCGAGTAATTAGTACTCATTACCAGGTAATCCAATTGGGAATGAGTACTCTTGCTGGGAGGCTCCGTTAAATCGGCAGTTAGCAGCTAACTTTTCATTGAGTAATCCGCCCTTAAACGGTGCTCGCATTCATTCTTAACTAGTTTAAAAATTAGTTCTGTCAAAATTAAACTTCGTTTTATTTTGACAGATAAAAAGTGTAAAATTGTATAATTAAACTAGTTTAAATGAATGCGAATATGGTATAAGATCCACACTACATAACAGAGATTACTACTCATTATTATGTATAAATATTTTTTAATAAAACCTTGACATGCCGGTTCCAGGATTATTTTTTTTAACCTTTGCACGTCCAAACAATGTAATGACCAGAGTGGATAAATATTTCAAATAGAAGGTTTGCATACCTTAATGCACAAATTTTTAATTTATCCTAGCAAAACCTTGGTAATGATCTGTGATTATATATATATAACACAATGCCAGTAATGTATATCCATTATTTATAGCATTATTTTAGGATGTCTTACCAAACATCGGTTCAATAATATATTATTAAATTAAAATGAATAATAATGACTTACTTACGATGTGTTACATAATGTATTACAATTACACCAACAATTTCATTAATATTAATTAAATAAAATAGTGCTAAATATGTAAAATAAATAAAATAGTGTTAAAATATGTATTTAAAACAATGGAAATTAGGACAATATTTAAAATAAAAAATAATTAAAAAAAAAAAAACCGTTGATGGTATTCGAATCACCAGCCTCACAACTACAATATTTATTTCGCCTCACAGTGTCCTTGGTCTATCGAAATACATGAAAATGTGAGATATTCGATTAAAATTTTATTTTTACATTGTTAACCTTATCAAATCTGACCAAAATCAGACCATTTTTGAACTTGTTATATGAAAGTTTTGCCCAGTTGGCAACAAATAGAAGTACTTTTCACTCAAATTTAGTTTTTGTGTATTTTCTGCACAAATAAAATATCTTCCAATGTAAACGTTGTATACAATCCGTGATGTTTGGAGAGGGGAAACATTTTCGAGCAAGCACTGGTGTTGTATATTTTCTTACTTGTTTTTTTTACTGAATGTTTTGAATTGAACAATACATGTATTTGTGTTACTTTTCTATGATTTCAATACTTAAAAAATATGATTTTTTTCACGAAAAAGTTTTTTTTAGAAATTAAAAGATTTTTTCAAAAAAATATATGGCAACACTGCTCAGTGGCCGAAGTAACGAATCTAGCGGTGCATAATTCAGAAATGTAAAATAATAAAGCCTAATGCTTATTTGCAATTACAAAACTTATAAAAATTTTAATTTTTAACAATAAGCTTGTATTTTTGCACTTGAGTTGATGTGACAGAACTTAGACGGCGCTAGTTTATATCCAGTTTTAACATTACATAAAACAAATTTAAAAACAATAATAACATTTATAAATACCATATCCACAATTTTTGTCACCAAAACATTTATAAATATGTTAAAATATTATTTACGGTGTTTGACAACGTTTCGTTTTCTTAAGTCTCTCTCACCTACCAAGTTGGATTTATTTTGTTCGTTAAATCTTAATCCAAACGTTCAAAAAACAAACTTAATAATTATCTCATATGCTATTTACATATACATACATACCCCAAAATCCGTATAAATTTGGATTTTAAATCCAATTAAAATCTATACCGTTTACATATGCTTTTTTGACATTTAGCGGGATTTTGTTTGTACTAACTCTGTATTTGCTTTTGATTTGTGTACAGGGTTGTTAGTTGGAAAATTACCCAATTTTATAAATATTTCTAAAAACAATGATTTTTCTTTGCCGGAGCCAATATTTTCAATCCCACTAGTATATGTTGGGACCACAAAAGCAAAAAATGTGTTTTTATATAAAGCTGCTTCTTTTAATGCAAGAAAATGAAAATTTTTGCCAATTTTGGGGCCGCCACCATTGAGTGTGTTTCTTTGTTAGGAAGACCAAATTGGTCAACTAAATTGTGCGTTTACCATTTGCATCGTAAATTTTAAATTAAACATTGTTTAACATTGTTTTTATTAAGCTTTTAATAGTTTTTAAAAAATAAATTTTAATTGTTTTTTCTATTTCATAAAAAACAACAACAGCTGATAAAAAAAATCGTGTGCAGCGTTGTATAAAGCATTAGGGATGATTATTTTGGGAAAAACCATAGTTGTACAATTAAGTAGCAGACATTTTTTGGGATTTTGAATTGCGATTTTACGATTTTGCCAAAATCCAAGTTTTTTTTTGTATGGAATTTGACATTTGAAATCCAAAAAAGTAATGGGATTTACTTGGATTTTCATTGAAATCCCATTTTTTCTGGATTTCGAGGTATATGTAAATGGCATATCAGTGTTTTTTATATTTTGAGAGATTGATGTGAATAACGGAAGGGTGGTCTGTATGAGATCTAGAAGTAAAAATAGTCCGATTTAGAGCAATGTATGAATATAAAAAACATTTACCAGTCGAATTTCAAGAGGATATCTGTTTATGTACTATTGTTAGGAGTATTTAAGTAAAACTTGAAGGGGACATTTACATTGGGCTATGGGATAACATGGACCGATTTTGTCAGAATTTACCTGGTTTCGTTCTTGCGATAACTTTGGGGTTTATAACGAAAATGAGTAACTAGTTCCGTCCCAATTTCATTGTTAATTACTTTAACAAGGCGATGTCATTGGAGGCAAGGCCTTCTTTGTTCGCTTACGAAAAAGCTAACAAATAACAGTCCATTCCTAGCTCTCTTACAAAAAGTTGAAAAAGTAACTACATTGTTTGTTTAGTTGCTCTTATTAAATGAGAGGAAAAAAAAAAAATAACAGTAAAATGGTTTTTAATATATTTAAATTTGTTTTTAATATATTTAAATTTGTGGGTGCTGTGGCTTAGTGGTTAGCGCGTTGGACTACTAGCCAGCAAGCCTGGGTTCGATTCCCGGCTCAGGCAGAACAACATTTTTTCAGATATTTATTAGTTTCTATTTATAACTAATATTTATCGCAGCACCCTCCTTCGTTGATAAATAGCACTAAAACGTCAACGAAGTAAAATAATAAAATAATGGCTATTAAACTCAGCTTCAAAAATAAGTCGCCAGATCAATAACAAATGGCGATGCAACAACTGTACTCAAAATTTTTAACACGCGCAATTACAGTGTTGCCATACTGAAGCCCTTCTATCTTTCAAATCTTTCATCTCTCTTCTATCCACTTTCCGAAAGAAACATCACGGTTACATTAGTAATTGATAGGCAGCATTGCCTGAGTGTTTCTTTTTAAAAAAAAAAAAAAAAAAAAAAATTATACTTAACTGGTTTTTAAAATTCAGACTTTAACTTACATAGGAAGTTAAAAGTAAGGCCTTTTTTGGGGTATAAAGTAACGCAGTGAGTAATTAGTACTCATTACCAGATAATCCAATTGGGAATAAGCACTGATTACCTAGTTTTTGGTGGGAAACTTAATTTTCAGCCAAATCGATTGATAATTTCGGTATGTATGTATCGCGTTCACAGCGTTTATTTGGACAGACGGACGGACCAAAAAACCTGAACAACTTGCGCGAACTAGCAAGTAATACTGGAACATCACAACAACAATAACCCAAATTAATAAACTAAACAAGAATTGGACAGAATACGATCGAACTTCAAAAGTTGCAGTCCATGAAACTATAGTCTATATCACAAATGCACTTCTATTAAACTAGATGCCCACGGGCCACACACATTTATTTTTTAGTTAAAACAAACCTTTTACTTTCAATTAAAACTTTAAGGCTCAAAATTTATAAATAACTGACTTAGAAGTACTAAAAAGAACGCACTGTAATTAGGCGGCAAATTCCTTTAATGCACTTGCTGCAGAAAATGTATGTTTGACAGCTTACAGCTCTGCGAATATTGAAAGCAAAATAACAGTGAAAATGTCAATTTTCTCTGTTAAGATTTTTGATTTTAAGAAAGTAAAATATTACCAAAGTCTTAATACTGCCAAAAAATCATAAACAAAATCAAACAGACATTTTTAGAAACATCTGTTTGTATGCAAATCTAATAACACACAGCCATTTTTTGAAATATTTCATAAAATCAAAAGTCTTATTGGACTGTCAACAAAATCAGGTGGCTAATCACGTAAAACGAAAACGATAGACGATGCATAAACGACATCAAAATACATATCGTTTTGAAGGAAAATTGTAAAGTTTTTCTTTTTTAAATCATTAAGGAGTGGTGTCTAATCCAGAATCATTAAAAGAATTGAAAACAGTTTGATTACTTTAGGAGCAACAAGGCTCTAAAAATCGACGATAGTCAACTATCGTTTTACATTATCACAGTCCAGATTACACACGATTTTTTGACAAGCCTTAATACTCAGTGGTTTGATATAAACACAGCTTAATCGACACAGTGCAAAAAATTTCTCGATAATAATTTTTCAATTTCAGCTTAAGCGCCGTTAGATCAGTGATTTCGGCCACACCCAGCAAAACTTTGGTAATGGGTGGTGCTTATATAACACATTACCAGGTAATGTATATCCCTTATTTGTAGCATTATTTTGGGATGTCTTACCAAACATTTGTTCAACAACGTATTATTTAAAAGTAAAAAATAATGTATTACTTGTTACGTAATGCATGATTATTGCAAAAAAAATATTTCATATTTTATTATTTCTAAACATTAAATCATGGATGAATTATATTTGGTTACATTATGTATTATTTCAAAATTTGAAATAATGCATTATTTATAATTGGATGCATAATGCATTACAGTAATATAAAAAATAAATATTTTATAAAAAAATGCATAAGTTTAAGCTAGAGATGGGCTCACGACAGGAATTTTCTAATGACACACACTCACTCACGAGCATATTTTACTCACAACAATCACGTGAATAAATTTAATACAAAATAACTTTTGCACTGCTCGTAACTAGAGATGCGCTCGTGACACGAATTTTTCGTGAATCACGCGTGATCGTGAGTGAAATTTATTTTTACTCACGTGATCGTGAGTGCGCGAGATTAGAAAAAATAGCTTCGTGCGTGAGTAATTTTTGTTTCGTGAGTTTGTGTGATTGTTTTGTGCTGTTTGAAACAGAAAGCAGGTAAAAACAAGTAGAAAAGTTAAATTCGACTTGGCCGAATCTATGAATACCCTCCACAATGCCCTTTTTAAGTTATAGTAAATTTTCTAGGGTGAAAAAATAACATTTTTGTTTAGAAATATTTTATTTTGTGTAAAAAAACTTTTTTTAACTATTTTTTGAAAAAAAAAAAAATTTACAAAATTTTTTTTTGAGTGTAAAATTTTTTTTGAGTGTAAAATTTTTTTCGAGTGTATTTTTTTTTCTTTTAGTGTAAAAATATTTTTTAGTGACAAAAATGCGTTGTAAAACATTTTTGTGATTTACCAATGTTTTTAAAACATGTTTAACGGGTTTTCAACACGTTAGATTAAGGTGAGGCGAATCTGAAATTTACGGTTTTGCTAATAACTTTTGAACCACTGGACCGAATTGACTGAAATTCAATACGGATCAGCCAAAAGGAACGGCAACTATATATGCCATACTTCAGCACCCTTAGAATTGCCGTTCGAAAGTTACCGTGTGTTTTATCTCGTAAATTTCAGAAAAACCCTTGCCGAAATTCACTCAATTGCTTATAACTTTTGAACCACTGGACCGATTTCGCTGGATTGCAATACCAACCTGACCAGGTAAATACCCAACATATATGCCAAACTTCAGGACCCTCCGTAAAGTCTTTCAAAAGTTAGCGTGTTTTCAACAGACAGACAGACGGACAGACGGACGGACATCGCTAGATCGTCTTAGAATCGATCGAGGATCATGAATATGTATACTTTATGGGGTCCTAGACCAATATTTCGAGGTGTTACAAACGGAATGACAAACTTATATATACCCTCTATCACTAGAGTGGAGGGTATAAAAATTGTCGTTATAAATATTGAATTTAGAGGGTAATTAATACAAAATTGTGATTTAAATAAATTTTTATTATCGTTTGAAGGAAATTAAATACTTTTTGTGCACATAAACGAAAAAAGTAAATGAATCTTCGTGAGCTTGAGAAAAATTTTAGTTACTTACATGAGCGTGCGTGAACGTGAGCAGAAAAAACAATATTTTTATTTCGTGAGCATGAGCTTGCGTTAGTCAAAATCATTGGCGTAGATAGCCCTGTCTGGGGGGGCTTAGCCCCCCCCAGAATAATTTTAGCCCCCCCCAGAATTTTAATCAAATACAACTTTTTTTTAATAATTTAATGATTTCATTAATTTTTGCAACAATAAATAATAATATGAAATGAGTCTTGATTATTCAATGAGTCTTAAGAACTCGTAATGATTATTATATAAGATCTAATAGTTTTTCCCATTGAAAAATAGTCTGAATTATTGAAAAAAGTTTTTATCTGATGTTTTTTTTCAGTAATAAAAACTTTACCGAATCTTTGGGTTTTACCTTCAGGGAAACATTTAAACTTCTTTGATTTAAAAAAGTTTCTAAATTCTAAGGGGGTTTTTATAGACAAACGTTATTGAAAGAAAGAATCTGAGAATTTTGACTAATAATCATCAACTTTTGCAATCATCAGAACTTTTTCTTGAAAAAAATCATAGTGATCTAATGATTTTACTATAGGAAAAACATTAAAAATCTTTCATTCTCAATACATATCTAGGAGTTCTAAATTTCCGAATTTCTGTAGAATCAAAATTAAAAAAAAATATGAAGTTTTAACCGCTTTCGGGGGGCATTCGTTTCTAGGAGACCTAGACCCATGTTAAAGGGAACGCTTCAGGAATAGGTCTGGGTTTTTCTATTAAAAAAAAAATACCAAAAAATTAAAAAAATCTAGGGGGCTTTAGCCCCCCCCAGAAATGTTGGCTTCCTACGCCAATGGTCAAAATTCACTCACGCGCCCATCTCTACTCGTAACACATTATATATTATGTTCTGGTATGCTATATTTTATACCTTACTCGTATGCTTTGCTACAAATTTGATCAATTATTTTATACCTTACTGGTATTCTTTGTCATAATGTGGATGCATTACTTTGAGTCTCATCCCATGTTAAAATCATCAATGCTGCAATGTATAAAATAAGCTATCCTATACCTTATTTTATACGTTATTTGGTAATCAAAGTTTTGCTGGGCAGTGCACTGGTGAAACTGAACAATAGCCTGTCCCGAAAATGGTCTCTTTTTGGAATTTCGCTTGGTAATAGCAAAAAAATGATGAGTATTACAATGCTGATAATGGGAAAATAATGCAAAAAAATTTGGAGTCTGTCTTTGCCTCCCTACAACCGGTTAAAGTTCGCAATCGTAGTGTATTTTATCAAAAAAAAAATATTTTTTGTTTTGACCGCTTTTGGTGTCAAAATTCGCGGAATGTTTAGTACATTAAGGGAAAAATATTTAAAAAGTTTTCATGGAATATTTTCAGTGCACCAGAGCATTTTAAGAAAAAAAATCGAAGTTTTTGGCAATATTGAACTTTAATTTTTTATAATGACGCGAATGGTACTCAATTAACTTTAAAAGGGTACTTTATGTCGTCCATGTTCTTTTAGTAACATTTTAAGCCACTAAATAAAAATTAAAAAAAAAAAAAATCGAAAAAATATTTATTTTACAGTTTTTGCAACAAAAATTGAATAAGTGGATTAAATATCATCATGCAAATATTTTTTCCTTAATGTACTCCACATTCTGCAAATTTTGACACCAAATTCGGTCAAAACAAAATATATATTTTTTTGACAAAATACACTACGATTGTGAACTTTAACCGGCTGTATGGAGGCAAAGACAGACTTCAATTTTTTTTGGATTATTTTTCCCATTATCAGCTCTTGAAACAGGATCGTTTTTATGCTATTACCAAAAATTTTATTTTTCGGGACATGCTACTGAACAATTTTAGTATAATACTACTATTTTTTTTACTTGTTTATATTAAAAAAATGTGTAATTTTTTAATTGACGCAAATAAAAGTTTACTCAAGTTTTTTATAAAACTTTTGAGTTTATTACACTGTGCTACAGTGAAAAAATACTTCTGATGTGACATATTATAGGTTGTTGGTCTTGTCGAGTAGATCACAAAATGCCCATTAAACTTGCCAGACACCCTCAAATTTCAAAGTTATTGTCAAAAACGTTTTTTTGGGACTTTTCTCACTAAATGTTGTGTAGTTCAGAAAATTTTCACCCGATTTTAAAATTTTAAACTGTTTTGGATAGAAAAAGGATAGGGCTTTCCATGTGTCTGAATTGGTCAATACGTAAAAGAAAGATATCTACTGATTTTTTCTATAAAATCAAATTTTTTTGATATTTTTTGAAAATTTTTCGAGTTTATCGATTTTTTTCTGCTATAGTTCGCTTAACAACCTTTATATTTATGAGCGTTTTTTTAAAGAAAATTTTATTCTTAATACGATAAGCTTTATCCTGAAAAAATCGGATAATAATTGACAGAGTTGTGATAATTTTTCTAATAAAGAAAATTAAGATTTCGCAGGAAATCGCCGTTCAGATAACCCAGGCAAAAAAAATAAATTTATCATCAATTGTCATGTTCAATATTTTTAAAGGTTTTTGGCGCACTGAATCCGAATCTGGATTTTAAATTGCTCTATCTCGTCAGGTTTTTGAGATATTTAACATAAATTGATATATCAAAAACTTAATAAGATAGCGCAATTTCAAGGTCAAATTCGAATTCAGGAGGTCAAAAACCTTTAAAATAATAATACGCGACCTGTCAGTATGTTCGTTTATTTTTTTATTTTTTTTGCCTGTGTTATCCGCACGGCAATTTCATACAAAATCATAATTTTCTTTTTTAGAAAAATTATCACAACTCTGTCAATTAAAATCCGATTATTTTGGCATAAAACTCATCGTATTCACAATTAAATTTTCTTTAGGAATACGTTTATTAATATAAATGTTGTTGAACAAACTATAGCAGAAAAAAATCGATAAACTCAAAAAATTTTCAAAAAATAACAAAAAATTAGATATTGTTGAAAAACTCAATACATATCTTTCTTATATGTATAGACCAATTCACACTCATAAAAAGCCCTATCATTCTTCTATCCAAAACAGTTGAAAAATTTAAAATCGTTAAAAAATTTAAAGTTACATGTGGTTTAGTGAGAAAAGTCCAAAAAAAAAACGTTTTTTCAAGTTTGATGTGCATTTTTGTGATCTTTTCGACGAGACCTACAACCTTAACTACCTCATTTTAGAAGTATATTAGATTTTGTGTTTTTTGTAGCACAGTGTTATTTAATAAAAGTTTAATCGTTTTTTTTTTTTGTTTTTTTCAATCTCCTGTTTTTTTTTTTTTTTTGATAAATTTTGAGTAAATTTTTACATTAAAAAATGCATTGAAAAACAACAAACAATTTTGAGTAAAGCTTTAACTGTATCAATTTACCCAAATTTTTGGTTAACATTTAATAAATTTTTATTAAAATTTTACTCGATACTATTAAATTGTTTACTGGTAAAACCCTTTTAAATTTTTTATTTTTTTTTTATTTTTTTAAATTTCTCATTATTACATTATTAACGAAATTAGTTTTAACCATCATTATTTATAACCAGGGAAACCAAAAATATGCTCTAAAAAACACGTTTTATACGCTTGAAAAATGCACTTAAAAACGGAAAATATGCTCTTAAAACAATAAAAATATGCTCTTAAAAAAATTATATCTCCTTTTTTGCGGTATTTTTTACAAATTATAAGAAATTAAACCCAAAAAATACATTTATGTGGGGTAGTAAGAGGGTTAATATGTTCTACAAAAGTAATTTTGAAAGTTGATCGATTGTAGGCTTAAACACTGCAAAAATAAATTTTGGAGTGTTCTTAAGCGCTAGTAAAAACATAGCTTAATACAAGCTACGTCGAAAACTTGCGATTAAACATCCGTTATAGAATAATGGTGTAATAAACATAGAATAATTACTTCATTAAACATGAACAAGTACAAATTCTCTTGGGAAAGCTTCATTTATGTGGCATTCACACTTGCTGTTTTGAAGAGTTCAAGAGTTAGATGTTTAATAAAGTCTTTTTTCTGTGTACGTTTTTATTCTGTTACTGGTGTTTTGTTGAACGAACCACTTGTCTAATACGGCGTTCACACTTGCTGTTTTGAAGTGTTCAAGAGTGAGATGTTCAAAAAAGTCCTTGTTCTGTGTCCATTATACGGAGTTCACACTAGCGACTTTAATTATCTCATGCGTGTTCAAGCGCTAAACGATCAAAATTTGACTTGTTTCCCCATACATTTGGTTGTTTAGCTAAACAATCAAATTCGACTTGTTTCCCTGTTGAACATTTCGCTAAACATTTCAAAGGCAGGGTTCGGTATATTTCCTTTTTATTTTTCTTTATTCTATGCCAAAAAAAAAAGATTTCATAGCAACCAGCTTCTGTATCGGTCCGCCATTTTCGTAGCAAAACATTGGAAAATTGAGAAATTATAAATATTTAAAAAACTAATAAAAAACTACTGAAAAAATCAGAAAAAAGTGTGTGTTTTATTTATAATTATATTGGAAAAGCTGCACTAATAGTGAATTTTCCCTTCCATCGAAGCATAAATATGCAAACAGCTTCGGACAGTTCCGGGACAAAAAACAGAAAAATCTTCCTATTTACTTGGGATGAGTCAATAAAAAGGTGTTCCATGTAGTGGTGTTATGTTAATGTTATCAAAAAATTAAATATCTTGTCTTCCGCCAAAGTTTAAAAAGTTTTTAGAAATATTTTTGCAATTTTTTTCAGAATTAGGTTATGTGCGTTTGTTTACAAACGTTAAACATTCAGCGTTAAACGAGCAAAATGTAGTGTGAACGATTTTGTTTACTTTTTTAAACAAGCGGCTTAAACGAGTACAAATTCTATAGTGTGAACTCCATATTACGTTTTTATTCTGCTACTGGTGTTTTGTTGAACAACTTGTTTAAGGTCGCTAGTGTGAATGCCATATAAGGTCGCAAGTGTGAATGCTATATTAAAAGACATTTTGAGTTAAAAAGAGCCCTTAATCCAGGAGAAGGAACACGGTTTTAAGTCAAATTCGAATTCTGTTTAACCGATTAAAAAATATATGTTCGTGGAAGTGTGTGTTATAGGTACATCGCAAAAAGTAAGTGCCAGTTTACAGAAGGCGAAAGATACACACGAACGAAAATTGTACATGTATTTTGTTGTTGTTACAATAACAAAACTCATGCAAAATTTTCGTTCATGTGTATCGTTCGCCTTCTGAAAACTGGTGCTTATAAAAAAATCAAACGTTTTGACTACTACTACCCTCGTTTTGTCTAAAACGGCGTTCGCATTCGTTTTTAACTAGTTTAATTATTGTTTTCCCCCATACAATTTAAACGTCAAAATTGAACTTCGTTTTATTTTGACAGATAAAGTGTTTAAAATTGTATGGGGAAAACACATAGTTAAACTAGTTTAAATAAATGCGAATATGGTATAAGTTTTGCGCCAGACATCTTTTGTGAAAAAATTACATTGTAAGTATAATTTTTATTTTGAAATGACACATAAAAACGCCGAGACACGTAAACTTAATTTTGGGGCGTAGAATACCGCGGCATTCTCTGTTTTGCCAGGTCAGGTCAAAATCACGAGATATTTCGTTTCAAAGTTTTGCGATTTTTTATATTTTTCTAGAAAAACCCTTCAAAAACTCTTTTAAAATTACTTTATTTATTTTATAATAGTCACAACTTTGCTCTAACAATGATATCTAATCAATTTAGGCTAATAAAATAAAATCTTTTTCCTCATTTTTTTCAATTTTCTTAAAAAAACAATAAAAAATTGCTTAAAAATCACAAACTTAAGAAGTAAATATCTCTTTATATTGACCTGATCTGTCAAAACGGTGAATGCCACTGTGTTCTACGACCCAAAATTAAGTTTGGGTGACTCGGCGTTTTGTTGTGTCAATTTCACGTACTTACAGTGTTATCCGCCTTGATCAAAATGAACGCAAAAAACAGCTGTAATAATGTACAAATAAGTAATGCTGAGGCCGTAATCAATGCTCAAATGGCGTTAAATACATTAACAATTACATTTTTTTTATAGTTTGACTTTTGCTTCAGTTTCATTCCGTTCTATCCAACAGTATCAACTTTTCTGTATGTAGGAATTTGTCTTTAATAATTCATTTATATCACATAGAACTACAACTACACATATTATCATCACCCACTATTTATTCATCTCACTAACACTATCCATCCATCCATTCAATCAACTAATTATTTTATTTTCGTACATACAGTCAGGGCTGCCATATTTGACGATTTATCGTTATTTTGACGATTTTTTGGTAAAAAAATGACGATTTGACGATTTTTGCCCAGAGAATGACGATTTTTCAAAACTAGGCAACCATTACTTATTAAGACACCATTTTGATTTTTTTTGCATTCAAAGAGGTGATTAGAACACGTGAATTCATCCGAAATTCTCATGGTTGCTTATAACTTTTAAAATATTGGACCGGAATCGCTAGATCGTCTTTAAACTGATCAAGGATAGTGAATATACACTCATGATCATAATAATAGGTACACCACCTGAACTATTTTTGAAATGCCAATAACTGTAAAATTAAGATATTTTTTAATGAGCAAATGTGTTTTTTTTTTAGTATTCGATGCGACAAAGATATTATATGTCAAAGCATGGCAAGTCCATCTTTATTTATTGTTTGCCAGTTAACGGTTTATGAAAAGTGCTTCCAGCAGGTGATCATAATAATAGGTACACTCGAAATTTTTCCTATTTTTTTCAATTTAAAGGTCATATTTTGCAATTACTTATATCGATTCAAATAAATTGGTAAAAATACTTGAAAAATACAATTAATTATCCAATAATAAGTGTCCATTTTGATAGAAAATTACTAGAAAAAAGCACTATTCTTCTGATGAACGGACCATACACACAAAAAAAAATTTTTCAATTTCAATAAAAAAATTCACGAATTCAATAAATAAATTAACTAAAAAGGCCGTGGTGAAGATTTTCACGAATTCAATAAACGCATTTGTAAGTCGTTTGCTGAAAATAATTTCAATGAAGAAATTCCAAGATTCAATAAAAAAGTTTATTGATTTATAATTTTTTTAATAATTTTTTTAGAAATAAAAAAAAAAACATTTTTTTTTTGTTTTTTTTATTTGTTTTTATTTTATTATTTATTTAATTTATTTTATTTTATTTCTTACTTTTTCTTAATTGTTATTGTTTCCATCCAGCTTAGAACCGCATACCTCCTGGTTTTGTTACTTGCCCTCTAACCAACTGAGCTACAACATGTTAACAAGTAACTACGCATAAACTCAATTTGGTTTTAAATTAAAATAAACAAGAATTCTGGAATACTCACAAAATTATAATAGTAAAAAATTAAACACACATCTATACACACACACTGCCACAAACTTATTGTGTTTTTATTTACTTTTTGTTCTTGCTTGTGAGAGCACATGATCGAATTTAGCAGTCAAAACTACAACAGCGTTTTGGCGTTGTGCGTTAAGCGGTTGGTAAACTTAACATTTACTTTTTGTGGGTCGTTGGTTCGAACCCCCATCAGACCCATTTTTTTTTTTTTTTTATTAATATTTTTTTTTTATAGTTAATATTATATTTTTTTATTTGAAACAGTTATAAACTTGCAATTGGCTTTGAAATAACTATGTGTAAAAAAAAAAAAACAAATCTTGCCGACGGCATGTTAAAATTTTGTATTTTGTAATTTCAATAAATTTTTTTATTGAGTCAATAAAAAATTTTATTAAAAATATTTTTATTATTAATAAACGTGTTTATTAAAATTTTCTTAAATATTTTTTTTTTCTGTGTAGCTAAAAACTTAAAAAAATCTGGAAAATATATATCAAAATGCTTGGGCCGGTACGTGAACTTCGTTAAAAATACCTTAAAAAAGGAAAAAAATTTAGAAACACGTGTTAGATCATATAAAACAACCAAGTTCCACAAAGCTATTTCAGCCGAAATTTCAAGCGTAATAAGCGCGCCAACTGTTTACCGACGTCTACAGCAGGCTAATTTATTCAGCCAAATAGCGAGAAGAGTCGTACTGATGCATCAGAAGAATATGAGATGGGGTTAAATATAGGCAAGGAATACTTGTTCGGGCGGTTCTTTTTTTTAGAACATATTAAGCCTTTATTGTTCATTTTAAGAGGTCATTCCAGGGGTCACTTTAGTCCTCTTTTAAAATACTCTTATATAGGTCTTCTAAAACGTGTATTTAAAGGGTTAAAGTGTTCAAAGAATATTTTTTGCTTCCAATTTCAGTAGGGGTAACATCGCCTTAAATTCCGCTCTAGAGCAAGTATTCCTTGCCTACATTTAACCCTATCTAATATTCTTCTTACACATCAAAAGGACTCTTCGTGCTATTTGGCTGGGTAATTTAACCTACTGGAGACGTCGGTGAACTGTTGGTGCGCCTTTTACGCTTGTAATTTCGGCAAAAACAGCTTTTGAGGACTTGGATGGGTCCTTTTTTGAAATAGAAATGATATGGCAATCAGCAACAGGGGATCTTTTATATGATCTAACACGTGTTTCTAAATTTTTTTTCCATTTTTAAGGTATTTTGAACGAAGTTCACGTACCGGCCCAAGCATTTTGATATAGATTTTCCAGATTTTTTTAAGTTTTTAGCTTTGGTCCGTTCATCAGAAGAACAGTGCTTTTTTCTAGTCATTTTCTAACAAAATGGACACTTAGTATTGGATAATTAATTGTATTTTTCAAGTATTTTTACCAAATTATTTGAATCGATATAAATAATTGCAAAATATGACCTTTAAATTGAAAAAAATAGGAAAAATTTCGAGTGTACCTATTATTATGATCACCTGCTGGAAGCACTTTTTATAAACCGTTAACTGGCAAACAATAAATAAATATAGACTTGCCGTGCTTTGATATATAATATCTTTGCCGCATCGAATACTAAACAAAAAACACATTTTCTCATTAAAAAATATCTTAATTTGACAGTAAATGGCATTTCAAAAAATGTTCAGGTGGTGTACCTATTATTATGATCATGAGTGTATATAATTTGTAGGGGCCTAGCATGATATTTTGATAAGTTGACGGTATAAAAAACATAATTCTTAAAAAAGGCGTGTATTTTTATTTTGACGATTTTTTCAAATCGATTTGACGATTTTTTCTAAAAATATCGTCAATTTGACGATTTTTTACAAAATTTATCTGGCAGCCCTGCATACAGTATGGTTTAATAATGCTACTTACCAACAGTTTTCTTTTTGTTTTCTTTTTTTCTGATCATGTATGTATGTTCAAACAGATTTAATTTATTCAATATCATTAGTTTTTCACTTACATAATAATACTTTTAACATACAAACAACAATTCTTTAAAATATATACAAACAAGCACAAAATGTAAAATAAATGCCAATTTCAGACAATGATGTACATAGATATTAATTAAATAAATGAAAATAATGCAGTGGTACCCGCTTAAATGTGTCCACTTTAAAGTGGATTCCGCCTAAATGCACAAACAAGTACCGGCAAGAAAAAATTGAGTACAAAATTAGCTGTTACGCTTTTGTATTGTATTAAAACTAACAGTAGTAAAAAAGTGGCCAGTTTTCGGATGAAATAAAATCTTCTCAGCAAAAACTTGATAATGGGTACTCCTTTCTGACTCGCTTACTTGGTAATGGCTATGAATAATACTAATTACCATTTGGATTATGTTAAGCTCAAAAAGAAAAAAATGTGGTTACCTCCAATGACATCACCGCGTTAAAGTAATTAACGTTGAAATTGGGAGGTAACTAGTTACTCATATTTTTTCTAACCCCTTCAGTTAATTACTTGGTAAGCGAAGTTTTTGCTGGGTTAAGGCCTATTCACACCTGAGGTGAAATCTCGTTCTAACGAGATTTCGATCATATGGTCTGTATCATTTTTATATACAACCATATGATCGAAATCTGGTTCGAACGAGATTTCACCTCTGGTGTGAATTGGGTATTAGATTATTATTTTTTTTTTATACAGTAATTGTGCATCAAATGCTGTGTTTTTCAAAAGTTGATTTGTTGTCGGATTAATATTATTTAGTTTAAAATAAATATTTTAACGTGCCAAAATAAATATGGAATATTTTTTTTCCGTAATCTACGATAAATTAGCAATTATAATCCGAAAAAATAATAAAAAAAATTGGAACATTAAAAAAGTTTGGATTAATTTTGATTTATTAATAACTTTCGTCATTTTCCAAATTTTTTTATTATTTTTTCGGATTATGGCCTCTGTTCTGTCTTTCACAACTTTTCAATTCACATGAAAATTTCCGAATCACATGAAATCAAGTGAAGTGTTTTGTTGATCATGATTTCATTCGAAGTTAAAATTGAATAATTAAAATTTAAAAAATTAAAATGCATTCGTTTTACTTTCACCAAATTTTATTTATGTGAAACAAAACGAAAAAGAAATTCAGTGGTGAAATCTAGAACACCAAAAAAATTCGTAAATTTTCATTTTCACATTTTTTATGTGAATTACTTTTTTTGGCCTATAATTGCTAATTTATCGTAGAATACGGAAAAATATTAAAAATTTGTTTTTATATGTTAAAATATTTTTTTAAACAAAATAAGATTAATCCGAAAATAAATCTACTTTTTGAAAAACACAGCAAAAGTATATGGGGCATCCCATGTCAAATCGGACACTTTGAATAATTTTTTTTTTTTAGATTTTCCCAATTTGTTGACAGTTTTTAGTACCCTTCGAAAACTCCTTCGTGGTAAATTTTCAGATTTTATTGATGACCCGTTCAAAAGATATCGAATTTTTTAAAATTGGTAGTTTGTTCCTTTACTCAAACTTCTTTTACTCATAACTTCTTCATTAATGGTCCAAATTGCTTATTTTTGTTTTCAAAATTTTTGTTTTTTTACGTAAGTACTTTTAAAAAAAAAAATCCAAAAAAATCTTAAAAGGGCTCTAGTATGCGATTTTTAAGTTTTAAAATTTAAATCTCAATTTTTGAAAATGTATGTACTCTTTGATTTTTTTGAAATTTTTTTGTGTAAAACTTCTATAGATTCTACAAATTTTTTGCCCAGTAGGATCGTGGGATAACGATTATTACTATTTTTAAAAATTTTTTGAAAAAATTTTATTGTAATTTTTTAATCTTAAAATCACTGCTACACCAAAAAAAAAAAACTTGGGTATTCAATACTAAAAATTTTGGGAAATTTTAGTCCAAAAGAACCTAGTGCAGAAATTGGTAACCAATGCTAAAATTTTTAACTAATATTATTCAAAACCAGTAAAAATTACTAATTGTAGTACTTTGAAGATACTAAAATTAGTAATTTATTAGTAGATTTTGGTACAATATCAGTTACTAAACCTTTTACTGTAGAATTATTTTGAGTGTACTGCTCCAATGGTGCGTCATAGAGGGGTCATTTCCAAGACCGACCCCTATTAATATTTTCGTCTAAAAATTTCTTCGGATAAAACTAATACCATATCTCCAATTTCTGAGGGGGCTCCCACGCAAAATGACATTTTTTAAAATTTGCTCCCACCGCTCTAACTGCCCTACGAGTGCCCTTAGAGCAATAAAATGTGTCACCGACCCACAATATTTTTTTAGTCCAAACATTTTCTCTGAATACACCTACCCTCTATCTTAAATTACTAAGGCGGTCCCCATACAATTTTTTTTTATTTTTTGTAAATTTGTTGTATTTAATCAGCTTCTTACGGTCCAATGGTGCGTCCGAGCGGGGTCATTGGTGAGACCGACCCCCATTTATTTTTAACCTCCAACATTTTTGTAAAACATACTTACGCCCTATCTCCAGTTGTGAGCTCCATTATAGAATTCATTTTATTACTATTTTTTCGGGGATGTCAAATGTCCGCAAACCTTTTTCCCTTTCTTTTTTCCTCCTTACATATTTTCCTAATACCGGCAAATACATTGCGTAAGTAGGGAGGGAATCCCCTGACGCACATTGGGTTGAATAAGAGGTAAAGTGGCGCTTTATTCCGGGAAGCAGTAATTGCAATGAATGATAAATAATACATTAAAAAGCACACTTTTAAAGAGAAAAAATGTGTTTTTTATTTTTTTTTAACCTGTGAGAATTTTTTTAGTGTTTCTTGAAAATTAAACTTGATTTACAAATTATGCTGTAACTTTTAAACCGAAAGCGATAATTTATTGTATACAGTTGCAAATTAAAGTATTTTTAATGCACTAATAAAAATTTAAAAGAATAAAAAATATTATGTATTAAAACTTGCATAAAATTTGTTTAAGGTCGGATTTTTGTGTTTCGCCAAAGATGAAATTTTTCTATATTTTCCATAAAAAAGTCAGGAAAGTTGTAATTTTGAACTATTATTTTTGATATTGGAGTCTAATCATCAATAAGTAAAATACCACAATTTTTTAAAAAATTTAACATATTAGGCGCGTTGTTATGTTTTATTTTCGGGAAAAAACTAAATTCACAATTTTTACTGTATCTGTGAAATTAACACAATATTTTGAATACAATATTTTGAAACAAATAGCAAATTAAAGTACACGTAAAGTGCTATTATAAATGTAAAAAATGAAATTATATGCTCTCATATAAATACTAAATTGATTAAAAAACTATTTTTTTCTTATGCATTGCAAAAAAAAAACATCAATATCAGCTTCTTTATTCATAATAAGTAAAGTTAACTTCATGCAGGCTTTTTGTCAGATATTATATTACAATTACAGCCAAACGCATCTGACAGCCCACTCCTCCATTTCCACTCACCACAAAAAACGGCCATGTATTTTTGATTTTTTTGAATGCTGGAGGTATCAAAGATTCGGCACAGCCGAATGTATATTCTTTTTTGTTTATATATAGATTACTCAGACCCACAAAACAAGGTATAGACACACTATTCTTTTTATCTTCTTAATCGGATTCCGCCATCAGAATTAAATTCTATCGTTGGGGTTTCCTGTAATTTACAAGGAAATCCGCAAAAGTGAACCGACCTTATTTCCTTGTAAACTTGACTGACAATAAGTTAACATTTTTTTAAATTTTATTTCGATATGTAAGGTTCAAGTCTGATTTGCTACGAAGAAAAAAAGAGTTTTTTTTTGTAAAATCCGTCAAAAATTGCAGAAGTTTTACAAGCAGATTAAGTTGGTTCACTTTGCGGACTTTCCTTGTAAATTACAGAAAACCCCAACGATAGAATTCAATTGTGATGGCATAATCGAATTCAGAAGGTCAAAATACATAAGGATTAGTGGGTTTAGTTTCTGAGTCAGAAACTTTTTTTTTTTTTTTAAATGCAGTGTTATTGAAGCCACAAGATTTTTTCATAAAAGCTTAAATAGCAAAATAACGGCATTAAACGCGGACGTTTTTTTTCCTTTAAATTAAAGCTTATACTATATTCTTTATTACCACAATGTAAATATGAGCAGTAACAACGTCTTATAGTTTTTTTTTTATATTCCATCAAGTACTAAAAATACTCCAATTTTGGAACATTTTACAAAAAACAACGAAAATATTTTTACAACAATTTAAAAAAAAAAATAGAAATGTATTTGAAAATGCCTAAAGTTAAGTGTTCCATAATAAAAAAAATACCTTTGAATAAATAAATACAAAAAAATATTCTAGAAATAAGTTGATTTTCAATATTTAGCACACATTCAAAAACACCAAAAATTATTTCACTTTGACGGCGGATTAAAAGAAAAATAAACAATTTAGAATAGTAGTTGTGACAGATTATTTTGTGTAATTTTATATACTTTAAACTAGAGATGGGCACCAATCACGTGATTAACGTGAATCACGTGAATCACGCATGAATCACGTGATTCGTGAGTAAATTTTTTTCCTACTCACGTGAGCGTGCGTGAGCGTGAGTAACAAACAAAAGTTCGTGCGTGATCGTGCGTGAGTAAAATTCTTGCGTGAATTTTTCGTGATTTTAATTGTTTTCCCGATTTTTTTGTTCGGTTTCGTTTTCTTGATTTTTTATGGTCTTTTAAAACATTTCCATGAGGAAATGTCTTAAGATTTTGAGACACTTTTCGTATGCAAATTCTCAGATTCTGAAAAATTTTCCTTATTGAAAAACTCTCAGATTCCGAGACGTTTTTCGTATAAAAATATTCTCAGATTCTGAGACATTTTTCGTACAGGAAATGTCTCAGATTCTGAGATAGAAAAAGTCTCATTGAAACCGTTTTTTTTTTACGAATATCATGATATGTCATATCATTATAGGGAATGCATGGTTTTAATAAGTAAAGAAAAATGACCTCAAGCTAAAATATCCCAAATACCCAAAATATTTTTTTTTTTTAGTTTATTTTTCTTAAAACAGGTAATAACACGAATTTAATTTTTACCAAAAGAATGTTTTTTTTTGTCTTGCGACTTTTTACTTTCCAGCGAGGCCCCAAATTCTTGTGTGCCCTTTAAGACGGCCCTGAATCTGGGAACTTTTTAATTTCTGAGAAAAACATCGGAAACATAGAAAAGTCGAAAAGTTATTTCTTAATATGATAAAGATAATTTATAAATGAAAATGGATGGAAGTTAAAACTAATGGAACACACAAAAAATTATTGGCTAAATATTTTCAATTAAATCTATTGATCAACAAAATTTAAATGAGTCAATCAATGTTTTGATTGAAATTTTTGTTATTTTCTTAAACAGTCAAATTACAAATTTTCAACATACAATATTTTTTTCGCTTTAATTTATTTGAATAGATTAGGGTTGCCATCCGTCCTCTTTTCCCCGGACACCGTCCTCTTTTTTAATGCGTCCGGGGCAGTCCTACTTCTTTTTTAGAAAGTGTCCGGGGTTGTCCTACTTTTTGCACTTTACCCGATAACATTTTTTTTATTACTTTTAATCTTTTGAATTATTTTCATCGCCATATTTTCGCTTATCAGCAGTAATGTCAACTTTTTGAGAACAAAACGCACAAAAATTAAAAAAAAAAAACGCTTCAAATTAATTATATTTCGAGTAAAAATGCACTCTAGGTAGTGCGAAAATAACTACGTTAGCATCAATTCTTATCAGCTGTTGTGTGTCTTATATCAAAAATTTCCATTACAAATTTAAAAAAAAAAATAATAATTTTAAGAAAATTCCTTTGAATTTCCAAAAATTCCATTTGTATTTCAGAAATTTCCAATTGTATTTCAAAAGTTTCCAGTTGTATTTTAAAAATTTCTAAATGCGTTTCAGAAAAATCCGTTTCAGAAATTTCCAATTAAATTTAAAAAATGTCTATTTATATTTCAAAAATGTCTAAATGCTTTTCAGAAAATTCCAATTAAATATATTTCAAAAATTTCTATTTCTATTCAAAATTTTTTAAATGCTTTACAGAAAATTTTGATATACAAATAAAATTTTTTAAAAGCATTTAGATAATTATATTTTGAGTAGGTTTTTTTCTAGCTCGAGGTCATTAAAACTATGATAATCTCATATAATAATTTTCAAGAAAAATTTGTCCTGTTTTAAATTTATTTATGTTGGTCATTTTTTGCAAGACTTAATCGACACGTGTTTCGGTATTTGTCTAATCCCATTGTCAAGATTATTTAGCAAAAAATAAAAACCCTGTACTACAAGTAGCAAAGGGTCTTTAATGACAATCGTTAATGATGAAACTAAAATAAAAATACATACTCGACTCTATTTCCATTGGGAATTAGAAGACGAAAATTGTACCATCGTAGTAAGGTCACGATCATCATCCCGAAACACGTGTCGACAAAGTCTTGCAAAAAATTACCAACATAAGTAATAAATTTAAAACAGAAAAATAATTTTCATGAAAATTATTATATGGGAATATCATAGTTTTAATTAGTAAAGGAAATAATGACCTCGAGCTAGAAAAAAACCTACTCAAAATATAATATTTTAAAGGTCGAGTACAACAATTTTTATTTTTTAATAAAAATTAATCAGAATTTGAACATTTAGATAATTTTTAAATAAAAATGGACATTTCTGAAATACAATTGAATTATCTAAAATTCCAATTGAATTTATTTAAATTCAAAAGTAATTTTCTTAAAATCATTGAGAAAATTTTGAAATGGAAATGTTTAAGATACAAATGGAATTTTCTGAAAACCATTTAGAAAATTTTGAATTACAAATAGAAAATTCTGATATGGGTCAATTTCAAAAAAAACACATTTTTTGTGTCCCCGTACTTTACACTACTATTTTAGGTAAAAAAATAAAAAACAAAAAAAAAAAACAAAAATGTGAGAGTGATCAGCAAGGAATATGTAACCAAAATACGTAATTATCAAATTTTTATGTTTGTTTTTTTGTTTATTCAGAATGGTGTTTTGTAAATATGCAACATTTAATAATAGTTTTCGAATTATTGCGTTTCTTTCTTGTGTTTTGATTTGTTATAGTCGTCAAAACTTAATTAGTGTGAATTTGGCGTTGCAAAGAAAGGTTGTCCCCACAATTTGCATTGAGCGTCACTTTTTTATAATTCAAGTAATATTACTAGTTTTTAATTTGCATTTAAATGAAGTAAATAACGTGGGGAAAGTACAAAGTTAAATTATTACAAAAGTGAAAAAGCGAAAAAAAAAATCTATTAAAAAAAGTGTCCATTTGCGTAGTTTTTGTGAACACCATGGTAAGGGCGCGATAAAATTTCATGAGGGTCACGCTAATTTTTTTAAAAGTGAATATATTATATGTAAAAAATTGAAGTTGACAATCATTGTTTACATGGTTTCAACTCATTTTTTTATTATTTGTGAATTTGAGAAATAAATTGCCTACAAAAAAAACCAAAATAGGCAAACATTTCATGAGCATCACTTTTGATATATGGGTTAATTTAAAAAAAAACGAATTTTTTGTGTCCCCGCACCTTACATTACTATGTTAACTAAAAAAAAAAAAAAAATGTATGAAATTTTTTTTTGTATGAAAATTTTTTTTGTGAAATTTTTTTTTGTATGAAAATTTTTTTTTATAAAATTTTTTTTTTTTGAAGAATTTTTGTTTTTTTTTTATTAATTTTTGTAAAAGAATAAACCTTTTTTCGTTAAACTTTAAATTTGGCATTATTTCTTGTTTACGTGCAACAAAATCTCTTGATCGTCACAAAATATCTTGAGCGTCACACTTAGTTTTTTTTTCCTTAAAAAGCTGATAATTCCAATTTTTTTAAATACATTGTTACAAGCCTATTACTTTGCAAGTAACATTTAAGTTCAAGTCTTTTTTTAACAAAAATTCACATACTTTCATCTTAAAATTTTAAGTAACTAGTCACTTTTAAAAAAAAAAAATGTAAATCAAGGTGAAACGGGATTTTGTGTTTGTAATCGAAAATGTGATTTTCGCAAAAGTCAATCTTAAGAAACAAAAGAACATAGTAATCTTGAATTTAAAATATTTTAGCATTTTTAGCGATTTTTTATACATATTTGGTGTGTAAAATTTTTGAATTATAATTGGACATTTTTTTAAATTAACCAAACATTTTTGAATTAAAAATGAAAATTTCTCATATATAATTGGAAATATAGTTAAATATTTTTTAAAATTGAAAATTTTTGGAATATAATTGGTACTTTGAGGATTTTAGTTTGGCTTGATACTTTCTGAAATAAAATTGGAAGATTTTCTTTTATGTATTTTTGTGATTTTTTTAGTGGAAATGAAAATTGTTTCCTTAATAAAAATGATTTTTTTTTGCATATTGTGTCGCGCAGTTTACTTTTTTTAAATTAATTTATTAAAAAAAATTGTCCTCTTTTTTGGGTCAAATGTCCTCCTTTTTTGAGGTTGGCGTCCTCTTTTTCTCAAAATGGAAATGGCAACCCTAGAATAGATTAATTCAAAAATATACAAAATAATCGGGTTTTATTTTATTATTGTTTGCAACATATTGGAAAGCAAAAAAGATGCATTTTTTGATAATTTTGTCTTAAGCTTACACTTCATTTGTTAAATCAATCATTATTTTGATTGACTTCAAATAAAAAATTGACAACATTTTTGATCAAAATCGAAAACATGCTTGATTGAAAAAATTTTCAATCAATCACCTACAATTTGATGATTGGTATAACAATTTTCTTAATTGGAGGAATTTCAATCAAAAAATTTATTGAATCCGCGTTTTTGTTGATTGAAATTCGTTTCAAATTTTTTCTGTGAAATAAGAAGATTTTTTGCATTTTCGTATGACCTACATATATCAGACGTTTCCACAAAGACGACTAAGGGGAAATGTCAGGGGAATGTCAGCACCCCCTGACAACTACTAATTAGGATTGGAAAAATTGTTAAGTTTTTTATGAACCCGTCCTTAACTCGGTATATAGAGCCGTCATGGGGATGTCAGGTGTGACTCTGACATGTCAGCGAGCCGTCACCACGGATGGCTCAAGGACTTTCACAACTGGGTAATGCGTAAACAAAATATGACATAAATTTTTTAACATATTTTAATTCGTGAGTATTTCGTGATCGTGATTACGTCGTGAGCGTGATTAATTTTTTTTCTACTCACGTGAGCGTGCGTGAGCGTGAGCAGAAAAAAAATGTTCGTGCGTGATCGTGCGTGATTACAATATATTTTTTCGTGAGCGTGCGTGATCGTGATTGAAAAGTCACTCACGATCCCATCTCTACTTTAAACGTATTTTTTTTTTTACAAAAATTTTTAATTTTGAATAAAGCGCCACTTTTGATTCATTTCAAAACAATGTGCGACGGAGAAAAAATATTCTATTGAATCTCAAAGATTTAACATTTTTTGCATAATGCCACGGTATTACTAATGAAAATCGTTTTTAGGGTCATTTTACCATACGTTTCTTTTTTTTTTTTGTTAGACTTAAAACATTTTATCTTTATTTAAAAAAGTATTTAAACAAGTAAAATATTTGAGTTTATATTTTTAATAGACTTGTGCTTAATCGTTCAATTGAGTGAGCGCTCATTTTCGTTCATTTCAGATAAAAGACCTAGTTCGTTCATCTAGTTCAATTGCTCTTTTGTGGTTGTCCTTCAACAGTTTGTGAACGAATCATTTTGATCATGTCTGTTGGTCGTTCATCTAGTTCAAATCGTTCAGTGTTTCTTTTCGTTCAACAGTTCGTGAACGAATCGTTTTGATTATGTCTGTTGTTTTGGCTTTCGTTCAGAAAATACAAAAATGTTGAATAAAAACATGAATTAAAACAAGTAAAAAAGTTAAATTCGGCCTTGCCGAATGTAGTGATACCCTCCACAATTTCAAAAAGATTATTGCAAAAAAACTGTATTTAAAAGGAAATTACTTTTGAAAAAAAAAATTTTTTTGAATACAAAATTTCCGGGAAAAAAAATTTTGTTAAAAAAAAATTCGCGATTTTTTTCTTTTTTTTGTCAAAAAATAAGTTCGTACTTGTTTAAATACCATTTGGTGTTCAATTATGTTCATATATGTCAACCAGAAGCCGATTGAAAGCATTTTGTATTTTTAGGTTATGTTGAATGTACTGAAATTTTTGAGGTGTGCTTACATTTTCGTTCATAACTTTTGAACCGCTGAACCGATATCGCTCAAATGCAATACCAAACTTCTCGGGAGAACTTCCAATAAACATGTTAAGTTTCAGTCATCTATGTGCAATATTTTGTCCGCGACAGCATTTTCCACAGACAGACGGACATCGCTAGAATGTCTTAAAATCGATCGGGCATCATGAATATATATACTTTATGGGGTCCCAGATCGATATTTCGATGAGTTACAAACGGAATGACAAACTTATATATACCCTCTATCACTAAGTGGAGGGTATAAAAACATATACAGTTTTTGTAACAAAAAACATAAATGCTGAGAAAGTGTGCCAAACGAAAAAAAAGAAAAAATATCGCCTAATAACAAAATAAACAAAAAAAATTGAACGACCGAACTGAAAGATCAAAATGAAATAATGACCAATTGAGCTAAATGAACGGAAAGACCTAAAAGAGCGGAAATGAACGAACTATATAAACTGCTCAGTTAAGTGAATAGTTCAATTGAACTAGTTCGTTCGTGAACGACACAACTCTAATTTTTAATACTATCCACACCCAGTAAAAACTTCTATTACCAAGTAATGAGGTATTCGCCTTAAAATAGATGGTGGTAGCTAGCTACTAGGTTGGTGAAACACTCATTTTTAACATGGCGATGTCATTGGAGTAACGACCGCATACCCTCTCGATACCGAGAATGCTACTGAAAAACTACATACATTAGTACCACAAATAATAGCACTGTGCTACAAAAAACACAAAATCGAATATATTTTTGAAATGAGGTAGTTAAGGTTGTAGGTCTCGTCGAAAAGATCACAAAAATGTCCATCAAACTTGCCAGACCCCCTCAAATTTTAAAGTTATGGTAAAAAAACTTTTTTTTGGGACTATTCTCACTAAACCACGTGTAACTTTAAAGTTTTCAACCGATTTTCAATTCTTTAACTGTTTTGGATAGAAGAAGGATAGGGCGGCTTTTTATGTGTGTGAATTGGTCCATACATATAAGAAAGATATGTATTGATTTTTTCAACAATATCTATTTTTTTTTTGTTATTTTTTGAACATTTTTTTAGTTTAACGACTTTTTTTGCTACAGTTCGTTCAACAATATTTATATTTATAAACGTATTCTTAAAGAAAACTTAATTGTGAAGACGATGAGCTTTATGCCGATAAAATCGGATAACAATTGACAGAGTTGCGATAATTTTTCTAAAAAAGAAAATTAAGATTTAGCATGAAATTGGCGTTCGGACAACCTAAGCAAAAAATATAAAAAAACAAGTGAGAGTGTTAAATTCGGCCGTGCCGAATCTTTGATACCCTCCAACATGTTAAAAAATATATAAAAAAATTCAGAGGCATTTTTTGTGGGGCGGGGCTCTGTATGGGTGTGGTGAGGGATACCGTTCCCATTGCGATAAATGTTTACTAATTTATTTATTATGCTTTTTTAACTTAAGTAATACCATTTTCTCATAATTCTTATGATTTTTTTAAATCCACGCCCACAAAAGGGGGCGGGCCGTTAAAAACTAAATTTTGTAGCCCTCGGGGTCTAATTGCAGGACTCTGAACTCCTTCTGATACAAAAAGGTTTTATTTGTTTAACAAAAATGCAAAAAAAGGTGTAAAAATTGACGCTTTTTAGAGTTTTTTTTAGTTCTTTAAGGGGGAACTTTTTTGCCCCTGGTCCGATTTTACCCATATCCGAACTTAACCGGCCTATGACCATGAGACACATTCGTGCCCATTTTCAGGAGTATAGCTCTTTTATTTTGGACTGAATCGTGTTTTATACAGACGGACGGACGGACGGACGGACATTCATAGAATGACTTAGAATCGATCATAGATCAATAATATATATACTTTATGGGGTTCCCGACCTATATTTTTATGCGTTACAAACGGAATGACAAAGTGAGTATACCCCCATACTGTGGTTGGAGGGTATAAAAATAAACGAACATACTGATAGGTCACGTATCATTATTTTAAAGGTTTTTGCCCCCTTGAATTCGAATTTGACCTTCAAATTGTGCTATCTTATTATGTTTTTGATATATCAATTTATGTTAAATATCTCAAAAACCTGGCGCGATAGAGCAATTTAAAGGCCAGATTCGGATTCAGCGACCCAAAAACCTTAAAAAATATCGTACATGACCTCTTATGATAATTTTTTTTTTGCCTGTGTTGTCTTGTCTGGTTGTCAAAACGGCGATTTCATGCAAAATCTTACCCCCAGTTTCTGTAATACGAAACTGGGGGTTAATTTTCTTTTTTAGCAAAATTATCACAACTCTGTCAATTGTTATCTAATTTTTTCAGGATAAAACTCATCGTATTTAGAATTAAATTTTCTTTAAAAATACCTTTATAAATATAAAGGTTGTCAAACGAACTATTGCAGAAAAAAATCGATATACTCGAAAAATTTTCAAAAAATAACAAAAAAAAATAGATACTATAGAAAAAAAAAATAGATATCTTTCTTATATGTGTAGACCAATTCACACACATGGAAAGCCCTATCCTACTTCTATCCAAAACAGTTAAAAAATTTAAAATCGGTTGAAAATTTTCTGAATTACACAAGGTTTAGTGAGCAAACTCCCGAAAAACGTTTTTTGACAATAACTCTAAAACTTGAGGGCTTCTGGCAAGTTTAATGGGCATTTTTGTGATCTACTTGACAAAACTAACAACTTATACCATGTCACATCGGAAGTATTTTTTCACTGTAGCACAGTGTAGGAAGTACACAGAAAAAAAAAAAAAAAATATTTGAGTAAATTTTTAATACTATTGAGTAAAAAATTACTCAATTTTGCACCAGTAAACGATTTAATAGTATTGAGTAAATTTTTAATAAAAATTTATTAAATTTTTGAAAAAAAAAAATGAGTAAATTTTTAATTGACACAATTAAAAATTTACTCAAAATGTATCTATTTATTTTTTTAAAAAGTTTAAAAGAGTTTTAATTTTTTTTACAAAAAAAAAAAAAAAACAAAAAACTTGTTTTTTTCAAACTTTACCAAAAATATTTATGTTTTAAAAACATAGGAAAATTTTATAAAGACGATTACAAAATTTCATATACATATACAAAAATCTATAAACTAAACGAGAATTCAAAAAACTATGAGAGTTAAAAAAAAATTACAAACTATTAAATTTTTATTAAATTACTTACTTAAATTGTTTTTAAAATTTTTAAGTAAATTTTTAATTGTGTCAATTAAAAAATTACTCAATTTTTGCTTTTAAATTTAAACAAGTGATTACTCAAATTTGTTTACTCCATATTTTTTCTGTGTATTTTTTCACTGTAGCACAGCGTAGGCTACTAGTAGCCCAAAAATAACTCGTTTCCCACTCCTTACAAAAATGCTACCAAATAACAGCATACATTAGTCCCAAAAATAAGTAGCTACCAGTAGCGCAAAAATAACTTGTTACCCACTCCTTACAAAAATGCTACCAAAGCATACATTAGTCCCAAAAATAATCTCACAGAAAGAGCGCTATTTCCAGCAAGGAATTGCGTCAAAAGTAAAATGTTCGCTTCATGCCTATTCGTGAGGATGATGAAGTTTATGTTGAACGCGGTTATTTCAAAAGCAACCACGCGGGCAAATTTTTACAATCCAAATATAAGAAGTTCGTCGTTTTCATTGAAAAGATCCAATGTGGAAAAACCAACGCTACCAATGTTCACGTTGATATCCATCCCTCCATATGTTTGATTGTAAAATGTATATAATACAAGGACCAAAAATATATCTTGGAACGTCGTAGAAAGGGACATTTGGCTGCTTAGGGCAGAACCAATAACAAATATACAGAAGCGACTGCTGCTCAGCCCATGGAAACCGCATTAAACACCATCTTAAGTTTTAGTCTATATAGGAGTGAGTTAGGTTTTAAGGGAAATACTGTCTGTAATGTTTTTTACCGTTTATGCTCGTAATTTCAACAATTAGGTAACTACGGGTGTAAAATACCTAACAGATATCTTTACCTAGCCGGTAAATTAACGTTGAAAATTATAAATACCTAAGAGTTAAGTTTAGAGAATTTTACTTACACGTTAGATATCTATGCACTGATAGTTATCTGCTTGTTGAAATTACTGCTATTATAGCCGTAATTTCAACAAGCAGATAACTATCAGTGCATAGATATCTACCGTGTAAGTAAAATTTCGTAAATTTAACTCTTAGGTAACTATAAGTTTCAATGTTAATTTACCGGCCAGGTAAAGATATCTATTAGGTATTTTACACCCGTATTTACCTACTTGTTGAAATTACGAGCATTAGCCGGCTTTAACATACTTTAAACAACAAGGCAAACAAAAAAATTAAATTAAGGCCTTTGTTCTATCTTTCATAAGGCGACCAGATTTTGAAAATCAAAATAGAGGACATAAAGAAAAAAGTAAAAAAAATATTCGAATTCATCATTTTTAACATATTTTACAGGTTAACTAACACCCTTTTAACGATGTACAAGTGAAAATCGGACAACAAATGGCAAAGTTTAATTTTCAGTAAAATCGAATTGAAATGCATTGAAACTAACATAAACATCTCGTTATCTCGAGTCTGTAAAAATTTATCGAATTTTTTATTCATGAAAAATACAGGTTTTGGACCCTTTTTTGACGCGGTTTAGCTCACGATTAAATTATCGCTAGAGCCAAAATATTTTGGGAATCATTATTAAAAACGTTTAAGTTATTTTTCAGGGGGGGTGGGGCGTACAACTTTAACCTTTTTTGTCCATATATGGTGAGTCGGTCTAATACACGTTCATCAAACAAGTTGTACAACGATACTGCAAGTGTATGGTCACATTTATAAAAAGAAATTCAGTAGGAGTATGCAGAACAAGCACGTCGCGACATTTTCCATACGATTTGACAGTAACAACCGGTTTAATTTTGTTTTAATTTGTTTTAATTTATAAAAATAAAAACAAATATTGATCATGCTTTAAAAAATAAAGAGGACAAAGAGGACAGATTTTGAAAAAAGAGGACAGAAAGAGGACGCAAATTTTATAGAGTACAGCCAGTTAAAATAGAGTATTGTCCTCTAAAAAAGAGTACGTATGGTCACCTTATCTTTCACAACTTTCCAATTCACAAGCAAATTTCCGAATCACATGAAATCAAGATTAGTGTTTTTTGGTCACATTTTCATTCGAAGTTGAAATCGAATAATAAAAATTTAAAAACCCGGGTGGAAATGACTGTGTATGTTCATACATGCTCATTAGAGGGTCCCTTATTTTGGAAATGTTGGAAATGTTGAGACGGTACCCCCTCATTTTTTTCCATTTGACTAAAAAATAACTCAGGAAAAATTTTACGTCCCTACGACCACGCCTTCCCTACGCGACGGGGCCTTAAAGAGCGGGGCCTTAAAAATAATTTTTCCACACAGACCAAAAGTTTTTTTTTATTTTTAATTTTTTTGTTATCAATTGTTATATTACTTTGTTAGCTTAATTACGACAAAAAATTTGATTTTGGTGGGATAAAGCTTTCAGCTCTAAAAAATTTTTCGAAAAAAGCCGTTAGGGTCCTACGGTAAAAAATTTTTAAAAAATATTTTTTTCTAGTTTTAACAAATAACGGTTTTAGTTGTTATGTTGCTTTTAATGATATATGTATATTCAAAAAAAAAAATATTATTCATATCTGTGACATCTTTACCTTTTTCGAAAAAAAAATAGATCCGTTGGGGTCTTACGTAGGGTTGCCAGAAATATATTTCCATAAAGCGGGACGAACGCAAAAAAATTGTTAAAATGGCGGGATTTCAAAAATTTTGGCCTGACAAAAATAATAGATTTATATGCAGTTTAATGTGGTTATTCATAAAACCTAAAATATATTTAAAGTAGGTTTATTTGAGAGATATTGCAGGAACAATTGTCAAATAAACCTACAATTAGTCTGTTATAAGTAATTTGAATAAGAGCCTAAGTCTCACAAGGGAAGTATCTCAACCCTTATTAACCGATTTGCCTGAAACTTAAATATATATAAAAGAGACGATTTTAAGGTTGGGGTGTCTCGGCTTATCGGCCATATCAGTGTTTAAAAATTTCGTTGTCCCCTTATGAAACAATGTGGACTTCCGGGAATCGTTTAGAGCAAAAATACGTGTCGACTTAGATTTAATAAAGATTATTTCGTATTCATATGGACATCGTAGGCCTATGTCTTCATATAAATACCCCCCAAAATTTACACATTTTAATGAAAAAAGTATTTAACGAAGCCAAACTTTTACAAGGTTATGTCACAGTTGGATAGGCATTAAAAAAACCTTTCTTCTCATATGTTATTAAATCGACTTTCTTTCCATATGAAAACATCATATAGTTTCTTAGAAAGAAATGGCTGAAAAATCCTAAAAACGATTTTTCGCCATTTTTTGACTTATGTTTTGATCCCCTAAACCCCGATATGGGCGATAAGCCGAGACACCCCGACCTTAGAATTGTCTCCTTTATATACATATATTTTACGTTTCATGCAAATCGGTTCATAAGGGTTGAGATACTTCCCTTGTCAGAAATGGGAAATCCTCAAGACGCATTGCTGGACCAAATTACTCCTTGGAAGTTTTTTTTTTTTTTTTTTTTTTCATATTTTATTTATTGAATCTTCACTTTAATTCCGTGAACTAACAATAAGTGTTCATATCTTATATCTAAATATTCTTAATATTAAGTCCAGCCAGTGCCAGACAAAATTTAATTTTCTCGTGTATTTCTTAAATTTATTTGTTTGGAAGTGTTTGTAATATATTGCTCAACTTTTGGCATCAGATTTTAAAAAAAAAATTTTATATCGAAATTTTTTTTTTGTATTGAAATGCACTAAGATTGCTTTGGAAGTTGGTAGCCCAGTTTTTAGCCAAAAAATTAAAAAAAGTTAAGTTAGTTTTTTCCGTAAAGGATTTCCAGTTGCGCATCGTTTTGGAAACTAGCATTTTCAAATTCGTAAAAACCGAATTCGGGACGCAATAATACACATGCCATGGATAAATATGCCAATTCTTTCATATTATTGTTGTTTAGTATAAAAAATATTTGTGAATGTCGAAAAATTTGATTAATTGTGGCGTTTACTTTTCAAAAACTTCATCTGAACTGAATTAAATTCAGCCAAACCCTATACGGATTGGCCAAAATCCAAACCATTGCGTAAAAATCGAATTCATTATTATTTTTACTCAAATATAATTTTTTTACAAAAGCAGCGCAACCCTGCCCATAAAAAAGCAAAAGTGGCTTGTACAAATCTTTTTTGCGCTGGCAGTTTCTAAAAAAAAGCGGGAATTTGGAATCCCGCGCGGGACGCGGAAAACGTCGACACAAAGCGGAACAATCCCGCCAAATGCGGGACGTCTGGCAACCCCAGTCCTACGGTAATTTTTATACCCTCCAACCACAGTATGGGGGTATACTCACTTTGTCATTCCGTGTGTAACGCATTGAAATATCGGTCTAGGACCCTATAAAGTATATATTTTATTGATCAGTGATCGATTCTAAGACATTCTAGCGATGTCCGTCCGTCCGTCCGTCCGTCTGTCCGTCTGTCCGTCTGTCCGTCTGTCCGTCTGTCCGTCTGTAGAGGACACGATACAGTCCAAAATAAAAGAGCTAGACTTCCGAAGTTTGGCACGAATATGTCTAGTGTTTATAAACCGGTTAACCGGTTAACCGAAAAACCGGTTTTTTCCTAAAATTTCGGTTTTTTTGCAAACCGGTTAACCGGAATTGAAGATTTCCGGTGCACCGAAAACCGGTTTTTTTCTGTCGGTTAACCGGTTTTTTAAATACATTCAAAACGGAATATTTTCGCAAATATTAAGGGTTTACACTTTTTTTTTTAATTATATTTTCAAAATTTCGTTGAAAACACATTAAAAATCCGCGAAAAATTACGTCTAAAATGTTTTTTGTCTTTAAGAAAAAATTTTCTAAATAGGAATTTTATTCCGAAACTGATAAAAATTTTAAATACTCACCGTTGTCAGCGTTTTTTTGAACATTTCATAAAAAAATTAATAAGTGACTATTAACCAGATACTAAAATCCCTGTTAATGTCGAAAATGTCAACAAAAGAAAATAAAAATAAAATTCGGAACTGCAATTTACTTATAACGAATAAATGTATTTTTCTAAATAGAACTAATACAAATTAAATTGAAGTTCTAGTGAATATGGTCAATTAAAGTACATTATTTAAATATCGATTTTTTATAGCGTAATAGTTGCAAACTTTGCTGAAAGAAACAAATATGTTAACTTCAGCTATATTCGCTTTATTATTTAATAAAAATCAGCTATTTTCAAGTATTTTTTGGTTTTTTCAATTAAAGAAAAAAAAAAACCGGTTAACCGGTTTGTTTATTCCGGTTTAACCGAGAAAACCGGTTAACCGAAAAAGCTGATTTTCGGTTAACCGAGAAACCGGTTTTCCAAAATGTCGGTTTTTTATAAACACTAAATATGTCTTATATTCCTAGGCAGGTTAAGTTCGGAAATGGGCAAAATCGGACAAAGGGGGAAAAAGTTCCCCCTTAGAGAACTAAACCAACCCAAGAAAAATACCACTTTTTTACATGATTTTTTGTGTTTTTGTTTAACAAATTCAACATTTTTATGCTACAGAAAGTTCAAAGTCCTGCATTTGGACCAAGAGAATTAGATAATGTCTTTTTTTTTTGTCGGCCCCCCTTTTATGGGCGTGGAATAAATTTTTTTTTTAAATAATGAAAAACTTGTATTTCTTTAGTGCATAAAGCATAAGAATGAGTTTTTAAACACATATTCGAGAGTAAATTCCCCCCCCCCCCCCATTACCACTTTCGACCCCCACCCCCGAAAAAAAAAATCCCTGCAATTTTTTTTTTTTTGCATGTTGGAGGGTATGTAAGATTCGGCACAGCCGAATTTAACACTCTTACTTGTTTTTTTTTAGTTTTGACAACCAACGGTTTCAGTTGTTATGTTGTTTTTAATGATATATATTAAAAAAAAATATTATTCATATCTGTGACATCTTTATCGTGTATCAAAAAACATCAACAATGCATTTTTTACCCGTTTTTTAGAAAACGATATAGATGTCACAAATACAAATAATATTTTTTTATGAATATATATCATTAAATACAACATAACAACTGAAACCGTTGCTTGTCAAAACTAAAAAAATATTTTACCGTAGGACCCCAACGGATCACAGTCCAGGACTGTGATCATGTAAAACGATAGTTGATTATCGTCAATTTTTGGAGCCTTGTTGCTTCTAAACTAATCAAAATGTTTTCATATTTTTAAAGATTCTGGATTAAACACCACTGCTTAATAATTATAAAAAGAAAAACTTTCTTATTTCCCTTCAAAACGAAGTGTATTTTGATGTCGTTTATGCGTCGTCTATCGTTTTCGTTTTACGTGATTAGCCCCCAGAGTCCAAAGAAAGTGCAATTTTAAAAATTTTAAAAAAATAGAACGAATTGTTATCACATCTTGAATTATGGCTTAAAAGTTGAGTAATTTACAGTAGAGTTTTAAGACTTTTTAAAAAAAAAAAATCCAAGGTTTCGGACTTTTTCAAAAAGTTTTATTTTTTTAAACGTTAAAAAATAAGTGATAAATACTTTGAATAATTTTTTCATATCTTTTTTCTAAAACTACATTTAAATACCAATTAAACGTTGTCCAAATTTTTTTAAGATATCTATATTTTGCACTGGTCAAAATAATTGAAAATTTAAGGCTTCGACACAATGTCGGAGTACTCTGTACTACAGAGTACCATCTCTAAAAATAGAGATACCATCATACAAAAAAAGTGTAAGTGCGAAAGAGAATGGAACAAAATCCACTCTCTGGCACAGAGTACTCCGTCATTGTGAATTTAGCTTTAGAGCCCAGTCACAATTGGCACCACCGACGACGGACCACATCAAAAGAGAGAGCGACGCATTAAAATTAAACGACAGACGACCGGACACATTTTATAAAGAAAATGACGCTCATATCAGTTACACATTTATTTTTTTTCTTTAGTTATCCCTTAAAAACAGGTACACAATGTTTTTTGTTTGCAACACACACACAATATATCAACTCCAATTGGAAAAATTAGCACACTTTGTTGAACATATGGCAACGCTACATGACAGAAATTTTAAAAATATGAGAGGGTGGTGAGAGAGAACTACAAAAATAGAATAGAATCTATTCTGGCGGCAGCGTGGTCGACCACAAAGCGATTTTTTGCTTTACATACAAAATGTATGAAAACATTTTGTGGTAACCGAATGTGGTGCCAATTGTGACTCGGCTCTTAAACGTTTTAATTTTTTTTGAAAAAATCGCCATTTTGAAAAATTGATTACTCAACCACTGTTGCCAGATTTGACGATTTCTCTGCATTTTGACGATTTTTACTCCTCAAAATAGCAAAATGACGATTTGACGATTTTTGCCCCAAAAATGACGATTTAAAAAAAAACAAGTAAGAGTGTTAAATTCGGCTGTGCCGAATCTTTTATACCCTCCAAAATCCAAAAAATATAAAAAAATCCAGGGTCGTTATCTTTTTTTTTCAGTGGTCATTGGGGGGGACAAATTTCCCCCCGAAATATATGTTTAAAAATTCATTCTTATGCTTTTTGCACTAAAGAAATACAAGTTTATCATTATTTTACAATTATTTTTTTAATCCACGCCCACAAAAGGGGGCGGGCCGAAAAAAACGATATTTTCTAATCCCCCGGGTCCAAATGCAAGACTTTGAGCTTCTTGAAGCATAAAAATGTTGCATTTGTTAAACAAAAACACAAAAAATCATGTAAAAATATGGTGTTTTTTAGAGACTGGTTCCGATTTTGCCCATCTCCGAACTTAACCAGCCTATGAACATAAGACATATTTCTGCCAAACTTCAGGAGTCTAGCACTTTTATTTTGGACTGTATCGTGTCTTCCACAGACGGACGGACGGACAGACGGACAGACGGACGGACGGACGGACAGACGGACATCGCTAGAATGTCTTAGAATCGATCACTGATCAATAATATATATACTTTATGGGGTCCTAGACCGATATTTCGATGCGTTACACACGGAATGACAAAGTGAGTATACCCCCATACTGTAGTTGGAGGGTATAAAAAAACCTGACAATTTTGTCTACTTTTTAACAAATTTTTAATAGAAATTTAGTATTAAATGAATATTTTTTTGCTTTTTGTTAGGTAAAAAAATATATCCACCAATATTTTTGTACAAAAATGGACAAAAGAAGCAAGTGAGAGTGTTACATTTTCTTTTTCCCTCCAAAATGTAAAATAATTATAGGGAGTTTTTTGGCGGAGGACCTTTTGTTCTTTGATTTTGTATGATATTTACGCAATTTTATCATAATTATTTTTTTATAGAAGTGCCCACAAAAAGGGGTGGACAGAAAAAAAAATCATTTTCCAATTAACTTGACCCAACTGCATAATCTTTTCTTTCATAAAAATATTTCATATGCTTAAAAATATTACAAAAAATATAGAAAAAATTTTCAGCGGTAGGTTTTGTTTTACAAGGGGGGGCTTTGTTCTACCTGGTCTGATTTTGCCGATTTTCGAACTGAATCATCCAATGGCCATAAAATATATTTGTGCCAAACTGCATGGAAAAAGCTCTTTTGGAATTGGACTGCATCATGTCTTCAACAGACATCGGTTGAATGTCTTAGAATTACTCTTTATTCAAGGATAAATGCATCTTTTTTATTTTGACGATTTTTTTTGACGATTTTTGGAAATGGGTTGACGGTTTTGACGATTTCTTTTATAAAAATCGTACATTTTTGACGATTTTGTACCCAACAATTCTAGCAACCCTGTACTCAACACCAACATAGTATAAAAATGTGAAAATTTGAGAGCAAGCTGCATTTAATACACTCAAAATAATTATTATGTTAAAAACTCTGTGAAATGACTGTAATCGCAATTCGACAGATATTTGACAAAGTTATCTGTCGAAATACCGATTTTAAGAATAAACTTTGTATTTTCTTGTAAACGAATAACAAAATTTTATCTGGAATTTTACTTTTTACTTTGTAATCTCTATTTTACAGATAATAAACAGAGTTTTTATACCCTCCAACTACAGTATGGGGGTATACTCACTTTGTCATTCCGTGTGTAACGCATCGAAATATCGGTCTAGGACCCCATAAAGTATATATATTATTGATCAGTGATCGATTCTAAGACATTCTAGCGATGTCCGTCTGTCCGTCCGTCTGTCCGTCCGTCTGTGGAAGACACGATACAGTCCAAAATAATAGTGATAGACTCCTGAAATTTGGCATATATATGTCTTATGTTCATAGGCTGGTCAAGTTCGGAGATGGGCAAAATCGGACCAGGGGGGAAAAAGTTCCCCCTTGAAGAACTAAACCAACCTCTGAAAAATATCGTATTTTTACATGATTTTTTTTGTTTTTGTTTAACAAATCCAACATTTTTATGCTACAAGAAGCTCAAGGTCCTGCATTTGGACCCACAGAATTAGAAAATATCGTTTTACGGTCCGCCCCCCCCCCCTTTATGGGCGTGGAATAATTTTTTTTTTTATATAATGATAAATTTGTATTTCTTTAGTGCAAAAAGCATAAGAATTATTTTTTTTAACACTTATTCGAGAGGAATTGTGCCCCCCAATTACCACTACCGACCCCCCCCCCCCCAAAAAAAAAAGAAGACGCCCCTGCAATTTTTTTTTTATATATTTGCATGTTGGAGGGTATAAAAGATTCGGCACAGCCGAATTTAACACTCTTACTTGTTTTTTATTAAAATACAGATTTTATAAAAATACTTGTGTTTTCTCTCGTAACCAAAATACCAAATTTCAACTGTAATTTTACTTATTGCTCTGTAATAATATAACCTGGACTGTGATCACGTAAAACGATAGTTTACTATCGTCGATTTTTGGAGCCTTGTTGCTCCTAAACTAATGCAAATATTTTCAATTTTTTTAATGTTTCTGGATTAGACAACAATTTTTAATAATTTAATAAAGAAAAACTTTCAAATTTCCCTTAAAAACGATATGTATTTTGATGTCGTTTATGCATCGTCTATCGTTTTCGTTTTACGTGATTAGCCCCCTGGTAAATTTTACGAGGATGTCGTGTAAAATTGGAGGTACTCGTAAAAAACTTTCACAAAAATAAAAAAAAGTAAATTCACAATTTGGAAGCATTAAAGCGCAGATTTACTCGATGGCATTTTCCAATTGTCAACACTACTTGCACATTAAGGAAATATAAATTGATCAGAAATCAAATAGTAAATAAAAGAGTCAAATTCTGGTCGCTTTTATCAATACTTTACAGATAATTCTGTAAATTTACTGTTATTTTTATCGAAATCATTTTACAGAGTTTTCTTTGTAAAATAACAAAAAATCTTGCTGGCTGGAAATCTATGGTTTTTTCTGCTGGCTCAGCAGAGTTCCTCTGTAATTTAACAAAGTGATTATTTTGAGTGTACGTGCTATAACATATCCAAAAAAATTAATCGAAGGGGGTCGGGTCTAAAGGTGAGTGATTTGGCTTGGAATGCCCCATATATACTTTATTGGGTCCAAGACCGATATTTCGATTCGTTACACACGGAATGACAAAGTGATTATTATTTTTTTTTAACTAAACATATTGCTGTCAAATTTTTGATAGAAATTAATAGATGTTTCTAAACATTGATTTTTTATCGGTTAACAACTTACGAGCCTTTAACGTTTAGTGGCAGGAAAATTATTGGTGGTCCTACTAAAAAATCCATGTAATTTTCTTTTTGTTTGTCTTCAAAGTATGATAAAAGGAATGTTAGATTCAGTACACACAAAGAAAAGGCTTCATTAATTTAATGAAACTCATCATTAAAGTTCGTCCAATGAAACTGTTTCATTATATTTATGAAAATTTTCATAATATTTATGAGAACTTCATTAAAAAGTTTCATTGGACGAACTTAAATGACAAATTGTTTTACAGTTCTTTGAGTGTACAGAATAGAACACTCTCACTTGCATTGTTTGTTTTATTTTTATACCCTCCAATCACAGCACGTATTGTACAGTAGGGTGGATCGAATTTGGCTTTTTGGCGAATTTCGTTCCGGCTCACCTAAAAACAATGTGGTTAAATTTTCATGCAGGGGGGTCATCTTCCGCTGCCCAAATGACGTTGAAAATCCGCGATTTCTTAAAAAATAGTATTTATTTTAAAAAATTTCCAAAATTACAAAATTTTTTATTTCAGTCAATTTTTTCAATTCGATATTTTCTTAGAAAAAAATTTCAGCTTAATAGGACATTGTTAACCCCTCTAAAACGGTTGCCAAAAATGACTTATACATTTTGCACTAAACTCAAAACCATCAAATTAAAAAAAAAAAAAAAATTTTGATTTTAAATTGCACAATCTAAAGTTTTTATTGCATTTATTTCAAGTATATATAAGTTCGTTTTACAAATTTTTTTTTTGAAAAAATACGAGATTCTTAAACAGGGCGTGTAACGGTCTGTTTCCAGGACATTTTGGGAAAATTGTCCTTTTTTTTTAAAACTCAACATTTTTAGTTAAAAACTTTTCATTTTACACTAGATTCATTATAAAAAAAATGAATCTAGTGTAAAAAAAAAATGAATCTAGTGTAAAAAATCAGCTTGAATGAGATTAAAATGTGACACTCATGTAACCCTGCGTAAAATGTATGCAAAATTCAAAAATTTCTTGCGTTAGAATTTTTTTTTCTTCGTGAGCGTGAGTTGGTCGAATTCACTTATACGGCGTTCAGACTTGCTGTTTTGAAGTGTTCAAGAGTGAGATGTTTAAAAAAGTCTTTGTTCTGTGTCCATTACGTTTTTATTCTGCTACTGGTGTTTTGTTGAACAACTTGTTTAACGTCGCTAGTGTGAACTCCATATTACGCTCCCATCTCTACTCACGCTCCCATCTTTATTCACACTCCCATTTTTAGTTTAAACAAGTGAGAGTGTTAAATTCGGCTGTGCCGAATCTTGTATACCCTCCAACGTTAAAAAAAAATAAAAAAATAAAATTGCAGGGGCGTTTTTTTGGGGGGGGCTTGTCGGGGGTCCTTGGGGACACCTTCTCTCTGGTCAAAAATGTTTTCAAATTTAATTACTATGCTTTTTGTACAAAAGATATACAATTTCATCATTATATAAAATATTTGCTAATATCCACGCCCACAAAAGGGGGCGGACCAAAAAAAAGTCATTTTCAAATCCCCTGGGTCCAAGTCCAAGACTTTGAACTTTTTCAAGCACAAAAATGTTTCATTTGTTTAACAAAACTACAAAAACCCGTATAAAAGGTTACCTTTTTTCATGGGTTGGTTTACTTTGTCAAGGGGGAACTTTTTCCCCCCTGGTCCGATTTTGCCCATCTCCGAACTTAACCAGCCTATGAACATTTGACATATATGTGCCAAGTTTCAGGAGTCTAGCACTTTTATTTTGGACTGTATCGTGTCTTCCACAGACGGACGGACAGACGGACGGACGGACGGACATCTCTAGAATGTCTTAGAATCGATCACTGATCAATAATATATATACTTTATGGGGTCCTAGACCGATATTTCGATGCGTTACACACGGAATGACAAAGTGAGTATACCCCCATACTGTAGTTGGAGGGTATAAAAATATGTTCCCAATGGCTAGTCGCCCGCCAAATGCGGTTTATTGCTAGATGCATTTGTTCATCATGGGTCATTTAGGGCCCAAAGCTGTGTCTTTATATACTTGAAATAAATGCAATAAAAACTTTAGATTGTGCAACTTAAAATCCAACAATTTTTTTTTTTTTTTTAAATTTGGTGGTTTTGAGTTTTGGGCAAAATGTATGGGTCATTTTCGGCAACCGTTTTAAAGGGGTTAGCAATGTCCTATTAAGCTGAAATTTTTTTCTAAGAAAATATGATCGAATTGAAAAGATTGACTGAAATAAAAAAAAGATTAAGTGATTTTTATAATTTTGGCAATTTTTTAAAATAAATACTATTATTTAAGATATGATGACCACCGATCTGCATGAAAATTTAACCAGATTGTTTTTAGGTCTATTCCAACCCATCTGTCGGTGAGCCGGAACAAAATTAGCCAAAAAGCCAAATGCGGTCCACCCTATTGTACAGTATATTATTGATCCATGATCGATTCTAAGACATTCTGTGAATGTCCGTCTGTCCGTCCGTCCATCTGTCTGTAGATGGCAAGATGCAGTCCAAAATAAACGAGCTATCCTCCTGAAATTTGGTACGAATATGTCTTATGGTCCTAGGCAGGTTAAGTCCGGAAATGGGCAAAATCGGACCAGGAGGATAAAAGTTCCCCGTTGAAAAACTGAACCAACCTCTGAAAAAATACACTTTTTTGTATTCTTTTTTTTTGTACTTATCGTGATGGGAAGGTGTATTTATCGTGATGGGAAGGTGCTCTCAACGTCCCACACTGACACCACAACCACCCCCCCCCCCAAAAAAAATCCCCTGACAATTTTTTTACATTTTGGAGTTTATAAAAGATTCGGCACAGCCGAGTTTAACACTCTCACTTGTTTTGTTTAGCTTAATTTTGCAGAGTTAGAATGTGCGAAAGTGAAACAACTACTAATAGCAAGCAATTGTTTATGGATATTTATCTGGTACTGCGCAATAACTCCCAAATGAAATAACTCCAAAAAAAAAAAAATTAAACAACTCCCAAAAATTTTAAATACGATGTGGGACTTATTTCATTATGAAATTAGTCCCAGTGTAGTGGGACTTATTGCACAAATTTAGTTGGGAGTTATTTCATTATGAAATAACTTCCAAATGTAAAAAACCCCAACAAAAAAATAGATTGGGAGTTATTTCATTTCTTGTTAAGCATTGGGAGTTATTTCATCAATAGTGGGACTTATTTCATTTTAATTGAAAATAATATGCACCTCTGTGCAATTGTTTTTTTTTTTTTGCTTAAACGTTTTTCTGCGGGCTGTAGGCAAAATCGCCCAAAGAAAAATGGCCCAAAAAAGAAAACGAAAATTCGCCCAAAAATTTTTCATACAAATTTGGGTCACATTTCATATGAAAAGTTTCCCAACTTTTTTGGGCAAATTCATAGTTTTTTGGGCAAAATTTCGAAATTAAAAATTGGATGATTTTTCATTACGAAAAATTACCCAAAAATCATATATGAAAAATCACCCAATTTTATTTTGGTTTTATTTTTTGTAAAAATCTTAAAATGTCAAAACTGAAATATGTATGTCACAATAAATCAGTATATTATTATTTTTAGAAACAGTAAACGCATATCGTGTTTTTTTTATAAATTATATATTTAACTAACCAAGAATAAGCTGAAGCAAAACCGTTCCGTTGTTGCTAACATACAAAGGCTCTGGTGGGAATCGAACCCAAAACCCCTGCTCGAGTTTTTGTTAAAATTTGTTGGTAAAATTTTTCGCCTGCGGAGCTTTGATCGGTGATAATTCCAATTTTTTTTATTTCGATAAAATTTAAGTTTCACACTTAAAACTTTTACATCAATTACTTATGCATTTTACGGTCTAAAAAAATAAATAATAACCACGTAACCTATGGTCTTATCTTAAAAGCTTTTGTCTTTGGCTTAAAGTTCTTCTGCGTAGCCGGCCTTCGGCCGGGCTTAGGGATTACAAACCCCATGCCTTAGACCCACCCTCTCCGCAAAAGAAAGCTTTTTTGTGTAGTATGTTTTCTGGAAAAAATTTGATAGAAAAATTTTTATTTTATTTTGGGCCATTTTTCATTTCTTTTTTGGGCTTTTTTTCGTTAATTTTGGGCGAAAATTTTATGAAATATCGCCCAAATGCAAAATCGCCCATAAAATATGAAAAATACCCTAAAAGAAAAATACGAAATTTCGCCCAAAATTAACGAAAAAAAGCCCGAAAAAGAAATGAAAAATGACCCAAAAATTAATTAAAAAAAAAAGATTTTTCCGAAAACACGTTTCCCCAAACCCAAAATACGAAGAGGGTGGGTTTAAGGCATGGAAGAGGGTGGGTTTAAGGCATGGAATTTGTAATCCCTAAGCCCGGCCGAAGGCCGGTTATGCAGAAAAGCTTTTCAGAAAAAAGAGCAAATTTTAAGACAAGACTTTTTGTTACCTATCCCTATTAATATTTTTGACATCTCGTTTTCGTGAGTAGGTACTTGATGTAAAAAATATTAAGTGTGTAACATAAATTATGAAGAACTAGCAAAAAAATTGAATGGAGGTGCGATGAAAGTGCCGCAGGCGAAAAATTTGAACAACAAATTTTAACAAAAAATCGCGCGATTTTTTGTTAAAATTTGTTGTTCAGTTCGACTCCCAGTTGTCAGTTCTATTCCCACCAGAACCTTTGTCTGTTACTCCACAACGGGGAGGTTGTTCATCAGCCTTTTTGGTTAGTTAAGTATATAATTTATAGAAAAACAAAACAATTCGTTGCATTGTTTCTAAAAAATTAATAAACTATTTGTTTCAGGTTGTTTTACTATCTAGGGTATTAAATTTTTCTATTGGCTGTTTTGACATTTTAAGATTTGGACAAAAATTCAGACCAAACTAAAAATGGGCAATTTTTCATATTTTTTTTTTTTTTGCAATTTTTCGTAATGAAAAATCACCCAATTTTTTATTTCGAAATTTTGCCCAAAAACTATGAAAATGTGCCCAAAAATTTTGGCTAATCTTTCATATGAAATATGGCCCAAATTTGTATGAAAATTTTTTGGGTGAAATTTCATTTTCTTTTTTGGGCGATTTTGCCTACTGCCGTTTTATTGTGTATTAATCCTTTTACCCAGATAATTATTATATATATTGTTTTCATAATTTTTGGACTATGAACATGTAGACATAATTCCTGTAATGGGAACTTATTTCATTTTCTTTGGCACTTATTTCATTGGAAGTTCTTTAATTTCTTTTGGAAGATATTATTTTGATTTTAAATAACTCCCAAATATAGGGACATATTTCATTTTTTCTTTGGGAGTTATTTCATTTTTTTAAAGTGTGTAGTTAATTCATTTTTCTTGGAAATTATTTCATTGGGAATTATTTCATTGGGACTTATTTCATTTGGGAGTTATTGCGCAGTACCTATTTATCTTGCTTTCTTAGACAATTATAGTTACACTGTTAACCTAAAACTAATAATGATGTGTATTTTAAACCTTTCCTTTGATAATGCTTACCACAAAATGGATTTGAAATATGGAAAATCAAACGCACAAAATATTTAAATACATAAAACAATTAAATTAAATAAAAAAAACAATTCAACAACATTTAATATGAGCAGCCCAGGTTTAAGTGCCTTGACAAATTCCGGCAATGCAAGCACTGGAGTGGGGGGTGTTACCATGGGCACAAGTTCTATGATCAATACGATTGTAACAGGTATTGGTGGCACTGTAATGCTGCCAAATTCATCCTCTTCATCCTCGTCATCATCTTCGACATCATCGTCCAACCATATGCATATGCTTAATGCGGGAGTTGTGAGCAATGCAGGAGGAGGAGGTACAAGTTCACAGTGTACTACAAATGGCACAAACAGTAACAACAACGGCAACTTACCGCAAGCCCTGCTGCATCCAAACAGCAATAGTGGTTTAAATGGAAATGCTACAACGAATTTATCCGGAAACAATTGCGGTGCTAACATCGTAGGCGCTGGTGGTCTCCAACAGGCTTCTCCGCAGGCTCCACCCACATACGTGAATTTGTAATTTGTCTCATTATTGTTATATAACGTTTGCAAGACGCCAAAGCAAACTGTACCGAATACCCTCTTTATAAGCACAATAAACCACATCCTCTTACATACTCCTTCGAAATTGTACTGACAATGTTCGTCGCTAAACCATCTTCTGCTGACGCTGCGTTCTATAATTGTTATCGTAGGTGTTGTTATGCTTAAAAATTTAAATTCCAAAAAAATTATAATTTTATTTTTTTTATTTTAATCTTGCTGTTAATATATTTTTTTTCCTTTTTTGATGTTTGTCTAATACAGTTTTGTAAATGTTGTTGTTTTTGATGTTGTCTACTTTTTTATGCTAAACATTTGTTTTTTTATTTAGTTGTTATAATTAAAAGAAATGCAAACGAACCCCTGAAATGCTCTCATTTAAAAGTATACTTTCCCATATTAAAAGTATACTTTCCCATATTAAAAGTATATTTTCTGAAACGCCAGGAGTCGGTAAAACTGTATTAGTAAAAAAAAGAAAATAGGCGTAGAGAAAAAATTTGTTGGCACTTAAACAGGTAGATGACTTTCGGAATTTTTAGACAAAAAAAATCGTACCGAAAATATCGTCTGTTGTGGGTTAAGTGCTGATACTTCTGTTAAAAAAAATCTACATTTATTCACTGCAAAATTCAGATCTTCACTCGTCCATCGGCCACATTGAATGAAGTGCTTGGATGAATGAAACAATGTCTATGGATTAGTACGAGTAGTAACGAGTTGTTAAAACTACCTTTTGATATATTTGAAAATGTAGTATATGCTTGGTTTAATATTGAAAACATTTTACTTTTGCTCCAAAGATTTTTTTGTTTGGATAATAATAATAATTTTGTTTGTTTAACTGTTAAATTTGTAAAATTGTTGTTTGGATGTTATCGACTGTTTAAAAATTGTAACTTTTTCAGTTTTAAAATTTTTTGCTGGAAAAATTTGTAATGTAAAAATTTTAAAATTTAACATCTTTAAAAAGCAACAGATAATAAATAGATCAGCATGAAATCCACTTTAGCTTTCAATTATATACAACCTCATTTTGAAAGGCATTTAACTATCCTAAGTCCCCACAAACCTCACACAACCCATTTCCCAACCACTTTACTATAAAGCGAATCTTACTGACAGGGCTCTGAGTTAATGTAGACTAGGTGGGAGGAAAATGTTTAAATTTGGTGTACCAAATTCTTCACAATAAGCCTAATCAATATATGTAGTCAGAGCACAAGTTCCAAATCATTATTGAATTTGAAAAAAATAAAAATCAACCCAATATGGGAGCGAAATCCATAAGATAACGATGATGTTGTTAATGCAAAAAATGAGATAGAATTAATAATTAATAATTTTTATATGTTTATGATTTCTTTTTTTTTTCATATTTTTGAATGCATGTGCCTGAATGCATTTTGCATGATGTTACAAGTTATTTTTTTTTTTTTTTAATTTTACATGAAATATCTCAATAATTTCGGTTTATTTTATCATCTTAAAATACTATTCAAAAAAGTTTTGATTAAAATTAATATTTGTTCGTTTCTCTTTCTACAGGCGCAAAAAGAAGTGCATACGTTACATGGAGTCTGTTGGTGTCAATAGTAGCGGCAGTGCAAAGGATGACCATTATAATGATTTAGATGATGTTGACGGTCAAAGAAGCGATGATGATGATGACGATGATCACGACAATTTAGGAAGTTGCGGAAGTGGCGAGGAGAATGACAGGACACGTGAGGATGACAATGAATCACTAAGCCACAGTCTATCGAGTCCGGGTGGCTTAAGTGCTCTATCTAGTTTAAAAAGCCCTTCAACTAGCCTGGCTAGCCCATTGAGTCTGCTAACAAGTCCATCCATGCCACAGCACGGAAATGGTCTACTCAACTCAGCGGTAAGCGAACAACAACTTCAGCACCACCAACAGCATATGCAAGTCTTGCAGGCACAGCAGCAACATTTAAATCAACAACTACTTCAACAGACAAAGCTACATCACCATCAGCCAGGACACATACAACAGTCGTCTGCTTTAACTGGTTCAATCTCCAATACAGCCTCATTAACTGCTTATGAAAGCGGAGTTTCCATCGCCGCTACAAGTGTAGTATCGACACTTTTGCCCACGCTCTCTACCTCATCGTCATCGTCCTCGTGTTCAGTGTCTGGCTATGGATCGGCGAGCTCGTGTTCAACAAATACTTCGTCCACATCGTCGCCGGCGTCCTTATCAGATCGAATGGTTCGATCATTGCTTAGCAGCAGTCCGGCTATGTTGCTTGGCAATCGTATAGGCCATTTAGCAATGGGCTTAGCCATGAGTAATAACAATATTATTAGCAACAGTATTAGCAATGACAACACATACAGTCCACTGGGACTTTCGACGGCCACAACTGATGGCATAAGTCCTTCCACATCAGCAGCAGGTACATCCACTAGCCATCGAGCCTCATCAACTAGTCTTAATATTACACGACCCGAAGATGCAGATAGAACCACAGCCATAAATTCGTCCACCGTAGCGACGACAAAAACACCCTTATCATCCACCCTTTCGCCATCAATATCCTCAGCAGCCTCTTCAGCAGCCTCCTCGCCAGCTGCGGCAACGGACAACCTATGTGCCAACATTAGCAGCAGCAATAACAGTCAGATAGCCATACCCCTGCAAAGAAATCCAATTGGAGCCAATCCCAGAGACATAAACAATCCCCTAAGCATCAACCAACTAACAAAACGGCCACGTGAAGACAGCAATGGCTTAAACAGCAGTATTAACACCACTTGCACCTCAGGTTTGATTGGGTCAACATCGGTTGCATTTTCCACATCTGGAGCAGGCCACACGACGACAACAGCCAATATGGTTTTTAATCATCTACAAGCTGCCCACCAAACACAATCTCCATTATCACTACCCTCACCCCATAATGTTATGTTCCGAAATAATTTTACACAACATTTCCACCAGCAATTCGGCCATCATTTGGTCACAGCAGCCGCTGCTGCCGCTGCTATAGCCTCTTCACCCACGAATGTCTCACAATGTATGCGAACCAATAGTACCAGTATTAGTAGTAGCAATGGAGGAAGTAATGTGCCCACAAGTGCCATAGCCGTAAATATTGATGTTAGCCGAAGGCCTACAAGTGAAACAACTGCAACAAATGATAGCGGTGCCATAAGTGTTACATAACCTCAACTCATCTATTCTTCTTCATCAATAACTAGTAGTATTTTTGGTTTACACTAAAAATGAAACGAGAATGATTGGCGGAGCAGTTTTTTAGTTGTTATATATATATAAATATTATTATTATTATCATTATTTTTTCTTTTTGTTATTTTTCGATACGGAATACATTATTTTTTTTTTTTTTTATTTTTTGTTCTTACAATATGACTGTGGAGAAAGCGACTTTTCAGCGTTTTACATTTTAAACACCCTAATATATGTGTATATGTGTGATATGATTTAAATACTAAATCTAAGCTTCCAATAATTTTAAAAAATTTGTACTTTACTTAGAATAATAAAAAAAATATATATATATATATTAGGGCGGAGTAATTTTTTTCGACAAAATCGTCTAGCATATTCGGATTCTGCATAAAATTCTAAGAAAAAATGCCGAACAAACCATGTCTCAAAAATCAGTTTTGACCTCCCCAGTTCTCAAAAATAGTTTTGCACGATATCCGACTTTTTTATCTGGGCTTATTATTTAGAATATATTGTTTAACTAATAAATGTTGCTTTTATTTTGTATTAAGAGGTGTACCTGGTATTTCCATATTTGATATTTATTTTGCTCTAAACCGCCGCTAGAGGGCGCTAAAAACAAAAATCTGGACTTGGGTCTTCAGATTTTTTTTATTTGAAGGCAGATACTCTAAGGAGCCATTTAGACATTCCCATTTACAGTTTAATTAAATTAGTGTTTATAAACCGGTTAACCGGTTAACCGAAAAACCGGGTTTTTCCTAAAATTTCGGTTTTTTTGCAAACCGGTTAACCGGAATTGAAGATTTCCGGTGCACCGAAAACCGTTTTTTTTTCTGTCGGTTAAACGGTTTTTTAAATACATTCAAAACGGAATATTTTCGCAAATATTAAGGGTTTACATTTATTTTTTTATGATACTTTCAAAATTTCGTTGAAAACACATTAAAAATCCTCGAGAAAGAACGTCTAAAATATTTTTTGTCTTCAAGAAACAATTTTCTTAATAGGAATTTTATTCTGAAACTGATAAAAATTTGAAATACTCACCGTTGTAAGCTTTTTTTTGAACATTTCATGGAAAACTTAATAAGTGACTGTTAACCAGATACTAAAATCCCTGTTAATGGCGAAAATGTCAATAAAAGAAAATAAAAATAAAATTCGGAACTGCAATTTACTTATAACGAACAAATGTATTTTTCTTAATAAAACCAATACAAATTTAATTGAAGTTCTAGTGAATATGGTCAATTAAAGTACATTATTTAAATATCGCTTTTTTATAGCGTAATAGTTGCAAACCTTGCTGAAAGCAACAAATATGTTAACTTATGCTATATTCGCTTTATTATTTAATAAAAATAAGCTATTTTCAAGTATTTTTTGGTTTTTTCAGTTAAAGAGAAAAAACCGGTTAACCGGTTTTTTTTATTCCGGTTTAACGGAGAAAACCGGTTAACCGAAAAAGCTGAAATTCGGTTAACCGAGAAACCGGTTTTCCAAAATGTCGGTTTTTTATAAACACTAAATAAAATTCCAAAAATAAAATTTTTATAATCAAAATTGAAATTGAAAGCTTAAGTCATCTTCTTTAAACAATAAAGTTAAAAAATGGTGTCATTACAAATTTTTATTTTTTTTTTGTCGTAAAATATTTATTTATTATTATTTTATTTTTATTTATTTCAATGCTACCACAACAAGAAATGAATCTTATACATTACAGTGATAGCATACAACTTTGATTAATTAGATACAAGATAGTTATAATTTTTTTATTTTTTAATAAGATTTAAAATAAAAGTAAGTAATAATTTTAATTATAAATATAAGTGAAAAATACAATACAAGAAATAACGTTATTTTTTTTGGCAGTTTCTTAATTTCGTATAAACTTTTGAGTTCCTTTTTGAAATATGATGTATTGCTTTGTAACACTGTACAACACAAAAAAAAATTACAAGGTCAGACCAAAAAAATTTGATAGAAGAGACAAAAAAAAAACATATACGTGTATCGGCATTTTGAAAGTTTACATCTGGGTTTCATTTTAGGGGGAGGTAAAGTTGCCCCCAGTTGCAAACGTTGTTTTGTCAATCGTCATTGAATATCGAGTAAAACTTACGTTTAAAGTATATGGTGTGTTCAGAAAATTTATGTAAAATGCTACGGAGAACATTTTTGTGGAATATGTTAACCCTCTAACTCCTCAATTTAAGGGTCTTTTTTGTCCTTCTTTTCAAAAAGAGCAAAAAACACCATTAAAACAGGGATTCAAGCGGTTAAAATGTTCCCCAAAAATATTCGCCGTGAAATTTTACTATAAGTGCCTTTCACGGAAAATATTTTTGTGGACCATTTTAACCCCTTAAATACCTGTTTTAATGGTGTTTTTTGCTCTTTTTTAAAAGAAGGACAAAAAAGACCCTTACATTAAGGAGTTAGAGAGCTAATATATTCTACAAAAATGTTCTCCGTAACATTTTACATAAATTTTCTGAACTCACCATATACCTTAAACGTAAGCTTTACTCGATTTTCTTAATAAATGCGAAATTAACCCTAAGCTCTCTTTTGTTGTGTCTTATTTCTGACTTTATTGTTGAGTTTTCCGTTTTGGTGTATTTAGGGACTTATAGTAAAATTTCACGGCGGATATTTTTGCGGAACATTTAAATCCCTTAAATCTCTGTTTTAATGGTGTTTTTTGCTCTTTTTGAAAATAAGGACAAAAAAGACCCTTATCTTGAGTAGTTAGAGGGTTAATATATTCTACAAAAATGTTCTCCGTAACATTTTACATAAATTTGCTGAACACGCCATATACTTAAAACGTAAGCTTTACTCGATTTTCTTAATAAATGCGAAATTAACCCTAAGATGTCTTTTTTTTTGTGTCTTATTTCTGACTTTCTGGTTGCGTTTTCAGTTTTGATGTATTCAGAGACTTATAGTAAAATTTCACGGCAAATATTTTTGCGGGACATTTAGACCCTTTAAATCTCTGTTTTATTGATGTTTTTTGCTTTTTTTGAAAATAAGGATAAAAATACCCTTATTTTTGAGGAGTTAGAGGGTTAATATATTCTACAAAAATATTCTCCGTAATATTTTACATAAATTTGCTGAACACACCATATACTTTAAACGTAAGCCTTACTCGATATTCAATAAAGATTGACAATACAACATTTTCATTTGGGGGAAACTTTACCTCCCCCTAAAATGAAACCCAGATGTAAACTTTCAAAACGCCGATACACGTATATTTTTTTTTGTCTCTTCTATCACATTTTTTTGGTCTGACCTTAAAATTTTGGAAAAAAATTGATTTTGTTGAACAGTGTAATTGGTATTTAGGGAGTAATTTGTTCCAAAGGCGTGTTGAAAAGATGAAGAACTGCCTTTGTGACATAAGGCTTTTTATACGTGGCTGAATTAGATTCTTACCCCGTTTTGAGCTGGAAAATTTAAGTTTCTTAAAGAGGTATACTGGTTCAACTTTTATCCCTTTTCATTTTTTTTTTTTTAATAACATATTATTCAAAAAGACCTTTGTGTCCCATTTTCATGGGACACAAAGGTCTTTTAGGGGCCTATTCACAAAAAAGTCATAACTCAATTTTTTCCATGTGGTTGTTGCAAACAATCATAAAAAAGTTCAAATTTAGTTTGAAAATTTCAAAAAAATAAAGACCTTTAAATTTTAAATTTTGAGACTTTATGATTGTGTATACAACAAACACAGGGAATATGAAGTTTGAAGATAATAAACTTAGTCATAACTAGGGTTGCCATCCGTCCTCTTTTCCCCGGACACCGTCCTCTTGTTTAGGGCGTCCGGGGCAGTCCTACTTCTTTTTTAGAAAGTGTCCGGGGTTGTCCTACTTTTTGCACTTTACCCGATAACATTTTTTTTTATTACTTTTAAACTTTTGAATTATTTTCATCGCCATATTTTCGCTTATCAGCAGTAATGTCAACTTTTTGAGAACAAAACGCACAAAAATTAAAAAAAACGCTTCAAATTAATTATATTTCGAGTAAAAATTCACTCTAGGTAGTAGAGATGCGCGCGTGACACGAATTTTTCGTGATTCACGTGATTCACGTGATTCACGCGTGAATCACGCGTGATCGTGAGTGAAATTTATTTTTACTCACGTGATCGTGAGTGCACGTGATTAGAAAAAATAGTTTCGTGCGTGAGTAACTTTTGTTTCGTGAGTTCTCGTGATTGTTTTGTGCTGTTTGAAACAAAAAACAAGTAAAAAAATCGGTGACATGACATAATCCCCACGGACATAATCCCCATTTTCATTATGGGGATTATGACCTAATTCATTTCGGTCATAGTCCCCATAATGGTAGTGGGGACTATGACCGAAAATTATTAGGACATAATCCCAATAAAAAACGGACATAATTCCCAGATTTATGGGGATAATGACCACGTAAAAAATGGCCATAATCCCCATTATGTGGATTATGTCTTCTATGCTAGTTGGTCATAATCCCCAAAATTAAAAGATTTTTTTTTTTACTTAAAAGTTTTTCTGCGTAGCCGGCCTTCGGCCGGGCTTAGGGATTACAAACTCCATGCATTAAACCCACCCTCTCTGCAGAAAACGGGGATTATGACCAAAATTGCTTTGGACTTACTCCCCATAATGTGAATGGGGGTTATGACCGAAAAAAGTTCGGTCATAATCCCAACAATGAACGGACATAATCCCCATTGGGATTGTGACCGTTTTGGAAACGGTCATAGTCCCCACAACTATTATGGGGATTATGACCGTAATGAATTCGGTCATAATCCCCATTTCCGTTATGGGGGTAATGTCCGTGGGGATTATGTCCTGTCACCAAAAAAATCGTCATTATATTGACTTAAGAGGGTAATTAATACAAAATTGTGATTTAAATAAATTTTTATTATTGTTTTAAGGAAAATCTATACTTTTTGTGCAAGAAATTGAAAAACGTAAAATAAAAATTTGTTAAATTTAATTTCGTGAGTCTTCGTTAGCGTGATTATTTCGTGAGCGTGAGAAAAATTTTAGTTACTCACGTGAGCGTGCGTGAACGTGAGCAGCAAAAATAATTTCGTGCGTGATCGTGCGTGGTCACTATTTTTATTTCGTGAGCGTGAGTCAAAATTCACTCACGCGCCCATCTCTACTAGGTAGTGCGAAAATAACTACGTTAGCATCAATTCTTATCAGCTGTTGTGTGTCTTAAAGTTTGCTCTCCGAAAAAAGATTTGGTATATCAAAAATTTCCATTACAAATTAAAAAAAAAATAATAATTTTAAGAAAATTCCTTTGAATTTCCAAAAATTCCATTTGTATTTCAGAAATTTCCAATTGTATTTCAAAAGTTTCTAGTTGTATTTTAAAATTTTCTAAATGCTTTTCAGAAAAATCCGTTTCAGAAATTTCCAATTAAATTTAAAAAATGTCCTTTTATGTTTCAAAAATGTCTAAATGCTTTTCAGAAAATTCCAATTAAATATATTTCAAAAATTTATATTTCTATTAAAAATTTTTCAAATGCTTTGCAGAAAATTTTGATATACAAATAAAATTTTTTTAAAAGCATTTAGTTAATTATATTTTGAGTAGGTTTTTTTCTAGCTCGAGGTCATTAAAACTATGATAATCTCATATAATAATTTTCAAGAAAAAATTTTTCTGTTTTAAATTTATTTATGTTGGTCATTTTTTGCAAGACTTAATCGACACGTGTTTCGGGATTTGTCTAATCCCATTGTCAAGATTATTTAGCAAAAAATAAAAACCCTGTACTACAAGTAGCAAAGAGTATTTAATGACAATCGTTAATGATCAAACTAAAATAAAAATACATATTCGACTCTATTTCCATTGGGAATTAGAAGACGAAAATTGTACCATCGTAGTAAGGTCACGATCATCATCCCGAAACACGTGTCGACAAAGTCTTGCAAAAAATTACCAACATACATAATAAATTTAAAACAGAAAAATAATTTTCTTGAAAATTATTATATGAAAATATCATAGTTTTAATTAGTAAAGGAAATAATGACCTCGAGCTAGAAAAAAACCTACTCAAAATATAATATTTTAAAGGTCGAGTACAACAATTTTTATTTTTTAATAAAAATTAATCAGAATTTGAACATTTAGATAATTTTTAAATAAAAATGGACATTTCTGAAATACAATTGAATTATCTAAAATTCCAATTGAATTTATTTAAATTCAATAGTAATTTTCTTAAAATCATTGAGAAAATTTTGAAATGGAAATATTTAAAAAACAAATGGAATTTTCTGAAATCCATTTAGGAAATTTTGAATTACAAATAGAAAATTCTGATATACAATTAAAATTTTTGAATTATAATTGGACATTTTTTTAAATTAACCAAACATTTTTGAATTTAAATGAATATTTCTCATATATAATTGGAAATATAGTTAAACATTTTTTAAAATTGAAAATTTTTGAAATATAATTGGTACTTTCTGAAATAAAATTGGAAAATTTTCTTTTATGTATTTTTCTGATTTTTTTAAGGGGAAATGAAAATTGTTTCCTTAAAAAAATGAATTTTTTTTGCATATTGTGTCGCGCAGTTTACTTTTTTTAAATTAATTTATTAAAAAAAATTGTCCTCTTTTTTGGGTCAAATGTCCTCCTTTTTTGAGGTTGGCGTCCTCTTTTTCTCAAAATGGAAATGACAACCCTATGAGTCATAACCAGTCATAACTGTGAACAGGCCTGTTATTTTAAATATTTTTTTAAAAATTTTGATAATTTTTTTCCATATCAAAAGAAACCAAGATGGATTTTTTTTGTTTTTCAAAATTTTGTAAATAAATGTTTTTTAAATTGTTTATCAATATACTTTAAAGAGCCATAACTCCTTAAGTGAATATCGGATTTCTAAAATCAAAATTGAAATGAAAAGCTAAAATCCTCTACTTTAAAATGAAAAGTTCAATAAATTTCTCATTACAAAAATTAATTTTAAATGCAACTGAAATTTTTGAGTGCATTAAAAATTCACTCTTACTGGCACAATTTTTTTTAACTTTTTCGTTTAAAGTAGGGGATTTTAGCTTGCAATTTCAATTTTGATTATCAAAATCCGATATACAGATCTTCAAAGTACATCGATAAACAATTTGAAAATTGTATGACATTTGTAAAAATGTCATACTTTCATAATATGTTAATAAAAAAAAAGTCAAAAGAGCCAAAATTTCACGTTTAATGTAGAGCAGCGGTTACCAACCTTTTTGGCTAGCGTACCCCTAATTTTAAATTTTGTTAGCCACGTACCCCCTAACGAGTTTTTTGTTTTCGTAAAAAAACTTCACATATAAATTTTTGTTAATTTTGAAATTTTTGATCTGCGGGATTTAGGGGAGGTCAGAACAATGTTGGTATTTTATTGGAAAAATGTTCGATCCTTGGGGTGGTTCAATGCATCTGAAAACGCGGATTTTGAGCTGATTTTTCTGCAGAGCAAAAACAGCTGAAAATATTGCAAATCTGATTTCACCAGTCGATTCTACACCAAGAACCCATCAGAAAGGGCGGAAATATAATGTTTTTATACCCTCCACTCTATTGATAGAGGGTATAGTCATTAGGTTGGATCGAATTTTGCTTTTCGGCGAATTTCGTTCCGGCTCACCGAAAGATGTGTTGGAATAGACCTAAAAACAATGTGGTTAAATTTTCATGCAGATCGGTGGTCATCTTCCGCTGCCGAAATGACGTTGAAAATCCGCGATTTCTTAAAAACTAGTATTTATTTAAAAAAATTGCCAAAATTATAAAAATCACATAATCTTCTTTTTTATTTCAGTCAATCTTTTCAATTCGATCATATTTTATTAGAAAAAAATTTCAGCTTAATTGAACATTGTTAACCCCTCTAAAACGGTTGCCGAAAATGACCCATACATTTTGCCCTAAACTCAAAACCACAAAATTAAAATTTTTTTTTTTTTTTTTGATTTTAAGTTGCACAATCTAAAGTTTTTATTGCATTTATTTCAAGTATATATAAGTTCGTTTGACAAAAATTTTTTTTGAAAAAATACGAGATTCTTAAACAGCGCGTGTAACGGTCTGTTTCCAGGACATTTTGGGAAAATTGCATTTTTTTTAAACTCAACATTTTTAGTTAAAAACTTTTCATTTTACACTAGATTGATTACACTCAAAAAAAAAATATTGTAAAACTAGCAAAAAAAATGGTTAAAATTAGCAAAAAAAACTGTAGTTTTGGACGTTGCAAAAATTTTGGTAATATTAGCAAAACTATTTTGCTAATCAAAAAATTAGAAAAAAAAATGGTAAAATTACAAGAATACCATTTTATTTTTGTAAAAAATCAACCTTGTAAAATTATCAAAAAATATGGTAAAATTACAAAAAAAAATGGTAAAATTGAAATAGATAAAAAAATTTGTAATTTGGTAAAAAAAACTGTTTTATTTAGTAATTTTTTTTCTCTGATTAGTAGTTGATTTAAAATTTGGTGAATATACTTTTGTTGGATGGTTTCTTCGGCTTGATGGTGGCAGCATCTTCTTTTGCCTTCTTCTCAGCAGCTGTAGTTGCAGTAACTGGACTTCCAACAACATCAAAATCCAAAATGATTTTTTTTTCACTTAAACACTTTAAACAAAAAATTTAAAGAACAACACTTCACTTTTTTATTTTTTTTTGCGTCATTTTTTTAGCTTAAGTAGAACAAATGAGATATGCGTAGTAGTCTACACAAGAAATTTCTTACATTTTCAGGTAAAATTTGTAAAAAATTAACAATTTTTTTTCGAATTTTTAATTTTTTTCACATGTATTTAAAAAAAAAATAAAAAAAAAACTTTTGGATATTGAAGATTATATATCTAACTATGTGTTAAAATTTAAAAAAAATAATTTTTCAAAATTATTAACTTTTTATTAACAATTTAGGTGGCAAATTTTAAAAAATTTTCATATAAAATTAGCAAAAAATATGGTAAAATTAGCAAAAAATATGGTAAAAAATACTAAAAATTGTGTAGCCTATTTTTCAGCGCACATGCAGTTGATGGATGGCTACTTTGCTATGGTGTTGGCAGCATCATCAATCTGCAATGATTTTTTTTCACACTAGAACACTTGAAACAATTTTTTTTTTAAACTAATGTAAGAAAAAAAAAAATAAAAAGTATTACCATTTCTTTAAGGAAAATACTAATATTTTTGCTAAAATTATAGTAAAATAAAAAAAAAAAACTAGCAAGAAAATATAGTAAAAATACCAAAAAATTTTTTTTGCTAAAGTTTGGTTGAAGTAAATTACAACACCTTTTACTAATATTTTGACTAAGTTATTTTTTTGAGTGTATAAATTATAAAACTTAATATAGAAATGTTGGATTTTAAGAAATTCTTTAACCCAAAACAGCTTTGGGCCCTAAATGACCCATGATGAACAAATGCATCTAGAAATAAACCGCTTTTGGCGGGCGACTAGCCATTGGGAACATATTTTTTCAATTAAAAATGGGAGTGTGAATAAAAATGGGACCGTGAGTAGAGATGGGAGCGTGAGTGAATTCGACCAACTCACGCTCACGAAGGAAAAAAATTTCTCACTCAAGAAAATTTTGAATTTTGCATACATTTTACGCAGGGTTACATGAGTGTCACATTTTAATCTCACTCAAGCTGAATTTTGATGTGTTTCATTTTTCTGTCACCATAAAAATGCATGCAAACTCACGAAATGTTACTCACGTTTAACAGTGCAATTTTAAAAATTATATTTTTAATGCAAATGAAACAAAAAAATTTCAAATAGCATTCAAATAGTATTCCCGCTTAAATGCACCCACCCTTAAAGCTTTTTCCGTACCCACCATTAACCATTTATTTATATTTGACACAAAAAGTAATTCACATTTAAACAAGAATATTGCTGAATAATTTCAATAGAATATTTACTTACTGCATTCTGGCATTTAAGGGGATAATGCTTTCGGGGTGGGTGCATTTAAACGGGAAATAATATATAAACTTGTTTAAATAAAATATATGGATCACTTTTTTATTTTGCATTAAAAATATAATTTGTACAAATGCACATATGGCACAAATTTCACGAATCACTCGTAAACGTGAGTGAAATTTCGTGAGTTTGTATGATTTTTTATGGTGACAGAAAAATAAAACACGTCGAAATATAGTTGTGTTGAGTTTTCGTGAGCGTGATTACAGCGTGAACGAGTTTAATATGTTTCACTCACGTGATCCTGCGTAAAATGTATGCAAAACTTAAAAAATTTCCTGCGTGAAAAAAGAAATTTTTCGTGAGCGTGAGTTGGTCAAATTCACTCACGCTCTCATCTCTACTCACGCTCCCATCTTTACTCACGCGCCCATTTTTAACTAAAAAAATATGTTCCCAATGGTTTGTCGCCCGCCAAAAGCGGTTTATTTCTAGATGCATTTGTTCATCATGGGTCATTTAGGGCCCAAAGTTGTTTAGGGTTAAAGAATTTCTTAAAATCCAACATTTCTATATTAATTTTGAAATGTTTAATTTTTATCGACTTTTATTAAGTTTTATAATTTATAATAAATCTAGTGTAAAATGAAAGTTTTTAACTAAAAATGATGAGTTTTATAAAAAAAAAGTGTAATTTTCCCAAAATGTCCTGGAAACAGACCGTTACACGCGCTGTTTAAGAATCTCGTATTTTTTCAAAAAAAATTTTTATCAAACGAACTTATATATACTTGAAATAAATGCAATAAAAACTTTAGATTGTGCAACGTAAAATCAAAAATATTTTTTTTTTAATTTGGTGGTTTTGAGTTTAGGGCAAAATGTATAGGTCATTTTTGGCAACCGTTTCAGAGGGGTTAGCAATGTCCTATTAAGCTGAAATTTTTTTCTAAGAAAATATGATCGAATTGAAAAGATTGAGTGAAATAAAAAAGAAGATTAAGTGATTTTTGTAATTTTGGCAATTTTTTAAAGTAAATACTATTTTTAAAGAAATCGCGGATTTTCAACGTCATTTCGGCAGCGGAAGATGACCACCGATCTGCATGAAAATTTAACCACATTGTTTTTAAGTCTATTCCAACACATCTGTCGGTGAGCCGGAACGAAATTCGCCCAAAAGCCAAATTCGATCCACCCTAATAGTCATTCCGTTTGTAACACCTCGAAATATTGGTCTAAGACCCCATAAAGTACATATATTCATGATCCTCGATCGATTTTAAGACGATCTAGCGATGTCCGTCCGTCCGTCCGTCCGTCTGTCTGTTGAAAACACGCTAACTTTTGAAAAACTTTACGGAGGCTCCTAAAGTTTGGCATATATGTTGGGCATTTACCTGGTCAGGTTGGTATTGCAATCCAGCGAAATCGGTCCAGTGGTTCAAAAGTTATAAGCAAATGAGTGGGGCAAGGGTTTTTCTGGAATTTACGAGATAAAACACATGGTTCCTTTTAAATTTCAGCCAAATCGGTCCAGTGGTTCAAAAGTTATTAGCAAAACCGTAAATTTCAGATAAGTTTCACCTAAAATTCACGTTTTGAAAACCCGTTAAACATGTTTTAAAAACATTTGTAAGTCAAAAAAATATTTTAAAAGGTATTTTTGTCACACAATAATATTTTTACACTAAAACAAAAAAAAAATACACTCAAAAAAAATTTTACACTCAAAAAAAATTTTACACTCAAAAAAAAATTAGTAAATTATTTTTTTTTTTTCAAAAATTAATAAAAAAAAGTTTTTTTTACAAAAAAAAAAATATTTCTAACCAAAAATTTTATTTCTTTCACGTTAGAAAATTTACTATCACTTAAAAGGGCATTGTGGAGGGTATTCATAGATTCGGCCAAGTCGAATTTAACTTTTCTACTTGTTTTTTAATTTTTTTTTTAACGACAAAGGCAGATCAAAATGGTACCAAAATTTCCACTCTATCACAACCCGTCACAAAAATTCCCAAAATACGTTTTTTAAGAACTTTGACATAAATTTTCTAAAAAAACTGACATCACAGAAAAATTTAGTAACCATAACCGGAATCAGCATCGAAAGGTTAATTGAAAACAAGTAGTCAGATCTCAAAATATCATTCAAAAATATCGCAAAAATTTTATCTAAATTGCACAAAAATACGTTTTTTGTGAACTTTGACCTCAACTTTCTTAAAAAACTGACGTTATGGAAAACTTTGGAAGCCAGATACGGAACCAGCATTGAAAGGTTAATCTAAAATGAATGTCCAAATTACTAAAATTTTGCGTACCCCCGCGGATAGTTTCGCGTACCCCCTAGTGGTACGCGTACCATAGGTTGGTAACCGCTGATGTAGAGGACTTAAGCTTTTAATTTCAATTTTGATTTTAAAAATCGGATATTTACTTAAGAAGTTATCATCGCTTATCAAACTACAACACTTTTTCATATTTTGTGATTTTTAAAAAATGAAAATCGCAATAATCGGGAGATTTTGGAATTTAATAAAACTGTAAATGGGAATGCCTAAATGGCTCCATAGTGTATCTATGTACACAATCTAAAGATCCCAGGTCAAAAAACACCCTTTTATCGTGCTGATTGGGGGAAAAGGCGTATATCGTACAAAACTATTTTTGAATATTGGGGGGGTCAAAACTGATTATTGAGACATGGTTTGTTCGGCATTTTTTCTTAAAATTTTATGCAGAATCCAAAAATCCTAGACAATTTTATCGAAAATTTTGCTCCGAACAATTCACTCCTCTCTAATATATATATATATGTGTGGATAAACGTAAAAACAATATGTAAGCAGAGAGCACTTCAATGCCTTCTAATTGTGCTCGTTGTAAGCTAGGCGCAGATGGGGGGAGGAAATTTCCCCCCCCCCCCAAACCGAACTCGAAAGAAAAAAAAGGAAAAAGAAAAAAAAAGAAAAAAAAAGAAAAAGAAAGAAAAGAAAGAGAAAAAAGGAGTGGGAGAAAGGAGATCTGAAAAAATTTTCTACGAAAATTTTTAAAGAATCTTAAAAATTTTCTAGAGGAAAAATGTTACAGAATGTTAAAATTTTTCTATATGAAAAAACTTTAGAATTTTTTTTAGAGAAAAAATTGAGAATTTTCCTAAGGAAAATCCTTAAAAGTTTTCTATAGGAAAAATCGGGGAGTTTTTCTATAGGAGCAATTTTTTTTATCGAAATTCTTTTATGAAAAATGTCTAAGAATCCTAAAATGTTTCTGAATGTTCGAATTTTTCTATATGACTAAAGTCTCAAAAAATTAAAACTTTTCTTTACAAAAAATACAAAATTATTTCTAGACGAAATATTTGGAATTTTTTCTAGGCTAAAAATTTTTCAATTTTTTTAGATGAATAATTTGGGAATTTATAGAAAAAAGTTGAGAATTTTTCGTAGAACTTTTTTATAGAAAAAATCTTATAATTTTGACAATTTTTATATGAAAAATCTAGCAGTTTTTCTATAGGAAAAACCTGAGAGTTTTTTTATATAGGAAAAATCTGAGAATTTTCTATATTAAAAATTTGATTTGACAAATTAGAATTTTCAAGAATCTCAAAAGTTTTCTTTAAAAAAATTATTTTTATATCCCGACTAAAAAAGTTTAGATATAGCAACATATTATCTATCTATATATATAAAAGAGTGTGGTGACCAGCGTTGCCAGAATTTGAAAACAAAAAAAGCTAGATTTTTTCTAAAAACCCGCTAAAAAAAGCTAAAAAATTTGAAAAAAAGCTAAAAAATAAAGCTAAATTTTTTTTAACTAATTTAAATTAGCTTTTTCTTCGATTTTTTTTTTCAATTGAATTCCAAAATAGGGATCTGTTATTCCTTCTATAGCGTATTTGGGACTAAAACTATGCTTATTAATAAACAAAATATTAAAATATAACAAATCTTCATAAATTTTAAAAAAATGGCCCGTACCAAAGAAACATAAAAAGTCTATTTTAACAAAAGTTTTTTTTTTTAAATGTCAAATTTTCAATACATTTTTTGAAAGTCGATTTTAAAAACAAAAACAATTTGAATGAAAACAAAACAAAAAGTCGATTACAAATTTATTTTATTTTTCGATGTTTCCGAAAATTTCGAATGCAGGTACATATTAATAAAGATTAAAAATAATACATTCACGAAAATCTTTAACATTAACAAATTCAAAGTGCATTTCAGAAATTTCAAAACGTTGTGTATAAATTTCCAAATAAATCAAAGAAATTTTCAAATACAATTCAGATTTTTTTTTTTTTTTTGATTTTTTCAATTGCATTTTAGGATTTTCTCCCAAAATGTATTTCAAATTGTTTAAATTGCATTTTCAAATAAAGTTTAGAAATTTGAAAAAAATTAGTAGTGGAAAGATTTGTGAATATTTAAAAAAACAGTTTGTAAATAAATCAACACTATTCCCAAAAATTTTTTAGGAAATACAAACAATATTAAACAAAAATTAGAAATGCATTTCTGAAATCTTCATTTATATTTTAAAAGTTTTCAATTTTATTTCGCAAAATACTAAATACATATGTTTAAGAAACTTGTTCCAAAAAATTTATAAAAATTTTATATTTAAGAAATTTCCAAATACATTTTAAACATTTTTATTTAAGTTTTAAAATTTTTTAATTATTTATTAGAATTCTGAAAAAAAATTTAAAAAAACTTCCTAAAACACATTTAGACAAACTTAAAATATAAATAGTTAGATGTTTCTGAAATATAATTGTGTTTTGAACACAACTTTTTAAGTAAAAAATTATATTTCTTCTATTTCTAGATTGATATTTAATGAAAAAAGTTTAAAAAAATTCTAAAAAAAGCTGAAAAAAAGCCAAAAAATTTTAAAAAAAAGCTAAAAAATCCGCTTAAAGCTAAATGCAAAATTTTCCCGCGAAAAATTTTAAAAAAAGCTAAATCTAGCGGGAAAAAAGCTAAATTGGCAACGCTGGTGGTGACTGACTGACTGACTGATTGGCAATAATCATCGCCCAGCCCAAACCGCTGAAGCTAGAGACTTGAAATTTGGAATGTAGGTTCGGCTCCCGACAAAACCACCCACTAAGAAGGGATTTTTGGAAATTCCGATTCTAAGGGGGGCAAAAGGGGGAAAGTAGGGCACTTTGGGGGATTTTGTATCTTTTGAACTAATAGTCCTAGAAACTTCAAATTTGAACTCTAGGATCCTCTCGCGGAAATAAAATTTCGGAAATTTTTTTTTTGGAAAATTCCGCCTTCAAGGGGGGAAAATAGGGCAAATTGGTACATTTTTTATATTCTAAACAAATGGTCCCAGAAACTTGAAATTTTAAGTCTAGGACCCTCTCGCGGAAATAACATTTTGGAAAAAGTAATATTTTGAAAATTCCGTTTCTAAGGTGGGGGGAGGGGGAAAATAGGGCAAGTTGGTACATTTTGTATCTTCTGAACTAATGGTCCTACAATCTTGAAATTTTGAATATAGGATACTCTCGCGGAAATAACATTTTGAAAAAAGTACTTTTTTGAAAATTCCGGTTTTAAGGGGGACAAAAAGGGGGAAAATAGGGCATTTTGGTGAATTTTTAACTAATGGTCCTAGAAACTAGATATTTGAACTATAGTATCCTCTCGGGGAAAAAACATTTTTTTACTAAAACTTTTTCACTCAAAATTTTTTTTCACTCAAAATTTTTTTTCACCAAAATTTTTTTTTTTACAATTTTTTTTTTACAAATTTTTTTCACTCAAAATTTTTTTTACTCAAAATTTTTTTCACTCAAAATTTTTTTTTACTCAAAATTTTTTTTCACTCAAAAATTTTTTTTCTAAAATTTTTTTTTTTACAATTTTTTTTTTTTACAAATTTTTTTTCACTCAAATTTTTTTTTTACTCAAAATTTTTTTTCACTCAAAATTTTTTTTTACTCAAAATTTTTTTTCACTCAAAATTTTTTTTTTTTACAAATTTTTTTTCACTCAAATTTTTTTTTCACTCAAAATTTTTTTCACTCAAAAATTTTTTTTTTACAATTTTTTTTTTACTCAAAATTTTTTTTCCTAAATTTTTTTTTAATAAATTTTTTTTTAATAAATTTTTTTTCACTCAATTGTATTTTATTCTTCACTTTTTTTACTCATTTTTTTTACTTAAATTTTTTACTTAGAAGGTGTTTTCACCCAATTTTTTTTTTACTCAATTTTTCTTCGATTAATTTTTTGACTCAAATTTTTTACTCAATTTTTTTTTATCATTTATTTTTTTATTTTTGGGAATTTATTGATTTAATCACTTAAATTTAGGGGGAAAGAGGACAATTTTGAACATTTCGATCTTCTAAACTATGGACTATATCAACTCGCGGAAATAATATTCTAAAGAAAGTATTTTTTAAAAAAAATAAAAAGGGGAAATGGGGAAAAAAGGGCAATTTGGTACATGTTCTATCTTTTGACCTAATGGTCCTAGAAACTTAAAGTTTGGACTATAAGATCCTCTAACGGAAAAAAGATTCTGAAACAATTTTTTTTTTAATTCTGATTCTAGGGGGTTGAAAGGGGGAAAGTAGGATAATTTGGTACATTTTGTATCTTCTGAACTAATGGCCCTAGAAACTTAAAAATTTGGACTATATGGTCCTCTCGCGGAAATTATGTTCTGAAGAAAGTATTTTTTGAAAATTTTTTATTTAAATTTGGGGGGAAATAGAACGATGTTGAACATTTTCTATATTGTGAACTAATGGTCCCAGAAACCTGAAATTTGGACTATAGGATCCTCTCGCGGAAATAATATTCTGAAGAAAGTACCTTTTTAAAAAGGCACTTCTAAGAAGGGGAAAAGGGGGAAAATTGGGCAATTTGGTACATTTTCTTTTCTCTGACCTAATGGTCCTAGAAACTTAAAGTTTGGACTATAAGATCCTCTCGCGGAAAAAACATTCCGAAACAAAGTTTTTTTTTTTAATTCCGCTTCTAGGGTGGTAAAAAGGGGGATAATAGGACAATTTTGAACACTTTGTATGTTCTGAACTAATTTTCCCAGAAACTTAAAAATTTTGACTATGGGATCCTTCGCGGAAATAACATTGTGAAGAAAGTTCTATTTTGAAAATTTCGCTTCTAAGGGGGAAAAAGGGTAATTTTATGTCTGCTGAGCTAATGGTCGTAGATCCTTGAAATATGGGCTGTACAATCCTCTCGCGGAAATAACTTTCTGAAAGAAGTACTTTTTGAAAATTCCGGTTTGTATCTGCTAAACAAATAGGACTGCACGATCCTCTCGCGTGGACTACACGATCCTCTCGCGGAAATAACATTTTGAAAAAAGTACTTTTTTGAAAATTCCGCTTTAAAGGGGGAAAAAGAGGAAGGTAGGGCAATTTTGTATCTGCTGAAAATATGGTCCTAGATCAGGGATGGAATTGTTGATACAAATGTACTTTTTTTGATACTACTTAATGTTCAAAAATACGTTGATACGCCCGCGACTCATTTGATACATTTTCAAAACTGAACGAATTTTAACTAATTTTTTTATTGAAATTTTTTTCTTGCATTTATTTTTCCCTATTTTCTACTAATTGAAATTTGGTTATTCCTGGAAAACTCTTTTAAATTTAAAAGAGTTTTATTTATATTGATGAATGGTCTATTGAATATCAGATGAATTTTTACGCCTCTCCGAACCAACGTTAACCTCAATTTGCGAACACTGTTAATGTCTTTTTTGATTATGAATCTGGGGTGCCCCACTACTATATTTTGATGAAAATCAAAATCTTCACCAGAGTCGTTTTTGAAAAAATAGCGGTCAAACGCCAAAAACTTTACATTTTCAGCTTATCTCGAAAACGATGAGAGATATGAAAAAATTACTTAAGACAACAACTATTCCTCGGAAGAAATTTAATAAAACTGTAAATTCACATAAGGGAATTGCCATGTTTTTGTTGCCAAAAATGTACTTTTAAATTCCGATCTAAATACTTTGCGTTTTCTGTAAAAAAAAATATCGAACTATAATTACTATTTTTTGTTGTTTGAAATAAAATTAAATAAAATTAAAAAAAGTACATTTATGGTCAAAAAAGTACGATTTAAAATCATTTTTGATACCAAAATGAAATTGCGATATTTCATCCCTGTCCTAGATACTTGAAATTTGGAGTGAACGAACCTCTCGCGGAAATAACATTCTAAAGAAAGTACTTTTTCAAAATTCTCGGGGGGGAAATCGGGAAAGTAGGGCAATTTTGAATCTGCTGAACTAATGGTCCTTAATACTTGAAATTTAAACTGTACGATCCTTTCTCGAAAATAACATTCTTAAAGAAGAACTTTTCAAAAAATCCGCTTCTACGGGGAAAAAGGGGGAAAGTAGGGCAATTTTGTATCTGCTTAACTAATGGTCCTAGATACTTGAAATTTGAACTGTACAATCCTCTCGCGGAAATAATATTCTAAAGGAAGTACTTTTTGAAAATTCCGGGGGAAAAAGCGGTTGAGTGGGGTAATTTTGAATCTGCTGAACTCATGGTCCTAGATACTTGAAATTTCAACTGTACGATCCTCTCGCGGAAATAACATTGTTAAAGAAAAACTTTTTTAAAAATTATCCTTCTACGGGGAAAAAGGGGGAAAGTAGGGCAATTTTGTATCTGCTGAACTAATGGTCCTAGATACTTAAAATTTGAACTGTACAATCCTATCCCGAAAATAACATTCTAAAAGAAGTACATTTTTGAAAATTCGTTTTTAAAGGGGGAAAAATAGGGAAAGAAGGGCAATTTCGTATCTGCTAAACGAATGGTCCCAAAAACTTGAAATTTTAACTCTTCTCTCGCGGAAAAAACATTTTGTAGAAAGTAATATTTTGAAAAATCCTTTTATAAGGGTGGGGTGGTGGGTTAAAAGGGTGTTTAATAGATGCTCTCGCGGAAATTATTTTTTGAAAAATAAATTTTTTTGAGAATTTTGGTTTTAAGGAGGACCAAAAGGGAAAAAATAGGGCAATTTGCTAAACTTTAAATTAATGGTCTTAGAAACATGACATTTGGAATATGGGATCATATCGCGGCAATAACATTCTAAAAGAAGTACTTTTTTGAAAATTTTGATTTTAAGGGGCAGAAAGGGGGAAAGTAGTGCAATTGTGTATATGCTAAAGTAATGGTCTTAGATACTTGAAAATTGGACTGTACGATCCTCCCGCGGAAATAACATTCGGAAAGGAATACTTTTTTAAAAATTCTTCTTTAAGGGGGAAAAAGGGATAAAGTAGGCCAATTTTGTATCTGCTGAACTAATAGTCCTAAGAACTTGAAAATTGGACTGCACAATCCTCTCGCGGAAATAAAATTCTAATGGAGGACTTTTTGGAAAATTCCGACTCTAAGAGGGAAAAGGGGGCAATTTTGTATCTGCTGAACTAATGGTCCGGGAGACTTGAAATTTTGACTGTACGATCTTTTCGCGAAAATAACATTCTGAAAGAAGTACTTTTTTAAATATTCCGATTTTGAGTGGGAAAAAGGGGAAAAGTAGGGCAATTTTGTATCTGCTGAAATAATGGTCCTATATACTTGAAATTTGGACTGTACGATCCTCTCGCGGAAATAATATTCTCAAGGAAGTACTTTTTTGAAAACTCTACTTTTAAGGGGGGAAAAAGGGGAAGGTAGGGCAATTTTGTATCTGCTGAACTAATGGTCCTCGATACTTAGAATTTAACTGTACGATCCTCTCGCGGATATAACATTCTAAAAGAAGTACTTTTTTTTAAATTCTGCTTCTACGGGGGGAAAAGGGAGAAAGTAGGGCAATTTTGAATCTGCTTAACTAATAGTCCTACATACTTGAAGTTTGGACTGTACGATCCTCTCGCGGAAAGAACATTCTAGAAGAAGTACTTTATTGAAAGTTCTCCTTCTAAAGGGGGAAAAGGTGGAAAGTAGGGCAATTCTGTATCTGCTGAACTAATGATCCTAGATACTTAAAATTTGAACTGTACGATCCTCTTGCGGAAAAAGTACATATTGTGGAAAGTTCCGCTTCTAAGGGGGAAAAGGCGGAAAGTAGGGCAATTTTGTATCTGCCGAACTAATGTTCCCAGATACTTAAAATTTAGACTGCACGATTCTCTCTCTTGGAATTAACATTCTGAAAGAAGTACTTTTTTTTAAAAATTCCGATTTCAGGGGCGAAAACGGGGAAGGTAGGGCAATTTTGTATCTGCTGAACTAATGGTTCTAGATACTAGAAATTTGGGGAAAGAAGGGCAATTTTGAATTTGCTGAACTAATGGTCCTAGATTCTTGAATTTTGAACTGAACGATCCTTTCGCAAAAATAACATACTTAAAGAACTTTTTTAAAAATTCTACTTCTAAGGGGGAAAAAGGGGAAAGTAGGGCCCTTTGGGGATTTTGTATCTTTTGAACTAATAGTTTTAGAAACTTGAAATTTGGACTCTATAATCCTCTCGCGAAAAAAAAAACTAAAAAAATATTTTTTTGAAAATTCCGCCTCCAAGGTGGGGAAAATAGAGCAAATTGGTAAATTTTTTATCTTCTGGACAAATGGTCCCAGAAACTTGAAATTTGGACTCTAGGATCCTCTCGCAGAATTAACATGCGGACAACAAAATTATTTGAAAATTCCGCCTCCAAGGGTGGGAAAATAGGGAAAATCGGTGAATTTTTTATCTTCTGAACAAATGGTCCCAGAAACGTGAAGTTTGGTCTTTAGGATCCTCTCGCGGAAACAACATTCCGAAAAAAATATTGTGTGAAAAATTCCTCCTCCACGGTGGGAAAGGGGGGGGGGGGGGGGAATAGGGAAAATCGGTACATTATTTATCTTTTAAGCAAATGGTTCCAGAAACTTGAAATTTGAACTCTAGGATCATATCGCAAAAAAAAACATCTTGAAAAAAGTATCAGGGGGAAAATAGGGCAATTTTGTATTTTCTAAACTAAAACTTTAAGTTTTGATCCTCTCGCGGAAATAATTTTTTGAAAAATACACTTTTTGAAAATTTTGGTTTTAAGGAGGGCCAAGAGGGGCAAAATAGGGCAATTTGGTAAATTTTAAACTAATGTTCTTAAAAACATGACATTTTCAATATAGGATCGTCTCGCGGAATAACATATTGAAAGAAGTACTTTTTTGAAAATTACTTTTCAAAGGGGGAAAGAAGGGCAATTTTGTATCTGCTGAACTAATGGTCCTAGACATTGAAGTTTGGACTGTACGATCCTCTCGCGGAAATAACATTCTGGAAGAAGTACTTTTTTGGAAAAATCTGCTTCTATAGGGGGAAAAAGAGGAAAAGTAGGGCAAATTTGAAATTTGAATCCTTTTGCGGAAACAACATTCTAATGGAAGTACTTTTTTGAAAATTTCGCTTCTACGGGGAAAAACGGGGAAATTAGGGCAATTTTGTATCTGCTGAACTAACGGTCCTAGATATTTGAAATTTGAAGTGTGCGATCCTCTCGCGGAAAAAACATTCTGAAAGAAGTACTTTTTTGAAAATTTTGTTTTATAGGTGGAAAAGTTTTTTAACAAACAGAAAACAATATGTTGATGTCTTAGGACAGAAAAGTTCTATTGCTTCTGTGAAGTGTGGCGTGCCACAGGGTAGTGTCTTAGGACCTCTTCTTTTTATTCTATATCTTAATGATATCAATAATATTGGCCTTTCTGGTAAAATTGTTATGTTTGCGGACGATGTTTCGATTTTTTATCCTTATAAATTTGACTTGGTACTCAAAACACAAATGGAACGAGATTCATCATTATTATTTGAATTTGCAAGATTAAATCGACTTGTGCTTAATGCAGATAAAACTAAATTGTTACGTTTTCGACCTCACTCACAAGTTTTGAATAATAATTTTGGTATCTACGTCAATGGGAAAATAGTAAATGAGGAACATGAAATTAAGTACTTAGGTATTATTTTGAAGAGCAGTTTATCGTGGGATGGGCATTTGGGATATTTGAAGACTAAAATTGCTTCAGCTTCTGGTATGCTTTTTAAATTAAAGAGGAAATTAAGTTCAAGAACTAAAATGCTAATTTACCAATCTATTATACATAGCCGCCTTGAGTATCTTGCAATTATTTATGCATATAAAAATAATAATGAACTAAAATCATTACAATCTGTTCAAAATAAAGCTCTCAAATGTGTATTTAATTTAACTCTTAGACATAGTACTATATCACTGTTTAATGAGTACTGTAAAAATATTTTGCCTATACATGGTTTGTACGAAAAACAACTTTTGTATTACGTATACAAATCTATCAACAACATTGGTCATCGTTCAGTTAAACTTACCATTAATCAGAATCAATGTAACACAAGAAATGCTGGAAATCTTAGATTAGCTCGATGTAGATTGGAGACAACCAAGCAAAGAATAGAATATTCGGGTAGTTTAAAGTATAATAATTTTCCAGAAAGATTAAAAACGTGTAATCGGCTATCTATTTTTAAAAATAACGTAAAGGAATATCTTTTAGAACGAATTAAAATGCTTCTTGAATAATTTTTCTTTTTATACAAGATGTTAATATAATGTATATAATATTATAAAACTTATTGTTACTTATTTATAAGATAAATTAATTTTGTCAACTCGTCTCACAAAGCCATCTTGGCGCGAGACAACTGTTATTATGAATTATATTGTGAAATAAAATCTTTTTTACCAAAAAAAAAAAAAAAAAAAAAAAAAAAAAAAAAAAAAAAAAAAAAAAAAAAAAAAAGTAGGGCAATTTTGTATCTGCTGAATTAATGGTCCTAAATACTTGGACTGTACGATCCTTTAGCGGAAATAACATTCTAAAATAAGTGCTTTCATGAAAATTCTGCTTCTAATGGGGAAAAGGGAGAAAGTAGAGATACATAAAATTGGTACTTTACGATCCACTCGCGGAAATTACATTCTGGGAAAATAAATTTTTGAATTTTCGCTTCAATTTGGTTCATAATGTTCCTTATGCACTAATGTTCCTTGAAACTTAAAGTTTGAACTATGGGATCGTTTCGACAAAATAAAATTTTTTGCAGCTTTAAATCTACTCAAAATATAATATTTTAAAGGTCGAAACTAACAATTTTTATGTTTAATTAAAAATTAATAAGAATTTGAAGTAATAAAGTTGTTTTTTTTTTACAGCTAACCGGTAACGAAGTACCGGGCGAGTTAGCTAGTATAGGTATAAAACAACAAAAATATTTTACAAAGTAATTTTGTTACTCAAAGAAATTGTACACTAAAAAAAATATTTACACTCAAAAAAATGTTACACTAAAAAAATGTAAACATATTTTTTTTTTTAATGAAATGTCACACTAAAAAAATGTTGACAGTCAAAAAATTTTACACTCAAAAAAATTTGATTGATTTAAAAAAAATTTTACTCAAAATAATATATTTCTAGTAAAAAAATTTGTAATGCAATTTTTTTTAAATTTTTTTAGAAAGTTTATATCAGATAACATTGTGGAGGGTATTCATAGATTCGACCAAGTCGAATTTAATTTTTCTACTTATTGTTATGGTTTTTACCTCTATTAACCGTGCTTTACCTCTATTATTCGTGCAATATATTCACGAACATATACAAATGTAGAAAAATATATTACCTATTTCAACCGTGTTTTTCGATTATCCGTGCTAAGTCCGGTCCCGTGCAACCCGGATAATCGAGGTTCAACTGTATAAGTTTGTCATTCCGTTTGTAACTCATTGAAATATTGGTCCTGGATCCCATAAAGCAATGGTTCCCAACCTTTTTTACTCCACGCCCCACTTTTAAGTTAAAAAAAAAAATTGTCTTGTCCCCCCTACACTAAGTCAAAATTTGTTAGTTTTTCTAATTTTTGTTTCTAATGAAAAATTACTACTTGTTTAGCAAAGTTTTTGTAAAAAAAGCATTTGAATGAAGTTTTTAGTAAAAATGTTAAGAAAAATGCTAACAAAATTTTTGTAGTTAATTTTGCTAAAATTATAGTTTTTGTAGTTAACATGACTAAAAAAAATCTTGAAAATTTGCTCGTTGCCCCCCTGCAACCTTCAAATTTCCCCCCAGTGCACAGTGACACATTTGGCCAATCTAGCACGACAAAAATAAAAAAAAAAGTTCCCTGATTTTTATGATTTGTTTGTATGTATTACAAAACATTCCTAATAGCACGGAAATACTCATATAAGAACGATAATTCTGTTCGTTAATAAGATGTGGGTGCATAAAGTTGCATCTTGTAAAATCCTGTAAGCAGTGTTCATTATTTCGCATTAATTAAGTCGATTTTAAACTGTTGTAACTTTTTAACAAAAAAAGATATTTAAACACTCTTTTTTGGTAATTTTAAAGGAATTTAAAGGCTTTTAGTCATATCTTCTCTTTTTTTTTAAAAAATTTTTTCTATTTTTTATTAAATTTTTAACAAAATAAAAATTTTTGAAAAGAAAATTATTTATTTTATATTTTTGATGGAATAGAACTTATGTTTTTAGTCCCTATTGGTCGCCGGACTTTTTCAGACATATTGACCAATATCCATAGTACTTATTTCAACGGCTAACTTTTGCGACCGTCTGCGACGCCGACTACAGTGGGGCGATATGTAAACATTGTGTTTTCATATTTTTTAAACATATTTTTAAAATCTTTATTTACCAATAATTGTCAAGAAGCGTATTGCTCATGCATTGTTAATGTCTAAATTGCTATATTGTGCAGAAGTTTTTACAGGATTTAAAAAAGGTGAAATGCGTCGATACGCACTTCTCTTTAATAGAATTATAAGGTTTGTGTATAATCTTAAATTACGTGATCATGTTTCTGAATATGTTGTAGATTTCTTAGGATGTAATTTCAAGAACTTTATACAAGTTCGACTGTTGTTACATTTCTATAAAGTTATTGTATCAAGTTGTCCTGCGTATTTAAGTCGAAAATTCGTTTTTTCGCGCTCGTTAACAAATCCACAGTTAATTTTTTTTGTACAAAAAAAAAAAAAAAAAAGTGGGCGTGGAAGTTGCCTGACCGCCTCCTTTTTTTGAGATATTATTTCTACAGTTCTTGAGAGTATATATACCAAGTTTAAAGAAATTACAACCAAAATTAAATTTTTTTTAAAAAGTGGGCGTGGCCGTTAACTGGCCTCCCATATTTTTCATAATATTGTTTTTGAATTCCAAAGAAATGTTAAGACGTAAAAATTAATGGGGTCGGTCTTATAAAGGACCTCTCTATGACGCACCATTGCACAGTGGTCGGAGATGTATGGAGAAGGCGGCCAAAAATACTTCCAGTATAGGTATCATCGTGAAACGTCGGTCACGGCTTTTTAAACATGTCAGAACTATTTAATGAAAAAATGGGAGTGGTTGATTACTCATAACCACCCCCCACCACCTACCGTACCCAAGCACCCACATTCTCGCCACGTAAGAAAAACTAAACTTTGTTTTTAATTCATAACTTTTTTACAAGATAACCCGGCTAAAAATAAATGTGTATGTTCATATATGCTTATATAAAGATCTTTATATGATCATATATGACTTATATGGAAACATATATGTGATCATATATGCAAGAAACGATCCCATATATGTGGTCGTATTTAAAATATGTGCCATATATGATATCATATATGGAACCATATATGCTATCATAAAATGTTAAATTTGAACCAGAATTACAAAATAAAAGTTTTTTAGGTTAAAATTATATTATTACTTTACCAACGATTGACATACCTTAATATATATCAATAATTTAACAAATATTGCAAAATATTCTGCATAAAAAAATTTTAGAAAAGGTAAGTTTTCATTAATATGTATTTAGAATTTTAAAATCATATGTATTAATTTTTTCCAGTTCATCGTCATACCAAGTAAAAGCGTGGACTTTTTTATCCAAAACAAGATCCTATTTAAATTAAGTAAATGTGTGTCGCAAATACAATATTATTGAGTACTTTGATATTGAATAAAATTAAACTACGCAGCTTCGTTAATCTCGTACAACTATGTGGAGAGGGCATATGCACCACCAATATGTTTTCACTACGATTGCAATACTGCAAACTATTTTGAAATCCCTTAATGTTGCCATAGCAAATTGGAAATGAAAAGACCGTATAGGCAGTTTTGAGGCCGAGTTACGTTAAGCTTGCTCAACTTGGAGAAGAGGACATTTGCACCACCAGAACTGTTATTACTACACTATAAATTATTTTGAAGTCCCTTACTGTCGCAATAGAAAATTGGAAAGAAGGTATAAGAAGTTTGGAGGCCGAGTTACTAGTTGAAGAAAATTTAACCATGCGGAGCTACGTTAAGCTCGCTCAACTTGGAGGAGAGCGTATATACACCACCCTAACGCTATCACTACGGTTCCAACACTACAAACTATTTTGAAAACGCTTACTTTCGCCACAGCAAATCGAAATGAAAAGAAGGTTTGATCAGTTTTAATGTTGAGTAACGATTTGGGAAGGACAACGTTTTTACTTGCAATTACAAGAAATCTGTCAAATCGACAACCTGGCACATTGTCGCCATGATGTAAATTTACATGAAAAAAATGTTGGAAAAGGTAAGCTTTCATTAATATGTATTTGAATTTTAAAATCATGTTTTAATTTTTTCCAGTTCATCGTCATAACAAGTTTAAGCGTGGACATTTTATTCCAAAAACAAGATCATATTCAAAATGAGTAAATGTAAATACGTCGCAAATACAATATTATTTAGTAATTTGATGTTGAAGAAAATTAAACTACGCAGCTTCGTTAATCTCGTGCAACTTGGTGGAGAGGTCATATGCACCACCATAATGTTGTCACTACGATTGCAATACTGCAAACTATTTTAAAAACCATTAATGTCGCCATAGCAAATTGGAAATGGAAATATCGTATAAGCAGTTTTAAGGCCGAGTTAAGTTAAGCTCACTCAACTTAGAGAAGAGGACATATGCACCACCAGAAATGTTATCAATACGATTCCAACACTATAAATTATTTTGAAATCCCATATTGTCGCAATAGCAAATTGGAAATGGAAAGAACGTATAAGTTTGGAGGCCGAGTTACTATTTAAAGAAAATTCAACCATGAGGAGCTACGTTAAGCTCGCTCAAGATGGAGGAGAGGGTATGCACCACCATAACTTTATCACTACGGTTCCAACACTACAAAATATTTTAAAATCGCTTACTGTCGCCATAGAAAATTGAAATGAAAAAACGTATCATCAGTTTTAAGGTTGAGTAACGATTTCGAAAAGACAACGTTTTTACTTACAATCACACGAAAGCTGTCAATTAGCGAAAGTGACAACCTGGAACATTGTCGCCATGATGTAAGTAAAAATAGTTTCTTATCCCTATCCTTCAAACATCGTTACACACATAACCCAAAAAGATAAAATACGTACTACTAATATATTGCTTTTAATCGAAGTCTTAAGTAATTATGTACCTACTAAAAATTTTGAGTAAAAAACATGCATTTAGTAGTAGCAAGTTCTTTTTTTCTGGAATAAAAAAAGGAATATGGAGTAATTTTAATATTTTATCAGATGGAGTTCTGAAAGACAATATACCTTTCCGTAAAAAGCATTCATGGTCTTAAGCAACCCATGGTCCTTACAAAATACACTCCATTAACATGTATGTGTCTAGCAGTATCAAGCCAATCTTTAAAGGATATTCGTGTTATCATTAGCCCATTAGCACCAAATGCTGTTGTTGGTAATAATTCAATACAATAAAAATTCTAGAAATATCTTGTATGCATACTAATATTATTTTCTATCAATTTTTTTAGATTTTGACTTTTTTAACAAAAACGCTAAGTCCGAAGATAATCGAAATTTACACTAAAACAAGAAAACACAAAGGAAATCATCGTTCCTGTAACAAGCCCTTTGTTCGCATCTTTCGTAATTGATATCAATTGAAAAACTTGATATATTAGATCTTTTATGTTCAATTTATTTTTTTGAATATCAAAATGTATTCTCGTATCTACAAGTTTAATTATATATTTTTATATGGTCACCAAAAATGCAAACGATAGTAACTAAAAAATCAAAATCATCAAACTAAAGGTGTTCATTCAAATATATCAAAAACACCAGTAATGAATAAAACAATATTTTTTATTTTTAATTATACTTGCGTTAATTACACTTGCAATTCGTGTGAATATATACATAATAACCTATTACATATAGTTTAAGATGAAAAAATAAATAAAAAATATAAAAAAGAATGTAAAACAAATTAAAAACATCATATATTATTCAATATATGATTCAATATATGATTCAATATATGATCCAATATATGATTCAATATATGATCTAATATATGATCACATATATTGCATCATATATGATCGTGTCTTATATAAGCGCCAATTTTGGAATATGTTCATATATGAGACCATATTTGATACTATATATGATACTGTATATGGTCTAATATATGATATCATATATGATGATATACAACATTTTTAGCCGGGAAGTTAAAAAAATTAAAAATATTGACTTATTAAATATGAAATAATATGTAATAAAATATTATAAAATGGTTAAGGGGGGTTGTTACTAAAAAACAGCCTTAATATTGACAATATTTAAACAGCTATAAAAAATAAATGCACAATAATTTTTAATTCTGTTTTTTATATGAAAGACAAAAATCGTTATATTTTAAAAAGTTTTTACAAATCAAATTTTGGTCAAAAGAATTGCCAGGGTTGCCACCCAATTGTGGGATGCTTTTTTTAAAGGATAAAATTGGCTGTAGTTGTTCAGCAAAAACTATTAATCTGATTTTGATGAAATTTTTTTTCTTTGTAGATTATTAAATCCTCTAGTACCTATCGTGCCCATATTTTATTATTTTGATCTGATATTTTTTTTAATTAATGAAAAAAAGAAAAATTTTCCATTTTTCAGTTTACATTAGCCTAACTTCAACAAAAACAAATTTTTTAAAAAACTGTACGATAAGTACTAGAAAAATTGATGTTTTGTTAAACCTGCTTCAGTTCTAAGCGGTATAACCTTACTAACATTTGCTTGCATAATTGATGAATTCTTTTTTAATGTATCAAATCGCAAATCATCAGCAGCGGAAACATCAATTTCTGCTAAACGTCGTCGCTTTGTACTGCTTAAACACTCTCCGAAACTTAATCTAGGACGTCCTTGAACTTGATTCAAGTTAAGTGTGTGATTTTAATGAAATCGACTACTTTTTGGCAAGGTAATCAGAATATGTATTTCGAACTCTTGTTTTTATACGATAGCATATTTGCCAAAATTAAAAATTTTTTTTGAAATTATATTTTAAGCGTGTTTCTAATTGACTTTCTTCAAATGTGTTGCCCTTATTTTTAGTATAAATTTTTACGATAACCTTTACTTTTCGAGCTTTTTCAGCATTGGCACCTCTTTCTAAGCACCAAATATCAAAAATATGTGAGCGCAAAAGTTTGCAATTATAACATGTGCCTATTGCAAAAAATCTTTAAATGTTAAAAACTCTTTAAGAGCTGTTTAGACGATACGTATTTTCGGTAAGACTTGTCTTTTCGGAGTATGTTTAATTTTAATCCGCTTGTCAAATCATTTTTTGAATAAATTCAAAAGATGAGGAAACCCATCCATTTGTCACATTACAAAAATTTGTTTATTTTGGCCGTGTTAAAGCTGTCAAAACAAGTGTTCTGTGCAGACATTTTTGATAGGTCGTTTTACAAGTCTGCTAGTCCCTTAATAAGGATAAAATTAAGAAAAAATTAAAATTAAAAGTCCGTGAAAAAGAAAATAAACAATCACATATCTTTATATTCATAACAATACCAGAGCAACGCGAAAATAAGTTAACAAAACACCACATAAAAATTCAAAGTTTGACATTCAAAACAACGAGGCCGTTTTGATCTGTGGGAGATAACTCAAAGACATGCAAACATATGCAGCTAATATTACAAATTTTAGAATCTTGAAATATTAACTAATAATTCAAAAAAAAATCCGATTGGAGATTTCAGGGGGGAACACAGCTTGAACTGTATTTGAAATTTCAATATATTGACGAACAAACACCAACAATGACACTGGAGAGATATTCATTTTATAAAAACTCCAGAACAAGCTAAACACATTGTAATAATTTTAAAATTTAGTTAATACCTTCTAATTCAATATTCATTTTGATTTTTTTCAACAAATTTTTTTTTATATGGTTTTAATTAATCGAAAGTTGAACCTAATTTTCCACTTTTTCACACTGCAAAAACCAGCTGTTAACTTGCCATCTCTTTTGAAGCCTTTCTTAAAGAGTACAGTTGGAACTAAACAAAAACAGCTCAAAATTTTAAAACCTTGTTTTCGACTTTGATTTTTTTATTTTTGGCCAATGGGATCGACCAGTGTGCATTGGAGCAGTAGAAATGATTTTAAGACTGGAAAATTACAATAAAATTTTTTTTTTGTATTTAAACAAGTACGAATATTTTTTTGACAAAAAAAGAACAAAAATTGCGGATTTTTTTACCAACATTTTTTTTTTCGCGGAAATTTTTTTGAAATTGTGGAGGGTATCACTACATTCGGCAAAAAAGAAAAAAGTGGATTCTAAAAATAATTAAACTCGCGAGTAAAAATAAACATATATAACAATATATAACCAGATGCAAACATAATAAATCATATATGATTATTAGGGATGAGATTTTCATGCACTAAAAAATCGAAAATATGCGCTTAAAATATGCGCTAAAAAATTCAAAATATGCACTAAAAAACCTAAAAATATGCGCAAAAAAGTAAAAAGTGTACATTAAAAATCTTGTTTTCATAGGAAAAACTTCTTAAAAATCAAAAAATAATGCCGGGTTTAAATAGTAACATTATAAACTTTAAATAAGAAAGATGTTTGCTAGAAATAAAGACAATCTATAAAAAAAATTAAAAAGAAAAAATAATTTTTCTTACTTTGAAAATTATTTTTTAAAATTTATGACAGTTTTTGTAACAAAAATAGTTCAATTTGTGTTTTTGATAATTTATGCCAAAATATGCAAAAATATGCACTTAAAAGTAGGAAATATGCACAAAATATGCATTTTAAACCAAAATATGCAAAAATATGCATTTTAACCAAAATATGCAAAAATATGCAAAAACAAATCGATGCCATTTTAACGCAAATTTCTTGATTCGGAGAGATAATTGGTCGATATCGTTTTTAGACTATCGACAAAAAAACATGCATTTGCATGGAAATCTCATCCCTAATGATTATACATCGCGTGAGACATTTTCTAAATTTTTTAAATGCAGTCATATGTAGTTATGTATAATTTAATCATTATTCGGATTAAAAAGGGGTAAAGGCCGGGTTAGCCATAAAACGTAACCGTAGCGTAGACTCTATACAAAATTCAGTAAGCAAAAATAGTACAGAACATTTTTATTTATGTTTTGTTTTTTTCCAACGCATGGTATTTTATGTCACGCTAAAACGTAGAGAGAACCTGTTGAAAATAGGGTTACGCTACGGTTACGTTTTATGGCTAACCCAACCTTAAGGTTGACGAATTCAAATGAAAATGTTTTCAATTTTTTTTTTTATTTTTTTTTTTACTAAATTTTTTTTTTTGTACTAAAATTAGTTTATCAATTTGAATGTGTCTGAAATGAGCCAAGAAAAAACATTTTAAAAGTTTCGGTTATATGTCTGGAGCCACGCCCCACTGTGAGTGTTAGGAATGATAAAATTACATTAAATTCCAAGTTTCATTTAAATTCATTCAACAGGTGTCAAGTTATAGCATTTTTTTGTGTAAAGGCCTCTACAGACGATTCAATATTATGTACAATCTGCATGTATTTTTTTCAGTTCAATATTTTACACAGTATTTTTATGTATGCCAATTGTGGGTAAACGTCAAAAATATTGCGCATAATATAGCGTCGTCTGTAGGTACCTTAAAACTCACCATAATTTTAGAGGTAGCTTTACATTTTTACTCATAACTTTTAAAATACTTAACCGATTTAAAAAAAAAATACATCACTTTCTGCCTAGGAGAATTACGCAACTTTTGATACCCCAAGCGTTTTAATTGGTTCCGGATTATTGCCAAAAACATGATTTCAACAGACAGACGGACAGACGGACATCGCTAGATCGACAAACAATCGATATTTTGCGCACTTAGTTTGGAAATCGTGTTTTTAGCCATATTCGCGGTGACAATTGATCACTTCAGAGCTGCCGATTAAAACCATTAGAAATTTTTTTGAGGGGTCTCGTTAAAGATTCATAAAACTTGGGAAATCCAGAAATGTTCTAGGCCCTTTCGACGAATATCGTTCAAGCCATTCGTGAGATAGAACCAGAAACATTAGAAAAATGGGTGCCGAGTATGAGCTTCTGCGGAGCTAACCCAGGCAGCCGCATGAATGAAGTCGTTTGCCATAAATAATGGGAATATTTGCTCTTTCAAATAAAGCCATAAGGTTCCAAAACTATTGAGTATTGTTCATTTCATTGCATGTTTTGAAAAGATACTTGTTATTGGACCACCCTGTATATATATGGGGCATTCCATGTGAAATCGGACACTTTGAAAAACTTTTTTTTTAGATTTTCCCAATTTTTTTACAGTTTTTAGTACCTTTCGAAAACTCCTTCGTGGTAAATTTTCAGATTTTTTTGATGACCCGTTCAAGAGATATCGAATTTTTAAAAATTGGTAGTTTGTTCCTTTACTCAAACTTCTTTTAATCATAACTTCTTCAATAATGGTCCAAATTTCAAATTTTTTTTTTTTTTAATTTTTTGTTTTTTTACGTACTTTCTAAAAAAAATCCCAAAAAATTCTTAAAAGCGCTCTAGTATGCTATTTTTAAGTTTTATAATTTAAATCTCATTTTTGAAAATGTTTGTACTCTTCGATTTTTTTGAAATTTTTTTGTGTAAAACTTCTATCAATTCTACGAATTTTTTGCCCAAGAAGATCGTGGGATAACGATTATTACTATTTTTTAAAATTTTTTGAAAAAATTTTATTGTAATTTTCCAATCTTAAAATCATTTCTACTGCTCCAATGGTGCGTCATAGAGGGGTCCTTTATAAGACCGACCCCCATTAATTTTTACGTCTTAACATTTCTTTGGAACAAACTAATACCCTATCTCCGATTTCTAAGGGTGCTCCCACACAATACGAAATTTTTTAAAATTTGTTCCAACCGCTCTAACTGCCCAAATAGTGCCCTTAGAGCAACAAAATGTATGACCGACCCACAATATTTTTTTAGTCCAAACATTTTCTCTAAACACACCTACCCTCTATCTTTAACTGTTAAGGCGGTCCCCATACAATTTTTTTTATTTTTTGTAAATTTGTTTTATTTAATCAGCTTCTACCGGTCCAATGGTGTGTCCGAGAGGGGTCATTATTGAGACCGACCCCAATTTATTTTTACCCTACAACATTTTTTCTAAACATACCTACGCCCTATCTCCACTCCATAAGTAGGCTCCCATACAAATAACAGTTGGAGCAAATTTTATAAAAATGTAATTTTGTATGGGAGCCTGCTTAGGGAGTTGAGATAGGGCGTAGGTATGTTTTGAAAAAATGTTGTAGGTTAAAAGTAAATGGGGGTCGGTCTCAATAATGACCCCTCTCGGACACACCATTGGACCGGTAGAAGCTGATTAAATAAAACAAATTTACAAAAAATAAAAAATCCTGGGCAAAAAATTTGTAGAATTGATAGAAGTCTTACACAAAAAAATTTCAAAAAAATCAAAGAGTACAAACATTTTCAAAAATTAGATTTAAATTTTAAAACTTAAAAATCGCATACTAGAGCGCTTTTAAGAATTTTTTGGGATTTTTTTTTAGAAAGTATTTAAAAAAACAAAAATTTTGAAAAAAAAAATTTGAAATTTGGACCATTATGAAGTTATGATTAAAAGAAGTTTGAGTAAAGAAACAAACTGCCAATTTTTAAAAATTCGATATCTTTTGAACGGGTCATCAAAAAAAATCTGAAAATTTACCACGAAGGAGTTTTCGAAGGGTACTAAAAACTGTAAACATATTGGGAAAATCTTAAAAAAAAGTTTTTCAAAGTGTCCGATTTCACATGGAATGCCCCATATATAAAAGAGTGTGGTGACTGACTGATTGGCAATAATCATCGCCCAGCACAAACCGCTAAAGCTAGAGACTTGAAATTTGGAATGTAGGTTCAGCTCTCAACAAAACCACCCACTAAGAAGGGATTTTCGGAAATTCCGATTCTAAGGGGGGTGCAAAAGGGGGAAAGTAGGGCCCTTTGGGGATTTTGTATCTTTTGAACTAATAGTCCTAGAAACTTGAAATTTGGAGTCTAGGATCCTCTGGCGGAAATAAAATTTCGGAAAAATATTTGTTGAAAATTCTGCCTCCAAGAGGGGGGGGGGGGGAAGGGACAAATAGGGCAAATTAATACATTTTTTATCTTCTGAAAAAATGGTCCCAGAAACTTGAAATTTGGACTCTAGGATCCTCTCGCGGAACTTACATTCGAAAAATAAAATTTTGTGAAAATTTCGCCTCCAAGGGGGGGAGGGGAAAATAGGGCAAATTGGTAAATTTTTTATCTTCTGAACAAATGTTCCCAGAAACGTGAAACTTGGAAATAACATTCCGAAATTTTTTTTTTTTTTTAAAAATTCCGCCTCCAAGTTGGGACAGGGGGGGAATAGGGCAAATCGGTGAATTATTTATCTTCTGAACAAATGGTCCCAGAAACTTGAAATTTTAACACTAGGATCCTCTCGCGGAAAAAACTTTTTGAAAAAAGTATTTTGAAAGTTTCTTTTATAAGGGGGTGGGGGTAGAAGGGGAAAATAGGGTAATTTTGCATCTTCTGAACTAATGGTCCTACAAACTTGAAATATTGAATACAGTATGCTCTCGCGGAAATTATTTTTTGAAAAATGAACTTTTTTGAAAATTTTAGTTTTAAGGAGGGCCAAAAGGGAGAAATAGGGCAATTTGCTAAATAAATAAATGGTCTTAGAAACATGACATTTGGAATATAGGATCATCTCGCGGCAATAACATTCTAAAAGAAGTACTTTTTTAAAAAATTCCGCTTTTAAGGGGTGGAAAGTAGGGCAATTTTGTATATGCTGAAGTAATGGTCCTAGATACTTAAAATTTGGACTGTACGATCCTCTCGCGGAAATAACATTCTTAAAGAAGTACTGTTTTGAAAATTCCGTTTCTAAGGGGGAGAAAGGGGGAAAGTAAGGCAATTTGGTATCTACTGAACTAATGGTCCTAGATACGCGAAAATTGGACTGCACGATCCTCCCGCGGAAATAATATTCGGAAAGGAAAACTTTTTTAAAAATTTCTCTTTAAAGGGGGGGGGGAGGGGGAAAGTAGGGAAATTTTGAATCTGCTGAATTAATGGTCCTAGATACTTGAAATTTGAACTGTACGATCCTTTCGCGGAAATAACATAACATTTTTTAAAAATTCCGGTTCTAAGGGGGAAAGTAGGGCCCTTTGGGGGATTTTGTATCTTTTGAACTAAAAGTCTTAGAAACTTAAAATTTGGACTCTTTGATCCTCTCGCGGCAAAAATATTTCGAAAAAAATATTTTTTGAAAATTCCGTCTCCAAGGTGGGAAAAATATGCAATTTGCCATATTTTATTTTCTGAACAAATGGTCCCAGAAACTTGAAATTCTGACTCTACACTCAAAAAAAAAACTGTAATGATAGCAAAAAAAGCTTGTAAATTTGTAGAAAATTTGCTGATTTTGAACCCACAATTTTTGTGGTAAAGTTAGCAAAAATATTTTGCTAAAAATTAGTTAACTGAAATTAGCAGGAAAAACTGTAGCTTTTACCACAAAATCTAGTAAAATTTTAGTAGAATGGATTTGAAAACCGATTTGCTGAAATTTACCACTTTTTTTGCTAAAATTTTAGTAAAATGAAATTTCAATTATTTTGAAAAAAAATTCTATACTTTTTATTTGAAATGAGGGTGGGTTATACATGCCTAAACATGTTTTTATTTTATAAAATTTACACATTGGTTTAGAGTTTTTTGAAAATGATGAACGGGAAATGCATTATTATATGTTTCTGAAATTAGAAAAAAAAACGAAATTCTTTATAATAAATGATAAAATATTAAACAAAAATCTGATTGTATTTACCTTAATTTTTGATTATTGTTTATGATGGCATGATTTTCTACATTTATTTCCATTACATAGCAATATTAAAACAACACAAAAAATAAAAAAAAAAAATATCAATGCTAGAGTTGTTTGAGGAAAAAAATACCGTCATAAAAACTTATTTGAATGTTGAAACCGCCAAACAAAAAATTGTCTGAAATTTAAAACACAGTAAAAAAATATAAATAATAAAATAAACTAATAATATGAAGAAGTTACCTGCTATGCAGGCAACCAAGCCGACACGAAATTTTCGGCGGCGGCGGCGCGACTAATTTTGCTTGCCGGCGGCGGCTTTTGTACTTTTCGGTCGACGGCGGCTCATTCATCGGCTCATTTGCCTTTTCATTTTTTTTCGTTGTAGGGTTGTATTTTTGCGAGTTTGTGTTTGGTTTTTGTAATGATACAATCAAAATTTGCATTTTTTTTGCCAGTTTTATTGTGCATCAGAATTAAAATAAAGAAAAGAATTAAAATAAAGAAAATTATGTTTTCGCTTGTAAGTTGATTACAATTCTCATTAAATTTTGTACCGGTCACAAATCTGTTGCAATATTTTAAATTAAACCTTGTGAAAAAACATCTCTTATGAATATCTCGTTTTTATACCCTGTACTTACCCAGTGGGGCGAGAATCGAAGGTTCCATTGCCATAAAGTATATGGGACATTCCAGGCCAAATCACTCACTTTTAGACCCGACCCCATTCGATTTATTTTATTTTTGGATATGTTTTAGTACTTATTAAATGCAACTTGGACACCAATTTTCAGCCTTTTATTCCAAGATGGTGAGTATCAATTTTTCAAAATGGCGATTTTCTTAAAAAAAATTAAAAAATTTAAATTTTTAATTAATTTTGACCATTAAAAAATATAGATATATTAAAAAAAGTTGGACAACGTTTTGTTGGTATTTAAATGTAGTTTAAGAAAAAATATGTACAAATTATTCGAAGAAATTATCACTTATTTTTTGACGTTTAAAAATTAAAATCTACTTTTTGAAAAAGTCCGAAACCTTCGATTTTTTTGTAAAAAACTCTAAAAATTCTACTCTAAATTACGCAACTTTTAAGCTTTAATTCGAGATGTGATCACAATTCTTTCTATTTTTTTTAAATTTTTAAAATTGCACCTTTTTTTTTGCTCTGATTTATTTTATGTGGTGCTCCAAAAAAAATAAATTGCTAAATACTGACCCTAACTCACCCAAGATATATTCATTTGGAGGTAAAGATACGTCTCACAAAAATTAAGGACGATCGGACATGGGTAAGGCGTTCAGCATGGTCCTTGAAATTTAAAAAACGGATTACAAGGAAAAATATGATTTTTTTTCTGTTTTCCCAATTTTTTTTGGTATTTTGAATTAAGTATAAATTCTAGTGGTTACAGAACTATGATGTGGAGTAAAATGCCTTTCTAATAAGGTACTAAAATCGGTTAAAAATCAGCCAAGTTATTACAACTTCCTCAGGCATCTGATGTGTGTCACACCACTTGATTTATGAATTCGAGTCCCATTTTTTAAATTTATTGAAATTATCTACTTTAATAACATTTTTTTATTATTAATGTTTCAGTGTAATATTTTTTTTGTTTTTCCAAATTTAAAAATCAAAAATAAATAAAAATTTTAAAATGGAGATTTCAAAATAGTGTTGAAAATGGAGGCATTTTTAGCATTAATTTAAATCATGTTAGCAAAACACAATACCAAAAATACTTGTCATCTAATAACATTTGAACTTGAAGAATAAAAAAATAATAAAATAATATCAAAAATCGGATTGTATTGCTTAATCAAGTGGTCTGCCACATATTAGATGCCTGGAGAAGTTGTCATAACTTGGCTGATTTTCAACCAATTTTAGTTTTTAGTACCTTATTAGAAAGGCATTTTACTCTATATCATAATTATGTAACTTTAATTAAAATTTAACTTAAAGTACCAATAACATTGCGAAAACAGAAAAAAAATCCTATTTTTCCTTGTAATCCGTGTTTAAAAATTCAAGGCCCATGCGGAAAGTCTTATCCATGTCCGATCGTCCTTAACTTTTGTCAGACGTATTTTTACCTCCAAATGAATATACTTAGGCTAAGTAAGGGGCAGTATCTACCAATTTTATTTTTTTGGAGCACCATATAAAATAAATCAGAGTTAAAAAAATAAAACGTGCGATATTAAAAATTAAAAAAAAAAGAATTGCGATCACATCTCAAATTATGGCTTAAAAGTTGCGTAATTTAGGGTAGAATTTTTAGACTTCTCAAAAAAAAATCGGAGGTTTCGGACTTTTTCAAAAAGTCGATTGTAATTTTAAAACGTTAAAAAATTAGTGATAATTACATAGAATAATTTTGTAATATTTTTTTTTCTAAAACTACATTTAAATACTAACAAAACGTTGTCCAACTTTTTTTAAGATATCTATATTTTTAACTGGTCAAAATTAATTGAGACTTTAAATTTTTTCATTTTTTTGAAAAAATCGCCATTTTGAAAAATTGATTACTCAACACCATCTTGGAATAAAAGGCTGAAAATTGGTGTCCAAGTTGCATTTAATAAGTACTAAAACATATCCAAAAATAAAATAAATTGAAAGGGGTCGGGTCTAAAAGTGAGTGAGTGATTTGGCCTCGAATGCCCCATATATATTAGAGTGCCCCTTATTTTGGAAATGTTGGAGACGGTACCCGCTCATTTTTTTCCTTTTGACTTAAGAATAACTGATGAAAAATTTTACGCCCCTACGACCACGCCTTCCCTACGCGACGGGGCCTTAAAGAGCGGTACCTAAAAAATCATTTTTCCATACAAACCAAACCATTTTTTTTTTTTATTTTTAATTTTTTTGTTTATTATTTATTTATTATATTATTATATTATTATTTATTATTTATATTATTTATTATTTTTTAATTATTATATTACTTGGTTAGCTTATTCATGACAAAAAATTTGATTTTGGTGGAATAAGGCTTTCAGCTTTAAAAAATTTTTCTAAGAAAAAAATTTAGAGCCGCAGGGGTCCTATGGTAAAAAATTTTTAAAAAATATTTTTTTGTAGTTTTGACAAGCAACGGTTATAGTTGCTATGTTGCTTTAAATGATATATATTCATAAAAAAATATTATTTGCATCTGTGACATCTTTATCGTGTTCTAATCAGACTAAAAAAATTGGATTCAATAACCCATTTTGGCATAAACCTAAATTTTAGATTTTTTACGAAGTTTTTGAAGAAAATGCTCAAAATTGTAAAATTATGCATTATTAATGTATTTATTTTTATAACTAGGTTTATAGCCTAGATATTAAGCTTTAATTTTAGCCTTCATTTGACCATTCAACCCTTATATGACCGGAGTTATTAACGTTTAAACATTGGAAAGCATATTTAAATATATATACCAGACCCAGTGTTGCCATAACTGAATTTTGAAAAAAAATGGCAGAAAAAAAGTGCTAAAATGCTCTACAGACCAAAAAAAAAGTGCCAGATTTTTTTTCTTTTAATAAATTAACAAACAATGATTTTTTTCAATTACTCTAGTTTACAACGATAATGCGCAATAACTATGTCTACATATTTTTTTTGACCGCTAAACTTAAAAATTTTATCGAAAAAAATATTTCTAATAATTTTTTTTGCGGTTTTTGGAGTTATTTTCACTGTTTCCCCTATATCTTGAGTAATGTACCTCCGATCTACTCGTGATAAAAACCAAATTAAAGTTAATCAAATTTGCAACAAACTTTACACACGTTACTTTCCCATCAGTTCAAAAGTTTACGCCCGATAGACAAATATATTGTAAAAATAAATTTTTTTATCAAAAAAATTCATTTGCTGATCAAAAAACTCATTTTTTATTTTTTAACGAATCTTTGTAAATTAACAAGTTTTTTTATTTACCTTAAAAGCCTGAACCTATACAAATATAACAAAATGGGTTTCATAAAAATCTATGGGCAATCACCAAAGTTAAAATGATTTTTTTGAAACTACGCATAAAAATTTCCTTATTTTTTTTTTGTATTTAAAATAGAAGAATAAAAACTTGGTTAAATACCATAGTGTTTTTTGTGTGTATTTTCATATAATAAGTCATAACTTTGGTGATAACCCATAGATTTTCATCATACCGACTTTGTTATCTTAGTTAAGGGTCAGGCTTAAAATAACCATAACAAATTTTTTTGTTACGGTTTCAATCAAATTCATATATTCATAATGCATTTATGTATGCAAATTCCACGTTATTTAATGTGTTGATTGGAAAATAATGTTTGTACGATTTGTTGCAAGTATGATTCTCTTTACAATGGTTTCAATTGCGAGTAGATCGGATATATACAACGCGATATATAAGAAAAATTGACAGAAAAAGCTATTTTTTTTTTTTTAAATTACTGAATCCGTGAAAACATTTTTTGAAATTTTTTTTTTTGAGATTAGTAGTCAGTACTAATTGACGTAAAACGTCAGCAGCCACTTACAACCTACAACCTAGTCAGTAATACATTAAACATGTAGAAAAGTTAAATTTGACTTTGCCGAATCTATGAATACTAGGGTGGTTTTTAAAAAACAAAAGTTGGATTTCTGCACCGGACGCCCCCTCAGTTTATTAAGATTCATGAATGTTTTTAAGGTCGCACCGGGCTCTTGAAGTTCAGGCCCTGGAGCAAAATAGACCTTTAAAAAAAAAAAATTTAAAAAAAAAAATTAAATAAATCATTATGAAACCGGTTTTGATTAACAATTGACCCTTAGTATTTAATTAAAAATTTATAGATTTTTCGGACATAGTTAACCCTTTACTACGTAAGGTCAAAAAAATTTAGTTTTTTTGAGATCACGCCCAAAGACACAATTTCATGGATTTTTAAATTTTATTCCCATAAATTTAAATGTCTCCAAGTTCTATTGCTCAATTTTGTTGAATACATCTTGCATAATTAACGTTCAATTTTGGGTATTTTTCGCTCTTTCCATTTAGCGCATGTAGCGATTTAATTTTTAGCGATTTTCAAGAAAATGCGTTTTTTCAACCATTATTGTGTATTTTTTTGCTTTGACCAAAATTTGGGCAACAATTAACTAAAGTTCAATTGAATATTGTTTCAATTTACCATTATTACACAGATTTCAAATTTTACTAGTCCAGTAGCGGTGTTCTATAACTCTCGAATCGAAAGATTTCTCACATGAAACATGAAAAACGAAACAGAAACATCGTGAATCGGCACAAAACCTGACTTTTCGTATTCGACTGTTTCTGTAATTTTGTTATGCGGAAACTTTCTGTCAAATATGATTTTTTTCAAAATTATTGGAAAGATGAGATAAAAACTGTTTCTGTAAACCAATTGATCGAAAACTTTTGAAGTTGAAGTGTCAAAATCACTCACATTTAAAAATGGTGCGATATTTCGTAAATTAATCAACTTTTGAGTTATAATAAATGAAAAACAATATTTTTCAAAAATATACTATCAACTAATATTATAACTGATATACTACACATTATTTTCATTAAGTTAATTTATTATTTCATTTTTGTTTGCCAATGTTAAGAGTGTTGTTTAAAAAAAATGAGAAATTGAGTTTTTTTTGTTGTGATTTTTATTATTTTCTCGCCTTATTTACCTTTTTGACAGCGGATTTGGAATATTCCAATAAAAATGCTGCCGTTTTCGTATTGATATACAGAAACAACTTTTTTTCCAGAATCGAGAAACGATGGAATTTTTTGTTTCATACTTTTCGATGCGAAAACTTTTCGCATAAATTACAGAACACCCCCACAGGACTTTTTTAACCCAAGTTTACCGACGGCCAAGTGGCTAAAAACCGAAATTTGTCTTTATTACAAAAACTTATTGATAGTAACTAATACAAAGTTTTATTTAATCATAAAAGCTTAGTATTGAATTATTTTTACACAGAAAATCATAAACCCGTGTTTACCAAAGACCATCAAGGCTTATTTGGTCGCCAAGCCAAATGCCGTCTATTGTCGCGCAGACAAAAAAAATGGGTATTTAACCTTTGGTAAACAAGGGTTAATGATTTTATGAGTAAAAATAATTAATTGCTTAGCTTTTATGATTAAATAAAACTTTGTATTAATTACTTTCAATACATATTTTTTTGTAATAAAATTAAATTTTGGTTTTTGGCCACTTGGCCACTTGGCCGTCGGCCAACATGGGTTAAAAACCCATGGACTAGTAGCATTTGAAAACCGTGTAATTAAGGTCAAATTGAACAATATTCATTTCAATTTTAGTTATTTTTTCCCCAAAATCTTGGTCAAAGCAAAAAAATAAACAATAATGGTTGAAAAAACGCATTTTCTTGAAAATCGCTAAAGTTAAGTCGATACATGTGATAAATGGAAAGAGCGAAAAATACCCAAAATTGAACATTGATTCTCCCAGATGTATTTAATAAAATTGAACAATAAAACTTAAAGATTTTAAATTTATGGGAATACAATTTTTAAAACCATGAAATTGTGTCTTTGGGCATGATCTTAAAAAAGGAAATTTTTTGGTAGTAAAGGGTTAACTACATATGTCCGAAAAATCTATAAATTTTTAATTAAATACTTAGGGTCAATTGTTAAACAAAACCGGCTTCCTAATGATTTATTTATTTATTTTTTTTAAAAAAGGTATATTTTGCTCCAGGACCCGAACTTCAAGAACCCGGTGCGACCTTAAGAACCTTTTCGAAAATTTTAAAAAAATTTTGGTATAACTTTTTCATTAATCTTAATAAACTGAGGGGGCGTCTCGTGCAGAAATCCAACTTTTTGTTTTTAAGAACCACCCTAATGAATACCCTCCTGTAAGTGAGAGCGGGGTATAAGGCTACGGTCTCACAACAAGAACTTATACCCAATTCACAAATAAGGTGAAATCTCGTTTGAACGAGATTTCGATCATATGGTTGTGTATGATATGATACAGACCATATGATCGAAATCTCGTTTAAACGATATTTCAACTCAGGTGTGAATAGGCCTTTATAATGATAAGTTGAGATGATTTTATGTTTTTTTTTATGATAGTACAATTTAAGATGATTTTGTTTTGTTCAATGCAAAATCACATAGTAAAGGCTAAGCCTAAAATCGTAATAAAAACTATTAAAAACGAGAACTTTAAAATATTAGAAAAAAGAAACAATCATAACAAATCTTAAATGTCCATTTTATTGCATAATTATTGCGATTTTATATTCTTAAAATCAGTTTAAAGAATTTCCCCACAATATAGCCGCGTTGCAAAAATATTTTTTCGTATGCAGTTTTTTTCATGTGAACACGAACAGAATATGCACCTTAAAATGTAAAAAAAAAAATGTCACCGCGCCGATTGATTTGACGGAGTCGATTGATTCGGCGGCTTGGTTTAAGCCGATGGGAGCCGACAAAATCGGCGGCGGCGTAAGATGTCAAAAATGGGTCGGCGGCGGCGCGCCGCCGATTTTGAGCCGATCGGCTTGGTTCCCTGCTGCTATGTACATATATTGAGGATTCAACGATCATCATAAAAAACACAAGTAAGACAAGTCATCATTAATGTATGTTGGGTTTTCACGCCAAATTTCTTTCACATATAAAGATTTTTAATAGATAATTTGGGTTTTTTGTTTTGTTTGCATCGTTATCTTTTTGTTTGTATCGTGCCTCTTTTAAGAAATATACATGCATAAGGAAATAAGTATGTACATCAAATGCAATCTTTGCATTGCAAAGCCAAACACATTCGTAAAAAAACACACAATAGAAAAGAACAACCCCGAATTATCTACATATTTGTTTTTTGCGATCAATACTTATGAAGAAACAATTATTAAATAAACACACAATAACATAAGCACCTGTTTTTTATACCCTCCACTCTAGTGATAGAGGGTATATATAAGTTTGTCATTCCGTTTGTAACACCTCGAAATATTGGTCTAGGACCCCATAAAGTATATATATTCATGATCCTCGTTCGATTTTAAGACGATCTAGCGATGTCCGTCCGTCTGTCCGTCTGTCTGTCTGTTGAAAACACGCTAACTTTTGAAAGACTTTACGGAGGCTCCTGAAGTTTGGCATATATTTTGGGCATTTACCTGGTCAGGTTGGTATTGCAATCCAGCGAAATTGGTCCAGTGGTTCAAAAGTTATAAGCAAATTAGTGAATTTCGGCAAGGGTTTTTCTGGAATTTACGAGATAAAACACACTGTAACTTTCGAACGGTTCGTTTTAAATTTCAGCCAAATCGGTCCAATGGTTCAAAAGTTATTAGCAAAACCGTAAATTTCAGATTAGTTTCACCTTAAATTCACGTGTTGAAAGCCCGTCAAACATGTTTTAAAAACATTTGTAAGTCAAAAAAATATTTTACAAGGTATTTTTGTCACACAAAAATATTTTTACACTAAAACAAAAAAAAAAATACACTCAAAAAAAAATTTACACTCAAAAAAAATTTTACACTCAAAAAAAATTTTACACTCAAAAAAAATTAGTAAATTTTTTTTTTTTCAAAAATTATTAAAAAAAAAAGTTTTTTTACACAAAATAAAATATTTTTAAACAAAAATTTTATTTTTTTCACGTTAGAAATTTACTATCACTTAAAAAGGGCATTGTGGAGGGTATTCATAGATTCGGCCAAGTCGAATTTAACTTTTCTACTTGTTATACCCTCCACTCTAGTAATAGAGGGTATATATAAGTTTGTCATTCCGTTTGTAACACCTCGAAATATTGGTCTAGGATCCCATAAAGTATATATATTCATGATCCTCGATCGGTTTTAAGACGATCTAGCGATGTCCGTCCGTCTGTCTGTCTGTTGAAAACACGCTAACTTTTGAAAGACTTCACAGAGGCTCCTGAAGTTTGGCATATATGTTGGCCATTTACCTGGTCAGGTTGGTATTGCAATCCAGCGAAATCGGTCCAGTGGTTCAAAAGTTATAAGCAAATGAGTGAATTTCGGCAAGGGTTTTTCTGGAATTTACGAGTTAAAACACACGGTAACTTTTGAACGACAATTCTGAGGGTGCTGAAGTGTGGCATATATATTTCCCGTTCCTCTGGTCCGATTCGTTTTAAATTTCAGCCAAATCGGTCCAGTCGTTCAAAAGTTATTAGCAAAACCGTGAATTTCAGATTAGTTTCACATTAAACTCATGTGTTGAAAACCCGTTAAACATGTTTAAAAAACATTAGTAAGTCACAAAAATATTTTACAAGGTATTTTTGTCTCTCAAAAATATTTTTACACTAAAACAAAAAAAAAAAAAAAATTTTACACTCAAAAAAAATTTTACACTCAAAAAAAAAATTAGTAAATTATTTTTTTTTATCAAAAATTACTAAACAAAAGTTTTTTTACACAAAATAAAATATTTCTAACCAAAAATGTTAATTTTTTCACGTTAGAAAATTTTCTATCACTTAAAAAGGGCATTGTGGAGGGTATTCATAGATTCGGCCAAGTCGAATTTAACTTTTCTACTTGTTTTTACTTCAAAATATATTGTTTACATTTAATATAAAATTAAAAATATTATATCTATTTATAAAATGCCGTAATCGCGATCGCCACGATCAACGCTGTTGTTTGTACTGAATTGTTCTAATAAATTCCGCGCACAAGAAAAAAAACAAAGAAAAAAAATAAGAGAAATAAAAAAAAGTTACAATTCACTTTTGCTAATATTAGCAAAAAATCTTGTAAAAATGTTGTCATCTCAATTTCAAATTTAGCAAAAGAAATTAGTTCAAAGTTTGTTTAAAATTGCTAATGTGCTAAATGAAGTTTACAGGCATTTTTTGCAGACATGCTAATCTCAACTAAAAATTTGCTAAAAGTTAGCTAACTACCATTAGAAAAAAAAAAAATTAGTAAATCTACTAATGTATTTTTGAGTGTACTATACCCATGCCAATTTTAAGCTTTTTAGCACATAAATGGGATTCTAAAGGCTCTGGATACACAAAAAGTAAGAGAAACATAAAAAATTTAATTATATATACAGAAAATAGATAAAAATAAATTTACCAAGCCCCTTTGGCCTACTTTTTTCCACTAATACATTGAATAACAGAAATGAAGGTCCATGTTGATCTTCCCCATGAATCCTACTATATACATGCCAATTTTTATCTCCCTAAGTCATTCTGGTGTAGGGTATTATCAGGCGCGGATCCACGGGGGGGGGGGGGGGAAAGGAAATTTCCCCCCCCCAAACCGAATTTGAAAGAAAAAAAAAGGAAAAAAGAAAAAAAAAAGAAAAAAGAAAGAAAAGAAAAAGAGAAGAGAAAGGAAAGGAAGAGAGAACAAGTAGAAAAGTTAAATTCGACTTTGCCGAATCTATGAATACCCTCCACAATGCATTTTTTTTAAAGGGTAGTACATTTTTTAACGTGAAAAACTTTACAATTTTGATTAGAAATATTTTATTTTGAGTAAAAAACTCTTTTTTTGTCATTTTTTTTTTAAAAGAAAAATTACAAATTTTTTTTTTTTGAGTGTAAAATTTTTTTCGAGTGTAATGTTTTTTTTACTGTAAAAATATTTCTTACACAAAATATTGCCATTTTTGTAAAAAAAAAAAAATTTTTTTTGTGTAAATTTTTTTTTGAGTGTAAAATTTTTTTGAGTGTAAAATTTTTTTTGAGTGTAAAACTTTTTTCGAGTGTAATTTTTTAGTTACCAATGCTTTTAAAACTAAACAAGTTTAAAAAGCATTGCTTTAAAATTAAACAAGTTTGAAAAGCATTGTTTAGTTACCACCAATGCTTTTAAAACTTGTTAAAACACGTGGCATATTAGATGAAACTAATCTGAAATTCAAGGTTTTGCTTATAACTTTTGAACCACTGGACCGATTGAGCTGAAATTTAAAACCAAACAGACCCGGGGAACGGCAAAGATACGCGCCAAGCTTCAGTAGTCTCATTATTGTCTTTCGAAAGTTATCGTGTTTTTTATCTCGTAAATTCGCGAAATACCCTTGCCGAAATTTACTCTTTTGCTCATAACTTTTGAACCACTGGACCGATTTGGCTGGATTGCAATACCAACCTGACCAGGTAAATGACAAACATATATGCCAAACTTCAGTAGCCTCTGTAAAGTCTTTCAAAAGTTAGCGTGTTTTCTACGGACGGACAGACAGACAGACAGACGGACGGACGGACGGACGGACGGACGGACGGACGGACATCGCTAGATCGACTTAAAATCGATCGAGGATCATAAATATATATACTTTATGGGGTCCTAGACCAATATTTCGAGGTGTTACAAACGGAATGACAAACTTATATATACCCTCTATCACTAGAGTGGAGGGTATAAAAAGGAAAATGTCCAAGGATCTGAAAAAATCCTTAAAAGTTTTCTATTGGAAAAATCTAGAAATTTTTCTATAGGATATTTTTTTCTATAGAAATTCTTCTATGAAAAATGTCTAAGAATCCTAAAATGTTTCTGACTGTTAAAATTTGTCTACGTGATAAAACTTTTCTTTATAAAAAATTAGGGACGTCGCGAATAGTGTATTCGGCATTTTACCGAATATTTACTATTCGGTATTCGTTTAGAAAAGAATACGAATATTTGCCGAATAATTTAATTACTCATACGCCTGTATTTTACCTATGTAAAATATTAAAAAAAACGTACCAGACTAAAAGACAACAATGCTGTTGTTGACACTATTTTTTCTGGTACCTTAACAATTCGAATTTTAATCAAGTGCTCAAGTTTTTTTGTACAGAAAACAAACTGAAATGACTACAAAAAAAGAGTCAAACTTTAATAAAAAGTGTTTTTAACTAATTTAAAATTTGCCGAATATTCGGCAAACTGTTGACGAATATTTATTTAACCGAATATTCAAAAACATGCCGAATATGCCGAATACCGAATAGTGACGAATATTCGCGACATCCCTATAAAAAATACAAAAAAATATATATAAATACAAAAAATTTATAATATTACGGAATTTTTCTAGATGAAAATTTTTTTAATTTTTCTAAATGAAAAATTTGGGAATTTTTCTATAGAAAAATTGGATAATTTTTCTTAGAATTTTTTTATAGTAAAAATCTTAAAACTTTGAGAACTTTTATATAAAAAATCTAACAGTTTTTCTATAGGAAAAATCTGATAGTTTCTTATAAGAAAAATCTGAGAATTTTCTATATTGAAAATTTTGAAATTCTTCTGGGTAAAAAGAATAAAGGCAATAAAATCATGAGTGAGAATTTTTGTCTAGAATTTTCAATAATCTCATAAGTTTTCTTAAGAAAAAATGTTCTTAATCTTAAATCTTAAATTTTTTTACAGAAAAAAAGTAAAATTAAAATAAAATTTTTCTGTAGGAAAAATAAGAAAATTTTCTTCAGGGAAAATTTGAGAATTTTTTATACAAAAAATGCAATAGAACTTTGACTTTTTCTAAAGGAAAAATTATATAGAATCTGTGACTTTTATAGGACAAACTTCTCGGAATCTAAGTATTTTTCCTAATGAAAAATGTATCAGAATCTGTGATTATTTTTATTAGAAAGATGTCTCCGAATCTAAGACTTTTTAATTAGGAAAAGCGGAGACCTTTTCTATAGGAAAAAAGTCCTAGAATACTAGAAAAAAAATTTCAGATTTTTTCGAAAGCAGAAATATATCTGAATTTTTAAGTTTTTATATTAAAAAAATATACTAAAATCTATGACTTTTGGTTAATTTACGAGGTGTAAATTACTGAAAGTTACAGGAGGTTGTAACAACAAAGGAAAGTTACAGGAGGTTGTAACAAAAAAAGGAAATTTGAAGTTCGTGAATAACTTTATAAATTTCTTATTGGAAGAAGGGGATCAGAAAACAGGATCTTATTTGTTAAATTCGGGGTGAACCAACAACAAGGGAGAATCAGGGAGTAGATTCTATTAAGAGTAGTTTGGGGTAAACTATTTATAAACCTGCTCCTTTTAGTTTGGAATAAATTAAAGACAGGGATCTTTTCAACAACGTTATAAACTTACATTTATTATACAATTCAAGGGGGTGATATGCTGCTGCTGTCGTCTTTGGCTGCCAGTATAAAAAGAGACCGAGCTTTCTTGACGTTTATATCAAGAAAGTTCGGTTTCTAACAAACATGGCTGACAAAAAGGCACAGTTTATGATAAATGTCATAAGAAATATAATAATACTAAAAATAGGGGTTATTCTATTCCAATTCATAGATGGTAGTTATTAATTACCATTAAATCCAATTAATTAAAGGTAATATACATAACTACTTAATATTAATAAATTTACATTTCATTAAGTTTTACAAAGGGAATTCATTATATAATTATAATTTCTATGATAAGTGTAAACTACGTTGAACATCCTGCCGCCCTTGGTCTATAAGACCAATATTCTGGTATCTAAAGGCTTTTTGCAAGACGGGATAGTGCACGTAAAGCTCCTCTTAAGATGTGCCGGGGGCTTGGTGATGACGTGGTGGCATCATTATTAATCGTCGGCTGATTACCATAAGGACGAAAGCGTCTTTGCGATCGCGGTGGTCTTGGTTGAAGATCACGGGACTGTGGTGTTTCGCGCCTCGGTTGACGACGGTTGCGGTGATGTTGATAATTACGCTATGTTTGGGCAGAGGCACGGCGACTGCGACTTCTTGACTGCCTGCCCTGTGACTGTTGTTGATGACTAGGTTGTACAGATCTGCCGCGAACAGCATGAAGCAGGGTATGGTGTGCCCAACCGCATTTTTGACACACGTCCGCCGAAGTGCAATCCGCAGTTTCATGCGATCGTGCCAAACAATTACGACAGTAGCCGTGTTGGCGTACCTCCCGCTGGCGACCTTCGACGCTCATTTCTAAAAACCTTTTACAATATTTTAAAGAATGGAACCGTCTGCAAATGAGGCATTGGTGAATTGTAGGATTTCTAGGAGCCCTGTGAAATAAATAAATGTTAATGCATGGAACTAATAATAAGTGAATAATATTGGGGTATGTGTTGATGTATGTGTAATTGGATGAAGATGGATAATATGTAGTAAATTGGTGAGACTATGGTTCAATAGGAAGAACGCATAGTTTTACAATAGATCTAGTGACGGTACCGTTTTGAGTTCTGATGTCAGCAACACGAACAAGGGCATCATTACCTAGATATATTTTCCTAATACGGCCGAGTCTCCATTCGCAAGGAGGAAGGAGATCATCCTTTATGACCACGAGCTGGCCAACTTTGATATTTTCCTCCTGGTGCTGCCATTTATATCTCTGCTGTAATTCTTTCAAATATTCATCCTTCCACCGTTGGGCAAATTGGTGATGGAGAGATTTTAATCGTTCCCAACGGTCTCTTAAGGTGATTGAATCTGCAGGAGTTTCAGGTAACGCAATGAGAGGAGCCCCACGTAGGAAATGTCCGGGAGTTAGTGCCAGTAACTCCTGAGGGTCGTCCGACATTGGAGAAAGTGGACGAGAGTTTAAGACCGACTCTATACGAGTTAAAAGAGTGGTAAACTCTTCAAACGTAAACTTTTGCTTCTGTGCGACCTTTTTAAAGTGCATTTTAAAGGATTTGACTCCTGCCTCCCATAACCCTCCCATATGGGGAGCGTTTGGTGGAATAAAAGACCACTGAAATCCATGTGATGAATATTTATCAGCAATGTCTTGGGAAGCGATTTTGAGAAATTCATCGTATTCCTTTTGGAGAGCATGTTCTGCACCAACGAAGTTAGTACCGTTATCGGACATAATCTTTTTTGGAAGTCCTCGGCGACTAACAAACCTGGTAAAGGCTGCTTGGCATGATCCAGAAGTGAGATCGGAGCAAAGTTCGAGGTGTAATGCCTTGGTGCTAAAGCATACAAACACGCAAACATAGCTTTTATGATATGGAGCAGTTCGGATTATCGATGTCTTTGTAGAAAAGGGGCCTGCGAAATCGAGACCAGTTACAGTGAAGGGAAGAGAAAAGGTGCTTCGTTCCAACGGAAGTGCTGCCATCATTTGTGACTGAACTCTTTGTTTATAAAGAACACATGTAACGCATTTTCGAATGCAAAATCGAATAGCTGATCTTAATCGCGATACATAATATTCGGCCCTTATAGCCCTTATCATAAGATTTATTTCAGCATGCATAAGGAGACCATGTGTAAATGATATAAAAAGTTTACAATATGTTGAGCCAACAGGGATAATAATTGGATGCCGTTCGTTAAATGAAATAGCAGAGTTTGAGATTCTGCCGTTGGCTCTCATAACATTATCAGTATCTAAATAGGGATTTAGAGGATAGAGAGAGCTTTTTCTACTAACTGCGGTACCGGCTAATAGTGAGGAGTAGTCATTCTGGTAGTAGATTCGTTGTGTGAGAACGATTAAAAAATTTCTGGTTTTGAGAAACTCATGATGGACAATTGGGATTGTACCACTAATCATAAGTGCTACAGACTCGGAAGGTGATATATTCATTGTTTCGGACAGTAAAGGTAGCTTGGGGGCTGAGTTCCCTACCCTTTTCTTAAGAATATAAAGATATCTAAATACATACGAGATCACTCTAATGGCTTTATCCCATCTTGAAAAGCGGTTCAATATGTCATAATCATTGTCTTCATTGTCAGTGGATAAGTGAAAAACTTCTACAATCCTTCTTCTTTCGGGAGGATCTTCTCTGTTTATAAGGGGCTTTGGCCATTCTTCGGGGGTCTTTAAAAGCCAATCGGGCCCATGCCACCACAACGTGGAATTTAAAAGGTCCTGAGGCGTACAACCTCGAGATCCCAAATCGGCTGGATTTTCAGCCGACCGTACGTGACGCCATGTTACATTTCCGACATTTCGGATAATATCTGCGGTTCTATTAGCTACGTAAGTTTTCCATGTAAGTGGAGGCTTTTCTAACCACCCTAACACAATTGTGGAATCGCACCAGAGAGAAAGGTCGTAGTTCCGAATAGGCAAATCTAAATTGATTTTTTTGATCAGCTTAGAAAGTAAGACGGCACCACAAAGCTCTAGCCGAGGGAGACTAACAGGGTAAAGGGGTGCAACCTTCGTTTTAGAGACTAGAAGGAAAGAAGAAATTGAATTTTCGTTTTGTACTCGTATATACACTGCTGCACAATATGCCTTTTCGGAGGCGTCACAGAAACCGTGAATTTGGGTTAATAATGTTGGGGCAAAATCAACCCATCGAGGGATATTTAAATTTGAAATCATGGGGAGATGTTCGACAAATGATTTCCATTTGAGTAGAGTGCTTGGCTTAACTTCCTCGTCCCAGGCCGTACCTTCCAGCCATAATTGCTGAAGTAGAATTTTGGCCTGGATGATGATAGGAGCTATCCACCCTGCGGGATCAAAAAGCTTGGCAATCGTTGATAAAATTTTTCTTTTGGTGATAGGGTTGGTAATGTTAGGGGGGTCTACAGTATAAGAAAAGCTATCAGTCAATGCGTTCCATTGAATTCCGAGTGTTTTTGTGGTACTTGTTTCCTCAAATTTCAGGAAATCTGAATCTAAGAGATTCTCTTTTGGGACTGATTCTAAAATTTCAGAAGAATTTGAGGTTATCTTTTTCAAAGGAAAACCTGCAGAATGGAGAACTGAAATTACTTGTGACAGGGAATCTTTAGCAGATTCTATGCTATGAGCTCCCGAAAGAATATCGTCTACATAGGTTTCCTGTCTCAAAATGTGAAAGGCTTGAGGGAATTGATCCTTAGTATCACTAGCTAATTGATGTAGAGTTCGAATTGCTAGATAGGGGGCACAACTGACACCAAAGGTGACTGTTTTTAAGGTGAAGTCTTTAATATCGTCATTTGGGTCCGGGCGGAAGAGAATGCGCTGATATGGAAGATCATCATTGTGGACTAGTATTTGACGGTACATTTTTTCAATGTCACCGTTAAATACATATCGGTAAGCACGCCACTTTAAAATTAAGCTCATTAGGTCTACTTGTAAAGTAGGACCAACGTGGAGAACGTCATTTAGAGAATTGCCAGAGGTTGTTCGTTTAGAGGCATTAAATACGACTCTCACCTTTGTGCTACGACTCTCTGGCTTAAAAACCGCGTGGTGCGGGAGATAAAACGAATTAAATTTACCTTTAGAATAATTGTCATTAGATGAGGTCAGCTCCATGTGGTTAAGAGTAATATATTCATTTAGTACGTCCCTATAAATCGTGGCCAGTTCCGGTTTTTTTTCAAGGTTCACTTCCAAGCGAACATATTGAGAAAATGCAAAAGATCGCGAGTACCCTAGGGGGAGATCGTGAGGGAAACCGCTTTTAAAGGGCAGTTTGACTACATAACGGCCGTCATCGTTGCGTGTTGTCGTTTTCTGGTATAATAATTCGCAATATTCTTCGTCTGCTGATATGGGACGTTTATTTGGGACTTCTTCGATCTCCCAGAACTGTCTTAGTTGTTCTTCGAGGGGATCCTTGTATATTTCCATTGCTTTAATTGAGAAAGAATGAAATGTTTCAGTCTCAACCGGACCACTTATGATCCAACCGAAAATTGTTGATTGAGCAATCAGGGAGTTACAAACGTTCTTAAGACCGTCGAGTAATATATTGGGCATATAGTTGCTACCAATTAATAAGTCGACTTGACCAGGGGAATAAAAGCTGGGGTCTGCTAAATCAAGTTCTTTTAAATCATCTAATGGAATGTCCGATGTCGAAATGGAAAAGGTAGGGAGTAAGCGCGTAATTTTCGGAACAACTATCGCTTTCATATCTACAGAGCAGTTATATTTTTCGGAAAATAAAGTTAAATCGCATAAGGAGTTTGAGTTTTCCACAATATTTCCACCTATACCACGAATCTGAAAGTGTTTATTTTCTGTAGGAAGCATGAGACGTTGTTGCAATTTTTTAGAAATAAAGGATTTCTCTGAACCTTGGTCTATAAACGCGCGTGCATTAAAAATGTCTCCTTTGTGATCAATTTGAACAATTGCGGTGGGTAGCAAAGTATTTTCTGATATAGATCTGTTTGAACTAGAGACGAGATGACTAGACGTTTGTGCTGCTGCTTTTGCCAGAGCTTGTGTAGACGTGCTTGGGGGGTGCTCAAGGTCAGTGTTGTTAAAATTTTGAGTCGCTTGACGCGAAGATTGATTGTTGGGTTTAGAGAAGTGAAGCATAGAATGATGACGTCTGTTACATTCAGAGCAAGTAAATCTGCTTTTACAATCTTTCTTAATGTGGGTATAGGAAAGACAATTTGGACAAATTCGGTTTTCCGTTACGAATTCAGATCGAGATTGCGGGTCAAGATTCTTAAAATCGGGACAGTTCTTTAGTGAGTGTGTAGATTTGCAAATCTTACAAGGGTACCGAGCTGCGTTTTCCGTATTAAACGCCTGAGTGTGGAAATGAGACCTAGCTTGAGTGTTAGACTGCACTCCGTGAATACTACTTAAGCGATCAAGTAATTCGTATCTCTTCGTAAGAAACGAATTCATTTGTGGCCATGATGGGAGCGCCTTATGAGAATCTAAGAACTGTTCCCATAAGGATTTTGTTTCAAGTGGAAGCTTTGAAGAGCAAATTACCACAAGGAGAGGGTCCCAGTCAGCATGGGGAACTTCTTGAGCCTTTACCATAGCTAAAGTGTCATTAAACGTCGACTGAATGAGCTGTAGAGCTTCGCTAGTTTCAGATATGGGATGCGGCAGCGTGAGAAGTAGATTCAACTGGTTTTCTACGAGAATCCTTTTATTCTCGTAACGATCATTTAACGCTTGCCATGCGACAGAAAAGTTTTCACCGCATAATTTGTATCTCTTAACTATTCCGGCCGCCTGTCCCCGAACTTTCAATCTAAGATGATATAATTTTTGGACTGCTGACAATTTGGGATGGTTAACGTATACGGCGGTAAACATATCGCGAAAAGAGGGCCATTCTTCGTATCCTCCCTGAAAAATTTCAGTATCACAAGGAGGGACTTGAATACAACCAAAAATATTATCTGACGGGTTCAATTCTAGATTTGATTGAGGAGAGGGATAAGCCGATGGAGCTATAAAAGTTTTTTGCTTTTCTAAAATTTGAGATTTGCATTTGTGATATGCTGTGGTGCAAGCACTATATTTTTGACGTGTCGAGACCAAAAGATCGTTATCTAGCTTTTCGAGTTTGTTGGTGTGGAGGGACCTATATGATTTTTGAACTTGATTCCACCTCTCGGTTAGATCTTGCAAAAAGACTTCAAGGAAAGTATCCGTGAGGTCATCTTGTGGAATGCTTTCGTAACTAGCACAATATGTGACTAAATCGTCCGAATCGAATATAAATTCTTGGGCCATTGTTGACTTAAAGAAAGTTGTGCAAGGGATTGATTTATCAAAGACAAGAGATGCGATTAAATTATGGTTATTATTTTTTGTTCAACTCAGTGCGACCTCTGGCGGATTAATTTGAACCTAATTCCAAAATTTTTAATTAATCACTAAGCAGTTTGTTTCAAATCTGCAAAGGTTTGGCACAAAAATTCAGATTTGATTAAACTCAAAATGACAACGTGCGAATATAATGGGTAAACTATCTAGCACGTTTTCAAATGATTTTATGTGTAAAAAAAAAAAAAGAATTTGAGTCGCTAAAGTTGGCGTTCACCGAACTCAGTATCTATAAAATTCAATCAATATACAGCAAGTGAACTTTATAAATTTCAAATAACAAACGTGGTAATTTTGTTTTGTTCAAAATTTTGACATTTGAAAGGAAGTGTAAATTTTGGAATGTGTATAAATAAATTTGGAAGAGAATTCAATTATCTAATACTTTGTAATTTTACAACGTATTCGTAAATCTTTCTGAGATATAGATGTAAATTTAAATTTATGGAACTTCAAATCTAAGAACAATTTTGATAGAATGTTATATCTTCAGTAGTATTAGCATAGATTTCCAATGTCCAAATGGTGATCAAAAAACTATTTGTTATAACCAGGGAAACCAAAAATATGCTCTAAAAAACACGTTTTATGCGCTTAAAAAATGCCCTTAAAAACGGAAAATATGCTCTAAAAACAATAAAAATATGCTCTTAAAAAAATTATGTCCCCTTTTTTGCTGTGTTTTCTACAATTTGTTAGAGAATAGACCCTCCAAATACTGTTATGTGCGATAGTTAGAGGGTTAAATATGTTCTACAAAAATATTTGCCTTCATATTTTCTACCAAGTTGCTGAATCTAATGAAAACATAGTTTCATATACCGATATGAAGCAAGAACTGGCCAAAGGGGAATCAATCATCACAATTCCGTAATTGTTGAAAAAAAAAACATCCTTATTGGATAAAAAATTTAAAAATAAATGTTGTCATAAAAAAAATTGGAAAAGAAGCTCTAAAAATTGAAAAAAAAAATGCTCTAAAAATGTAAAAATATGCTCTAAAAAGTGGAAAAATGCTCTAAAAATTGAAAATATGCTCTAAAAATATGCTCTTATGCTAAAATATGCTCTTAAACCTAAAATATGCAAAAATATGCTCTTAAGGCTAAAATATGCAAAAATATGCTCTAACAAATCGATGCCAGATTTCTTAAAAACTTCTGAAACGGATAAATACCTTACCTATTTATCAATAAAATGCACAGGAAAAAACATGATACTGCATATTTTTGGTTTCCCTGGTTATAACTTTAACAAAGAAGTTTTTATTTTTTAAGTTGACATTTAGTGCCAAATAAATTAAATTATTCCAATTTAACTTTAAACGGAATTCAACGATCCAATACTTTGTTTATTTAAAAAAATTTCGTAAACGTATAATTTTTTGCTTTACTTGTCCAAACTGAATTGAAGTATCAAAACAAACGAAAGTTTCAACTTGAATTTGGGGAAAATTCAATTGTTAAAATATATATCAATTAAAAACAATTTAAAATTTTCCATTCAATTGCAAATTGATATAAGACAACCTTATAATGGTCAAAAGTAAATCTGTTGCTATAGTATCACTATGGTAAAATAAGTACTTAAAATGTTTACCTAGTTGTATTTTATTTTTGTTGACCAAAAAATGTTTACTGTGCAGTACTTAATTGAACTTATTTCCAATTTCTCAAGATTCAGTTAGAGCGTATATTCTTGTTTTAATCTAGCGATTTTTTATTATGCAAAAGTAGTAACACCTTTTCCCATATATTATTATGATCCAATTAGTCTTGTTAGATATTGCCAGCGTTTAGCGTTTTTTCAGGGATGTTGTGAAACCTTTTTTCTTATAATGTAGCAATTAAGTCCTCTTAATTATTAATTTAAAAAAAATGAAAAATATTTCACAGGGATGTTGTGAAAAGTTACGATTTAATTCAGTCGAAAAAATTTTAAATTCTGAATTTTAGTAATTTTAAAATATTTCAATTTTAAGTAAATCCAAGAATTTAATACTTTGTTTCCCTTTTTTTTTTTAATTGTGTAAAAGTGTAAATTTTGTTTTAAAATCTATTTCTTAAGTTCGGAGAAAACAAAAAATAAATAAAAATCGATGTTTAGTTTTCCACAATGTTAAAAAGGTTACTATATTTTCTCAAATTAAGTTGCAGTACTAAACAAGCGAGAATTTCAAATTGAATTTCGGGAAAATTCAATTAATAAATAGTATTTTAACCTAGTTAAAAAAAAAAGGACATTATAATCTGTTTAATTTTACGTTTCAGCACTAATTTATAATAGCAAGTGGATACAAGAATACTTTATAATGGTGCAAATTAAAGTATTTCTATAGTATCACTATGATTTTCTATAGTATCACTATGATTAATACTTGAAATTTTCACTTGGTTATATTTAATTTTAGTTGATCAAAATTTTATTGTTTGTTAATTAGTTGAAAAGTATTTTTTATTTGTAAAGCTTCAGATAGAGCGTTTCAATCTAGCGATTTTTCGTAATGCAAAGGTGGTAACACTTTTTCCCTTACTATTTACAATGTACCAACTGAGTCTAATAAGATATTTTATTTTCACAAATTTCACAGGAATGTGAAAAAAAATACGATTTTCTCCAATCGACAAATCATAAACTCTGTATAAATTTTAGTTATTCAATAAAAAAAAATTCTTTATTATTTCAAGAGTTCCCTTTCTTCGTTTTCTTAACAAATATTATGTTGTTCGTACAATGTTATGTAGTTGGGTACTTTTCTTCACAATTGTACTAAAAGAGTTGGTGTTGCAGCTCTGATATTCCAATTGGATTTGTACTCTTTGTGCTTTTGTTTGCAGATTCTTATTAAAATTGAAAATTGGGGGGTGTTTTTGGTTTTGTTTGATATTTTTGCTTTCGCAGTTTTATATTTTTTTTTTCTTTCTTTTTTTTTCAAAAATAAAGAATAATAAGCGATGATTATGTAGAAATGTCTACTTAATTCAGTCAATTATGTATTGTGTAAATATGTATTAATGGGTATGGGATTCTGTGTAAATGATATATCTTAATAAACAAATTTTTAAAAACTTACGATTTTTATGGATGATATTTTCAGTAAAAGAACTAGTGTGTTTTTTAATAAATTGTTTGTTGAAAATTGTTGCTCAGCAAATCGAGACAATATTGAAAGCCTTGCTGATGTTGCTTAACGTTAACGTTTGTTCCTTGTTAAGTGGTGGCGTTTCACCAAACGCAAGATTCAAATGCACAGTATTTATCAAATTGATTGCTAAATTTTTGATAGAATTTTGTGCTAAGAGGCGATAAATTTCCGTCTATACCAAATTTGAAGTCGACGATGGTTAAGTAGGTTTTTTCACTGTATATACGGATTGTTCTTTCCTCAGTGTTCATTATATCAGCGGTAAAAAAAGGGGATGTATGTGGGAAAAATCAATCAATGCACTTGATGATCTTCAGTTGTTGTTTAATTTTCCAGCCCAATGAAAATATGCTTGGTATTTGATGTCGTTGATTTAGGCTTGGTAAAGCAATGCAGATGCAAGAAGGTGCGTCACAATGTGCGGGTTGACACCTGCTCTAATTTACCTCAGGTCACATGTATCGCCGGAAAAGCGACCACAACAAAGTTATAAACTTGCACTTTCCTCTAGGGATCGATTTTTACAAAAAGGTTTCTGGCGTTAATTAACCTCCTATATAAGGTATTGAGAGGAAAATTAATTTTGTTTCATAATTTTTTCTTTTGTAAAATATATTAAATATGTTCCAGATTTTGCTGTTTTTTACCTCTTTCTTTAAATAACGAACTTAAAACCTGGGAATCTCCTAATTTGTCACAATTTAAAAGAAATTGTTCAATTTAAACGACTTCAATTTTGCAAAACGTGTTTTTTTTTTTTTCTTTTCACTTTTTCAATTTTTGTTAACAAATGGTAATGAGTGTGTGTTTCTGTAAATCAAAGAAGAATATGCAATAAGATCTTTTGCAAAACTTGACGATGACAGAAATATTATAAACCTAGATGACAGAAGTGTGAATAAGAAACAGTATGAAGAAGTGTGAATAAGAAACAAAGGAAAACTACTTCCAATATGCTCTTAAAAAGTTCCTTTAAAAGTTTCTCTCTTTCTATTCATAAAGCTTTTTCAGTGCTGGTAGCAGGGTGTTTTTTGTTAACATCCACACACAAATTGTACCTAAACTCAAATTTTGCCGTCACTAAAGCTTTTTCACTCGTACTCAGTTTTACAAGCGCTGGTTGTGTGGGTACTTTTTACCAAAACTCTGACTAAAAAAGTACCCAAATATCAAATGCGTTGTCACTAGTGAAAGCACTCTCTGAATTTGTACTGCAACATGAATTGTTAATTTCGGGTATTATCAATTTAGAGCGTAGAGAGAAAAAATAAATTAAATTTAAAAGAAAAAAACAATGTTTATTTTTCGTATGAAATGCTGATGTTTCCAGTTTGATTTTACTGTTGTTATGATTTATGGAATAACACGATTCTACTTTACATATATAGAAATATGTTTGAGAATAAAAAAAGAACAAAAAAACTTACGTTTTTTTTTTTTGCTGGTGGATGAAGAATATACAAATGTGGAAATGTACTAAATTGTTGCAGTTTTTGTTAACGTTCTCTTTTTCCTGCTTTTGAAAGTTAAACGTTGAGTTCTTTTTAATAAAATACGCAAATTTAATATTTGTTATGTTCAGGCCAATTGCCTAATTTTGCCTTTTCTTTTGAGAATTTTGCAGCTGACGTTGACTGCGAACAACAACAAGGGCATCAATTTGTCAAAAAATTCTAACCTACAAATTTTGTAAATTCCAATTCATAGATTTTATGACCAATATTCTGTAATATATAATCTGGATGTACAGTGCCGGTCAAAAAAATAGCACCAATGACAAAATCTCTATTCATCTAATTAAAACAAAATATTATGTGTGTATTCGCTTAAAGTAAATATGTAATTCTCTTATACTAAGTATATACCCCTTAAATGTTTTTACTTTTTCCAAAAATTGTGGACGGTTCTTTTTTAATGATCGATATTTTAAAAAAACTCTGAATCAGTGCAGTCAAAAAAATAGCACCGAATGACGAAATTTCATTAAAAAAATTAATATTGTTTAAATTATTAAAATAAAAGTGTTAAATACTAAAGGGAGATAGTTTTTATTTATAAAAAAATTAATTCATTACAAAATTTTATGTTTATTTTCATAAAAATAGGACGTGGAAAGCATTTCACTCCTCAAAAATATGTTTTTGTAAAAAATATGATTTCTGAACATAAACCATATTCTGAAACAGTAAAATTGGTTGGATGCGCTTATAAAATGATTGAAAATTCAACAAAATTAACTTTAGAGCTTGAAAAACTTAGTCACAAGCGACGTTTGTCACCATAAGTGGTTAGGTGTTTGTAAAGACAATGGAAGAAGGCCCCATTTACGGCAGCTCTAGAGCTAAAAAAGGACAGCAAATGCCGAAAATGTTCGTCGAAGATTACAAAACAACAACATTAACGCTTGTAGATTCGGAAAAGTGCGCCTACCCACACTTAAGCATGCTGCAAGTCGTTTGAAGTTTGCTAACAGTAACTCAGAATGACCAGCTTAAAAGTGGATCAATGTTCTATGGACAAATGAATCCATTGTTGTTTTATTTGGAGACATGGGATCACATACCTATGTCAGAAGACCCATAACGCGGATTTCAATCCAAAATTCGAAATAAAAATAACTTTAAATGGTGCTTATGGTGTGGGGGATATTTTCTTACTGTGGAGTGGGGTTCACATATTGGACCATGGCTCACATATTGGCCTAGGACAATCGTGGATATACACTTAACGTTTATATCCTCCAGAAAGTAATGTTACTATAAGTTTCTGAGCAAATGACACTAATTTAGGTCTTTTAGCACGTCAATTACACAAAGCATAACGGAAAATTGGCAAAAAATTGGTTCTGGACAATAAAGTAATCGTTATGGAATGGCCTGGTCAGTCCCCAGATCTATATCAAATCGATAGTTAATGGACGGATATAGAGAAGGGAGTGTCTCGAATACAACCAACTTGTAATGAAGCCCTTTGGGTGGCTGTTCAGCAAATCTGGAACCCAATTTCGAATTAAAGATCCCAAAATCTCGTGAATTTGGTACAATAACGTTGTACATAGGTAATTGTCAACAATGAGCACTCGACAATTTTTTTTTTAATATTTAAAGATATCACAACAATACTGAATTCATAATCCATTCGTTTTTCAAATTTAAGAATTTAATTTTAATACAAAAAGTACTGTGGTGCTATTTTTTTGACTGAGTCTTTTTGAAGTTTTTTTAAAAACTCTGAAAATTTTTAATGAAATAAAAAACCAAATTAGCCTTTTCTTATGTAATATTGTTTCACACTCTTGTAAGTAACTTATGACACGTTTGCAGTGACAGAAGTTTAAATTGTTAAAAAAAAACCAACAAAGAAAATTTAGTTTTCTCCTGGTGCTATTTTTTTGACCGCAGCTGTATGTTGTATGTTTCCTCTAATGAATATTTGTTACCGTCGTGTTGGTATTTAGATTTTTATGTTGAATATATTGTCAATCTAATTAATTTTAACTGTTCAGTTGTTGAATGCAATGAACTCAAAAAAAAAAAAAAAAAGTTGTGCTGTTTTCTTTGCCACTTTCGCTGACACACGTTTCTTTTACTCTCATTTCTTTCAATTCGACAATGCAAGAAATGTCATCTGTTGTTCTGTAAGAACAGAGTGGTTATGCAGCAATGCAACTATGCATAGTTGGGACCCATGCACTTTCGTAGAATTTCTTTTATATATTTTTTTTTTTTTAATTAATTAACTATTATTTAATTTTCAAATACTTTAATTAATCCATAAATTCCGGATTCAAGTTGTTCGAAGGACCATGGTTAATTTACGAGGTGTAAATTACTGAAAGTTACAGGAGGTTGTAACAACAAAGGAAAGTTACAGGAGGTTGTAACAAAAAAAGGAAATTTGAAGTTCGTGAATAACTTTATAAATTTCTTATTGGAAGAAGGGGATCAGAAAACAGGATCTTATTTGTTAAATTCGGGGTGAACCAACAACAAGGGAGAATCAGGGAGTAGATTCTATTAAGAGTAGTTTGGGGTAAACTATTTATAAACCTGCTCCTTTTAGTTTGGAATAAATTAAAGACAGGGATCTTTTCAACAACGTTATAAACTTACATTTATTATACAATTCAAGGGGGTGATATGCTGCTGCTGTCGTCTTTGGCTGCCAGTATAAAAAGAGACCGAGCTTTCTTGACGTTTATATCAAGAAAGTTCGGTTTCTAACAAACATGGCTGACAAAAAGGCACAGTTTATGATAAATGTCATAAGAAATATAATAATACTAAAAATAGGGGTTATTCTATTCCAATTCATAGATGGTAGTTATTAATTACCATTAAATCCAATTAATTAAAGGTAATATACATAACTACTTAATATTAATAAATTTACATTTCATTAAGTTTTACAAAGGGAATTCATTATATAATTATAATTTCTATGATAAGTGTAAACTACGTTGAACAACTTTTTTGATACACAGAAAAAAATAAATAAAAATTTTGAGTAAATTTTTAATACTATTGAGTAAATATTTAATTACTCAATTTTGCACCAGTAAACGATTTAATAGTATTAAGTAAGCTTTTAATAAAAAATTATTAAATGCTTAAAAAAAATTTGAGTAAATTATTAATTCACACAATTAAAACCTTACTTAAAATTTTTCAATATTTTTAAGTAACTTTTTAATTGTGTCAAGTAAAAATTTACTCAAAATGTATCAATTTATTTTTTAAAAAAGTTTAAAAAGTTTCGAATTTTTTTAAAAAAAAAAAAAAATAGCTTTTTCAAACTTTACCAAATATACTTATGTCTTCAAGACAAAGGAAAATTTTATAAAGATGATTTCAAACTATCATATACATATACAAAAAACTATAAACTAAATGAGAATTTAAAATACCAAGAGAATAAAAAAAAATAAAAAAAAATATTAAATTTGTATTAAATTATTTACTCAAATTTTATTTTAAGTTTTTGAGTAAATTTTTAATTGTGTTAATTAAAAAATTACTCAAATTTGTTTTAAAAATTTAAACAAGTTGTTTAGAGATGGCTCTAAACTAATGACCCGCACTGTGCCCCTATGCAATTGACACCGACTGTATCAACAACGGTACATCATAATTCCTCTCATTGGAATTTTGCATTAACATTGTTATTGTTGTTAATTTCTTCTTTATCCATTGTTAAGCATCAATACTTAACAGAAAAGAAATTAACGACACTCAAGTTTGTGACGTGAAAAGGAACACAACTAACATATAACAAAATCTACAATATTAACCAACAACAACAAACAAGAAGTTTTTTACCATACAAAAAGAAACATACAGTGAAATAAATAAATGTACTCTACAAAAATAAATTACAATTACAAACCAAAATACATTTTACATTACAAATAAAGTTAAATTTAAAACTAAAAATAAAAAGTGTATTAATTTATTGGACCCAAAGAACAAAAAGGTTTGTCCCTAAACACAAGTGATTACTCAAATTGTTTTTCTCTATATTATTTTCTGTGTAGAAAAAATAACTCAGAATCCAAGTATTTTTCTATAAAAAATGCCTTAGATTCTGAGAATTTTAGAAAAAATATTTTGAGAATTTTAGAAGAAATATCACAGCTTTTTTAGACTGTTAGATTCCAAACTTGTATAAGAATTTAAAATTTTTTGTATTAATTTAGATTAATTTTATTCAAAAATTTGACCTTTGACGTTACATTTGACCTTTAAAATATTATACTTTTTGAAGGTTTATTCTAGCTCGAGGTCATACTTTCCTTTACTTATTTAGACTATAATATTCTCAAAGAATAATTTTTTGAAAATTATTTTATGATATATTCTCTATACATATCTATTTCTCATAGAATAATTTTTTGAAAATTTTAAAAATAATGACCTCGAGCTAGAATAACTTATTCTGAATAAACCTGCTCAAAATATTTTTGTATAAATAAATGACTCAGAACCTCAAAATTTTTCTATTTGGATAACGTCTCAGAATTATAAACTTTCTCTTTAAGAAAATGACTCTGAAAAATTTCCAAATCAGAAAACTTTTTGTGAATAAACATATCTCAAACCTGACTTATTTTCTATTAGAAAATTATGTCAGAATCTGGGTCTATTGCTATAAGAAAAATGCTTTAGAAGCCGAAAATTTTTCGAAGAGACATTTTTCAAAATATCAAACATTTAAGTTTTTTTTTTTATTATTGAAATAAAATTTTTAAAATTTGAAAATGTTTCTATAGAAAAAATCATAATAAAAAAGAGTTGAACACTAAAAAACCTTAACCAATGATTCAAATTCGACCTGCAATTCCATGCAAAAAAAAATTTTTGAGCAAAAAAAAAAATTCCACCCCCCCCCCCCCAAACCCAAGAGCTGGATCCGCGCCTGTTATTATATGGTCGGTCTTGACCGACTATAATTTCTTACTTGTTTTTATTGTGTAAATGTGATGAGGGGTATTAAAAGTTCGGCACAGCCGAAAATAAAAATTTTATGTAGCTTTGTTCGTTATTGTATAAAATAAATGCAGTTTAACTATTTTTTTTAATGTATTTATTTACATATCAAGATCGTCTTTCGTTTTAATATGAGTTATAAAAAATTGAATTTTAATAAATAAATCGTGTAGGGTGGTTAGATTGCTTACATTATACTAAACTTTAGCTTTCTTGTTAGGCACAAAGTTAGACGATTTAATAACACATTTATGCTGAGCATGAATACCATGAATGGGTAAACAGCGACAGTCAGTCACAATTTCTGTTTTGAAAAGTGTATCAGCTAGGGAGGCTGTTATTTGATTAAGCGCTTTCTTTTGCTCCTGTGGTTTGAGTTGTTCAAAGTTCTGTGTGGCAAATACCCAGCCTCCATTGTTTAAAACAAAGTCTGTGCCCATGTCATTGTGGAACTGTAATTTTGATCGTTTCTTAGCATCTTTACCGTCGATAGTTGCAACTAAACGAGAATTGAAACCTGTGGGAAAAGTTATAGAGAGAAAATTATAACATTGGAATTTAATGATTGTAATTCATAAGATATACATACCAACAAGTTTTTCAGGGGCAACACCTTCCAGTGACATATCTCTAACAGGTGCTATAACGTGTAGTAAAGCCGCATCGAATTGAGTTACTGCGCCAATCAGATGAGCTCGGACATATTTCAACTGGAGAAGAAAATCTTAAATAAAAACATATGCCTAATATAAAAAATTTGGGTGCAACAACATACCATATTATCGTATTCCAAATTATTGCTACGGACTGCCACAATACTCTTTGCAGCTCCAGCACGGAAAGGATAGTTTAAAGACATGCGGAATGCTATTTCATCGGATTGTGGTACTAAACTCTTTATGAACCCTTCCAAAACTTCGAACACATCAAGCACTTTCTTTTCGGTAATCATTTGAGAAATGCTTGATTCAAATATGGGCTTTGGACCGTTCAATTTAACATCAGCCAGGTTACCTTGATAGTTTAGCTTTCCATTATCGCTGGTCAAGATAGCTGGGTAGCGTTGATTTGCACTGTAGGCAATAATTCCAACTTGTACATCGGTGAAGCCACGGGCTTTCAGGCTATCACGGACCTCAGTTACGGCTGGAGCGACCAAATTATGCATTATGGTAGGTGATACCTCCATGTCGACCACAAAAACAATATCAGCTTTGTTAGTGGGCACCTTCAAAGTAAATTCATCACCGATTTCTCGCTGACCGGCTGCTCCAGGGCATTTCAGGCAACGCTTAGGCAAGAAAACAAACAATTCTTCCAATTTCAAAGCAGAAGCATACGCTGTAGCTATTAAACAAGCAGCAGATTCCTTTTCTCTTTCTGCAGCAACCAATACAGATTGATCACAAGCATTACGATATGGTTTAGAGTCCATAAAAAGATAACCAACTGCTAGGGAAGAATCCAAACCAAATAGTTCATTGCAAATGTCAGACCGTTTAATAGAAGCGTCTCCAACAGTTTGATCAACAGTAACGGGATTGCATTTTCCTAGGCCATAACCGTTTACGAAAATTGCTGCATCACCAGCAACACTACCATCAATTTGTACAAAGTCATCATATGGTTCGGCATTGCCATTACCCAACAAACCGCGCACCTTGCTGGTGTAGAAACCATTAACATCAACATGGCAGACCTTTAGGTCTGTTGTGCACATAACACGTACACCATATTCCGATACCATAAAAACGGTGTAAAACATACGCCAAGAGTGCATTCCATTTTCATGTTGGGGGAATTCGACAGCATTACCATTCACTTTTAAGACACCACCATCGCTAATTTCCATAAATTGACCTTCACGGTCGGTTAAGAATATTGATTTAGTTTTGCCATTATTTACTTGAGCTATAACAGTGAAATTATTGTCGACAGAGTCTTGAGCTAAAATAAACTTGCAACTGCCAGTGAAACTAATATGTTGACCATCAAATGTAAAAACATGACGACCATCGGCCAAGTGGCCCTTAAGGTCGAAGTCATGGAAGAAGAGCCACGACTTCCAATGGTCTTTGCTAAACCAATTTTCCCAGTCTTCGTTGATGAGGAAATTGAATACGCTAAATCGGAATGCTAACAGTGCTGGTACTCGGCTGAACAAGTCCGTTGGTATGGGTACAGTCGTAAACATGTCACTTAATGAAAAACTGGCAATGCTGGCACCAGTAGGAGCTGCTATTTCTAAACTAGCCCAAATGGAACGAACTGCCCTCACAAACATTTTGACAAGCTCTTCAACAACCTTTTCATCATCGATCGGTTGGTGTTTTAGTTTAGCTACCACATAATCATGAGCCTTGCTAAGGAAGTCACTTGTTTCTGGGGTAAGTGGCAAAACGTGTAATTGCTCAAAAGCGTTATTGACAAATTCTAATGCTTTATCACCTAACTTCAAATGTTTAATTGCTTCATCCAATTCCGATCTTACAGCATCGAATGTTGGCAATTTAGCGAAATATTCTATCCACTCATTTGCCATTTCTTCGACAGATGTAGCTAATACTTTATATAATTCTTGCAAAGCTTCACTGACTGGTTTCAATGCATCAGTAACGGCTTTGCCGTAAGTTTTTAAAGCTGGTTCGTACTTTTTCAAGACCTCTAAGACCGTTTGGAAAGCTTTCGAGTAAAAACTAACAATTTCGATGTGAAGTTCACGTAAAATCTTGGAAGAACTAGCAGTGAATTCTTCCCAAGCTGGAATAATCGTTTCCTTAAGAATGCCTCGGAATTTCTCAAAAAGTGATAAAAATGAGGCATGCATTTTTTCATAAGTTTCACTCCACAATTTGGTTAGTTCTCCAGCTAGCTTAGAGAATTTGGCGTAAAGAGTTTGTCTAATATTGTAAAGGAAAGAAAAAGTTTGTGAATAAGCATTCTTATACTTCCAATATCTAGAACAGAAACTGCTATTGTTTTTTACTTACAAAGTCTCTGAAATTTGTTTCATGGCCGGATCATTTTCTAATTCTTTAACAATTTGATTAAGATCACTTTGATAGCTGTTCTTCAAGTTACTAAAATCGGGAACACTTTCCTTGGAGAGCTGCATTTGACGATCGGTAATTTGTTGAAGTTTTTCAAAACGTTGCTTAATCAGTTCACGAGTCTTTTCCGCTTCCTCTTTCGTTTCATTTTCAAGTACAGTCTAAAATAAACCAATATTACGATTTCAGTATCAATAAATTAAAAAAAGTCTGCGCAATTTGTACTTACCATAAACTCTTTAACATCGGCTTCATTGGTGTTATACGATGTTTGTAAGAAATTTGGAGCATCTAATCCTACGCGGCCACTAATTAATTCTTTACCAGCACCTTCGACTTGGAACTTAAATTCCTTGCCAACCTTTATTTCACACTGGGCAGTAAACAATCCTTGGCGATTTAATACAAATTTTGCCGCAGTTGGTTGTAATTCGGCATTAATTTCAACTGGCTTTTTACCCATTACTTGCAGATGAGCATTAAACGTTGACATTAACTTTTGTTTGTTGAAATCGCCAATGAGCTTAATCACTTCTTCGTTGAGAGTATAAACAAGAATTTCAGCGTGTTCTTTGCTACCAAATACAAATGCGGATGCTTTCAGGTCTGAAGTACTGGAACTTAAGTCTACACCAGAGCTGAACTCTTGTCGTTCGGTGTTCAAACCAGTATGACTATTTAGAGTAAATTCAAACCCTAAGCCAGTGGAACCTAATACCTGAGTTGAGGTAATGTTAAATCCATGGTCAGATTTGATGTTTTCCAAATGGCTGCTAGCAATAACCTTTTGTTCGGGTAATTTAAATATATCAAATATAACTTCAGCATTTATTGTATGCTTTTCACGATTTGCATCTAATTTACCTGATACTTCAAGTGGTCTAATTGAAGGGTGTTCTAATTTCAAAAGACCAATGGCATTAACAGCAACGTGGTCAATACCAGTGATATCAGCTTGAGCTAAGAATCTAGTTACGTCTTCTGGCTTTCTAGTCTTGTCTACATAGAAGGCAAAGGAATTTTCATAGTGACCAAATATCTGACCATTTGAAGGGTATTTTTGATGGGCTTCCAACAAAATTTCACGTGATGGTATTGTCAATTGCACTTTAGAATTTGTAGGTTGGATGTTGACCAACAAATTATACTTCATGTTGTTATTTGAATTAATACTGGAGTCTAAACTGTATTGGAATTTGAAGCCTTCGCGAACATTCTTTGACTTTAACTCAAATTCGTAGGGGAATCCAAGTTCTCGTAAATCTACCAAGACCAAAACAGAATGTATGGACGATTCGTCCCTTGTTAAATCAGTTGAAGCCAATATTTGAACATTTGTGCACTGTTTCTTTTCTTCACATACAGAGAGTTTTATATTGAATTCCTTGTTAGTAATTTTTAAAGTTGAAACGCCATTTTTGGGACCGAAGTTTCCATTGAAAGTGTAGGAGAAACCAAATTCCTTGTCTGTGTTCATTTCATAGACTTGCCGTGTTAAACGGAAATTTGTATTTTGGTTACTACCCTTATATTGTATTTGTCCTTGACCTTCAAGAATATGTTTATTGTTTTCTTTTTTCAGCGCACACGTAGCAGAACCTGTAAATATGGCACCCTGCGCATTCTTTAATTGCAAGGATAATGCTTTTCCCTGAGTTCTTACATCCAAATCGTAGTTGTCTAATTTTAATTTTGCTGAGTTCCACTGAGCAATAACATAAAAATCATCTACAGCATTATACGATGCTTCTCCATTGAAAGTGAAGTCCAAGTCAATTACATTTGACAACTCCATTGTCACCTGGGCCTTACGACGGCCCAAAAGCTGAACTATTGATGTCAATCTTATTGGTTTTCCATTAGGCAATATTACAGACATCTGAATACCCTTTTTGTGGCTTGCACGGTATATAGCAGAATCAAGATTGTAAGAGTGTTCATTATGTTTTACTATCATATTCAAATTATATGTATCTGGGTCGGATGCTTTTGCCTCGACCTCAACGATAACACTTTTAGCTCCTTCAAAGCTGCTGGTAACAGTTAAACGATTAGTAACCAGTTCTTTGCCCCGATATGCTAAGTCATTTGATGTCTTAACAAATTTATCAGCATGCTTAAAGGTAAATTCATGTTTAACTGAGCCGATGGCAGTGTTGCCGTTGAATGAACCCTGATGGTCGCGTTGATAAGACCCATCAATTTCTATTGGTGACTGTATTTTATGGGTGTCGAAGTTAAAATAGTAAGTGCCTTTAGTTTCGGAGCTTTGCAGTTTTGTGGTAAGTTTAATAAATTGTTCACTGCCGGCCTTTTCGTGGACAAATATTTCGAAAACATAATTGCCACCGTGTGTTTGTGGCTGCATAAACTGGCCGTTAGAAGTAAAATCGATAGTTTTAATTGATGTTTGTGGTAATTGTATGCCTGAATGCAGTTCATATTTTATGGACGAGCCTTTTTCACCGACTTTGTAGTTACCGTTTACATTAACATTAATTTTATCACCACATTTGCCTCCCACGGAGAAAATAGCATGATGGGAAGAGTATTCGTCAACAAGGAGAGTAAATTCAATTGGTGATTGAACTAAATCACCTTTCAAAAATACAGCAAGGTCAACCATTTTATTTTGTCCTTTGGGTAAATTTTTAATATGCCAATCACCTTCAATTTTGAGGTTTTCAAAGTTAGTGTAAACCAATTGTGATGTTACTGAAAATTCTTTGGCCTTTATATTGAATTTCTCCAATTTACCAGACAACGTAACTGAACGTTTATTGCCGCCATTGGGTAACTGGTCTTCTATTTGTACTTCCATGTTACCCTGAGCAATACCGGTTTTTGCATTGGTAATTACCTTACGCGTAACTGAACCGGAAACAATTCGACCTTCTGGACAAGTTAAAGTAAATGCCGATTGTACCTCACCATTTAAACGCCAATCGCCTTTAACAAAAACATTTGCATCGAAAGACACCTTTTTCTGAGCGACTACCACATTTTTGGTATTAAATTTAAGTTTGTCCATAATATTTTCAGACTTAACATAAAGTTTTTGTTCTCCATCCAATACCACTGTAGCTTCGACATCATATTTTGGGTGTTGTATTTGGAACTTCGAAGTCAATTCGATTTTATGTTTAGGATCAGTCTTAAGGGTTTCCACCAAAACTGTAAATTCACCCTTGCCAGCTTTAAGCAATTTGAAATCTCCTCGGCCTGTTATAACATTTTTAACAACAACATTAAATTTGCCAGATGTAACTTTATCTTGAGGATGTTGTGTATCAGCTGATACTTTCAAGAGTTCCGCATTGTCACGAGTTAGTTTAAATTCAGAAGTAGTTTTCTCTGGTGCTCCAAATACTTTCAAAATCCACTGAGTTTGCTTATCTTTGTCACTTACTTGGGCTGTACCCTGCAAGTCTATATATACATCTTGAGGAGTATATCGTTGACCCAACTCACCTTTGAGTGTAAGAGCCGAACCCCAGCTGGTAGTTAGAACATTGTCCACAACAAAGTGATTACCATTTACGTCACACTTGGAAAGAATTTCAACAGAATGTTGGTTCAACTTAGCATTAACTGCTAATTGGTAGTCGTTTGGAGAGCGTTGGTTAGCAGCATATTTAACTTCTACTAAGCCTACCTTTTTAGCACTAGATGCATCAACTTTGACCTCGAATTTATTTTGACCTTCTGTCATGCCATTAATCTTCAAAGATCCTATGACATTTTGTTTGTGTTTCACACTCAATGATGAGCTAAATTTACTGGATGCAATTGGGTTAGTTCCATCTTGCTTAACGTATTGAACATAACTTCCGGCACTGACTTCCCACTTGGCAATATTGCTTAAAACTTCTACTTTAACTAATTGGTCGCCAACATTAACCTTAGCAGAAGCACCGTAAACATTTTCGGGTGACCTTTCGTCAGTCATAAAGAAGCCTACATCATATTCACCATTAGAAACTTTAACATTGGTCTTAATTAGATAGGAGTTGTCGTTAGGAGCTATACGCAGTTCGGTGGATAGCGAAGCGGGACCTACATTTGCCCATCCATTAACAACAACGCGGTCGTTCTCTTTGTCAGTAACTTGCAAGTTTTCAAAAGTGAATTTACTTTGGTCTCCCGATTTTTGAACTAATACGCGGCCATCTACACGGTAACCATTAATTTCGTTACTCACACCACCATTTGCATCCTGAATCTCAATAACAGGTCGGTATTCATTTCCATTTTTGATGAAACCTAATTTACTCTTTTTAACATCTTTATCTTGTTCGTATTGAGCATACAAAACTATTTCCTTGTTGTCGTTGCTTAAGCCTGCTTCAACTCCAAAGTGATATCTAGCATTGTCCAATGAGGCGCGGCCATAAATTCGTGGCTTAGTTCCAAGCTCAAATGTTAAGGAAGTATCATGCGACTCCTTGGACCCAATTGTGCTATAATCCAATTTCCATTGGTGTACACCAGGAGTTTTGGCATTGTGCTGACCTTTTATATTAATATTACGTTCAGATAAAATAAAAACGGCGAAATCGAATGGCTGGGATAATCCATCTTCTTGTTTAATATCAGAAAAGCTACCGACAACACATGGTGAGAACCCTAAACTTTCAAACTGGTTGTAACAGCTCTCAACAGATGGGCCTGTTGAACTAGTCTTTACACCCTTTAGTGGCACTGACTTGACGGCTTTGTCTTGTTCAGCAATATAAAAATCATTCTGCATTTTTAAACCAATAAGTTCAATCTTTTCACGAGGAAGTTCCAAATCCATATTAAATCCATCACCCTCCTGAGATATAGTCACGTCAATTGAACTTCCAGTTGCAGAGTGCATGCTGAAAACACTACGTAGGCCAGAGGATAAAACATGAGCATTAAATCCTACTTTAAGATTTACATTCACGTCCATGCTGGGTACAAATTTAAGTTTATACTTCGAGGTGTACCAGTTGGATTGCATAAGAGCATCAATATCTACGTTAACTCCGAATTCCATTTTGTTGGCCGAAAATCCCTGGGAAGTTAGTTCCAAAGGAATACCTACACCTGTTGGATATAACATTTCTGTGTCCATAAAGAAATTGTGCGATGTAAATTCTTTGTTATAATTGTTTGCATTTTTTTTTACTTTCTCAAATGCTTCGGAAAATTGTTTGATAATTTCATCAAACGTACTTGGTATATTATCGCCCAAACTTAGGAACAACATTTCGGAACCAAACAATTTTAAAGAAATGTCCAAGTTCAAATCATTACCACTCTTAGTACCGTAGGTCTTATATTTCTTAGCAACTTTTGTTGTGTCATCAGCAATCGAACGACGTGAGCGAGCAGGACCTTCGCCTTCTACTTTCCCCAAGATTTCACTTAAATCTTTATTTACCAAGCCCTTCGGACCTAAGAAGTATTCCAGAACATTTTCCAAATTCTCCTGACGTATACTAGCTTCTAGTACGTTCATGTTAAAACCGAATTCTTCTGCTTTGACGTTAAGGCGTGCTGAGCGTGGTAGAAATCCGTTCTGTGAATATATCAATTTATAGTCAGCACTAGCACTTAAACCTAATGCTTCCATTTTGTAAGATACTTCATTGTTATAGCTGTATCTCCTAAAATCCTTGGGGAAGTTTTTAGTAACACGAATATTGCCCAAATACTGTCGTTGTCTTTCTCTAGATTCATCAGTGGAGTCTCTTATGGCTCTTAGGCTTGAAGCAATGAATCCCCCAACTTGGTTAACAGTTTCAGTGTTAACAATATCCGCAATTCTATTGGCCAATTCACCGGAAGGGCATTCAATTGCAGCCAAGAAAGCTTCAATTCGCAATTCTGAATCTTCATTGCGATCAGCCAGCAGCTCAATGGCTTTCGATTGCAGGGCTGGATCACAGCTTGCAGCTGAAAATGCTTGCAGGGCAGCAACCCGCAATCTGTTTGATCGTCCGGTGGCAGCACATTCTGTTAAAGTGGCTGCCACATTACTGGCTAAATGATGAGTATTTCCTATGCCTTTTAATATGAAGATAACGCGTTCTTCATCCTTCTTTGTATTTGCTTTGCAATGCTTCAGAGATTCAGTAAATTTTTTCGAAATTGCGTCAACTTCACTATTATTACATCCATTTCGGTCGCAGTATTTTGAAACAAGACTTCCAACGGCAAGAAAAACTTCTTTGACTGCATTTGGATTTAACAGTGTCTGTAAGTGTAGATTAAAAATGCATATTGTGTTAAGAGGATATAATTACAAAGAAATATTTAAATATACTAGGGTGGCACGAATAATGAATTTTTTCGAATTTCGTTGATGGACGGGCACATTATGATTCGAATAAAACTAATCCGTGCCGCCGGCGCACAATGATTCGTTTTATTGGCAAAAATCAAAAAAAAAAGAAGCATGTCTTCAATATTGATGATTTTTTGTATTTTTACAGTTTAATAATAAACTTAAAGAAAAATGTGCTTTTCTGATTTTTAAGAAGTCAGGTGTTGCCACAAGAAGGCGCTAAAGTATGGAAATTTAACGCTATTGTGTGTAAACAAAAAAAATCGTTTTATAGGTTTACTAAAATAATTATAAAAAATCGAATTTAAAAAAAATCAACGAACTTTTTATTAATCTTAAAATACATTTTTGTATTGCTCTGAAATCTGTATTTTTTCTACCGAATTTCCAAAAATTGACAAATTTTGATGGAGTCCCTAAAAAAAGTTCGTGAGTCAAAAATTATTTTTTTTGCTTTTTCGATAGTTTGGACTATGGTTTATAAAGCAAAACAATAAAAATAACTAAGGTTTTGTCTGAAGTTGGAAAAAAGTAAGGTTTTGTATGAGTCGTTTATTTTATTTTTTTCAAAAGCTATATAATTAATGGAAAAAATATTAGAAAAAATCCAATATTAAGTATTTTTTTTACACATTGATAAATTATATAGTATACTGTAAAAATATAATAAAAAATCAGAAAAAAATTATGCAGTGCGTGGGCCGTTTTGCTTTAAAAGTTATCTATGACTTTTACTAAAATTCCCAAAATCCCCAAATTTTAATGGCTTTCATAAAAAAAGTTCGTGAGTAAAATTTTTTTATTTTTTGGTAACTATGTTTTATAGAATCATAAAATTATAATAACTAACAAGGGAAGTATCTCAACCCTTATGAACCGATTTGCCTGAAACTTAAATTATATATTAAAGAGACAATTTTAAGGTTGGGGTGTCTCGGCTTATCGGCCATATCGGTGTTTAAAAATTTCGTTGTCCCCTTATGAAACCATGTGGACCTTCGGGAAAATTTTGATAACTTCCGAACTAACAGGAATATCATCTAGAGCAAAAATACGGGTCGACTTAAATTTAATAAAGATTATTTCTTATCCATATGGATATCGTAGGTCTATGTCTTCACATAAGTACCCCCCAAAATTTACACATTTTCCTGAAAAAAATATTTAAAGAAGCCGAATTTTTACAAGGTTATTCCACCATTGGATAGGCATTAAAAAAACCTTTCTTCTCATGTGAAAACATCATATAGTTTCTTAAAAAAATGGCTGAAAAATCCAAAAAACGATTTTTTCGCCATTTTTTTACCCATGTTTTGAACCCCTAAATCCCCGATATGGCCGATAAGCCGAGACACCCCAACCTTAGAATTGTCTCTTTGATATATATTTTAAGTTTCAGGCAAATCGGTTCATAAGGGTTGAGATACTTCCCTTGTAAGTTTTTTTTTTCTTTAAGTTAAAAAAAAAATTTAGAAAATCTAAATTTGGATTTTTTTTTTATTTATTTAATTTACTGTAAATAAATTTAAAAAACACATCAACATTTAAGTGTTTTTTTATATAAAGGGATTTATTGTTTAGTATACCATAAATTTATAGTAAATAATTCGATAAAATAAGTATGTAGTGGGCCATTTTGCTTGGCGTACGGACATAGCGCCCAAGGTCTTATCGCCCAAAACCGTAAATGTCATATCGCCCAAGCTGCGACATATAGCCCAAAATGATAGGTCTAAAAATGTTATTTCTCCCAAAACAAAATTGTCAAAAAATCCAAAATATTTTTTTTGGGCGAAATGTCGAAATTACGACTTCTATGATTTGTTTTTTTTTTTGTAATAAAGGTCTTCTGCGTAGCCGGCCTTCGGCCGGGCTTAAGGATTACATACTCCATGCATTAAACCCACCCTCTCTGCAAACCAAAGCTATTTTGGTTATTAGGCCTTTTTGATGCATAACAAATTTGATAGTGTAAAGGCCTGCTACCTAGAAAACTTTACTTTGCGGAGAGGGTGGGTTTAATGCATGGATATTGTAATCCCTAAGCCCGGCCCAAGGCCGGCTACGCATAAAAACTTTAAAATATACCCAGGCAGAAAAATACGAACGGGAGAGCGCTGGCAAAGTACTTTTTATGGTCGCTTGAGTGCTGGGAAAGCATCACAGTTTAGTACTCTCCCAGCGTCCAAAATGATAACCACGGTAAACAGTATGCCGTTGCTATTTTAAAGCGCTTTGAAAGCGCTTTAAAAACTAAAAATATGGTACTATTATAGCACCTTTAGAACAAAAAAATGGGACGTATCTAAATTGTATAAGTCCATAAGACACAAATTTTTTGTGTGTTTATTTGAATAAAGAAATTTATTAAATTAGGATAAAAAATTGATTGACTAATTTATTAGGATAAAAAAAAAATTTCGACAAACTTTGAAATATTTTTCTGGAAAATTTTGTTTTCCGTTTTCTTTGCGTTTTGGAATAAAAAATTTATTAAAAAAGCTTTTAGGAAAAATTTTTTCCTCACGAAAGAAACAGGTGTTTTTATATAAAAGGTGTCAAGTTTGTAATATGTGGGTCATTATGTATAAGTGGCATATCATGAGAACTATCAAGGACCGGCCACTAATCCTGCAGGGAAATAAAAAACATTCCAATTGTTATGAAAATTAATAAATTTTAATAAAAAATTTATATTTTGAACGGATTTAAATAAAAAAACATTGGCAAAGCGCTTGGTACTTTTTCGAATTCATACTACCTTCTACACAAAAAATTAAGTGCTTTGCCGAGCCTTTTTCTTTGGAACGGTTGGCAGTTTCTGCCTGGGTAGTGTTAAAAAAAACAATATTGGTGAGTTTTATGATTATTTTTTTATTTTTTTGGGTGCTATGACATTTTATAAATTCAACATTTTGATATTTGGGTAATATGACATTTTTGACAATTTATATTAATTTAAAGAAAATTGTTAAAATACCCAAAAAATAATGGCCATATCGTCCAAAAAATTTTGCAACAACAACTAACACACATTTTTTTTGGGTGGAATGACTTTTTTAAATTGGGCGATATGCACTTGGGCGCTATGTCCGTACGCCATTTTGCTTTAAAACCAGTATTTAATTTGTGTTGGTATTAGGGTTTATAAATTCCCGGACTTTTTCAATTCCGGGGAAAGCGTTGTAAAAAATTGTATTCCCGGGAATTCCCGGGAATTTTTTGATTAAAACAAATTCTGAATCTTATCATACATAAAATATTATTTTTCAAAATATGGCCGCATTTTTCAATTTTAAACTCCCTCTGATGCCTCTTTTGCATAATAGTTTTGTTGACTTATATTTTAAGCGTAGAAAATTCACAAAAATCTAATTTTTGTAGAAATATTAACCCTTATCAGGATTGTCGTATTTGCCTTGGCGTATTTTGTTGACTCCATAAAGAATGTGTTTTATTCATGAATTTATGATTTTTCAATTTTTTGTGTTTGTTAACACAAGCTTAATTCGAACAATGCTGACCAATCATAATCAAGATTTTATTTTAAAGATACATTTTGAAAAACTTTGGAATTACTTAAATAATCGTTTCTAGACAACCGTGCTTAAATATTAATCTTTAAATTTAAATATTCATCTTTAAAAAAATTGAGGTTTTGTGGAATTTTTGGCTAGAAAGGTGGCTTGTTTAAAATACTTTTATGCATCCTGAAGCATATCCTAACTATTTTTCTGTAGTAATTTAAATATAATCCAAGTTTTTATTTTATTTCAATATATCATATAAAATTGTATTAAACATGGGTTATTTGATTATCTTTTTTTTAAAAAAAAGTTGTAGACAAATTCCAGAAATTTCCCGATGAAAAAATCCCGGGATTTTAGTGAGATACATAAAAAGGTTCGTACTTAAAATTTATTTTTTATTGATTTTTTTTTAACATCCTAGACCAGAGCTTCTTACTAACTTTGGCTTTGAGACCCCTTTTCAATATTTAAAATATCTCGCGACCCCCCAACATAAAAAATAAATAAATTAACGTGAACTTTACTCTGTTTTTTAAAAAACCTAAAATAATGGAAAAATTTGCAAACCAAATTCAAAAGCAGCATTGAAAGATTAATCGAAACCGTGTGGTCAGATCCGAAACTTTGACCTTAATTTCCTAAAAAATTGGAAACGAGATCCCGAACTACGGCTTGGGACACCTGTACCCCCGCTTTATATGTTTACAAATTATTTGTTTATGATATTTACGCCTAAATAATACATTTTTATCGTAATTTTTAATTAATTACTATAACCACGCCCCCAAAGGGCGGCGGCCTGAAAAAAAATCTAATTTCCTAACCCCCTTGGTCCAAGCGCAGGTCTATGAACATAATATGGCATACAAATGTTACATTTGTTGAGCAAAATTTAAAAAAAAAAAAAATCTTAAAAATATCGTACTTTTTAGGGGTCGTTTTAGTTCTTCAAGTGGAACCTTTTTCCCCCTGGTCCGATTTTGCCCATCTTCGAACTTAGCCTTACCAGTAACATAAGATATATTCTTGTCCAATTTCAGGGGTCTAGCTCTTTTGGTTTGGACTGCATCGTTATTTCTACAGACGGACGGACGGACATTGCTAGAATGTCTTAGATTCTATCACGGATCAATTTTTTTTTTGGGGTCCCCGAACGATATTTCGATATGTTACACACGGAACGACAAAGTGAGTTTACCCCCATACTGTGGTTGGAGGGTATAAAAACACAGAAAAACCTAACGTTCTAGAAAAATTTGGAAATCAGATTAAGAATCAGCAGCCAAAAGTTAATAGAAAACGAACCGTCAGATCACAGACTCAGAAGGGAAGTCTCCCTAGTGTCACCCGCGGTAGTAAAAATTTTTGAAACGAAAATTATATATTTAGTTTTTTTGATGGAATAGAACTTTTGTGTTTGGTCCCTATTGGTCGCCGGACTTTTTCAGACATATTGACCAATATCCATAGTATTTATTTCAGCGGCTAACTTTTGCGACCGTTTGCGACGCCGACTACAGTAGGGCGATATGTAAACCTTGTTTTACATATTTTTTAAACATATTTTTAAAAAGTGGGCGTGGCAGTTGTCTGATCGCTCCCTTTTTTTGTGATATTATTTCTACAGTCCTTGAGAGTACATATACCAAGTTTAAAGAAATTACAACCAAAATATTTTTTTTTTTTTTTTAAAGTGGGCGTGGCCGTTAACTGGCCTCCCATATTTTTCATAATGTTGTTTTTAAAGTCAAAACTAACATGTATACCGAATTTCCAGTCAATATAAATAAAATTGGATTTTTGTCGTCCTAGATTGGCCAAATGTGGCACTGTGCGTTGTTAGCACCACGAGATATGTATTTTTAATGCCTTTAATCTGATACCACACATGCTTATATTAATTTTGCTTAAATAGGCGTAAATCGTAAAAAACTGAAAAAGGTAAATTTCCCCCCATACAAATCGACCCCCCCTAAAAATGGGTTTGGGCCGCTAAAAAAAAATACGTGTCGAATTAATTTTCGTTCTTAACAACATATCCAAATTTCATGAAGATCGGAGGGTGACACCAGAGAGACTTCCCTTGTTAGCCAAAAAATTTACAAATCAGTGTTGGGCATCCCGGGAAATTAACAACAAAATTACATTTCTTTAATAAAAGTATTTGTATATTTTTATTACACAACAAAAAAATATGTTTTAAATTTACCAAAATTTAGGATTTAAATAAAATTGTTCGCGACCCCTCTGAAACTCTTCCACGACCCCCTAGGCGGTCGCGACCCACCTTTTGAGAACCATTGTCCTAGACTGTTTTTTATACGATCAAATAATAAAAATAACTAATTGTAAGTTTTTGAAAAAAATTAAAAAAAAAAATTAAGTACCCAAAAAAATTTTTTTTTTTTTAAGTTTTTTGTTATTACTTAGAAATAAAGCAAGTATAAAACGTGTTTACTTAAAAATTATATTCAATAAACTAGCTGTTTCGCACCCGGCGTTGCCCGGGTTGAAAAAAAATCTATATATATAATTTCCCTATTTGTGTGTTCCTCTTTTTTTGTCTATCCAGAGCTTTTTGAAGCCAACTGATGAGCTACAAAGCTGAAAATTGGCATGCATATAGTAAAACACCTGGGGCAGATCCTAACGTAGCCGGATTTTCGGTTTTTTGCCTGTGGGCGGAGAAATAAGCGGAAAAGTGGGCGTGGCAAAACTCAATTTTTTGACATTTTTGCTTAATTTAAAGCCCCCTAATGACTTAGGAAGCTGAAAATTTCCTAGAATATAGTCCTAACGATGGCGCATATCAAGTAGTCGGATTTAAAATTTTCGCAATGTGGGCGGAGAATTGAGGGGAAAAGTGGTGTGGCAAAATTGGGATGTTTTAACATTTTTTCTTCTTTTGAAGCCCCCAAATGACTTAGGAAGCGGAAAATTGCATAGCATTTCGTTCTAACAATGAATCATATCCTGAAGTAATGGAATTTAAATTTTTTTAACTATGGAAGGAGAATTAAGAGAAAAATGGGGCGTGGAAAAATTGTGTTTTTTAATATTTTAACTAATTTGAATGACCTATGAAGATGAAAATTTAAATTTTTGCTTATTTTAAAGTCCTCTAATGACTTAGGAGGCTGACAATTTCCTAGAATATAGTCCTATCGATTAAGCATATCCTGAAGTAGTCGAATTTTAAATTTTTGGACTGTGGGCGGAGAATTGAAAGGAAAATGGGGAGTGACAAAATTGGGATTTTTAACATTTTAACTTCTTTTGAAGCCCCCAAAGGAAGATGCAATTGCATAGTAGGTTTATGACTTTTTGGATTTTTTTGCAAATTTCAAAACTTACCTGCCCTAGCCAAAAAGGCAATAAAAAAATATTAAGAATTGTATTTTTACTTTTTCGCTTCCGTTAAAAAAGTTCCCGCGCCAAACGAGTTGAAATTTGATCTATATTTTCTTAGTTTAATTAAGACTAAGAAAATATGAGACTCAAACGATGCGTAGGAAAAGCTATTTACGCTCAAAATGACGAATGCTTTTTGGAGGAACTTTTTTGATTCCTTTAAGATTAAAATTTGGCGGTTTAACCATAAACTGCATAACGTTAACTATTTATAACATCAACTTTGGCAGCATGTAGCTTCAAAAGTAAAAGTCCGGGTGGCTTTATTTTTATTCCTAAGTGTTTACAAGATCCTTTTCTATATAATTCATTAATTGCAAGGGTTAAAATTACCTTATTTTTGAAAAATAGGACTTAAAACAAAAAAATATCTGTGACTTTTTAGAAATTGCGTTTGTTGCGGAAGGTTTTTTTTTGCCAAAATGACTTGCAATTAGGGCTGTCAATCCCGAATCCCGAAATCCCGGGATTTTTGTCTTAAAATTAATCCCGAATCCCGGGATTTTAAAGCTCAAATCCCGGGATTTTTGATATACTAAAAATGTATGAGAATTTATTTTTAAAAATACAACTTTGTTCAATTATTGTTACATAAAAAAATTAAAACTTAAACTTTTTTTTATTTGGTCGTAGCTAATTTGGCTGAGCTGAGAATTCTACCCAGGCTTGCTGAATAATAGTCCAACGCACTAACCATTAAGCCACAGTCACGGAGCCCTGTGACCAAAGTTTGCAAGTATTGGCGAAAATTTTCCAAAAAACCGAAACTTTGATCGAAGGGCGCCACGGGTAAATTTAATCCGACTGGCCTCTAATTTGTACCACATATGTTTTAAGGAGTGAGATCATAAAAATGTTAACACACATAAAGTTAAATAAAAAACAGACTACTGAATTTTAAGACTTCAAACCAAATTTTTATTAAATAAAATTTAATACAAAATCATAACAAAAAAACCGCATGGAACTCTAACCACTACGAACAAAGTTATCCACTTTTTCCGGAAACCCTCCCATTAAGGCTTTTATGGTAGTTTCTGTCACCTTTTTAGAGCAGGTGGTCCATCTACGTTTGAAATCTTGCATGTCCTGGGAGACCTTTTTTGTGCCCTTTAATTCTTTTTTAACAAGAGCCCAATATCTCTCCACTGGCCTGAGCTCCGGGCAGTTTGGTGGATTTGCCTCTCTTGGTACAAAAACCACATTATTATCATTATACCACTCCAGCGCTTTCTTGCTGTAGTGACAAGATGCTAAATCGGGCCAAAAGTAAGTGGATACATTGTGCTGACTCAAGAACGGAAGAAGTCTCTTCTGCAAACACTCCTTGATATAAATTTCGCTGTTTATTGAGCCAGATGTCACAAATGACTGGCTTCTTTGGCCGCAGCTACATATGGCTTGCCATACTAGGAATTTTTTGGGGAATTTCGTTTGCTTTTTTGACCGAAATTTTTCCGCAACATTTCCTCGAACATCGGAAACATAAAATTCTTGACCAGGGAGCTGCGCAAAATCAGCCAGGACATAAGTTTCGTCGTCCATTACACAACAGTTGTATTTTTTTATAACTTTTGAAACTGTTTGGCGGCATAAATTAGTTTCTTTGGCAATTTTTTTGTATGTCCATGTTTGGTTTTGTTGAAAATATTTAATTATTTTTGAACGCACTTTTCTTTCATCGTCCATTGTGTAAAAAATTGCAAATTAAAACTCATGATGTAAATTAATTTATTAACTGACATATTTTTAAAATGTAAACTGCCGAAAAAAAAAAATTTGGAAGCTTTACACCAAAGTTGTAGGCAAAAATGTGTGTTATCATTTTTATGATCTCACTCCTTAGGCGTAGGAGAATAAAAATTTTCCCGGACGTTCGAATGTATTATATTATTACTTTTCTCCTTTAAATGTTTTATTTTAAATTTTCTTTAAATTAGTTTTAAAATTATACAATGCAACAACCAAAATCGGAATGGGATGAAACCAAAAGCATTTTCCATAACAAACCCCTCAAGGCCTTTTTTAGTTCATTGCTAAATATTTAATAATAATAATTACTTGAAAACTGCATAAGTGGCGTATACTTAATTTTTAAATTGCCTTTAAATAACAATCAGAATAATTAGAAATCATTTTTTTTAATAATTTCATTGTAGCGAAATAGACCCAAGGGTTTTCGTGGGAATCAAACCCACGACTCCCTGCTTAATAGGCTAGCACGCTACCAACTAACACGCAGTAGCCCCCTTAATATGCACAATAAAATATGTTTCATAAAGAGTCTACTTTTTTTTACTTTTATAATCAAAGAAATTTAATCCCAAAAAATCCCGGAATCCCGAAAAATCCCGGGATCCCGAAAAATCCCGTGATCCCGAAAAATCCCGGGATCCCGGGATTTTGATTTTCAAATCCCGAATCCCGGGATTTTAAAAAATCGATCCCGTTTGACAGCCCTACTTGCAATTACGATTTTTATACCCTCCACTTAGTGATAGAGGGTATATATAAGTTTGTCATTCCGTTTGTAACTCATCGAATTATCGGTCTGGGACCCCATAAAGTATATGTATTCATGATGCCCGATCGATTTTAAGACATTCTAGCGATGTCCGTCTGTCCGTCTGTCCGTCTGTCTGTCTGTCTGTGGAAAATGCTCTCGCGGACAAAATATTACACAGAGATGACTGAAACTTAACATGTATATTGGAAGTTCTCCCGAGAAGTTTGGTATTGCATTTGAGCGATATCGGTTCAGCGGTTCAAAAGTTATGAACGAAAATGTAAGCACACCTCAAAAATTTCAGTACATTCAACATAACCTAAAAATACAAAATGCTTTAATTCGGCTTCTGGTTGACATATGTGAACGTAATTGAGCTCCAAATGGTATTTAAACAAGTACGAACATATTTTTTGACAAAAAAAGAAAAAAATCGAGGATTTTTTTTTTTACCAAAATTTTTTTTCCCGGAATTTTTTTTTAAATTTTTTTTTTTTCAAAAGTAATTTCCTTTTAAATAAAGTTTTTTGCAATAATCTTTTTGAAATTGTGGAGGGTATCACTACATTCGGCAAGGCCGAATTTAACTTTTTTACTTGTTAATATTAATTTTGTATTGCCTGTGGGCGGCGAATTACGAGAAAAAAGGGACACGGAAAAATTTTTTTTTTTTTTTACATTTTAGAGTATGGACTCGCGGCGAAAATCGTGTTCAAAAAACGCTTTTACATATGGAAAGGCAGATCTAAGGAAGTATGTAGGTATAATAACAGGCCACACCGGCTTGAAATGTTATTTGAAAAGGTTAAGATTAATTATGGATGACTTGTGCAGATGGTGCGGGGACGACGAGACAGTGGAAGATTCACTCCATTATCTTTGTCAGTGCCCTGCACTATCTCGCACTCGATTTAATTGTTTTGGCTCTTATTTCTTTCAGAATGTGGAGGAACTAAGAGGGATCAGCCCGTGGAAGATGTTAAAATATATTAAGCTGAGTAAATTTGATGAGACGCATGTGTGGACTTAAATAGTCATGCTATGGGACAGGAAGACAGAAGAACGTGAATTAATGTATAGAGAAGTCCAACACCCCACCACGATCCCCCCTCCCCGCCCCTTCAACACACCCCTTTTCATGAGGTATCACTATGGATCAGGATCTGGTCTTGTGGACACTATGTCAACCTCTCAACCTAACCTAACCTAACCTAGAGTATTTTTAAGCTCCGCCCCAATGAATTAGGAAGCTAAAAATACCTAACAGTTCTAACTATGAAGCATATTCTAAAGTAGTCCTACGCATATCACTAATGACCTACGCAGCCGAAAATTGACAGCATATTTTCCTGACAATGGAGCATATTCTAAAGTACTCAGACTTAAAATTTTTGGACTGTCGACGGAGAATTAAGAGGGAAAAGAGGCGTGGATACGAGTATATTACTAATGATGGAACTTATCCTAAAGTAGTCAGATTTAAAAAAATTTGAATATAGACGGAGAATTAAGAGAAGAAATGGGCATGGAAAAATTATGTTTTTACATCTTTCCTAATTTTGAAGACACATTATGACCTTGAAAGATGAAAATTTGGTGAAAGGGCGGAGATACAAAAAATCCGTTGTGAATTTTGTTCAGTTTATATATATAATCTGCTACGTAGCCGGATTTTCGGCCTTTAAAACAGGGGAGTGGTGGAAGACGGCAAAATTTAGTTTTCAAACATTTAAACTGTTTCTGAAATCCCTATTGACTAAGGAAGCTGAAAATTGTAAAGCATAAAGTTTGACAATGGATCATATCCTTATGAAGTCAACTGTGTACGGAGAATTATAAGGAAAAATTTAAGTGAAAAAATTGTGTTTTTTAACATATTATCTAATTTTAAAACCCTTCATGACTAACGGCGGATTACGCAATAAAAAGTTAGCTGCTAACTGTCAATTTAACGGAGCCTTATGCCAAAATTTGTATGAAAAAATTAAATTTAACGGAGAGTTATTTTATAACGGAGCATTGAGTAATCCAGCCTAAGAAAGATAAAAATTGACGGACAGGCTATTCAACTAGTATTATATAATGAATAACAGTTTGTAATGCCCTATGGTTGCATCCTCGGTTAGCACCACATCTGGTGAAAATTTCAATTTCGCATTACTTTACACCACCTCTGTCCGATCGCGCGCTGATATGACCCATTATTCCCGCCTTGTTTAGTACTCGACGTTTAAGCGTGATAACCGAATAGGCAGAAATATCTTTCAATATATTATAAATGGGTGTGGAAATTTACGTCCCTTTGTTCGATCGCATACTGATATGGACCCGCATCTGTTAGTCAGTTATTAAAAATTGGCTCAGCCGTTTTTGCGTGATTGCGGAACTGGCAAAAGTACACGCCTTTGCCCAATCACTCGTTAATATGGCATATTGTTCCCGCCTCGGATAGTAAGTACTATATGTGTTGAAATTTTGTTAAAATCAGTTAAGGCGCTTAAGCGTAATTACAGAACAGACAGAAAATAACTTTCAGTGTGGTGCAAAGGGTTAAGCCGGATAAGCGTGATTGCGAAAAAGGCAGAAAGGAGGTGCAATAAATTCAACAGGGCGTGTAATTTTATGCCCCTTTGTCCGATCGCTCATTTTATGTTCTATAGTTCCCGCCTCGTTTAGTACCCCAGTAAAAACTTCTATTACCAAGTAATGAGGTTTTCGCCTTTAAATAGATGGTGGTAGCTAGTTACTATGTTGGTGAAACACTCATTATTATAACATGGCGATGTCATTGGAGTAATGACCGCATACCCACTCGCTTACGAGAATGCTACTGAAAAACTACATACATTAGTACCACAAATAATAAGCTACTAGTAGCCTAAAAATAACTCGTTACCCACTACTTACAAAAATGCTACCAAATAACAGCATACATTAGTCCCAAAAATAAGTAGCTACCAGTTGCTCAAAAATAACTCGTTTCCCACTCCTTACAAAAATGCTAACATATAACAGCTTTTGATTCTTTAATTAAATTTTTAACTTGGGGCAACTTCCACCAATATGAAATTGAACAAGTTCATGTTGAACGCGTTTATTTCAAGAGCAACCAAGCGGGCAAATGCGGAAATGGAAATGATCCACTGTGCCAACGGAACCAATGTTTCTGTTGATATCCGTCCCTCCAAATGTTTGATTGTAAAATTCAATTATTACAGGACCGAAAATATATCTTGGAACCTCGTAGAAAGGAACATTTGGCTACTTAGGACATTACCAATAACAAATATACAGAAGCGACTGCTGCTCAGCCAATGGAAACCGCATTAAACACCATCTGAAGTCTATATAAGAGTGAGTTAGGTTTTAAGGGAAATACTGTCTGTGATGGTTTTTTACCTTTTTACCGGCTTTAACATAATTTAAACAACAAGGCAAAAAAAAGTTAATTTAAAATTTGGAGAACACCACAAAATTTCTAGAAAAAACAATAACAATTTAGAAAAAGCCAATTAAAATCCAGAAAACTTCAATAGAAGTTATGTAAAGATTAATTAAGGCTCATAAATCACGATCAAGTGTCAGCTAGATCCAGTTTTCTGAATATCAATTTGGTTTTCTAAACTTTTTTTTGCCTTGTCCCAATTTTAATCAGAATTCCTGAATTTGAATTTCTGTTAACAGAGTTTTATTAGAAAAAGTAGATAAATGTTAATCTTTTTTAAGCTAAATGTGCAAGATCTTTCTAAATTTTCTTTAGCATTTTTTTAATTTCATTAAAAAAAAAATATTTAGAAAACTTATCAGATATTTTAAACCGTATTTACCAGTAACCTGTTCTGTATCAGGTTATCGGTAACTCATTATTTATTAACAAGATGTAACCGGTTTTGTATTAGGCTATCGGTAACTCATTATTTGTTAACAAGAAGTAATCAAGCAGGTAACGAGCCCTCATTACATAGAATGCAGGCGGTAATGGGGACTTATTACCAAGTTTTTACTGGGACTATCTGTGACGAAAATTTCATGTTAATTGATTCAGCCGTTGATGCGTAATTGCGGAACTGACAGAAACAACTTTTAGTATAGTACAAAAGAGCGATGCAACTAATGCCTCTTTGTCCAAACGCGCTTTATTATGGCAGTCAAAAATAATTTGAAATTGATACAAAGAGCGGCATTTTAAAACGCCTTTGCCCAATAACGTGCTGATATGGCATATTGTTCCCTCTTCGGTTAGTACTATCTGTGTTGAAAATTACAATAAAATCTCTTCAGATGATTAAGAGTGATTACGGAACAGACAGAAATAACCCTCAATGTATTAAAAAAAGGGCGTGGACTTTTACGCCCATCCATCAGAGCGCCCTCCTATTATAACCTATAGTGCCCGCCTGGGTTAGTACTATGTGTGGTGAAATTTTCATTAAAATCGGTTCAGACGTTTAACCGTGATTACGGGCCAGGTAGAAATAACTTTCAATGAAGTACAAAGGGGCGTGGCATTTCCGCCCCTTTGTGTGATCGCCGCCCTATTAGGAACTATATTTCCCGCTTGGATTAGTACTGTATGTGGTGAAAATTTCTTTAAAATCGGTTCAGCCGTTTAAGTGTAAGTGTTTAAGTGTAATTGCTGATAAGGCAGAAATAATGTTCATTATAATACAAAGGGGCGTGGCATTTTACGCCCACTTGGCAGATCGGTCTTTCTTATGGCCTATAGTTCCCGTCTCGGTTAGTACTATCTGTGGCGAAGATTTCATGTAAATCGGTTCAGCCGTTTATCCTTGATTGTGGACAGACAGACAGAAAAACCAAAGAATGCCTCGCCCCTTTGTATATTTACAAATAGTGGGCGTAAAAAGAGTCGTGGCTTCCAATCAAGATGCGGGATGGCATATATTTCCTTGCGAAAAACGCCCTATTAGTATGCCAAATTGCATATTTATCGGTAACAAACATCCAAATATAGTAGGTACAACAACCAAATATATTGAAAAAATCTGAAATTCACAAAAAGTGGGCGTAAAAGGAGGCGGGGCATTCAATCGAGATGCCGTTGGTGCCAATTTTCATTCCAGGAAACGTACTATCTACATGCTAAATTTCATTTGAATCGGTTCAGTAGTTTTTTTCTGAAAGCGGCACAAACAAACTAACATGTCATTTTTATATATATATAATAGACTGGCCCTTATTTTTAAAGTTGCTCCGAATCCCGCTCCCCGGGGCTAATTTCGTGAGGGTACCGGAAAACTAATCCAGAAAAAATTTCAGCTCATTTGAATAACTTTTGAGCTATCCCAAGCCCTTCAAAGTTTTGAAAAACAATTACAAAGGGAAAATATGACTTTTTAATAGTTTCTCAATTTTTTCGATATTTTGAGTTAAGTTTAAATTCAAATGACTACTAAATTATAATTTGCAGTAAATTGCCGCTCTAATAAGGCAATAAACTCTAAAATCGGATGAAAATCAGCCAAGTTATTACAACTTCCCCGGGCAACTAACGTGTGGCAGACCACTTAATTAAGGAATTCGAACCCAAATCTTTAAATTTATTGAAATTATCTACTGTGACAAAATTTTTTTATTCTTCAAGGTCCAATTTACTAAGATGATGAGTATTTTTCATGTTGCGTTTTCAAAATTAAAAGCTTTTTTTTTCATTTGGCTAGTCCAGTGATTTTGTTTCGGCGGATTTCGGGAAATATGTGATTTTTGTATCTTTTTTAGGTTTTAGTTAATTTGTTTTGGTTTTTTTAACAAACTTCACTTGTTTTGTACCGATTTTTTACAGCACCAGATAAAATACTTCAATTCTATAAATATGGGCCAAATTAAGATGTGCAAAATTGCCACAGTTAAAGATCAGAGGTCATATTTTAGAAGATTTTAAATTTTTAAACATGAACAGATTTTCTGAGCGGATATTGATGAAAATACTTGATTTTCTGAGCGAAAATAATAAAACTACTTGATGTTATTTAAAAAGGTCAAAAATAAAGCATTTTTATTTTAATTCAGAACATTGACCCTTAAGTCTTTTTGGGTTCTACATGACCCTATGAAAAATAAATACTTATATTTTCTCCATTAAACAAAAAAAACTATAGGCCCTAACAGCGCTAGGGGTAGTGTTCTGAAATTTAATAATTATCCACTTTATTTTGAACCTAATAAAATAACATCAAGTATTTTCATTAATATCCGCTCAAAAAATCAAGTAGTTTTATTTATATCCGCTCACAAAATCTGTTAGGGTTTAAAAATTCAAAAACTTAACTGTGACTATTTTTCATATCTCAATTTTAACTTAACTTAAAGATTTAAATTATTTTATCATGTGCTGTAATAATTCGGTCCAAAACATATGAAGTTTGTTAAAGAAACTAAAAAAAATTAACTTAAAGCTAAAAAAGGTACAAAAATCGCCTTTTTCCCGAAATCCGCGGACACAAAATCACTGGACTAGCCAAATGAAAAAAGAAAAGCCTTCAATTTTTGAAGTGTCTGTTCCCTTATATGTGCCTAATAATATTTTACACTCCAATTGTCGATTTTTTAAAATTTCTTCAACAAAAAAATTAAAAATTTTAAATTTGAGATTTGAAAACAGTGTAGAAAAATTTAGACCTTTTTAGGATTTTTTTAAACGAGTTAGAAAAACGCGATATGAAAAATACTTATCATCTTACAAGGAAAGTATCTCAACCCTTATGAACCGATTTGCCTGAAACTTAAAATATATATTAAAAAGACGATTTTAAGGTTGGGGTGTCTCGGCTTATCGGCCATATCGGTGTTTAAAAATTTCGTTGCCCCCTTATGAAAAATTTTAATAACTTCCGAACTAACAGGAATATCGTCTAGGGCAAAATACGGGTCGATTTAAATTTAATAAAGATTATTTCTTATCCATATGGATATCGTAGGTCTATGTCTTCACATAAGTACCCCCCAAAAATTTACACATTTTCCTGAAAAAAATATTTAAAGAAGCCGATTTTTTACAAGGTTTTGCCACCATTGGATAGGCATTAAAAAAACCTTTCTTCTCATATGAAAACATCATATAGTTTCTACAAAAGAAATGGCTGAAAATCCAAAAAACGATTTTTTCGCCATTTTTTGACCCATGGCCGATAAGCCGAGACACACCAACATTAGAATTATCTCTATTATATATATTTTAAGTTTCAGGCAAAACGGTCCATAAGGGTTGAGATACTTCCCTTATTAGTTCATTGGACCTTGAAGAATAAAAAAATGTTGTTACAGTAGGTAATATCAATAAATTTAAAAAATTGGGCTCGAATTCCTTGATTAAGTGGTTTTTCCTGAAAAAAATATTTAAAGCCGATTTTTTACAAGGTTATGCCACCATTGGATAGGCATTAAAAAAACCTTTCTTCTCATATGAAAACATCATATAGTTTCTACAAAAGAAATGGCTGAAAATCCAAAAAACGATTTTTTCGCCATTTTTGACCCATGGCCGATAAGCCGAGACACCCCAACATTAGAATTATCTCTATTATATATATTTTAAGTTTCAGGCAAAACGGTTCATAAGGGTTGAGATACTTCCCTTATTAGTTCGTTGTACCTTGAAGAATAAAAAAATGTTGTTACAGTAGGTAATTTCAATAAATTTAAAAAAATTGGGCTCGAATTCCTTGATTAAGTGGTCTGCCACATGTTAGTTGCCCGGGGAAGTTGTAATATCTTGGCTGATTTTCGTCCGATTTTAGTGTTTATGGCCTTATTAGAGAGACAATTTACAGCAAATCACAAATTTTTAGTCATTAGAATTAAAACTTAACTCAAAATATCGACAAAACTAAGAAAATCAATAAAAAGTCATAGTTTCCCCTTGTAATCGTTTTTCAAAACTTTTATGGGCTTGGGATAGCTCAAAAATGATCCAAATGAGCTGACATTTTTTCTGGAATAGTTTTTCCGGTACCCTCACGAAATGAGCCCCGGGGAGCAGGATTCGAAGCAACTTTAAAATAGCCCATACAACGAAGGGCCGGTCTAATAAATATGAATAATTAGATAATAGCATATACCTATGATTATATCAGATCTTTTTTACTCGGGTATGTTCTTTTTTTGCTGGGCATATTTAATTTGATACAACCCTTTATGAATTTATAATAATAAATAAATCTTCACATGGTTGAACTACTTGATATGGTTAGATATTGCTCAGTTCAGTAGTGACTGTCGTTTGAACAGGTTGTTTTTGTTTTCTAATGCCGTCTAACACATTTTGTGTTACTTGCTATAAAGTAGTCAGTGATGTTTTCGTTGAGTGCAATAGTTGCCGGGGATGTTTTCATAAATCGTGTTCGGGCTTAATTAAGGCTGAGTTAGGCACCCGTAACCTTAAACTAGCGTAGCGTAGAGAGTTTTTCGTTATATGAGAACAAATGAGAGCAGTTATTCTTCTTTGCAGACGTCTACGTGATTTTCTATTTGATTTTGATCGCAACGCTACGCTAGTTTACGGTTACGGGTGCCTAACTCAGCCTTTAGTGATGATTAGGGCAAGTACTTTCATGAAAATGCATATTTTTACTCAGCATTGTAAACATAACATAAATTAAATATCTATCCGAATCAAAGAATTTGTAATAAAATGGCATTGATTTGTAGTTGCATATTTTTGCATATTTTGGTATAAATGCATATTTTTGCATATTTTGATATAAATTAGACTTTTTTTAATTTCATCAATATTTTTTCAAAATTTCCTTAGGAAAATTCAAACCCTATCCCCTATTTTTTATAGAAAAATGTATTTATTTATCGAAATCATATTCTAATGAATTTTTTAAAGAAAATGGATTCTGGAAGTATAATTTTTAGACTCTGAAAAATGTTTCCTATTTAAAATAGTTTCTAATAAACTGCGGCTGTGAATAGACGTATAGTGCGGATTGTTACACAAATTTTTTTCTTTCTTTATACCAACAAGGGATTAGTTAATCCCTTAAAAAAAACAACAATTTTTTAAAAACATTTTTTGTTAAAACAACAAAATATTAGTATGAAAAAACGTATAGTGTGAACTATTACAAAAATATTTCTTTAATATGGAGTTCACACTAGCGACTTTAAACAAGTTGTTTAACAAAACACCAGTAACAGAATAAAAACGTAATGGATACAGAACAAAGACTTTTTTAAACATCTCACTTTTAAACACTTCAAAACAGCAAGTGTGAACGCCGTATTACATACAAAAAAAAAACAAACAAAACATTAAAACTAAAAACAAAGGGATTAGTTATCCCTTAATAAAAAAAAAAAACAATTATTCAAAAACATTTTTTGTTAAAACAACAAAATACAAACATGATAAATTTAAGTGAAGATGATAGTGAAGAAAGTGAGGGTATTTGGCAACAAGTACCAGAAAGTAATAAACGACGGCTGATAAAATCACCCAATATGCATCAGCATAAAAAGTTTAATGCAACAGAGGAAGCCAGTACATCAAGAGAAAACCAATTCCAGTTACTTGATAAAGATGTTGATGTTGACCAAAGCCAAGACAATGATAACGATGAAGCAGGACCAGCTAAAGAACAAAATGTTAGTACTCCAAAGCCACCACCAATCTACATACCGAATGTCCTAGATATAAGTATCATGATTAAAAATATAAGTAAACAAATACCTAGCACTGACTTTAGTTACAAATCAATGAGAGATAATCAAATTAGATTAATGGTTAAAACAGTAGAATCTTTTAGAGCAATTGTTACATATTTTGAATCAAAATCTATTAGTTATCACACTTATCAGTTAAAACAGGAGCGAGCTTATAGGGTAGTAATTAAAGGCTTACATCCTTCAACATTATGTACCGATATAAAAGCTGAATTAATAACGTTAGGTCATGAAGTCAGAGATGTAGTTAACGTCAAAAGTCGAGTTACAAAGCTTCCATTATCAATGCTTTTCGTAGATCTTGACCCAAACCCAAATAATAAGGAAATTTTTAATGTACGCCACATAACTAATGCACTTGTCACAATAGAAGCCCCAAAAAAAACCGATGATTTGGTACAATGTTATCGTTGCCAGCAATTTGGGCATACCAAATCATATTGTAGAAAAACTTTTAGATGTGTTAAATGCGGATTAGAACACCCTACTGCTAATTGCACCAAAAACTTAACAACGCCACCAAAATGTGTTCACTGCTTAGAAAGTCATACAGCAAATTACAGGGGATGCAATATTTACCAACAATTGTTACATCAAAAACGAGCTGCGAATACAAGAAATCAAAGCCAACCAAGGAACCAACAAATGCCGCCAAACTCTCAGGAATTCCCACAACTAAACTCGACCCAAAACAATCCAACCAACAATGATAACGAAAGAGAATATACATCATATGCACAGGCATTCACAGGAAATACAACAAATAGTGCCGAAAATAGGTTAATGGAGAGATTAGAACGGATGATGGATAAACTCTTTGATATGATGACACAAATAATGCTGAAACTATGCAAATAAATCTCAGAATTGCAACATGGAACGCAAATGGTGCTTCCAATCATGCCAGGGAAATAGAAATTTTCCTTAAAACAAACTATATAGATATATTACTCATTTCTGAAACACATTTTACAGAAAAAACTTATTTTAATATCAGAGGTTATGATCTTGTTCAAGCTAATCATCCTGATGGAAAAGCACACGCTGGATCTGCAGTTTTGATAAAATCTTGTTTAAAATTTGAAATATTAGACCCAATAATTAAAGAATCAATTCAAGCAAGTGGTATTAAAATCAAATGTGATAGCTTTTATATATCTGTTTATTCGGTTTACTTTCCCCCAAAACATACCTCGATTTATCGTTGGCGGGGACTTTAACGCCAAGCATCCCTGGTGGGGATCGAGACTTGCCAACCCTAAAGGAAAAAAGCTTTACGAGTGCATTAATAAACATCGTTATAAGACCATATCTACTGGTAAACCAACATACTGGCCCAGTGATCCTAATAAAATACCAGATTTACTAGACTTTTTCATCTCTTTTGGTATATCGAGTCATCTTCTTGACGTAATTGATTGTGATGATCTAAATTCTGATCACACACCCATTATTTTAAGCTACAGTACTACTTTGCAAATTGAATCCAAAAACTGCAAAATAATTTCATCAAAAACAGACCTTGATACCTTCAGATACTGGATGGATACAAATTTAGATTTGAATATATCTATTAAATCAGGTGATGAACTCGATGGTGCTGTTGAAAAAATGACAAAACTTATTCACGAAGCTGCAATGATTTCTACTCCACAAGCACCACGCCAAAATGGTACTAAAGTTGTTCTATCAGCAGAAATAAGAGAATTAATAAAAATTAAAAGAAGGCTGAGAAGAATCTGGCAGTCGAGTAGAAATCCGAGGGATAAAACAAATTATAACAAAGCATCAAATTTCCTCAAAAAGCGTATCGACGAAATAAAGAATGAAGAGCTCTCAACTTTTTTAGGAAATTTGGATCCAACCAATAACAGTGAATTTAGTCTATGGAAAGTCACAAGGTACCTCAAGAAATCGACTAAGAGAAACATTCCAATTAAAGGACCAAATAACATTTGGTGTAGAAATGATAAAAGTAAATCTGAATTGTTTTCTGACCACCTAGAACAGACCTTTAAATCCTTTCCACTCACGAATTCTACCGATGAGAGTAATATATTGAACTTTTTGCAATCTCCCTGTCAAATGGACTTACCAATAAAATCGTTCTCACCAAGAGAAGTCCAAAGCGAAATAAATAAGCTCAACAACTCTAAGTCTCCAGGATATGATAAAATTGACTCAAAGGTAGCCAAGTCTTTCTCAAAAAAATGCATATTGTTTCTTACCCTAATCTACAACTCCATTCTAAGATTATCACACTTTCCACCGCAATGGAAATGTGCTGAGATTATTATGATCCCCAAGCCCAATAAACCAGAGAACGAAGTTTCATCATATAGGCCAATTAGCTTATTGCCAATTTTTTCCAAAATCTACGAACGATTATTTTCACAGAGACTACTTCCTGTTCTAGAAACACGAAATATCATCCCAGATCATCAGTTTGGTTTCCGTCACAAGCATGGAACACCAGAACAATGTCATCGCATTGTAAATATTATTACTGACACATTTGAAAGAAAAATGTATTGCTCCGCAGTGTTTTTAGATGTGAAACAGGCATTTGACAGGGTATGGCATGAAGGGCTTTTGTATAAGCTAAAAAGAATTTTACCAACTCCATTCTATTTGTTTTTTAAATCTTACCTTAAAGAACGAACATTTTATGTAAAAGTCTGTGATGAATGTTCCAATATTTGCCAAATTAATGCTGGTGTACCACAAGGTAGTGTCCTAGGCCCAGTGTTATATACAATTTACACATCAGATATGCCATTAACAGACGACGTTACTGTAGCAACCTACGCTGATGACACTGCTATAATAGCATCAAATGAATCACCGGCTGAAGCGTCCTCCTTAGTTCAAATCGAATTAAACCTAATTCAACAATGGCTAAGAAAATGGAAGATTTCTATCAACACAGAAAAATCGAATCATGTAACTTTTACACTTAGAAGAGAAGAATGCCCTTCATTATATATCAACGGCACTGAAATCCCGAAAACGAACAGTGTCAAATATTTAGGAATGCATCTGGATAGAAGACTCACGTGGAAAAAACACATCCAAGCAAAAAAGCAGCATCTTAATATAAAAACTAAGAAAATGTATTGGTTATTAAGACCAAATTCAAATCTAAGTCTTTCAAACAAAGTAAGGTTATATAAATCTATTTTAAAGCCAGTTTGGACATATGGCATTCAGCTATGGGGAACTTCGAGTACCTCCAACGTAGAAATATTGCAACGTTATCAATCAAAGACCCTTCGATGTATAGCTGATGCTCCATGGTTTGTAACTAATAAAAGAATCCATGAAGATCTTAAAATACCTTGGGTTAAAGATGAAATAAACAGGTTTAGTTCCCGATACATAGATCGACTAAGCGATCATTGTAATCCTTTAGCTATATCTTTATTAGACGAAACGGAAGAAGTTAGAAGACTGAAAAGATTACATGTATTAGACCTGCCGTATAGGCAATAGCATTGTAAATTTGTATTTAATACAATATTAGAAATGTCGTATAGGCAATAGCGTTGTAAATTTGTATTTAATGTAAATAATGTACATAATGTATCATAAAACTTGTAAATATATAGTAGAAAATATAAAATAAAAATTTTAAGATTAGTTTATTAAACTTGCTGAAGTTTAATAACGTATGTTATGCTCCTTTTGTATTATCAAATTTACTAAATATTGTTAAAATAGATTGTAAATAAAATTTTTAAAATAAAAAAAAAAAAAAAAATTTAAAATGTTCCTATTCTGAGATATTTATGAATTTCTCTTCACTAATCCTAAAGAAAAAAATGTTTTCGAATTTAAGATTTTTTACAGGAAAATTGCATTTTTATTTTGATTAGAGTTAGGGTGGGGTCTTTTGCCTTTAAGTTAATTTTTTGACTTGAAAATCGGAAAATTCCGAAAAAAAGTAAAAACGTATTTTAAAAATAAATATTTTTTTTAGAATAAATAAGACAAAGTATTGAAAAATAACTTGTTTTAGAAAAATATTGTATTTTAATATTTTTTTTTTTTTCGTTTAAGGAACTTTTTTTCTTCAGAACTAAGTCACTAAATATGACTCAGAGAAAAAAACTTCTCAAGTAAAAAAATATTTTACTAACTAAAAATTGTTTCCACTCAATAAAATATTTTTAAGAATTGTCGAGGGCCTTAAAATATTTGACAAACCCTAATTTATGTTGACAAATTATTTTTTTTAGTAAAAACAATAATTTTTAGATGCATATTTTTAAAGTTTTTAGTGCATATTTTGGATTTTTAGGCGCATATTATAGGCACATATTTTCGATTTTTAGATGCATGAAAGTACTTGCCCTAGTGATGATGTTTTTGAACTTGTAAAATACAATAAAAATATTAGCCCTGTTTTTTGCAGGCCGGATTAGGATTAACTCTATTTAGTTAAAAAATGGGTCAAATCAAGTCCAGATTTTTTTTTATATTTTTTTCTGAATTTACAAAATTAAGCGTTGCCCAAAATGTAAAATGGTACAGTCAAACTCGGTTATAACGCATTCTCGCTTATAACGAACTAATTCTAAAGTCCCGACGTTTTAGCAACTGTTTTCACACAAAATACTTCTTTTATAACGAACTCGGTTATAACGATTTATCGATTATAACGAACTGCTTATGGTCCCACAAATAAAATTTCATGTGTATTTACCTTTTTATAACGAACTCCCGTAAATATTTTTTTTTAATTTGCGGCAACAATTTTTAACAATATAACAAAAGGTTGGACATTTTTAGTTTATATTACAATTTTGATAAAACTTTTTTATATTTTCAATATTTTCTTCTCAAAAAGTAGTTAATTTACGACAAAAACATTAAACAAAATTAAGTTGGATCTATTTTTTTGGAAATAAAATTAGGTTGATATAAAATATACCCCGCTTATAGCGGGAACTATTTTTATTGGTCCCTCGGAGTGCGTTATAGCCGGGTTTGACTATATAAATAAAGTTGAGTTAATCCAAGGATTTAACTAAATTTATTTTTCATTCTTTGCCTTTTGGACAAAGCTTAATTTGTTTTTCTGTTTATATTTACTACTTGTACCTATGTAATTTCAGAAAACAATTATAAAAAAAAAATTCTGGACTTGATTTGACCCACTTTTTAACTAAATAAGTTAATCCAAATCTTAATCCGGTCTGCAAAAAACAGGGCTATTGTTGATAATTGCAACAAATGCGCTGATGCGTCTAATACAATGGTGCCCAAACACTTGTTAAAGATCAACAATGATTCGGCTTTGTACACGGAAACAATCCGAACGACAACGAAACTAACAACAGAGAGCGTAAAAAACAAAAAAAAACTCCTTACATAGTTGTTTGCCATCATTCAAAGAAGCAGGTCGATGTCGCTTTGTTTGATAAAAAAACTACACAAATAATATTTATTGTTGTTATGATTTCTTTCAGAGCAATAGTACTAATACACCAGGGATGGAAAAGTCAGTACTTTTTTCAGTACTTTTTCGCTTTCCAAAATACCATAGTACCCCCGCGACCAATATAGTACCTTTTCTAAACCAAACGTTTTTATATACATATTTAACCAAATCTAAAAGAATTTCATAAAATCTGCCCATGATCATAGCAAAAATTATTCAAAGCCAATAATTTAGCTTCTTGCTGACAGATATTTCAGAATTAATTCTGAAATTTTTCTAATAAAATAACTTTCTCTAAATCTATTGAACAAATTTGTGGTTCTGATCCTGTGGATTAAAAAAGACACACGAATCTGTATTTAAACCGTGTTCGCTACTAACCTGCGAGAAATCGATTGATGCCACAGGACCGATTGATCTAAAATATATGTCCCATGACCCGAAATTTCCATAGATTTTTAGTTCTATGACCGACTAGATCTGTGGCATGTCTAACCTGACCAACTGCTTTTGACTGAAAAGCGTGATCATAATGTTGAAAAAGCGGGATTTTGATCTAAAAAGCGGGATTTTTTTTAAATAGTTAAACTCGACTTGACCGAATCCACGAATACCCTCCGAAATGCAAAAAAAATGTCGAAATACTTTTAATGGATTGTAATTTTTTTATGTAAAAAAATGCATAAGAAGTTTGACTAGAAAATTTGATCAGATGCATTTGATCAGATGCAATTACGGAGACAAATTGAGGCAAATCTCGTATTTAACAGATTTTGAGATACAATTGATATAATTAGATTTTACAGATCAGATAAAATCTAATCAATTTTTGTCACGGGGCTTTAAAATTTACAACTTTATTTTTAGAAAATGGTATCAGAATTTTTGTTTTTAGGAAATTTTTTTAGAAACCGAAAGTTTTTTAGAATCTAAGACTTTTCTTTTATGAAAAATGTTTCAGCATCTGAGGATTTTTGTATACAAAAAAGCTCTTAGAATCTGAGAATTTCCTTAAAATATGAGAATTATTTCAGAATTTTTCCAGAAGTAAAGAGCATCAGAAATTTTTATATAGAAGGAATGTCTCCGGATTTTAGAATATTTCTAAGAATGAGACATTTTCTATAATAAAATGTTGAATCTGAAAATTTTTCTACGATCAGAGAATTAAAGAACTTTTTTATATGAAAAGGGTTTTAAAATCTGATCATTTCTCAGAAAAAGATTATTTTTCTATATAAATAATATTTTAGAATCTAAGAGTTTTTCTGTAATTAAAATTCCTAAAAATTCGAGAAATTTTGTGAAGGAAACATGTATTAAAATTTAATACTTTTTTTATTGAGTTTTTTCGGAATATTGGAAGTGTCACAACTAAAAAAATTTATATAAAAATTAAATTTGACTAAAAAGGATCTTATCTTTGATGTAAATCGGTCCGGTAGGGTTCTCTTGTCAACATTTTTTTTTTCAGTAAAAAATTTTTCTTAACATTTACTTTACACGGTAAGAATGCTATTCCAAAACCCAAAAAGCGGGATGAAGCAGGACTTTGGTTAAAAAAGCGGGATGAAAAATCAAGGCGGGATCAGACTTCAAAAAGCGGGATAATCCCGCCAAAAGCGGAATGGTTGGTCAGGTTAGGCATCTCAGAAGTTGTTTATTAGCCCCGTCCTAGGATCTCGCCACTTAAAAGGGTTCCTTTCATACAAAAGTACCAATCTATGACCTGGCCTCGACTGGCCCCGTTACTCGCAGGGTAGCAGTAAACTTAGGAGCAATTTGTACGGAAATTTTGAGAATAAGTTTTATGGGATTTTCTCATGAAAAATAAATGGTGTGGATTTAAAAAACTTTTATAACGAAAAAACTTTTTTTTAGTACCGTCGAGTTCAAAAAAGCACTATTTAGGTTGAGTCCCAGTACCATTTCGAAATTCCGATTTTCCATCCCTGTAATACACTCTCATATTTGTTAAAAATTACCACTATATTACTTTTCTCTTTTTGGGCACTACTGGTCTAATAATCTTAATTCTATTATATCAATTTTATCAGAAGAATTAAAAGCTCTTTTGCATGCCTATATCAATAAAACCAACAATGCTATTGAGAGTGTTTTAACAAAAAATAATAAAACACTTGCCAAAACAGAAGTCAAAAACTCTAAAAATGATTTGCAACAAACAAGAGGTCGTTCACTACCGTCTAGTTCTTGTTCGTCAATTTCATCAAATAGTCTCTTTGATGGTCATCTTGACAAAACTAATTCTGTTGTTGTCTTTCCTGCGTTAAATAATAATGCAAAGAGTATTGTGATCAGTGCTGCCAGGCTTTTTTTGAGAAAAATCGTCAAAATTTGGAGAAAAAAATCGTCAAAATCGTCAAAAGTTTTAAAAAAAGTCGTAAAAAAATCGTCACTTTAAAAAATGTTAAAAAACACATTTTTTATATATTAAAATTTTAAAATGCACAATAAAATTTTTTCTATCAACCTTTGTTTAATGAATTTTTTAAATTTACGTACACAAGATATTTTTGAGCTAAATAAAAAGGAATTTTCTTTTAAAACAAGTGACAAAATAGTTGAGTCATTCGATTTTTCATTTGTTTCAACAGACAGCAACATTCAATTTTAATTTGTTTCAACAGACAACCACATTCAATTTTAATTGCTAATAAAATAAATACCATCTTAACAAATAAAATTTCTTACATTTATTTTTACTATAGAAAACAAACTACGAGTTTTTTTTGTTTTAGAACTTTAGAACGCTTCAAAATAAGACCCACGGAAAAATAATGTTTTTTTTTCGGTCACTTTTTTCAGATTTTAAAAGGTTATACCTACATTTAAAAAAAAGTAGTATCAAACATTTTTTGTCAAAAAACACACCTTTTTGGAGCTAAAAATGAGCCTTCGAAAACACCCCAAAAAATGACTCAAAGGAGCTTAAAATGAACGTATCAAGGTATGAACAGAACAAGCCCGGCACGACTTTTTCCATACGATTTGACAGTTAAAAACCGTGACCGGCACGACAAAAAATTAAAACTTATTTTATTTTATCTCCGGGTTCTCTCAATCTCTCTCCCTCTCACACTCCAGGGTTGCCGCATTTTCACAACAATTTTTAATTTTTTCATTCACAATGGTGTAACAAACGTACAGTAGTGCCAACTTAATCGCATTGACTATGTGACAAGCGATTTTTTCCCGTAAAATTACTCTAATTTTATTAAAAGTTGGCACCACTGAACAAACAAATGACATTTTTTGCCGTCGCCGTCCCCCGTCATTGTTTTGGGCCTATATTCTCCGGCAACGGCAACCGTCCCCCGTGCCGTGCTTGTTCTGTTTCTACCTTCAAGTATTTTGTTTGAAAATTTATCGATAAAGACTCCAATTATTCTCTGAGTTTTAGTTTTTGATGCTAAAAAGAGGGTTCTGAATCGTTTTCATACAAAAATTTTAAATATTTGCTCCATTTTTGGAGTCACTAGAGAGTATGTTTGTTCACTGGGAATTCAAATATTAAAAAAAGATTTCTCATGTAAAAAAGCAACAATTAAAATTAAATAAAAAGAATAATAATTTATTTTTCATACAGAGCAAAAATGAATGACTTTAAAACTAGATAATTTTTTAAGTGCAGTTATATTTCCAAAAGCGAATGAAATGTTGTAAAGTTGTGTCGTTCTTCTGTATTTAATTTTAATCGAATCTCATTTAATTTTTGTTTTCAAACCATTGTAAAATTAAAAAAGTTGCATATTTTGATTTTGGTGAATAAAAGTGGAGTTACAAAAAATCGTCAAAATGTATGGGAATCAAATCAGAAAATCGTCATCGTCATTTTGCAAAATTTCATGAAAAAATCGTCACTTCTGGTAGCACTGACTGTGATTACTACTGAACCTAGTGTTAATGTTAAAAATAGCCTTAATCGTCATAATGATGTTGTTGATGATCAGTGAAGCAAGCCGGTCGGCGCGGCTGACGGCTGAGTCGCTAAGCCGATATTTTTCCACGAGCCGCGCCGCAGCCAATATCATCGGCTGATCGGCAGCTCAAACTCCAGCCGATTTTGGCGGTTTTGAAATTAAAAAGAGTATATTCCTCAATTTTGTTCCATTTGGATATTAAAATTTCTAAAAGTCATGTTGGAATTCAAAAAAGTCCAATTAAAATATAGAAGTCACAACTGAAATTAAAAAGTTCGCATTCTCAGAAAAACTAATTGAGAATTACAATTTCTAAATGACTATTGGCCTTTTCCAAATTTCAAATGAAATTTCTAGGTTTCAATACTTTTTTTCTAGATTTTATTTGAATATCAACTAAACTTTTCTCAAATTTAATTGCGATTGCTGAATTTTAATTGTCTGTTTTATTTGTGTTTTATATTGTTGGGCTTTATATTTTAAAATTTAATAGGTATATTAGTTCGGTTTGAGTCCTTATTATTTCTGAGAAATAATAACTCTTGTTTACAAATTAAAAAAAAAATTGCGATCCACGGCACTTTGCATTTATTTTCAATGTAAAATCTTGCGCAAAATCCGAAAATGGTTTAATATTTGAAAAGTTTATGTAAAAGTTATTCATATCTTTTTTATTCAAATTCCCAATAAAATTACCCAACTTTTGCAAGAAATCCGGAATCGGTACGATCAAGGAAACCATCAGGACATTATAAGGAAGTTCAAAATATCCTTTTTATGGTTATATCCTTATAAGTATCCGAAGTTTTCCTGTTCAAAACAGATGTGTTAAGTAGACACTCCACACGGTGAGCCTCTTCGATGTTTAGGTTGAACTTTAGTGTCGACGGAAAGTGTAAACGCAGTTCGATTTCTAAAATATTAAATGTCACAAAACTGCTAACAGTGAAATCGTAGCTGTTCGCATTCGCGAGATAACGCGAATTTAGTGTTTTTGTATTTTTTAAAATTTTGATATTGAAGTTTTTTAAATATTTTTAAAAACTGAGTATACACCCAGCAAAAACTTTAATTACCAAGTAATTAACATTGGGATTTATAACGAAAATGAGTAACTACTTACTTCCCAATTTCATTGTTAATTACTTTAACAAGGCGATGTCATTGGAGGCAAGGCCTTCTTTGTTCGCTTACGAAAAAGCAAACAAATAATAGCCCATTCCTAGCTCGCTTACGAAAAGTTGAAAAAGTAACTGCATTGTTTGTTTAGTTGCTCTTATTAAATGAGAGAACATAAATTAAGAGTAAAATTGTCTTTTATATATTTTTATGAAACTTAACTGGTTTTTAAATTACAGATTGCAAATCATTTACATCGTAAGTTAAAAGTAAGGCTATCTTTTGGGGTATAAAGTAACGCAGCGAGTAATTTGTACTCATTACCAGGTAATCCAATTGGGAATGGGTACTCATTACCTAGTTTTTGCTGGGCAGTTTTAATTGTACTTATTTAAAGGTCACAAAACAGTAACCATCAAAATCCTATCTTCTTTAGTTCGCGAGAAATCGCGAAATTAATTTTTTGTTGTTGTTGTTTTCGTTTTTTATCTTTAGATAGGTTTCTTTAAAATTTCGTAAAAACATGGTATGCAGTTTTACTTGTGCTTGATCAAAGGTCACACAGCTGTTGACATAGAAATTTTAGGTGTTAAATTTCGCGAGATATCGCGTAATTATATATTTTTTTTTTGTTATTTATTTATATTTTAAAACCGGTTCTTTAGAAATAATAATAAAAAGTGGTATGCAGTTTGATTTTAGCATGTTGGAAGAAATTAAAACTGCCCACAAAAAATTATAGCTGCACACTTTCACGAGAAATATCGAAAAACAGCTTTTTGGGGGTATTTCTTGTTTTGATTAATAAAAGAAGTTTCTTTAACATTGTTAAAAAACACGAAATGCAGTTTGATTTGCCATTGATTAATGGTGATAAGGCTGTTAACATTTAAATTCTAGCTGCTCAATTCTTCGAGATATCGCTAAAAAACTCGCTAAACAACTATTTATTCATTACTTTGTGTTATTTTTGGTCTGTAAAAACATTTACATCAATTAACGACAAAAATGTGGTATGCAGTTTGAATTCGAGGTTATTAAAGTTGACAAAACTGCAAGCATAAAAATTAATGATGATCAATTTCCCGAGAAATTGCAAAATTACTGTTCAAGCTTTTATATTAATTAATTTATTTTTTCTTTAGTGTCTAAAATAAAGGAAAAAAATCAAGAAACGACAAATATGTTGCATGCAGTTTAAATTTTATGTGGTTAAAGGTGGTAAAACTGCTCAAATCAATATCTTGACTGCTAATTTACGCGAAAAATAAAATTTTTTCCAATTTTTTGTTTTTGTTTTAATTTTGCGATTTCTCGCGAAATTGAGAAGATATGATTTTGATGTTAACTGTTTTGTGACCTGTAAATAAATACAATTAAATCTGCATACTTAGTTTTTGAAGATATTTAAAAAACTTCATTGTCAAGATTTTAGATAACACTAAAACACTAATTTCGCGATATCTCGCGAATGCGATCAGCTACGATTTCGCTGTTAACAGTTTTGTGACATTTAATCAAGTAAAAATCGAACTGCGTTTACACTTTTCGTCGACACTAAAGTTGAACCTAAACATCGCTGAGGCTCAACGTGTCCAATAAAAAGAAAATCTAAAATCCATTAACTATATCCTGAAATATTTGCAAAAGAAGTCAAAATATTGAATCAAATTTGAAAATTGTTTTTAATACATTTGTTCGTACCAGTCATGGACGTATTCAGGGGGAGGCCAGGGGGCCCGGGCCCCCCCCTTTTGGATTGAAAATTTTTAAAAAATGAATGCACACCAACACATAATACAAGTAATAGACATAAGTTTTTCAGTGTTGCAAATATTTTGGTTTTTGAAGAAAAGATTCTGATATTTAAAAAAAAACTCTTGATTTTGATAAATTTTCGTTTTTAAAAAGTCATTTATATCGAAATATCTGGAAAATATGTATAGAAAACACAATATATTGGGTTTATTTAATGAAAATTATACATCAGGACCATGAAAACAGTTTTCTATAATAAAATTTCAAACTCTGAGGATCTAAGAGACTTTTTCTGTATTAAAAATATAAGCTCCTGAAATATTATTGTCATAAAAAATTCTCAGGTTTTAAATTTTTTTTTTTCTAAAAAAAATTTCATATTTAATTTTTATTCTAGCACTTTTTAAAAAAATCGGGTTTGATTTAAAAAACTTGTGTTTAAAATATTGAAAAAGGACTTAGGACAATATTTAAACTGGGAAAAAACTCGATTTCTTTTATTTGAATGAAAGTAAATAAATTTTCATAAAAGAATTTATAGAAGCACCATTAAAAAAAATTAATAACGAATTTGGGATCTAGAAATCCATTTTACAAAAATCTACACCTAAAATGTTGCACCAACGCAATGATATGTAACAGTAGATCTGTAAAAAGCGCTAAGAATTAATAAAATCCTCAAGTCCAAATATCTCGATAACGGAATGTTCTACATAAATTTGGATTGCTGATTTGGAATCAGGTTCTTTATTATGGCTCTTATGTTAGAATACGTAACAGTGAGCACTAAATAAGGCTTTTTTTAAATTTTCAAACATGAATATCTCGAAAATGGAACGCACTAACTTACGTAACAGTAGAACCGTAAACACGCATAAATTAGCGGTTTCGAATTTTCAAACACAAATATCGGAAAAATGTTAAACTATTAAAATATTTGGTAAGATAATTTGGAATCAGAAGAGCAAAATCAACCTTGTTCATATAGCTTGATTTTTTTGCAATTCAATTGAGTTTTATGCAAAAAGTGTTCGATCGATAATTTTGAAACTTCTCACAAATACATATTAAAAAAAATAGCAAACTTCTCAGAATTTGATACATTTTTTTCTATAAAAAAATCTTAGATTCAAAGGGAGTTTTTACTATAGAAAAATTCTCAAATTCTAAGATATTTATGAAGAAGTACTTAAACGCCAAAAAACTTGCACTTTTAAGCCAAGTTTTTGCTCAAGACCAAGACTTTTACGTAACTTAACTAAGTTTTTGGTAAAAATATAACTCACTAAAACTTTTGCATAATTTAACCAAGTTTTTGTTCAAAAAATGCATAAATCACGCAAAAGCAATTGGTGAATTGTATTTTTACCAAAAATTTGGGTAATAACTGTGTAAGTGTTTTTGGCGTGCAGATTCTGAGATGTTTTAAATTTTGATGAGTCTGAGATATTCTTCCGCTAGAAAAATTCAAAAATTCTGAGGATTATGTTGTACAGGGGGGGGGGGGTAGTCCTAGAAAATAATATTATTTGGTTTTGATTAAAAAAAGTATTTTAGTTGGGCCCCCCCTTTTCAAATTCCTGGATACGTCGATGGTACCAGTTTTTATGATTTTTTTTGTAAAATTAAAAAAAAGATTAAATCACATTTCCTAAAAATGTTTGCCTCCTAAAAACGAATCTGACACCAAAAAATTGTATCAAATCGCCTTTTCGAGATATACTTAGCCATTTTTAATTTTTGTGGACCAAGTTCAAATAAATAAAAATATGAATAACTTACAACTTTTCTGATGACAGACTCGTGTTTAGGAGGCCAAAATACTTTAGAAAATGTATCCAACATGTCTGTGCAAAAACCGTGTAGAGTAGTGTTAATGTTTATATATTTTTAACTAAAATAGTAGTTAACTTTAATTTTTTTAAATACTTTTTTTGTGATTTCGTGTTATATGTATGTTTTTTAGTTTTTTTTTAATTATTTTTGTTCGGAAGGGGGGGGGGGGCTTTTGGCCACCCCAGAATAATGGCCTAGATACGCTTATGCCAACACCACTCTGTGGTCCAGGGTACAGATGGTCGCGTGAGTGACTTCTGACTCACACTCACGAGTACTTACACAAACTTCACTCACAATCACGAAACTTTTTTTTATAAAAAAAAAAATTTGCTTTTTTTGGAATGAAAGAAAATATAAAGAGAAAATAAAGCACGCAAAAAAAAAAATGACTCACGCAAACTCACTCACGCAATTTTTTTTCCACTCACTCACAACCACTTGAGTAAAATTGAGTTTCAGTCTCACTCAAGCGTGAATCACGCACAAATTTGCTCATGTGCCCATCTCAAGTACAGGGTATTGTGAGTTTGTCTTAATGTTTGCAACTATCCGAAATATTGGTCCTAAACCAATCTTCAAGTATAGCGATCGATTTAGAATCACTTTCTGGGTCGATTTAGCGATGTCCGTCCATGTAAACATAGTGAGCACGATACAGGTCGCAACAATCAATTGATTTGACTGAAATTAAATTTATGCTTCCTTTTTCCCAAGAAAGAAGCCTCTTGAAATTAAAAAAAATAATCGGTCCATGTTTTGACCTAGCCCCCATACAAACGCCCCCCAAATTTGGCTAACATTACTTTTATACCCGTAATTTAACAGGTATCCTTTCGAAATTTGGCATGTGAATAAATAAATACCCAAAAATGTGAGCACGATACAGGTCGCAACAATCAATTGATTTGACTGAAATTAAATTTATGCTTCCTTTTTCCCAAGAAAGAAGCCTCTTGAAATTAAAAAAAATAATCGGTCCATGTTTTGACCTAGCCCCCATACAAACGCCCCCCAAATTTGGCTAACATTACTTTTATACCAGTAATTTAACAGGTATCCTTTCGAAATTTGGCATGTGAATAAATAAATACCCAAAAAAAACATATTTTGTAATCATATGGAATGTTTCCAAATTATAAAGAAATCTGACAATTTCTACTTGTTGTTCCCACATTAACAAAAGAGCTAACTTAATTTTGGGATACAATTTTCTTCAAAATAGTTCATAAATTTTATCACAATTTAGAAAAATTTAACTAAAAGTTTCGAAATTTTCTACCCATTAGTTTATCATATTTATCTTTTTAGATTTAAGAAAGTTTTTTTTTCACTAAGTAAATTTTTTTTAAAGTTGAGAATTTTTTTTTTTTAAAACGGCGATATCTCAACTAAAAACTAAGATTTCAAACCGAAAAAAGCTTGTTGAGCGGTGTAATTAGACCATTCTTGGATCAAATTAAGTTTGTGCACTAATTAAAGATGTCACAAAATATAGATCCAATCGGTTCATGTTTGGACTTCTGACACATTTTCACGAAAACACTGGTGTAGGGTATAAGGTCGGTCTTGACCCACTATAATTTTCTTACTTGTTACCATAACTCCAATATAATGGTAATTAAACCATTATTTAATTGGTCCCTAAAGTTCTCATCTATGCTGAATGTTATATCGACCACTTGTTCGGTAGGATATCGTGATTAATATGCCTAGATTCAAACTGTGTTAAACTATACAATAGCGGCGCAGCCGAATTTTTATTTCAGCCGCGCTGTTCTAAAAAAAACGCGGGGCGCAGCTGAAACGCCGCCGCCGCCGAAAATTTTTGCTCTTCAGCCGCCGCCGAAAATTTTTGCTCTTCAGCCGCCGCCGAAAATTTTGCGTCGGCTTGCTTCACTGTTGATGATCTGCTTATTCACGTGAACAAGGAGAGAGTCTTTGTTTTTCTCAAGCATCGGATAATAATTTGAATGCTGTTGCATGATATGTTGAGTGATATCCCAGCTAACAACTTGGGATGGAGTAAAGTTTTCAAGAAAAAACGTAAGAATATTATTGTTGGAGATAACAACAACAATGATTTAGAAGTCATTGCCAATTTAAAATGGGTTCATCTGTCATCGTTCAAGCCAAACGTAACGACGGAGCAGATAATTGAGTATGTTGTAAAATATTTCCGTATTGAGAAATCACATTTAAAATGTCACAAGCTCGTGAAATCAAACACCGATTTGAATACGCTAAGTAGGATTTCCTTTTAACTTGGCGTTACTGCTGCACTCTATAAGGAGTTGTTTAAAGCCTCTTTGTGGCCTGCTGAAGTCAATGTGCATCAATTTATTTTTTTTAATTAATGTTATATACTCTGTACTAGCTTACCATCCCGGTACTACGTTACCGGTTGTATTGAATACCGGATAATAGAAAGATCAGAATAACTCTATCGATTTCAAAAAATTCCCCTACATAGTCTTTGTTTTATTTACATTTGGACGTTTAAATTTTTCATAAACTAATATTTCAATGAATAAATTAAACAATAAAATGTGAATAACTTTGCTGGCACTTTATAATGTTAGTTCCGGTGAAAAAAGATATTGACAATTTTCGAGCCCTTATATCAGGATTTTGGATTTTGAGTGAATAAATATTTCAGTGAAAAAAGAAATTGGAATATAAATAAGTTTGAGTGAAAAAAAAAACATATCTATAAATTTCAGGAAATATAAAAAGTTTCTATGATTATTATTCCAGGAAATAAAAAAGTACTAAAAAGTTTACTTTCGGTACTATTTATAAATGGTACTTTATATAAAAGGCACTTTTTTATAAAAGGTAATTTTTATTAAAGGAACTTTTTATAAAAGGTACTTTTTATAAAAGGTATTTTTGTAAAAGGTACTTTTTATAAAAGGTACTTTTTATAAATGGTACTTTTTATTAAAGGTACTTTTTATAAAAGGTACTTTTTATAAAAGGTACTTTTTATAAAAGGTACTTTTTATAAAAGGTACTTTTTATGAAAGGTACTTTTTATAAAAGGTACTTTTTAAAAAAGATGCTTTTTATAAAAGGTACTTTTTATAAAAGGTACTTTTTATAAAAGGTACTTTTTATAAAAGGTACTTTTTATAAAAGGTACTTTTTATAAAAGGTACTTTTTATAAAAGGTACTTTTTATAAAAGGTACTTTTTATAAAAGGAACTTTTTATAAAAGGTACTTTTTATAAAAGGTACTTTTTATAAAAGGTACTTTTTATAAAAGGTACTTTTTATAAAAGGTACTTTTTATAAAAGGTACTTTTTATAAAAGGTACTTTTTATAAAAGGTACTTTTTATAAAAGGTACTTTTTATAAAAGGTACTTTTTATAAAAGGTACTTTTTATAAAAGGTACTTTTTATAAAAGGAACTTTTTATAAAAGGAACTTTTTTTAAAAGGTACTTTTTATAAAAGGTACTTTTTATAAAGAGTACTTTTTATAAAAGGTACTTTTTATAAAAGATACTTTTTATAAAGAAACTTTTTATAAAAGGTACTTTTTATAAAAGGTACTTTTTATAAAAGGTACTTTTTATAAAAGGTACTTTTTATAAAAGGTACTTTTTATAAAGGTACTTTTTATAAAAGGTACTTTTTATAAAAGGTACTTTTTATAAAAGGTACATTTTATAAAAGGTACTTTTAATAAAAGGTACTTTTTATAAAAGGCACTTTTTATAAAAGGTACTTTTTATAAAAGGTACTTTTTATAAAGGTACTTTTTATAAAGGTACTTTCTATAAAAGGTACTTTTTATTGTGCAAAAGGTAGTATTCCAAATTTCAGGTGTCTAGGAAAATTATATTAGGAAATATAAAAAGTACCAAAAGTACAATATTTTACCCCCTCTGAAACGCAATTTCCAAAAAGGATTTTTTTCAGAATGTTTTTTTCACTGCAGGATTCTACATTCCAAATTTGAAGTTTCTATGCCCATTATTTCAAGAAATAACAAAAGGTACTAAAAGTACACTTTTTACCCCTTTGACCCCCCTTAGAATCCAAATTTGCAAAATTAGTTTTTTTTCAGCAAAGGATCCTACATTCCAAATTTCAAATCGCTATGACCAGTATTTTAGGAGATAAAAAAAGTACCAAAAGTACACTTTTTTACCCATTTTACCCCCGTAGAATCAACATTGGCAAAAACCCTGCCTTAGTGAATCTTTTTTCCGGGAGGTGAACCTACATTGCAAATTTCAAGTTTCTAGTATCATTATTTAAGGAAATGTAAAAGGTACCAAAAGTACAGTTTTGTACCCTTTTTACCCCCATTGAATCATCATTGGCAAAACATACAGTCCAAATTTCAAATCTCTATGACCATTATTTCATGAGATATAAAAGTACAGTTTATTACCCTTTTTACCCCCTTAGAATCAACACTGGCAAAAGTCGAGCATTACAGGATCTACATTCCGGGAGGTGAACCTACATTCCAAATTTCAAGTCTCTATGACCATTATTTCATGAGATATAAAAAGTACCAAAAGTAAAGTTTTTTACCCTTTTAAACCCCATTAGAATCAACATTGGCAAAAATCCAGCCTTAGTGGATCTATATTCCGGGAGGTGAACCTACTGCCCAAATTTCAAGTCTCTAGCTTCAGCGGTTTGGGCTGGGCGATGATGAGTCAGTCAGTCACAGAAAAGTCAGGCAGAAAAATACAAACGTGCCAGTACAGCTAAAGTACTTTGCACGGTAGTACAAGTACTTCCAGCTTTCTTATATAAGTACTGCAAGTACGAGATATATAACACCGTTGCAATATAGTGCCGTAGGTTCTCAAAGCTCTGGCAAAGTACCTTAAAACCAAAAATATATTGCTGTGGCAGCGCTTAAAAAACAAAAATTGGGGTGGTTTCCCAGCATTTAAAAAAAATTCTAGAGAGTTTTTAGAAGAATTTGTGGTGGAATCCAATGTTTTCTTTAGAGAAGGTAATGTTAAAAATTAAGATAAAAATATTGTTATGATGAAACAATTGCTATTGCACTGTTACACAAATCTAGTATAAGTATATATAAAAGAGTAATGTGACTGACTGACTGACTACCTCATCATCGCCCAGCCCAAACCGCTAAAGCTAGAAACTTGAAATTTGGACAGTAGGTTCACCTCCCGGAATATAGTTCCACTAAGGCTGGATTTTTGCCAATGTTGATTCTAAGGGGGTAAAAAGGGTAAGAAACTGTACTTTTGGTACTTTTTATATCTCCTGAAATAATGGTCACAGAGACTTGAAATTTGGACTGTATGTTCACCTCTCGGAGTATAGCTCCACAAAGGCTAGATTTTTGCCAATGATGATTCTAAGGGGGTCAAAAGGGTAAAAAACTGTACTTTTGGTACTTTTTACATTTCCTTAAATAATGGTACTAGAAATTTGAAATTTGGAATGTAAGTTCAGCTCCCGGAACATAGATTCACTAAGGCTGGATTTTTGCCAATGTTGATTCTAAGGGGGTAAAAAGGGTAAAAACTCTACTTTAGGTACTTTTTTTATCTCCTAAAATAATGGTCATAGCGACTTGAAATTTGGAAGTTATGTTCGCCTCCCGGAATATAGATCCACAAAGGCTGGATTTTTGCCAATGATGGTTCTAAGGTGGTCAAAAGGGTAAAAACCTGTACTTTTGGTACTTTTTACATTTTCTTAAATAATGGTACTAGAAACTTGAAATTTGCAATGTAGGTTCACCTCCCGGAAAAAAGATTCACTGAGGCTGGGTTTTTTCCAATGTTGATTCTACGGGGGTAAAATGGGTAAAAAAGTGTACTTTTGGTACTTTTTTTATTTACTGAAATAATGGTTATACAAACTTGAAATTTGGAATGTAGGATCCTCTGCTGAAAAAAACTTATTTTGAAAATTTGGATTCTAAGGGAGTCAAAGTGGTAAAAAGTGTACTTTTAGTACCTTTTGTTATTTCTTGAAATAATGGGCATTGAATCTTGAAATTTGGAATGTAGAATCCGTCAGCGAAAAAACATTCTGAAAAACATACCGTTTATAAAAAGTACCTTTTATAAAAGTACCTTTTATAAAAAGTTCCTTTTATAAAAAGTACCTTTTATAAAAAGTACCTTTTATAAAAGGTACCTTTAATAAAAAGTACCTTTTATAAAAAGTACCTTTTATAAAAAGTACGTTTTATAAAAAGTACCTTTTATAAAAAGTACCTTTTATAAAAAGTACCTTTTATAAAAAGTACCTTTTATAAAAAGTACCTTTTATAAAAAGTACCTTTTATAAAAAGTACCTTTTATAAAAAGTACCTTTTATAAAAAGTACCTTTTATAAAAAGTACCTTTTATAAAAAGTACCTTTTATAAAAAGTACCTTTTATAAAAAGTACCTTTTATAAAAAGTACCTTTTATAAAAAGTACCTTTTATAAAAAGTACCTTTTATAAAAAGTACCTTTTATAAAAAGTACCTTTTATAAAAAGTACCTTTTTTAAAAAGTACCTTTTATAAAAAGTACCTTTTATAAAAAGTACCTTTTATAAAAAGTACCTTTTATAAAAAGTACCTTTTATAAAAAGTACCTTTTATAAAAAGTACCTTGTATAAAAAGTACCTTTTAAAGAAAGTACCTTTTATAAAAAGTACCCTTTATAAAAAGTACCTTTTATAAAAAGTACCTTTTACTTTTTTATTTCCTGAAATAGTAATCAAAGAAACTTTTTATATTTCCTGAAAAAATGGTCCTAGAATCTTTAAATTTGTAATGTAGTAGAATTCGGTAAAAAAACATTCTGGCAAAAATACGGTTTGAGGTAATATGGCTAAAAAAGTGTATTTTCGGTACTTTTGATATTTTCTGAAGTAATGGCTCTAGAAACTTAAAATAGGGAATGTAAAATCCTTTTTGTAGTTTTAATATTTGCTAAAACAATGATCCTAGAAAATTGAAATATGGAATGTAGGATTTTTCGATGAAGAAAAAAACATTACGGAGGAGGTACTTTTTGAAAGTTCCGTTTCTAACGGGGGTAAGAAAGTCTACTTTTGGTACTTTTTTCTGTTCCTATAATAATGACTTTAAAAAAGTGCAAATTTGGTTATTCTTATATTTTTTGAAATAATGGTTCAAAAACTTTATATTTTAAATATAGGATCACCTACCACAATAGAAATGTATTTTTTTTTTTTTAAAGTACTTTAGCAGAATTGTTTTTTTCACCGAAGGTCCCTACATTTCGAAATTCAAGCTTCTAAAGTCATTATTATATATATTGGTTCCTTTATTTCTAGAGGTGTAAAAAAGTGTTTTTTTATACTTTATATATTCAATGAAGTAATGATCCTAGGCACAGAAATTTTGAATGCAGGAAGAAGTTATTTTTGGAAATTCTGTTTTTAAGGGTCGCGACCGAACGTAAAGGAGATTAAAAAGTGCAAATTTGGTTATTCTTATATTTTTTGAAATAATGGTTCAAAAACTTTATATTTTAAATATAGGATCACCTACCACAATAAAAAACAGTTTTTAAAATTTAATTTAAATCCCCAGAAAAATACCCAAGAGAAATTTAAAATTTTAGGGTAAAAAGTGGTACCTGTTAACCAACGGCGTATGCAGGACTGTTTTTTCAGGGCCCAACAACAACAACAAAAAAAATTTTGTTGTTTTTTTCGTGAGATTTGTGTTTTCCAATACATATAAAAAAATATTTTTTTGTTGTTGTTGTTGTTGGGCCCCCCCCCCCCCCCCTCTGTATACGCCGATGCTGTTAACAGTGGTGTAAAATGGTACTTTTAATATCTATAAGATAAAGACAATAGAACTTTGTATGTCTTTAACGCATATAATACGGAGAGGAATGAAACTTACATGGAACGAATGGAGATGGAATTGGAAATAAAATGGAGTAGAACGGGGAACGAATTGGAATGGAGCAGGGAACAATATGGAATGATACTTTTTACTCAATTTTTTTGTATTTAACGTTTTTTACTCCATATTTTTTCTCTGTATATGTTTTTTCACTCAAACTTATTTTTACTCCAATTTCTTTTTCACTGAAATATTAACTTACTCATAAGGGCTCGAAAATTGTCAATATCTTTATTCACCGGAACGAACATGATAACGTACCAGCGAAGTTATTCAAATTTTATTGTTTAAATTATTCATTGAAATATTATTTTATGAAAGACTTAAACGTCCACAAGTAAACAAAACAAAGACTATGTAGGGGAATTTTTTTGAAATCGATAGAGTAATCCTGACCTTTCTATTATCCGGTATTCAATACCACCGGTAACGAAGTACCGGGATGGTAAGCTAGTAATTGTAATAAAAGAATTTAATAAATAGTAAAAATATAAACAAAAATATTCTGACAAAAATTGTACAAAAGTAATGCCCAAGCACTTTTAAGGTTGTAATTTGAAACGTTGGCAAAGCGCTTCATTTTACAAAAAATGAGTGTTTTGGCAGTACTTTATTTTTTGTACCGCTGGCAATTTCTGCGTGGGTAGATTATACTACCATTGTATATTTTAATCTAAGGCTGTAAAAAATTTATGTTTCATTGACTAATAATTAACAAATAAATAAATAAATAAATAAATAAATATATGATCAGATTAGTATTTTGGTGTTTCCCATCAAATTAGATAAAAAAAATATTATAAGATCAACTTAATATAATTAGATTTGACCAAATACCGGATCAAATTGTATCAATTTTAATTTTTTGGTCTAAAGTATTATTTGATACAACCATTTCACGGATCAAATTTTATCTACAAGTATTTGGTCTATTAAGTATAATATTTTTACTAGGGCCTTTATAAAAGACATACTTATAAAAATTGCAGAACAATCGGAGTGCAAGTTATGTAACCGTAAGTACTGGACTTTGAACCTATTCTGACATACAAATGTTTCATTTATTTTCAAGTAATTGGTATCCAACGATTCGATAATGGCAAATTTTCTACTTTTATAGACTGAATACAAAAGATTTACTTACCGTTGCTTGATTCAAAGTATCCTTATCCACAGTTTGAACGAGATTCAAAGACAACATGGCGATAGTTTTTTCTTTATCGTCCATTTTATTAAACTGTTTTATAATGGCGCGTGCTGACTCCGATGTAGCAGTACGAAACAAGGCATCCAAATAAACTTTACGGGCCAACACTTTATTAGGTAATGGGAAGGTACTCAACTCAAGTAGACTATCGGTATCTGAATTACGCATCAGACGTATCAATTCAACAAAACCTTTGGCACTGTCCTTTTTAACGTATCCATCGAGTTGTTGTACTAATTCAGTGTAGGTGCTCTTAAGAGCAGCAATATTCTTGGACGGATAGGATTCAGGTTGCTGGAACATAATGGACACAGGACGTGAACCAGTGACAGGTGCTGCAGCTTGAGATGTAGTTTTTAATTTCAAATTTGTTACAACCTTGGCGCGAACACCAACATCAGATTTGGGAGTAACAGCATATTTATATTCTTCCACCAACTGAACGTTACCAACAACGCCATTTTCAATTTTCGATTCCTTGGTGTAGTCTGCCTTTAGTATAGAGGTCGTTTTCAATCCAGATTTTGTTTGAACGGCATTAGTCAAAATACCACTGTTAATAACCTCGCGGTGACCACATGCATTTAAATTTCGTACTTTATTTACAATCTTAGTATTGCCGATCTTCGTGACAGTGGTGTGTGTTGGGCATTGGCCAAATACATCGACCTCATGCTTAGCATCTGGCTTTGATTGTAGCATGGATATAACAGCGCGCTTAATATTCAAGGAGTATGCATTATCCGCGCTGTCGGCACATAGTACTGGCTCCACTTCTCCATTAACCATTGAAAAATAGATTGGCTTTTGTATGCTTTGAGTAATTTTTTTTTCGACCGCTTCTTTAGTAGCTGTCACTTTTATTGAACCTAATTGCAGGGAGTATCCGCAATTACCCTCAGCAAATACCTTAGCGTTTCCTACAACCTTGAGACTAGTGTCATCCGAACCACCAGAGCCACTATTAATTCCAACAGTCATAATACTATCGAAATTATATTCGTATACATTGCCAGGTATGTATTGAAGATAACCATCTTCGGCTGAAGGAGATTAACAAAGTTGAACAAGGATGTCTTTATCTAGGACGCTCCATTAATATAGGATGGGCAAAAACACGAAGTGGGGACAAGAAATAATTATGCTGCAATAACATGAAATAATTATGGGACATTTTTTGGGTTATGCTGCATTTTTCTACTTCATGCCTTAACTGCATTTTTTAGGGTTATGCTGCATTTTTTAAAGCTTTGGGACAAATAACACTGTTTGACACTAAAAACCTCCCAGCAAAATGTCTAACAGGTCCTTATAGAGTTGGTCTCCTGATTCCAAATCTTTCATCCAAGTTTTTCTAGTTACTATTTTTGAGACATTCGCTGTTAAAAAGTAAAAAAAAAAACGATGCGCTCGATTTTTGAATACGATTTCACCATTCACCTAATTTTTTAAAAAAATTATATTCATTCGAATTTTAAGATTTTTAAATTTGTTCTTGTAATTATTAAAGATATTAACTAGTGTCCAAATTCATAAAAAATTAAAGCGTTTAATAACAGGTTTATTAATCGGATTCCCATACAAAATTTGTTCTATAAACCTCTTATTAGACTCTTGTAACTTTTATGAATTTGAAGGTAGATCTTTAATTGGTACAAGAAAAAAAAATTAAAATCTTAAAATTTAAAAGAATATCAAATTTTTAAAAATTAGGTGAATGGTGAAATCGTATTCCAGAATTGAGCACAATATCTCAGCACTTTTGGGGTCCTCTGCTACGTATTCTTACGTTGCTTCCAGAAAAATGGATCTCCTGATTCTAAATTAGCGTTTTTTAAATATTCAAACGCGAATATCTTAAAAACCTTACGTGATAGACAAATTTGGAAGGCAGATTTGGAATTAGGGGGCAAAATCCATATAACTGCTGTATTTTGTTTCATTGGAGTGCGAATTTCTATGAATTTGTTCAACAGTGGAAATAACAAATTTAAAAATTGATTAAAAAATTTAAAAAAATTTAAAAAAAATTAAAGGATTTGGAAAAAAATAAAAAAAATAATTTAAGATAAGTTAAATTTACATGTATATTGTTTATTTATAAAATTTTTAATTTTTAAATTCGCCACCAAACTAAAAAATACATGTTTTTCCTTATTTTCCTTATTTTTTGAAATTTTTTAAACAATGTTTCAGCAATTTTACTTTTTATACCCTCCAACCACATTAGGGGGGTATACTCACTTTGTCATTCCGTGTGTAACGCATCGAAATATTGGTCTAGGACCCCATAAAGTATATATATTATTGATCAGTGATCGATTCTAAGACATTCTCGCGATGTCCGTCCGTCCGTCTGTAGAGGACACGATACAGTCCAAAATAAGAGAGTTAGACTTCCGAAGTTAGGCATGCATATGTCATATATTTCTAGGCAGGTTAAGTTCGGAAATGGGCAAAATCGGACCAAGGGGAAAAAAGTTCCCCCTTGGAGAACTAAACCAACCTAAGAAAAACCGCATTTTTTGCAGGGTTTTTTGTACTTTTGCTAAGCAAATGCAACATTTTTAGTGTGCAATTACAATTCTGGCGTTGGCTTTGAATTTTGTGTAAAGAGAGGGCTTTTGATTTAAACAAAGGCTTTGGCCTTGAATTTTGTTCTGGCGTTTGTTTGTATACACACACACAAAGAATAACAGAAATATAATTATTTGGTGGAAGAAAAATAAATTTTTCCTGAAAATTATATTTTTTTCGGTGAAACATAAAACGGCTTTGGTTTTTTTATTGATATTTTTTTGATACTTCTTTTTTTTTATAATAATTGGCGGTAAATTATATTTCACTTTCTTTTATATGTACTTTTCTTATAATTTTGCAATACACAGATGTGTTTCATAAACAAGACGTGTTTCATAAACAAAATCAACCCTTTTTTTTGTAAATGACTGGCAATGCCAAAGCAAAAAAAATACTCACGAGAGAGCAAAGCCAAGAAAATAGAATTGATTTTATTCTGGCTTTGAAACGCTAGCGTTGGCTTGAATTTTGTTCTACATACAAAATGTATGGGAACAAGCAAAATTCAAGGCCAACGCCAGAATTGTAATTGCACACTTACTTCAGAAGAAGTTCAAAATCGCAAGGGGAAACTGCCCCCTAACGTCTCCAACAAACCCCCCCCCCCCCCCCCCCCCACCACAAAACAAAAAGACGCCCCTGGATTTTTTTATATTGTTTTTTACATTTTGGAGGGTATAAAATATTTGGCACAGCCGAATGCAACACTCTCACTTGTTATAAATGATTTGTCCCATAGCTTAAAAAATCGCATAATCATGAAGTAAAAAAATGCAGCATACCTAACCTGACCAACCATCCCGCTTTTGGCGGGATTATCCCGCTTTTTGATGTCTCATCCCGCCTTGAATTTCTATCCCGCTTTTTAAACAAAAGTCCCGCTTCATCCCGCTTTTTGACTTTTGGAATAGCAAAGTACACTTTAAAATAGTTTAAAAAATATTTTGAGTATTATTGTTCTGAACTAATTTTAAGCGATTTGTTTCGATTTTCGAGCATATAAATATGGTAACATTTAGAATTTCTTACCGCGCTTAAAAAATTACTCATTAAATTGTGTTGATACTGGAAAAAATTTCCAACAACTTTTTAAACGTTTATTTTTGAAAAAAATATAAAATGATTTTGATTTTATTTTAAATTATTTTTTTAATTTGAAAATTAAAAAAAAATTATAGTTCAGAAACAAATTTTTAAGTTTATTTTTATTTCAATTTATTTTATTTTTTTACTATATTTTTTTCGAGATAGTGTGGTCCTTATTTTGAAAATTTTTAAATGACCTGAAATAAGTACCTAGTAAAATTTTAAGCCGAATCGGTTAAATTTTTGACCCCACGAAAATCAGTCAAAGTTTCGAGTTTTGGGCAAAAATTCTCTAAATTTAAGAAAAAAAGCTTGATTAAACATTTTATTAATATGCTCAAAACAAAATAATAAAACAATTTTTGTTTAACGTTGCTCAAACATAATCCGATAAGAAATATATAATTTTCGAAATATCGGTAACCCATATTAATTTAGTACAAAAAAAAAAATATTTTTGAATTTGAAACATTTTTCAAATCTGCAAAATATTTTTTTTTTTCAAATTTTCTCAAACAAAGTTGCCAGGTATTTCAGCTCGTTTAACAAATAGGGCTTAAGGAGCAGCAAAAATCGAAAATTTTAAAAAAAAAAATCAACCCTGTTTGATAACTTTGACTCGGAATATATTTTTTTTGAGTACATGATTTTTTATGTAATGTTTTTTTGAGGGTACAATTTTTTTGAAGTGACAAAAATATTTTGAAAACTATTTTTATGGTCTTTAGAAGCGTGTTCAACGTTTTCTTTAACACGTGAATTGGAGGCGAAACCAACACAAAATTCATGGTTTTCCACATAACTTCTGAACCACTGGACCGATTTCACTGAACTTCAATGTCAACCTGACCGTAAAAATTACAAACTGCTTTCTTTCGAAAGTAAGTGTGTTTTCAGCAAAATTATAGAAAGCCAGAGAGACGGATGGACATCACTATATCAATTTAAATCGATTGATAATCATGATTTTTTATACTTTTTCGAATTGTTACAAACTTATTATCACTAACAAGGGAAGTATCTCAACCCTTATGAACCGATTTGCATGAAACGTAAAATATATATAAAAGAGACAATTCTAAGGTTGGGGTGTCTCGGCCATATCGGGGATTTAGGGGTTCAAAACATGGGTCAAAAAATGGCGAAAATTTTTTTTTTGGATTTTTCAGACGTTTCTTTCTAACAAACTACATATATGATGTTTACATATGAAAAGAAATTTTTTTTAATGCCGATCCAACGGTGGCATAACCTTGTAAAAGTTTGGCTTCGTTAAATACTTTTTTCATGAAAATGTGTAAATTTTGGGGGGTATTTATATGAAGACATAGACCTACGATGTCCATATGAATACGAAATAATCTTTATTAAATTTAAGTCGACATGTATTTTTCTCTAGAGGACATTCCTGTTAGTTATGGAGTTATCGAAATTTTCCCGGAGGTCCAAATTGTTTCATAAGGGGACAATAAAATTTTGAAACACTGATATGGCCCATAAGCCGAGACACCTCAACCTTAAAATCGTCTCTTTTATATATATTTTAAGTTTCAGGCAAATCGGTTCATAAGGGTTGAGATACTTCCCTTGTAAGTGAAGGATATAAAAAGCCCCGCTTTTAAGACCAAAATTCCGCTTTTTCAACCTTTCCATCCCGCTTTTCAGACAAAAACAGTTGGTCAGGTTAGGCATACCCCTTAATGATGCTACATAATTATGTCATGTTTCCGCTTCGTGTTTCTGCCCATTCTATATTACTAGAGCGTCCTTGGTGTTTATAATATATAAACACGTAGATTTTTACTTACATTTTGAGCAGCCCCGTTTGCAACTCGATTCTAAAAAAAAAAAAATATAAAACAGAATCAAATTAGAAAGACTCAATTTTCCCAGGATGGAACTACGAGAATACCTAAAAATAAAGAAAGCGTAAGACTTTTTAAGAATAATATAATTTTACTAATAAAGGTCAAATATTTAAATCCATCACTAAATTATATATGTACACACATCATCTACAATCAAAGCATTATCAAAGGTAAATCAACAGAAATTAAAGTTTTAAAGAATTAAAATCATTAAAAACGAACTTTAAATTACTTTGTATGCTTTTTATGTTTGATCCAGTGACGGTCCGTGAAGTTGTCACTGGGTGTTCTCTACTTATTTACGTAACACGTTCCCGTGGACGTAACACGTTCCCGTGGTAGACAAAGCCTCAGTTTTAATTTTTTTTTGTTGACATGCATCCAAAATTAATTTTTGTACTCCATTTATTTGCGAAATAATGCTTTTTGTTAATTGTCGATGTGGTGAGGCAACAAAATGACAATAAAATAGAATTTAGGCTGCATCTCATTAAAAAATGTACAAAACTAGTAACATCCCATCTTTACCTATCTCGGGAATGCGTTAGGTCCATGAAAACATGAATTTTATACTTAAATTTTCTGTTTTTATAAATTAGAGAACACCCAGTGACAACTTCACGGACCGTCACTGGTTTGATCGCTTACGAAATAAAGGGCAGGGTTTTCTTTGCTTTCACCCATGAAATCGGTAGGAGCTGATTTCATAAAAAAAAAACAAAAATTATAAAAAAACTAAAACAAGTTATGGGACCCACCTTAAAGGTTAAAGATAAAGATCCCATCATAAATTTTGCTTAACTGACAGCAGCTTTTTGAAAGGCAGCTTTCAAGGAGCACCTACAAACCACCTGAATTTGTGCATGATGTGGGTTATGTCACAGCTTCGAGCACTGAAAAGCGCCATTAAGAATCACTGAAATCATAAGTATTTTCGGTGCTCAGTGCTGCCAGGCTTTTTTTTTTTTGAAAAATCGTCAGAATAAAGAAAAAAATCGTCAAAAAATTTTCGCACTAAAAAATGCTAAAAAAGCTGTACAAAATTCATTTTTTTAATTACTAAAACTTAGAAACACACAATAAAATTATTTCTTGCTACTTTTGTTTAATGAATTTTTAAATTTGCACACAAACAAGTGGAAAAATAACTGAAAGTCATTCGATTTTTCATTTGTTTCAACAAACAGCAACATTAAATTTTTAGGACTCAAATTTTAAACAGTTTTTTAGTAGGGCTGCCAATACCGAATTCAGTAATACCGAATTGGTCGAAATTCGAGGCCTCTTTTCAAATTCGAAATACCTATTTTTAGTCAATTTCGATATCGGTACTACTCCATAAAAAGTTGATATTCAGCTTTTAACTCATTACCTTCCGCGACACTCCCATACAAAATTAAGTAGATATTCAGAAGATAAGAAGTACTCCGAGTTTTCAAACAACTTCCAACTACTTCCCGGAGTACTTCTTTTCTACTGAACATCTACTTACATTTGTATGGGAGTGTCGCGGAAGGTAATGAGTTAAGAACTGAATAACTATGAATTCTGAAGTAGAAAAGAATGTTTGTGTGTTTTTGTCTTGTGTTTTTTGTTATTTTTGTTGTATTTCATTACATTTGTTAAAGTTTTAAAGCACTCCACTGAGAAGTGGTAATAACTTTTTTTGCAGGGATATAACTATATAAAAGCAATATATTTTTTTTAAATGATTGCAAAAATTCCAAAAATTCAAATTTTTTAAAAAAATTAAATGTAATAAAAAAGTGTTTTCTATTTAAAAAAAATAAAAAAAAAAAATTTTTTTCTCGACTGGGCCGGGAATCGAACTCGGGTTCCCAAAAATCATATGTAATCTTATTTGATCCAATAAAAAGTTTTGTATAACCATATAAGTATTTATGTTGCCACACAAAAGTAAATTTTGAATACTGGCATATATAATTATATATGGCTAGTTGTTTGGTCAAAAAAATATTTTTTATATACTGTGAGCGTCAAAAGAAAGTGTACAGGTCTTAAATTGATGTAATTCGTTAACGACAAAGATGACAATAAAACCCCTTATTATTATCAATGGACTATCATTTAAAAACACGCTATAAAGGAAATTTTCCAAGCTTAAATTTAAGCTTGATAGCGTCCAGATTGAGCAAATATTAAATGAGATACTGGGGTCGCGCTGGAAATTGAAAATTTTTGTGGACGGTTTTTAGAAAATTTTTAAAAAATATTTCTCATTTGATTTTTTTCAAGTTCAAACATTAAAAATTTAAAAAATAGTACAATAGTTTAAATTCAGTTATCAACTCATTTTTCCAACGACCCAAACAAAAATCAAAATTTTTTAAATGCAGTAAAAAAATATGCATTTTTTTGACCTCCAATTCTTTTGACCACCAATTTTTTGTAAACAAAGAAAAGATTATATTGGTTACTAATTTAAGAACGCCTAAGTGCATAGTAAAGAGATATGAAAATAATTAATAATTTTCTTTGTTTACAAAAAATTGGTGGTCAAAAGAATTTGAGGTCAAAAAAATGCATATTTTTTTACTGCATTAAAAAAATTTTGGCTTTTGTTCGGGTCATTGGAAAAATGAGTTGATAGCTGAATTTAAACCATTGTACTATTTTTTAAATTTTTAATGTTTGAACTTGAAAAAAATCAACCTAGAAATATTTTTTTAAATTTTTCTAAAAAATGTCTACAGATAATTTCATTTTTCAGCTCGACCCTCGTATCTCAATTAATATTTGCTCGATCTGGACGCTATCAAGCTTAAATTAAAGCTTGGAAAATTTCCTTTATAGCGTGTTTTTAAGTGACAGTCGATTAATAACAATAAGGGGTTTTATTGTCATTTTTTTCGTTAAGGAATTACATTTATTTTAGACCTGTACACTTTCTTTTGACGCTCACTGTATATATGATTATATCAAAATAAATATTCCATTACATGTGCGACCATTTATAAATATATATTGAGTTTAAACTAAATTTGCGTATATATAGTACCATACAAACACAGATATGTTATCGTTTAAGACACATATAAGTATATCTATAATTTTTGTTAAAATTTTTTTTAGTATGGAACCATATATAGTTTTAAATGGTATTATATTAGTCATATGTAATTATAAGGGGTGGTCCAATAACAAGTATCTTTTTAAAAATGCAATAAAATGATCAATACTCAACTTTTTTGGAATGTTATGGCTTTATTTGAAAGAGCAAACATTCCCGTTTTTTATGGCAAACAACTTCATTGATGCGTCCTCGGCTTGCTCCGCTGTATCGCGTTGTAGCGCAGTAGTGCGCTGCCAAACTGCACGTTTTTCGAAAAAAAGTTTTTAACCGAAATAAGGCACTCAAATGAGGTTATGTTAACAAACAAATTGCTACATCTTGGGATCGTTAAACTCGCACGGTATTGTAAAGAATCCAATTCATTTATAGGAAGCAACAGATTTGAGTCTCAGCATCATTACACAATATATTCAAAAATACAGCTGAAAACCCCATTTTCGTCAAAGATGAACGCTACAGAGCCATGATTACCGATTTTTTGTTGGCCGTAATAGAATATATCAACTTGGATGACATTTATTTTCAGAAGGATGTCGCAATATGTCCCACAGTCCATCAAATAATCGATATTTTGCGCACTTAGTTCGGAAATCGTGTTTTTAGCCATATTCGCGGTGACAATTGATCACTTCAGAGCTGCCGATTAAAACCTTTAGAAATTTTTTTGAGGGGTCTCGTTAAAGATTCATGCAACATGGGAAATCCAGAAATGTTCTAGGCCCTTTCGACGAATATTGTTCAAGCCATTCGTGCAATAGAACCAGAAACATTACAAAAATGGGTGCCGAGGATGAGCTACTACGGAGCTAACCCAGGCAGCCGCATGAATCAAGTCGTTTGCCATAAATAATGGGAATATTTGCTCTTTCAAATAAAGCCATAAGGTTCCAAAACTATTGAGTATTGTTAATTTCATTGCATGTTTTAAAAAGATACTTGTTATTGGACCACCCTGTACATAAATTGATAATGGATTTTTTGTTTAGTAAAGGCCTATACATAATTATATATAAAGTCACGTATAATAACCCGAGTAAAAAAGATGTCCCGAAAATGAAAAATTTTAGGGCATACCACTAGAATGATGCTTAGTAAAGAGCTGCTTACGGAAAAAAAATTAAAAAATTTTTAGAGGTCATCTTCAGGGCGCAACCATCGCTTAAAGTTTGCATCCGTAGTGCATTTGGTGAAAAAAAAATTTTTTTTTTTTTATTTTTCGAATTGGTGCCAAAAGTTTCGTTAGGTAGAGTAGATTCTGGAAAAAATATTTATAAAGTTTTCATGGAGCAATTTTGGTCCAGCACAACGTTTTGAAATTTTGAAAAGGCGTAATTTATTATATATTTTTTTTAAGTTTTTGTAAAGTTCTTTTAAGATTTTGTATAAAACGGAATTTATGTTCAAGCCTTTGTATAAAAAGCTTTTTTTTACAAAAAATTAAAAAAATATGTAATAAATTAAGCATCTTCGAAGTTTCAAAACGTTGCGCTGGACCAAAATTGCTCCACGAAAACTTTATAAATATTTTTTCCTGAATGTACTCTACCTAACGAAACTTTTGGCACCTATTTTAAAAATAAAAAAAAATTTTTACCAAATGCACCACGGATGCAAACTTTAAGCGCTGGTTGCGCCCTTTTTTTTTCCCGTAATCAGCTCGTCAATAAGCTTCGTTCTGGGGGTATGCCCTAAAGAAATTCCAAAATTTCCTGATTTCGGGACATGCTAATGTTTATATTTAATTATATAAAGACATCATATATATTCATATAGAATTTGATGCGAAAAATGAGTCGATAAAACCATATAAAGTTGCATTAAATTTGATATAATTTGATGTGATTTTAATATAATTTTATATGATTTGATGCGAAAATTGGCCCCTTTTTTAGAAAAATTTATGCAATTATATATAATTAAATAAAAAAAAATCAAAAAAATTTTTTTTTTTTTTTTAAAAAATCCCAAAAAAAAATTATATTCAATTATATATAAAGAACTTAGATTTTTTTTTTTATAAATTTTGCATTATACATAATAACATATAAAAATTTTAAAAAAATGTTTTAGGTTTAGTTTTGGAACATCAAAAAAAAATTTTTCTGGACTTAGAAAAATTTTCAAAAGTTATATTAAATTAAATATAAAGGACTTAGATTTTTTTTTTTAATTTTACTCATATAAGATTACATATGATTCAGAAAAAGCTGCATAAAGTTTTATATAAAATGTCTTCAAATATTTTGTTATATTAAATTATATACAAAAACAGACAGAATTTTAAATTTCATATGTAATTATATAAACTAACTCTAATCATATGTTATTACTAGCTGTTTCTTACCCGGCGTTGCCCGGGTTGAAAAAAATATTATATAATGAATAACAGTTTGTAATGCCCTAGGGTTGCATCCTCGGTTAACACTACATCTGGTGAAAATTTCAATTTCGCATTACTTTACACCACCTCTGTCCGATCGCACCAGCCTTGTTTAGTACTCGACGTTTAAAAGTGATAACCGAATAGGCAGAAATATCTTTCAAAATATTATAAATGGGTGTGACATTTTACGTCCCTTTGTTCGATTGCACACTGATATGGGCCCGCATCGGTTAGTCAGTTATTATAAATTGGGTCAGCCGTTTTTGCGTGACTGCGGAACTGGTAAAATACACGCCTTTGCCTAATCACGCGCTAATTTGGCATATTGTTCCCGCCTCGGTTAGTAAGTACTATATGTGTTGAAATTTTGTTAAAATAAGTTAAGGCGCTTAAGCGTAATTACGGAACAGACTGAAAATAACTTTCAGTGTGGTGCGAAGGGGCGTGACAACTTACTCCCCGTGGTCTAAACACGCTCTATTATGGTTTATTATTCCCGTTTCGGAAGTACTATATGTGGTGAAAAATCCATTAAAATCGGTTAAGCCCTTCAATGTAATAAAAAAGAGCGTGGGATTTTACTCCCCTTTGTCAAACCGCACTCTTTTGTGGCCTATAGTTCCTGCCTCGGTTAGTACTATCTGCGGTGGAATTTCGAAAGTACTATATGTGGTGAAAAATCCATTAAAATCGGTTAAACCGTTTAAGCATGATTATGGGGCAGGCAGATATAACTTTCAATGTAATACAAAAGAGCGTGGGATTTTACTCCCCCTTGTCAAACCGCACTCTTTTGTGGCCTATAGTTCCTGCCTGGCAGATAGTACTGCGGTGGAAATTTCTCCAAAATCAGTAAAGCCGAATAAGCGTGATTGCGAAAAAGGCAGAAAGGAGGTGCAATAAATTTAACAGGGCGTGTCATTTTATGCCCCTTTGTCCGATCGCTCATTTTATGTTCTATAGTTCCCGCCTCGTTTAGTACTATCTGTTGCGAAAATTTCATGTTAATTGATTCAGCCGCTGATGCGTAATTGCGGAACTGACAGAAACAACTTTTAGTATAGTACAAAAGAGCGATGCAACTAATGCCTCTTTGTCCAAACGCTCTTTATTATGGCAGTCAAAAATAATTTGAAATTAATACAAAGAGCGGCATTTTGAAATGCCTTTGCCCAATAACGTGCTGATATGACATATTGTTCCCGCTTTGGTTAGTACTATCTGTGTTGAAAATTGCAACAAAATCTGTTCAGACGTTTAAGAGTGATTACGGAACTGGCAAAAATAACTTTCAATGTAATACAAAGGGGCGTGGACTTTTACGCCCATCCGTCAGAGCGCCCTCCTATTATAACCTATAGTGCCCGCCTGGGTTAGTACTATGTGTGGTGAAATTTTCATTAAAATCGGTTCAGACGTTTAAGCGTGATTACGGGACAGGTAGAAAAAACTTTCAATGAAGTACAAAGGGGCGTGGAAATTCCGCCACTTTGTGTGATCGTTACAATATTATGAACTATATTTCCCGCTTGGATTAGTACTGTATGTGGTGAAAATTTCTTTAAAATCGGTTCAGCCGTTTAAGTGTTATTGCTGAAAAGACAGAAATAATGTTCAATATAATACAAAGGGGCGTGGCATTCTACGGCCAATTGGCCAATCGGTCTCTTTTATGGCCTATAGTTCCCGTCTCGGTTAGTACTATCTGTGGTGAAGATTTCATGTAAATCGGTTCAGCCGTTTATCCTCGATTGTGGACAGACAGACAGAAAAACCAAATTATGCCACGACCCTTTGTAAGGATCTTAAAAAGAGGCGTGGCTTCCAATCACGATGCGGGATGGCATATATTTCCTTGCAAAAAACGCCCTATTAGTATGTCAAATTGCATGTTTATCGGTAACAAACATCCAAATATAGTACAACAACCAAATATGTTGAAAATATGAAATTCACAAAAAGTGGGCGTAAAGGGGGGCGGGGCATCCAATCGAGATGCCATTGGTGCCATTTTTCATTCCAGGAAACGTACTATCTACATGCTAAATTTCATTTGAATCGGTTCAGTAGTTTTTTTCTGAAAGCGACACAAACAAACAAACATACAAACAAACAAACAAACTAACATGTCATTTTTATATATATTAGAGTTAATTTTGAAAATTTGATCTGCGGATATCATCATTTTTTTGAAGGATTTAGAGGAACTAAAAAGAATGGCGGTATTTTTTTGGGAAAAAATTCGCTCCTTGGGGTGGTTCAACGCATCTGAAAACGCGAATTTTGAGCTGATTTTTCAGCAGAGCTAAAACGGCTGAATATATCGCAAATCTGATTTCATCAGACGATTCTACAGCAAAAAATAATACAATGGTCATTTTTCAAACTCTTAAAAAAAGTTCAAAAAACCCACCACAGAGGGCGGAAATATAAGGTTTTTCCATTTTCTTTTTAAATTAATTTTTTGAATATGCACAATTAAAGGGCATTTTCAGCTTGACAAAATGGTACTAAATTTTCCATTCTATCACAACCCGTTAAAAAGCTATCAATTCTCAAAAATGGGCAAAAACACGTTTTTTGAGAACTTTGACCTCAATTTTCTCGAAAACATGACGTGATAGAAAAATTTGAAATCTAGATTCGGAATCAGCATCGAAATGTTAATCGAAAACAAGTTTTATGATCCCAGAATATCATCCAAAAACATCACAAAAAATGCTCTCAATAATGCACAAAAAATGCGTTTTTTGTGAACTTTGACCTCAATTATCTCAAAAACCTGACGTTACGGAACATTTTGGAAACCAGATTTGGAATCAGCATTGAGATGAAAATCGAAAACGAGCGTCCAGACCGCGGACCCATTCAAAAAATTTTCAAATTTCGGTTAGTGTTTTATAATTTTGCCATTAGAAAAAAAACTTTGAAGCCTTATAACTTTTTAATGGGTTGTGCTAGAAAGGTGCTTTTCGTACCAAATTTCTTAGCAAAAACTGCCTCTTCATCGTGCAAGATTAAAAAAATAATTAAAAATTTTTTTTTTAAAAATCGATTTTTCCGCCCCCTGTTGTGGGTTATTGGAACTTTTTTTAAGAGGTCAAATAACTGCTATTATTTTAATTTTTGGTGTAGAATCGACTGATGCAATCAGATTTGCAATATATTCAGCCGTTTTTTCTCTGCAAAAAAATCAGCTCAAAATCCGCGTTTTCAGATGCTTTGAACCACCCCAAGGAGTGAAAATTTTTCCAAAAAAATACCGGCATTCTTTTTAGCTCCCCTAAATCCTTTAAAAAAATGATGATATCCGATAAACAGATGAAGTGACATAGTCACCAAACGAACTCTAATATATATATAAGGATGTATAACTTAACATTTTCTTTTATATAATTTTATATATAAAAAAAATACGAAGTGTAAATATATCGTGAACCTATATTCAAAATATGCCAACTCAAATTTGACCGAAATGAGTTTCCGATGGCAAATAGCTCCCCTATGTAATACCTATCTGTCATAAAAATTTCAGAGCAAAAAAATAATTTGTTGTCGTTTTACATCAATTTTTGTTATTCTGCTAACTCAAAGTACATATTTTTTTGGTGAAAATAAATGCCAACTCCCATTGTAAATTTCCAAAAATTTTTCAAAAAATTTTTTTAAAAAAATTTGATCATATATCTTATTGCATTTGCCATGCTGAACACGAATCTTGTAAATATTTTGATATCTAATGACTGGTTCTCGAGATATTGCCATTTTGAAAATATCGGTAAATAGTGTTTGCAAAAAAAAATTGCTTTTATTTATGTAACTTTCAAACTATTTATCAGATTGAAACATTATGAGTGGGGCAAATAAAGTCAATGATATAAGCTTTCAAAATAGCTAGTTTGGAGTGACCCTTTTACAATACAGCGTGAGTTACAGAGCGCCAAAGTTGACCACCTTGAGATTTAAAGGCTTTCGGAGCTAGTAACTTTTAAAAATATGCATAGATTTTTAATTTTTTTTTCAGTTTTTGTAATTACCGTACTAAGGATAACAAAAACCAAAAAAAAAAAAAATTATAAAAATTTTTCAAAAAAAGATGTATTTTTATTTTCCGACAAAATATGCCAACTCTAAAAAAATATTTGTTTTTTGTGATAGTAATAAATGCCAACTCTGAAAAATACGCAAACAATTGCAAAATATAAAATTTTTGGCATGTGTAAAAATTGTTTAGAATATTTAAACCATCTTATGGAAGGTTCATTGATTTTTGTTACAATAATATGCGAAATAACTAGTTTTTTAGTTCTCCTGAACAGTAAGCTTTTTCGAGTTGGCATTTATTGAATATAGTTCGACGATATATAATCTTATATGATAGCAAAACAATTTACGTATAAATTTATGCAATAATATATGTTTATATAAAAATAAGTAAAATTATATATAATCTTTTTTACTCGGGAATGTATGAAATCGGATTACGTTTTATGTACAACGTGTGATTACATCTACCATTTATATTAATACTATATTATGAACAATATAATTAGATATGATTTTATATGGCATGATTTAAAAAAATTGGAAAATTTCAAAGTCAGATATAATTTTATACTTTGACACATATATTTTTATATGGTTTTATGAAAACATATAAAATAAGATACATTTATATAAATTCTTTTTTACTCGGGTTCCTTAAAAATACTTTTAAAAGACTTTGCCATCTTTGGGCCTCTTTTTTATAAAAATAGTGTAAGAAAAATTGTTCTTTTTTTCTCGAAACTTATTTTTTTTTTGTTTAAAATGTACTAAATAAAATTTGTGTGGTGTTAATAAACATTATAATTTATAAATAGTGCAATCACATTCATATATTATATATTCATATATTTTATATATTTTTTTTTACCAAAAATTTGGGTTTTTTAGTTTTTGCGGCAATTCCCGGGATCCCGGGAAATTTAAAAACGAATCCCGCTTTCCCGGGAAATGAAAAAGTCCGGGAAAAGAAAAACTCTAGCCTCAAAAGCAATCTGTCATTTTCTGTCTATCTGTCTGTTCCGCAATCAGGGGAGAACGGCTGAACCGATTTTCATGAAATTTTCACCGCAGATAGCACTAACCAAGGCGGGAACTATAGGCCATAAGAGAAAGAGATCGGAGAAAGGGGCGTAAAATGCCACGCTCCTTTTTATTTTATTTAACGTTATTCTGCCTTTTCCGTAATAACACGTAAACGGCTGAACCGATTTTAATGTAATTTTTAACACAGATATTACTAACCGATTCGGAAACTATGACCCACAATAGAGGGCGATCGCCCCTTAGTATTACATTGAAAGTAATTTCTGCCTTTTCCGCAATCACACTTAAACGGCTGAACCGATTTTCATGAAATTTTTACAACAGATAGTACTAACCGAGGCTTAAACTAACGCTACGCCCCTTTTATTTTATTAAACGTTGTTTCTGTCTTTTCCGCAATCTCTCTTTAACGGCTCTCCCGATTTCCATGAAATTTTCACTACAAATCCTACCAACCGAGTCGAGAACTATAGGCCATAGAATATAGCGATCAGAGAATGGTGCGTAAAATGCGACACCCCTGTTTTTATTGAACGGTATTTTTGCCTGTTCCTTTATTACGCATAAAGGGCTGAACCGATTTTAATGAAATCTTTATGGCAGATAGTAATAACTGAGGCGGGAGCTATGGGTTAGAAAATAGAGCAATCGGACAAAGGGGCGTAAAATGCCACGCCCCTTTTCATTTTATTGAACGTTATTTCTGCATGTTCTGTAATCACGGCTGAAACAATTTTAATGAACTTTTTACCACAGGTAGTAATAACCGAGGCGGGAATTATCCCTATTAATATTATAAATCTGAGTGTTGGTTTGTCTGTCTGTCCGTTCCGCAATCAGAGGAGAACGGCTGAACCGATTTTCATGAAATTTTCACCACAGATAGTGCTAACCGAGGGAACTATAGGCCATAAGCGACCACGATCGGACAAAGGGGCGTAAAATGTCACGCCCCTTTTTAATTTATGGAACTTTATTTTTCCTCTTTAATTAATTTTTTTAATTAATTAGCTTTTTCTTCGATTTTACAATTGAATTGCAAAAAAGGGATATGTTATTCCTTCTATAGCATATTTGGGAATAAAATTATGCTTATTAATAAACAAAACATTAACCCCCAGTTTCTGTAATACGAACGTCATTCGTCTGCGACGAATTTGCATGTATTTTGTTTTTGTTACAATAGCAAAATACACACAAATTCATCACGAACGAATGACGTTCGTGTTACAGAAACTAGGGGTAAAATAAAACAAATCTTCATAAATTTGACAAAAATATGCTTCCGAAAATTTCGAATGTCGGTACATATTAATACACCCAAAAAATTATGCTAGTAAAATCAACTGAAAATATCAGTTAAAATAACTACTTTGTAAGTTGTTTTGGGGTAAACTACTTTTTCAGTTAAATCAACTAACAAGGTTAGTAATTTTAACTGACAGAAACAACTGACTTATGTAGTAAAAACTACTTACATTTGTAGTAAAAACAACTAACATGTCGTCAGGTTATTATTGTTTTAGACTATACGCCATCAACTCGGTTTTGAGAAAAACGATAAAATAGGTTTACAATCATTTTTCTCAAAAAATACTCGATAGATTTGTTTTTAATGCTCCTAATCGATTGCTTTATATGTTTTTAACAAAACTATACATTTTTATACCTATACATTAGAGTGTCCCTTATTTTGGAAATGTTGGAAATCTTGAGACGGTACCCGCTCATTTTTTTCCTTTTGACTTAAAAATAACTCAGGAAAAATTTTACGCCCCTAGGACCACGCCTTCCCTACGCGACGGGCCCTTAAAGAGCGGGGCCTAAAAAATCATTTTTCCATACAAACCAAAAAATTTTTTTTTTGATTTTTAATTTTTTTGTTATTATTTATTATATTACTTGGTTTGCTTATTCACAACAAAAAATTTGATTTTGGTGGGATAAGTCTCTCAGCGCTAAAAAATTTTTCGCAAAAAAAAATTTTGAGCCGCCGGGGTCCTACAGTAAAAAATTTTTAAAAAATATTTTTTTTTAGTTTTGACCAGCAACGGTTTTAGCTGCTATGTTGCTTTAAATGATATATATTCATAAAAAAATATTTTTTGTATCTGTGACATCTTAATCGTGTTCTAAAAAAGGGTAAAAAATGCATTGATGATTTTTTTCGATACACGATAAAAATGTCACAAATATGAATAATATTTTTTTTGGAATATATATCATTAAAAACAACATAAAAACTAAAACCATTGCTTTTCAAAACTAAAAAAAAATATTTTTTAAAAATTTTTTACCGTAGGATTCCTACGGCTCAAAATTTTTTTTTTCGAAAAAGATAAAGATGTCACAGATATGAATAATTTTTTTTTTGGAATATATATCATTTAAAGCAACATAGCAGCTAAAACCGTTGCTGGTCAAAACTAAAAAAAAATATTTTTTAAAAATTTTTTACTGTAGGACCCCGGCCGCCCAAATTTTTTTTTTGCGAAAAATTTTTTAGCGCTGAAAGACTTATCCCTCCAAAATCAAATTTTTTGTCGTGAATAAGCAAACCAAGTAATATAATAATTAATAACAAAAAAATTAAAAATCAAAAAAAAATTTTTTTGGTTTGTATGGAAAAATGATTTTTTAGGCCCCGCTCTTTAAGGCCCCGTCGCGTAGGGAAGGCGTGGTCCTAGGGGCGTAAAATTTTTCCTGAGTTATTTTTAAGTCAAAAGGAAAAAAATGAGCGGGTACCGTCTCAAGATTTCCAACATTTCCAAAATAAGGGACACTCTACTATACATGCAATAAATAAAAAGTTTTAATGGTTTTACTAAAATAACATTTTGTCGTTTTGTGCTCTACACTCAGAAAATTATGTAAGTTACTACATGTTAGTTGTTTGTATATTTTACAGTAGTTAGTAGTTTTCAACTACAAAGTCAGTTATTTTTGTATGAAAAATATCAAATAACTATTTTTGTTAGTTATTTTAAGTCGTTTTTTTGAATAACTACCAAAAAAGTACTGTAATGTAGTAACAGTTATTTAAAGTAGTTAATTTTATTTTTTTTATCTCTGAAAAATTTTCAAAGTTTTTTTCTAAAAAAAAAAAAATCGTTTTTTTATTTTTCACAACTTTAAAAAAATTTGTTTTTTTATTTTTCACAACTTTAAAAAAATTCGTTTTTTTATTTTTCACAACTTTAAAAAAAAAGAAAAAAAAAACTTGGAAAAAATTTGGTCTTCATTTTTTTTTCTGAAAAATTTTTTGAAAAAAAATATATATTGTTTATTTTAATTTTACTACATTTTAGTTGTTTTGACTACAAATGTTAGTAATTTTTACTACACAAGTCGGTTGTTTTTTGTCAGTTAAAATAACTAACATTGTTAGTTGATTTAACTGAAAAAGTAGTTGACCCCAAAACAACTTACAAAGTAGTTATTTTAACTGACATTTTCAGTTGATTTTACTAACATAATTTTTTGAGTGTATATCAAATTTTATTTTAAAAATATGACGTTTTCTTTGATGTGGAGCACAGTAAGTGCATGGAACAGAGACACCCTGAAAGCATAGAAATAAACTAAATTTTGTTCTGCTTCTGACACCTAATAAAACACGCCAAAAATTGACTCCCTGTAAGCATAGAAATAAACCAAATTTAGTTCTGCTTCTGACACCTAGGGAGCGCTTGCTCAAAATATGTAACAAATTGGTCTATGCAGCAAACAATAGTAAAGTATAATTTTGTTATGTTTGTATGCAAAATTTGCTCCATGTGCAAAAAATTATGATATGCAGCACAACAATGTATAATGAACCGAAAAATGTGGATATAGCGCAAATTCGATGCTAAATATCTCAGACTCTGTACGAGATATTAAAAAATGGATTTTGGAATATAAAAGAGAATATTAATGCCATATATAATCCATTCCTAACTCATTTTTTTTCAAAAATGGCGTATAGGCTAAAACAATAATCACCTGACGATATATAATCCATTCCTAACTCATTTTTTTTTTCAAAAATGGCGTATAGGCTAAAACAATAATCACCTGGCGATGTAGTAAAAATAAAATAATCAACACATAATTTTATTTTTTTTTTAATTTTTCAGAAGAAAAAAATTGAATACCAAAATTTTTACAAGTTTTTATTTTTTTTAAAGTTGTGAAAAATAAAAAAAAAATAAAAATTTATTGGAATATTTTGGAAAAAAAACTTTGAAAATTTTTCAGAGATAAAAAAATAAAATTGACTACTTTAATTAACTGTTACTACATTACAGTACTTTTTTGTTAGTTGTTCGAAAAATCGACTTAAAATAACTAACAGAAATAGTTGTTTGATATTTTTCATACAAAAACAACTGACTTTGTAGTTGAAAACAACTAACTACTGTACAATATATAAACAACTAACATGTAGTAATTTACATAATTTTCTGAGTGTAAAGATTAAAAATAATACAATCAAGAAAATCATTAACCTTAACAAATTTAAGGTGCATTTCAGAAATTTCAAAACGTTGTGTATAAATTTCCAAAAAAAAAATCAAAGAAATTTTCAAATACAATTTAGATTTTGTTTTTTGATTTTTTCAATTGCATTTCAGAATGTATTTGAAATTATTACATTTTCAAATAAAGTTTAGAAATTTGGTAAAAGTGGAAATTTCTTTAATAATTTCTGAATATTTAGAAAAACAGTTTGTAAATACATCAACACTTTCCTAACAACTTTTCAGAAAATGCAAACGATATTAAAAAAATCTACAAATGCATTTCAGAAATCTTCATTTATATTTTAAAAATTTTTAATTTTATTTCACAAAATACTAATTATGTTTTAGAAACTTCTTTATATGTTCCGAAAATTTCATTTTCTCAAATTTACATTTTAAAATTTTTTATTAAAGTTTTAAAAGTTCCCAATTACTTATTAGAATTCTAAGAAAAAAAAATTTTAATTAAAAAGAAACTTCCTAAAACTCATTTAGACAAACCATAGAGTAAAGAAGGAATAAGAGGTATTACGGATGAAACCGCACTTCTTTTGTTAATTTTTTTTTTTAGCCGCGAACTCCGATTATCTCGGGGTAGAAACCCAGAATAATTCAAAAGGAAATTAAAAAAAAAAAGTGAAACCCCAAATACCTTTCAAAAGGAAATTGAAAAAAAAAAAATAGAAACCGAAAATACCTTTCAAAAGGAAATAAAGAAAAAAAAACGAATGCATTTAAAAGGTAAATGAAAAAAAAAAACAAAAGAATTTTATCTATTCTATTATCTAAAATATCTATTCTATTATCTATGCTTGAGATAATCGTAGTTCGCAGTTTGGGTTTCACAAAGTTTTCACTAATCGTACCTCTGTTCCTTTCTTTACTCTATGGACAAACTTTAAAATATAAATAGTTAGATGTTTCTGAAATATAATTGTGTTTTTGAACACAACTAGAAATTTTTCAAGTAAAAATTTATGTTTCTTCTCTTTTTACATTGATATTTAATAAAAAAAAGTTGAAAAAAGTCTAAAAAAGCTAAAAAAAAAATCCAAAAAATTTTCAAGAAAAGCTAAAAAATCCGCTTAAAGCTAAATGCTAAATTTTCCCGCGAAAAATTAAAAAACAGTTAAATCTAGCGGAGAAAAAGCTAAATTGGCAACGCTGGTACTGACCGAAGCTGAAACTATGGCCCCAATAGAGAGAGATCGAAAAAAGGGGCGTAAAATGCCACGCCCCTTTGTATTACATTGAAAGTTATTTCTCCCTTTTCCGCAATCACTCCAAAACAGCTAAACCGATTTTCATGAAATTTTCACCACAGACAGTATTAACGGAGGCGAAAACTATGAGCCACCATAGAGGGCGATGGAAAAATGTGGCGTAAAATGCCACGCCCCTTTGTATTACATTAAAATTTATTTCTGCACGTTACGTATTCACGCATAAACGGTTGAACCAATTTTAATGAAATTTTTACCACATATAGTACTGTCCGAGGCGGAAACTATGAACCACCATCAGACCTTTGAAGAATTAATTCACTTTTTGATTTGATTCGCAAAAGGATTAATTCATATTAATAAATCAAGGAATTAATTCTTGATGATTTGATTCAAAAGAATTAATTTCAACTATTTGTTGAAAGAATTAATTTTTTGTTTAATTCTTTGTTTAAATAAAGAATTAATTCACTTGATTCAAATCAAAAAAGAATTAATTCACTTGATTCAAATCAAAAAAGAATTAATTCACTTGATTCAAATCAAAAAGAATTAATTCAATTGATTCAAATCAAAAAAAAAATGTTTTGATTCAGTTGATTTAAACCTTTTTTTCTTAAATCAAAGTATTTACTTTACACACGCACACACATACTATAACATTTATGCTTGTGCGGTAGTAGCAAGCAAAAAGTCAAAGCAACATAATTTTATAGTGTACATTTGTTGGCAGCGCACAAGCAGCATTTTTTAGCCTATGCCCGCATGCATAGGAATTACAAAAATGCAAGACATTGCTTTAATATAACATTTATTATTTTGCACATATACATTAAGGGTGGGATAATGCAAGACTTTTCGATATAATGGAAATGTATGTGTATAATAAAAATGTAAATCATTGTTTTTGTGTTAAATTTAAAGTTATTTTTATGCTGAAGAGCCAAATTCGTAATTGACTAAAGCAAGAACAATATATAGAAGAGGATATTCAAAGTCCAAATGCAAAAAACATTTTTGCATTTCTTGAATAGGCGGGAAAAAACGGGAGTTGGGTGTGTCCAACAGTTGCACATCTCATAAAATTAGGATTTTACAGCGAAAAATTTAGAATAAAACTTAAAAAAATTAAAAAAAATTATGAAAAAATGTATGCCCTGATTCAGTATGTCGCACGAAGTGAGTGACTAGAAATTTTGTACGTAAAACAAAAACAAATTTGAGTTTTTTGTTTTTGTTTTACGTACAAATTTTGTAGTCACTCACGTCGACCGAGATAGCGAATCGCACAGTTAGAAAAAATTTTACCAATAAAAAAATTAAATAAATTAAGAAAAAAAAATTACCAAAATATTTTATTTTCAATTTTCTAATTTTTTTCATAGATACGTAATTTCTTAATTTATTCTTAATTTTTTTTTTTTAATTTTTTTAAGTTTTATTATAATTTTTTCCCTGTAAAATCTCAATTTTATGAGATGCGCAACTGTTGGACACATCCAACTCCCGTTTATTCCCGACTATTCAAGAAATGCAAACATGCAAATCACTTTTGATTTAAATCAACTAGATTTAAACTTTTTTCACTTAAATCAAACACTAAAAATGCACATTATAAAAATCTTATCATGTCTGATTGCGTTAAGTTCATTGGAACATCGTCAATTTTAAACACACGCCATCAATGAACAACACTCCAAATTGTACAGTATTATTAAATGTGTACCTTTAGTCTAGAGATGGGCGCTGGTCACGTGATTCACGTGAATCACGCGTGAGAGTGAGTGATTTTCATTTCAATATCGTGATTGTGAGTGAGCGTGATTTGAAAAAAAAAACTGAGTGAGTGATTAGTGAGTCATTAATTTTTTGCGTGAGTTTGCGTGATTAGATTTTTTGATTTGCCCATTTTTATACCCTCCAACCACAGTATGAGGGTATACTCACTTTGTCATTCCGTTTGTAACGCATAAAAATATCGGTCGGGGACCCCATAAAGTATATGGGGCATTCCATGTGAAATCGGACACTTTGAAAAACTTTTTTTTTTAGATTTTCCCAATTTGTTTACAGTTTTTAGTACCCTTCGAAAACTCCTTCGTGGTCAATTTTCAGATTTTTTTGATCACCCGTTCAAAAGATATTGAATATTTAAAAATTGGTAGTTTGTTCCTTTACTCAAACTTCTTTTACTCATAACTTCTTCAATAATGGTCCAAATTTCAAATTTTTTTTTTTTTTAATTTTTGTTTTTTTAAGTACTTTCTAAAAAAAAATCCCAAAAAATTCTTAAAAGCGCTCTAGTATGCGATTTTTAAGTTTTAAAATTTAAATCTCATTTTTGAAAATGTTTGTACTCTTCGATTTTTTTGAAAATTTTTTGTGTAAAACTTCTATCAATTCTACAAATTTTTTGCCCAGGAAGATCGTGGGATAACGATTATTACTATTTTTTAAAATTTTTTAAAAAAATTTTATTGTAATTTTCCAATCTTAAAATCATTTCTACTGCTCCAATTTTGAAAATTTTTTGTGTAAAACTTCTATCAATTCTACAAATTTTTTGCCCAGGACGATCGTGGGATAACGATTATTACTATTTTTTAAAATTTTTTAAAAAAATTTTATTGTAATTTTCCAATCTTAAAATCATTTCTACTGCTCCAATGGTGCGTCATAGAGGGGTCCTTTATAAGACTGACCCCTATTAATTTTTATGTCCTAACATTTCTTTGAAACAAACTAATTCCCTATCTCCAATTTCTAAGGGGGCTCCCACACAAAACGACATTTTTTAAAATTTGTTCCAACCGCTCTAACTGCCCTAATAATGCCCTTAGAGCAACAAAATGTATGACCGACCCACAATATTTTTTTAGTCCAAACATTTTTTCTGAACACACCTACCCTCTATCTTTAACTGTTAAGGCGGTCCCCATACAATTTTTTTTATTTTTTGTAAATTTGTTTTATTTTATCAGCTTCTACCGGTCCAATGGTGCGTCCGAGAGGGGTCATTAGTGAGACCGACCCCCAATTATTTTTACCCTATAACATTTTTTCAAAACATACCTACGCCCTATCTCCACTCCCTAAGTAGGCTCCCATACAAAATTACATTTTTATAAAATTTGCTCCAACTGTTTTTTGTATGGGAGCCTACTTAGGGAGTGGAGATATGGCGTAGGTATGTTTTGAAAAAATGTTGTAGGGTAAAAAAAAATGGGGGTCGGTCTCACTAATGACCCCTCTCGGACGCACCATTGGACCGGTAGAAGCTGAATAAATAAAACAAATTTACAAAAAATAAAAAAAAATTGTATGGGGACCGCCTTAACAGTTAAAGATAGAGGGTAGGTGTGGTCAGAGAAAATGTTTAAACTAAAAAACTATTGTGGGTCGGTCATACATTTTGTTGCTCTAAGGGCACTATTAGGGCAGTTAGAGCGGTTGGAACAAATTTTAAAAAATGTCGTTTTGTGTGGGAGCCCCCTTAGATATTGGAGATAGGGTATTAGTTTGTTCCAAGGAAATGTTAAGACGTAAAAATTAATGGGGGTCGGTCTTATAAAGGACCCCTCTATGACGCACCATTGGAGCAGTAGAAATGATTTTAAGATTGGAAAATTACAATAAAATTTTTTCAAAAAATTTTAAAAAATAGTAATAATCGTTATCCCACGATCGTCCTGGGCAAAAAATTTGTAGAATTGATAGAAGTTTTACACAAAAAATTTTCAAAAAAATCGAAGAGTACAAACATTTTCAAAAATGAGATTTAAATTTTAAAACTTAAAAATCGCATACTAGAGCGCTTTTAAGAATTTTTTGGGATTTTTTTTAGAAACTACGTAAAAAAACAAAAATTTTGAAAAAAAAATTTGGACCATTATTGAAGAAGTTATGAGTAAAAAAAGTTTGAGTAAAGGAACAAACTACCAATTTTTAAATATTCAATATCTTTTGAACGGGTGATCAAAAAAATCTGAAAATTGACCATGAAGGAGTTTTCGAAGGGTACTAAAAACTGTAAACAAATTGGGAAAATCTAAAAAAAAAGTTTTTCAAAGTGTCCGATTTCACATGGAATGCCCCATATACTTTATGGGGTCCCCGACCGATATTTTTATGCGTTACAAACGGAATGACAAAGTGAGTATACCCTCATACTGTGGTTGGAGGGTATAAAAATGGGCAAATCAAAAAATCTAATCACGCAAACTCACGCAAAAAATTAATGACTCACTAATCACTCACTCAGTTTTTTTTTTCAAATCACGCTCACTCACAATCACGATATTGAAATGAAAATCACTCACTCTCACGCGTGATTCACGTGAATCACGTGACCAGCGCCCATCTCTAGACTAAAGGTACACATTTAATAATACTGTACAATTTGGAGTGTTGTTCATTGACGGAGTGTGTTTAAAATTGACGATGTTCCAATGAACTTAACGCAATCAGACATGATAAGATTTTTATAATGTGCATTTTTAGTGTTTGATTTAAGTGAAAAAAGTTTAAATCTAGTTGATTTAAATCAAAAGTGATTTGAATCAGTTGAGTCAAAGCAAAATGAATTAATTAAATTTAATCAAATCAAACTGAATTAGTTCTAAAGAATTAATTCAATAAGGAATTGATTAATAATTTACAAAAATGATTTAAAAATTAAAGAATTAATTCTTTGCTATGAAATTAAGTGAATTAAAAAATGAATTAATTCTTTTCGATTAATAGAAACGGGGAACAAATTCAATTATTTTAAATCAGATTTAAGAAATTGAATAAGGGAATTAAATCTTCAAAGGTCTGACCACCATAAATCGCGTTTGGACAAAGGGCCGGAAAATACCACGGGTTGAAAACTGCCACTTCTTTTTTAGCAAAAACTATTTAAAAATATTTTGTTGAAAAATATAAAATTAAACATGTTTTGCAGCCCAACAAAGTTTTTCGTTTACCATAAAACGGTTTTTCAGTAATGTTCTAATATTAAATAATATTTTGGTTAAAAATAAAATATTTTATTTTCACTTTGTTCGAAGATTCCCTATTTTCAAGTCAAAACAGGAACCCAAAAAAGTTCGCCACAAGTCGAATATTTTGCTGTTACCCTAACTGTTCCAAACCACGACGCTAAGCGAAATCGAAAAGAATTACCCTTATGATTAGATTTATGAAGTGTCATAAAGCGGTAGATAAACTGACAATTAGTTAATTAATTAAATAATATTTTTTTTAACCCGGGCAACGCCGGGCGCAAAACAGCTAGTATTTAATTTTTATTTTTGATTATAAAGTATTTACAGTTATGTCCCTGTGTATTACCACTTAGTAGTACCAATATTACACAAAACAGTAACTCTTAATTAGCGTATGCATTTTCCCAAAACACTTACCTGCATTGCTTCCACTTAAAATGAAGATAAACAGCAGTGCTATTCCTTGAACAGCTAGGCGCATTCGGAAACGACAAGAATTTTGCGCCCTCATGTTATGTTGCGTTTGCTCTTCTACACAATACATAAGAAAAAAAATCTATGTAATTAAACAAAAACTTTCACTGACTCTGCTTGGGAAATGCAAAGTTGGGCTTTGTTAATTTTAAACACATTTTTGTTTTGTTTTTCTTTTTTTTTTTGCATATTGTTTTATGTATTTTTATTAATATTTTTTTCACTTCATACCTGCTAGTTGTTTAAATCACTTATTTCTTTATTTATTCAATTTAATTTTGTGTTTCTTTTAAAAAAATATACATGGATTCAGAATTTTGTTTGCTTTTTAATACGTATTTTAAGAACGACGAAAATTCCCGGCCGCATTCGACGAGTGCAACGACAAATCTAAGTCGTATTTTTAAAGTTGTCGAAACCTTTTATAGAATTATTGAATGGAAATAAAAGCAGACATAGCATCTAAAATTAAGCGCAGATTTTAGATGAGAGCAGAGGCTCAACCTTATTGATAATACCACATACTATCATTACTTTCTCTCTCTCTACCAAGCATAGCCAGACAGCTCACTCGACTATAATTACTACTTTACCCTGGAGCAGAGGGTAAATAATTTGATTCTAGGCATGCGTTTTAATTTTCTGTTTCAGTGGGGGACACATTATGGTATATAGAAGTCTGTGAACAAATGTATCTCTTGTTAATCAACACAGATGATAATCATACTTTTCACCGATGTTAAAAACTCTTCGTCATACTCTTCAAAAACTACCTAAGAGGCATGAACAACTGACCCCCTTCATCGAAAACTATTTTTATATTTTCACGGAGGAAGAATGATTGTGTATGTACGAACTCACTCGCATACAATGTTTAGTAATTTCCTCCAAAAAGGATACTGACTAACATTGTAGACTTGAAATTTATGTTTTAATAAATCGTTGCAAAAATTGTATTTGTATTTAAAACAAAAAATCTCACTTTCACATTTAAAACTGTAATTTTTTCTGCTGTTGCTTTACTTTCTTATCAAGCGACAATTTTGGAAAAATATCAACAGAAAAGTGCTTATATCATACATATGTATATTAGGCCGTATTTTTGTTGGGGGGGGGGGGTCGACGGAGTCCGTGGGGAACACCTTGCGACACATGTTTTCTTATTCTTTTTTTACTTATTCTTTTTGCACTAGAGTTACAAAATTTTATCAATATTTTAGTTATTTTTGTTTATTTACGCTCACAAAAAAGGGGGGGGGGGCAAAACAAATGACAGAGCTATGAACCTCTTCTGATATAAAAATGTTTCATTTGCTTAGCAAAATTGCAAAAAACCTGTAAAAATTGCGTGTTTTTAGATGTTGATTTAGTTCCTAAAGGGGCAACTTTTTTTCAGGAGCCTTGCTGTTTTACCTTGGGATGTATCGTGTCTTCCACAGACGAATGGAATGCTAGAATGTCTATGAATCTATTACTGATCAATAGGGCAAGTACTTTCATGTAAATGCATATTTTTACTCCGCACTCTAAACATAACATAAATTAAATATCTATCCGATTCAATAAATTTGCAATAAAATGGCATCGATTTGTAGTTGCATATTTTTGCATATTTTGGTATATGTATATTTTTGCATATTTTCATATAAATTGCACTTTTTTTAATTTTCATTAAAATTTTATCTAACAAACATAATCTAAAACCGATCCACCATTTCTTGTAAAAAATATTATTTTCTGATAGAAATGATATTCTGAGACAGTTTTTATAGAAATTTGTTACTAAAAAAAAACTAGATTCTTAAATAAAGCTTTAAATATAAAAATATCTTACAGAAAAATGGACTCAGAAAAGCCTATACAAAAACATTTATTCTCCAGGTCAGATTGGTATTGAATTTTAGAGAAATTTGCACAGTAGTTAAGAAGTTATGAACAAATCCGTGAAAATAAGATTGGTTCTATTCCGAATTCATGTGTTGAATTTTTGTGACTCAAATATTTTTTAAACTCAAAAAAATTTTACACCCAAAAAATATATTTTTTTTTTCAAAAATTGCTAAAGAAGTATTTGACTTCAAATTTAATATTTTTAGTAAACATTTTTTTACGTCCAAGTCGATTTTAAAGATTCTACTTGTTTATTAGGGTGGGGCGATTAGTATGGAAGGAAAAAAATCGTAATGGGCGCTTCGCGTTTCTGATTCTCGGGATTGTACTGAGCAAAAAAGTCCACTAGACCATACGTCTGCGGTGACTTACAGTTTTTTCTCAGACTTTATTTTTTTGGAAAATTTGGAAAATTTTCTTGGGCTCATATTTCGTAAACTATTTGAAATTTTGCCTTATTTTCAAAAGCAAAGTTGTAGCTATTGTCTCGGGCTACAATTTCTCTGAACATATTACTTAGAAAAAACTTCGTTTTCATGGTCAAAATTTTTGCACTTTTGCACTTTCACAAGGCCAAAACTGCCTGAAGGAGCGTTCCAATGCTTTTGCGATGTACTAGAGAACTCTTAACTATTGTCTTGGCTACAATTTTTGTCAGTATTGGATCGAAAATCTCAATGGTTTGGCTGTTATAGGCCAAAATATCCAAAAAAAAAAAGTGACAAAAAGTGGTGAATTTTCTACATTTTCGACTTTTTAACCATGAAAACGAAGTTTTTTCTAAGTAATATGTTCAAAGATTGTAGCCCGAGACAATAGCTACAATTTTGCTTTTGAAAATAGGTCAAAATTTCAAATAATTTACAAAATATGAGATCAAGAAAATTTGCAAATTTTTCAAAAAATTAAAATCTGAGAAAAACTGTAAGTCAATATATGGAAGCGCGATTTTCACCGTAGACGTATGGTCTAGTGGACTTTTTTGCTCAGTAAAATCCCAAGAATCAGAAACGCGAAGCGCCCATTAAGATGTTCAAATCGCCCCACCCTATTGTTTATTTATAAAATTTGTTCCAGAAATATTTTTTGACTTCTAAAGAAAATTTGTTCATTTAAAATTTTTTATCACAAGATGTTTCATTAAAAAAATATTTTCCAATTAAAAGCTGAGTCCACTCAAAATACATTTATTTAATATTGTAGAGCAGCGGTTACCAACCTTTTTGGCTCCTGTACCCCTAATTTTAAGTTTTGTCAGCCGCGTACCCCCTAACGAGTTTTTTTTTTTGTTTTCGTTAAAAAACTTCTCATATTAATATTTGAGTTAATTTTGAAACTTTTGATCTGCGGGTATATCATTTTTTTTTTGAAGGATTTAGGGGAGATCAAATCAATGGTGGTATTTTTTTGGAAAAATTTTCGCTCTTGGGGTGGTTCAATGCATCTGAAAACGTGGATTTTGAGCTGATTTTTCTGCAGAGCAAAAACAGCTGAGAATATTGCAAATCTGATTTCACCAGTCATTTCTACACCAAAAATTTAAACAACTGACGTTTCCTGAACTGTTAAAAAAAGTTCCAAAAACACATCACAGAGGGCGAAAATAAAATGTTTTTTTAATTTTTTTTTTAATACAAGGGCAGATGAACAATTCCGTGACTTTTCGAATGAAACACCCTTGTATATACAATGAAAGGGCATTTTGAGCTTAACAAAACGGTACCAAAATTTCCACTCTATCACAACCCGTCTCAAAAATGCCCAAAAACACGCTTTTTTGAGAACTTTGACATACATTTCTCAAAAACCTGACATCATAGAAAAACCATATTCGGAATCAGCATCGAAAGGTTAATCGAATACATGTGGTCAAATATCGCAAATAATTGCTCTCTAAATTGCACAAAAATACGTTGTTTGTGAACTTTGACCTCAACTGTCTTAAAAACCTGACGTTATGGAAAACTTTGGAAGCCAGGTTAATCTAAAACGAATGTCCAAGTTACTAAAATTATGCGTACCCCCAAGGACAGTTTCGCGTACCCCCTAGTGGTACGCGTACCATAGGTTGGTAACCGCTGTTGTAGAGGGAATTAAAGTATTTGTATTATCTAATTTATGTTAACAAAGCCCTTTTTTAGTAAAAGCAATTCGTGTTTAATACATATTTTTAAATTTTAAGTGCATATTTTTCGAATTTAAAGTGCATATTTTTGATTTTTAGATGCATGAAAGTACTTGCCCTACTGATCAATAATATATACACTTTATGGGGTCCTAGACCTATATTTCGATGCGCTACACACGGAATGACAAAGTGAGTATACCCCCAATGGGGTCCCCATACTGAGTATACCCCCAATGGGGTCCCCATACTGAGTATACCCCCAATGGGGTCCCCCATACTGTGGTTGGAGGGTATAAAAATACCCAGCAAAAACATTCATTACCAAATAATGAGTTAAAATGCCAATATAATTACACAGGCACACAAAAAGAAAAAAGTGTCCAGTCCCAGAGGGTAGACCCAGTTATTTCTAGGTTTTTGGGGTCGCTGAATCCGAATATGCCCATAAAAAATCATTTCAATTGCCAGTTTTTCCCCTACCGCCCCCTTATAACCCACTGGAGGATTGACTTTTAACTGTCATACAAACTTAAAATTAATGTGTACTTTTATGTTCTTTTGGCAGTTAAACCCTCAAATGATAACAAAAAAATAGTGTGACCCTTCCCTTAACCCCTAGCACGCCCTTACAACCCCTTGAAAGGGGATGAATTTTGAGTGTTCATATAAAATCAAGATGTAAATGGATTTCTACATTTTTTGGGTCACTAAAACCAAATATGACTTCAAAAAATTTATAGTACCCCTCCCTCACTCCGTAGCACACATTACCACGCCCTATAGGTGATTTTATTTTGAAATTTTCAATAAAACTTAGGATGTAGACTAATATAATTATGAAGGTAAATTTCAAAATTAAATCCCCTATAGGGCGTAGTAATGGGTGCTAGGGAGTGAGGGAGGGGTATTACACATTTTTTGTAGTCATATTCGGTTTAAGCGGTCCAAAAAACATAGAAATCCATATACATCTTGATTTTTTATGAACACTCAAAATTCATCCCCTTTCAGGGGGTTGTAAGAGCGTGCTAGGGGTTGAGGGAAGGGTCACATAATATTTTTATTGTGATTTTATGGTTTAGCTGCCACAAAAACATAAAAGTAGACATTAATTTTAAGTTTGTATGAGAATTAAAAGTCAATCCTCCGGGGGGTTATAGGGGGCGGTAGGGAAAATACTGGCAATTGAAATGAATTTTTATGGGCATATTCGAATTCAGCGACCCCAAAAACCTAGAAATAACTGGGTCTACCCTCTGGGTCTGGACACTTTTTTTTTTTGTGTGCCTGTGCTATCAATAAGTACTTATTCATGGGCATTAGACTGATTTCTTTTATTTTTTTTTTTTTGAATTTCAAAAAAGTGCAGGTGGAATATAGTAAAACTAGGTCAAAAAATACGATTCTGAAATTTTTGTCCAAATCGGACAACGGGATCACGAGGCGCATCGCGGTCAAAGTTTCAGAACCCTAGAGCAAATCGAAAAAAAAATACATACTTAAGACTTTTTATATTACTTCTGACTAATATCCCTGTGCTGATTTCAAAAAAGTTAAAGTTTTTGATATCGAATAATAAGTTTTTGAGATATCACGATTTCAATTTTGTTAAAAATTTCTTTTTTTTATTTACAATATGAGCGCCATCTCTTAACATAGTATACCACTAAATAGTTATTCTAGACAACAACCACACTTCAGTTAGTGCAGACATGGTTTTAGAGAATTTATGGAGTGTTGCCGGATATATTTTTATTCATATTCCCAAATCTCAAAACGGAAATCCCCAAAATTACCCAAAGAAATTTCCAAATTCTTTTATTTTTTGCCGATTTGTTATTCTAAATTACTAAAATTACCGAAAAAAATAGTTTTGAGATATTTCTGAAATGTTTACCTTTTTAAACGAATTCTTAGGTTTTAAAACAATCTCTTACAATTAGTCGAATCAGCAGAAAAAGCTTTAAAGACATCAGAATTTTCTGCGGATTTCAGATTGAAAATCTGCTGATTTTAACAGAAAAATCTGCTAATTTCGGATAAACAATCTGAACTTCTGAAAAAGAATCAGTGAAATTATAAGAAAATTTCTATTATTTTCTAAAATTAAATAACAGTTAATTTAGTTAAAAAGTCCAAATCTGCTAAAAGTTGGCTTATTCAAGTGAAAGTTGTTGTACAGATTTTTGACAGAGTTTAAAAATGATCAGATTCCATTAATACTTGGAAAGGAATTGTACCCATTGTATATTGACTTGTTTAATTTAAAAACGATGCCTTTTTTGATTATTAGGGGATATTTGGAAAGTTAAATGAACATTTTTGAGATCTACTCGTCGAAACCAACAACATACAATAGGTCAAAAGTATAAATCCCTTGGTGCACTGTCTTATTTTTGGATAACCCAGCTAGCAAGCAGACTCATTTTATACTCCAAAATGGGCTCCAAAAAGGTAACAAGAATTTCAAATTATTGTATGAAAGTGGTTCATCCAAAAGAGCTCACTTTTTAGATTTTTTTTTGCTGTTTTGATTTAAAAATAAAAAAATGCGAAAATTTTTGTATATTTTGAAAATCTTTATTTATCTTACAAAAATTCTAAATTAAAAAACATTTTTAGTTGTACATACACATAATAATTAAAAAACACAACCACTTCCAATAGCAATGATATTTCCTCAGATCTTCCCAAACAGCAATTTGGCGTTCCCTCATTCTTCATTCTTGCATTCTTCATTCTTTACAATCTTATTTTTATTCCCGTTTATAATGGTATTTGCATACAAAAAATGTTTTGAAGAAATTTATTTTCTGACTTATAATTTATTTTGAAAGAAAAAATATTTTTAGGCTCCAAAAGAAAAAAAATTTTTGAGCCTTTTTGGATGGCTCAAAAAATATTATAATTTTTTAGCTTTAGGACTGATTTTTTTGACGAAACAATTTCCAAAATATTTAAGGGTACTTTTAGACTCAAATCGCTAGGTTCAATACTGAATCCAAAAATTTTGTGTTTTTGGAAAAAATATTTGAAAACTCCAAAAACAAAAATTTTTTAGGTTAATTTAAGAGTCCTAAATTAAGAGTACTCCGAAGTTTGTTGTGTGGGAAAATATTATTCCCAAAAGTCAAACAAAATTAAATAAAAACGTAATAAATTTATTTCATTTAGTAAAACAATAAAAAACTCACAGAAATATCTTAGCAGAAAAATTAGTAAACCATCGTAGATCAAATTTTACAGAACTAAACAAAAATAATCTTAAACAATAAAAAAAATAATAAACCATTGTAGATCAAATTTTACAGAACTAAACAAAAATAAATCTTAAATCTTATCTTAATAAATCTAAAGTTATAATACCGATAAAAATCCGAATAAAGGTAAAGGTTTTTTATCAGTAACGGTAATTAAAGTTTTTTTATTTCGGTATTGGTGACGGTAACGGTAGTCAATATTGAAGGGTTTTTAATTGGTAACGGTATTGAAAGGGTAACGGTATCCAACACTGGTATTTTTTGACATAAAAAACAGAGAAATAACTTTACATGATTTATTTTAAACATCTGGTACTCCTTGGCTTTGATTCTTAAAATCCGTTAAATTTAAATAATTGATATTATTCATTAGTGACAAGAGATGGCAGTAGCAAATACTAAGAAAAAATCATTTTTAGAGTTGTATTTGCTTGAAGGTTGCTGTCTATGATAATTGCAATTGTTTGACAAGGCAATTACAATTGGTTGACCAAGTACAAATATAGATGTCGCACATAAAGTGAATAAGAAACAAAATTTTTTAACAAAATTCAAATCGTGATATCTCAAAAACTTATTATTCGATTTCAAAAACTTTAACTTTTTTTCAATTCAGCACAGGGAAATTAGTCAGAAAAGTGATATAAAAAGTCTTAAGTATGTAATTTTTTTCGATTTGCTCTAGGGTTCTGAAACTTTGACTGATTAACGGGTTTTCAACACGTGAATTTAAGGTGAAACTAATCTGAAATTCACGGTTTTGCTAATAACGTTTGAACCACTGCACTGTGGTTCCGATTCCAAAACTAGGTGGACAAAAGTATTTAACCATGATATTTTATGTTTTTGGGGTCGCTGATTTCAAAAAAATGCTTTAAAAAATTGTAGCTTCAATATTTTTGAAAATACAGTGGGTTTCACTAAAATAGCTTCAACTTAATTGGACTTTTCGCTACAACTGGAAAAAGTTAATTACTTTTTGCTACTTTAGGGCACTAAATTTAAAGGAAGTATTTAAAAATGATATAAAAAGCTTTTCTGAGCATTACAGTAAAGCCCAGCTATGTCGAATTACTTTTAATGTGTAGTTTTTTTAGAATGTTCGAATTAAATCCTTTTTGTGCTTCTAGAGTTGCGGGAAAAGAAAAATATGTGATATAACAATTATAGAAAATACTGTAGAGGTATTTGCTGCAAAAATATGTGCAGAAGATCCTGAATATTATAAGCATTTTCTTGAGAGTTATAAATATTGCAGAAAAATTGACTTTTTTAGAAACGCTATAAAAAATGCAGCTGGACGCCGCTGGATGAGATGAAAGATGAAACATACTCTCTGATAGTTACTTTAAGAGATGTATATAGTGACTTGCCCGGAACTTGGAGCGGTTTTTTTTTGGCAAGCTTTGAAATATTGATAATCTATTTTTTTTTTACTTATGACCCTAACTTCAAAAACCGATATTAAGAAATCGCGAAAAAATTTCGAACCCATGAAAATTTTTTTGATAAGTATATACCCATGGCTATATAAAAAACAATTCACGGCAATCTCCTGTAAATAATTCACTTGGTATAAGCTACTTAGTTTTGTATTGATTTCCTTAAGCCCCTATGACACTACATTTTTTTTGTATTTTATTTTTTATTAATTGATAGAATGAAACAGCAAAAGAAGAAATGAAAAGAAACATAAAATAAACAAACAAATAGTGATGATTACTTTCATTTAAATAAAAACCCGCTGAATAAATACCAAAAACCGTCAAAAAAGCAAAAAAGTCGCTTCATTTAATGAAAAACAGAAAAGTTGGCAACACTTAATATCATGAATGCGTAAATGTCAAAAAAATATGTAAAATTTTTACATTTTTTTTGACATTCAACCATTTGATAACCAAATTAATCGATAACACAAGAATAAAATTTGACGTTTACTGTTTTTTTTAGTTTGCTTTTACTCTTCACACTTGTTCAGGTTTCCTATGGTGATATATTTGCACTGTTCACATAAATTTCATCAATACAAAAAAAATGTAGTGTCATAGGGGCTTTAGTTTTTAATTACAAACATTTTCGTGAACAAACATTGATGTTCTAGTGCTGCGGGGACAAAGTTAAACCCCTTATTTAATCAAAATATTTTGCGTCTAGTCTAGGCATGTTGTAAGCTATTTAAAACACCTACCGCTTTTTAATTTAGAGGTTCAAACTAGAGATGCGCACCAATCACGTGATTACCGTGAATCACGTGAATCACGCGTGAATCACGTGATTCGTGAGTAATTTTATTTTCTACTCACGTGAGCGTGCGTGATCGTGAGTAACAAAAAAAAGTTCGTGCGTGATCGTGCGTGAGTAAAATTGCTGCGTGATTTTTTCGTGGTTTTAATTTTTTCTCCGTTTTTTTTTTTGGTTACGTTTTTTTTTTATTTTTTTAAGTTCTTTCAAATAAGTTAATAAATTTAAATTTAATAAGTTTTTTAAGCAATTTTAAAAAAATTTCGCTCCACTGTTCGAATTGACTTAAAATTTGCCATAGCATATTTCATATTTGGATTTTCAAAATTCAGTATAGTTTTCGAATTATCGCTGGTCGAAGTTCGACTGATTTAGCAAAAGTGAGAAAAATACAACCTGTATAAGGAATATAATCTTATCCCTGTTAAATTTTTTAAAACATTTCAAAAATAAAAAAAAAAAAAAATTCTAATGGAAAATTATGGATGGGAACCTCGTACTCAAACCAGAATAGCTTTTGATCCCCCTCTGAATTTTGGATATGTTATACAAAACATTTTGACTATCACCGAATTTAAAAAAAAAATCGAAGATGTGTTGTTTTAAATATTCGCAAAGAAAAAGTTTTTGCATTTTTGATACTTTTCTTTAAAGAATCCTTTTGCATTTAAAATTATTTCCAAAAAGCACAAGACTTAAGCTCTCATATGAGCCAAGAATTGTGAAAATCGGATATTTGGTTAAAAAGTTAGAACATGTTTTATGTGATATGTTTTTCTAATTTTGTAAAAAAAAAGTCGAGCTTTGACCTGCCATAAAACGATCAGTAAACCGAATTTAAAAAACGATAGAAAGTTACATTTTCATAGGTATGTTGGCTATCTATGTGACAATTTTCAACTAAATCTGAAGAAACCATTCCCAAAAATAACTAAAATTGGCTCTTAATATTTTAAAATTGCCCTTCTATAATTACAAAAACATTTTGTAAATTTAAATAAATGTTAAAAAAATAAAAAATATGGAATAAAGTTTTTTTATTTTAATTCGTGAGTATTTCGTGAACGTGATTACATCGTGAGCGTGATTAAAATTGTTTTCTACTCACGTGAGCGTGCGTGAGCGTGAGTACAAAAAAAAATTTCGTGCGTGATCGTGCGTGATTAATTTTTTTTTTTCGTGAGTGTGCGTGATCGTGATTGAAAAGTCACTCACGATCCCATCTCTAGTTCAAACTTTTTAGACTTTTGTCCACCTAGATTTGGATTTGGAACCACAGTGCACTGGACCGATTTGGCTGAAATTCAATATGAACCATGCCAGGGGAACGACAAATATATATATGCCAAGCAGCGCTGCCAACTTTGACGATTTATCGTCATTTTGACAATTTTTGAAGTCAAATTTACTAAAATTACGATTTTTCATTTTCACCAGGAACAAAAATGACGATTTTTTTAAATGAGGAAAATATGGTATTCTTTTGTTAAAAAATTCAAATTTTGGAAGCAAATTCTTCGTTTATTGTCAAAAGAATGAAAAAAACATACATTTTTTAAAAAGATAGTAACTTTTAAGGAAAAATCTGAACAATTTGGTGCAAAGACAGGAAAAGTTAAAAATTCACCAGAAAAAAACATTAAAAAATGGATTAGTTTGTTAAAAAATGGTAAGTTTTTGTTCATTTAATGTTTTTGTTCATTTTACGTTAAGTTTACAGAATTAAAAATCGAAATAGGAAAAAAATGATAGGAAAAAAGAAACGCAAAATAAAAGATGATTCAAAGAACCAAAAGTAAAATCATGGGCAGTGAAGTATTTGGCGCCAATAGACAGATTTAAGTGAATAATTTTTGTTTTCATATTCATGAACAAGATTATTTGTATTTTGTTTTATTTTTCTTTGTCATGACTCATGAGATTGAACACAATATATCGTCACCTTATTATTGTTTTGATCCATACGCCATTTTTGAAAAAAATGAGTTAGGACTGGAATATATATAATATAAATATCCTCTTTCTTATTCCGAAGTCCGTTTTTTAAAACATCTTTTCAAATTTGAGATATCCAGCATTTTCTAAGGAAAAACACACTTTTCTCAATTCAAAACCATATATAACAAATCAAAAAATTATAATACATAATTATAATTAGAGCCTGAGCTCGACTGTCTTTACAGAAAAACAAAAATTTAAAAATAACGACTATAAGTCGCCCTAAGTGGCAATCAGTATCTTTGGAAAAATGGCAACACCTAACATTTGTGTCTAAAATATAGACCATGTCTGGCAATGTTTGCAAAAATAAGTACTTAGATCAGAATTGATGAAGGAGAGGAAGAAGAATAATGATTACTAAAAATAAAAGTTTGTTTACACATTACAATAACAAGTCTTCTGTGAGAAAAAAAACAACAGCAACAACTACACTCGAATTGAAAAAATCAGATTTAGTTGATACTTGCTTAACAGCCTACTTGGCGTATCGGTCTAGAGTGATTGTACGTTACAAGCAGTTAATAGCAAAGTATTACAGATGATGATGAGTTCAATTCTTGTCGGCTGCGATCTGTAAATAATTTTCACATATAGAGTTTTATTGACTATTAACTAAATAAATTTGACATTAAAAGTTTTTCTGAAGATTATTATAACTGGATAATATGAAACTAGTAAGAAACAAACCAGGATGTCTAAATTTTTAGAAAAATTAAAATTTTTCTTTCACACTTTTCTCAATTCAAAACCATATACACCATTTTGACGTTTTTTGAAAATTTGCGTTATAGAAAGGCTCTAGATTATTTAAAAATTAACAGATCTAGCATATTTTTGGAATGACGATTAATTATGTTGGTACTATTCTACGTACCAAATTTTAATATCGTAACTTCTAAACATTTCAAGTAATGTCATATTTGCCATTTAGGTTGTGTGGGAGGTAGGCGTGTCTATTGACCGATCATCCCCATTTTTAATACCATGAAACCTGACTATATAAGTGTTCTAAATACCCAGTTTTGTCGATCTAGCTTATTTTGTTTCATTGTTATTTTGTTTGGCGTTGAGAACTCATTTGCTCCATATCACACAAAAGTCCCAAATGTGAAAGCAAAATTGGATATGAAGCATAATACCATAAAATCTTATTTTCTTAAAAGCTTTAAATCTTTTATTCTATTGTATGTAAAAGTCTGAAAACTAAAAGCTTTGTTAACAATATATGTAGCAATAAATGTTAAACATTAAAACAAAATCCATCGATTACTTTTCGAGAAAATTTGTGGTAAACCTATTTTATCGTTTTTCTCGAAACCGAGTTGTTGGCGTATGGAGCAAAACAGTAATAAGCTGACGATATTTTGTTCATTTTCATTTCGTTTCAGTTGAAAAAAAACTGTTAATCGTTTCATGAACATGAAATGTGGTTTGCTTTTTATTTCCTTCTTTTTCAGACGGTGAGTTCAAGTTAGAAGAAAAAAACTTTTTTTCTTTTTCGTGAAACGAAGAATTCTTATCGTTTATCATGAAATGAAAAGTTATAAGCCAAATATTGTGATAAATTTATCATGATATGATGAATTTTTATCATTCTTTAGAAATTTATTTAGTTTTTCTTTTACATACACACTACATTTCATTTCAAAAATTATTACATTCCAATATGGTATTATAACAGAAAAATACTGAAAAAAGTTTTTAAAAATAAGGGGAAAAAATTAGAAAAGTATTGGAAAATGAATTAAAAAATATGTGCAAAATTAAAAACAAAAAATTATTAGAAATTTGTAAAAAGCAGGTAATTTTAGAATAGCAATTAATTAATTAATTATATCAAGTAGAATTACGCAGTGTGTGTAAATTTACCCAATTTATAGTAGGAAACTGAAATCATTTTAATTAGAGTGTAGTAAAAACTAACACAACTTTTCTCAATTCAAACGATATAGTATAACAAATTAAAAAATAATAAAGTCTGAACTGAACTGTCTTTACAGAAACAAAAATCCAATTATTTTTTCTGACATTTACAAACAATACAAATGCGTTTGTTTACTATTTATATTGTTGTTACTTTCGCACTTTGTAATTAATAGAAAAAAATTTAACTTAAATTAAAATAATGCAGGTATATAAAAAAAATAAAGTTATGACTAGCAAATCATTTCATTTCAGTTAAAAAAAATACATAAATTTTTATTCAAAAAATGCTGAATAATAAATTTATTAATATTCAAAAAGCATTGTCTTTTATGTTTTAAAAGTATATTTTCAGTCCACTATAAAAAAAAAATTTTGTACAAAAAAAAATAATTAATTTTTTCTTTAAATTTGTATTAACTATTTTATGGTTTTTAATATTAAAAAATATGTTTTAAAAATTGAGATTTAAAAGGTATATTAGAAAACAAGGTTGGCAATCGCGATACCCTCCAAGAATAACGGTATTTGGCTCTTGTACAGCAACCAATAAAGATATGAACTTTTTTAAAAGCGTTTAAGAAAGCCGATGAAATTTCTAGTACTCTTGGTGAGTCACTTTGTGTTTGTACCGGTTGATTTTCGTTATATAATTTAAAAAATTGTTAAAAAAAGAAAAGTTATGACTAGCAAATCATTAGATTTTATATTAAAAAATATATATGGGAATTCCAGGCCAAATCACTCACTTTTTGACCCCTTTCGATTTATTTTATTTTTTTCAATAAATTCCAAAAATTGGATTGCATTGCTTAATTAAGTGGTCTGCCACTCGTTAGATGCCTGGGGAAGTTGTGATAACTTGGCTGATTTTCAACCAATTTCAGTTTTTTGTACCTTATTAGAAAGGCATTTTACTCCACATCATAATTCTGTAACCACTTGAATATAAACTTAACTTAAATACCAAAAAAAATTGAGAAAAATTCATATTTCCTTGTAATCCGTTTTCTAAACTTCAAGGCCCATGCGGAACGCCTTACCCATGTCCGATCGTTCTTAATTTTTGTGACACGTATTTTTACCTTGAAATGAATATATCTAGGGTAAGTTAGGATCAAGATCTACCAATATATTTCTTTTGGAGCACCATATAAAATAAATCAGAGCCAAAAAATAAAAGGTGCAATTTTAAAAATAAAAAAAATAAAATAGAAAGAATTGTGATCACATCTCGAAGAATAGCTTAAAAGTTACGTAATTTAGAGTAGAGATTTTTGAGTTTATTCTGATTCGAGGCCTTTTCATGTTCTTTTCATGTACTTATGATAACTCTACTTTCTTTATTGGGATATTCTCCCATTAAATACTCATAGAGTTTCTTGCTTTCAAAAATTTTGGTAATTCATAATGGGGAACATGAAAAGGCCTCGAATCAGATTAAACACATTTTCATTTTTATTAATAATAAAAATTAAAATACACTTGGTATCCCTCTTTCTTGCTTTCAAAAATTTTGGTAATTTTCAGGAATGAATTGACGATCGTTTCGGGGTGTTATGTTAATTCATAATGGGGAACATGAAAAGGCCTCGAATCAGAATAAACTCTTTTTCATTGCACAATTAAAAGGTCGAATAAATAACTAATTTTTGTTAATAATAAAAATAAAACACACTTGGTAACCCTCTTGATACGAGAGAATTTGTTTTCAATAACACCCGGTCTAGATTAGCAATCATCACTTCCATCCTACGCCACTATGGGTCAAATGACTGGTTTTTGAGGCAAAAAGTCAAATTATAAGGTGTACTATTTCAAAAATTTGATAATGGCATTTTGTACTACACATTTTCAAATACCCAAAAACAAAAAAATAGAATCAAGCGGCAACCCATGACATAAAGCCAAGGTGTCAAAGTTGAAGTTTTGTTTGGATTGTTTTGTTCTCTGACATTCCGCTTTATAGTGCTTGATATTGAAACTATTGTTTAACAAAATATTACAAACTAAAATAAATTTTCTAAAATGGAAAATATTAATACAGGTACGTTAAAAAATATGTTATTGATAAGTTTCATAAAAATGTTATTGTAGTAAAATTTTGTTGTGACAAAGTGTGTCGTCTTTTCTGTGTAGTTTTGTTTGTCGACCGTGTGTTTCTTGGGGTTGTACTTTGTTTATTGGAACGTATTGTTGGAACACTATGTATGTGGACAAAGGTAATGATGTGTACTTTCATGTGGTTGCATAACCAATTGCCCCAAATTGCGTCAAATTACTTATATTTGACTTTTAAGATTGCGTAAAAATAATAAATACGGATATATTTGAATTTTGGTTACATGATAATAGAAATGCTACAACTGTTGTCAACCGGATTTTCACGGAATTTAAAAGAAGTTTGGATGGCGAATGTATGGAAACAATTAAAAATAAAATCAATAATTTTTGTGCATATGCTCACCAAAAGTGGAACAAGAACCAAAGATGTGCAAAGAGATTTGAAAAAAAACGAATGTCTATGGTTAGCGAATGTGATTCTCTGAAAGTGATGTCGGAAACAAAAGAGATCGTCCTCATGTTGGTTACAGCGGGGGAAGTGCGTGGCAAAACAAAAACTTGCTTCCGAAATATCGTCCCTACTGGGACACGATACCAAGTTATTGGTTCATGCTGCTTCAATATCAGCTCATGCATCAAAAGCAAATGATTTAATTTTTGTTTTAAAGGAAAATTGAAATTTCTTTTATAACACTAATTTTTAAAAAATTTTCATTTTTGTGGGATGTTTTTTTTTTGTTTAATTTTGTGTATTGAAATGTTTGTTTTCGGTTTGGTTTCTTGTCAGCTCGACATGTCTGGGAACTGCTAGAAAAAAATTACATTGAACAACAATTTCAATTTTTTTCCTATTCTTGCTTTATATCGGTATATGATCTGAGTGTAGGGTTTATTCAGCTACTTTGTAGAAAAAATTAAGGCAAATATTTTTGTACAACATATTAACCCTCTAACTACTCCACATAACGGTAGGTTTTGGGTCTATTCTCTAAAATTGTAAAAAACACCGCAAAAAAGGGGACATAATTTTTTAAGAGCTATTTTTTTATTGTTTTTATAGCATATTTTCCGTTTTAAAGGGCATTTTTTAAATTGACTTTATTTATGTTAATAATTTACGACTCATATGGGTCCCAGGGCACAGAGACATTCCAGGGAATTGCAAAGCCGATGAGCTTGCAAGACTAGGAACTACCTTACAGGTTCCAACAGAATTGGAATGTGTTGGTATGCCTCTAGAAACTTGCAAGCAAAACCTACGGCTTTGTTCTGCGACGGAGACTAATCAAAGATGGGCAAATGGATGGACGTGTGAGACAACACGACTGATTTGGCCTTCTCTTAACCAGGGGCGCACAAGTGAGCTGATATCGCTTCCAAGAGGAGAGATTTCGACGGTGGTTTCTATAATTACCGGACACTGTCTTATAGGGAAGCACGCAGAGCGGTTAAATGTGCCGTCGAATGACTTTTGCCGAAGTTGCATGGATGAAGAGGAGTTGGAAACTATCGAACACTTTATTTGCCATTGCCCGGCACTTTCTGGTCAGAGACTTGCTTCACTGGGATCTAGGGAGCTGTACGATCTTTCTGATTTGTTGGATGTCAAAATTCAACATCTAAGGAGTTTTATAAGAAGCTCAAAATGGTTTAACGACAGTGACTAGTAGGGAAACCTATTATGGTCCCGTGGTATCACAATGGACCTCAGAGTCTACGTGTGTTGACGTAAAACGTCAGCAGCCACTTACAACCTAACCTATGTTAATAATTACATAAATAAATTTTATTTCCAGCATGAACGCTGTCATTATCCAAAGACCTTATTTGCTTTTAACGCACTCACCACTAATCTTACTTTTCCTGTCACTGAAAGTGGGTCTCTAAGTGGGTGTGTTAGTGGGTGTATAAGTGGGTGTGTAAGAAGGTGAATTAACTGAGATTTTTTCTATATTTTTTTTTTTTCCAAAAATTATAATAAGCAACGTAAGAAATTTTATTTTTTTTTTCATTTCCGGTGACATTTAACATAGCAAACAATAGAAGTACTAGAAGTGGGCGTGGTTTGGGCGGATAGGCTTGAAATTTTTACAGAAGACTTAGGTACCCACAGTAGTCATCTGTTCCAAATTTTAAAGGTCTAGCTGCTTCCTGTGATTTTTTTTTTTTTTTTTTTTTTTTTTTTAATTTTAGTTTTTATTTATTTTCCAATAATCCAGTACATTTTTGTTGCCTCAGCGCCTTATAGGCATTGTTGAGGCGAGTTGGTAAAAATTACATATTAATTATGATTATCAGTATTCAAAAATGAGAGAAAAAAAAAATAAAATAATAAAATAATTTTTTATCATATTAATACATTTTGAGATCAAAACTATTTTACATTCTAAATTTTGAAATAAATAATCTTTCAAAGATTTTTTAAATATTGAAATTCTATTTATCATTTTTAAGTATTGAGGTAAGTTATTAAACTCATGACTACCCATATATTCAATTCTTTGTTTGGTTGTTTCCAACCTACACCTTGCTACTGACAAATTGCTGTTATTCCTTGTATTATGTAACTCTTGATTCCTTGTAAACTGAATCGTGTGATGACCAATATTGTGTACAATTTTAAAGACATATATCAAAATTTGCAATTTGTAAATACCAAAAACTGGCAAAACTGATTTGAATTTATCCTTATATAATGATATTGTTGGGAACGTAATAGGAAGATTAGAAACCACTTTTAAGGCTTTATTTTGGCATCGTTGAAGTGATTTAAGCTCATTACATTGCTTCCATCCATATACGGCAGTTAAGTAATTCAAATGACTTTGAATAAGGGCATTGTATATTAAAAATTTTGTTTTACGATCAAATTTATTTTTAAACTTGTACAAAAACCCGGTACCTTGAGCAACTTTTGTTTTTATATGTTGTATGTGTTGGTTCCAAGACAAATTACTCTGAAGATATACACCCAAGTACTTTATTGAGTTGACATCGTAAATTTCACGACCATCAACATAAACACTAAAGTTTATGTTATTGTGGCAATACGGTTTAAATCGAATCAACTTTGTTTTATTTGCATTCAATATAAGTTTATTAATTCTAGTATATTCCAAAATAAGAGCAGCATCTCGTTCCATATAAGCTTTTGCCACGGTTTCATGCTTATATGGGTAAAACAGACAAATATCGTCAGCATAAATAAAGAGCCTCCCATGTAATCCAAGGTTTTTTATGTCATTAAGATAAATTGTAAAGAGTAAAGGCCCCAAAACACTGCCTTGCGGAACACCATGCTCGACAGGTTTAAACAAGCTCTTATCTGCGTTAATTTTAACGTATTGTTTGCGATTTACCAAGTAACTTTTTAAGAGAGACAATTCTTTCCCACAAATTCCATAATATCTTAGTTTTTTTACAAGAATATCATGGTCTATGTGATCAAAAGCTTTTGTTAGATCAAAAAAATACCAGCTACGCCACTAAATCCTTCATCCAGTCCCTTACAAATGAAATTTACGACATTAAGAACAGCTTCCTGGGTACCACATCCTTTCCTAAAACCATATTGATAGTCGTTTAATAAATTATTATTCTTCATATATTCTGAAATTTGATTATACAAAATTTTTTCAAATACATTATCGATGACAGATAATACAGCTATTGGTCTAAACATTTCAGCACTAGAGGCATTATTTTCTTTTGGTATCGGAACCACTTTATGAATTTTTAAAATTTCAGGATATATACTTCGATCTACCATATTATTAAAAACATTTACTAAATAAGGTGTCAAAACATCAGAGCACATTGTCAGTACTTTAGGTGATATGTTATCATGGCCACAACTTTTATTGTGTGGTAGATTAGTCACAATGTTTTGCAACTCATCATGCGTGGTGTGTTCTAAGCAAAATCTATAATTAGGTTGAACAAGCGTTCTCAACGAATTGCACGAGTCAGATGTTATTTGATTCATTTGAAATTTTAAGTCCTTAATCGATTTCACAAAGTAAGTATTAAGAATCTCGGCCTTTTGAAAATCATTTGAAATTATATCTCCATTTAAATCTTTTATTGTAATCGACTTAGTTTGTTGTCTACCTAGAGTTTCATTTAAGAAATTCCAGCACTTTTTAGGATCTTGTTGAATTTCGCTTAAATTGTCCCTATAAAAGTTATTCATAGACTCCTTGCAAGCTCGTTTGATTACACCACTTATACGTTTAAGCCTTTTCTCTATATCGGTTTCACCAGGTTTTTTTCTTCTCATTTTCAAAAGATTTTTTTTGAACTCTATTAATTTTTGTAAGTTTCTATTTATCCAAGGTGTTATCTCATGCCGAATCAAACTTTTATGTTGTTTTTCGACTGTACAAGTTTGAATAACATTACTAACACACGATATCAACGTTGAAGTATCGAGTGATGGGTCACTAGTTGTACATATACTTGGTAAAATAGTTCGAATTTCGCTTTTCACGCGGTCATAATCACAATATAATCGTCCATCTCTCTTAAAAACTTGGGATTGAGCTTCAATTTCTATTTCACATGATAAGAGGTTATGGTCAGAAAGTCTATTTTCCACTGAGTTAATACGAAAAGAACTTGATATGTTACTATAAACATGGTCAATAGAAGTACCACTATCGGGACGGGTAACCAATGTGTGGTGATTTATAAAATCATAGTTGGCAAGTAAATTTATAAGATCTTCCGATAAATTTATATTTAAAGTATCAATATTCGAGTCACCGACAAAAACACATGGGTTGCGACCAGCGTTGCCAGAATTTGAAAACAAAAAAAGCTAGATTTTTTCTAAAAACCCGCTAAAAAAAGCTAAAAAATTTGAAAAAAAGCTAAAAAATAAAGCTAAATTTTTTTTAACTAATTTAAATTAGCTTTTTCTTCGATTTTTCAATTGAATTCCAAAATAGGGATCTGTTATTCCTTCTATAGCGTATTTGGGACTAAAACTAAAACAAAATATTAAAATATAACAAATCTTCATAAATTTTAAAAAAATGGCCCGTACCAAAGAAACATAAAAAGTCTATTTTAACAAAAAAAAATTTTTTAAATGCAAATTTTCAATACATTTTTTGAAAGTCGATTTTAAAAACAAAAACAATTTGTATGGAAACAAAACAAAAAGTCGATTACAAATTTATTTTATTTTTCTATGTTTCCGAAAATTTCGAATGCAGGTACATATTAATAAAGATTAAAAATAATACATTCACGAAAATCTTTAACATTAAAGTGCATTTCAGAAATTTCAAAACGTTGTGTATAAATTTCCAAATAAATCAAAGAAATTTTCAAATACAATTTAGATTTTTTTTTTTTATTTTTCAATTGCATTTTAGGATTTTATCCCAAAATGTATTTCAAATTGTTTAAATTGCATTTTCAAATAAAGTTTAGAAATTTGAGAAAAATTAGTAGTGGAAATTTTTACATTCTAAGATTTGTGAATATTTAAAAAAACAGTTTGTAAATAAATCAACACTATTCCCAACAATTTTTCAGGAAATACAAACAATATTAAAAAAATTAGAAATGCATTTTTAAAATCTTCATTTATATTTTAAAAATTTTCAATTTTATTTCGCAAAATACTAAATATGTTTAAGAAACTTGTTCCAAAAAATTTATAAAAATTTTATATTTAAGAAATTTCCAAATACATTTTGAACATTTTTATTTAAGTTTTAAATTTTTTTAATTATTTATTAGAATTCTGAAAAAAAAATTTAAAAAAACTTCCTAAAACACATTTAGACAAACTTAAAATATAAATAGTTAGATGTTTCTGAAATATAATTGTGTTTTGATCACAACTTTTTAAGTAAAAAATTATATTTCTTCTATTTTTAGATTGATATTTAATGAAAAAGGTTTAAAAAAAGTCTAAAAAAAGCTGAAAAAAAGCCAAAAAATTTTCAAAAAAAGCTAAAAAATCCGCTTAAAGCTAAATGCAAAATTTTCCCGCGAAAAATTTTAAAAAAAGCCAAATCTAGCGGGAAAAAAGCTAAATTGGCAACGCTGGTTGCGACCAACATTGATTAAAATATTTTCCAAATTTGACAGAAATCTATTCATTTCACACTTTGGTGATCTATAAAACGATACAAATTTGACTGGTTTGCCATTGGATTTGTTGCTGTTTAGTGTTAAAACAATTGATTCAACAAAGTCATTACTTACACACGATTCTACTTCGTATTTTAAACTTTCGGATATAAAAATTGATGTACCACCATAACTATCTGATCTACAACAATGAACCGAATTATAACCAGCTATTTTATAAATTTGAGACAAATCTTTACGAATCCAGGTTTCCTGAACAGCAATAATTATGGGTAGCCGGGGTAGGCTGGCAACTATAGTTTTAAACTTATTAAACTTTTCAATTGAAGAAAAACTTCTGATATTGATTGATATTACGTTAAAAAATGAACTTCTGTTATTATTTACAAAATTTTTGAATAATTTTAAACTAGAAAAATATTGATTATTACTCATAAAAAAAGAATAAAATAAGAAATATTTACATATACAATTTATTTATAAAGATTAAACATCGTTGAAATCTTCATCAGGAGCTAAATGCTGCGATCTACGTTTTTGCTTGTTAGTGGCTGCTTCAAGTAACAGATCATCAATTTCTTCTTCACTTCTTACGATTTTTGGCTTGGACAACTCACTTCTTTTAATAAAAACTTTCCCACCAACAACATAAACGCTGCGGTATCCAACTTGTTTTAGAGATTTGGCATAGTTTAATAAACTCATTGTTTCTCTACTCAAGTAATCATTGACAAACACTTTTTTTGTTAATTCATTTTCCATTAATTTTGGTTTAATTGACATCATCGTGTCTTTTGCTTTTTTAGAATTAAACTTCACCACCATTACCTGCTTTTCTTCGTTATTTTCATTTTTCTTGTCACTCGATGTATTCCTCTTCTTAATGAAATAAGCTTCATCAATAACTTCTGGTTGCAATTCTACACCGGCATCACTGGACAGTTTCAAAACAGTATCTGCAGCAGACATTCCATCTATCACTTTAACGCCTCTTATCAAACAGTCATTCCTGACTCGTTGATCGTTTAAAAATCTTACAGAATTTTGTAATGTTTTTACTTCTTCTTTTAACATCTTGTTTTCCTTCTGCACAATTTCCAATTTCTTTTTGTTTTCAGCTACTCCTCTCAATATGTCATCGTATTGCTTAGACATAAAAGTCATGGTTTCATGCAAATTCGACAGCTGATCGAGCTTTTTCAGTTCTGTTTTTATCTCATTCAATTCTTTTTTAAGCGTACCACTATTATTGTTATTATTACCATCACACAAATGGCACACAAATTCTTCTTCTTCATGTTTTAGTAAATACTCATATTCGCGTTTATTCAATGCAGTACAAACTACATGATATTTTTTTGAGCACTTGTCACATTCAATAAACTCATCGTCATCTTTGATTTCCAAGTTACATTGAGTGCATATCACTTTATTGTTTTGAATGCTTCGGCGACCTTTTGGAGGCATATTTCATATAATTTGAATTCCCCGTAGTTTGATTAATAAAATGCGAAGCTTTGTTTAGTTAAACTTGTAAATTAATCGGTTTAATTTAAATTAATAAAAACTTTGATAATCACCAGAAAAATTTTGACGTTTACACGGTAGGGTTACCAACTCTATGATTGCCTCAAAAACCGGTCATTTGACCCACAGTGCGTAGGATGGAAGTGATGATTGCTAATCTAGACTGGGTGTTATTGAAAACAAATTCTCTCGTATCAAGAGGGTTACCAAGTGTGTTTTATTTTTATTATTAACAAAAATTAGTTATTTATTCGACCTTTTAATTGTGCAATGAAAAAGAGTTTATTCTGATTCGAGGCCTTTTCATGTTCCCCATTATGAATTAACATAACACCCCGAAACGATCGTCAATTCATTCCTGAAAATTACCAAAATTTTTGAAAGCAAGAAAGAGGGATACCAAGTGTATTTTAATTTTTATTATTAATAAAAATTTCTTATTTATTCGACCTTTTAATTGTGCAATGAAAATGTGTTTAATCTGATTCGAGGCCTTTTCATGTTCCCCATTATGAATTACCAAAATTTTTGAAAGCAAGAAACTCTATGAGTATTTAATGGGAGAATATCCCAATAAAGAAAGTAGAGTTATCATAAGTACATGAAAAGAACATGAAAAGGCCTCGAATCAGAATAAACTCAAAAATCTCTACTCTAAATTACGTAACTTTTAAGCTATTCTTCGAGATGTGATCACAATTCTTTCTATTTTATTTTTTTTATTTTTAAAATTGCACCTTTTATTTTTTGGCTCTGATTTATTTTATATGGTGCTCCAAAAGAAATATATTGGTAGATCTTGATCCTAACTTACCCTAGATATATTCATTTCAAGGTAAAAATACGTGTCACAAAAATTAAGAACGATCGGACATGGGTAAGGCGTTCCGCATGGGCCTTGAAGTTTAGAAAACGGATTACAAGGAAATATGAATTTTTCTCAATTTTTTTTGGTATTTAAGTTAAGTTTATATTCAAGTGGTTACAGAATTATGATGTGGAGTAAAATGCCTTTCTAATAAGGTACAAAAAACTGAAATTGGTTGAAAATCAGCCAAGTTATCACAACTTCCCCAGGCATCTAACGAGTGGCAGACCACTTAATTAAGCAATGCAATCCAATTTTTGGAATTTATTGAAAAAAATAAAATAAATCGAAAGGGGTCAAAAAGTGAGTGATTTGGCCTGGAATTCCCATATATATTTTTTAATATAAAATCTAATGATTTGCTAGTAATAACTTTTCTTTTTTTAACAATTTTTTAAATTATATAACGAAAATCAACCGGTACAAACACAAAGTGACTCACCAAGAGTACTAGAAATTTCATCGGCTTTCTTAAACGCTTTTAAAAAAGTTCATATCTTTATTGGTTGCTGTACAAGAGCCAAATACCGTTATTCTTGGAGGGTATCGCGATTGCCAACCTTGTTTTCTAATATACCTTTTAAATCTCAATTTTTAAAACATATTTTTTAATATTAAAAACCATAAAATAGTTAATACAAATTTAAAGAAAAAATTAATTATTTTTTTTTGTACAAAATTTTTTTTTTATAGTGGACTGAAAATATACTTTTAAAACATAAAAGACAATGCTTTTTGAATATTAATAAATTTATTATTCAGCATTTTTTGAATAAAAATTTATGTATTTTTTTTAACTGAAATGAAATGATTTGCTAGTCATAACTTTATTTTTTTTATATACCTGCATTATTTTAATTTAAGTTAAATTTTTTTCTATTAATTACAAAGTGCGAAAGTAACAACAATATAAATAGTAAACAAACGCATTTGTATTGTTTGTAAACAAACGCATTTGAATTGTTTGTAAATGTCAGAAAAAATAATTGGATTTTTGTTTCTGTAAAGACAGTTCAGTTCAGACTTTATTATTTTTTAATTTGTTATACTATATCGTTTGAATTGAGAAAAGTTGTGTTAGTTTTTACTACACTCTAATTAAAATGATTTCAGTTTCCTACTATAAATTGGGTAAATTTACACACACTGCGTAATTCTACTTGATATTATTGGAAATTTACCCAATTTATAGTAGTATAATTTTTGAATTTGTTGAAATTTACCCAATTTATAGTAGGAAACTGGACTCATTTTTTTAGAGTGTAGTTTTATATAATCCAGTTATTATAATCTTCAGAAAACAATGGTCAAATCTTGGGAAGACCAAGATGTTTTGGCCATTATAAGTGCCGTAAAACAAGCCCGATTTATCTGGGACAACAAAAGTCCCCAGTATAAAAACAAATTGAAGCGCGGACAATTTTCCCCAAATGTGGCTTTTACAAGCGATAAGTATTTTTATATATTTTTTTAATTAGCCTGTATGATACATGTATTATAAACTTTTATTTCAGTCGAGTTAAGCAAAAAGTAGAATAATTTGAAAACTTATTTCAATATTGAACACCAGAAACTCATTCTTGCAAAAAAAGTGGTGCAAGTGCGGATGATGTGGAAGACATCGATTCCAATTGGAAATTTAAGAAATCACTGGAATTCTTGGCACCCACCACAGAGCCGACGCCAACAATAAACAATTTAAAAAAAAAATCTGAATATAAGTAATTTAAAATGTTTCGGAATCTATACGAAAACGCTATAGAAAAAATGTCTCAGAATATGGGACCCAGAATCTGAGACAGTTTTTCTATAGAAAAGTTCTCAGATTCTGAGACAGTTTTTCTATAGAAAAAGTCTCAGATTCTGAGACAGTTTTTTTATAGAAAAAGTCTCAGATTCTGAGACAGTTTTTCTATAGAAAAAGTCTCAGATTCTCATTGTTAGACAGTTTTTATATAGAAAAAGTCTCAGATTCTGAGACAGTTTTTATATAGAAAAAGTCTCAGATTCTGAGACAGTTTTTTTATAGAAAAAGTCTCAGATTCTGAGACAGTTTTTCTATAGAAAAAGTCTCAGATTCTGAGACAGTTTTTCTATAGAAAAAGTCTCAGATTCTGAGACAGTTTTTCTATAGAAAAAGTCTCAGATTCTGAGACAGTTTTTCTATAGAAAAAGTCTCAGATTCTGAGACAGTTTTTCTATAGAAAAAGTCTCAGATTCTGAGACAGTTTTTCTATAGAAAAAGTCTCAGATTCTGAGACAGTTTTTCTATAGAAAAAGTCTCAGATTCTGAGACAGTTTTTCTATAGAAAAAGTCTCAGATTCTGAGACAGTTTTTCTATAGAAAAAGTCTCAGATTCTGAGACAGTTTTTCTATAGAAAAAGTCTCAGATTCTGAGACAGTTTTTCTATAGAAAAAGTCTCAGATTCTGAGACAGTTTTTCTATAGAAAAAGTCTCAGATTCTGAGACAGTTTTTCTATAGAAAAAGTCTCAGATTCTGAGACAGTTTTTCTATAGAAAAAAACTCAGATTCTGAGACAATTTTTCTATAGAAAAATCCAGTATGCAATGTTTCGAGTTAGTTCTTTATTTCGAACTTTTCTCGAATCTCCTACGAAAAAATGAATCCTTTTCAATACGATATCAAGTCGATTTTTTTAAGTATTTCAAGTTTTAAAATTCAATCGAAACAATGAATCTATTTCAATACGACATCAAGTCGATTTTTTTTAAATATTTAAAGTCTTTAAAATTCTATCGAAACAATGAATCTATTTCGATGTAATAACAAGCCTAATTTTTGTTAAATCTTTGTTTAGGTATTTTAGTATAAAAAACAGAAAAACTGTTACTGTTTTTTACGTTGTCGAGTGCATTTTGTAATACATTAAATACCCTGCAAAAAAAGTCATTACCACTTCCTAGTGGAGTGCTTTAAAACTACAACAAATGTAATCGAATACAACAAAAAACACAAGAAAAAAAACGCACAGGCAGAATTTTCTACTCCATAAAAAGTAGATATTCACCTCTTAACTCATTACCTTGCGCGACACTCCCATACAAAACGAAGTGGATATTCAGTAGATAAGAAGTTCTCCGGGAAGTAGTTGGAAGTTGTTGAAAGCTCGGAGTACTTCTTATCTACTGAATATCCACTTTGTTTTGTATGGGAGTGTCGCGCAAGGTAATGAGTTAAGAGGTGAATATCAACTTTTTATGGAGTAGAAAATCCTGCCTGTGCGTTTTTTCTTGTGTTTTTTGTTATTTTTGTTGTATTCGATTACATTTGTTGTAGTTTTAAAGCACTCCAAATAGAAGTAGTCTGCACTTTTTTTGCTGGGTATAGTACTTTTACATTTAATAGAAAATGTAAGTTATCGATTCCAATTTGGTATACATTGCGATTAATTTTGTAATTTTTTTTTTCATAGTATTGTAAAAATTTGTTTATGCTTTTAAAAATCGAAGATATGTTACGTCCGCATTTGTTTTAGAACATAATTTTCATGGAATTCAAAAAAGTTCCATATTCTTATGTGAAATCATGAAAAAGTTCATCTACATTCATGTTTTTCGTAATTTAAATTTTAATTGTTTGTCTTATTTAAAGTTTTATTTGTTTGTCAATTGTAACGTTAAGCAAAAAAATAAAAAATAATCATAAAAAATTAAAAAAATTAAAAAATATATATGTAAATAGAAAATCGCAAAATGAACCGTAGATTAAGTAAAAGAAAAGCTGATACCATCTTTAAATCCATTTATGGAGATGAATTGGATTTTGGGCCAGTCAAAAGAAAACGACGCAACGAATTTTTCAATATGGATTAGAGTCCCCGCACAACAATGTCGGAGCGGTTGACGTTTTCGGTCATGAGAGAGTATAGGCGCAAAACAAAGACGGCAGCGGAAAATTCTGTCATATGTTGATTTTTACACTTTTTTTTTCACTTTTTCGTCACTTTTTTATTTAAATTAATTGTATTTATAATAATCAATATGATTTTTTCATATTGATTCGTTTTTTTTCTGTTTTTTTTTCAATTTTAATATTTTTTCTTTTTAGAGATGATATTTTTTGTTTACTTTATCGAAAAAAATCGAAATATTTGTAAAAAAGTGGCAACATTTTCATTTCAAAAATTAAGGAAGAGAGAGAAACCGACACAAAAATAAAATTGATTTTATTCTAGCGGATTTTGGTCGAGCGTTTTTTCATGCCAAATTTGTATGAAAAAAACGTCACCGACATTGTTGTGCGGGGACTCTTATGTGAATGATGATTGTAGTCGTAACAACGAAGAGCCAGCAGCTGAGGACATATGCCTAAATATCGGTGGTACTGATAATACTATAGATTCAACTACTGGAAACATTCGCCGTAATATCAATGTCCAACAACAGTCTTTCGCTGATGAGCTTGCGATATGGTCAATAAAGCACAAAATTAATCATGGAACTGGTAATGATTTTCTAAACATTTTAAACAAATACACACATGAAAAACTTCCACGAGACATTCGAACCTTAAGAAGTACACCAACAAATGTACCAAACACAATAATGGGAGATGGGTTTTACATGCATTATGGATTGGAAAATTGTTTAGTTGACTTTTTAAAATATATCCAGCATGATAGCAACGAACTAATATTAAATATTGACGGTTTACCGGTTTCAAAATGCTCGAAAAATCAACTATGGCAGCGGTTACCAACCTTTTTGCCTCGCGTACCCCTAAATTAAAATTTTATCAGCCGCGTACCCCCTAACAAGTTTTTGTTTCCGTTAAAAAACTTTACAAATATTAGAGTTAATTTTTGATCTGCTTTGAAGGTTTAATGGAAGATCAAATCAATGGTGGTATTTTTTTTGGAAAAATGTTCGCTCCTTGGGGTGGTTTAATGCATCGAAAACGCGAATTTTGAGCTGATTTTTCTGCAGAGCAAAAACGGCTGAAATAATGCACATCTGATTTCACCAGTCGATTCTACACCAAAAATTAAAACAACGGACGTTTTTTAAACTCTTAAAAAAAGTTCTAAAAACACATCACAGGGGGTGGAAATATAACGTTTTTAATTTTTTTTTTTTAATATATATTTTTTTTAATAATATTTTTTAAATGTTTTTTTAATACGATGGCAGATCAATAATTCCGTGACTTTTTGAAAGAAACATCCTCGTATATACAATGAAAGGGCATTTTGAGCTTAACAAAATGATACCAAAATGTCCACTCTATCACAACCCTTCTCAAAAAGGCCCAAAATCACAATTTTTGAGAACTTTGCCATTAAATTTCTCAAAAACTTGACATCATAGAAAAATTTGGGAACCATATTCGGAATCAGCATCGAAGGTTAATCGAAAACAAGTGGTCACTGACCACTGGTCAGATCTCAAAATATCATCCAAAAGTATCGCAATAAATGCTCTCTTAATTGCACAAAAATACGTTTTTTGTGAAATTTGACCTCAACTTTCTTAAAAACCTGACGTTATGGAAAACTTTGGAAGCCAGATGCGGAAAAAGCATTGAAGGGTTAATCTTAATGGCCAAATTACTAAAATTTTGCGTACCCCCGCGGACAGTTTCGCGTACCACCTAGTGGTACGCGTACCATAGGTTGGTAACCGCTGAACTATGGCCAATACTGGTGAATATACACTCCACTAAATTTGTTTCTTTGATTGGAGTTTTTGAAGGGAAGAGTAAACCGCCGAATAGAGACTTATATATGAGTAATTTTGTAGATGAAGTAAATAATCTAATTGAATATGTTTTTTATTTTAACAATATAAATATATTTTAATATTATTTTGAGAGCTTTCATTTTTGATGCTCCAGCTAGAGCATATGTATTAGGCATTAAAGGTCATGCTGGTTATTATTGTTGTAATAAATGTTTTCAAAAAGGCGAGTATGTGGATGGAAGGATGACTTTTAAGCTGGAAAAAAACAAACTTCGATCAAACCAAGGTTTTAGAAATAGAATACAACACGAACATCACACTACCTTAAATGAAATAGCCCTTGAAAAATTACCAATTGATATTGTGACACATGTACCTTTTGACTACATGCACGTTGTGTGTTTAGGAGTTGTGAAGGCTTTGATATCTGCTTGGTTTAGCAAACGCAATGAATATTCTTTAAACAAAAGAAGTATTGAAGTGCTAAACAAAAATCTTATTGATTTAGTCCCCCATATTTCAAAAGAATTTTGCAGAAAGCCACGTTTACTTTCAGAATATGAAAGATGGAAGGCGACCGAACTTCGGCAATTTTTGCTGTATACAGGTCCATTTTTGTTAAAAAATGTTTTAAGTGAAGAAAGATACAAACATTTTCTACAGTTAAGTCTGTCTATTAGAATTTTATTAGATAAAAGTAGCAGCCGAATTAATATTAATTGTGCTAAGCAAATGTTATATTAGGGGTGGGATAGTGCACGAGTTTCCGATTTCGACCCGCTAGAACCGCTTATTTTGTGAGGTTCGTAAAAAAAATGCATGAGCCAAAAAATGGGGCAGGTCGGATAGGATTTAGGGGTCGCTCATCGGGGTCAAAGTTGGGCTTAAAGGGGAAAAAAATACACAAAAAGCACCGCAACTCCTCTGGTTTTGCCCCTAAAGGGGTCAAATGTGAGACCAACCTCCATTATTTTTTCCTCCCGAACACTTTTGCCGAACACACCTAAGCCTTACCTCCACTTCCTAAGGGGGCTCCCATACGAAGGTTTAATTTTTTTTAAAATTTGCTCCTACCTCTCTAGCAGTCCAAGAAGTGGCCCTAGAGGAACCAAATGTATGACCAACCCCCCAATATTTTTTCAACCCCAACATTTTCTTAGAACATACCTACCCTCTATCTTCAACCCTTAGGGTGGTCCCCATACATTTTTTTTATTTTTTCTTAATTTGTTTTATTACATCAGCTCCTACCGGTCCAATGGTGCCTCCTAGAGTGGTTATTAGCAAGGCCGACCCCCAATTATTTTCAGCCCCTATCATTTCTTCTGAATATGCCACTTCCCTATCTCCAATTCCTAAGGGGTCTCCCACACAAAATGAAATTTTTATAAAATTTGCTCCCATCACTCTAACTGGCACAGGGGTGACCCTAGAGAAGTTAAATGTATGACTGACCCCCAATATTTTTTCAGCCCCAACATTTTCCCCAAACAAACCTATCCTCCATTTTTAAGTCTTAAGGGGGTCCCCACACATTTTTTTATTTTTTTATAAAATCAGATCTTATCGCTCCCATGGTGCCTCCTAGGGATAGGGAATGCAGACTTACCCCCATTAGTTTTTGCCCCCCACATTTTTTCCGAACATACCTACGGCGTATTTCCACTTTGTAAGGGTTCTCCCCTTAGTAAAACAAAATTCGTAATGGTACTGGAACCCAACTTTGGAGTGTTTAGAATTTACAAAAGTACAATAAGTAGTAACACTTTTTTTATAAAATCAGCTCTTTCCGCTCCTATAGTTCCTCTTAGGGACGGGAAATGCAGACTGGCCCCCTATATCTGCCATGAAAACATCATATTTATGAACTTCAATTAAAATAAGTGTTTGAAACCAAATACGCAAAACGTCTGGACCAGGAGTGCCAATGTTTGCCCGTTTTAAAGAGCAGTGGGAAAATATAAATAAAAGACAAACCATACAGTCCTGACATAGAAGATTAGAAAGTGGCTGGCAACATACCAGCTCAAGTGAAAACTGCATCAAGTTGTTTTGTTGTGCTCAAATTAAGGAAAAGCGACCCAGAGACGACTTCAAGGAGTTTCTTGAAATTGTTTTATTATACCTTGGTGAAAATATTCCTAATAATCATTTTATCTCACCAGGATCCATCAGTCATGCTCGATGGATGGCAAAAGGCATATCTTGCCTAAAAATGTTTTAGGTTTGACCAAAAACAATTTACGTTAAATTTTGGTTTAGCGCCTCTAAAGCAATAGAACCTCCAAATAATGATTTGATTTTTTTAAAGCGATTGCTAATTATGCTTCAATTAATAAGATGTCTCAACGATTTGAGAAGAGATTCTCTCACATCTTTGGTATCTCAGTGGTGAAGCAGTTGCACTATTTGATTCGAATATCTCTTGTTAAATAAAACGAAAAATGGCAAATGCAAGGAGGAAGAGTTATCTGACGAAAAGATGGACGAATCGTCCGACGAAGGCAGCGAAGAAAAATAAGACGATGATATCGGGGAAGATTATGACTCGGGGGATAGCGGCGAAAGTGGCAACAAAGATCGTGATCATCCAGTACACGTTGTTGGATTCGAAGGTGTGAAAATAATTAACATGGAATCGAAACAAGTAGATCCAGAACTTATAATATAAGAGACACCAAAATTTTTTGCACGCTTCGGATTAACAACAAATTGCATTGGTTCCGGTCCAAACACTTGGGAAAATTGTGAGGACTACCAGCAAGCGCTGCAAATATTACTTCAATTACATGTTTTCATCGACGCTACCGAAAGAGGCGTGAAATTAATAGAGGACTATAACAACGTATTGGGCCATAATGGAGAGGAAAAAACATTACCCTAACAAAGTGGAAATACGACGTAGGTATGTTGGGACAAAAAGTGGGGGGCAAAAATTATTGGGGGTCAGTCTGCATTTTCCGTTCCTAAGAAGCACCATGGGAGCGGTAAGATCTGATTTTATATACAAAAATTATAAAAAATGTGTGGGAACCCCCTTAAGACTTAAAAATAAGGGGTAGGTTTGTTTGGGGAAAATGCTGGGGCTAAAAAAATATTGGGGGCAACTTTCTTTTGATTTTATAAAAAATAAAAAAATAAAAAAAATGTGTGGGGACCCCCTTAAGGCTTAAAAATAGAGGGTAGGTTTGTTTGGGGAAAATGTTGGGGCTGAAAAAATATTGGGGGTCAGGCATACATTTAAATTCTCTAGAGTCATCCCTGCGACAGTTAGAGTGGTGGGAGCAAATTTTATAAAAATGTCATTTTGTGTGGGAGACCCCATAGGAATTGGAGATACGGAGTTAGCATGTTCAAATGAAATGTTGGAGAGTAAAAATAAATGGGGGTCGGTCTTGCTAATGACCCCTCTAGGAAGCACCGTTGGACCGGTAGGAGCTGATTTAATTAAAAAAATTAAGAAAAAATAAAAAAAATGTATGGGGACCACCCTTACGGTTGAAGATAAAGGGTATGTCTGTTCTAAAAAAAATATTGGGGATGAAAAAATATTGGGGGTCGGTTATACATTTTATTCCTCTAGGGTCACTTCTAGGACAGCTAGAGAGGTAGGAGCAAATATTTTTTAACATTCAACCTTTGTATGGGAGCCCCCTTAAGGAGAGGAGATAGGGCTTAGGTATATTTGGCAAAAGTGTTTGGGGCAAAAAAAAATTTTATGAACCTCACAAAATGAGGGGTTCTAGCGATTCCAAATACTGCTGCCCAAAATCTCACACAACACTATCCCACCCTTAATGTTATATGCATTCGTGTCGGATATAACTATTTTATATGGTCAGAACTTTTTATCATTTAATGTTCATTGTTTGACCCATTTGGTTAATGATGTAATGAAATTTGGGCCATTAGAGTCTTTTAGTGCATTCCCATTCGAAAACCATCAACAAAAGGTGAAAAATCAGATAAAAAAGGGAAATCAAATAACTTCACAACTTTATAAGAGAATGGTAGAATCGAGCATACATGGTACCAAAGAAGGTGGTAAAGACGTTTATTCTCTAGGCCATAAAGAAAATGATAGCTACTCTCATGTAAAAACTGATGCGTTCTATTTATCACCACAAAAACCTAACAATTATTTTCTTGTTAGTGGTAGTGTGTACAAACTAAAAAGAATATTTATGAATTCCAATACTCTTTTTGTAAGTGGAAAAATGGTTAAACATTTAGAAAATTATTTTCAGGAACCAATGGTATCATCACGATTAAATATAAAAAGTTCTGACAACGCTAACACTGACCAAGAGATTACCACACATAAGCTAAGTGAAATTGAATTTAAAATAGTACGTTTTAAAATACAGTTGTCCACTTTTTTTTTCCACTTATTCATGGTCATAATTAAAAAAATATGTATTTGCTTTAATACTTATTTAAAAAAAAGTATTTTTCAGTTTTTATATTATATTTGTAACACCCATTATTCCAGTTTATATTATTTTTGTAACACCCATTAGCCCAAACTCGTCATAGTAAATGTTGTCAAAATTATCCATCACTTTTTTTCAAAAAGAAAAACAATTTAAAAAATTATAAAACATTAACCTCAATTAAAAACGAATACAACATTTAAACAAAATTCACTAAAATAGCAAATCAAATTCGAAAGTAATGAAAAAAGAAGGTAAGATATGAAATACTAAACATATAAAAATATGTTAAACATTTACTTTATCTTATCAGATCTGTTGCGTCAAATTCAAGAATCCCTCAAAGATTCAGAGCGAAGAACGGTGTTAGTAATACGCCAGCTTACGGAAGAGGTTTTACTAGCAAAAGCTGAAATCAATGACCTCAAGAAAATGATGGTAGCTCAAATGGAGAGGTCGCAAATTTTACCAGCGGAACCATTTTCTACTTTAGACGAATTTCAAATTTTTGATGACAGTCTAAAAGAGAAAAGTGAAAATATAACTGCATTGTTACGTATATCTAACATGGCCCAAATACATTAACATGGACACTAAAGTTGTTGCAATCCAACATGTATTTTGTAAAACTTTGAAAAAAGTTGACTTGCAACTTTTTCTACTTCGTTTTGTGTCTTAGAATGCGTATTGTTCACAACTCAATCGCAATGATAAGGTTGTATCTTAACAAAGTATGTAATTTTAACTATACAATTTGTCTTCGACACAAACCGAAGACAGTCTAAAAGAGAAAAGTGAAAATATAACTGCATTGTTACGTATATCTAACATGGCCCAAATACATTAACATGGACACTAAAGTTGTTGCAATCCAACATGTATTTTGTAAAACTTTGAAAAAAGTTGACTTGCAACTTTTTCTACTTCGTTTTGTGTCTTAGAATGCGTATTGTTCACAACTCAATCGCAATGATAAGGTTGTATCTTAACAAAGTATGTAATTTTAACTATACAATTTGTCTTCGACACAAACCAGTTTTTTCTTAAAAGTTGTACTTACCTATTTTGGAACTCTCAACTTCTCAAAAAAGCTTTATAGTCCTCGCGTTCATTTATCGTATAGATTACTGAGCCAAACGGTTATCTATGTTTTGCGTAAAAAGGAGTGCATACTTTTAGGCTTACAACAAAAACCCCAATTGATTAAGTAGTATATAAAAACATGTTTCCATATACTACTGACAATAAGTCGATTGGTTTTTTCAGTAAGCCTAAAAGTATGCACTCCGTTTTTACGCTATTATATTTTGATTGGCAACAAATGGAAGTATGGAATGGAAAGTAAACTATATAATTTTAAATCTGTTTACAGGAGTAAGAATTTTATATGTCGAGCGACAAAGGAACAAAGGATTTTATTCGGCGCAATTGCCGCAAAGTTTTTAATGACAACGTAGCCAAACAGTTCGCATGGACAGGAACAATGAGCAAGAAATGTCTACGAACATCGATCACGGCAACTGCGCTGAAAAGTATGTTGTATTTTAAATTTGTAAATAATAAGTTGCTAATTTTTATTACATATTTCTAACAGATGCTTTTAGATCTCGTTTCAAAAATGTTTCTGATTATGAGTTTGAGCAGATTTCAATGAAACACATCCAATGTGCAGGTGATAGAATCAAAAAACTAAGTAAATACCATCAAACAAAATCTTCCAATCAACAAAACGAGCAAGATGAAATTAATATAGAAGAACAAATTAATATAGAAGAAAGAGCCGAGGTAGAAATTGGTGAAACAAGTAATAAACGCAAAAAATCAAAAAGGACATTAGAAAATGAAAAAAAATAAAATAAAAAGAAACACAAAAAAAAATTAATTTTATCATATAACTATTTTAATTTATTACATATTTTACTTTAGTTTTGTAACATACTTTACTTCAGTTTTATTACATATTTTACTTTAGTTTTATATATCATATCTACTTACATTTGTTTTTTATAATTTTGTTGTTCAATAAATATTTAAAAAAAACAATGTGTGTTGTTCTTTGTGGAATAAACATGGGTGGAATTATGTGGTAAGTAGCATAGGAGCTAAGCAACATCCACACTCTGCAAATCTATATAAAGTCGAAACATGTATCCCTTTTTGGCTACATTTCGTAACGATATACTGTCGATATAGCATGTTTTTAGACTCTAAATAAGTCCAACTTTTCGATTTGATTTCACATCAGTAATTCATAAGAGTTTCGATTCTATATCACTTTACATAATAGTAAGGAAAACACTACTTTTTTCGATACTATATCGAATTCGATATCGAGTTAATTTTACGAAAAAATGATATTATTTCGATACGATTTCGAGTCATTTTCCATACTGGGAAGTCTCAGATTCTGAGACAGTTTTTCTATAGAAAAAGTCTCAGATTCTGAGACAGTTTTTCTATAGAAAAAGTCTCAGATTCTGAGAAAGTTTTTCTATAGAAAAGGTCTCAGATTCTGAGACAGTTTTTCTATAGAAAAAGTCTCAGATTCTGAGACAGTTTTTCTATAGAAAAAGTCTCAGATTCTGAGACAGTTTTTCTATAGAAAAAGTCTCAGATTCTGAGACAGTTTTTCTATAGAAAAAGTCTCAGATTCTGAGACAGTTTTTCTATAGAAAAAGTCTCAGATTCTGAGACAGTTTTTCTATAGAAAAAGTCTCAGATTCTGAGACAGTTTTTCTATAGAAAAAGTCTCAGATTCTGAGACAGTTTTTCTATAGAAAAAGTCTCAGATTCTGAGACAGTTTTTCTATAGAAAAAGTCTCAGATTCTGAGTCAGTTTTTCTATAGAAAAAGTCTCAGATTCTGAGACAGTTTTTCTATAGAAAAAGTCTCAGATTCTGAGACAGTTTTTCTATAGAAAAAGTCTCAGATTCTGAGACAGTTTTTCTATAGAAAAAGTCTCAGATTCTGAGACAGTTTTTCTATAGAAAAAGTCTCAGATTCTGAGACAGTTTTTCTATAGAAAAAGTCTCAGATTCTGAGACAGTTTTTCTGTTGAAAAAGTCTCAGATTCTGAGACAGTTTTTCTATAGAAAAAGTCTCAGATTCTGAGACAGTTTTTCTATAGAAAAAGTCTCAGATTCTGAGACAGTTTTTCTATAGAAAAAGTCTCAGATTCTGAGACAGTTTTTCTATAGAAAAAGTCTCAGATTCTGAGACAGTTTTTCTATAGAAAAAGTCTCAGATTCTGAGACAGTTTTTCTATAGAAAAAGTCTCAGATTCTGAGACAGTTTTTCTATAGAAAAAGTCTCAGATTCTGAGACAGTTTTTCTATAGAAAAAGTCTCAGATTCTGAGACAGTTTTTCTATAGAAAAAGTCTCAGATTCTGAGACAGTTTTTCTATAGAAAAAGTCTCAGATTCTGAGACAGTTTTTCTATAGAAAAAGTCTCAGATTCTGAGACAGTTTTTCTATAGAAAAAGTCTCAGATTCTGAGACAGTTTTTCTATAGAAAAAGTCTCAGATTCTGAGACAGTTTTTCTATAGAAAAAGTCTCAGATTCTGAGACAGTTTTTCTATAGAAAAAGTCTCAGATTCTGAGACAGTTTTTCTATAGAAAAAGTCTCAGATTCTGAGACAGTTTTTCTATAGAAAAAGTCTCAGATTCTGAGACAGTTTTTCTATAGAAAAAGTCTCAGATTCTGAGACAGTTTTTCTATAGAAAAAGTCTCAGATTCTGAGACAGTTTTTCTATAGAAAAAGTCTCAGATTCTGAGACAGTTTTTCTATAGAAAAAGTCTCAGATTCTGAGACAGTTTTTCTATAGAAAAAGTCTCAGATTCTGAGACAGTTTTTCTATAGAAAAAGTCTCAGATTCTGAGACAGTTTTTCTATAGAAAAAGTCTCAGATTCTGAGACAGTTTTTCTATAGAAAAAGTCTCAGATTCTGAGACAGTTTTTCTATAGAAAAAGTCTCAGATTCTGAGACAGTTTTTCTATAGAAAAAGTCTCAGATTCTGAGACAGTTTTTCTATAGAAAAAGTCTCAGATTCTGAGACAGTTTTTCTATAGAAAAAGTCTCAGATTCTGAGACAGTTTTTCTATAGAAAAAGTCTCAGATTCTGAGACAGTTTTTCTATAGAAAAAGTCTCAGATTCTGAGACAGTTTTTCTATAGAAAAAGTCTCAGATTCTGAGACAGTTTTTCTATAGAAAAAGTCTCAGATTCTGAGACAGTTTTTCTATAGAAAAAGTCTCAGATTCTGAGACAGTTTTTCTATAGAAAAAGTCTCAGATTCTGAGACAGTTTTTCTATAGAAAAAGTCTCAGATTCTGAGACAGTTTTTCTATAGAAAAAGTCTCAGATTCTGAGACAGTTTTTCTATAGAAAAAGTCTCAGATTCTGAGACAGTTTTTCTATAGAAAAAGTCTCAGATTCTGAGACAGTTTTTCTATAGAAAAAGTCTCAGATTCTGAGACAGTTTTTCTATAGAAAAAGTCTCAGATTCTGAGACAGTTTTTCTATAGAAAAAGTCTCAGATTCTGAGACAGTTTTTCTATAGAAAAAGTCTCAGATTCTGAGACAGTTTTTCTATAGAAAAAGTCTCAGATTCTGAGACAGTTTTTCTATAGAAAAAGTCTCAGATTCTGAGACAGTTTTTCTATAGAAAAAGTCTCAGATTCTGAGACAGTTTTTCTATAGAAAAAGTCTCAGATTCTGAGACAGTTTTTCTATAGAAAAAGTCTCAGATTCTGAGACAGTTTTTCTATAGAAAAAGTCTCAGATTCTGAGACAGTTTTTCTATAGAAAAAGTCTCAGATTCTGAGACAGTTTTTCTATAGAAAAAGTCTCAGATTCTGAGACAGTTTTTCTATAGAAAAAGTCTCAGATTCTGAGACAGTTTTTCTATAGAAAAAGTCTCAGATTCTGAGACAGTTTTTCTATAGAAAAAGTCTCAGATTCTGAGACAGTTTTTCTATAGAAAAAGTCTCAGATTCTGAGACTGTTTTTCTATAGAAAAAGTCTCAGATTCTGAGACAGTTTTTCTATAGAAAAAGTCTCAGATTCTGAGACAGTTTTTCTATAGAAAAAGTCTCAGATTCTGAGACAGTTTTTCTATAGAAAAAGTCTCAGATTCTGAGACAGTTTTTCTATAGAAAAAGTCTCAGATTCTGAGACAGTTTTTCTATAGAAAAAGTCTCAGATTCTGAGACAGTTTTTCTATAGAAAAAGTCTCAGATTCTGAGACAGTTTTTCTATAGAAAAAGTCTCAGATTCTGAGACAGTTTTTCTATAGAAAAAGTCTCAGATTCTGAGACAGTTTTTCTATAGAAAAAGTCTCAGATTCTGAGACAGTTTTTCTATAGAAAAAGTCTCAGATTCTGAGACAGTTTTTCTATAGAAAAAGTCTCAGATTCTGAGACAGTTTTTCTATAGAAAAAGTCTCAGATTCTGAGACAGTTTTTCTATAGAAAAAGTCTCAGATTCTGAGACAGTTTTTCTATAGAAAAAGTCTCAGATTCTGAGACAGTTTTTCTATAGAAAAAGTCTCAGATTCTGAGACAGTTTTTCTATAGAAAAAGTCTCAGATTCTGAGACAGTTTTTCTATAGAAAAAGTCTCAGATTCTGAGACAGTTTTTCTATAGAAAAAGTCTCAGATTCTGAGACAGTTTTTCTATAGAAAAAGTCTCAGATTCTGAGACAGTTTTTCTATAGAAAAAGTCTCAGATTCTGAGACAGTTTTTCTATAGAAAAAGTCTCAGATTCTGAGACAGTTTTTCTATAGAAAAAGTCTCAGATTCTGAGACAGTTTTTCTATAGAAAAAGTCTCAGATTCTGAGACAGTTTTTCTATAGAAAAAGTCTCAGATTCTGAGACAGTTTTTCTATAGAAAAAGTCTCAGATTCTGAGACAGTTTTTCTATAGAAAAAGTCTCAGATTCTGAGACAGTTTTTCTATAGAAAAAGTCTCAGATTCTGAGACAGTTTTTCTATAGAAAAAGTCTCAGATTCTGAGACAGTTTTTCTATAGAAAAAGTCTCAGATTCTGAGACAGTTTTTCTATAGAAAAAGTCTCAGATTCTGAGACAGTTTTTCTATAGAAAAAGTCTCAGATTCTGAGACAGTTTTTCTATAGAAAAAGTCTCAGATTCTGAGACAGTTTTTCTATAGAAAAAGTCTCAGATTCTGAGACAGTTTTTCTATAGAAAAAGTCTCAGATTCTGAGACAGTTTTTCTATAGAAAAAGTCTCAGATTCTGAGACAGTTTTTCTATAGAAAAAGTCTCAGATTCTGAGACAGTTTTTCTATAGAAAAAGTCTCAGATTCTGAGACAGTTTTTCTATAGAAAAAGTCTCAGATTCTGAGACAGTTTTTCTATAGAAAAAGTCTCAGATTCTGAGACAGTTTTTCTATAGAAGAAGTCTCAGATTCTGAGACAGTTTTTCTATAGAAAAAGTCTCAGATTCTGAGACAGTTTTTCTATAGAAAAAGTCTCAGATTCTGAGACAGTTTTTCTATAGAAAAAGTCTCAGATTCTGAGACAGTTTTTCTATAGAAAAAGTCTCAGATTCTGAGACAGTTTTTCTATAGAAAAAGTCTCAGATTCTGAGACAGTTTTTCTATAGAAAAAGTCTCAGATTCTGAGACAGTTTTTCTATAGAAAAAGTCTCAGATTCTGAGACAGTTTTTCTATAGAAAAAGTCTCAGATTCTGAGACAGTTTTTCTATAGAAAAAGTCTCAGATTCTGAGACAGTTTTTCTATAGAAAAAGTCTCAGATTCTGAGACAGTTTTTCTATAGAAAAAGTCTCAGATTCTGAGACAGTTTTTCTATAGAAAAAGTCTCAGATTCTGAGACAGTTTTTCTATAGAAAAAGTCTCAGATTCTGAGACAGTTTTTCTATAGAAAAAGTCTCAGATTCTGAGACAGTTTTTCTATAGAAAAAGTCTCAGATTCTGAGACAGTTTTTCTATAGAAAAAGTCTCAGATTCTGAGACAGTTTTTCTATAGAAAAAGTCTCAGATTCTGAGACAGTTTTTCTATAGAAAAAGTCTCAGATTCTGAGACAGTTTTTCTATAGAAAAAGTCTCAGATTCTGAGACAGTTTTTCTATAGAAAAAGTCTCAGATTCTGAGACAGTTTTTCTATAGAAAAAGTCTCAGATTCTGAGACAGTTTTTCTATAGAAAAAGTCTCAGATTCTGAGACAGTTTTTCTATAGAAAAAGTCTCAGATTCTGAGACAGTTTTTCTATAGAAAAAGTCTCAGATTCTGAGACAGATTTTCTATAGAAAAAGTCTCAGATTCTGAGACAGTTTTTCTATAGAAAAAGTCTCAGATTCTGAGACAGTTTTTCTATAGAAAAAGTATCAGATTCTGAGACAGTTTTTCTATAGAAAAAGTCTCAGATTCTGAGACAGTTTTTCTATAGAAAAAGTCTCAGATTCTGAGACAGTTTTTCTATAGAAAAAGTCTCAGATTCTGAGACAGTTTTTCTATAGAAAAAGTCTCAGATTCTGAGACAGTTTTTCTATAGAAAAAGTCTCAGATTCTGAGACAGTTTTTCTATAGAAAAAGTCTCAGATTCTGAGACAGTTTTTCTATAGAAAAAGTCTCAGATTCTGACACAGTTTTTCTATAGAAAAAGTCTCAGATTCTGAGACAGTTTTTCTATAGAAAAAGTCTCAGATTCTGAGACAGTTTTTCTATAGAAAAAGTCTCAGATTCTGAGACAGTTTTTCTATAGAAAAAGTCTCAGATTCTGAGACAGTTTTTCTATAGAAAAAGTCTCAGATTCTGAGACAGTTTTTCTATAGAAAAAGTCTCAGATTCTGAGACAGTTTTTCTATAGAAAAAGTCTCAGATTCTGAGACAGTTTTTCTATAGAAAAAGTCTCAGATTCTGAGACAGTTTTTCTATAGAAAAAGTCTCAGATTCTGAGACAGTTTTTCTATAGAAAAAGTCTCAGATTCTGAGACAGTTTTTCTATAGAAAAAGTCTCAGATTCTGAGACAGTTTTTTTTTTTTTTTTTACTTCATTTTTTATTTGTAATATAAATAACAATTTAAAAAATTAGCCTAAATCTGCGAAGCAACTGGGCTTATCTGCAGAAAAATTACTTTAATTAAATTCATTAAAAATATTGCATTCATTGCGATTCTATAAAAAAAGTTTTAATAAGTTTTTTTTTTCTTATGTGGATTTGTAATATTAAGAATATTAGTTGGGATAGTGTTGAGTATAGTGGGCAGTGATACGTGTAATGTATTTTTCCCGTAATTGGTTTTAAATCATCCTACTTTGTATTTTCCTTCTGCTCGACGTCTTGTGTTGTGTGTATGATCAATACGCTGCAGAAATCTTACGTCGTTGGAGAATTCGTTTACCATTGTTGTGTTGAATATTCCTTTAATGTTTAGGACATGTAGTTCTTTAGGAAGGTTGTTGTTGTTGTTATTTTTATTTTTACGATTGTTGTTCGTGGTACTGTTTGAAGTGCTGTTTGTAGCTATGTTTGTACGATTGTTGTTCGTAGTGTTGTTGTTTGTAGTGATGTTTGTGCGTATTCTTGAGATCAAGAACAATAAATCTTCCCTAAGAGGATATTCAATCTTCTAACGCCAAAATAAGTTTGGCGTCTTGGCGTTTCTTACATAGGCCAAAATGAAAGGGTGTCAGGTGTTTTTTGCGTTTTGGCGTCTCGGCATCACTTACTTAGGCACAAAATAAACTGATGTCTCTGTTTGGCGTCATGGCATTTTTGGAGATTAGGGGAGATTTATTGTTCTTGGGTGATAGTGGTGATTTATACGTAGTCAAGATCGTCTCCTTATCTTTACCCCAGGTGCTGCCCGTTAGCGCTTTCAAAATGGAGTTCCTCCCTTTCACTCGCCTGGTCACCTCTTCAGAATGCCTCGCGAACATAAAGAGGCTATCGAAGTGAACCCCAAGAATTTTGAGGTTTTTCACCGTGGGAACTCTCTGCCCACTAATGTGGACATTGAGTTCCCTGTTAACCTCTTTAGTCCACGTGGTGAAGAGCGTGGCCGTCGACTTGGGTGTCGAGAGCTGGAGGTTCCTATCTGCCAAAAATTTTGTCAGGGTTGGCAGATAGCTGTTAAGCTGTTCCTCCAGGGCTTCGATATCCCTGCCTGTGCACAAAATTGTGCAGTCATCGGCGTAGGATATCAATTTCAGTCCTGGAGGTGGGGTCGGGATTTTGGAGATATACGTGTTGAACAAGATGGGTGAAAGGACCCCCCCTTGTGGAACACCCTGCTTATTTCTCCGCAGTCCCGACCTGGAACCTCTAAACTCTACATATGACTGCCTCCCAGCCATGTAATTCGCCAACCATCGTTTGTGGACATTAGGGAGCGTAGAGTCATACAGGTCTTGCAGAAGCTGCGTGTGGCAGACCGTGTCGAAGGCCTTAGACAGATCGAGAGCGACCACAATGGTCCTCTCGTGTGGGCGTTTGCTGTTAAGGCCTCCGGCTATGGCTGTCGTGATTTCGCACAACGCAGTTGTTGTACTGTGACCAGAAGGAAAGCCATGTTGGTGGTCCGCCATGGGGAGATTCTCCCTAAGAGTAGGGAGAAGGACAGATTCCAGGACCTTAACCACTGGTGACAGTAGTGTTATCGGCCTGTAGGAGCTCCCCAAATTATTGGGCTTCCCAGGTTTGGGAAGGGGAATAATCTTCCCGAGCTTCCACATGTCTGGAATCTCCAAGGAGTTAACACACAGGCTAAACGTTTCTGCCATGTATGTCAACACTTTCTCCCCCACGTGTTAAAGCATGATCATAGCGAGACCATCTGGACCTATTGCCGTGGAGGCTTTCGCTTCTTTGATAGCTTTAGAGACATCCTCCGGAGTGATCTTTACATCTTCTGTGTGAGGTAGAGATCTGATCCTCCTTCGGATGACTCTCTGGTCCCTGTTGGGTCTGGCTGGATGCTCTACAAACTGTCGGTTTAAGGCAGCACAGCACTTTTGGGAGTCAAGCGGCGTGCCACTCTCAAAAGTGAGAGTGGGTCTTCCGCTTCTACGGGGATTCGAAAGGTTCTTTATCGTCGACCAAATACGCTTAGAACCTTTATCCGACTCTTCAAGGTGCCGTAACCACAGGTCTTTGCAGTGAGCAGAGACTAGAGCCTCAATCTCGGCGCTCAGTTGCCTTAAACGAGGGTCCGCTGCATTTTCCCTCCGGATGGCATCTCGCCTATCTGCTAGGCGACATGCCTCCGGTGGAAAATTTGGGCGCATTTTCGCTATGCGTCCAGCCGGGATGCAGCGGTTTTTCGCATCGACCAAGATCTTTCGTATATTACGTTCTCCCTCTGATGACGTTGAGGGAGGAGTCAGATGACCAAATTGTGCTTCCGTCATCTCCTCAAATCTGGCCCAATCCGATTTCCGAAAGTTTACAAAAGTCCGTTCTTCAGCAGATATGAAGTCTGGGCTTTTTGCAACCTTAACGGTAATTGGGATGTGGTCAGAGTTGAGAGCGATGTCGGCATGCCAGGTGGTGAAGGCCACAAGGTCAGGGCTGACTATCGAAAGATCTGGTGAGCTGCGACAGTTTGCGGTGATGCGAGTAGGGTGTCTCTCGTTGACAACACAGTAATTTGTGTTGTCAATTTCATCAGCAAAGCGATTACCCCTCGCATCATTTTCCAGCTCAGAATGCCAGCTATCATGGTGAGCGTTTAGGTCACCGAGTATGACCCTACTATCGCCTTCCATTAAAAATTCAATGGAAGGACGATATCCCGAACGGCAGGCCGCTGTTGGAGGGATGTAGACGTTCACAATTTTAATCTCATCCTCTCCTGATCGAACGGCTATCCCCTGGAGTTCCAGGTGATCGTCGTTCGATGTGATGGACAGCGGTCGGAAGTTAACAGAGTCATGAACAAGAAAAGCAAGGCCTCCGCCCTTATCCCTTTCGCGGTCCTGCCTTATGATACTATAGCTGGACGAGCAGGAGATTGGGTTCCTGCTCGTCAGCTTAGTTTCTTGGAGGGCCGCGATCAGGATGCGTCTCTTGTCCATGAAATCCGTAACTTCCTTGATCTTCCTGCTCAGCCCGTTACAATTCCACTGTAATATCTTGAAATCAAGACCTGGTGAAGGTTCCAACGGGCTGGCCCTAATGGTTGGTTCTTCGTTGGTAGAGTCGGTCGAGTGTGGTCCTGCTTGGACACCAGGTGTGGAAGGCCAATCTGGTGCCTCACCCACAGGTGTGCTACGTGTGTTGGCAGCTTGACGCCTTCTGCAGTAGGTACCGATGAAGTCCGGTCTATATAGATCGGCATTCCTCAGTCCCGAGCAGCGAAGGTGTGCACTGTCACCACACACAGCACATCTGATGGGTTTGGCCTTACCAGTGAAGGACCTTCCACACCTGTTACACTTGTTGGTCATTGGACCAGGGTTCTGTTCTATGTCACCGGCTAGGAGAGTTGTTAGTCTGAACAGGCATGCCGGTGTTGTCTGTTCAGGGGGAAAAATGGGGGGGGGATATGGGATTTGTGGGTTCCTTGTACCTACAAGCTGGACTCCAGTGTCCGAGGTTTTGCAGTCCTTGGGCGGGATTGTAGTTCCCGCGTCGATCCCGGGGCGTAGACCCAACTGCTGTGAGGACCGTTCATGTTGTTATTGAGGTTGTTGTTGTTTATTCTGATGTTATTGTTGTGTTTAAACTTGTTCCAAAGTATCTTTTAGATTTGATTTTGAGATTGTTGTACCCAGCAAAACTTAGATTACCAAATAAGGTATAAAATAAGGTATAGGATCTCTTATTTTATACATTGCAGCATTGATGATTTTAACAGGCGATGAGACTCAAAGTAATGCATCCACATTATCACAAAGAATACCAGTAAGGTATAAAATAAGTCATAAATTTATAACGAAGAATACGAGTAAGGTGTAAAATATTTGATATTTTATAGGTTACGAGAAATGAAATAATATAACATACCAGAAGATAATATATAAGGTGTTACGAGTAGTGAAAAAGTAATTTTGTATTAAATTTACTCACGTGATTGTAAGTGAGTGTAAGTAGATAAAATATGCTCGTGAGTGTGTGTCGTTAGAAATTTCCTGTCGTGAGCCCATCTCTAGTTTAAACTTATGCATTTTTTTATAAAATAATTATTTTTTATGTTATTGTAATGCATTATGCATCCAATTACAAATAATGCATTATTTCAAACTTTCAAATAATACATAATGTAACCAAATATAAGTCATCCATGATTTAATGTTTAGAAATAATAAATATGAAATACATTTTTTCCAATAATCATGCATTACGTAGCAAATAATTAGGAATGCATTATTTTTCACTTTAAAATAATACGTTGTGGAACAAATGTTTGGTAAGACATCCTAAAATAATGCTACAAATAAGGTATATACATTACCTGGTAATGTGTTATATAATCACTACCCATTACCAAAGTTTTGCTGGGTAGTTCTCTGCAGTGTGTTGATCCCCCCCCCCAAGCAGTTATTCCGTGGCGCAGATGAGACTCGACAAGTGAGTAGTAGACTTGCCTTACAACACTATAAATGGAGGTTGTACAGCTTGTACATTGATGTTGAATAAAACAACGACCACGTCTTGTTTGTTCGGTGGTTGGCTAGTAACAACCTTTTATTTACAACTTAAAATATCTTATATACTAAATTAAAACTAGAATTTAAAAATAAAACTACCTGCGTAGACTACACATTTTGTCTACACAGTTCATTTCTTAAAATAGATGAGAATCTACGTGACCTCACGTAGATCCCTAATGCAACAAGAAACGATCATAAAATACAATGTTTAATTGCTATGCATACAAATGTGCAGCACACATTTTATGACCTTTCGTTGTACGCTTCTTCGACATAGATACATAATTAAACATTCTGCCCGCCTTGAAAGATTGTACGCTTTCAAAATATTTTATTGTAATTTTTAATCATTAGACACTTATGTTTTTAATTATGTATCCTTGTAATCTATTGTGGCTCAATACTGGTAGAGTTTATTTTAAATTATTCCTTTTAAATTTTCTAATGTTTCTTAATTTTAGGTTGGTGACCCATTATTTAGATGTTTAAAAGAATCTTTGTCAAACATTTGGTTTTAATGCTTGATCTTCTGTTCTCTTACATTAAAATAAATTCTCTTCAACGAATATTTTTTTATAAACCACAATAGCTAATATTTTACTTAAAAATAAAAATATATACAATGTTTTCTATATAATGAATTCTTATAAGGTAATTATAATTTTGTTTTTAAACATAAAAGATAATATAATATTTACAAAAAGTTGTTATATTAAGAAAAATACATGAATAAAAAAGCCTTTCACTATTATCAGACTTTTCCATCGCTGGCTATGCCAGCGACCCCGCCACCCGTGAGACTCTTGTTCTCGCAAAGTAACAGTTTTTTAATTTTGGTTTTCCCTTTATGAAAATTATTATACCTCTGTTTGCGATTGGCATCACCTGCCGACTTATTTTTAATTTTCGAAATATTCTTATTTTTATTAAATGAGCATTTGTCCTCAACTACTAGCATAATATTTTCAGTTAAAGGGCCGCAATCTACTGGTTTGGTAGATTTTGTTTTACCTGAATTCCTAGAAGTTTTATTATTCTTTTTTCTTTCAGAATTTTCTTTAATAGGAAAATGTTTAACTAATTTTTTCTTATTACTCTGTCTACCTGGTTTTATATTCTGTAGACTTTTTAGTCTAAGAGGTTCTGTTCTGTTTTTAATATGAATTTCATTAATCATATTATGCTTATCTTTATGAAGAGCTGTGTGGTGATCTATTCCACATATTCTGCAACTTAAATAATTGCATGAAATACTCTTGTGACCATTATTTAAGCATTGTTTGCAAAGTCTATTTTTTCTAACGATTTTCCATCTCGTTTTTATATCTAAACTCCTAAATAGCAAACACTGATTAAGAAAATGTTGAGAACAACATCCCATTACGCACTTTGGCTTTGATTTCTCTAAACTATCATCATAGTTTTTATTTTCCATTTCTTCCGATAACATTGCACATGCTTCAAGTGCGCAGTGTCTATTTTTCAAAAACTTGCTTAAATCATTGATTTTTGGTATTTCACGAGAAGGTCCTAAAGAAAGCTCAAACTCTAATCTCAACTTCTCTTCCAACTTGCCTTCTACTATAAATGTTACTAATGCCTCAAATTAATCTTCAGCACTAAGTCCCAAATGATTTAAACCCAATATATTTTCATCAACAACAGATCTCATTATGTTTACACTTTCAACTGTATTAATAGTTTTCGGTGCATGCAATATACTTTTGAAACACTGGCTTATCATATACCTGTTGTTTGTAAACTTTTCGTCTAACAACTTCCAGGCTAAATTATAATTTTCTCCTTTAATCGGAATATGCTTTATGCAATTTAATGCATCTCCACGCAATTTTGTTTTTAAAAACAACATTTTCTGAATATTAGGATATTCTGAATTCCCAATAAACTGTTGGAATAACTCCTTAAAAGTTAACCAACTATCGTAATCTCCGTCAAAAAAAGGAATTTCTATTTTTGGAAGGCAGTTAGCTAAAAAATTACAATTTCCTGCACTAACTATAACACTTTTTTCCTTATGTTTCTTAATAAGATCTTCCTTATATTTTTCATTCCTAATGACTTTTAGTTTACTACTTATTTCATCAATGTGTTTTATAATTACCACACATTCTTTATTTTTTCCATAAGTTTTTACGTCGTCAGCAAAGGATTTCACCAGGCATACCCATTTATTAAGCAGCTCCATTGGCACATCTTTAGCTTCGACATCTATCACAGCAGTTTCGATGCTGGCTCCAATATCTGACTCCATTTTTGATATTTTCAATACTGCACTTTAGCAGTTTTTGTTTACTACTGCACTTTAGCAGTTTTGGTTCAATACTGCACTTCAGCAGTTTTTTATTTATGTGTTATTTTTTTTAACTTATGCTCATTTCGAGCGTCGGGTTATCACCAAAATGTACAGCTTGTACATTGATGTTGAATAAAACAACGACCACGTCTTGTTTGTTCGGTGGTTGGCTAGTAACAACCTTTTATTTACAACTTAAAATATCTTATATACTAAATTAAAACTAGAATTTAAAAATAAAACTACCTGCGTAGACTACACATTTTGTCTACACAGTTCATTTCTTAAAATAGATGAGAATCTACGTGACCTCACGTAGATCCCTAATGCAACAAGAAACGATCATAAAATACAATGTTTAATTGCTATGCATACAAATGTGCAGCACACATTTTATGACCTTTCGTTGTACGCTTCTTCGACATAGATACATAATTAAACAGAGGTATTACTAAGGTAATGTAGCATAAACGCTGATTTTCTTAGTTTCAATCGAAGGTTGTTTATGTGAATTCCGCATTTAAAGTTATGGTCAACGTGTACTCCGAGGTATTTATAAGAGTTTACAAGCTCGATATATGTATTGCAATCATCATTATTATTGCTGTTTTTGTGTAGGCATTCAATGCTGTGAAATTTTAGTGAAATATCTGTAAACTTAATGTTAGGTGCTTTAATATGCATAACTTTCGTTTTAGTAGCGTTTATTGTCAATCCGAAGTCGTGACACCATTTATTTAACGTATCGAGCTCATGTTGCATAATTTCAACGGCAGATGCGATGTTCTTATGTGATACAATAATTGCAGTATCGTCGGCATATGCGAATGTTGTGCTTTTGCGCAAATTGTTGGTTATGTCGTTCGTGTACATTATAAACAAAATTGGACCCAGTTTTGATCCCTGAGGTACGCTACATTCTGAAGACATATTGTTGCTTAGAACGTTATTTATTTTCACATGGTAGGAACGTAATTGAAGATAGTTTTTGAACCAATTTAAACAATTCCCCCTGATTCGTCGGCATATGCGAATGTTGTGCTTTTGCGCAAATTGTTGGTTATGTCGTTCGTGTACATTATAAACAAAATTGGACCCAGTTTTGATCCCTGAGGTACGCTACATTCTGAAGACATATTGTTGCTTAGAACGTTATTTATTTTCACATGGTAGGAACGTAATTGAAGATAGTTTTTGAACCAATTTAAACAATTCCCCCTGATTCCATTTTTTTTCAAAAACCAACAGCAGCTTACTATGAGATAGCAATGATTGTAGTTACTAAGATTTAGATTTATGTGATTTGAAAAATTTCCTAAAAGTTGATTTAAATAAAAAGTCTCAGATTCTGAGACAGTTTTGCTATAGAAAAAGTCTCAGATTCTGAGACAGTTTTTCTATAGAAAAAGTCTCAGATTCTGAGACAGTTTTTCTATAGAAAAAGTCTCAGATTCTGAGACAGTTTTTCTATAGAAAAAGTCTCAGATTCTGAGACAGTTTTTCTATAGAAAAAGTCTCAGATTCTGAGACAGTTTTTCTATAGAAAAAGTCTCAGATTCTGAGACAGTTTTTCTATAGAAAAAGTCTCAGATTCTGAGACAGTTTTTCTATAGAAAAAGTCTCAGATTCTGAGACAGTTTTCTATAGAAAAAGTCTCAGATTCTGAGACAGTTTTTCTATAGAAAAAGTCTCAGATTCTGAGACAGTTTTTCTATAGAAAAAGTCTCAGATTCTGAGACAGTTTTTCTATAGAAAAAGTCTCAGATTCTGAGACAGTTTTTCTATAGAAAAAGTCTCAGATTCTGTGACAGTTTTTCTATAGAAAAAGTCTCAGATTCTGAGACAGTTTTTCTATAGAAAAAGTCTCAGATTCTGAGACAGTTTTTCTATAGAAAAAGTCTCAGATTCTGAGAAAGTTTTTCTATAGAAAAAGTCTCAGATTCTGAGAAAGTTTTTCTATAGAAAAAGTCTCAGATTCTGAGAAAGTTTTTCTATAGAAAAAGTCTCAGATTCTGAGACAGTTTTTCTATAGAAAAAGTCTCAGATTCTGAGACAGTTTTTCTATAGAAAAAGTCTCAGATTCTGAGACAGTTTTTCTATAGAAAAAGTCTCAGATTCTGAGACAGTTTTTCTATAGAAAAAGTCTCAGATTCTGAGACAGTTTTTCTATAGAAAAAGTCTCAGATTCTGAGACAGTTTTTCTATAGAAAAAGTCTCAGATTCTGAGACAGTTTTTTTATAGAAAAAGTCTCAGATTCTGAGACAGTTTTTCTATAGAAAAAGTCTCAGATTCTGAGACAGTTTTTCTATAGAAAAAGTCTCAGATTCTGAGACAGTTTTTCTATAGAAAAAGTCTCAGATTCTGAGACAGTTTTTCTATAGAAAAAGTCTCAGATTCTGAGACAGTTTTTCTATAGAAATAGTCTCAGATTCTGAGACAGTTTTTCTATAGAAAAAGTCTCAGATTCTGAGACAGTTTTTCTATAGAAAAAGTCTCAGATTCTGAGACAGTTTTTCTATAGAAAAAGTCTCAGATTCTGAGACAGTTTTTCTATAGACAGTTTTTCTATAAAAAAAAGTCTCAGATTCTGAGAGAGTTTTTCTATAGAAAGGTCTTAGATTCTGAAACTGTTTTTCTATAGAAAGTCTCAGATTCTAAGACATTTTCTTTATAGAAAAAGTCTCAGATTCTGAGACAATTTATCTATAGAAAAGGTTTCAGATTCTGAGACAGTTTTTCTATAAAAAAAAGTCTCAGATTCTTAGACTTCTAAAGAAAAATTGTCTCAGAAACTGGGACTTTTTCTGTAGAAAAATTTTCTCAGAATCTGAGACCTTTTCTGTAGAAAAAATGTCTCAAAATCTTTATCATACAGAAAAAAATAAATAAAAATTTTGAGTAAATTTTTAATACTATTGAGTAAAAAATTACTCAATTTTGCACCAGTAAACGATTTATTAGTAATGAGTAAGCTTTTAATAAAAAATTATTAAATGCTTAAAAAAAAAATTGAGTAAATTATTAATTCACACAATTAAAACCTTACTTAAAATTTTTCAATATTTTTATGTAACTTTTTAATTGTGTCAAGTAAAAATTTACTCAAAATGTATCGATTTATTTTTTAAAAAAGTTTCGAATTTTTTTTTCAAAAAAAAAATTGCGTTTTCAAACTTTACCAAATATACTTATGTCTTCAAGACAAAGGAAAATTTTATAAAGATGATTTCAAACTAACATATACATATACAAAAAACTATAAACTAAATGAGAATTTAAAATACCAAGAGAATAAAAAAAAAAAAAAATATTAAATTTGTATTAAATTATTTACTCAAATTTTATTTTAAGTTTTTGAGTAAATTTTTAATTGTGTTAATTAAAAAATTACTCAAATTTGTTTTAAAAATTTAAACAAGTGATTACTCAAATTGTTTTTCTCTATATTATTTTCTGTGCAATAAAAAAATATTTTTTTTTAGTTTATAATTTTTTTGTTTTGATTGTCATTTATAGGAGATATTCAGCTTAGATTCAAACATAGAATACCTTTTTGAAATTGATGACTCAGATGAAGCATATGAATAGGGTTGCCAGATACTAGAAGTCCAATAACTGGAATATGGAAAAAATTCAGCTGGATTTTCAGAAAATAACTGGACACATACATATTTTTTTTACTAACTTACAAAATTTTCAAATATGAGATATCTTTATTTTGGACTACTTTTCGAATATAAAATCAATAAAATGGTATTGGCCATGGCAAAATGTTCACTCTTTTAAGCATATTCAATACTTTTGAGCATCTCGAAATGTTGATGTTGATCTCGTCAATAGCTTGAGGATTGCTGGCGTATATTTTTCTATTCAAATAACCCCACAAAAATAAGTCCGGAGTGGAAATCGGATCTGGAAATCTATGTGGCAAGTTAAAGTTCTCTGGACGTGCGATGTCAAAACAGCGACAAAAGCTGGCCCTCACCTACAGATTTGACCCCTTCGGACTTATTTTTGTGAGGTTATTTGAAAAGCAAAATGTACGCCAACAACCCTCAGATCATCTACGAGGTGAAGGAAAACTTTCGACAAGAACTAGAGTGCCGATATTCTCGTAAGTAATGAACAAAAGTACACTAAAAAAGCTTATTTTTTGCTACCTCCTATTTGAAGAGAATTCCTAGTAATTTTACAAGCTTTTAACCAATAATTTTTTAAATTAACAAGCTTTTTACTATTAATTTTGTAAATGTAAAAATTTTTTGACGCAATAAAACTTACAAGAAATTCTCGCGAACTTATTAGATTTTTTTGCTACCTTCTATTTTACATTCTATTCTATTTTGGTACCTTCTATTTTAGAAATTACGAGCTTTTTGACAATAAAATTGTAAATTTAAAACTGTTTTAGCAAAATAAAATAAGGAATTCTCGTGAATTTACCAGATTTTTGTAAAAATGCCATAGAAGTTTACAAAATTACGAAAAAAATTTAAACTTCGATAGAAAATTGTTTGTTAAAAGACAAGGAAAACTGTCAAATATTAACAAAATGGGATTACGAGACTTTTTCTAGTAATTTGACAAGGTTTTTTTGAGTGTAGTGAAAATGCAGCAAAAAGTGCAAAAGAGGCAGCTTTTTGATATATGTATTATTAAAAAAAATAAATGTTTAAATTAATTTAATAAAAAAAATATTTTTTAAATTTAAGAAATAATTTTTTAACTGGAAAAATTATACACTAACTGGAAACTGGACCAGACCCCAAAAAACTGGAAAATCCAGGCCATTCCAGGCCGTCTGGCAACCCTACATATGAAGCAGAAGCTACTGTGGATTCAATTGATAATACTACGCAATCCAGCTTCACTCAACAATGTAACAATAATTTATCATCTAGCTTCACCCACCAATCTAACAGTAATACATCATCAAGCTTCACCCAACAGTCAAATAACACGCCTCATTGTTCTCGTGAAAAAAGAAAGTTAAACAATAGCAATACTCAATTAGAGCAAGTGTGTTCAGCCTCCACAAAATTAGCAGAATCCCTTCTTGTAAACGACAAGTTAAATCCAAATCCAATTGCTTCCTTTTCAAATTTTGTTTTCACAAAAATGAATGGCTTAAACACTGAATTACAAATTGAGGCAAAATCGAAAATAACGGCAATATTATTTGATCTCCAATCGAAACAAATGAATTATTACTTTTAAAGTTTTATTTAATTAATTTAAAAAGATACTGTTTGAAACTTAACACACCAGCTTACACTATTTACAGATGTAATACGAAAAGGATCAATTGTAATTCGGAGATTCTACTTGTAATTCCAAAACTCCATTTGAAATTGGAAGATTACATTTGTAATTCGAAGATTTTTCTTGTAATTCGAATTCTCATTTTGTAATTTGAAGGCTTAAATTGTTTTTTTTTTTTTTTTTTTTTTTTCTCATTAATTTTTTATTGAATCTTCACTAAAACTATGTGAACTAACAATAAGTTTTCAAATCTTAAAACTAATATAAATAGCTTAATATTAAGTCCGGCCAGTGCCAGACAAAATTTCACTTGCTCATAAATTATCCAATGTTTTCAAAAGCATCATCTTTCATTTTATAGTACCAGGTCAGTAGTGGCCCTCCTTCTTAGGCGTTGGTGACCACTATTATTTAGAAGATTACGCGCTAAATTGTTTGGATGTGATTCTAGTCTCCGTAGGTAGTTCTGGGTATGTCTCACAATTTCATCTTTAACAAATGATACATTTAGATCTCTGTGTATGTTTGAGTTTCTAACGTACCAAGGGGCATCAGTAATCATTCTTAAAATGTTGTTCTGTTTTCTCTGTATTCTTTCCACATTAGACGCAGAGGCAGTGCCCCATAACTGAATACCATAGCACCATATAGGTTTTATAATAGAGCTGTAGATCAATAGTTTACAGTCTAACATAAGTTTCGAGTTTCTCCCAATTAGCCAATTTACTGCAATAGTTTTTAATTTTATCTGGGTTAATTTTGCATCTATATGGTTTTTCCACGTAAGACGACGATCCAGATGAATTCCGAGGTACTTAACTGTTGTGTGTTGAGGTACGATGTGATTATTAATCTGAATTTGGGGACATGTTTCTCGTCTCAACGTGAAAGTTATGTGGATGCATTTCTGCTCATTAACTTTAATCTTCCACTTTTTCAACCAGTCTTCTAATTCAAGAATGTGACTTTGCAAAATACGAGTTGCTTCAAGTGGGTTATTATGAGAGCTCAAAATAGCTGTATCATCTGCAAATGTGGAAGTATGCGTATTTCGATTAGTTGGCATATCAGAGGTGTACAAAATATACAAAAGCGGTCCCAAAATACTACCTTGTGGAACTCCAGCTTGTATGATTTGTGGGGTACTAACAAAATCGTTTTCCTTTACTGTAAACTTACGATCTGTAATGTAATTTTCGAGTAACTTATGTGTATCTGGTGGTAACATATTCTTTATCTTATAGAGTAAACCCTCGTGCCAAACCTTATCGAACGCCTGCGAGACATCAATAAAAAGTGCAGAACAATATTTCTTTTCCTCATAGGCTCCCGTGTAAAAATGGATTAGATCTTATTTAATCTGTTTATATCTATTCATATATGATCATGTCTGATTAGATATAATTATATCTAAAATGACCAAAATCGAGATCTAATTATATCTCGGATTTGGCAATGTTGACCAAATCCGAGATATAATTAGATCTCGATTTTGGACATTTCAGATATAATTATATGCAATCAGATACGATCATATATGAACATATATGAACAGATCAGGTAAGATCTAATACATTTTTACACGGGCTCTTCTAATTTCATCTACCAGTCTATGAACTTGCTCAATTGTGCCGTGTTTTTTTCTGAATCCAAACTGGTGATCGGGGATAGAGTTGTTTTGAGTGACATAAGTTGTTAATCTGTTCACTAACAGTTTTTCAAAAAGTTTGGATAAATTGGATAACAGACTGATAGGCCTATACGATTCAACTTTTGTGTGATCTTTACCTGGCTTGGGTATCATTTTAACAAGAGAAATTTTCCATTCTGGGGGAAAATGTTGAAGGCGTAATATAGCATTAAAAATAAAAAGAATTATTCTTAATGCTATCCGGGGTAACTCCAAAAGCATTTTATTACTGATCTTATCAATACCAAATGCTTTTTTGGGGTTTAAATCAAAAACTGCCTTTTCGACCTCTCGCATCTCAAACCGGATGGGTACTGCTCTGCGCTGGGGTAAAATTGGTGGCAACTCTACTATAACACTTGATTCATTTGGAGTGAATACATTTTTCAAGTGCTCAACAAACAGATTTCCTTTTTCAGTATCATTTCTAGCCCAACCTCCATTTTGTTTTCGCAAAGGAGGCTTACATATGACAGGTCTTTTCATGTTTTTAGTAGCACGCCATAACGAATAATCCGTTTTTGATGTAGGCTCCAAATTTTCAAGAAATCTATTTAACGAGTCAGCTCTCTGTGATTCTAGCAATCTTCGCAAGTTGTTTGTGCATACCTTTAATCGTGATTTGAGTTGTGGAGATCTGTGCAGTTGCCACTCTCTACGAGCTCTCCTTTTTTCATTTAAGAGTCGTTCGACATCAACAGAAAAAACTGGGTTTTGTCTGGATTGTCGCTGGGGTTTAGTAGCAATTAGAGCAGCTAGTTTGAGATTAGATTCGAAATTCTTAAGCGAGAGGTCAATTTGATCTGGGTTGCTTAGCAAAATGTTTTCCGAGCAATGAGTACTGAGAAATTTTTTATACTTTAGCCAATTTGTTCCTTTGCCTGTCAGTGCTAAGCCACCAGAAGGGGATACAATTTCTCTGGGGTTTGAAAGGGTAACAATAGTGGGTGTGTGATCTGAAGAGAGCTCCAAAGAAGATTCAACAGATAATACGTTTTTCGAAATATTCTTAGACAATCCAAAATCTATAAGGTCTGGAATCTTAAATTGTAATTCAAATATTTCATTTGTAATTCAAATAAGATCAGTTGAAATTCGGTTATTTTTCAAAGTTTAACTGAATTCTGATTTATATATTTTTAATTGCAATTGGAATCTTCAAATCACAATTGGTATTTTGGAATTGCAAATGGATTATTCGCGTTACAAGTTAAGTCTTCAAATTATAAATGGAATCTTAGAATTACAAGCAGAATCTACGAATTACTAATGGACTTTTAAATAACAAATAGAATCTTCGATTTAGAAATGAAATCTTCAAAATAAAATCCATTTGTAATACAAAAGTTCCAATTGTAGTTCGAAGAATCCAATTGTAATTCGAAAAAGATCAATTGAAATTCAATTGGTTTTACAATTGCAATCTTCGAGTTTTAAAAAGAATCTTCGAATTAAAATTTAATAAGAATCTTCGAATTACATCTGTAGTTTTTTTCCTATCATAGAGTAAAAACAGTAAGAGGATTAATGGGTGAAAAACCTTTCCTTTTCGAAATTTGATTTTTAGCCGTAAACTCTGATTATCTCGGGAGTGAAAACCAGAATACACACAAAAGTAAATCGAAGAAAAAAGGAAAAAAACGAATACATTCAAAAGGAACCGAAAAAAAAAATTAAATAAACGAATACATTCAAAAGGAACTGAAGAAAAAAAGTTTTCTGCCTTGAGATAATCGGAGTTCATAACAAGGTTTTCACAATACTTTTTCTCATTAATCCTCTTACTGTTTTTACTCTATGTTCCTATCACAGTACATGAGTAGTAGTATCACAGAGTTGCATCTTATGGGTGTAAGTATTAGTGACAGCACACGGTGTTACTTTTGACGTTTCATACAAAACGTAAACAAACATCATAAATACATGCACAAAAGCTCACACGTACAGGCACACATACAGTAGGCAGCGATGATAATTCTGTACTAAAAACCATACCACCATATTGGAAAGTACGCAATTAGCACCAGTGTTTGCACACTAGTCTGTACTGTGGTTCCTATTCAAGCATTTTATATTTAAAAAAACTGTTAAAGGCCGTTTGTCACGATTATACTCAGTCGTATGATTTTGTTAAACCAAAATAAAATGAAATTTGGTCTGACTGTCAAAAAATCAAACCAAAAAATATTTTCGATACATTGCTCTTTGCAACCATCACATTTCAAATAATATGAAAACAGCTGTTTTTTTTAAAAATTCATTAAAATAAGAGACTTATAAATTAATAACCTTTACTTTCTATCTTTAGTTGTTCGTTTTCATATTTTTGGCAATAAATTTAAAAAAAAAAATGCATCCCTGATAAAATGAAAAGTCTCAGCTTTTAGAAATATTTCTAAAAATGACGAGTATTATACGACTGTCAAAGTTTCTTCCGTATTACCGTCCGTGTCATTACATTTCGCATGTACACGATAACATTTTTAAATTCTGTACGATTTTTTGACAGATCATTTTACTGAGTCTTATCGTGACAAACGGCCTTAAGTAGCAGCCATTTCCACACAAAATTTTACTGAAGACATTCAAAAACATTTTTATACTCAAGCTAAATTTTTCAACCCTTCGGTAGTTTTGGTCTACTGGAAGTCTTTAATTTTTTTTTGGTCTCGAAATACATATTCGTGTTGCACAGTCTTTTTAGTTTACTTGGTAAAAAGATTGTGGTGTATTTGATTCTTATTCGTAAAAAAGTTTATTTCTTTTTTGGGCATCATTGTCCCCTTTTATAATGGGATCACCAAAGAAATATTTTAGCTGACCAAAAAAATCATTAAAATTCACTCTTCTTAAGGTCATGAAAACTTAAGTCATTATTGTAATAACAAATTTCTTTATTTATAAAAATTTTGTTTTACACTATATGTACAACGATAACAAATGAATTGCAATTTTTAGTTCGCTATTTTATTTAGATTAATTTAATTATTTTTATTTAATTTATTTCTTAAAGTCATAAAACCTTAAGTCATTATTTTAATAACATTCTTTATTAATAGTACATCTAGATTGCCGTTAAAATCCCGTTTAACGAGGTTTCGAGGTTTACTAAATCTCATTTGAATTTTGTGAACATATGTTTAACACTATATGTACAATATGGTGTAGCAAATTTAGTTTTTTTTAGATTTCGAAAACGTCGGGGTCGGGAAAGTTGCCTTTTAGGGTCGATTTTAACTCACCAAAATATTGGACCTGTAGAACAATGGGTTTGGGTTTGTTTTTTTACTTGAAAATCAGAAAGTTCCTAACAAATTGAAAAAAAAAAATTTTTTTTGCTTAAAATATTAGTTATTATTGGGACATTACTCAAAAAGTGTTTTAAAAAGTCTAAAAAAAACAGTTTTTGGTGTGTAAATTTTGTTTGATTTTTTTTTGTTTCTTGTTTTGCAAAAAAAAATATTTGTAATTAGTTTTTAACTAAATATATAATGCAATATTCACTCAGTATTTTAAAGATGTATATGAGGCATTCCAAGCCAAATCACTCACTTTTAGACCCGACCCCTTTCGATTTATTTTATTTTTGGATATGTTTTGGAAACCAATTTTCAGCCTTTTATTCCAAGATGGTGTTGAGTAATCAATTTTTCAAAATGGCGATTTTTTAAAAAAAATTAAAAAATTAAAATTTTCAATTAATTTTAACCAGTTAAAAATATAGATATCTTAAAAAAAGTTGGACAACGTTTTGTTGGAATTTAAATGCAGTTTTAGAAAAAAATATTAAAAAAATTATTCGAAGTAATTATCACTTATTTATTAACGTTTAAAAATTAAAATCGACTTTTTGAAAAAGTCCGAAACCTTCGATTTTTTTTTTTAAAAACGTCTAAAAGTTCTACTCTAAACTACGCAACTTTTAAGTCATAATTCGAGATGTGATCGCAATTTGTTCTATTTTTTTTTTTAAATTTTGAAAATTGCACCTTTTATTTTTTGACTCTGATTTATTTTATATGATGCTCCAAAAAAATTAAATTGGTAGATACTGACCCTAACTTACCCTAGATATATTCATTTCAAGGTAAAAATACGCCTCACAAAAATTAAGAACGATCGGACATGGGTAAGGAGTTTCGCATGGGCCTTGAAGTTTAGAAAACGGATTACAAGGACAAATATGAGTTTTTTTCTGTTTTCTCAATTTTTTTGGTATTTTAAGTTAAGTTTAAATTCAAGTGGTTACAGAATTATAATACGGAGTAAAATGCCTCTCTAATAAGGCACCAAAAACTAAAATCGGTTGAAAATCAGCCAAGTTATTACAACTTCCCCAGGCATCTAACTTATGGCAGTCCACTTGATTAAGCAATACAATCCGATTTTTGAAATTCATTGAAACTTTCTACTGTAATAACATTTTTTTATTCTTCAAGTTTAAATGTAATTAGATGACAAGTATTTTTCATATTGTGTTTTGCTAACATGTTTTAAATTAATGCTAAAAATGCCTGCATTTTCAACAGCCTTTTGAAATCTCTATTTTAAAAAAAAAATATTTTTTTTTGTTTTAAAATTTGGAAATACCAAAAAAATATTACACTGAAACATGAATAATGAAAAAATATTATAACAGTAGAAATTTCAATAAATTTAAAAAAGGTATTCTTTATTTTATTCTTTAATCAAGTGGTATGACACACGCTAGGTGCCTGGGGAAGTTATAATAACTTGGCTGATTTTCAACCGATTTTAATTTTTTGTACCTTATTAGAGAGGCATTTTATAATTATTTAACCACTTGAATTTAAACTTAAATTAAAATACCAAAAAAAAATGAGAAAACCGAAAAAATTCATATTTTTCGTTGTAATCCGTTTTCTAAACTTCAAGGCCCATGCGGAACGCCTTACCCATGTCCGATCGTTCTTAATTTTTGTGAGGCGTATTTTTACCTCGAAATGAATATATCTAGGGTAAGTTAGGGTCAATATCTACCAATTTATTTTTTTTTGGAGCACCATATAAAATAAATCAGAGCCAAAAAATAAAAGGTGCAATTTTAAAAATTAAAAAAAAAAAAAAATAGTAAGAATTGTGATCACATCTCGAATTATGGCTTAAAAGTTGCATAATTTAGAGTAGAATATTTATAGTTTTTTACAAAAAAATCGAAGGTTTCGAACTTTTTCAAAAAGTCGATTTAAATTTTTAAACGTCAAAAAATAAGTGATAATTACTTTGAATAATTGTTTCATATTCTTTTTCTAAAACTACATTTAAATACCAACACAACGTTGTCCAACTTTTTTTAAAATATCTATATTTTTTGTTGGTCAAAATTAATTAAAAATTACAATTTTTTAATTTTTGTGAGAAAATTGCCATTTTGAAAAATTGATTACTCAACACCATCTTGAAATAAAAGGCTGAAAATTGGTGTCCAAGTTGCATTTAATAAGTATTAAAACATATCCAAAAATAAAATGAATCGAAAGGGGTCGGGTCTAAAAGTGAGTGATTTGGCTTGGAATGCCCCATATTTTTTATTATTGTATTATTTTGTTGGTCTTTTTAACGCAATTTGAAATTAACAAAAAATTTTCAAGTTATTTTAAAACAAAATTTAAAAAAGAAAAAAAATTTACAGACCAAAAATTAAAAATTTTTACCATTAAAACACTTTTTCAATAATGTATGAATATATACTAATATTTTTAGAAAAAAAACTTAAATTTTTTTTTCACTTTGTTCGTAACTTTCCGATTTTCAAGTAAAAGGACCCCAAAGGCATTGCCCTACAAGTCCAATATTTTTGTGCGTTAATATCGACCCTAAAACGCAACTTTGCCGACCCTGACGTTTACGAAATAAAAAAAAAAAATTTTTGCTCCACCCTAATGTACAACGATAACTAATGAATTGCTATTTTCAGTTTGTTATTTTATTTAGATTAATTTAATTACACTCTAATTAATTTTCATGTAAATTTACCCTGTTTATAGTAGGTGAATATGTACGTATGTAAACGTACATATTCATGTGTCTACAAAATGCTTCGGAACAAAAATGTTTCAGGAAAATTTACACGTTTTGTGTCTAAATAAACATGTTTATTTAGTAAACTTAAAGTAGAAATGCCTGGAAATAAATGAAAATTATGTACATACTAGTCGAATAGCCTGTCCCTGCCAGGCGGAACACCAAATCACTTTTACCAATAATTCTAATTTTTTTACCATACTTTATAAAAAATTATGTTTGTGCTTAAAATAATTAATATTGCTAGATTGAGTTACATCAATATATTTCCCAAACTGGAAAAAATTGAATGAGTATTAAAGATTTTACTGATAAAATTTTAAAACTAAATTTAGCACGCCCTTTTCGTCTCTCCGTCCTTAAACCTGATATCAAAAATTCATCGTGTGGATCTGTCCCATGGTCACTCCTTGTTGCTAATTGTAAAATTAGCTAAAATGTTAAAAAACAAATTTTTTTCACTTAAATTTTTCCTTATAATTCTCCGTACACAGTTTAAATATTAAATCTGACTTCATAAGGATATGATCCATTGTCAATACTTTATGCTTTATAATTTTCAGCTTCCTTAGTCATTAGGGGTTTCAGAAATAGTTTAAGGCCTGCAATTTCTCTCAAATAAACCTACTTTAGTTATTTCAGTTTTTATAATAACCACCTAAATGTTTAAAAACTAAAATTCGCCGTTTTCCGCCACTCCACTTTCTTGAAGGCCAAAAATTCGGCTACGTTACAGATTATATATATAAACTGAACAAAATTCACAACGGATTTTTTCGTATATCCGCCCTTTAACTGGATATCCAGGTCAGTGTTGATCTTTGTCATAGTCCGTACCATATGCATCCCAATTTTCATCTTTCAAGGTCATAAGGTGTCTTCAAAATTAGGTAAGATGTAAAAACATAATTTTTCCACGCCGATTTCTTCTCCTAATTCTCCGTCCATATTCTAATTTTTTTAAATCTGACTACTTTAGGATAAGCTCGTATCCACGCCCCTTTTCCCTCTTAATTCTCCGTCCACAGTCCAAAAATTTTAAGTCTGCCTACTTTAGGATATGGTCCAGTGTCAGGACAATATGCTGCCCAATTTTCTGCTGCGTTGGTCATTAGGGCTTTAAAGTTAGTTAAATTAAAAAAAGTAAAACAAAATATTGCCTTGCCCCTTTTTCCTCTCAACACCCGTCTACATTGCAAAAATGTTAAATCGGACTACTTTAGAATATGCTTCATAGTTAGGACTACATCTGTCGCAAAAACCCATAACAACATAAGTCGAGTTATGTCCAAAACGTGTTTTGCATTTTTGGAATCTCCTTATCCATTGTCGTATTGTACCAAATTTTAATGAAAATCGGACCATTACTTTCTGAGATATTGATTTCAGAACTCAACAACCCATTTTTTTTAAAGGAAAAATAAAAATCGTAATAGCATATCTGATTGTGAGTTATGTTTTTATTCCTTATTTTAAAATCAGCAATCGTTGAAGACGCTAAAATGTATTTTACAGGGATATCTCGACATACGCTTGTATTAAAATGTAATTTTGCAAAACGCAATAACAACATCAAGGGTTTTCACCCGATATCTCCGTTGTCCTAATATATATCAACTTTTAAAGTAGCGAAGATTGTGTCGATATAAATGCTTGAGATATTTGCATGCCCAAAATTTTCAAATTTTTAAACCCAGATTTGGTATTTGAAATTAAAACTTAAAAATGCTCTCCTGAAAAGTAGTATAAAAACACTTATGCACTTATTCCTTTTTGCCACAGACATGTTAGTGATTTTCAGCTTCCTAATTCATTGGGGCGCAGCTTAAAAATACTCTAAAATGTTAAAAAAAAATAATTTTACCAAGTCCCCTTTTTTTGTAATTCGCCGCCTACAGGCAAAAAATCCGGCTTAGTAAGAATCTGTCCCTGGTGTTTTACTATATACATGCCAATTTTAAGCTTTTAAGTCAATTAATGAAATTCAAAAGGCGCTGGATACACAAAAAATAAGACCCAGCAAAAAATGGCATTACCAGTAATGGATTTTGTAATCAGAAACAGATGTTAATAAGTAGTTACTTATTGAATGAAACACTAATTATTTTAACAAGGGCGTGAGACAAAAATAAATAGTGAAGAGTATGGAGATAAATAAGTAGTTACTGACTCGGATTACTAATAAGGAATAAAAACCCATTACCAATAAGAAGTAAAATAATTAGTTAATTAAAACATTTATGTGGCTATTCATAAAACCTAAAATATATTTAAAGTAGGTTTATTTGACAGATATTGCAGGAACAATTGTCAAATAAACCTACAATAAGTCTGTTATAAGTATTATGAATAACAGCCTTAAAATTTAACTTGTTTTTACTAAAACTTCAAAATTTCGTAATTTTTATTACGTTTTTAAGTACTTTTTAAGTTAATTGAATTTTAAAGGTTAAAAACTGCAATTGCAAGGAGATATTATTACTTAGAGGTGCTTTTATAACATATTACTGAGAAGTAGTTACTTTTGGGCTTAAAATAATGTTAATGGTAATGGGTACTCATTATAAATAATGTACTTGGTAATCATTACTTTTCACAACTCATTACCATGTTTTTGCTGGGGAGTAACCAAAAAAAATAAATTATATATACAGAAAATAAATGGAAATAAATTTACCACGCCCTTTGCCTTTCTTATTCTCCACCCATACACTGGATATCAAAAATCCAGGTTCGTGTTGATCTTCCCCATGAAACCTACTATATACATGCCAATTTTCATCTTCCTAAGTCATTGGGGGTCTTTAAATTAGTTAAAATATTAAAATACCCAATTTTTGCACGCTCTTTTATCTTTTAATTCTCCGTCCACAGTATAGAAATTTTAAATCCGATTACTTCAGGATATACTACATCGTTAGGACTATACGCTGTCCATTTTCCGCTTCCTTTTGGGGCTTCAAAATAAGTTAAAATGTTAAAAATCCCAATTTTGTCACTCCTTATTTTCCTTTCAATTCTAAGCCCACAGTCCAAAAATTTAAAATTCGACTACTTCAGGATATGCTTCATCGATAGGACTATATGCTAGGAAATTTTCAGCTTCCCAAGTCATTAGAAGACTTTAAAGTAAGCATAAATGTGAATTTTCATCTTCATAGGTCATTGAGGGTCTTCAAATTAGTTAAAATATTAAAAAACACAATTTTGCCACGCCCACTTTTTCTCTAAATTCTATTTATACAGTCTAAAAATTTTAAATCCGATTACTTCAGGATATGCTTCATTGTTAGAACTAAATGCTATACAATTTTCCGCTTCCTAAGTCATTTGGGGGCTTCAAAAGAAGTAAAAATGTTAAAAAATTCCAATTTTGCCAAGCCACTTTTCCCCTCAATTCTTCGCCCACATTGCGAAAATTTTAAATCCGACTATTTGGGGATATGCGCCATCGTTAGGACTATATTCTGGGAAATTTTCAGCTTTCTAAGTCATTAGGGGGCTTTAAATTAAGCAAAAATGTCAAAAAATTTAATTTTGCCACGCCCACTTTCCGCTTATTTCTCCGCCCACAGGCAAAAAATCGAAAATCCGGCTACGTTAGGATCTTCTATATGCATGCCAATTTTCAGCTTTGTAGCTCATCAGTGGGCTTCAAAAAGCTCTGGATAGACAAAAAAAGAGGAACACACAAATAGGGAAATTATATATGGGGCATTCCATGTGAAATCGGACACTTTGAAAAACTTTTTTTTTAGATTTTCCCAATTTGTTTACAGTTCTTAGTACCCTTCGAAAACTCCTTCGTGGTAAATTTTCAGATTTTTTTGATGACCCGTTCAAAAGATATCGAATTTTTAAAAATTGGTAGTTTGTTCCTTTACTCAAACTTCTTTTAATCATAACTTCTTCAATAATGGCCCAAATTTAAAATTTTTTTTTCAAAATTTTTGTTTTTTTACGTACTTTCTAAAAAAAAAATTACAAAATTACATTTTTATAAAATTTGCCCCAACTGTTATTTGTATGGGAGCCTACTTAGGGAGTGGAGATAGGGCGTAGGTATGTTTTGAAAAAGTGTTGTAGGGTAAAAATAAATGGGGGTCGGTCTAAGTAATGACCCCTCTCGGACGCACCATTGGACCGGTCGAAGCTGATTTAATAAAACAAATTTACAAAAAATAAAAAAAATTGTATGGGGACCGCCTTAACAGTTAAAGATAGAGGGTAGGTGTGTTCAGAGAAAATGTTTGGACTAAAAAAATATTGTGGGTCGGTCATACATTTTGTTGCTCTAAGGGCATTATTAGGGCAGTTAGAGCGGTTGGAACAAATTTTAAAAAATGTCGTTTTGTGTGGGCGCCCCCTTAGAAATTGGAGATAGGGTATTAGTTTGTTCCAAAGAATTGTTAAGACGTGAAAATTAATGGGGGTCGGTCTTATAAAGGACCCCTCTATGACGCACCATTGGAGCAGTAGAAATGATTTTAAGATTGAAAAATTACAATAAAATTTTTTCAAAAAATTTTAAAAAATAGTAATAATCGTTATCCCACGATCTTCCTGGGCAAAAAATTTGTAGAATTGATAGAAGTTTTACACAAAAAAATTTCCAAAAAATCGAAGAGTACAAACATTTTCAAAAATGAGATTTAAATTTTAAAACTTAAAAATCGCATACTAGAGCGCTTTTAAGAATTTTTTAGGATTTTTTTTAGAAAGTACGTAAAAAAACTAAAATTTTGAAAAAAAAAAAATTTGAAATTTGGACCATTATTGAAGAAGTTATGATTAAAAGAAGTTTGAGTAAAGGAACAAACTACCAATTTTTAAAAATTCGATATCTTTTGAACGGGTCATCCAAAAAATCTGAAAATTTACCACGAAGGAGTTTTCGAAGGGTACTAAAAACAGTAAACAAATTGGGAAAATGTAAAAAAAAAGTTTTTCAAAGTGTCCGATTTAACATGGAATGCCCCATATATAGATACATTGAAATTGCTTTTTATAAAACCACCCTAACTTTTCCAAATTCAAATATCAAAAAACAATAAATGCATTTTTATATATTTTATTTAAAATAAAAAAGGCTAATGAAGGCTTAAAACAAACGTGTTAAAATTTAATAAAAAAAGCTAAAACAAATAAAACAAGTGAGAGTGTTAAATTCGGCTGTGCCGAATCTATTATACCCTCCAACATGTAAAGAAATAAAAAAAAAATTTTTGACAGGGGCGTTGTTTTAAGGGGGGGGGGGCAAGGTTGGGGGAGGGGTCGGTTAGCTGGGGTGACTCCTTGGCCCTCACGGTATATGTTTACAAGTTCATTTTTGTCTGCTTTGTGCACTTAAGTACTATAGTTTTATAATTATTTAAATTATTTTTTTATCCACGCCCTTAAAAGAGGGGCGGGGCAAAAAAAAACGATATTTTTTAGTCTCCTGGGTCCAAGCGCAGGACCTTAAACTTATACGAACATAAAAATGTCTCATTTGGTTCACAAAAATACAAAAAAACGCAAAAAAAAAATAGCATTTTTAAGAGGTTGGTTTAGTTCTTCAAGGGGGAACTTTTTTCCCCCTAGTCCGATTTGGCCCATTTCCGAACTTAACCTGCCTAGGATCATAAGACATATTTATGCCAAACTTGAGGGATCTAGCTCTTTTATTTTGGACTGCATCGTGTTAACTACAGACGGACGGACGGACAGACAGACAGACAGACGGACGGACGGACGGACGGACGGACGGACATCGCTAGAATGTCTTAGAATCGATCACTGATCAATAATATATATACTTTATGGGGTCCCCGACCGATATTTCGATGCGTTACATACGGAATGACAAAGTGAGTATACCCCCATACTGTAGTTGGAGGGTATAAAAATTAATTAAAAATGTAACCAAAAACATTTCTTTCTTTAGAAAAATTCTCAGATTCTTAGACATTTTTTACAGAAAAATTCTTGTACAGAAAAATTCTCAGATTCTGAGACATTTTTTCTATAGAAAAATTTTCAGATACTGGGATATTTTTTCCATAGAAAAATTCTCATATTCTGAGACATTATTTCTATAGAAAACAGATTCTGAGACATTTTTTCTGTAGAAAAATTCTCAGCTTCTGAGACATTTTTTCTACAGAAAAATTCTCAGATTCTGAGACATTTTTTCTATAGAAAAATTCTCAGATTCTGAGACATTTTTTCTATAGAAAAATTCTCAGATTCTGAGACATTTTTTCTATAGAAAAATTCTCAGATTCTGAGACATTTTTTCTATAGAAAAATTCTCAGATTCGGAGACATTTTTTCTATAGAAAAATTCTCAGATTCGGAGACATTTTTTCTATAGAAAAATTCTCAGATTCGGAGAAATTTTTCTATAGAAAAATTCTCAGATTCTGATACATTTTTTCTATAGAAAAATTCTCATATTTAATTTATTTTCTACAGAAAAATTCTCAGATTCTGAGACATTTTTTTTTAAGAAAAATTCTCAGATTCTGAGACATTTTTTCTATAGAAAAATTCTCAGATTCTGAGACATTTTTTCTATAGAAAAATTCTCAGATTCTGAGACATTTTTTCTATAGAAAAATTCTCAGATTCTGAGACATTTTTTTGTTTAGAAAAATTCTCAGATTCTGAGACATTTTTTATAAAGAAAAATTCTCAGATTCTGAGACATTTTTTATAAAGAAAAATTCTCAGATTCTGAGACATTTTTTCTATAGAAAAATTCTCAGATTCTGAGACATTTTTTCTATAGAAAAATTCTCAGATTCTGAGAAATTTTTTCTATAGAAAAATTCTTAGATGCTGAGACATTTTTTCTATAGAAAAATTCTCAGATTCTGAGACATTTTTTTGTTTAGAAAAATTCTCAGATTCTGAGACATTTTTTCTAAAGAAAAATTCTTAGATTCTGAGACATTTTTTCTATAGAAAATTTCTCAGATTCTGAGACATTTTTTCTATAGAAAAATTCTCAGATTCTGAGACATTTTTTCTATAGAAAAATTCTCAGATTCTGAGACATTTTTTCTATAGAAAAATTCTCAGATTCTGAGACATTTTTTCTATAGAAAAATTCTCAGATTCTGAGACATTTTTTCTATAGAAAAATTCTCAGATTCGGAGACATTTTTTCTATAGAAAAATTCTCAGATTCGGAGACATTTTTTCTATAGAAAAATTCTCAGATTCGGAGACATTTTTTCTATAGAAAAATTCTCAGATTCGGAGAAATTTTTCTATAGAAAAATTCTCAGATTCTGATACTGTTACGATTTTCAGTAACTCCTATGTAAAAAACAACAACTGCAATGAAAACTTTATTGCACTAAAGTTTTCATATGCCTAAATAAAACAACAACGATTTATTCTAAATAATTCACAAAAGAAGCGTGTTTATTAATAAAATGACCTAACCTGCCGACCGTTCAACTAGAAGTGACCGGTCGCATTTCTTTTACATTTTAATAACCACTAAAATAATTGGTACAGCAATGAGATGCATATTCTTACTTTTAGTACAAAGAGAATAATAACTGTTATACTCTTTGTATAATTTGTATTAAACCAATAGTGAGAATATGCATGGCATTAGCATGCCATTAGTAATAACTAAATAACTCTGACCTTTAATTAAATATAAAGGAGAAGAGAAAATAAAGAAAATAATGCGATCAACAACAGTGGTGCTTATAATTATAGCACCAGCCGTTGTAAATTAAGTTATAAATGTAAATGATAATAATTACAGCATTAGTGAGCATAATTATAATTATAACAATAATATTTGTTATGATTGTTATATATGTATATTAGAGTGTCCCTTATTTTGGTAATGTTGGAAATGTTGAGACGGTACCCCCTCATTTTTTTCCTTTTGACTAAAAAATAACTCAGGAAAAATTTTACGCCCCTACGACCACGCCTTCCCTACGCGACGGGGCCTTAAAGAACGGGGCCTTAAAAATCATTTTTCCACACAAACCAAAAATTTTTTTTTTGATTTTTAATTTTTTTGTTATTAATTATAATATTACTTGGTTAGCTTATTCACGACAAAAAATTTGATTTTGGTGGGATGAGGCTTTCAGTTCTAAAAAATTTTTCGAAAAAAAAAATTTAGAGCTTTTGGGGTCCTACAGTAAAAATTTTTTAAAAAATATTTTTTTTTAGTTTTGACAAGCAACCGTTTTAGTTGAATTGTTGCTTTTAACGATATAATTTCATAAAAAAATATTATTCCTATCTGTGACATCTTTATCGTGATCTAAAAAAGGGTAAAAAATGCATTTTTGATGTTTTTCGATACACGATCAAGATGTCACAGATATGAATAATATTTTTTTATGAATATATGTCATTAAAAGCAACATTACAACTAAAACCGTTGCTTGTCAAAACTAAAAAAAAAAATTTTTTAAAAAATTTTTACTGTAGGACCCCAGAAGCTCTAATTTTTTTTTTTCGAAAAATTTTTTAGAACTGAAAGCCTCATCCCACCAAAATCAAATTTTTTGTCGTGAATAAGCTAACCAAGTAATATTATAATTAATAACAAAAAAATTTAAAATCAAAAAAAAATTTTTTGGTTTGTATGGAAAAATGATTTTTAAGGCCCCGTTCTATAAGGCCCCGTCGCGTAGGGAAGGCGTGGTCGTGGGGGCGTAAAATTTTTCCTGAGTTATTTTTTAGTCAAAAGGAAAAAAATGAGGGGGTACCGTCTCAACATTTCCAACATTTCCAAAATAAGGGACACTCTAATGTATATTTACTAGTCGAATAGCCTGTCCCTGCCAGGCGGAACACCAAATCACTTTTCTCAATAGTTCTAATATTTTACCAAACTTTATAAAAAATTATGTTTGTGCTTCAAAAATTTAATTTTGCTAGATTGTGTTACATCAATATATTTCCCAAACTGGAAAAAAATTTAATGAGTATAAAAGGTTTTATTGATAAAATTTTAGAACTAAATTTAGCACGCCCATTTCGTCTCTCCGTCCATAAACCGGATATCAAAAATCCATCGTGTGGATCTATCCCATGGTCACTCCTATATACATGGCAATTTTTATCTTTCTTTTTATCATGAAGGGTTGTAAAATTAGTTAAAATGCTAAAAAACACAAACATTATTCCACTTAAATTTTTCCTTATAATTCTCCGTACACAGTTTAAATATTAAATCTGACTTCATAAGGATATGATCCATTGTCAATACTTTATGCTTTACAATTTTCAGCTTCCTTAGTCATAAGGGGTTTCAGAAATAGTTAAAATATTTAAAAACTAAATTTCGCCGTCTTCCGCCACTCCCCCTGACTTAAAGGCCGAAAATCCGGCTACGTTACAGAATTTATATACAAACTGAACAAAATTCACAACGGATTTTTTATATTTCCGCCCTTTCACTGGATATCCAGGTCAGAGTTGATCTTTGCCATAGTCCGTACCATATGTATTCTAATTTTCATATTTCAAGGTCATAATTTGTCTTCAAAATTAGGTAAGATGTAAAAACATAATTTTTCCACGCCCATTTCTTCTCTTATACGGCGTTCACACTTGCTGTTTTGAAGTGTTCAAGAGTGAGATGTTTAAAAAAGTCTTTGTTCTGTGTCCATTACGTTTTTATTCTGCTACTGGTGTTTTGTTGAACAACTTGTTTAAGGTTGCTAGTGTGAACTCCATATTAATTCTCCGTCCCTACACAGAGAGAACAGTTTAGTTGTGCCAGCCGAATTTAGAGCCAACTACATAGTTTAATAACAACAACCGAAATTTTCCGTTGCCATAACCAAAATTTGTTTGAAAATTTAACTTCTGTTGGTCCAAATAAATTTCGGTAATCGCAACCGAAAATTTCAGTTGTTGTAATTAAACCATGCAGTTGGCTCTTAATTCGGCGGGCACAATTAAACTGTTTTTTCTGTGTATTCCAAAATTTTTAAATCTGACTACTTTATGATAAGCTCTATCGTTAGTACTATACTCTTATCCACGCCCCTTTTCCCTCTCAATTCTCCGTCCACAGTCCAAAAATTTTAAGTCTGTCCAGTGTCAGGACAATATGCTTGCAATTTTCGGCAGCGTAGGTCATTAGGGCTTTAAACCTAGTCAAATAAAAAAAAAAACACAATATTGCCTTGCCCCTTTTTCCTCTCAACTCTCCATCTACATTCCAAAAATGTTAAATCAGACTACTTTAGAATATACTTCATAGTTAGGACTACATGTTAGGGATTTTCAGCTTCCGTATTTATTGGGGCGGAGCTTAAAAATACTCTAAAATGTTAAAAAAAAAATAATTTTGCCTAGTCCCCTTTTTCTCGAAATTCGCCGCCCACAGGCAAAAAATTCGACTTCGTAAGAATCTGTCCCTGGTGTTTTATTATATACATGCCAATTTTAACCTTTTAAGTCCATTCATGAGATTCAAAAGGCGCTGGATACACAAAAAATAAGAGAAACACAAAAAAATAAAATATATATTCAGAAAATTGATGGAAATAAATTTACCACGACCTTGGCCTTTCTTGTTCTCCACCCATACACTGGATATCAAAAATCCAGGCTCGTGTTGATCTTCCACATGAAACCTTCTATATACATGCCAATTCTGTGCATTTTCCGCATCCTTTGGGGGCTTCAAAAGAAGTTAAAATGTTAAAAATCTCAATTTTGTCACTCCCCATTTTCCTTCAATTCTCCGCCCACAGTCCAAAAATTTAAAATTTGACTACTTCAGGATATGCTTCATCGATAGGACTATACTTTCAGCTTCCTAAGTCATTAGAGGACTTTAAAAAAAGCAAAAATGCCAATTTTCATCTTCATAGATCATTGGGGGTCTTCAAATTAAATATTAAAAAACACAATTTTGCCACGCCCCATTTTTTTCTTAATTCTCCTTCCACAGTTTAAATCCGATTACTTCAAGATATGCTTCATTGTTAGAACTAAATGCTATGCAATTTTCCGCTTCCTAAGTCAATTGGGGGCTTCAAAAGAAGTAAAAATTTATAAAATCCCAATTTTGCCACGCCACTTTTCCCTCAATTCTCCGCCCACATTGCGAAAATTTTGAATCCGACTACTTGGGAATATGCGCCATCGTTAGGACTATATTCTATGAAATTTTCAGCTTCCTAAGTCATTTGGGGGCTTCAATAGAAGTAAAAATGTTAAAAAAATCCAAATTTTGCCACTCCACTTTTCCCCTCAATTCTCCGCCCACATTGCGAAAATTTTAAATCCGACTACTTGGGGATATGCGGCATCGTTAGGACTATATTCTAGGAAACTTTAAGATTCCTAAGTCATTTGGGGGCTTTAAATTAAGCAAAAACGTCAAAAAATTGCATTTTGCCACGCCCACTTTCCCGCTTATTTCTCCGCCCACAGACAAAAAATCGAAAATCCGGCTACGTTAGGATCTGCCCTAGGTGTTTTACTATAAGCATGCCAATTTTCAGCTTTGTAGCTCATCAGTGGGCTTCAAAATGCTCTGGATAGACAAAAAAAGAGGAACACACAAATAGGGAAATTATATATATAGATAGATAGATATAATATGGTAACATAGAATATTAGTATGTAAGAAATATGGCAATACTGTAACATAACATGAATTAATAAAAACTGAGAGTTGTCATATTACTTGATAAGCAATAAAACATGGCGCAGCCGGTATAAAAATTAAATGATTAAATATATTGAAATTTAATGGCAACAACGCGATCAAAAGTTAAAACTGAATTCAATAAAGATATAATGGCTAAACCAAATGAAAATAATTTTGGAAACTTTGATGTACGAAGACCAGATGCACTACGACTGGATGGAAATATTGCTGAAAACTGGCGTGTCTTTAAACAAAATTTTGATATATTTGCTATTGCTATTGGATTAAATGAAAGAGGGACGCAACAAAAAACTGCGATTTTTTTAAATGCTTGCGGGCCAGAGACAGTTGAAATTTTTAATACTTTAGGTTTGAGTGAAGAGCAAAAGAAGGATTATGATTACGTGGTTAACGCGGTTTCAGATTATTGTACTCCGAAGAAAAATGAAGTGTACGAAGCTTTCAAGTTTAATTCCAGAAAACAAGAATACGGCGAGTCATTTGATGCTTATTTGCTTGATTTACGAAGATTAGTTAAAAACTGCGGTTATAGTAATTCTGATAGAATGATTCGAGACAATATAGTAATTGGCATAAACAACAATAAACTTCGCAAAAAGATTCTAGAAACAGATAGGTTAACTCTTCAAAAAACCATAGAAATTGCACTTGCATCTGAATTGGTTGAGAGACATGCGAACGACATGCAAAAGCAAACAGAAAATTTAACTTCAGTTGACGCATTAAATGCAAAAACAAAACATAACAGAAAAATTCCAGTACACATGAATAACAATACAATGAGAGATAATAACGGATCGTCACAAACATCAAATGACAGCAGTGAACGAAAAATTTCTTGCAAATTTTGTAAAGGAATACATGCTAACAGGCGTTGTCCAGCATTTGGAAAGAAGTGTAACAACTGCGGACGTTTAAATCATTTTAGTATCGCATGTTATGCTTCAAAAGTACGCGAGATAAAGGACAATGAAAATGGTAGACCAGATGATAATGAAATTTGTTTACATAATGTTGCGGAGATAAGTAGCGAAAGAAAAAGGTGGTACGAAAAAATTAGAGTAAATGATTGTCTTATTAATTTTAAATTAGACACCGGTGCTGACGTTAGCGTATTACCGAGCAGATTTTTAAAGTATATGAAAAACGTAAATGTAAATAAAGGTGGTATCCCTCCGCAGAGCTACGGAGGAAGTGATTTGAATTATAAAGGAACAGCTGATTGTGTTGTGATGTGCCGAAACGAAATTACAATGTTGAGGCTTACAATAATAGATACGCCGTATGAACCTCTGCTGGGTTTAGACGCATGTGAAAAGCTTAATTTAATAAAACGTATAAACACCGTCTCTAAATTGACAAAAGAATTATTTATTGAAAAGAATCGTGACATTTTTGAGGGTTTGGGTTGTTTTGTAACTAATCTAGATATTAAAGTAAAAAAAGATTCTTTTCCAGTTGTTAAGCCGGCACGACGCATTCCAATGTCATTAAATGAACGTGTAAAAATCGAATTAAAAAATATGGTTGATCGAGATGTTATAGAGCGTGTAGATGGTCCAATTGAACGCGCATCAAATTTGGTAATTGTCGAAAAAAAAGCTGGACAACTACGCTTATGCATTGATCCACAAGATGTAAATGCTGATATATTATTGGAGAATCATATAATTCCGTCATTTGAATCGATATCTGCAAAGCTGGTCAACAAACGTTACTTTACTGTGCTTGATTTAAAAGAAGGGTTTTGGCAAGTCGGGCTTAGCAAGGAAGCGAGTGAATTATGCACATTTAGTACACCTTTTGGATGTTATCGTTTTAAAAGACTGCCGTATGGTATAAAAGTTGGTCCTGAAGTTTTTCAAAAATACAACGAGCGTAATTTTGAAGATATTAAGGGTGTTATTGTGTTTATTGATGACATATTGATCGCTGCAGATAGCATTGAAGAGCATGACCGGATTTTACAATCTGTTGTAGATAGAGCAAGAAATTTAAACATTAAATTTAATATTAACAAGTAGAAAAGTTAAATTCGACTTTGCCGAATCTATGAATACCCTCCACAATGCATTTTTTTAAAGGGTAGTACATTTTTTAACGTGAAAAAATTAACAATTTTGATTAGAAATATTTTATTTTTAGTAAAAAACTCTTTCTTTGTATTTTTTTTTTAAAGAAAAATTACAAATTTTTTTTTTGAGTGTAAAATTTTTTCGAGTGTAATGTTTTTTTTACTGTAAAAATATTTCTGAGTGAATGCACGTTTGTATGTACACAAAATATTATCATTTTTGTAAAAAAAAAAATTTATGTTTTTTTGTGTAATTTTTTTTTTGAGTGTAAAATTTTTTTTGAGTGTAAAATTTTTTTTGAGTGTAAGATTTTTTTCGAGTGTAATTTTTAAGTTACCAATGCTTTTAAAACTAAACAAGGTTGAAAAGCATTGCTTTAAAATTAAACAAGTTTGAAAAGCATTGTCTAGTTACCACCAATGCTTTTAAAACTGGTTAAAACACGTGGCATTTTAGATGAAACTAATCTGAAATTCAGGGTTTTGCTTATAACTTTTGAACCACTCGACCGATTGAGCTGAAATTTAAAACCAAACAGGCCCGGGGAACGGCAAAGATACGCGCCAAGCTTCAGTAGTCTCATTATTGTCTTTCGAAAGTTATCGTGTTTTTTATCTCGTAAATTCGCGAAACACCCTTGCCGAAATTTACTCTTTTGCTCATAACTTTTGAACCACTGGACCGATTTGGCTGGATTGCAATACCAATCTGACCAGGTAAATGACAAACATATATGCCAAACTTCAGTAGCCTCTGTAAAGTCTTTCAAAAGTTAGCGTGTTTTCTACGGACGGACAGACAGACAGACGGACGGACGGACGGACGGACGGACGGACGGACGGACGGACGGACGGACATCGCTAGATCGACTTAAAATCGATCGAGGATCATAAATATATATACTTTATGGGGTCCTAGACCAATATTTCGAGGTGTTACAAACGGAATGGCAAACTTATATATACCCTCTATCACTACAGTGGAGGGTATAACAAAATACAATTTCGAGTTACTGAAGTAAAGTATTTGGGGAAAATCATTTCTCATTTTGGCATTAGATGTGATCCGGAGAGAGTTGAGGCCATATTGCAAATAGGTAAGCCTAAGGATAAAACTGATTTACAAAAATTGCTTGGCATGATTAATTATATACGTGAATATATCCCAAATCTAGCAGAAATCTCGCAGCCACTTAGAGAGTTATTAAAGCAACATGTAGTTTACCAGTGGCAGTCCGTACATGATAAGTGTTTGAATTCGATAAAGCAATTAATTGCCAATGCTCCTACACTACGTTCATTTGATGAAACACAAGAAATAACTGTAGAAACTGATGCGTCAAAATCTGGAATTGGATGTTGTTTAACGCAGAACGGTAAGCCTATTGCATTTGCGTCTAGAAGTCTTACTGATGCGGAAATAAATTACGCTCAAATCGAAAAAGAGTTTCTGGCTGTTGTATTTGCATGTCGAAAATTTCATTATTATATATATGGTAGAAAAATTACTGTAAAAAGCGATCACAAACCCCTGGTGGAAATAATGAAAAAAGATTTTTGTAAGATCCCATCAGCAAGACTCCAGCGTATGAAATTAAGTTTGATAAAATATAGTATTAATTTAATACATGTTCCCGGAAAATATTTATATATTGCAGACTATTTATCTCGGTATTATGATAAAGGAACATCTGTTTTAGAAATCGAAGATTTAAATGAATTTGTACACTCTATTAACATTACACACAATCGATTAGAAAGTTTTAGAAGAGAGTTAAAACATGATAAATGCTTATTTGAGTTGAGAAAAGTTTTGTTGAATGGATGGCCCATAGATAAGCGTTATATAAGTGAAGATATTAAATTCTATTGGAAACTGCGAAACGATTTGTTCATTGAAGACGATATAATATTTTTGAACGACAGAGTAATAGTACCAGTTGGTTTACGCACAGAAGTTTTGTCACAATTACACGCCTCACATTTAGGAGTAGAAAAAACTAAAAACAGAGCTCGTGGTTTGGTATACTGGCCAAAAATTGACGAAGCAATAGAAAATATGATTGCAAAATGTTTAGTTTGTCAAAAGAACCGTTCTTCGAATATAAAGGAGCCACTGATGCACCATCAAGTTCCAAACTTACCTTACAATAAACTTGGTATTGATATTTGCGAGTATGCTTCAAAGATTTTTCTCATTGTCGCCGATTATTATTCTCGATATCTAGATATAATTCCAATGAAATCAAAAACAGCCAGCGAATGTATAAATAAATTAAAAAATTGCTTTTCACAACATGGGATACCAACAGAAATTGTTTCCGATAATATGCCTTTTAATTCATATCATTTTAAGGCTTTTTGCAGAAAAAATGATATAAAGCTTACAACAACGAGTCCAGGCTATGCCCAGTCTAATGGATTCGCAGAAAGGTACGTAGGAATAGCAAAAAATTTGATAAAAAAGTCCCAAGAAAATCAAGAGGAATTGTGGCTAGCTTTACTTGAATACAGAAATACTCCTTTGAAAGAAGTTAACGCATCACCTGCAGAAATTTTGATGAGCAGAAAAACTCGAACATTGGTGCCCGGAAAAATGAATTTGTATAAGCCAAGAGTAGTGCCGAACATAAATAAAAACATTGATGCAAAGAACAAATACATTAAGAAATACTATGATCGCGGCGCGATTTGGAAACACCCATTTGAGAAAGGGAAGGAAATATGGTACAACCACAATCGAAAAGGATGGGTAAAGGCAACAATATTGGAGTCTCACGATGCTCCAAGATCGTATTGGATAGAACTGGAGGATGGGTCTGTGTTAAGAAGAAATACTCGTTGGCTACGCAAATGAATTTAAAATTTATATTTATTGTTGTTTTATTATTTCGGCTTGAGGTCCTTTATAAATAATAAATAAAAACTCAAAATTTTAAAATTTTATTTATATACTAGCTGTTTTGCACCCGGCGTTGCCCGGGTTGAAAAAATATTATACAATGAATGATAGTTAGTAATGCCCTATGGTTCCATCCTCGGTTAGCACTACATCTGGTGAAAATTTAAATTTCGCATCATTTTACAACACCTCTGTCCGATCGCGCGCTGATATGGCCCGTTGTTCCCGGTTACTACTCGACTTTTAAGCGTGATTTCCCAATAGGCAGAAATAACTATCAATATATTACAGAGGCGTGTGGTAATTTACGTCCCTTTGTTCAATCGCATGCTGATATGGCCCCGCATCGGTTAGTCAGTTGTAAAAATCGGCTTAGCCATTTTTGCGTGATTGCGGAACTGTCAAAAATAATTTTCAAATAGTGCAAGGGGGTGCAGCATTCTACAACGCCTTTGCCCAATCACGCGCTAATATGGCATACTGTTACCGCCTCGGTTAGTACTATATGTTGTGGAAGTTTTGTTTAAATCAGTTTAGGCCAAGGTTGGTTACCGATACGAACAACGGTAAGGGTAACGGTAACGGTATCAAATTTTTTATGTATTTCGGTAAAGGTAACGGTAAGTGTTTTCAAATCGTTTCGGTAACGGTATGTACCGGTACCGAACCAACCAAACCGGTACGTACCGGTATTATTAATTTAGTTAAAAATTTGAAAAAAGATAGAACTGAAAGCTAAAAATATTTTATAGACCCAAAAACCAGTATAGATTTAATATGATTATTATTTTTGTCATTTATTTTATGATAATTTGCAAATTATAAATTTAAAATTATGTTAGCAATTTGATTTTATTTTTTTGTTCGTTAAAATCCCTTAAAACAGGTAAAATTTTGAATACCGGTACAATACCGGTAACTTCTAATAATTATAACGGTAACGGTAAGGGTAACGGTATTTTAAAAATATTTTTAGAGGTATCGGTAACGGTATTCGATTTGAAAGGGTTTTGAATCGGTAACGGTATAATAAGGGTAACGGTAACCAACCATGGTTTAGGCGCTAAAGCGATATTACGGAACAGACAGAAAAAAACTTTTAGTGTGGTGCAAAGAGGCGTGGCAACTTACGCCTCGCGATCTATTATGGTTTATAGTTCCCGCTTCTGAAGAACTATATGTGATGAATATTCCATTAAAATCGGTTAAGGCGTTTAAGCATGATTATGGAACAGGCAGAAATAACTTTCAATGTAATACAAAAGAGCGTGGGATTTTACTCCCCTTTGTCAAATCGCACTCATTTACGGCCTATAGTTCCCGCCTCGGTTAGTACTATCTGTGTGTGGAAATTTCTTCTAAACCAGTTTAGCCGAAAAAGCGTGATTGTGAAAAATGCGAAAAGAACGTGCAATAAGATTAACAGGGGTGTCATTTTATGCCTCTTTGTCTGATCGCTTATTTTATGTCCTATAGTTCCCGCCTCGTTTACTATAAGTTGCAAAAATTTTGTGTTAATTGGTTCAGCCGTTGATGCGTCATTGCGGAACTGACAGAAACAACTTTTAGTATAGTACAAAGAAGCGTTGCAACTAATGCCTCTTTGTCCAAACGCGCTTTATTATAGCAGCAATAGTAATTTTGAATTAGTACAACGCCTTTGCCCAATCACGTGCTGAAATGGCATATTGCTCCCGCTTCGGTTAGTGCTATCTGTGTTAAAAATTTCAATAAAATCTGTTCAGACGTTTAAGAGAGATTACGGAATATGCAGAAATAACTTCCAATGTAGAACAAAGGGGAGTGGACTTATACGCCCATCCGTCAGAGCGCAATCCTATTATACCCTATAGTGTCCGCCTGGGTTAGTACTATGTGTGGTGAAATTTTCATTAAAACCGGTTCAGACGTTTAAGCGTGATTACGGAACAGGTAGAAATAACTTTCCATTTAATACAAATGGCGTGGCATTTCCACCCATTTGTCTGTCCCCGTCCTATTATGAACTATGTTTCCCGTTTGTATTAGTACTATATGTGGTGAAAATTTCTTTAAAATAGGTTCAGCCGTTTAAACGTAATTGCTGAAAAGGCAGAAATAACGTTCAATGTAATACAAAGGGGCGTGGCATTTTACGCCCACTTGGCCGATCGTTCTCTCTTTTGACCTATAGTTCCCGCCTCAGTTAGTACTATCTGTGGTTAAAATTTCATGTAAATCGGTTTAGCCGTTTATCAGTGGTTGTGAACCAGATAGAAAGAAAAACCAAAGGATGCCACGCCCCTTTGTGAGGATATTATATTTACAAAAGGTGGCGTGGCTTCCAATCAAGATGCGGGATTTCCTTGCAAAAAGCACCATATTAATATGCCAAATTTCATGCTAACCTGTAACAAACATACAAATACAGTAACAAACAACCAAATATATTGAAAAATCTGAAATTCACAAAAAGTGGGCGTAAAAGGGGCGGGGCATCAAATCGAGATGCCAATGGTCGCATTTTTTATTCCAGAAAAATCTCTATCTACATGCCAAATTTCATTTCAATCGGTTCAGTAGTTTTCTCCTGAAAGCGACACAAACAAACAAACAAACTAACATGTCATTTTTATATATATATAAGGATAAGGATAAGGATAAGGATAAGGATAAGGATAAGGATAAGGATAAGGATAAGGATAAGGATAAGGATAAGGATAATTCAAGAAAGATATTTTAAATATATAAAGTGGAATGTTAAAGAAAACAAACAACCAATATATTGTAAAATGTCGAATTTATAAAAAAGGTGGGCGTAAAGCCACTATTGCATTCCAGAAAACTCACTGTATGCCAAATTCCTTTTTAATTCGTTACATCGTTTTGGCGTGAAAACGGCATAAACTAACAAAAAGTGGGTGTAAAAAAGGCGGGGCATCGAATCCGAATGCGGTAAGGCCTATATTCACTTCCACAAAAATTGCTATATGTATCCCATCCCAATTGGTAACAATCAACCAAATATTGTAACAAACAGGCAAATGTATTGAAAAGCCTTGAATTTACAAAAGTGGGCGTAAAAGAGGCGTGGCTTCCAATCAAGATGCGGGATGGAAAATTTCATGGTAATCGGTAAGAAACATTCAAATATAGTAACAAACATCCAAATACAGTAAAAAACATCCAAATATATTAAAAAATCTGAAATTCACAAAAAGTGGGCGTAAAAGGGGGCGGGGCATCCAATCGAGATGCCATTGGTCGCATTTTTCATTCCAGAAAATTCTCTATCTACATGCCAAATTTCATTTGAATCGGTTCAGTAGTTTTTTTCTGAAAGCGACACAAACAAACATACATACAAACAAACAAACTAACATGTCATTTTTATATATATATATAAGGATTTATTTTATTTTTCCCAATATTTCGGCTAAAATCTCTAGCCATCATCAGGGGGATCTGGTTTTATTAAAAATACAAAAAAATACAAAAAATAACATTAAAAACACAAAACATTTAACACAAACAAATTTTATATTTACATTTAAATAAATAAAAATAAAAGTTCAAAAACTCCGACAATTAACCACTTCACTATTCAAGCTTTCCTTAATTTGTGTTTATCTATTGCATGTTTATAAATTTTTGCACAATTTTCAGTGTCTCTCTTAAAATTTAATCTCTTTTCTGTCTCTTGATCTATGATATGTAACATCTCAAGTGTAAATCTCTTCTTGTAGTTGCACTCCCCCACCAATATGTCTACATTATCAAAATTTGGTCTATGACCTGTTAAAGTGCAGTGTGCTGCTAATGCAGTTTTTTGTATTTTTAATAAAACCAGATCCCCCTGATGATGGCTAGAGATTTTAGCCGAAATATTGGGAAAAATAAAATAAATATATAAATAAAATTTTAAAATTTTGAGTTTTTATTTATTATTTATAAAGGACCTCAAGCCGAAATAATAAAACAACATAAATAACAGGTCAACTATACACAAGAATAATTAAATTACACGGTAGGCACACCGCAACATAGAATCATCATGACTCTATATTCTAAAATCAAACAAAAATACAACAAAACCACGAATAAAATCGTTAAAAAGTATTCTAAACAAAACAAACAAATTGCAAATATAAAATCATCAACAACTTTCCTCATAAAATGCAGAACATTAGGCATGATTCCAAACTTCATAAAGAATACAACTAAAAATATATACAATCTCTTTAAAATATACGATAGAATACCGCCAAATCTAGAAAAAACTTTACAAAAGCAAATATATAATTTTCATATCAAAATTTTAAAACTACTCATACAACAAAAACATAAACAACTGGGTAAGAATAATGAAATTTTTAATAAAACAAAAGAAGAAATCAAAAAACTATTAGACGAACAAGACAAAGAGTTATTTTTACAGAGTGAAAATATTATTTATGATAATATTAAAAACAACAACAAAATCAGACACATAAAAAAACTAGAAAAATTAAGAGAAGAAAACAACAGAGAAATAAATATGAAACACAATACTGATTGGTTTATAAACACCACAGAGACAAACATACCAACAGAAACACAGTGGATACTTTCTCTTGGACCCAAATTTGCACTACCAAATACAAAAACAACATTCCCTTTGTTTAAATGTATTGCTGACAGTGAAGAGTGCATCCAAACAATTGAGAACAGAGAACAACAAGAAACATCAAGAATAAAACTTGTAACATTATTAGACGACCATTTATTTAAAAGTAAACTTAATAATAGGGATAAAATCATCCTTGATACAGTGGGACAAACTGAACGTTTTCTAAGTAAAAATAAAAATATTTTAGTGTTGAATTCGGATAAGGGTAACAAAACGGTGGCTATGACTAAAGAAGATTACGATTTGAAAATGAAAACTATTTTAGCAGATATGGTTACGTACCGACGGATAAAAAAGGACCCAACATCAATATTACAAAACAAAAACAACACGTTAATAGAAAAACTTTTTAATATGAATGTAATAAATGCTTTTGAAAGAAATAAGATGATAACCAAAATTGCTACTGCACCAAGAATATACGGTCTACCAAAGACCCATAAGACAGGAATACCCCTACGCCCTATTTGTTCGTCTATCAATTCACCTTCATACGAATTGTGCAAATATTTAATTTCGATTTTAAAAAACTTAACAATAGATTCTACATACAATGTAAAAGACTCGATAGAATTTAAAAACAGAGTAAATAATACTTATATATATGAAGACGAAATACTTGTTTCCTTTGATGTGGTTTCACTCTTCCCAAGTATTCCGGTTAATATGGCGTTAAAAACGATTGAACGAAAATGGCACTTACTGGAAAAATATACACGAATTCCTAAAGATTTATTCTTAGAACTACTAACGTTTTGTATCAAAGAAACGCGATTTTTCAAGTATGAAGATAAATACTATGAACAAAATAAAGGAATGCCTATGGGATCTCCAGCTTCCCCAGTTATCGCGGACATCATTATGGAGGAACTATTAGACGTATCAATAGGTAAGATGAAGAGAAAACCAAGAATTTTTACTAAATATGTGGACGATCTGTTTGGAATTGTAAGGAAAGATGATATTGAGGAAACCTTAAAAATACTAAACGAATTTAACAGACAAATACAATTTACGTTAGAAAAGGAAATGGATAATAAACTAGCTTATTTGGATTCGGTAATAGTTAGACGAGGAGACATACTTAAACTAGATTGGTACCAAAAACCGATGGCGTCTGGTAGACTAATAAATTTCTATTCAAAACATCCGAGAATAACAATTATAAATACAGCGACTAACTTCATAAATCGAGTTTTGGAAATAAGTGATAAAGATTTCCACCCAACAAATATGTTCAAAATAAGGAACATATTGAATAAAAATGATTTTCCGAATAAAACCATCAGTGAACTAATCAACAAAGTTAAAAATACGATAGCTGGAGGGACTACTAGAGAAGAAAGACCACCGAAAATATATAAGTCCATGACATATGTCCAAGGGTTCTCCGAAAGAATTAAGCATTCCAACATTTATAACCAAGACAAATACGAACTTGCGTTTAAAACCGAAAATACTACAAACAAACTTTTTAGCAAAACAAAATCCAAAATTGAAAAAGAAGAAAAATCTAATTTGGTTTACAGAATACACTGTAATGGAGACGAAACCGACATATGCCAAAAAGTATATGTTGGCACAACAAAGTCCAAACTAAAAACCAGACTTGCTTCACACAAGTCAGATCAAAAGGCACATAATAAGCCAATCGAACAAAAAACTGCATTATCAGCACACTGCACTTTAACAGGGCATAAACCAAATTTTGATAATGTAGACATATTGGTGGGGGAGTGCAACTACAAGAAGAGATTTACACTTGAGATGTTACATATCATAGATCAAGAGACAGAAAAGAGATTAAATTTCAAGAGAGACACTGAAAATTGTGCAAAAATTTATAAACATGCAATAGATAAACACAAATTAAGGAAAGCTTGAATAGTGAAGTGGTTAATTGTCGGAGTTTTTGAACTTTTATTTTTATTTATTTAAATGTAAATATAAAATTTGTTTGTGTTAAATGTTTTGTGTTTTTAATGTATTTTTTTGTATTTTTTTTTTTTTTGTATTTTTAATAAAACCAGATCCCCCTGATGATGGCTAGAGATTTTAGCCGAAATATTGGGAAAAATAAAATAAATATATAAATAAAATTTTGAGTTTTTATTTATTATTTACAAAGGACCTCAAGCCGAAATAATAAAACAACATAAATAACAGGTCAACTATACACAAGAATTCTGATTAATTTTTATTAATAAATAAAAATTGTTTTATTCGACCTTTAAAATATTATATTTTGTGAGGATGTTTATTCTGGCTCGAGGTCATTATTTTCTTTACTAATTAAAACCATGATATTCTCATAGCATAATTTTCAAGAAAATTATTTTTTTGTTTTAAATTTATTTATGTTGGTCATTTTTGCAAGACTTAATCGACACGTGTTTCGGAATTTGTCAAGATTCCATTGTCAAGATTATTTAGCAAAAATAGAAACGATATACTACAAAGTAGCAAACGAGTCTAATGACAAATCGTTTGTGCACAAACTAAAACATTAATACATATTCGACTCTATCCACAATGTGAATTAGAAAGACGAAGAAATTGTACTATGTTAGTAAGTAACGATTGTCAATAACCAACAAAAATATTTAAATTTTTTTTTAAAAAATCAGAACTTTAAAAAGCGATAAATTCGCGAACTAAAGTGAATTTTAAGCAACTATTAAACGAAAATTCTTAGTTAAGGCAAGGACTACGCGAATTTCGAGTTTGGTGAAAATTAAATAGTTTAGGTCGTAAAAGTAGTTATAAATAGAAGAAGGATCACATTGAAGATATTTTTGATACAGGAAAATTCCTGATTCTTAATAATTTTTCCAATTGAAAATAGAACAGATTGCGATAGCCAAATTTTTAAAGTTTGAAAAAACACTTTTTAAAAAACTCATTAAATTTTAAAAATATTTTAGTTTGTTAATTTGCGCAATTGTCAGTTTAAAATACCATAGTGTCAAATACATGAAATAAGAATCAGATGAAAAAGAAACAACACTTGACAATTATTAAAGATATTTCTTAAGTTTTTGTCACAAAAAAAAAAACTCTGGTTTCATTTTTAAAACACAATAGTGGTACTCAGAGTCTCACTTATCAGCCTTAATAGTGGGGAAAAAAAACATTTGAAAAAAAATTTAAGAATTATTTTAAAATATGTAGTTTTCTGAAATAGTATTCTTAAACCACAGTACCAGGGCAAGTGCTATAACTTTCATATACTTAACACTAATGGTAAAAAAATAGAAAAAAGATTTTTTTTCCTTTTTCTATACAAAAAAAAAATCTTAAAACCAGACACTTTTTTCATTTAAAAATATTTAATCCGATTCTTTTTAATAGGAAAAATATCTCTGAGTTTGAAACTGTTAAATATTTCGACCCTGTCTAACTTTAAAGTATGTTACAATACTTTTTCCTTGAATTGATGTAACTGTAATACATGCTCATCTACTGCCCAAAAACTCCAAAGTTGATGTATATTGTTTACATGTTTTGGAAGTAAGAATATGTGTATTTGCAACATGTGTGTGGTAGAGGTTGTTAACTGCATTTGTGTCGCTAGTATACTTGAGTATGAAATATCACAATACTGTAGCTTTAGAGAGTTCTGTCGAAAATGTCATTTTGTCAACGAATATGATACGTAAACCAATCGGCCTTTAGGCATACACTTGTGTGTATGTGAAAATGAAAAGAAAGCAAACAAAAAAAAAATTCAAGAACTTCATTGATGGAATTTTTTGAATTCCTGCTATAAATGTTTGTAAGTAGACAATGTAAAATTTGTGAAAGAACATAATACGTGGACATTCATGTATTTTTTTTTTGATGGAACATTGTACTTACAGGAGATATATGTGCAGGGCCGCAGGGAAGTTGTTGGATAAATTAACGGATTTTTTTCTTCTTTTAAATCTGTAAGGTACATTATATAATACATCAAAGCTTACAAGGGAAGTCTCCCTAGTGTCAACCGCCGATCTTTAAACATTTTTATTTTTTGACCCACCCCTTTTTCACACTCAAAAAAAAAAAAAAAACTGTAATGTTAGCAAAAAAAGCTTGTAAACCTACAAGAAAATTTGCTGATTTTGAACCCACAATTTTTTTTTGGAAATTTAGCAAAAACGTTTTGCCAAAAATTCGTTAACTGAAATTTTTTTATTTCAACTTAGTTCAGACACATTTGAGGACACCATTGGGTTCGGACCCGATAGGTCCAGACCCCGATGGGCCTAGACCTAGTTGGATTCCTTAAAAATAGTCATAGTTTTTGATCCAACATTTGTGTCCGTTTCGCTCTACCTTGCTTAGTTTTTGAGACCACCGGGGTTTTGAGAATTACAAAACTCGATAACTTCAAAAATATTACTCGGAGAGCTTTTGATTATTTGCGGTCTTGTTTTACGTGTTGAGAGCTACAAAAATGCTTTTGGACTTTTTGTTGTGTCGGCAATATTTACCGAGATATGAGCATTTTTAAAGTTTCGGGAATGCTAACTTTTTGGATCCAAAGTAAGGACACATTAGGGTCCACACATGTAAAGAGGGCCGGCGATACTATGAGAGCCCGAGAACCAAAAATGGCCTCCATTTTGCTCTATCTGGCTTAGTTTCCAAAATAGCGCCATTTTAAGTTTTCTGAAAATAAAAAAATTTACCATTTAATTTTGCTAATATTAGCAAAAAATTTTGTAAAGATTTGGTCAACTCAATTTTAAATTTAGCAAAAAAAAATTATTTCAAATTTTGTTTAAAATTGCTAATGCGCTAAATAAAGTTTACAAGATATTTTTGGTAACACGCTAATCTCAACTAAAAATTTGCTAAAAGTTAGCTAACCAGCATTAGCAAAAAAAAATTAGTAAATCTACTAATGTATTATTTTGAGTGCAGGGAGTGGATATAAAATAATAGTTTAAATAAATAAATTTTGTTAAAATAATATATAAATTTAGTGCAAAAAGCATAATGAATCAATTAGTAAACATTTTCGTAAGGGAGAGTTGACCCCACACCTCCCGCTCCCTCTTAAAAAAACGCCCCTGATTTTTTTTTTTTAAATGTGGAGGGTATAAAAGATTCAACACAGCCGAATTTAACACTCTTACTTGTTTACCATAAGACGAATTTTAAGACCTGAACTAAAATAATGCACTTTTTCGGCTCGCCCCCATTTTGTGGAACTAGCAATATAAAATTTACGTATTTGTTTAAAAGGGCCCTAATGTAACTGTGTACATATCTGCTTATATGAATGTACATAAAAAGATGGAATGTGTATTCTGTGTATATAAAAAAGAAATCAGAGAAGAGACGATTTATTGGAAATCTGATCATAATTGTAAAACATACATACGTTCAATACGAGGCAGTGACGTAGATTATTGAAGTTTTACATTAAATTTAAGTTTTGTATTTTATATTTGTTAACATCTTAAACAAAAATAAAAAAACAAGTGAAATAAACGGCGTTTTTTATACAAATAGACGGACAGACATTAGGGCGTCCCATCACAACTAAACTTTCAAATTTCGTGTCGTAATACCTGCCGAACGATGGCCACGGAATAGCTGATTGTGGAAAAATTATTGAAAATAATTTGCAAGGACATCTTCAGTCGGCAACCAGCGGTCAAAGTTTGAAAAAATTACGCTTTTCGACTAAAATTCATATCTGATTTTTTTCTCCAAATCCGACTCAAAAATTAGGAATTTTTGCGTACTTTTTGGGGGAAATATTTAAAAAATTCCCAAAAAGAGATTTTGGTCCACAGATTTTGAGTTTTAAACATAAAATTTATTTTTCATCCAAATTGGTCCCAAAAGTTGGAAAATATTAAGCAAGTTGTCTGAAAAATATTAAAAATATAAAAAAACGCGATTTAGGTTCAAAAATGCTGATCAGTGATTTTGGTCCACAGATGCTGATCAGCATTTTTGGACCAAAATCGTGTGTTTATTTTTTAACACGATGATGTTTTGAGGCTGGTGTCTAATTTTAAAAATGTTGCGGGACTCCACCTCAGTTTGACAATATAAGCTACCGACTTACAAAAAAGAAAATAAGAATTACAGCTTTCATTTCCTTAAAACCATAAAGGTTTGTAACTTCGATTTCTAACTTGGATAATAATTCACCTGATGGTGAATAAACCCGTTTTACACCAGCTGGTGAATAGAAAGTAACATAGTTATTTTTCATAAAATTTTTTTTTTGTCAATTTTATTGACAAAAAAAAAAAATTATTGAAAATAATTTGCAAGGACATCTTCAGTCGGCAACCAGCGGTCAAAGTTTGAAAAAATTACGCTTTTCGACTAAAATTCATATCTGATTTTTTTCTCCAAATCCGACTCAAAAATTAGGAATTTTTGCGTACTTTTTGGGGGAAATATTTAAAAAATTCCCAAAAAGAGATTTTGGTCCACAGATTTTGAGTTTTAAACATAAAATTTATTTTTCATCCAAATTGGTCCCAAAAGTTGGAAAATATTAAGCAAGTTGTCTGAAAAATATTAAAAATATAAAAAAACGCGATTTAGGTTCAAAAATGCTGATCAGTGATTTTGGTCCACAGATGCTGATCAGCATTTTTGGACCAAAATCGTGTGTTTATTTTTTAACACGATGATGTTTTGAGGCTGGTGTCTAATTTTAAAAATGTTGCGGGACTCCACCTCAGTTTGACAATATAAGCTACCGACTTACAAAAAAGAAAATAAGAATTACAGCTTTCATTTCCTTAAAACCATAAAGGTTTGTAACTTCGATTTCTAACTTGGATAATAATTCACCTGATGGTGAATAAACCCGTTTTACACCAGCTGGTGAATAGAAAGTAACATAGTTATTTTTCATAAAATTTTTTTTTTGTCAATTTTATTGTCATAAATTTTTTATTTTTCATCAATAGTTTTTTTTTTAATAATTTTTTTTTTTTTATTAAAATTCATAATTTTTTTTTTCATCAAATTTTTTTTTATCAATTTTTTTTTATTAAAAATTTTTTTCATAACATTTTTTTTTCCATCAATTTTTTTTCATATTTTTTTTTTTAAATTTAGTTTTTTTCACCAATTTTTTTTTTTCAATCAAATATTTTTTTCCCAAACATTTGTTTTCCATTTTAAGTTTTGTTTTCATCAAATTTTTTTTCATCATAATTTTGTTTTTTTTTTACCAAAACTACTTTTTACCAAGTCTAAACTTTTGACAAGAAAATGTTTAACAAATGTACATAAAACAAGTGAGAGTGTTAATTTCTTCGCTGCCGAATCTTTTATACTCTACAAAATGTAAAAAAAAACTTTTTTGCACTTAAGTAATACACTTATTTACCAAATTTACAGCTGGTTTGGTTTGGACTGTATCTTGATTTCCACAGACAGGTGGACAGATGTTTATAGCTAACTAGATGGATCAATAATATATAAACTTAATTGGGTCCTCGACCGATATTTCAATTCGTTTTGCATGGAATGTCAAATGAATATAACATTATTTAAAAACAAGTGAGAGTGTTAAATTCTGCCGTGCCGAATGTTTTATACCCTCCAAAATGTAAAAAAAATTGTCAGGGGCGTTTGTTTTTTTTGGGGGGGGGGGGGACTTTAATAGAACCTTCCCATCCTGATAAATATACCAAATGCTTCATTTATTTAACAAAAATACAAAAAACACTTAAAAAAGTGTATTTTTTCAGAGGTTGGTTTAGTTCTTCAAGGGGGAACTTTTTTTCCCCAAATTGCAGGAGGCTCGCGGACGGACGGACATTCACAGAATGTCTTAGAATTGATCATGGATCAATAAAATATATACTTTATGGGGTCCCCGACCGATATTTCGATGTGTTATGAAATTCAAAATTAAAATGCGATTTGCTCGAAAAAAACGAAAAACACATGTCTGAATTTTTATGTGTGGATAGACAAACATTTAAACTTAAAAAAAAAAAAAATTAAAAAAAACAAGTAAGGGTGTTAAATTCGGCTGTGCCGAATCTTTCATACCCTCCAACACGTTTAAAAAAAAATTGCAGGGCGTCTTTTTTTTTTGGTGGGGGGAAGGAGGGGGGTTAGCGAAGTTGGTGGGGGACACATGTACCCCCGCTATATATGTTTACAAATTATTTGTTTATGCTATTTTCGCTTAAATAATACATTTTTATCGTTATTTTTAATTAATTTCTATAACCACGCCCCCAAAGAGGGGGCGGCCTGAAAAGATCTAATTTTCTAACCCCCTTGGTCCAGGCGCAGGTCTGTGAATATAATATGGCATACAAATGTTACACAATAAATATCGTATTTTTTCGGGGTCGTTTTAGTTCTTCAAGGGGGAACTTTTTCCTCCTAGTTCGATATTGCCCATCTTCGAACTTAACCTTACAAGTAAAATAAGAGATATTCTTGCCCAATTTCAGGGGTCTAGCTGTTTTCGTTTGGACTGCATCGTTATTTCTACAGACGGACGGACGGACGGACATCGCTAGAATGTCTTAGATTCTATCTTGGATCAATATTATATATACTTTGTGGGGTCCCCGACCGATATTTCGATGTGTTACACACGGAATGACAAAGTGAGTATACCCCATACTGTGGTTGGAGGGTATAAAATCAAAAGTGGCCATATTTTTGATAAATTGACTTGCTTAAAATTTCAGTACATGTTCGGAAAATTTTCCAAAAAAAAAAATTTTAATCGATATCTTTGTGCTGCCCGTTTTAATTTGATAAATATTTAAACAAGGCAAATCGACACAAATTTAACCATTTTTCCAATACTTGACCACGCCTCCTAAGCCCAGGTTTACAAAATTGAAAAACAAAAAACCCAATTCTTTTTAGTTCCATAAAGGGCTATCCATTCAACCTATTCCAAAATTTACGGTACACATGTTTTTTTCGCTGGAAATTTGGTGTGGAATGATTGATTTTTCCCATAATATCTAATTTTTTCGTTATTTTTGAAATTTTTTCGAGTTTTTTTGAAAATTGTTCGAGTTTTTCGATTTTTTTTGTTATAGTTCGTTTAACAAACTTTATATTTACAAACGTTATCTTAAAGAAAGTTTAATTCTGAATACAATGAGCTTTATGCTGAAAAAATCGGATAACAATTAAAAACTCGATAAGCAACATTTCATTTTATGGTGGTTTTTGCCTTAAAACTTTTAAAATAATGTAGAAAGTATAACTTTTTCAGAACTTATATTCTCAATATGCATGTACGAAGGGTTAAAGCAAGACTTCTGCCCAAAGTCAATAGAACATCAGCAGAGGGCGAAAAACACAAAAAATAAAATGTTGCTTATCAAGTTCTTGCAGTAAGCCCTTCAATTGTTGTAATAATTTAAAAAAAAAAAAAAAAAACATTAAGATTTTGTATGGCAAAAAAGAAATAAAAAGTTAAACGAACATCATGAGAGGTCACGTATCATAATATTAAAGGCGAAAAACACAAAAAATAAAGGCGAAAAACACAAAGAAGGCGAAAAACACAAAAAATAAAATGTTGCTTATCAAGTTCTTGCAGTAAGCCCTTCAATTGTTGTAATAATTAAAAAAAAAAAAAAAACATTAAGATTTTGTATGGCAAAAAAGAAATAAAAAGTTAAACGAACATCATGAGAGGTCACGTATCATAATAGGCCCGGTGAATCCGAATTTGACCTTGAAATTGCTCTACCGCATTAAGTTTTTGATATATCAAGATATGTTATATATCTCAAAAACCTGACGCGGTAGAGAAATATTGAGGCCATATATTCAGATTCAGCTCGCACTTTAAAAATTTTATACATGGCCTCTTAGATGTATTTATTTTTTTTGTCTTGGTAATCCCAACATCAATTTCCAGCAAAATCTTAATTTTATTTTTAAAAAATAAACAAAAAAAACTAGATATTATAAAAAAAATCAATAGATTCTTCTATCAAAAATAGTTAAACAATTTAAAATCGGTTGAAAAGTTTCCAAATTACACAGGGTTTAGTGAGAAAAATAAAAAAAAAATTTTTTTTTGGTAATAACGCTAATATTTGGGGGTGTCTGGCAAGTTTAATGGACATTTTTGTGATCTTCTCAATAAATCCAACAACCTATACTATGTTACATCAGAATTATTTTTTCCATGTGGCAAAGTGTAATATGATATATGATATATTCAGTCCCCGACCGATATTTTAACGACAAAGTGAGTTTACCCCATACTGTAGTTGTAGGATACAAAAAAAATTAAAATCTAACTTTTTGTTTACAACTACAAGTACTACACCCTTATTTTTTGTCATACAATCGATTGTATATCAGTTATCAAGTTTTCATTTTTTCTTTTGTTGTATTGTAGTTGTTAGTAGTTTTTACACATACACATAGTGTATGTCAAAGTGTGTGTGTAGATGTGTGTGCATAAAAGGCTAGTCTAGGTTACAAGTTATTGTACAAATACTTTCATATCAACTCACACAAAAAATGTAAGTGCATGTGTGTGTGTATTTGCACATAAATGTGTACAACACTCATGTACTTTGTTCTGTGATATATGACCGAACTTTGACATCTTTTTAAAAAGGCAACATGACGCAGCAGATTATGTTGCTCTTTCTGATGTTATATGTTTTTTGTTGCTGCTTTCTACCTCATATCACACATTTACACATGTGTGCATGTGAGTTTATGTATTTGTTTGTGTTGTCATATGTTCTGTTCTATATGTTGGCATTGTTGTTTTGGTATTTTTATTTACAGCATTGTTTCAATATTTTTTTTATGCTTTTTATAATCTGTTCGTTTTTTTATTTATTTATTTCATCATTCTTTTTTTTCCTTCTTTTTTTTGTATTTTATTTCCGATCAGTTTACTTTGAAAAATTAATTTAATTTTTTTTTTTATTAAAAAAATTCTTCAACAAACATGCCCAATAGAGTGACATTTTTTCTTCAACTTTTGGTTTCGAGATTAGCTATTTAAGTTTTGCACAAAATGGCGGGTATTTCATAAGTTCAAGAATTTTTTTTTAAGAATCTCGAATTATCTTTCCCTTAACCCTTTCAAAGAGCTTAAAGCAAACTTTCAAATAAAATTAATTTGAGTCAAATCCTATCAGTTTAAACAGAGGCGACATTCGATAAACATTTTTTTTTGAAAATTTTCCCAAAATACTCTAAACTTTAATAAGAAGGTGCCTAAGGTTTAATTGTTCTGATTTGGCTCAAAATTTATTGTAAATACATAAAAGTTTTTTTAAGCTACATGAAATATTTAGTGGAAAGAAATTGTGAGATTTTCTTTTTTTAAATTTCTTGAACATAGGCGATATCAAATGGCGATATCTCGAGAACATCATTCAGACATTTATTTTATATTCATATTTTGCATGCAAAGATTATTAAAAATAATCCATAATCTATGTTTATAAAATTTTAAAACTTTTTTTAATTCTTCAACGTAGAAAAAACCGCCATTTTTTCAATTGGCGATATCTTAAAAACCGTTCAACTGATTAAAAAAATTGTTTGATGTTCGTATTTAACGTATCAAAATTAATAGATTTGATGTACAGCAAGACATTTCTTAAAATTTTCAAAACGGGAGATCGCTTTCGAGCTATTGCTAAATAATTACACTGTTCAACAACAAAAACCTTCCAGTGAAATATCCTACTGATTCTTATAGATTTTGATCTCCTCATACCAAATCTACCAATCTAGGCCAATCACTTGGGGTACACTTTTACATATTCTTATGTTGCTTCGAAAAAATTGGCTTGATTTTTAATAAAATGAATCTCCTGATTCCAAAACTGCAATCCAAATTTTTTTGACAATTTTTTTTACAAATATCTTTAAAGCGAATTCCTTGAAAACGAAATATTCAAGAAAAATTTGTATCGCAGTTTTGGAATTTGGAGGTCCATTTTATATAAAATAAAGTCCTACTAAAGGAAGCAACCCAAGAATATGAAACGGTGGACCACCAAATTACTGTTTTTTGACTATTTAACAGCAAATATCTCAAAAACGCGACGTGCTATAAAAATTTGGATGGCAGATTTGGAATCAGGGGAGCAAAATCAGCGAGAAACACTTGGGTTTTTCACTGGTAGGCTATTGAGGTCGAACAGTAAAATTATTTAGCAATAACTCGAAAACAGGATCAGCTAGGATTTTCGTGTTAATGATTTTTAAAGTTTAAAGTTCTAAATAAAAAGGAATGCAATGCAATTACCCGACTTTGTTATAATTTTGACAAAATCTAAGCCTGCTTGAAGTGAGCACATATCAGAATTTTCCTAATTCCGAAAAAAAGTTTTTAAATTTTAATGTCCGTGACACATTTTTTTTTGTATATTTAATTTGTGTTATAATTTAAAACAATTGTGTTGACAATATTTAAAAAATTTTCCGGACAAAAAAACTTTTTGACAGTTTTTTCTTGTGTTTTGGAGTAAAAAATGCATTAAAAATGCTTTTAAAACAAAACATTTTAACAAATTCTTTAAGTTCCAAAAAAAAAAAATTATATTTTCCGAAAAATAAATTCAAAATTTTCTTAGTACCGGACACAAAAACGTTTTGCCAATTTTGTTTTTCGTTTTGACAAAAAAAAAAATAATTAAAAATGATTTAAAAACAAGTGAGAGTGTTAAATTCGGCTGTGCCGAATCTTTTTTACCCTCCAAAACGTAAAAAAAAAATAAATTGTCAGGGGAGTTTGTTTTGGGGGGGGGGGGGGGGGAGGGGGAGTGGTGGGAGTCAGTGGAGGACGTTGAGAGCACCTTCCCATCCCTATAAATATACCAAATGTTTCATTTATTTATCAAAAATACAAAAATACATGTAAAAAAAGTGTATTTTTTCAGAGGTTGGTCTAGTTCTTCGAGGGGGAACTTTTTTTTCCCTTGGCCGATTTTGCCCATTTACGAACTTAACCTGCCTAGGACCATAAGACGTATTCATTAAAAATTGTAGGAGGCTGGCTCTTTTATTTTGGACTGCATCGTGCCATCTACAGACAGACGGACGGACGGACAGACATTCACAGAATGCATTAGAATCGATCATGGATCAATAATATATATACTTTATGGGGTCCCCGACCGATATTTCGATTCGTTACGGACGGAATGATAAAGTGAGTATACCCCCATACTGTGGTTGGATGGTATAAAAATATGTTATTACATAAAAGTACTTTTTTCGAAATCTCGATTCCATGGTGCCAAAAAGTGTGCTTGGGTACTTTTTTTAGCCCTTCATATAACGACCCTTGATACTCGAAAATTTAAATTAGGAATGTTCTGCTGAAAAAAAAAAACATTCTGATAAAATATCTTGTTGAAATTCCGATTTCAATGAAGTAAAAAGGGTAAACAATTGTACTTTGGTACTTTTTTTATATTCTGAAATAATAGTTCTAGAAACTTAAAATTTGGATATATTTTTTCGGTCTTCTGAAATAAAGGTCATAAACGATTTATATTTGAATAATGGTTTTGAAAAAAAGATATTTAAACAAAAAAAATGTTGGATGTTTCGATTCTACCAACGATTTTTTATCTATGTTGCCCATAAAAAATCGTTGGTACTTTCTGGATCTTTTATACAATGAAAATAAAAATTTTAAATTTTGAATCTAGGATCCTCAAGTGGAAAAACTTAAAACTTAAAAAATGCCTGTCTAATAAACATGAAATTTACGTAGATTTTTACTGCAACTGCAATATATAAATAATAAAATTTTCTCATATTTAATAACCCAATATTGTTTATTTTTACCAAGAAATTAACTTTAAGAACATATAACAAGTAAAAAAGTTAAATTCGGCCTTGCCGAATGTAGTGATACCCTCCACAATTTCAAAAAGATTATTGCAAACAACTTTATTTAAAAGGAAATTACTTTTGAAAAAAAAAAAATTTAAAAAAATTCCGCGAAAAAAAATTTTGGTAAAAAAAAAACCGCGATTTTTTTCTTTTTTTGTCAAAAAATATGTTCGTACTTGTTTAAATACCATTTGGTGTTCAATTATGTTCACATATGTCAACCAGAAGCCAAATTAAAGCATTTTGTATTTTTAGGTTATGTTGAATGTACTGAAATTTTTGAGGTGTGCTTACATTTTTGTTCATAACTTTTGAACCGCTGAACCGATATCGCTCAAATGCAATACCAAACTTCTCGGGAGAACTTCCATTATATATGTTAAGTTTCAGTCATCTCTGTGCAATATTTTGTCGGCGAGAGCATTTTCCACAGACAGACGGACAGACGGACAGACGGACATCGCTAGAATGTCTTAAAATCGATCGGGCATCATGAATATATATACTTTATGGGGTCCCAGACCGATATTTCGATGAGTTACAAACGGAATGACAAACTTATATATACCCTCTATCACTAAGTGGAGGGTATAAAAATATAAATGCGGATATTTTTTTACTTATTTTTCTTATAATAAATTGGTGTTTTTTAAAAACAATAAAACTTTTAAATCAGTGTTGGGCAATTGAAATATAAAACAAGTAAAAAGTTAAATTCGGCCTTGCAAAAAAACGTTATTTAAAAAAGGAATTAAATACATTTAAGAAAACAAAATTTGAAGAAAAAAATTTCGCGAAAAAAATTTTGGTAAAAAAAAAAATCCGCGATTTTATTATTTTTTTTGTGTGAAAAAAATATGCTCGTACTTTTTTAAATACCATTCGATGTTTAATTCTGTTCACGTATGTCAGCCAGTAGCTAAATTAAAGTATTTTGTATTTTTAGGTTATGTTGAATGTACCAAAATTTTCTAGGTGTCCTTTCACTTTCATTCATAACTTGTGAACAGCTGAAACGATATCGCTCAAATGCAATATCAAACTTCTTGGGGCAGCAGCAAGTAAATGTGTTAAGTTTCAGTCATATCCATGTAATAATTTGGGTTTGATCGCAATTTTCACAGACGGACGGACATCTCTAGAAAGTCTTAGAATCGATCACTGATCAATAATAAATGAGCAAATCCATGGGAAATTAAACCGATCGGTGATCCGATTTTGTTTATTTTTTCTTATATGATAAAGCTTCGTAAATGATTAAAAACCATATATATATTTTTTTTTAGGATCAATACTTTGGAAGATATGGGCGTTTAAAAAGGCGCTTTTTTGACAGTATTGGCTTTAGACAGTTTTCTAACATTTTTGTGCTCGGAAACCGTAAGTCGTACGAAAAAACTTGTATAAACAATACTGTATATAAAATTATGAAGATCTTAAATTATTTTTTTTTACCCTCCAACCACAGTATGGGGGTATACTCACTTTGTTATTCCGTTTGTAACGCATCGAAATATCGGTCTGGGACCCCATAAAGTATATATATTATTGATCCATGATCAATTCTAAGACATCCTATGAATGTCCGTCCGTCTGTAGATAACACGATGCAGTCCAAAATAAAACAGCTAGACTCCTGAGGTTTGGCACAAATATGTCTCATGTTCATAGGCAGGTGAAGTTCGTGAATGGGAAAAATCAGCCCAGGGGGAAAAAAATTCCTTCTTGAAAAAATACACTTTTTTTACATGTTTTTTTTTGTATTTTTGTTAAATTAATAAAACATTTGGTATATTTATCGCGATGAGAACGTGCTCTTAACGTCCCCCACTGAACCCATCAACCCCCCAAAAAAAAAAAAAATAAACGCCCCTGACAAATTTTTTTTATACATTTTGGAGGGTATAAAAAATTTGGCACAGCCGAATTTAACACTCTCACTGTTTTTGTTTTTTTTTTTTTTTAATTTCAACAAAAACTGTTGAAAACCATATTTAAATGTCCTTTTTTCCTCAGAAGGGCATTATGGATTTTCAAAATCAAAATTTTTTATTTAAGCTAAGAATGTCCTTTTAATGTTGTTAAAATTTCAGAGAGGAGTTTTTTCGTATTGTTGAGCAATAAATTTTCAAAGTTTGTAAGAGAGCCAAATATTAGATTTATTTTTTTTTAACTTTGGCAAAAAATCAAATAGTTGGCTTTTGACAGTTCTTTTGTAATTTGTAAGAAAAAACCTTCAGCGACAATATTTTTGATAGAATTATGGAGATTCAAAATTAAGAAACAAAAAAAATTAAAAAAAAAAATAAAAATTTTAAACAATATTGGAATGTCCTTTTCTCCTGTCAAGAACACCATGTATTTCCAAAACCAAAATTTGTTATTAAAGTTTATAATGTCCCTTTAACGCTGTTAAAATTTCAGGAAGGTGTTTTTTGTCGTGTTGTCGAGCACTAAATTTTCAAAGTTGGTGATATAGATTTTTTGCCAAAATTTTGAAAAAAAAATTAAATATTTGGCTATCTAACAAACTTTGAAAATTTATTGCTCAACAATACGAAAAACCACCTCTCTGAAATTTTAATAGCGTTAAAAGAACATTCTAAACTTTAATAAAAAATGTTGTTTTTGGAAATCCATGGTGTCCTTCCCGTCGAAAAAGGACATTCAAATATGGTTTTAAAAATTTTTTGTTGAATTTTTTTTTTTGTTTTTTTAATTTAAATCTTTATAATTTTATAAACATTATTGTTTTTATAAGTTTTTTCGTACGACTTACGGTTTCTGAGCACAAAAATGTTAAAAAAAACTGCCTAAAAGTCTATATTGTCAAAAAAGCGATTTTTTCAACGCCCATATCTTACAAAATCCTGATACAAAAAAAAATGCCTGCGAATTTTGTACTCTTGCCCAAAACATTTAATTATGATAATGTTTTGCGGACGATGTGGGTGCACTTCAAAGCAAAGTTTTTTTTTTAGAAAAAATAATGTTATATTACTGCTATTCCATTGAAAACGAAATGAAATATAAGTCGAGGACTCCATTAAAAAATCAAAAGAGCTGAACATTTGGTAAATGAGTGCAAAAATAAGTGTAGCAAAGTGTTTTTACATTTTGGAAAGTATAAAAGATTCGGCACCAAAGAATTTACCATTCACTTTTTTTATGTACATTTGATAAATAAATGGAAATTTTTTATGTGAAAAGCTTAGACTGGGTAAAAAAGTAGTTTTGGTAAAAAAATTATTTTTTTTTTTACAAAAAACAACATAATGATAAAAAAGTTTAATGTTTAAAAAAAAAAAGTAAAAAAAATTTTGATGAAAAAAAATTTTTTGATGAAAACCACAATTTTTTTATTAAATAAAATGATGAGTGGAGTCCTGCAACTTTTTTAAAATTAGACACCAGCCTAAAAACATTATCATGTTAAAAAAATAAAATTATATAGTTTTTAATCATTTAGACGCTCTATCAAATAACCAAAAATTTACCATGAATTTGCTCATATATACTTAAAGGGATCACAGACCGATACTTCGATGAGTTACAAACGGAATGACAAATTTATATGTACACTCTACCACTAAGTGGAGGGTACAAAAAAAATCAATTTTTATCAATTTTAAAAATTTTAAATTTATTTGTTTAATCTTAAAAAAGCCACAAAAGAAATTTTTACACTCAAAAAAAATTTTTAGGCTTAAAATTTTTCTTTAAAAAAAAACTTTGTGGTAAACATTTTTCTACATTTTTTTTCTTTAGAGCCGGTACAGTCTAATTTAACTTTTAACTTCTTTTTTTTTCTTTTATTGTACATCTCTGTTTAATGAAAAAAATCTGTATTAATATAATTTATTTCTTAAATGTAGGTTTGTATTTTTGTTTTAAGTATGTTAAATGGCTTTTACGTATGTATTGTACAATATATTAATGTAATACTTTTTTAAGTTTTTATAATACCTTTTTATTTTTAAATGTAGTTCGAAAAGTTTTGTATGTGGGTATGTATTTGTGTAGGTGTAATGGTATGAGTATTTGTGTTTAAATTTATGCCTAAGGTGTTAAGAGAAAAACTTTTTTTTTTTATACCCTCCAACCACAGTATGGGGGTATACTCACTTTGTCATTCCGTGTGTAACGCATCGAAATATCGATCTAGGACCCCATAAAGTATATATATTATTGATCAGTGATCGATTCTAAGACATTCTAGCGATGTCCGTCCGTCCGTCCGTCCGTCCGTCTGTCCGTCTGTCCGTCTGTCCGTCTGTCCGTCTGTCCGTCTGTAGAAGACACGATACAGTCCAAAATAAAAGAGCTAGACTTCCGAAGTTTGGCACGAATATGTCTTATATTCCTAGGCAGGTTAAGTTCGGAAATGGGCAAAATCGGACCAAGGGGGAAAAAGTTCCCCCTTGGAGAACTAAACCAACCCAAGAAAAATCGCATTTTTTGCAGGGTTTTTTGTACTTTTGCTAAGCAAATGCAACATTCTTATCTCAGAAGAAGTTCAAAATCACAAGGGGAAGGTGCCCCCTTACGTCTCCCACCAACCAACCACCCCCCCCCCCAAAAAAAAAAAAGACGCCCCTGGATTTTTTTAATATTGTTTTTTTTACATTTTGGAGGGTATAAAAGATTCGGCACAGCCGAATGTAACACTCTCACTTGTTTTTTTTAAAAAAAGAACAACAACAATTTTTTATGATTTATAATTAAAATATATATATTTTTTTTAAGGCAAAAACAAAAATAAGAAGAGAAAGTTTTATAAAAAGGTCATAAATATAACTTTCAGGTATATACACAGAAAAAAAATTAAAAAAATTAAATGAATTTAATAAATTTTTGATACTATTGAGTAAAAAAATTTCTTAATTTTGCACCAGTAAGGGGTTTACCAGTCAGTATTGAGTAATCTTTTATTAAAAATACATTAAATATTGACTTAAAATTTTTGTAAATTTTTAATTTATAATATTAAAACCATACCCAAAATTTCTAGTAGTTTTTTTATTGTGTAAAGTAAAAGTTTACTGAAAATTTATCAATTTGGTTTTTTAAAAAGTTTCAAATTTTGTTTTTTAAACATTTGTCTTTAAGTTTTACCAAATATATTTATGTTTTAAAGGCATATAAAAATTTCATAAACGTAATTACAATTACTTTTACATACATATACAAAAATTTATAAACTAAATGAGAATTTTAAAAGCTAAGAGAATAAAAATATTAATAGATTACAATTACTTTTACATACATGTACAAAAATTTATAAACTAAATGAGAATTTTAAAACCTAAGAGAATAAAAATATTAATATATCTATTAAATTTTTATTAAATTAGTTACTCAAATTTTTATTTAATTTTTTGCGTTATTTTTTAAATGCGTCAATTAAAAATTTAATATTTTTTTTTGTATTTAAACAAGTGATTACTCAAATTTTGTTACCCAATATTTTTTTCTGTATATATGAGCAAATACATGGGAAATTTAACTGACAGATCACCGATTTTGTTTATTTGATAGAGCTCCGTAAATGATTACAAATCATATTTTTATTTTTTTTTTTATCAATACTTTGGAAGATATGGGCATTTGAAAAGCGCTTTTTTGACAATATTGGCTTTTGGACAGTTTTCTAACCGTAAGTCGTACAAAAAAACTTATAAAAACAATATTGTTTATAAAATAATGAAGATTTAAAATTAAGAATTTTTTATTTTTTTTTTTTAAATATCAACAAAAAATTTTGAAAACCATATTGGAATGTCATTTTTTCCTGGGAAGGCCACCATGGATTTCCAAAAACAAAATTTTTTTATTAAAGTTTAGAATATCCTTTTAACGCTATTAAAATTTCGGAGAGGTGTTTTTCGTGTTGTTGAGCAATAAATTTTCAAAGTTTGTTAGAGAGCCAAATGTTTGACTTTTTTCAAAAATCTAATTGTTGGCTTTAGACAGTTTGTTTGTGATTTTTTATTTGGAAACCAAAAGTTGTACGAAAAAAATTTCTGTGACAATATTGTTAATAAAATATGGAATAAGACGATGTGTGTCTTTAGAAATTTTAAAGTATTCTGATTTTATTTATTTTCAATATTTCAAATTACAAACAAAATAAAAATCAAAGATAAATTGTTTCCAAAACTTAAATAATCAGTAACAAAGTATTATATAAAATTACAGAGATGGGACTATACTATAAATACAGGAGTCCCACATACTCCCCCTCATAAAGTTAAAACTTTAAAGTAAACGTTTTTACTTTATGCAAATCAAAAATCAAATACTTATTTAAATTATTAAACTTTAAAAATCGATGCTTTAAACGATCTGTCACGGTGCCCTGGAGAGGATTTAAATAAAATTTTGGTGTTACTCCAATTTTTAAGCGGATAATGTTTTTGGACTATAAAAGAAAGAAAATAAGCCAAAAAAGAAAAAAAAGTACTAGGCGCTTTTTTTTTGGCGGACAAAAAGATGAATTTCAAAAAAACAAAAAAGAATTTATTCTTTCAAATGCATTAAAAAATTTTTATACAGATGTAAATTCATCACATATTCACTTGTCAGTGAGATTTAATTATATATGTGACATATTTGTTCAGATATGAGACTTAAAAGAATAATTTCACTATTTAGTGAGACTAAATCAAATTTCTTCTTTAATTTAATAAAAATTTAAGCTCTAGCAGTTACTTCACATTTAATATTGATCCTGTTTCTAGATTTTGAAAGGGGGAAAGTAACCCCAACAATACAAAAAAAATTTACAAAGGATTTTTGGCGAAATAAACAAAATTAAAAAAGGATATTAGGTCCATCCATAAGTTTCGCAATAAACAAATAGTCCAAACCACTTTCTGTATCTCATTTTAAACTATTTACTTTATTTTACTCTTCCCTAGGCATTGCAAACACATTTTTAATGATTTTTACTATCGTTTTCTGATTTTTCTTAGTTTTGAAAAAACATTTTTAACAAAAAAGTATTAATTCTTTTAAAATTATATGACTCACTAAGGTCTAAACTGAGGCAACTTTGTGTTCTGTTGTCCGTCTGAGTAGTACACTGAAAACTTTTAAGAACTTACATTTATAAATAATTTACAAGGACATATTTCACTTAGTTTCAATTAATAGTGAAATTATTCTTTTAAGTCTCATATCTGGAAAATTATGATACATATATATCTATATCTCACTGATAAGTAAATATGTGATGAATTTACATCCGCATATACAAATTTTAATGCATTTGAAAGAATAAAATATTTTTTGTTTTTTTGAAATTCATCTTTTTGCCCGCCAAAAAAAAAGCGCCTAGTACTTTTTTTTCTTTTTTGGCTCATTTTCTTTCTTTTATAGTCCAAAAACATAATCCGCTTAAAAATTGGAGTAACACCAAAATTTTATTTAAATCCTCTCCAGGGCACCGTGCTGTATTATAATGCATACAAATTTCGAAAGGCGTTACGCACTCCCCCTGGATAAAACAAGTATAGACAAAATAGCAAAATTAAAAAATATTTTTTTTTATCAAAACTCTTTGGTCATCCTTATAAACTCATCCGGGAAACCGGCTAAAGCCAAAGGATGGACAGAAGAGACAAAAAAATAAAAAGAACAGAAGGGCAGTCACCGGAATACCTTGGTTAAACAAATTGCAAAATTAAAAAATAAATATTCTTATCAAAACTCTTCGGCCATCCTTACTAACTCTCCCGGGAAACCGGCTTAAGTCGAAGAAGTGACAGAAGAGATAACAACAAGTAAAAAGAATAGAAGTCACAGGGATACCTGGGTTAAACAAATTGTAAAAATAAATATTCTTATTAAAAATCTTCGGTCATCCTTATTGACTCACCCGGGAGACCGGCTAATGTCTAAGGAATGACAGAAGAATTAAAAAGAAGTAAAAAGAACAGAAGGGCAGTCACAGGGTGACCTGGGATACTAACACCTTCTAAAGCTTGGTGAATATAAATATATACGCGTGGCATTATAATAAAAATCGGTTAAACCTAAGATTCGAAAGCAATAAATCCGAAAACTGGGTAACCAAACTGGATACAGCAAACGAAATCCCAGAAAAACGGATAACCACGCTGGATATGTATATAAAACCAAGATTAACACGTACTGGATACAAATGGATAACCGCACTGGAATCGTTAGTCCCGGATACTGGGTATCCAAACCGGAAACAACAAGTGCAGAACGGTGTTGACCAAACCATGTATAATAATGTCAAACCAGGATAGAACCACTGGATATATTGACTAAAAACCCTGGATGAATTTACTGGATAACCAAACCGGATAAAATTAAACAAACCAGGAATACCACTGGATAATAAGTTAACAAACCAGGATACTGGAGAACCACACTGGATATAAAATTAAATGCGAAACTGTTTTGAGCCAGGAAACGACCGGATAACAAAACAGGATAAAAATGTTGATGACTCAGCTGGTTAACCAAGCTATTTCACACACAGCAGCAACATTTAAATGAGATTAAAATTGAGATAACACCAAAAATTTTGAAGTTCCAGCAATCAAAGTATATTAATTAGTCCAAGATGCGGCTGAATTCAATAAAATTGCAATCTTCTGGCAATCCAGGAATATTTGTAAATACGGCCAGGATGAGACTTAATTCAATTAATTGTAAAATTTTGCAGCAATCCAATACTTTATAATGAGCCCATGGAAGTATAAATCTAGACAACCAGCATACGGCAGGAAATTTTGTAAAAATATTTTAATAACTTCGCCAGCCAGGAAATGCGAATTTTTTTTTTTTAATTTTATGTTGGATGCCAATAAGGCAGCACAGAATTTTTCCGGTAAACCAGGAATTTGTATTCGACGACAAGGATGCAGAAGGAGAATTTGAAAATGATTTTCTTTTTTAAATTTTGCGTTGGGCGCCAATAAGGCGGCACAGAATTTTTCCGGTAAACCAGGAATTTGTAATCCAGGAATATCCTCGACGACAAGGATGCAGCAGGAAAATTTGAAAATGATTTTCCTTTTTAAATTTTACGTTGGGCGCCAATAAGACGATGTGTGTCTTTAGAAATTTTAAAGTATTCTGATTTTATTTATTTTCAATATTTCAAATTACAAACAAAATAAAAATCAAAGATAAATTGTTTCCAAAACTTAAATAATCAGTAACAAAGTATTATATAAAATTACAGAGATGGGACTTTATAAATACAGGAGTCCCACAATGGAGATTTTAAATTTAGAAACAAAAAAATAATAAAAAAAAAATAAAATTTTTTTTAAAAATAAAATTGGAATGTCCTTTTCTCCTGTCAAGGACACCATGGATTTCCAAAACCAAAACTTTTTTATTAAAGTTTAGAATGTCTTTCGCTGTTAAAATTTCAGGGATTTGTTTTTCCGTGTTGTCGAGCAATCAATTTTCAAAGTAGGTGATATAGCTAAATTCTTTATTTTTTGCCAAAATTTTAAAAGAAAATCAAATATTTGGCTATTTAACAGACTTTGAAAATTAATTGCTCAACAATACGAAAAAACACCTGTCTGAAATTTAAATAGCGTTATAAGGAAATTCTAAATTTTAATATACAATTTTGGTTTTGGGAATCCATAGTGTCCTTCCAGGAAAAAAGGACATTCAAATATAGTTTTAAAAATTTTTTCTTGAAATTTAAAAATTTTTTTTTTTTTTATAAATTTTAAATCTTCATAATTTTATAAACAATATTGTTTTACAAGTTTTTTCGCAATACTTACGGTTTCCGAGCAGAAAAATGTTAAAAAACTGTCTAAAAGTCAATATTGTCAATAAAGCGCTTTTTTAAACGCCCATATCTTCCAAAGCATTGATCCAAAAACAAAAAAAAAAAATATGGGTTTTAATCATTTACGAAGCACTACCAAATACCAAAAAATTATAAATTTTTTTTCTTTTCTATCTTTTACAATAATAGTTCTCCCTCTTTCACTAACAATAAGTAAATTAATTGTTATTTCCCTACTCCCTTTCTGATACAAAAAGTGTTTTTACTTCTTAAACCATCCCGATTCTCTAAGATATCCTGCTAGAGATGTCAATAAGACACCGTTTAGGCAATTCAGGTCATCGCAAAAGTACTTTAAAGAAAGTTTTAGCTTAAAGTGGGTAAAAAATGTGTACTTTGGTTTCTCAGTTTTCAAACAGTTTTCTCAGAGATCGCAATATTCATGTTGTTCTAGATGGGGTCTTGTCAGATGAGGTTCAGGAAAATTCAGGGGTACCGCAAAGTTCTGCTATATCTTCTACTCTATTTCTTTTATCGTTGGTTTAGTCGGAAAATAGACTTAGTCCATTTATTTAAATTTTTCAGGAGGGATAAAGAACAGTGTTAATTTTTTTTGATTAACATTTTTTAAATCTGTAAACCTGGTTTTCTTCCTTAGCTTCCTTAGTTTACTGTTTAAATACAAATAATAGTAGAATTCCAAAGTAAAATTTTGGCTATTTTTGGACTTATTGTTAGCACATTTGCTCTTTATAATTTTCAGTTTTAAATGTGGGTAGATTTTCTTTAAATTTTTTTTTTTCAGTTTAATTTTTTATTTTTTTTTTTGTGTTATATTTTCGTGTTTCAACTTAACTTATTTTAGTTAAACGAAATAAGTTAAACTTAGTTTAGTTAAACTAAGTTTAGTTAAACTAAGTTTAGTTAAACTTAGATTTGTTAATCTACGTTCGTAAGCTGTGTTTAGTTGAGCTATGTTTGATTGAAAAAAAGTTTAACTAAGTTTAGTTAAACCTGGTTTGCTTAAACTAAGTTTAAGAAATTTAGTTAAACTGAGTTTAGTTAAACTAAGTTCAATTTAACAAAGTTAAGTTTAAGTTAACCAGAGTTTAGTTAAACTAAGTTTAGCTAAACTAAGTGCAGTTAAACTTAATTTAGTTAAACAAAGTTTAGTTAAACTAAGTTTAGTTAAACTAAGTTTAGTTAAACTAAGTTTAGTTTTTAATTAATCTGTGATATTAAGTTAGAATGTGTTTTTATTGTTATATTCGTGTTTTTTGTTGTATGTTACATGTTAAATGTAAAATTATTTATAATTAAAAAAATTTTTAATGTAATAATATCAAAATTTACGAATCCCCAGAAGAAGTCGACATACATATAATCGACGAAACGTCGGGACAAAACTGTAAACAAAAATTTAGTTTTTATTTACATGGAAATTTTAGGTCTTATAAGCTCAAAAAAATGAACAAATTAATAAACTAAGTTTAGTTTAACTAAGTTCCGTTTAACAAAGTTTAGTTAAACTAAGTTCAGTTTAACAAAGTTTAGTTAAACTAAGTTTAGTAAAAGTAAGTTTATTTAAACTAAGTTTAGTCAATCGATGTTTGTTTTAACTAAGTTTAGTTAAACCTGCTTTTGATAAACTAAGATAAGTGAAACGTATTTTAGTTTAACTAAGTTTAGTACAGTTTAGTTTAGTTAAACTAAGTAAAAATTTGTTAAGGCACACTTGATTTAGTTTGAAAAGGTTTAGTTAAACTAATGTTTGTAGAAGTCCATTAAACAAAGTTTAGTTAAATTAAGTTTAGTTTAGTTAAACTTAGTTTAGGTTAATTAAATTTAGTCAACCAGAGTTTAGTTAAACAAAGTTAAGCTAAATTAGTTTTAGTTAAACTAAGTGTAGTTAAACTAAGTTTAATACAGTTCAGTTTAGTTAAACTAAGTTTAATACAGTTCAGTTTAGTTAAACTAAGTTAAAATTTGTTAAGGTAAACTTGATTTAGTTAAAAAAGGTTTAGTTAAACTAAGTTTTGTTAAACTAAGTTTATTCAAACAATGTTGAGTTTAACTAAGTTTAGTTAAACTTAGTTTAGCTTAACTAATTTTAGTTAAACTAAGTCAAGTTAAACTAAGTTTAGTTAAACTTAGTTTAGTTAAACTAAGTTTAGTTAAGTTTAGGTTAACTAAGTTTAGTTAAACTAAGTCTAGTTAAACTAAGTTTAGTTAAACTAAGTTTAGTTAAACTAAGTTTAGTTAAACTTAGTTTAGTTAAACTAAGTTTAGATAAAATAAGTTTAGTTAAACTAAGTTCAGTTTAATAAGTTTAGTTAAACAAAGTTTAGTTAAACTACGTTTAGTTAAACTACGTTTAGTTAAACTAAGTTTAGTTAAACTACGTTTAGTTAAACTAAGTTTAGTTTAAGTAAGTTTAGCTAAACTAATTTTAGTTAAACTAAATGTAGTTAAACTAAGTTTAGTTATTCTAAGTTTTGTTAAACTTAGTTTAGTTAAACTAAGTTTAGTTAAACTAAGTTTAGTTAAACTAAGTTTAGTTAAAATAAGTTCCAATTAACAAAGTTAGTTAATCTAAGTTCCGGATAACAAAGTTTAGTTAAACTTAGTTTAGTTAATCTAAGTTCCGGTTAACAAAGTTTAGTTACATTAAGTTTAGTAAAACTAAGTTTAGTTAAACAAAGTTAAGTTAAAATTTTTTTGATGAAAAACACAATTTTCATGAAAAATAAGTTTGTAATAAAAAAATGTTTTTTCCTAAAAAGTATTTATGTTACGTTTTATTCACCAGCTGGTAAAAAATGTTTTATTCACGCAGAAGTCAAGGATTTATTATTTAAGAAAAATATGTTTGTGAAAAAACAAGTAAACTAGTTAAATTCGGCATTGCATACTCTTTTGACGCCTGCAAAATATAAATTCAGTGAATTTTGTATAGTATTATTGTGATTGTAATCGTGAATAATTTTCCAAGTTACAAATTCATTTTATAAAATTTTTCGGTTCTAAGAAAATGAAAACAGTCATTCTTATTTTCTTTTTTTCGTCGTTAGCTCATTTAGTCAGAGGTGGCGTCCTCATTTCATTTTTAAAACTAAACAAGTGAGAGTGTTAAATTCGGCTGTGCCGAATCTTTTATACCCTCCAACACTTAAAAAAAAAAAAAAACAGGGGCGTCTTTTTTTTTTTGGGGGGGGGGGGGGGGGGGGGTAAAGTCGGTTGGAGACAACATTCCTGGATCCAACTGCAAGACTTTGAACTTCTTTTGACATAACAATGTTTCGTTTGCTAAGCAAAAGTACGAAAAACCTATAAAAAATTGATTTTTTTTAGAGGTTTTTTTAGTTCTTAAGAGGGGAACTTTTTTCCCCCTGAACCGATTGTGCCCATGTTCGAACTTAACCAGCCCAATACCATAAGACATATTCGTGCCAAACTTCAGGAGTCTAGCTCTTTTACTTTGGACTGTATCGTGTCTTCCACAGACGGACGGACGGACGGACGGACAGACGGACATCGCTAGAATGTCTTAGAATGGATCACTGATCAATAATATATATACTTTATGGGGTCCTAGACCGATATTTCGATGCGTTACACACGGAATGACAAAGTGAGTATACCCCCATACTGTGGTTGGAGGGTATAAAAATAAATGCCATAAACTTATGATTTGAAGAAATCCATAATTCCATTATAATTTTTTTCTTACCTTTACCATTCTTTATTACACTCAGTCCTGTGAAAGATTCTATTTGAACTTAATTGTTCAATTCAGGTCTGAGCAAAAAAGTCAAGGACTTTTTATCTATGAAAAAAAAAACATCTTCCATCTCACCACCTTACATTGCGTTATTGATTTAAAAAAAAGGAATATGAAAAGAAATAAAAAATATAAATTTATTGGTCACATTTGAACTTATGCTGAGGTCTGAACATAAATATTTTCTTAAAAATTGTTTTTTCTGGTTAAAGTTATTGTCGTTCAAAACAAATTACAAGATAATAACATTATAAAAGAGAAACGCCCTTTATTGCACTCAAACACAAACACACAGAGATTTTAACATACTATAATAGCTCAATAAGAAAAAACACTCACACACATAAATTTAAATATATACAAATTATTAACACAGACACTAACAAAGGACACTGTTTCGAATTTAACCCTACAAAGTTAATGTAAATATTTAAGATCTTTATTTGCTATTATTGATTTGTGATTTTAATTAAATAATATTTTTAGGATGATGTCTAATTTTGAAAGTGACTCATTCCGTTTGTAACACTTTGAAGTTTTTTTTTTTTATTTTAAAGCAATTTTTTTTTTGCAAGCAATTAAAGTTGGTGATTTTAAAGCATTTAAAGTTTTTGTGTACTAAACATGTCCTACTTTAGGGACCCCTAATGGTGCCCTTATTGGACATGTGGGGTCTAGCGTCCAAACTTAAGCTTGAAACTACCTTAGCTAACACCGGTATGAATTTCGCTGCAATCGGTCCAGTACCTATTTGCTGAGAAGCCATTATTATTAGAAATAAAACACTGTACAACGTTGCGTATGATTGTTATTTAAAGTCAATTACAATATTAATCATACGCCATTCATACATTATTAAGCTACAGTTTTCAAGAAATTATTATTATAATTATAATAAAAACTCAATAACTTCAAACGCGTGTAAAAAAAAATCTAGCCGTGAACTAAAAAAAGCCTTGGGGGTTTTGTTATGGAATATGTCAACTTTCATTTGCTTTTGGTTTCATCCTATCCTGATTTTGGTTGTTGCACTGTGTTGTTAGTAGATGGTAAACAAAAAACCTCTATTAAACATTTTAAGTTTCAAAACGTAAATGGTGTATTATAAATATTATACGTTACTAAAGACAAGTATTTATGTAGTATACAATAAATTTAATTTATACAAGTTTAATGAAATGAAATCAAATCGAGACATTAAATTGCATGAATTAAGAATTTGTTGATTGCTTTTATTTTCCATTTGTTTATTATTGGGGAATTTTGTGTAAAAAATACAATTCTTAACAACATTGATTGACTGACTGACAGACACTGAAATAGAGAAATAAATGTCTAACATTACGAAAGTTGTAATATTTTCTAAGGAAAACACAAACAAAAAAAATCTATCAAAAGTTATAATTACTCCCCTAAGAAGTTTAATATTTAATGGCAACAATAATAAAATTTATAAGATTTATATATAAATGAATGCAAAATATAATTTAGATACAGTAAAATCTTTCATGAAATGACTTTTATAGAAAACCATAAAATTTTGCTAGTGTTAATTTCTAATGAAAAGGGATTGATTTAAAAAAATTGTCTGCATCATTTATAGTGAGATTTCACTATAAACACTAGGCTGTGCCTTATTTTTGACAAATGACTTGATTTGGACAGGATCGTGATGTCCACTGACATACGTAAGAACATCGCTGGAATATCGCAGGTTCGATAATAGATCCACCGATATTTCGACGCGTCATATACGGAATGACAAAATGTCTCTTCGTTTACCATAATTTCTTACTGTACTTTTATCGTCCCTGTCATGTTTTTTTATTATCCGGGGAATGTTGTACTTTAACTGAAAAACTTTTAACAGAAAATTTTTAAAAACTTTTTTAGTCATTTCTGTAAAAAAAATTTTGAATGTAAACTTTTGTTTTATGTAAATATTTTTTTTTTGACTGACATGAACAATTTGTTAAATATTGTGAAAACCAAACCTTAATTTTATTATTTTGCTCATAACTTTTGAACCGATTTCGCTGAAATTCAATACAACAAATCAGACTGTTTGTAGTTTAAAACATATGTGCGGCATTCCATGTCAATTTGGAAACCCTGATTTTTTTTTTAATGACGGACAATTTTTTGTCCAGTATGATCGAGGGAGTACGATAACAAATTGTTATGGTTTTATTGAACTGATTTCTAGAATTGATTTTCTAAGTCTGCCATCAAAAAAGTAGTATCAAGTCGCCTTCTCGAGATACTGTTTGTTTTTAATTTTTTTTGACTAACAATAAGTCTTCAAAACCAACAACATTTTTTACCCGCCCCTTTTGTGGGCGTGGATGTAAAAAACGTATTTTAATAATGATTAATTGGATAAAATAATTGCATGAATCATAATAAATCCATTTAATGACATCTATAGCAAGAGGAAGGTGTCCCCTAATGTCTCCCACCAAACCCCCAAACCACCACTCCCCACCAAAAAAATACGCCCTTGAAATTTTTTTTTTTATTTTTTATACCCTCCACTCTAGTGATAGAGGGTATATATAAGTTTGTCATTCCGTTTGTAACACCTCGAAATATTGGTCTAGGACCCCATAAAGTATATATATTCATGATCCTCGATCGATTTTAAGACGATCTAGCGATGTCCGTCCGTCCGTCCGTCCGTCCGTCCGTCCGTCCGTCTGTCTGTCTGTCTGTCTGTCTGTCTGTCTGTTGAAAACACGCTAACTTTTGAAAGACTTTACGGAGGCTCCTGAAGTTTGGCATATATGTTGGGCATTTACCTGGTCAGGTTGGTATTGCAATCCAGCGAAATCGGTCCAGTGGTTCAAAAGTTATAAGCAAATGAGTGAATTTCGGCAAGGGTTTTTCTGGAATTTACGAGATAAAACACACGGTAACTTTCGAACGGCAATTCTGAGGGTGCTGAAGTGTGGCATATATATTTGCCGTTCCTCTGGTCCGGTTCGTTTTAAATTTCAGCCAAATCGGTCAAGTGGTTCAAAAGTTATTAGCATAACCGTAAATTTCAGATTCGCCTCACCTTAAATTCACGTGTTGAAACCCCGTTAAACAGGTTTCAAAAACATTGGTAAGTCACAAAAATATTTTACAACGCATTTTTGTCACTCAAAAATATTTTGCACTAAAAGAAAAAAAAAATACACTTGAAAAAAATTTTACACTCAAAAAAAATTTTACACCCAAAAAAAATTTTTTTTTTTTCAAAAATTAGTTAATAAAAAAAGTTTTTTTTAAACAAAATAAAATATTTCTAATCAAAAATGTTATTTTTTCACTCTAGAAAATTTACTATAACTTAAAAAGGGCATTGTGGAGGGTATTCATAGATTCGGCCAAGTCGAATTTAACTTTTCTACTTGTTTTTTTTACATTTTGGAGGGTATAAAAGATTCGGCAAAGCCAAATTTAACACTCCCACTTGTTAGTATTGGAAAAGTGTGTTAATAAGTAATAATTATTTTTTATACCATCCACTCTAGTGATAGAGGGTATATATAAGTTTGTCATTCCGTGTGTAACACCTCGAAATATTGGTCTAAGACCCCATAAAGTATGTATATTATTGATCCTCGTTCGATTCTAAGACGATCTAGCGATGTCCGTCCGTCCGTCCGTCCGTCTGTCCGTCTGTCCGTCTGTCCGTCTGTCCGTCCGTCCGTCTGCCCGTCTGTGTGTCTGTTGAAACACGCTAACTTTTGAAACACGCTAACTCTGACTGTCTGTCTGTTGAAAACACGCTAACTTTTGAAAAACTTCCCGGAGGCTCCTGAAGTTTGGCATATATGTTGGGCATTTACCTATTCAGGTTGGTATTGCAATCCAGCGAAATCGGTCCATTGGTTCAAAAGTTATGAGCAAAAGAGTAAATTTCGGCAAGGGTTTTTCGCGAATTTAAGAGATAAAAAACAATATAACTTTCTAAAGGCAATTTTGAGGATGCTGAAGCTCAGCATATGTATTTCCCGTTCCCATGAGCTGGTTCGTATTGAATTTCAGCCAAATCGGTTTAGTGGTTCAAAAGTTATTAGCAAAACCGTAAATTTCAGATTCGCTTCACCTTAAATCCACGTGTTGAAAATCCGTTAAACATGTTTTAAAAAACATTGGTAAGTCATAAAAATATTTTTCAACGTTTTTTTGTCAATCTAAAATATTTTTACACTAAAACAAAAAAAAAAAAAAAATACACTCGAAAAAAATTTTACACGCAAAAAAAAAATTTACACTCAAAAAAAATTTTGTAAATTATTTTTTTTTTCAAAAATTAGTAAAAAAAAGGTTTTTATACAAATAAAATATTTCTAATCACAAATGTTATTTTTTCACGTTAGAAAATTAAGGGAATTGTAGAGGGTACACAGAAAAAAATAAGGAGGAACAAATTTGAGTAATCACTTGTTTTTATTTAAATCTTTATAAATAAAAATCAAATGTCATTCGTTGGTAATTGCTTCAGTTGAGAACCCCTGGACCGAATTGATTTTTTTTTAGTCTTCGTCATAGTCTTACACACAAAAAAAAACCTTGTCAAATTACTAGAAAAAGTCTTGTATACCCATTTTACCAATATTTAACAGTTTTCCATGTTTTCTAACAAAAAATTTTCGATCAAAATGTAATTTTTATTTTGTAATTTTACATTTTTTTTTTTTGTAATTTTAAAAATTTTCAACATTTTTTTACAAAAAATATCTAGTAAATTCACGAGATTTCCTTGTAAGTTATATTGCGCTAAAAAAGTTGTAAATTTAAAAATTTATTGGTAAAAGTCTTGTAAAATTACGAAAAAGCTCGTAATTTTTACTACGAATTCTCGTACAATGGGAGGTAGCAAAAAATCTAGTAAAAACACGAAACCTCCTTGTGAGTTCTATCGCGTGAAAAAATTTGTAAATTAACAATTTTATTGGTAAAAAGCTTGTAAAATTACAAACTTATTGGTAAAAAGCATGTAAAATTACAAGGAATTGTTGTCAAATAGGAGGTGGCAAAAAAAGAGTGACAAACTTTTCTTGTCGTTTTACAAGGTTTTTTTTTGAATTTAGGTTTTTACGAAAAGATAACTTGACCACGCTCACTTTTATGGAAAATTTTTTTCGATTTATCATTAATCAAAGAACGGCTGATTTGAAATGTTCGTCTACGCCCACTTCTTCGTCCACACTTCTTTCTTTCGATTTATCTAAAATCGGATAACGGCTGGACCGATTTGGCATTTTGTTTTTTTTTTGTATGTTCGTCATGGTAAAACTTGGGTTTTTACGAAATGGAAAAACTTTTTTGATTAAGCAAAAATCAGACCGATTTGTCAATTTTTTTTTTAAATATTCGTGATAGTCCAATGTGGGTTTTTACATAAAGAAAAATTGACCACATCAACTTTTACTCCCTTTTTTTCGATATATCTAAAATCGCACTGCGGCTGTACCGATTTGGCTAATTTTTTATTATATATATTTGCCATAGTTCAACTAAGGTTTTAACAGAAAAAAAAATTGTCCATGCCTTTTTTTCGACATAATTAAAATTTGCTGAACGGTTGGACCGATTTGGATAATTTTTTATTTTCATCAACTAAGGTATTAGTATTTAAGTTAGTTTTGTAAGATTTATACACTTATTGTTAGGCCAAGAATGGGCAGATTCAATAATCCAGATAATAAAATATTTAACAAAAAAAAAAACTAAGGTCATCAACTTGCGAAATAATGTAAGAGACAAAAAAGTTGAAAGAAAGTATGAAGTGAGGCTGAGATTGCTAGAAATAGAATTGTAGTGTTGGAAACTGTCAACATTTATTCCATAGAAACTATAAATATTCACATATATAAAAAACAGTTTTCATTAACAAGACAAACCGACATTTAAAATCCTACTGATGATGACACTAACTGGGGTGTTTGATACGGGTATAGGAAATACCAGAAATGTCTATAATTTTTAGAAGTTCAATTTTTCTTCTGCATTTTTTCAACTTGAACCCTTAGTATGGACGCAACAGGGGGTGGGCACAGGGGGCACGTGTCCCCCTTTTCGATTTGAAAATTTTTAAAAATTAATACACTGCAACGCATTATACAAAAAAATACACAGGTATCAAAATATTTTGGTTTTTAAAGAAAAGATTTTATTTTTTTTATAAAAACTCAATAGCGTAATCTAATTTCATCTAATAAAAATTATGCATGAGGATCATAAAATAAATGTCTAAAAAAATTTAAAACTACAAATTTCTAAAATTTAGAAATAGAATGTGAGATTCTGAAATATTATATCTATAGGAGATTCTCAGATTCTGAAAACATATTTTTTAAAAACATTTTCAGATTCTAATACATTTTTTTGTCAGGAAATTTGTTATATTTTGGGAGATTTTTTTTTATTGAAAAATTGTTAGATGAAACATTTTCTCTATAGAAAATTTTGAAAGTCTTAGTATTTTTTTTATAGACAAACTATCAGATTCCAAACTATATTTTCCATAGTAAAATTTTCATATTCTCAAATATATTTATATAAAATATATCAGATTCTGAAGCAATTAGTATATAAAAACTTTTTAGATGCTGATAATTTTTCTACCAAAAAAATCTTGAATTTTGAATCTTTTTATAGAAAAATCGTCACATGGTACCACGGAACAAGCTAAAATCTAACACAGCGCGATCTCCAGGTTAGGTTAGGTTAGAGGTGGCGGAGTCAAAGACTCCTCACATAGACCGGATGGTCCATAGCGAAACCACAATAATTCCTCAGCGACGCGATCACCAGACTTTTTAATGAATATAAATTTGTAATATCTAACAACAATTTTTGGATATAAATCTAAAATTTTCAATCTAGCACTTTTTCTGGGTTAAAATTGCACAAATGAACAAAGTTTTGTAACTATACTGAAAAATACTTTAACCTCAAAAATCTGTCAAAAATACACCCATTTTGATCCATATGAGGATCTGCTGATTTTAGCAGACGCGGTTTGCAATATTTCTGTCTGGATAATCTAGGTCGAGTCAGCAGAAAAATCTGTCAAAACAGACACTTTTATGGTTCTCACTTATGACTCTTATGTGAAGCAATAATTACGGGGGGGGGGGGGGTAAATAGAGGTTAAATAGGGGGTGTAGTCATAGTTAAATCGGCGATGACTAAAAAAAAATTGAAAGTTGTCCAAGAAATTGTTCAAAATACACGAATCTTGCCTTTTCGTGAAACCCATCAAACATCTATAAGTATGTGTCTAATCAACATTTAAATTAAACAATTTGAGATGCATTTTAATGCCAAATGCAAATGCAAATCCAATCTCAAATTCACATAACGATCACAAGCAAATTTGTCTTCCTTACATAATAGCATTTTTTAAATTTGCTCCAACCACTTTAACTACAGTCACAAATATGAACGATCCACAATATTTTTTTATCCAGAAATTTTTTGAAGATTCACCTATCCACACCTTTAACGCGGTCTCTATACATTTTTTTTATTTTTTTTATAAATTTGTTTTATTTGTGATCTTATTAATTTTTACCCTCCAAAATTTTTTTAAAACAAAACCACCCCCTTTCTACACTTTTCCAAAATATGTGACGGCCTATTAAACAAATTAGAAAAAAATAATTTACATTTATTTTAGATTTCTTTTATTGTGTTCTGAAAATAAATTTATAAGACAATTATTTTGTAATTAATGAGTTCAATATTAACATTGTTCATTTTAAATAAATTAAATAACAAATTAAAACCATATAATATTATTAGAGTGTATAATTTATTTCAAATTTTTATAAACGGCTTTTTGTACTGTACTTTTGAGTTGCAAATGTTTTAAAATTGTAATTATAAAATATTTAATTTAACACCTTACAAAATGTATTTAAAACATCGTCCCCTCGCAATTAACAAATTCATTTATTATGAATTTATTGCACTAAGGAAGTAAAATTTTATCATTATTTAAATTAATATTTTATATGGACATGTGGCCAAGTGCAGGACTTTAAAAGCCATGAATAACTTCCAATGAAATAAGTCCCTAGAAATATAATGAAATATTTAAGTCCCAAAAAATACATACGATTTAGGAGTTATTTCATAATGAAATAACTCTAAATCTGCAGGAATTATTTATTTCATTTTTAAGTTTGGGAGTTATTTCATAATGCAATAACTCCCAAAAATTATCAATTTTCTTTAATATTTATTAAAAATAATAAAAGTTAATTAGTTTCACTAGGTTTTTTCAGGGAAATTTTATTTATTGTTACGGGGAAAATAAATAACCTCGAACTAGAATAAACTCCTTTGAATAAACTCCTTTTTGAAAAAATAAAAGTTTTTGAGAAAAAAAAAAAAATTATTAAAAATTTTTTTTAACAAAAATATAAAAAAAAAATGTAAAAAAATTTTAGTTTTTGATAGATTTTTTTTTTTTTGTAATTTTACAGTTTTTCTTGTAATTTTACAAATTTCCAAGATTTTTTGAAAAAAATTTGTAAAATTACAATTTGATTGTAAAAAACTTGTAAAATTACAAAAAAGTTCGTAATTTTTACTACACTGAAAAAATTATGCCATTAACTGTTTGTAGTTTATTTTAAAAATTCTACGTTTAGTCGTTTTTAAAAGAAAAAACATTTGTTTGATGTTCAGTTTATATAAATGACTACTTCTGTCCTTTGTTTCAAAAATAACACACTAAAAAATAAATACTTTCATTAACACTTAATTTTTAAAGTCATTTATTTTTGTTCTGTAAGTAAAAACTACT